>OY804589.1:12081040-14620300 GCA_963680875.1 Bathymodiolus brooksi
TTGATAGGGCCTCTTTATAGTTTTATTTATTTGATACAGGAAAAGTAAGTGGTAAAGTATAGACGTACTATGAGTATTGATAGTGCCTCTTTATAGTTTTATTTATTTGATACAGGAAAAGTAGGTGGTAAAGAATAGACGTACTAGGAGTATTGATAGTGCCTCTTTATAGTTTTATTTATTTGATATTGGAAAAGTAGGTGGTAAAGTATAGACGTACTAGGAGTATTGATAGTGCCTCTTTATAGTTTTATTTATTTGATATTGGAAAAGTAAGTAGTAAAGTATAGACGTACTAGGAGTATTGATAGTGCCTCTTTATAGTTTTATTTATTTGATATTGGAAAAGTAAGTGGTAAAGTATAGACGTACTAGGAGTATTGAAAGTGCCTCTTTATAGTTTTATTTATTTGATACAGGAAAAGTAAGTGGTAAAGTATAGACGTACTAGGAGTATTGATAGTGCCTCTTTATAGTTTTATTTATTTGATATTGGAAAAGTAAGTGGTAAAATATAGACGTACTAGGAGTATTGATAGTGCCTCTTTATAGTTTTATTTATTTGATATTGGAAAAGTAAGTGGTAAAGTATAGACGTACTAGGAGTATTGATAGTGCCTCTTTATAGTTTTATTTATTTGATACTGGAAAAGTAAGTGGTAAAATATAGACGTACTAGGGGTATTGATAGTGCCTCTTTATAGTTTATTTATTTGATACAGGAAAAGTAAATGGTAAAGTATAGACGTACTAGGAGTATTGATAGTGCCTCTTTATAGTTTTATTTATTTGATACAGGAAAAGTAAGTGGTAAAGTATAGACGTACTAGGAGTATTGATAGTGCCTCTTTATAGTTTTATTTATTTGATATTGGAAAAGTAAGTGGTAAAGTATAGACGTACTAGGAATATTGATAGTGCCTCTTTATAGTTTTATTTATTTGATACAGGAAAAGTAAGTGGTAAAGTATAGACGTACTAGGAGTATTGATAGTGCCTCTTTATAGTTTTATTTATTTGGTATTGGAAAAGTAGGTGGTAAAGTATATACGCACTAGGAGTATTGATAGTGCCTCTTTATAGTTTTATTTATTTGATACAGGAAAAGTAGGTGGTAAAGTATAGACGTACTAGGAGTATTGATAGTGCCTCTTTATAGTTTTATATATTTGATATTGGAAAAGTAAGTGGTAAAGTATAGACGTACTAGGAGCATTGAAAGTGCCTCTTTATAGTTTTATTTATTTGATACAGGAAAAGTAGGTGGTAAAGTATAGACGTACTAGGAGTATTGATAGTGCCTCTTTATAGTTTTATTTATTTGATATTGGAAAAGTAGGTGGTAAAGAATAGACGTACTAGGAGTATTGATAGTGGCTCTTTATAGTTTTATTTATTTGATACAGGAAAAGTAGGTGGTAAAGTATAGACGTACTAGGAGTATTGATAGTGCCTCTTTATAGTTTTATTTATTTGATACAGGAAAAGTAGGTGGTAAAGTATAGACGTACTAGGAGTATTGATAGGGCCTCTTTATAGTTTTATTTATTTGATACAGGAAAAGTAAGTGGTAAAGTATAGACGTACTAGGAGTATTGATAGTGCCTCTTTATAGTTTTATTTATTTGATACAGGAAAAGTAGGTGGTAAAGTATAGACGTACTAGGAGTATTGATAGTGCCTCTTTATAGTTTTATTTATTTGATATTGGAAAAGTAGGTGGTAAAGTATAGACGTACTAGGAGTATTGATAGTGCCTCTTTATAGTTTTATTTATTTGATATTGGAAAAGTAAGTGGTAAAGTATAGACGTACTAGGAGTATTGATAGTGCCTCTTTATAGTTTTATTTATTTGATATTGGAAAAGTAAGTGGTAAAGTATAGACGTACTAGGAGTATTGATAGTGCCTCTTTATAGTTTTATTTATTTGATACAGGAAAAGTAAGTGGTAAAGTATAGACGTACTAGGAGTATTGATAGTGCCTCTTTATAGTTTTATTTATTTGATATTGGAAAAGTAAGTGGTAAAATATAGACGTACTAGGAGTATTGATAGTGCCTCTTTATAGTTTTATTTATTTGATATTGGAAAAGTAAGTGGTAAAGTATAGACGTACTAGGAGTATTGATAGTGCCTCTTTATAGTTTTATTTATTTGATACTGGAAAAGTAGGTGGTAAAATATAGACGTACTAGGGGTATTGATAGTGCCTCTTTATAGTTTTATTTATTTGATACAGGAAAAGTAAGTGGTAAAGTATAGACGTACTAGGAGTATTGATAGTGCCTCTTTATAGTTTTTTTTATTTGATACAGGAAAAGTAAGTGGAAAGTATAGACGTACTAGGAGTATTGATAGTGCCTCTTTATAGTTTTATTTATTTGATATTGGAAAAGTAAGTGGTAAAGTATAGACGTACTAGGAATATTGATAGTGCCTCTTTATAGTTTTATTTATTTGATACAGGAAAAGTAAGTGGTAAAGTATAGACGTACTAGGAGTATTGATAGTGCCTCTTTATAGTTTTATTTATTTGATATTGGAAAAGTAGGTGGTAAAGTATATACGCACTAGGAGTATTGATAGTGCCTCTTTATAGTTTTATTTATTTGATACAGGAAAAGTAGGTGGTAAAGTATAGACGTACTAGGAGTATTGATAGTGCCTCTTTATAGTTTTATTTATTTGATATTGGAAAAGTAGGTGGTAAAGTATAGACGTACTAGGAGTATTGATAGTGCCTCTTTATAGTTTTATTTATTTGATATTGGAAAAGTAAGTGGTAAAGTATAGACGTACTAGGAGTATTGATAGTGCCTCTTTATAGTTTTATTTATTTGATATTGGAAAAGTAAGTGGTAAAGTATAGACGTACTAGGAGTATTGATAGTGCCTCTTTATAGTTTTATTTATTTGATACAGGAAAAGTAAGTGGTAAAGTATAGACGTACTAGGAGTATTGATAGTGCCTCTTTATAGTTTTATTTATTTGATATTGGAAAAGTAAGTGATAAAATATAGACGTACTAGGAGTATTGATAGTGCCTCTTTATAGTTTTATTTATTTGATACAGGAAAAGTAAGTGGTAAAGTATAGACGTACTAGGAGTATTGATAGTGCCTCTTTATAGTTTTATTTGTTTGATACAGGAAAAGTAAGTGGTAAAATATAGACGTACTAGGGGTATTGATAGTGCCTCTTTATAGTTTTATTTATTTGATACAGGAAAAGTAAGTGGTAAAGTATAGACGTACTAGGAGTATTGATAGTGCCTCTTTATAGTTTTATTTATTTGATACAGGAAAAGTAAGTGGAAAGTATAGACGTACTAGGAGTATTGATAGTGCCTCTTTATAGTTTTATTTATTTGATATTGGAAAAGTAAGTGGTCAAGTATAGACGTACTAGGAATATTGATAGTGCCTCTTTATAGTTTTATTTATTTGATACAGGAAAAGTAAGTGGTAAAGTATAGACGTACTAGGAGTATTGATAGTGCCTCTTTATAGTTTTATTTATTTGATATTGGAAAAGTAGGTGGTAAAGTATATACGCACTAGGAGTATTGATAGTGCCTCTTTACAGTTTTATTTATTTGATACAGGAAAAGTAGGTGGTAAAGTATAGACGTACTAGGAGTATTGATAGTGCCTCTTTATAGTTTTATTTATTTGATATTGGAAAAGTAGGTGGTAAAGTATAGACGTACTAGGAGTATTGATAGTGCCTCTTTATAGTTTTATTTATTTGATATTGGAAAAGTAAGTGGTAAAGTATAGACGTACTAGGAGTATTGATAGTGCCTCTTTATAGTTTTATTTATTTGATATTGGAAAAGTAAGTGGTAAAGAATAGACGTACTAGGAGTATTGATAGTGCCTCTTTATAGTTTTATTTATTTGATACAGGAAAAGTAAGTGGTAAAGTATAGACGTACTAGGAGTATTGATAGTGCCTCTTTATAGTTTTATTTATTTGATATTGGAAAAGTAAGTGATAAAATATAGACGTACTAGGAGTATTGATAGTGCCTCTTTATAGTTTTATTTATTTGATACAGGAAAAGTAAGTGGTAAAGTATAGACGTACTAGGAGTATTGATAGTGCCTCTTTATAGTTTTATTTGTTTGATACAGGAAAAGTAAGTGGTAAAATATAGACGTACTAGGGGTATTGATAGTGCCTCTTTATAGTTTTATTTATTTGATACAGGAAAAGTAAGTGGTAAAGTATAGAGGTACTAGGAGTATTGATAGTGCCTCTTTATAGTTTTATTTATTTGATACAGGAAAAGTAAGTGGTAAAGTATAGACGTACTAGGAGTATTGATAGTGCCTCTTTATAGTTTTAATTATTTGATACAGGAAAAGTAATTGGTAAAGTATAGACGTACTAGGAGTATTGATAGTGCCTCTTTATAGTTTTATTTATTTGATATTGGAAAAGTAGGTGGTAAAGTATAGAGGTACTAGGAGTATTGATAGTGCCTCTTTATAGTTTTATTTATTTGATACAGGAAAAGTAAGTGGTAAAGTATAGACATACTAGGAGTATTGATAGTTCCTCTTTATAGTTTTATTTATTTGATACAGGAAAAGTAGATGGTAAAGTATAGACGTACTAGGAGTATTGATAGTGCCTCTTTATAGTTTTATTTATTTGATATTGGAAAAGTAGGTGGTAAAGTATAGAGGTACTAGGAGTATTGATAGTGCCTCTTTATAGTTTTATTTATTTGATACAGGAAAAGTAGGTGGTAAAGTATAGACGTACTAGGAGTATTGATAGTGCCTCTTTATAGTTTTATTTATTTGATATTGGAAAAGTAAGTGGTAAAGTATAGACGTACTAGGAGTATTGATAGTGCCTCTTTATAGTTTTATTTATTTGATACAGGAAAAGTAAGTGGTAAAGTATAGACGTACTAAGAGTATTGATAGTCCCTCTTTATAGTTTTATTTATTTGATATTGGAAAAGTAGGTGGTAAAGTATAGAGGTACTAGGAGTATTGATAGTGCCTCTTTATAGTTTTATTTATTTGATATTGGAAAAGTAGGTGGTAAAGTATAGACGTACTAGGAGTATTGATTGTGCCTCTTTAAAGTTTTATTTATTTGATACAGGAAAAGTAGGTGGTAAAGTATAGACGTACTAGGAGTATTGATAGTGCCTCTTTATAGTTTTATTTATTTGATATTGGAAAAGTAGGTGGTAAAGTATAGACGTACTAGGAGTATTGATAGTGCCTCTTTATAGTTTTATTTATTTGGTATTGGAAAAGTAGGTGGTAAAGTATAGACGTACTAGGAGTATTGATAGTGCCTCTTTATAGTTTTATTTATTTGATATTAGAAAAGTAGGTGGTAAAGTATAGACGTACTAGGAGTATTGATAGTGCCTCTTTATAGTTTTATTTATTTGATATTGGAAAAGTAGGTGGTAAAGTATAGACGTACTAGGAGTATTGATAGAGCCTCTTTATAGTTTTATTTATTTGATACAGGAAAAGTAAGTGGTAAAGTATAGACGTACTAGGAGTATTGATAGTGCCTCTTTATAGTTTTATTTATTTGATACAGGAAAAGTAAGTGGTAAAGTATAGACGTACTAGGAGTATTGATAGTGCCTCTTTATAGTTTTATTTATTTGATACAGGAAAAGTAGGTGGTAAAGTATAGACGTACTAGGAGTATTGATAGTGCCTCTTTATAGTTTTATTTATTTGATACAGCAAAAGTAGGTGGTAAAGTATAGACGTACTAGGAGAATTGATAGTGGCTCTTTAAAGTTTTATTTATTTGATACAGGAAAAGTAGGTGGTAAAGTATAGACGTACTAGGAGTATTGATAGTGCCTCATTATAGTTTTATTTATTTGATATTGGAAAAGTAGGTGGTAAAGTATAGACGTACTAGGAGCATTGATAGTGCCTCTTTATAGTTTTATTTATTTGATACAGGAAAAGTAGGTGGTAAAGTATAGACGTACTAGGAGTATTGATAGTGCCTCTTTATAGTTTTATTTATTTGATATTGGAAAAGTAGGTGGTAAAGAATAGACGTACTAGGAGTATTGATAGTGGCTCTTTATAGTTTTATTTATTTGATACTGGAAAAGTAGGTGGTAAAGTATAGACGTACTAGGAGTATTGATAGTGCCTCTTTATAGTTTTATTTATTTGATACAGGAAAAGTAGGTGGTAAAGTATAGACGTACTAGGAGTATTGATAGGGCCTCTTTATAGTTTTATTTATTTGATACAGGAAAAGTAAGTGGTAAAGTATAGACGTACTAGGAGTATTGATAGTGCCTCTTTATAGTTTTATTTATTTGATACAGGAAAAGTAGGTGGTAAAGTATAGACGTACTAGGAGTATTGATAGTGCCTCTTTATAGTTTTATTTATTTGATATTGGAAAAGTAAGTGGTAAAGTATAGACGTACTAGGAGTATTGATAGTGCCTCTTTATAGTTTTATTTATTTGATACAGGAAAAGAAGGTGGTAAAGTATAGACGTACTAGGAGTATTGATAGTGCCTCTTTATAGTTTTATTTATTTGATATTGGAAAAGTAGGTGGTAAAGTATAGAGGTACTAGGAGTATTGATAGTGCCTCTTTATAGTTTTATTTATTTGATACAGGAAAAGTAAGTGGTAAAGTATAGACATACTAGGAGTATTGATAGTTCCTCTTTATAGTTTTATTTATTTGATACAGGAAAAGTAGATGGTAAAGTATAGACGTACTAGGAGTATTGATAGTGCCTCTTTATAGTTTTATTTATTTGATATTGGAAAAGTAGGTGGTAAAGTATAGAGGTACTAGGAGTATTGATAGTGCCTCTTTATAGTTTTATTTATTTGATACAGGAAAAGTAGGTGGTAAAGTATAGACGTACTAGGAGTATTGATAGTGCCTCTTTATAGTTTTATTTATTTGATATTGGAAAAGTAAGTGGTAAAGTATAGACGTACTAGGAGTATTGATAGTGCCTCTTTATAGTTTTATTTATTTGATACAGGAAAAGTAAGTGGTAAAGTATAGACGTACTAAGAGTATTGATAGTCCCTCTTTATAGTTTTATTTATTTGATATTGGAAAAGTAGGTGGTAAAGTATAGAGGTACTAGGAGTATTGATAGTGCCTCTTTATAGTTTTATTTATTTGATATTGGAAAAGTAGGTGGTAAAGTATAGACGTACTAGGAGTATTGATTGTGCCTCTTTAAAGTTTTATTTATTTGATACAGGAAAAGTAGGTGGTAAAGTATAGACGTACTAGGAGTATTGATAGTGCCTCTTTATAGTTTTATTTATTTGATATTGGAAAAGTAGGTGGTAAAGTATAGACGTACTAGGAGTATTGATAGTGCCTCTTTATAGTTTTATTTATTTGGTATTGGAAAAGTAGGTGGTAAAGTATAGACGTACTAGGAGTATTGATAGTGCCTCTTTATAGTTTTATTTATTTGATATTAGAAAAGTAGGTGGTAAAGTATAGACGTACTAGGAGTATTGATAGTGCCTCTTTATAGTTTTATTTATTTGATATTGGAAAAGTAGGTGGTAAAGTATAGACGTACTAGGAGTATTGATAGAGCCTCTTTATAGTTTTATTTATTTGATACAGGAAAAGTAAGTGGTAAAGTATAGACGTACTAGGAGTATTGATAGTGCCTCTTTATAGTTTTATTTATTTGATACAGGAAAAGTAAGTGGTAAAGTATAGACGTACTAGGAGTATTGATAGTGCCTCTTTATAGTTTTATTTATTTGATACAGGAAAAGTAGGTGGTAAAGTATAGACGTACTAGGAGTATTGATAGTGCCTCTTTATAGTTTTATTTATTTGATACAGCAAAAGTAGGTGGTAAAGTATAGACGTACTAGGAGTATTGATAGTGGCTCTTTAAAGTTTTATTTATTTGATACAGGAAAAGTAGGTGGTAAAGTATAGACGTACTAGGAGTATTGATAGTGCCTCATTATAGTTTTATTTATTTGATATTGGAAAAGTAGGTGGTAAAGTATAGACGTACTAGGAGCATTGATAGTGCCTCTTTATAGTTTTATTTATTTGATACAGGAAAAGTAGGTGGTAAAGTATAGACGTACTAGGAGTATTGATAGTGCCTCTTTATAGTTTTATTTATTTGATATTGGAAAAGTAGGTGGTAAAGAATAGACGTACTAGGAGTATTGATAGTGGCTCTTTATAGTTTTATTTATTTGATACTGGAAAAGTAGGTGGTAAAGTATAGACGTACTAGGAGTATTGATAGTGCCTCTTTATAGTTTTATTTATTTGATACAGGAAAAGTAGGTGGTAAAGTATAGACGTACTAGGAGTATTGATAGGGCCTCTTTATAGTTTTATTTATTTGATACAGGAAAAGTAAGTGGTAAAGTATAGACGTACTAGGAGTATTGATAGTGCCTCTTTATAGTTTTATTTATTTGATACAGGAAAAGTAGGTGGTAAAGTATAGACGTACTAGGAGTATTGATAGTGCCTCTTTATAGTTTTATTTATTTGATATTGGAAAAGTAAGTGGTAAAGTATAGACGTACTAGGAGTATTGATAGTGCCTCTTTATAGTTTTATTTATTTGATACAGGAAAAGAAGGTGGTAAAGTATAGACGTACTAGGAGTATTGATAGTGCCTCTTTATAGTTTTATTTATTTGATATTGGAAAAGTAAGTGGTAAAGTATAGACGTACTAGGAGTATTGATAGTGCCTCTTTATAGTTTTATTTATTTGATACAGGAAAAGTAAGTGGTAAAGTATAGACGTACTAAGAGTATTGATAGTCCCTCTTTATAGTTTTATTTATTTGATATTGGAAAAGTAGGTGGTAAAGTATAGAGGTACTAGGAGTATTGATAGTGCCTCTTTATAGTTTTATTTATTTGATATTGGAAAAGTAGGTGGTAAAGTATAGACGTACTAGGAGTATTGATAGTGCCTCTTTAAAGTTTTATTTATTTGATACAGGAAAAGTAGGTGGTAAAGTATAGACGTACTAGGAGTATTGATAGTGCCTCTTTATAGTTTTATTTATTTGATATTGGAAAAGTAGGTGGTAAAGTATAGACGTACTAGGAGTATTGATAGTGCCTCTTTATAGTTTTATTTATTTGGTATTGGAAAAGTAGATGGTAAAGTATAGACGTACTAGGAGTATTGATAGTGCCTCTTTATAGTTTTATTTATTTGATACAGGAAAAGTAAGTGGTAAAGTATAGACGTACTAAGAGTATTGATAGTCCCTCTTTATAGTTTTATTTATTTGATATTGGAAAAGTAGGTGGTAAAGTATAGAGGTACTAGGAGTATTGATAGTGCCTCTTTATAGTTTTATTTATTTGATATTGGAAAAGTAGGTGGTAAAGTATAGACGTACTAGGAGTATTGATTGTGCCTCTTTAAAGTTTTATTTATTTGATACAGGAAAAGTAGGTGGTAAAGTATAGACGTACTAGGAGTATTGATAGTGCCTCTTTATAGTTTTATTTATTTGATATTGGAAAAGTAGGTGGTAAAGTATAGACGTACTAGGAGTATTGATAGTTCCTCTTTATAGTTTTATTTATTTGGTATTGGAAAAGTAGGTGGTAAAGTATAGACGTACTAGGAGTATTGATAGTGCCTCTTTATAGTTTTATTTATTTGATATTGGAAAAGTAGGTGGTAAAGTATAGACGTACTAGGAGTATTGATAGTGCCTCTTTATAGTTTTATTTATTTGATATTGGAAAAGTAGGTGGTAAAGTATAGACGTACTAGGAGTATTGATAGAGCCTCTTTATAGTTTTATTTATTTGATACAGGAAAAGTAAGTGGTAAAGTATAGACGTACTAGGAGTATTGATAGTGCCTCTTTATAGTTTTATTTATTTGATACAGGAAAAGTAAGTGGTAAAGTATAGACGTACTAGGAGTATTGATAGTGCCTCTTTATAGTTTTATTTATTTGATACAGGAAAAGTAGGTGGTAAAGTATAGACGTACTAGGAGTATTGATAGTGCCTCTTTATAGTTTTATTTATTTGATACAGCAAAAGTAGGTGGTAAAGTATAGACGTACTAGGAGTATTGATAGTGGCTCTTTAAAGTTTTATTTATTTGATACAGGAAAAGTAGGTGGTAAAGTATAGACGTACTAGGAGTATTGATAGTGCCTCATTATAGTTTTATTTATTTGATATTGGAAAAGTAGGTGGTAAAGTATAGACGTACTAGGAGCATTGATAGTGCCTCTTTATAGTTTTATTTATTTGATACAGGAAAAGTAGGTGGTAAAGTATAGACGTACTAGGAGTATTGATAGTGCCTCTTTATAGTTTTATTTATTTGATATTGGAAAAGTAGGTGGTAAAGAATAGACGTACTAGGAGTATTGATAGTGGCTCTTTATAGTTTTATTTATTTGATACAGGAAAAGTAGGTGGTAAAGTATAGACGTACTAGGAGTATTGATAGTGCCTCTTTATAGTTTTATTTATTTGATACAGGAAAAGTAGGTGGTAAAGTATAGACGTACTAGGAGTATTGATAGGGCCTCTTTATAGTTTTATTTATTTGATACAGGAAAAGTAAGTGGTAAAGTATAGACGTACTAGGAGTATTGATAGTGCCTCTTTATAGTTTTATTTATTTGATACAGGAAAAGTAGGTGGTAAAGTATAGACGTACTAGGAGTATTGATAGTGCCTCTTTATAGTTTTATTTATTTGATATTGGAAAAGTAAGTGGTAAAGTATAGACGTACTAGGAGTATTGATAGTGCCTCTTTATAGTTTTATTTATTTGATACAGGAAAAGTAGGTGGTAAAGTATAGACGTACTAGGAGTATTGATAGTGCCTCTTTATAGTTTTATTTATTTGATATTGGAAAAGTAAGTGGTAAAGTATAGACGTACTAGGAGTATTGATAGTGCCTCTTTATAGTTTTATTTATTTGATACAGGAAAAGTAAGTGGTAAAGTATAGACGTACTAAGAGTATTGATAGTCCCTCTTTATAGTTTTATTTATTTGATATTGGAAAAGTAGGTGGTAAAGTATAGAGGTACTAGGAGTATTGATAGTGCCTCTTTATAGTTTTATTTATTTGATATTGGAAAAGTAGGTGGTAAAGTATAGACGTACTAGGAGTATTGATAGTGCCTCTTTAAAGTTTTATTTATTTGATACAGGAAAAGTAGGTGGTAAAGTATAGACGTACTAGGAGTATTGATAGTGCCTCTTTATAGTTTTATTTATTTGATATTGGAAAAGTAGGTGGTAAAGTATAGACGTACTAGGAGTATTGATAGTGCCTCTTTATAGTTTTATTTATTTGGTATTGGAAAAGTAGGTGGTAAAGTATAGACGTACTAGGAGTATTGATAGTGCCTCTTTATAGTTTTATTTATTTGATATTGGAAAAGTAGGTGGTAAAGTATAGACGTACTAGGAGTATTGATAGTGCCTCTTTATAGTTTTATTTATTTGGTATTGGAAAAGTAGATGGTAAAGTATAGACGTACTAGGAGTATTGATAGTGCCTCTTTATAGTTTTATTTATTTGATACAGGAAAAGTAAGTGGTAAAGTATAGACGTACTAGGAGTATTGATAGTCCCTCTTTATAGTTTTATTTATTTGATATTGGAAAAGTAGGTGGTAAAGTATAGAGGTACTAGGAGTATTGATAGTGCCTCTTTATAGTTTTATTTATTTGATATTGGAAAAGTAGGTGGTAAAGTATAGACGTACTAGGAGTATTGATTGTGCCTCTTTAAAGTTTTATTTATTTGATACAGGAAAAGTAGGTGGTAAAGTATAGACGTACTAGGAGTATTGATAGTGCCTCTTTATAGTTTTATTTATTTGATATTGGAAAAGTAGGTGGTAAAGTATAGACGTACTAGGAGTATTGATAGTTCCTCTTTATAGTTTTATTTATTTGGTATTGGAAAAGTAGGTGGTAAAGTATAGACGTACTAGGAGTATTGATAGTGCCTCTTTATAGTTTTATTTATTTGATATTGGAAAAGTAGGTGGTAAAGTATAGACGTACTAGGAGTATTGATAGTGCCTCTTTATAGTTTTATTTATTTGATATTGGAAAAGTAGGTGGTAAAGTATAGACGTACTAGGAGTATTGATAGAGCCTCTTTATAGTTTTATTTATTTGATACAGGAAAAGTAAGTGGTAAAGTATAGACGTACTAGGAGTATTGATAGTGCCTCTTTATAGTTTTATTTATTTGATACAGGAAAAGTAAGTGGTAAAGTATAGACGTACTAGGAGTATTGATAGTGCCTCTTTATAGTTTTATTTATTTGATACAGGAAAAGTAGGTGGTAAAGTATAGACGTACTAGGAGTATTGATAGTGCCTCTTTATAGTTTTATTTATTTGATACAGCAAAAGTAGGTGGTAAAGTATAGACGTACTAGGAGTATTGATAGTGGCTCTTTAAAGTTTTATTTATTTGATACAGGAAAAGTAGGTGGTAAAGTATAGACGTACTAGGAGTATTGATAGTGCCTCATTATAGTTTTATTTATTTGATATTGGAAAAGTAGGTGGTAAAGTATAGACGTACTAGGAGCATTGATAGTGCCTCTTTATAGTTTTATTTATTTGATACAGGAAAAGTAGGTGGTAAAGTATAGACGTACTAGGAGTATTGATAGTGCCTCTTTATAGTTTTATTTATTTGATATTGGAAAAGTAGGTGGTAAAGAATAGACGTACTAGGAGTATTGATAGTGGCTCTTTATAGTTTTATTTATTTGATACAGGAAAAGTAGGTGGTAAAGTATAGACGTACTAGGAGTATTGATAGTGCCTCTTTATAGTTTTATTTATTTGATACAGGAAAAGTAGGTGGTAAAGTATAGACGTACTAGGAGTATTGATAGGGCCTCTTTATAGTTTTATTTATTTGATACAGGAAAAGTAAGTGGTAAAGTATAGACGTACTAGGAGTATTGATAGTGCCTCTTTATAGTTTTATTTATTTGATACAGGAAAAGTAGGTGGTAAAGTATAGACGTACTAGGAGTATTGATAGTGCCTCTTTATAGTTTTATTTATTTGATATTGGAAAAGTAAGTGGTAAAGTATAGACGTACTAGGAGTATTGATAGTGCCTCTTTATAGTTTTATTTATTTGATACAGGAAAAGTAGGTGGTAAAGTATAGACGTACTAGGAGTATTGATAGTGCCTCTTTATAGTTTTATTTATTTGATATTGGAAAAGTAAGTGGTAAAGTATAGACGTACTAGGAGTATTGATAGTGCCTCTTTATAGTTTTATTTATTTGATACAGGAAAAGTAAGTGGTAAAGTATAGACGTACTAAGAGTATTGATAGTCCCTCTTTATAGTTTTATTTATTTGATATTGGAAAAGTAGGTGGTAAAGTATAGAGGTACTAGGAGTATTGATAGTGCCTCTTTATAGTTTTATTTATTTGATATTGGAAAAGTAGGTGGTAAAGTATAGACGTACTAGGAGTATTGATAGTGCCTCTTTAAAGTTTTATTTATTTGATACAGGAAAAGTAGGTGGTAAAGTATAGACGTACTAGGAGTATTGATAGTGCCTCTTTATAGTTTTATTTATTTGATATTGGAAAAGTAGGTGGTAAAGTATAGACGTACTAGGAGTATTGATAGTGCCTCTTTATAGTTTTATTTATTTGGTATTGGAAAAGTAGGTGGTAAAGTATAGACGTACTAGGAGTATTGATAGTGCCTCTTTATAGTTTTATTTATTTGATATTGGAAAAGTAGGTGGTAAAGTATAGACGTACTAGGAGTATTGATAGTGCCTCTTTATAGTTTTATTTATTTGATATTGGAAAAGTAGGTGGTAAAGTATAGACGTACTAGGAGTATTGATAGAGCCTCTTTATAGTTTTATTTATTTGATACAGGAAAAGTAAGTGGTAAAGTATAGACGTACTAGGAGTATTGATAGTGCCTCTTTATAGTTTTATTTATTTGATACAGGAAAAGTAGGTGGTAAAGTATAGACGTACTAGGAGTATTGATAGTGCCTCTTTATAGTTTTATTTATTTGATACAGGAAAAGTAGGTGGTAAAGTATAGACGTACTAGGAGTATTGATAGTGCCTCTTTATAGTTTTATTTATTTGATACAGCAAAAGTAGGTGGTAAAGTATAGACGTACTAGGAGTATTGATAGTGGCTCTTTAAAGTTTTATTTATTTGATACAGGAAAAGTAGGTGGTAAAGTATAGACGTACTAGGAGTATTGATAGTGCCTCATTATAGTTTTATTTATTTGATATTGGAAAAGTAGGTGGTAAAGTATAGACGTACTAGGAGCATTGATAGTGCCTCTTTATAGTTTTATTTATTTGATACAGGAAAAGTAGGTGGTAAAGTATAGACGTACTAGGAGTATTGATAGTGCCTCTTTATAGTTTTATTTATTTGATATTGGAAAAGTAGGTGGTAAAGAATAGACGTACTAGGAGTATTGATAGTGGCTCTTTATAGTTTTATTTATTTGATACAGGAAAAGTAGGTGGTAAAGTATAGACGTACTAGGAGTATTGATAGTGCCTCTTTATAGTTTTATTTATTTGATACAGGAAAAGTAGGTGGTAAAGTATAGACGTACTAGGAGTATTGATAGGGCCTCTTTATAGTTTTATTTATTTGATACAGGAAAAGTAAGTGGTAAAGTATAGACGTACTAGGAGTATTGATAGTGCCTCTTTATAGTTTTATTTATTTGATACAGGAAAAGTAGGTGGTAAAGTATAGACGTACTAGGAGTATTGATAGTGCCTCTTTATAGTTTTATTTATTTGATATTGGAAAAGTAAGTGGTAAAGTATAGACGTACTAGGAGTATTGATAGTGCCTCTTTATAGTTTTATTTATTTGATATTGGAAAAGTAAGTGGTAAAGTATAGACGTACTAGGAGTATTGATAGTGCCTCTTTATAGTTTTATTTATTTGATACACGAAAAGTAAGTGGTAAAGTATAGACGTACTAGGAGTATTGATAGTGCCTCTTTATAGTTTTATTTATTTGATACAGGAAAAGTAAGTGGTAAAATATAGACGTACTAGGGGTATTGATAGTGCCTCTTTATAGTTTTATTTATTTGATACAGGAAAAGTAAGTGGTAAAGTATAGACGTACTAAGAGTATTGATAGTCCCTCTTTATAGTTTTATTTATTTGATATTGGAAAAGTAGGTGGTAAAGTATAGAGGTACTAGGAGTATTGATAGTGCCTCTTTATAGTTTTATTTATTTGATATTGGAAAAGTAGGTGGTAAAGTATAGACGTACTAGGAGTATTGATAGTGCCTCTTTAAAGTTTTATTTATTTAATACAGGAAAAGTAGGTGGTAAAGTATAGACGTACTAGGAGTATTGATAGTGCCTCTTTATAGTTTTATTTATTTGATATTGGAAAAGTAGGTGGTAAAGTATAGACGTATTAGGAGTATTGATAGTGCCTCTTTATAGTTTTATTTATTTGATATTGGAAAAGTAGGTGGTAAAGTATAGACGTACTAGGAGTATTGATAGTGCCTCTTTATAGTTTTATTTATTTGATATTGGAAAAGTAGGTGGTAAAGTATAGACGTACTAGGAGTATTGATAGAGCCTCTTTATAGTTTTATTTATTTGATACAGGAAAAGTAAGTGGTAAAGTATAGACGTACTAGGAGTATTGATAGTGCCTCTTTATAGTTTTATTTATTTGATACAGGAAAAGTAGGTGGTAAAGTATAGACGTACTAGGAGTATTGATAGTGCCTCTTTATAGTTTTATTTATTTGATATAGGAAAAGTAGGTGGTAAAGTATAGACGTACTAGGAGTATTGATAGTGCCTCTTTATAGTTTTATTTATTTGGTATTGGAAAAGTAGATGGTAAAGTATAGACGTACTAGGAGTATTGATAGTGCCTCTTTATAGTTTTATTTATTTGATACAGGAAAAGTAAGTGGTAAAGTATAGACGTACTAAGAGTATTGATAGTCCCTCTTTATAGTTTTATTTATTTGATATTGGAAAAGTAGGTGGTAAAGTATAGAGGTACTAGGAGTATTGATAGTGCCTCTTTATAGTTTTATTTATTTGATATTGGAAAAGTAGGTGGTAAAGTATAGACGTACTAGGAGTATTGATTGTGCCTCTTTAAAGTTTTATTTATTTGATACAGGAAAAGTAGGTGGTAAAGTATAGACGTACTAGGAGTATTGATAGTGCCTCTTTATAGTTTTATTTATTTGATATTGGAAAAGTAGGTGGTAAAGTATAGACGTACTAGGAGTATTGATAGTGCCTCTTTATAGTTTTATTTATTTGGTATTGGAAAAGTAGGTGGTAAAGTATAGACGTACTAGGAGTATTGATAGTGCCTCTTTATAGTTTTATTTATTTGATATTGGAAAAGTAGGTGGTAAAGTATAGACGTACTAGGAGTATTGATAGTGCCTCTTTATAGTTTTATTTATTTGATATTGGAAAAGTAGGTGGTAAAGTATAGACGTACTAGGAGTATTGATAGAGCCTCTTTATAGTTTTATTTATTTGATACAGGAAAAGTAAGTGGTAAAGTATAGACGTACTAGGAGTATTGATAGTGCCTCTTTATAGTTTTATTTATTTGATACAGGAAAAGTAAGTGGTAAAGTATAGACGTACTAGGAGTATTGATAGGGCCTCTTTATAGTTTTATTTATTTGATACAGGAAAAGTAGGTGGTAAAGTATAGACGTACTAGGAGTATTGATAGTGCCTCTTTATAGTTTTATTTATTTGATACAGCAAAAGTAGGTGGTAAAGTATAGACGTACTAGGAGTATTGATAGTGGCTCTTTAAAGTTTTATTTATTTGATACAGGAAAAGTAGGTGGTAAAGTATAGACGTACTAGGAGTATTGATAGTGCCTCATTATAGTTTTATTTATTTGATATTGGAAAAGTAGGTGGTAAAGTATAGACGTACTAGGAGCATTGATAGTGCCTCTTTATAGTTTTATTTATTTGATACAGGAAAAGTAGGTGGTAAAGTATAGACGTACTAGGAGTATTGATAGTGCCTCTTTATAGTTTTATTTATTTGATATTGGAAAAGTAGGTGGTAAAGAATAGACGTACTAGGAGTATTGATAGTGGCTCTTTATAGTTTTATTTATTTGATACAGGAAAAGTAGGTGGTAAAGTATAGACGTACTAGGAGTATTGATAGTGCCTCTTTATAGTTTTATTTATTTGATACAGGAAAAGTAGGTGGTAAAGTATAGACGTACTAGGAGTATTGATAGGGCCTCTTTATAGTTTTATTTATTTGATACAGGAAAAGTAAGTGGTAAAGTATAGACGTACTAGGAGTATTGATAGTGCCTCTTTATAGTTTTATTTATTTGATACAGGAAAAGTAGGTGGTAAAGTATAGACGTACTAGGAGTATTGATAGTGCCTCTTTATAGTTTTATTTATTTGATACAGGAAAAGTAGGTGGTAAAGTATAGACGTACTAGGAGTATTGATAGTGCCTCTTTATAGTTTTATTTATTTGATATAGGAAAAGTAGGTGGTAAAGTATAGACGTACTAGGAGTATTGATAGTGCCTCTTTATAGTTTTATTTATTTGGTATTGGAAAAGTAGATGGTAAAGTATAGACGTACTAGGAGTATTGATAGTGCCTCTTTATAGTTTTATTTATTTGATACAGGAAAAGTAAGTGGTAAAGTATAGACGTACTAAGAGTATTGATAGTCCCTCTTTATAGTTTTATTTATTTGATATTGGAAAAGTAGGTGGTAAAGTATAGAGGTACTAGGAGTATTGATAGTGCCTCTTTATAGTTTTATTTATTTGATATTGGAAAAGTAGGTGGTAAAGTATAGACGTACTAGGAGTATTGATTGTGCCTCTTTAAAGTTTTATTTATTTGATACTGGAAAAGTAGGTGGTAAAGTATAGACGTACTAGGAGTATTGATAGTGCCTCTTTATAGTTTTATTTATTTGATATTGGAAAAGTAGGTGGTAAAGTATAGACGTACTAGGAGTATTGATAGTGCCTCTTTATAGTTTTATTTATTTGGTATTGGAAAAGTAGGTGGTAAAGTATAGACGTACTAGGAGTATTGATAGTGCCTCTTTATAGTTTTATTTATTTGATATTGGAAAAGTAGGTGGTAAAGTATAGACGTACTAGGAGTATTGATAGTGCCTCTTTATAGTTTTATTTATTTGATATTGGAAAAGTAGGTGGTAAAGTATAGACGTACTAGGAGTATTGATAGAGCCTCTTTATAGTTTTATTTATTTGATACAGGAAAAGTAAGTGGTAAAGTATAGACGTACTAGGAGTATTGATAGTGCCTCTTTATAGTTTTATTTATTTGATACAGGAAAAGTAAGTGGTAAAGTATAGACGTACTAGGAGTATTGATAGGGCCTCTTTATAGTTTTATTTATTTGATACAGGAAAAGTAGGTGGTAAAGTATAGACGTACTAGGAGTATTGATAGTGCCTCTTTATAGTTTTATTTATTTGATACAGCAAAAGTAGGTGGTAAAGTATAGACGTACTAGGAGTATTGATAGTGGCTCTTTAAAGTTTTATTTATTTGATACAGGAAAAGTAGGTGGTAAAGTATAGACGTACTAGGAGTATTGATAGTGCCTCATTATAGTTTTATTTATTTGATATTGGAAAAGTAGGTGGTAAAGTATAGACGTACTAGGAGCATTGATAGTGCCTCTTTATAGTTTTATTTATTTGATACAGGAAAAGTAGGTGGTAAAGTATAGACGTACTAGGAGTATTGATAGTGCCTCTTTATAGTTTTATTTATTTGATATTGGAAAAGTAGGTGGTAAAGAATAGACGTACTAGGAGTATTGATAGTGGCTCTTTATAGTTTTATTTATTTGATACAGGAAAAGTAGGTGGTAAAGTATAGACGTACTAGGAGTATTGATAGTGCCTCTTTATAGTTTTATTTATTTGATACAGGAAAAGTAGGTGGTAAAGTATAGACGTACTAGGAGTATTGATAGGGCCTCTTTATAGTTTTATTTATTTGATACAGGAAAAGTAAGTGGTAAAGTATAGACGTACTAGGAGTATTGATAGTGCCTCTTTATAGTTTTATTTATTTGATACAGGAAAAGTAGGTGGTAAAGTATAGACGTACTAGGAGTATTGATAGTGCCTCTTTATAGTTTTATTTATTTGATATTGGAAAAGTAAGTGGTAAAGTATAGACGTACTAGGAGTATTGATAGTGCCTCTTTAAAGTTTTATTTATTTAATACAGGAAAAGTAGGTGGTAAAGTATAGACGTACTAGGAGTATTGATAGTGCCTCTTTATAGTTTTATTTATTTGATATTGGAAAAGTAGGTGGTAAAGTATAGACGTATTAGGAGTATTGATAGTGCCTCTTTATAGTTTTATTTATTTGATATTGGAAAAGTAGGTGGTAAAGTATAGACGTACTAGGAGTATTGATAGTGCCTCTTTATAGTTTTATTTATTTGATATTGGAAAAGTAGGTGGTAAAGTATAGACGTACTAGGAGTATTGATAGAGCCTCTTTATAGTTTTATTTATTTGATACAGGAAAAGTAAGTGGTAAAGTATAGACGTACTAGGAGTATTGATAGTGCCTCTTTATAGTTTTATTTATTTGATACAGGAAAAGTAGGTGGTAAAGTATAGACGTACTAGGAGTATTGATAGTGCCTCTTTATAGTTTTATTTATTTGATACAGGAAAAGTAGGTGGTAAAGTATAGACGTACTAGGAGTATTGATAGTGCCTCTTTATAGTTTTATTTATTTGGTATTGGAAAAGTAGATGGTAAAGTATAGACGTACTAGGAGTATTGATAGTGCCTCTTTATAGTTTTATTTATTTGATACAGGAAAAGTAAGTGGTAAAGTATAGACGTACTAAGAGTATTGATAGTCCCTCTTTATAGTTTTATTTATTTGATATTGGAAAAGTAGGTGGTAAAGTATAGAGGTACTAGGAGTATTGATAGTGCCTCTTTATAGTTTTATTTATTTGATATTGGAAAAGTAGGTGGTAAAGTATAGACGTACTAGGAGTATTGATTGTGCCTCTTTAAAGTTTTATTTATTTGATACAGGAAAAGTAGGTGGTAAAGTATAGACGTACTAGGAGTATTGATAGTGCCTCTTTATAGTTTTATTTATTTGATATTGGAAAAGTAGGTGGTAAAGTATAGACGTACTAGGAGTATTGATAGTGCCTCTTTATAGTTTTATTTATTTGGTATTGGAAAAGTAGGTGGTAAAGTATAGACGTACTAGGAGTATTGATAGTGCCTCTTTATAGTTTTATTTATTTGATATTGGAAAAGTAGGTGGTAAAGTATAGACGTACTAGGAGTATTGATAGTGCCTCTTTATAGTTTTATTTATTTGATATTGGAAAAGTAGGTGGTAAAGTATAGACGTACTAGGAGTATTGATAGAGCCTCTTTATAGTTTTATTTATTTGATACAGGAAAAGTAAGTGGTAAAGTATAGACGTACTAGGAGTATTGATAGTGCCTCTTTATAGTTTTATTTATTTGATACAGGAAAAGTAAGTGGTAAAGTATAGACGTACTAGGAGTATTGATAGTGCCTCTTTATAGTTTTATTTATTTGATACAGGAAAAGTAGGTGGTAAAGTATAGACGTACTAGGAGTATTGATAGTGCCTCTTTATAGTTTTATTTATTTGATACAGCAAAAGTAGGTGGTAAAGTATAGACGTACTAGGAGTATTGATAGTGGCTCTTTAAAGTTTTATTTATTTGATACAGGAAAAGTAGGTGGTAAAGTATAGACGTACTAGGAGTATTGATAGTGCCTCATTATAGTTTTATTTATTTGATATTGGAAAAGTAGGTGGTAAAGTATAGACGTACTAGGAGCATTGATAGTGCCTCTTTATAGTTTTATTTATTTGATACAGGAAAAGTAGGTGGTAAAGTATAGACGTACTAGGAGTATTGATAGTGCCTCTTTATAGTTTTATTTATTTGATATTGGAAAAGTAGGTGGTAAAGAATAGACGTACTAGGAGTATTGATAGTGGCTCTTTATAGTTTTATTTATTTGATACAGGAAAAGTAGGTGGTAAAGTATAGACGTACTAGGAGTATTGATAGTGCCTCTTTATAGTTTTATTTATTTGATACAGGAAAAGTAGGTGGTAAAGTATAGACGTACTAGGAGTATTGATAGGGCCTCTTTATAGTTTTATTTATTTGATACAGGAAAAGTAAGTGGTAAAGTATAGACGTACTAGGAGTATTGATAGTGCCTCTTTATAGTTTTATTTATTTGATACAGGAAAAGTAGGTGGTAAAGTATAGACGTACTAGGAGTATTGATAGTGCCTCTTTATAGTTTTATTTATTTGATATTGGAAAAGTAAGTGGTAAAGTATAGACGTACTAGGAGTATTGATAGTGCCTCTTTATAGTTTTATTTATTTGATACAGGAAAAGTAAGTGGTAAAGTATAGACGTACTAGGAGTATTGATAGTGCCTCTTTATAGTTTTATTTATTTGATATTGGAAAAGTAAGTGGTAAAGTATAGACGTACTAGGAGTATTGATAGTGGCTCTTTATAGTTTTATTTATTTGATACAGGAAAAGTAGGTGGTAAAGTATAGACGTACTAGGAGTATTGATAGTGCCTCTTTATAGTTTTATTTATTTGATACAGGAAAAGTAGGTGGTAAAGTATAGACGTACTAGGAGTATTGATAGGGCCTCTTTATAGTTTTATTTATTTGATACAGGAAAAGTAAGTGGTAAAGTATAGACGTACTAGGAGTATTGATAGTGCCTCTTTATAGTTTTATTTATTTGATACAGGAAAAGTAGGTGGTAAAGTATAGACGTACTAGGAGTATTGATAGTGCCTCTTTATAGTTTTATTTATTTGATATTGGAAAAGTAAGTGGTAAAGTATAGACGTACTAGGAGTATTGATAGTGCCTCTTTATAGTTTTATTTATTTGATACAGGAAAAGTAAGTGGTAAAGTATAGACGTACTAGGAGTATTGATAGTGCCTCTTTATAGTTTTATTTATTTGATATTGGAAAAGTAAGTGGTAAAGTATAGACGTACTAGGAGTATTGATAGTGCCTCTTTATAGTTTTATTTATTTGATACAGGAAAAGTAAGTGGTAAAGTATAGACGTACTAAGAGTATTGATAGTCCCTCTTTATAGTTTTATTTATTTGATATTGGAAAAGTAGGTGGTAAAGTATAGAGGTACTAGGAGTATTGATAGTGCCTCTTTATAGTTTTATTTATTTGATATTGGAAAAGTAGGTGGTAAAGTATAGACGTACTAGGAGTATTGATAGTGCCTCTTTAAAGTTTTATTTATTTGATACAGGAAAAGTAGGTGGTAAAGTATAGACGTACTAGGAGTATTGATAGTGCCTCTTTATAGTTTTATTTATTTGATATTGGAAAAGTAGGTGGTAAAGTATAGACGTACTAGGAGTATTGATAGTGCCTCTTTATAGTTTTATTTATTTGGTATTGGAAAAGTAGGTGGTAAAGTATAGACGTACTAGGAGTATTGATAGTGCCTCTTTATAGTTTTATTTATTTGATATTGGAAAAGTAGGTGGTAAAGTATAGACGTACTAGGAGTATTGATAGTGCCTCTTTATAGTTTTATTTATTTGATATTGGAAAAGTAGGTGGTAAAGTATAGACGTACTAGGAGTATTGATAGAGCCTCTTTATAGTTTTATTTATTTGATACAGGAAAAGTAAGTGGTAAAGTATAGACGTACTAGGAGTATTGATAGTGCCTCTTTATAGTTTTATTTATTTGATACAGGAAAAGTAGGTGGTAAAGTATAGACGTACTAGGAGTATTGATAGTGCCTCTTTATAGTTTTATTTATTTGATACAGCAAAAGTAGGTGGTAAAGTATAGACGTACTAGGAGTATTGATAGTGGCTCTTTAAAGTTTTATTTATTTGATACAGGAAAAGTAGGTGGTAAAGTATAGACTTACTAGGAGTATTGATAGTGCCTCATTATAGTTTTATTTATTTGATATTGGAAAAGTAGGTGGTAAAGTATAGACGTACTAGGAGCATTGATAGTGCCTCTTTATAGTTTTATTTATTTGATACAGGAAAAGTAGGTGGTAAAGTATAGACGTACTAGGAGTATTGATAGTGCCTCTTTATAGTTTTATTTATTTGATATTGGAAAAGTAGGTGGTAAAGAATAGACGTACTAGGAGTATTGATAGTGGCTCTTTATAGTTTTATTTATTTGATACAGGAAAAGTAGGTGGTAAAGTATAGACGTACTAGGAGTATTGATAGTGCCTCTTTATAGTTTTATTTATTTGATACAGGAAAAGTAGGTGGTAAAGTATAGACGTACTAGGAGTATTGATAGGGCCTCTTTATAGTTTTATTTATTTGATACAGGAAAAGTAAGTGGTAAAGTATAGACGTACTAGGAGTATTGATAGTGCCTCTTTATAGTTTTATTTATTTGATACAGGAAAAGTAGGTGGTAAAGTATAGACGTACTAGGAGTATTGATAGTGCCTCTTTATAGTTTTATTTATTTGATATTGGAAAAGTAAGTGGTAAAGTATAGACGTACTAGGAGTATTGATAGTGCCTCTTTATAGTTTTATTTATTTGATATTGGAAAAGTAAGTGGTAAAGTATAGACGTACTAGGAGTATTGATAGTGCCTCTTTATAGTTTTATTTATTTGATACAGGAAAAGTAAGTGGTAAAGTATAGACGTACTAGGAGTATTGATAGTGCCTCTTTATAGTTTTATTTATTTGATATTGGAAAAGTAAGTGGTAAAATATAGACGTACTAGGAGTATTGATAGTGCCTCTTTATAGTTTTATTTATTTGATACACGAAAAGTAAGTGGTAAAGTATAGACGTACTAGGAGTATTGATAGTGCCTCTTTATAGTTTTATTTATTTGATACAGGAAAAGTAAGTGGTAAAATATAGACGTACTAGGGGTATTGATAGTGCCTCTTTATAGTTTTATTTATTTGATACAGGAAAAGTAAGTGGTAAAGTATAGACGTACTAAGAGTATTGATAGTCCCTCTTTATAGTTTTATTTATTTGATATTGGAAAAGTAGGTGGTAAAGTATAGAGGTACTAGGAGTATTGATAGTGCCTCTTTATAGTTTTATTTATTTGATATTGGAAAAGTAGGTGGTAAAGTATAGACGTACTAGGAGTATTGATAGTGCCTCTTTAAAGTTTTATTTATTTGATACAGGAAAAGTAGGTGGTAAAGTATAGACGTACTAGGAGTATTGATAGTGCCTCTTTATAGTTTTATTTATTTGATATTGGAAAAGTAGGTGGTAAAGTATAGACGTATTAGGAGTATTGATAGTGCCTCTTTATAGTTTTATTTATTTGATATTGGAAAAGTAGGTGGTAAAGTATAGACGTACTAAGAGTATTGATAGTGCCTCTTTATAGTTTTATTTATTTGATATTGGAAAAGTAGGTGGTAAAGTATAGACGTACTAGGAGTATTGATAGAGCCTCTTTATAGTTTTATTTATTTGATACAGGAAAAGTAAGTGGTAAAGTATAGACGTACTAGGAGTATTGATAGTGCCTCTTTATAGTTTTATTTATTTGATACAGGAAAAGTAGGTGGTAAAGTATAGACGTACTAGGAGTATTGATAGTGCCTCTTTAAAGTTTTATTTATTTGATACAGGAAAAATAGGTGGTAAAGTATAGACGTACTAGGAGTATTGATAGTGCCTCTTTATAGTTTTATTTATTTGATATTGGAAAAGTAGGTGGTAAAGTATAGAGGTACTAGGAGTATTGATAGTGCCTCTTTATAGTTTTATTTATTTGATATTGGAAAAGTAGGTGGTAAAGTATAGACGTACTAGGAGTATTGATAGTGCCTCTTTAAAGTTTTATTTATTTGATACAGGAAAAGTAGGTGGTAAAGTATAGACGTACTAGGAGTATTGATAGTGCCTCTTTATAGTTTTATTTATTTGATATTGGAAAAGTAGGTGGTAAAGTATAGACGTATTAGGAGTATTGATAGTGCCTCTTTATAGTTTTATTTATTTGATATTGGAAAAGTAGGTGGTAAAGTATAGACGTACTAGGAGTATTGATAGTGCCTCTTTATAGTTTTATTTATTTGATATTGGAAAAGTAGGTGGTAAAGTATAGACGTACTAGGAGTATTGATAGAGCCTCTTTATAGTTTTATTTATTTGATACAGGAAAAGTAAGTGGTAAAGTATAGACGTACTAGGAGTATTGATAGTGCCTCTTTAAAGTTTTATTTATTTGATACAGGAAAAGTAGGTGGTAAAGTATAGACGTACTAGGAGTATTGATAGTGCCTCATTATAGTTTTATTGATTTGATATTGGAAAAGTAGGTGGTAAAGTATAGACGTACTAGGAGCATTGATAGTGCCTCTTTATAGTTTTATTTATTTGATACAGGAAAAGTAGGTGGTAAAGTATAGACGTACTAGGAGTATTGATAGTGCCTCTTTATAGTTTTATTTATTTGATATTGGAAAAGTAGGTGGTAAAGAATAGACGTACTAGGAGTATTGATAGTGGCTCTTTATAGTTTTATTTATTTGATACACGAAAAGTAGGTGGTAAAGTATAGACGTACTAGGAGTATTGATAGGGCCTCTTTATAGTTTTATTTATTTGATACAGGAAAAGTAAGTGGTAAAGTATAGACGTACTAGGAGTATTGATAGTGCCTCTTTATAGTTTTATTTATTTGATACAGGAAAAGTAGGTGGTAAAGTATAGACGTACTAGGAGTATTGATAGTGCCTCTTTATAGTTTTATTTATTTGATATTGGAAAAGTAAGTGGTAAAGTATAGACGTACTAGGAGTATTGATAGTGCCTCTTTATAGTTTTATTTATTTGATATTGGAAAAGTAAGTGGTAAAGTATAGACGTACTAGGAGTATTGATAGGGCCTCTTTATAGTTTTATTTATTTGATACAGGAAAAGTAAGTGGTAAAGTATAGACGTACTAGGAGTATTGATAGTGCCTCTTTATAGTTTTATTTATTTGATACAGGAAAAGTAGGTGGTAAAGTATAGACGTACTAGGAGTATTGATAGTGCCTCTTTATAGTTTTATTTATTTGATATTGGAAAAGTAAGTGGTAAAGTATAGACGTACTAGGAGTATTGATAGTGCCTCTTTATAGTTTTATTTATTTGATATTGGAAAAGTAAGTGGTAAAGTATAGACGTACTAGGAGTATTGATAGTGCCTCTTTATAGTTTTATTTATTTGATACAGGAAAAGTAAGTGGTAAAGTATAGACGTACTAGGAGTATTGATAGTGCCTCTTTATAGTTTTATTTATTTGATATTGGAAAAGTAGGTGGTAAAGAATAGACGTACTAGGAGTATTGATAGTGGCTCTTTATAGTTTTATTTATTTGATACAGGAAAAGTAGGTGGTAAAGTATAGACGTACTAGGAGTATTGATAGTGCCTCTTTATAGTTTTATTTATTTGATACAGGAAAAGTAAGTGGTAAAATATAGACGTACTAGGGGTATTGATAGTGCCTCTTTATAGTTTTATTTATTTGATACAGGAAAAGTAAGTAGTAAAGTATAGACGTACTAGGAGTATTGATAGTGCCTCTTTATAGTTTTATTTATTTAATACAGGAAAAGTAAGTGGTAAAGTATAGACGTAATAGGAGTATTGATAGTGCCTCTTTATAGTTTTATTTATTTGATATTGGAAAAGTAAGTGGTAAAGTATAGACGTACTAGGAATATTGATAGTGCCTCTTTATAGTTTTATTTATTTGATACAGGAAAAGTAAGTGGTAAAGTATAGACGTACTAGGAGTATTGATAGTGCCTCTTTATAGTTTTATTTATTTGATATTGGAAAAGTAGGTGGTAAAGTATATACGCACTAGGAGTATTGATAGTGCCTCTTTATAGTTTTATTTATTTGATACAGGAAAAGTAGGTGGTAAAGTATAGACGTACTAGGAGTATTGATAGTGCCTCTTTATAGTTTTATTTATTAGATATTGGAAAAGTAGGTGGTAAAGTATAGACGTACTAGGAGTATTGATAGTGCCTCTTTATAGTTTTATTTATTTGATATTGGAAAAGTAAGTGGTAAAGTATAGACGTACTAGGAGTATTGATAGTGCCTCTTTATGGTTTTATTTATTTGTTATTGGAAAAGTAAGTGGTAAAGTATAGACGTACTAGGAGTATTGATAGTGCATCTTTATAGTTTTATTTATTTGATACAGGAAAAGTAAGTGGTAAAGTATAGACGTACTAGGAGTATTGATAGTGCCTCTTTATAGTTTTATTTATTTGATACAGGAAAAGTAGGTGGTAAAGTATAGACGTACTAGGAGTATTGATAGTGCCTCTTTATAGTTTTATTTATTTGATACAGGAAAAGTAAGTGGTAAAGTATAGACGTACTAGGAGTATTGATAGTGCCTCTTTATAGTTTTATTTATTTGATACAGGAAAAGTAAGTGGTAAAGTATAGACGTACTAGGAGTATTGATAGTGCCTCTTTATAGTTTTATTTATTTGATATTGGAAAAGTAGGTGGTAAAGTATAGACGTACTAGGAGTATTGATAGTGCCTCTTTATAGTTTTATTTATTTGATACAGGAAAAGTAAGTGGTAAAGTATAGACGTACTAGGAGTATTGATAGTGCCTCTTTAAAGTTTTATTTATTTGATATTGGAAAAGTAGGTGGTAAAGTATATACGCACTAGGAGTATTGATAGTGCCTCTTTATAGTTTTATTTATTTGATACAGTGAAAAGTAAGTGGTAAAGTATAGACGTACTAGGAGTATTGATAGTGCCTCTTTATAGTTTTATTTATTTGATATTGGAAAAGTAAGTGGTAAAGTATAGACGTACTAGGAGTATTGATAGTGCCTCTTTATAGTTTTATTTATTTGATACAGGAAAAGTAGGTGGTAAAGTATAGAGGTACTAGGAGTATTGATAGTGCCTCTTTATAGTTTTATTTATTTGATATTGGAAAAGTAGGTGGTAAAGTATAGACGTACTAGGAGTATTGATAGTGCCTCTTTATAGTTTTATTTATTTGATACAGGAAAAGTAAGTGGTAAAGTATAGGCGTACTAGGAGTATTGATGGTGCCTCTTTATAGTTTTATTTATTTGATATTGGAAAAGTAAGTGGTAAAGTATAGACGCACTAGGAGTATTGATAGTGCCTCTTTATAGTTTTATTTATTTGATACAGGAAAAGTAAGTGGTAAAGTATAGACGTACTGGGAGTATTGATAGTGCCTCTTTATAGTTTATTTATTTGATACAGGAAAAGTAAGTGGTAAAGTATAGACGTACTAGGAGTATTGATAGTGCCTCTTTATAGTTTTATTTATTTGATACAGGAAAAGTAGGTGGTAAAGTATAGACGTACTAGGAGTATTGATAGTGCCTCTTTATAGTTTTATTTATTTGATATTGGAAAAGTAAGTGGTAAAATATAGACGTACTAGGAGTATTGATAGTGCCTCTTTATAGTTTTATTTATTTGATACACGAAAAGTAAGTGGTAAAGTATAGACGTACTAGGAGTATTGATAGTGCCTCTTTATAGTTTTATTTATTTGATACAGGAAAAGTAAGTGGTAAAATATAGACGTACTATGGGTATTGATAGTGCCTCTTTATAGTTTTATTTATTTGATACAGGAAAAGTAAGTGGTAAAGTATAGACGTACTAGGAGTATTGATAGTGCCTCTTTATAGTTTTATTTATTTGATACAGGAAAAGTAAGTGGTAAAGTATAGACGTACTAGGAGTATTGATAGTGCCTCTTTATAATTTTATTTATTTGATATTGGAAAAGTAAGTGGTAAAGTATAGACGTACTAGGAATATTGATAGTGCCTCTTTATAGTTTTATTTATTTGATACAGGAAAAGTAAGTGGTAAAGTATAGACGTACTAGGAGTATTGATAGTGCCTCTTTATAGTTTTATTTATTTGATATTGGAAAAGTAGGTGGTAAAGTATATACGCACTAGGAGTATTGATAGTGCCTCTTTATAGTTTTATTTATTTGATACAGGAAAAGTAGGTGGTAAAGTATAGACGTACTAGGAGTATTGATAGTGCCTCTTTATAGTTTTATTTATTAGATATTGGAAAAGTAGGTGGTAAAGTATAGACGTACTAGGAGTATTGATAGTGCCTCTTTATAGTTTTATTTATTTGATATTGGAAAAGTAAGTGGTAAAGTATAGACGTACTAGGAGTATTGATAGTGCCTCTTTATAGTTTTATTTATTTGATATTGGAAAAGTAAGTGGTAAAGTATAGACGTACTAGGAGTATTGATAGTGCCTCTTTATAGTTTTATTTATTTGATACAGGAAAAGTAAGTGGTAAAGTATAGACGTACTAGGAGTATTGATAGTGCCTCTTTATAGTTTTATTTATTTGATATTGGAAAAGTAAGTGATAAAATATAGACGTACTAGGAGTATTGATAGTGCCTCTTTATAGTTTTATTTATTTGATACAGGAAAAGTAAGTGGTAAAGTATAGACGTACTAGGAGTATTGATAGTGCCTCTTTATAGTTTTATTTATTTGATACAGGAAAAGTAAGTGGTAAAATATAGACGTACTAGGAGTATTGATAGTGCCTCTTTATAGTTTTATTTATTTGATACAGGAAAAGTAAGTGGTAAAGTATAGACGTACTAGGAGTATTGATAGTGCCTCTTTATAGTTTTATTTATTTGATACAGGAAAAGTAAGTGGTAAAGTATAGACGTACTAGGAGTATTGATAGTGCCTCTTTATAGTTTTATTTATTTGATATTGGAAAAGTAGGTGGTAAAGTATAGACGTACTAGGAGTATTGATAGTGCCTCTTTATAATTTTATTTATTAGATATTGGAAAAGTAGGTGGTAAAGTATAGACGTACTAGGAGTATTGATAGTGCCTCTTTATAGTTTTATTTATTTGATATTGGAAAAGTAAGTGGTAAAGTATAGACGTACTAGGAGTATTGATAGTGCCTCTTTATAGTTTTATTTATTTGATATTGGAAAAGTAAGTGGTAAAGTATAGACGTACTAGGAGTATTGATAGTGCCTCTTTATAGTTTTATTTATTTGATATTGGAAAAGTAAGTGGTAAAGTATAGACGTACTAGGAGTATTGATAGTGCCTCTTTATAGTTTTATTTATTTGATACAGGAAAAGTAAATGGTAAAGTATAGACGTACTAGGAGTATTGATAGTGCCTCTTTATAGTTTTATTTATTTGATATTGGAAAAGTAAGTGATAAAATATAGACGTACTAGGAGTATTGATAGTGCCTCTTTATAGTTTTATTTATTTGATACAGGAAAAGTAAGTGGTAAAGTATAGACGTACTAGGAGTATTGATAGTGCCTCTTTATAGTTTTATTTATTTGATACAGGAAAAGTAAGTGGTAAAATATAGACGTACTAGGAGTATTGATAGTGCCTCTTTATAGTTTTATTTATTTGATACAGGAAAAGTAAGTGGTAAAGTATAGACGTACTAGGAGTATTGATAGTGCCTCTTTATAGTTTTATTTATTTGATACAGGAAAAGTAAGTGGTAAAGTATAGACGTACTAGGAGTATTGATAGTGCCTCTTTATAGTTTTATTTATTTGATATTGGAAAAGTAAGTGGTAAAGTATAGACGTACTAGGAGTATTGATAGTGCCTCTTTATAGTTTTATTTATTTGATACAGGAAAAGTAGGTGGTAAAGTATAGAGGTACTAGGAGTATTGATAGTGCCTCTTTATAGTTTTATTTATTTGATATTGGAAAAGTAGGTGGTAAAGTATAGACGTACTAGGAGTATTGATAGTGCCTCTTTATAGTTTTATTTATTTGATACAGGAAAAGTAAGTGGTAAAGTATAGGCGTACTAGGAGTATTGATGGTGCCTCTTTATAGTTTTATTTATTTGATATTGGAAAAGTAAGTGGTAAAGTATAGACGCACTAGGAGTATTGATAGTGCCTCTTTATAGTTTTATTTATTTGATACAGGAAAAGTAAGTGGTAAAGTATAGACGTACTGGGAGTATTGATAGTGCCTCTTTATAGTTTATTTATTTGATACAGGAAAAGTAAGTGGTAAAGTATAGACGTACTAGGAGTATTGATAGTGCCTCTTTATAGTTTTATTTATTTGATACAGGAAAAGTAGGTGGTAAAGTAATAGACGTACTAGGAGTATTGATAGCGCCTCTTTATAGTTTTATTTATTTGATATTGGAAAAGTAAGTGGTAAAGTATAGACGTACTAGGAGTATTGATAGTGCCTCTTTATAGTTTTATTTATTTGATACAGGAAAAGTAAGTGGTAAAGTATAGACGTACTAGGAGTATTGATAGTGCCTCTTTATAGTTTTATTTATTTGATACAGGAAAAGTAAGTGGTAAAGTATAGACGTACTAGGAGTATTGATAGTGCCTCTTTATAGTTTTATTTATTTGATACAGGAAAAGTAAGTGGTAAAGTATAGACGTACTAGGAGTATTGATAATGCCTCTTTATAGTTTTATTTATTTGATATTGGAAAAGTAAGTGGTAAAGTATAGACGTACTAGGAGTATTGATAGTGCCTCTTTATAGTTTTATTTATTTGATACAGGAAAAGTAAGTGGTAAAGTATAGACGTACTAGGAGTATTGATAATGCCTCTTTATAGTTTTATTTATTTGATATTGGAAAAGTAAGTGGTAAAGTATAGACGTCCTAGGAGTATTGATAGTGCCTCTTTATAGTTTTATTTATTTGATACAGGAACAGTAAGTGGTAAAGTATAGACGTACTAGGAATATTGATAGTGCCTCTTTATAGTTTTATTTATTTGATACAGGAAAAGTAAGTGGTAAAGTATAGACGTACTAGGAGTATTGATAGTGCCTCTTTATAGTTTTATTTATTTGATATTGGAAAAGTAGGTGGTAAAGTATATACGCACTAGGAGTATTGATAGTGCCTCTTTATAGTTTTATTTATTTGATACAGGAAAAGTAGGTGGTAAAGAATAGACGTACTAGGAGTATTGATAGTGCCTCTTTATAGTTTTATTTATTAGATATTGGAAAATTAGGTGGTAAAGTATAGACGTACTAGGAGTATTGATAGTGCCTCTTTATAGTTTTATTTATTTGATATTGGAAAAGTAAGTGATAAAGTATAGACGTACTAGGAGTATTGATAGTGCCTCTTTATAGTTTTATTTATTTGATATTGGAAAAGTAAGTGGTAAAGTATAGACGTACTAGGAGTATTGATAGGGCCTCTTTATAGTTTTATTTATTTGATACAGGAAAAGTAAGTGGTAAAGTATAGACGTACTAGGAGTATTGATAGTGCCTCTTTATAGTTTTATTTATTTGATATTGGAAAAGTAAGTGATAAAATATAGACGTACTAGGAGTATTGATAGTGCCTCTTTATAGTTTTATTTATTTGATACAGGAAAAGTAAGTGGTAAAGTATAGACGTACTAGGAGTATTGATAGTGCCTCTTTATAGTTTTATTTATTTGATACAGGAAAAGTAAGTGGTAAAGTATAGACGTACTAGGAGTATTGATAGTGCCTCTTTATAGTTTTATTTATTTGATACATGAAAAGTAAGTGGTAAAGTATAGACGTAATAGGAGTATTGATAGTGCCTCTTTATAGTTTTATTTATTTGATATTGGAAAAGTAGGTGGTAAAGTATAGACGTACTAGGAGTATTGATAGTGCCTCTTTATAGTTTTATTTATTTGATACAGGAAAAGTAAGTGGTAAAGTATAGACGTACTAGGAGTATTGATAGTGCCTCTTTATAGTTTTATTTATTTGATATTGGAAAAGTAGGTGGTAAAGTATATACGCACTAGGAGTATTGATAGTGCCTCTTTATAGTTTTATTTATTTGATACAGTGAAAAGTAAGTGGTAAAGTATAGACGTACTAGGAGTATTGATAGTGCCTCTTTATAGTTTTATTTATTTGATATTGGAAAAGTAAGTGGTAAAGTATAGACGTACTAGGAGTATTGATAGTGCCTCTTTATAGTTTTATTTATTTGATACAGGAAAAGTAAGTGGTAAAGTATAGAGGTACTAGGAGTATTGATAGTGCCTCTTTATAGTTTTATTTATTTGATATTGGAAAAGTAGGTGGTAAAGTATAGACGTACTAGGAGTATTGATAGTGCCTCTTTATAGTTTTATTTATTTGATACAGGAAAAGTAAGTGGTAAAGTATAGGCGTACTAGGAGTATTGATGGTGCCTCTTTATAGTTTTATTTATTTGATATTGGAAAAGTAGGTGGTAAAGTATAGACGCACTAGGAGTATTGATAGTGCCTCTTTATAGTTTTATTTATTTGATATTGGAAAAGTAGGTGGTAAAGTATAGACGTACTGGGAGTATTGATAGTGCCTCTTTATAGTTTTATTTATTTGATACAGGAAAAGTAAGTGGTAAAGTATAGACGTACTAGGAGTATTGATAGTGCCTCTTTATAGTTTTATTTATTTGATACAGGAAAAGTAGGTGGTAAAGTATAGACGTACTAGGAGTATTGATAGCGCCTCTTTATAGTTTTATTTATTTGATATTGGAAAAGTAAGTGGTAAAGTATAGACGTACTAGGAGTATTGATAGTGCCTCTTTATAGTTTTATTTATTTGATACAGGAAAAGTAAGTGGTAAAGTATAGACGTACTAGGAGTATTGATAGTGCCTCTTTATAGTTTTATTTATTTGATACAGGAAAAGTAAGTGGTAAAGTATAGACGTACTAGGAGTATTGATAGTGCCTCTTTATAGTTTTATTTATTTGATACAGGAAAAGTAAGTGGTAAAGTATAGACGTACTAGGAGTATTGATAATGCCTCTTTATAGTTTTATTTATTTGATATTGGAAAAGTAAGTGGTAAAGTATAGACGTACTAGGAGTATTGATAGTGCCTCTTTATAGTTTTATTTATTTGATACAGGAAAAGTAAGTGGTAAAGTATAGACGTACTAGGAGTATTGATAATGCCTCTTTATAGTTTTATTTATTTGATATTGGAAAAGTAAGTGGTAAAGTATAGACGTACTAGGAGTATTGATAGTGCCTCTTTATAGTTTTATTTATTTGATACAGGAAAAGTAAGTGGTAAAGTATAGACGTACTAGGAGTATTGATAGTGCCTCTTTATAGTTTTATTTATTTGATATTGGAAAAGTAAGTGGTAAAGTATAGACGTACTAGGAGTATTGATAGTGCCTCTTTATAGTTTTATTTATTTGATACAGGAAAAGTAGGTGGTAAAGTATAGACGTACTAGGAGTATTGATAGTGCCTCTTTATAGTTTTATTTATTTGATACAGGAAAAGTAAGTGGTAAAGTATAGACGTACTAGGAGTATTGATAGTGCCTCTTTATAGTTTTATTTATTTGATACAGGAAAAGTAGGTGGTAAAGTATAGACGTACTAGGAGTATTGATAGCGCCTCTTTATAGTTTTATTTATTTGATATTGGAAAAGTAAGTGGTAAAGTATAGACGTACTAGGAGTATTGATAGTGCCTCTTTATAGTTTTATTTATTTGATACAGGAAAAGTAAGTGGTAAAGTATAGACGTACTAGGAGTATTGATAGTGCCTCTTTATAGTTTTATTTATTTGATACAGGAAAAGTAAGTGGTAAAGTATAGACGTACTAGGAGTATTGATAGTGCCTCTTTATAGTTTTATTTATTTGATACAGGAAAAGTAAGTGGTAAAGTATAGACGTACTAGGAGTATTGATAATGCCTCTTTATAGTTTTATTTATTTGATATTGGAAAAGTAAGTGGTAAAGTATAGACGTACTAGGAGTATTGATAGTGCCTCTTTATAGTTTTATTTATTTGATACAGGAAAAGTAAGTGGTAAAGTATAGACGTACTAGGAGTATTGATAATGCCTCTTTATAGTTTTATTTATTTGATATTGGAAAAGTAAGTGGTAAAGTATAGACGTACTAGGAGTATTGATAGTGCCTCTTTATAGTTTTATTTATTTGATACAGGAAAAGTAAGTGGTAAAGTATAGACGTACTAGGAGTATTAATAGTGCCTCTTTATAGTTTTATTTATTTGATATTGGAAAAGTAAGTGGTAAAGTATAGACGTACTAGGAGTATTGATAGTGCCTCTTTATAGTTTTATTTATTTGATACAGGAAAAGTAGGTGGTAAAGTATAGACGTACTAGGAGTATTGATAGTGCCTCTTTATAGTTTTATTTATTTGATACAGGAAAGGTAGGTGGTAAAGTATAGACGTACTAGGAGTATTGATAGTGCCTCTTTATAGTTTTATTTATTTGATATTGGAAAAGTAGGTGGTAAAGTATAGACGTACTAGGAGTATTGATAGTGCCTCTTTATAGTTTTATTTATTTGATATTGGAAAAGTAGGTGGTAAAGTATAGACGTACTAGGAGTATTGATAGTGCCTCTTTATAGTTTTATTTATTTGATACAGGAAAAGTAAGTGGTAAAGTATAGACGTACTAGGAGTATTGATAGCGCCTCTTTATAGTTTTATTTATTTGATATTGGAAAAGTAAGTGGTAAAGTATAGACGTACTAGGAGTATTGATAGTGCCTCTTTATAGTTTTATTTATTTGATACAGGAAAAGTAAGTGGTAAAGTATAGACGTACTAGGAGTATTGATAGTGCCTCTTTATAGTTTTATTTATTTGATACAGGAAAAGTAAGTGGTAAAGTATAGACGTACTAGGAGTATTGATAGCGCCTCTTTATAGTTTTATTTATTTGATATTGGAAAAGTAAGTGGTAAAGTATAGACGTACTAGGAGTATTGATAGTGCCTCTTTATAGTTTTATTTATTTGATACAGGAAAAGTAAGTGGTAAAGTATAGACGTACTAGGAGTATTGATAGTGCCTCTTTATAGTTTTATTTATTTGATACAGGAAAAGTAAGTGGTAAAGTATAGACGTACTAGGAGTATTGATAGTGCCTCTTTATAGTTTTATTTATTTGAAACAGGAAAAGTAAGTGGTAAAGTATAGACGTACTAGGAGTATTGATAGTGCCTCTTTATAGTTTTATTTATTTGATACAGGAAAAGTAAGTGGTAAAGTATAGACGTACTAGGAGTATTGATAGTGCCTCTTTATAGTTTTATTTATTTGATACAGGAAAAGTAGGTGGTAAAGTATAGACGTACTAGGAGTATTGATAGTGCCTCTTTATAGTTTTATTTATTTGATACAGGAAAAGTAAGTGGTAAAGTATAGACGTACTAGGAGTATTGATAATGCCTCTTTATAGTTTTATTTATTTGATACAGGAAAAGTAGGTGGTAAAGTATAGACGTACTAGGAGTATTGATAGTGCCTCTTTATAGTTTTATTTATTTGATATTGGAAAAGTAAGTGGTAAAGTATAGACGTACTAGGAGTATTGATAGTGCCTCTTTATAGTTTTATTTATTTGATATTGGAAAAGTAAGTGGTAAAGTATAGACGTACTAGGAGTATTGATAGTGCCTCTTTATAGTTTTATTTATTTGATACAGGAAAAGTAGGTGGTAAAGTATAGACGTACTAGGAGTATTGATAGTGCCTCTTTATAGTTTTATTTATTTGATACAGGAAAAGTAGGTGGTAAAGTATAGACGTACTAGGAGTATTGATAGTGCCTCTTTATAGTTTTATTTATTTGATACAGGAAAAGTAGGTGGTAAAGTATAGACCTACTAGGAGTATTGATAGTGCCTCTTTATAGTTTTATTTATTTGATACAGGAAAAGTAGGTGGTAAAGTATAGACGTACTAGGAGTATTGATAGTGCCTCTTTATAGTTTTATTTATTTGATACAGGAAAAGTAGGTGGTAAAGTATAGACGTACTAGGAGTATTGATAGTGCCTCTTTATAGTTTTATTTATTTGATACAGGAAAAGTAGGTGGTAAAGTATAGACGTACTAGGAGTATTGATAGTGCCTCTTTATAGTTTTATTTATTTGATACAGGAAAAGTAGGTGGTAAAGTATAGACGTACTAGGAGTATTGATAGTGCCTCTTTATAGTTTTATTTATTTGATACAGGAAAAGTAAGTGGTAAAGTATAGACGTACTAGGAGTATTGATAGTGCCTCTTTATAGTTTTATTTATTTGATACAGGAAAAGTAAGTGGTAAAGTATAGACGTACTAGGAGTATTGATAGTGCCTCTTTATAGTTTTATTTATTTGATACAGGAAAAGTAAGTGGTAAAGTATAGACGTACTAGGAGTATTGATAGTGCCTCTTTATAGTTTTATTTATTTGATACAGGAAAAGTAAGTGGTAAAGTATAGACGTACTAGGAGTATTGATAGTGCCTCTTTATAGTTTTATTTATTTGATACAGGAAAAGTAAGTGGTAAAGTATAGAGGTACTAGGAGTATTGATAGTGCCTCTTTATAGTTTTATTTATTTGATACAGGAAAAGTAAGTGGTAAAGTATAGACGTACTAGGAGTATTGATAGTGCCTCTTTATAGTTTTATTTATTTGATACAGGAAAAGTAAGTGGTAAAGTATAGACGTACTAGGAGTATTGATAGTGCCTCTTTATAGTTTTATTTATTTGATACAGGAAAAGTAAGTGGTAAAGTATAGACGTACTAGGAGTATTGATAGTGCCTCTTTATAGTTTTATTTATTTGATACAGGAAAAGTAAGTGGTAAAGTATAGACGTACTAGGAGTATTGATAGTGCCTCTTTATAGTTTTATTTATTTGATACAGGAAAAGTAAGTGGTAAAGTATAGACGTACTAGGAGTATTGATAGTGCCTCTTTATAGTTTTATTTATTTGATACAGGAAAAGTAAGTGGTAAAGTATAGACGTACTAGGAGTATTGATAGTGCCTCTTTATAGTTTTATTTATTTGATACAGGAAAAGTAAGTGGTAAAGTATAGACGTACTAGGAGTATTGATAGTGCCTCTTTATAGTTTTATTTATTTGATACAGGAAAAGTAAGTGGTAAAGTATAGACGTACTAGGAGTATTGATAGTGCCTCTTTATAGTTTTATTTATTTGATACAGGAAAAGTAAGTGGTAAAGTATAGACGTACTAGGAGTATTGATAGTGCCTCTTTATAGTTTTATTTATTTGATACAGGAAAAGTAGGTGGTAAAGTATAGACGTACTAGGAGTATTGATAGTGCCTCTTTATAGTTTTATTTATTTGATTCAGGAAAAGTAAGTGGTAAAGTATAGACGTACTAGGAGTATTGATAGTGCCTCTTTATAGTTTTATTTATTTGATTCAGGAAAAGTAAGTGGTAAAGTATAGACGTACTAGGAGTATTGATAGTGCCTCTTTATAGTTTTATTTATTTGATACAGGAAAAGTAGGTGGTAAAGTATAGACGTACTAGGAGTATTGATAGTGCCTCTTTATAGTTTTATTTATTTGATACAGGAAAAGTAAGTGGTAAAGTATAGACGTACTAGGAGTATTGATAGTGCCTCTTTATAGTTTTATTTATTTGATACAGGAAAAGTAGGTGGTAAAGTATAGACGTACTAGGAGTATTGATTGTGCCTCTTTATAGTTTTATTTATTTGATACAGGAAAAGTAAGTGGTAAAGTATAGACGTACTAGGAGTATTGATAGTGCCTCTTTATAGTTATATTTATTTGATATTGGAAAAGTAAGTGGTAAAGTATAGACGTACTAGGAGTATTGATAGGGCCTCTTTATAGTTTTATTTATTTGATATTGGAAAAGTAAGTGGTAAAGTATAGACGTACTAGGAGTATTGATAGTGCCTCTTTATAGTTTTATTTATTTGATACAGGAAAAGTAAGTGGTAAAGTATAGACGTACTAGGAGTATTGATAGTGCCTCTTTATAGTTTTATTTATTTGATACAGGAAAAGTAAGTGGTAAAGTATAGACGTACTAGGAGTATTGATAGTGCCTCTTTATAGTTTTATTTATTTGATACAGGAAAAGTAAGTGGTAAAGTATAGACGTACTAGGAGTATTGATAGTGCCTCTTTATAGTTTTATTTATTTGATACAGGAAAAGTAGGTGGTAAAGTATAGACGTACTAGGAGTATTGATAGTGCCTCTTTATAGTTTTATTTATTTGATACAGGAAAAGTAAGTGGTAAAGTATAGACGTACTAGGAGTATTGATAGTGCCTCTTTATAGTTTTATTTATTTGATACAGGAAAAGTAAGTGGTAAAGTATAGACGTACTAGGAGTATTGATAGTGCCTCTTTATAGTTTTATTTATTTGATACAGGAAAAGTAAGTGGTAAAGTATAGACGTACTAGGAGTATTGATAGTGCCTCTTTATAGTTTTATTTATTTGATACAGGAAAAGTAGGTGGTAAAGTATAGACGTACTAGGAGTATTGATAGTGCCTCTTTATAGTTTTATTTATTTGATACAGGAAAAGTAAGTGGTAAATTATAGACGTACTAGGAGTATTGATAGTGCCTCTTTATAGTTTTATTTATTTGATACAGGAAAAGTAAGTGGTAAAGTATAGACGTACTAGGAGTATTGATAGTGCCTCTTTATAGTTTTATTTATTTGATATTGGAAAAGTAGGTGGTAAAGTATAGACGTACTAGGAGTATTGATAGTGCCTCTTTATAGTTTTATTTATTTGATACAGGAAAAGTAGGTGGTAAAGTATAGACGTACTAGGAGTATTGATAGTGCCTCTTTATAGTTTTATTTATTTGATATTGGAAAAGTAGGTGGTAAAGTATAGACGTACTAGGAGTATTGATAGTGCCTCTTTATAGTTTTATTTATTTGATACAGGAAAAGTAAGTGGTAAAGTATAGACGTACTAGGAGTATTGATAGTGCCTCTTTATAGTTTTATTTATTTGATATTGGAAAAGTAGGTGGTAAAGTATAGACGTACTAGGAGTATTGATAGTGCCTCTTTATAGTTTTATTTATTTGATACAGGAAAAGTAGGTGGTAAAGTATAGACGTACTAGGAGTATTGATAGTGCCTCTTTATAGTTTTATTTATTTGATACAGGAAAAGTAAGTGGTAAAGTATAGACGTACTAGGAGTATTGATAGTGCCTCTTTATAGTTTTATTTATTTTGTTTTTCATTTTATTTGATGATCAATAAGATCTGGTAAAAGACAAGACAGGAAATTGGAAAAGAAAGATCCTGTCTTTTGTTTTTGTTTCGTCATAAGGCAGGTGATGGATCCAGAATTCCTTCATGAAAACCAAATGACAAGTGCCTTCCGTTGGTGGCGTAATGACTTCCTTAATAAACGACATTTAATATAACTAACTTTTTGTTAATGTCTATCGATGTCAATACTTATTTTATCCAATGACAAATACTTGAAGTTTATATACCGGTTAAACATAAAATATAATCTAATTATGCACGATCTTGGGCAAACTTAAATTGTCCAGTTCAGAATAATATTTCTTTGGAGATTAAAACAAATACAGTGAAACCTATTTAAACTGAACCATGGATAAACTGAAATACTGTATTAACCAAACTTTAAATGGAGTCCTAATGTAGGAAATATGTGTTAATTGAACCTGTATACACCGAACACTTGTCTAGTCCGAACACACAAGTTAGCCTAAAGTAGATTCGGCTTAGAAAGGTTTCACTGTGCCAAATTGTTTACTTTGCCATGTAAAGTAATAGATACAGCACTTCTATAACATTAAATGCTTTTAAAAACGATTTTTTTTTTTGGACGAGAACCCTAACGGTCCAAGGTAGAGAGTGTGAGGTTCAATTTTTGCTTTTGTTATCAAAGTACTAGATATCTCTTGTACAAAGCATCGATGACATTGTCTTTCAATAAAATTTACTATCCTTTATTGGTATATTTCTAAAGATAAATAGTACGTTGACATTATGATATGTAAAGTTGACTAAACAGATTAACACTAACATAGTGTATGGTTTGAATGAGCCGTCATTAATTAAAACACCTCCTTGATTAGTCACTGAACTTTCTCGGGCCTCTTGTTCATCGTATATTGGACAAGAGCATTGTACGATGTACCTTCTAGAATATAATTATTCGAGCAAAAAGTAATGTCGTAACAAAATTAGAGGCCACTTTTACCATAGCTCTACGACGGGATTAGTACACAAGACAGGTACATGTATATACATTACAATAACTACCGTAAGAAAAGTTTGAAGATAACAAAAAGGGTCATCAGAATACGTAACTCGAAGGACAGACAACACAATGGCTACAGAAGGACAGAAAACACAATGGCCACAAAAGGACAGACAACGCAAAGGCCACAAAAGCACAGACAACACAATGGCCACAAAAGGACAGATAACACAATGGCCACAGAAGGACAGACAACACAATGGCCACAGAAGAACAGACAACACAATGGTCACAGAAGGACAGACAACACAATAACCACAAAAGGACAGACAACTCAAAGGTCACAGAAGGACAGACAACACAATGGCCACAGAAGGACAGACAACACAATGGCCACAAAGGGACAGGCAACACAATGGCCACAGAAGGACAGACAACACAATGGCCACAAAAGGACAAAGTGACAAACAAGAGTGCACAAAGTGCACTACATAGAACACAAAACAAAGATCGAACAACACGAGTCCCAATAAAAAAAATCATTAAACAAATGAAATCAGATTTACAAAATCGATTAATTTCCATTCTATATTGTAGAAAGTCACATCGTTTGTTCGTTGTTCCATTATTTTTAAAGAAATTAAACTTATTAAAAATAATATAATGAATCGTAAAATCTTATTTCCGTACAACAAAAGTTGAATTAAAATAACGTCATTCATTAATATTTGATTGCTATCAGCATTGTCAATCAGTCTCATCTATTTTTTAAAAATTCCAAGAATACATAGCTTTCTGAAATTACGAATTACCTGGGATGTTTTCAATTTTAGATGTTTATAGCACATTGTGTTAATATAGTACGATATCGAATGAGTGGGTGATTTATTGTTGCTTGACGTCAAGAGAACAATTTATAAGCTAAATCATGGAGACAACAGAAGAACAAAGACCATTTTGTTCCTTGTGAATTATGAAAACAACTCCACACCAATGCAATAAGATGGATGCTTATGGCACTTGCCGAGCCCACTGTCATCTGGTAGACATGTCGCTGCCCTTGCAACCCGTATCCTAACTTATGTGTCTTGTGTGCCTTATGTTGCCGGTGTCTCTGGATTGTCCATTCACGATTTCCCGTTCGGTTTTCTCTAACGTTTACTTGAATCAACCAGTACATTCCTCCTTGTGATATACGCTACTATTTCTACTTGTGATATACGCTACTATTTATACGTATGATATACGATACTATTTCTACGTGTGATATACGCTACTATTTATACGTATGATATACGATACTATTTCTACGTGTGATATACGCTACTATTTCTACGTATGATATACGCTACTATTTCTACGTATGATATACGCTACTATTTCTACGTATGATATACGCTACTATTTCTACGTATGATATACGCTACTATTCTACGCATGATATACGCTACTTCTTCCACGTAAGACGATGTTCGGTTGGTCTTTTCTTCCATTTTATATGTAGGACTTCATGTCTTATTTGTTATTTGAAATGATATTCTAATATCGGTGTCCAACACGCTTTCCATGCAAGATGAGGTACATTTCTTTTAACAATATCGAGACGGTGGAGCAGGACCTCGCTCACCACTCCGGAGAACATAGGTTCATACTGGATATTTAGTGGGTTTCGTATTGATCATTGTTTGTCTTTTTTCTTTTGGCCATTGGCTTGTCTGTTCTTCTTTAATTTACGGCTACTGATTACCCCTTTGGTTGATTTGCTGATTGATTTGATTTATTGTGTTTAACGCCACTTGCAGCAATATTTCAGCTTTGATATCTTCAAGCTTTTCTTATGTAGTTCAAATTATAAAACATGCGGCTGAAGTTGAGGTGGCATTAAATACCATGTCTAGAACACGAATAACATAACATGTTTAAATTCCAATACATCCATGTCACATAAATAATTCAAATACATAAGCCATCGTCATAAATATCATTTTGACACGTAACACGAATTTTATTCGTCCAATAATGTAGAAACGCCGTCACGCTAGCATGATATCTGAAGTGTTATGCTTCAAAAAAAAATATGAGAAAAGATTTATGGGGTGCTGGGGAAAACGAATCTCAATTAAATATAAAATTGTATGGTTATTCAACTTAATTTCCAGATATTATATATTCTTGCAGTAGATTGATATTGGCATTAAAATAAAAAAATGCTATATGTAGAATCTTTGAGTAATTTGTAACGATACCCACACAAATGTTAGAATTAAAGACAGGTATGACGATCATTTAAAGAGATTGTTAATCATTAAAGGGAAACCGTCATATCACGAACAGGAGATTACGAGATAGATAAATGTCGTTTACAAATCTGATTGTATTCATTCTTTGTCTTGGTTTTTAATTACAGCCGCTTCCTTATTACCGTCGTTTCACGTCGAGTCTTACTTCGTGCAGCACGATACTTGTGTCATGTAATACCAACTATCTACTACTGCATCTTTAATTAATTTTTAAAATGAGGTTTATAGCTTTCATATTATGTACGCATCATCTTAAGTAACACATTTGGGTTTTAATGGGGGATTGGGTGGAGTTCCTGGATATACATTTTTACGTATGATTCCACTTTTTTATTCAAAATTAACAAAGAGCATGATAGAGAAAGGAGGATATTTAAGAAAGAATTTAAATTTGTTCAGAAAACAGACCAAATATATTTATTTATAGTACACACTATAATGCTTAAGCCGTAAGATTATTTTTAATACACGACCTGTTGCAAAATTTATAGAAAGCGTTCGTACCAAATGACATCTAATATTACTTATGTTGATACATCATCCGACTATTTTCTACGTTTACACCTTGTTTATATGACAGACGCCATCATATGAATTCGAAACATCAATTTGGTTGTAAAATAGAGCAAGTGTAATGCAAATAAACCGTGTGCAATACATCCTTGAAGCATAATTGATTCCATATTATATAATATGAGTTATTTAAAATAATAAATCAATGTGGTATTAGACAAATTGATTGGAAAACATTAAAATTGAATGGTTTCTGTCTAATGGATAACTTTATAAGAACTTGAAGTCATCCCTACAGTAAGATTAAACAACAGATTATTATTAATTTGTACATCTAATGTTATTTCACTTTAACAACTATCATCTGAGATGTTTCAAAATGTTATGTTTTATTGCTGTTTAGCAAACAGTCTAGGTAGTGTAATTGTTAGAGTAATTTCCCGGTGTGTGAAAGATTGTGGATTCACGTTTTGGATGTATGATTTAAAGACTACAAATTTCGACAGTTGTGCATTAAGAATTAGGAACAAAGACTGACTGGCTGGCACGACATCGGGATCATGTGTACCTTGGTGGCATCATGCGTTTCTACCAACATATACTTGAGTGGCCTTAAACGGAAAAGGCTATGCATTGATGGACATGATGTTGGGCACGATTTTCAGTTCGTCTTTACCTCTAGTTATTTGTAGGAGGGCTCATGTCTTATGGTGTATGTCTGTGAGCATAGTGGTGTCCAACACATATCGCTTTGTGTTTTTTGTTTGTTTTGTTAATCTTCTACTTGTGTCTTGTGTTTTTGCTTTGCTTGTCCAATGTTGACAGTGTCTCTGGATTGTCCATACTTCAATGCCTCTTCGGTTTTCTCTGACGTGTACTTAGTATAATACAAAATAGGCATCATCATCATCATCGCATTAAAAAATATCTTGTTCTGGCCATGATATATAATTCAAATTATATACAAATTAATTAGCCACTACGTAACTCGCATTTTCTGCTTATTAGTGAAGCTTAATTATAATTGTTTTTATTTTCATCCAATGATGTCGGTTTCTGTTGTATTGTATTTAGATCCTCTATTTTCTTCAGCTGTCGGCCTTTAAAACTAGTTTAGCCCCGCCACTATTTATTAAAAGTGCCTGTATCAAACCAGGAAAGTGAGCAGTGATGTGTGTTAGATGTATCAGTTTTGTCTTTGTTTCAACGATCGTGTCGATTATATTTTGGAAATGTTTTGACGGCGTGGTCTTTTTTATTTCTAATATTTTTACTCAAAATCACTTATCACCCAAGATGTTTAACAGTTAATGGTTTCTACTTCTAGTTCTTGTATATATCATATACGCCTTTCATATTAATTCGAAACATCAATTTCGTTATAAAATAGGCCATTTATGATAGGCTTAGAGAAAGTAAACGAGTTTTAAAAGTCCTATTTATGTTTGATGTACAGTTGGCTTCATATTATATAATTTGAGTTATTTACAATTATATATCAATTTAATATTAGACAAAAATAAATGGGAAAACTTGTGATTTGAATGTTTTTTGTCTAATCCATAGATTAATATTGAGATAAAATAAAATCAACTTGTATCTGTTTACGGTAGACTAGAACAGCAGTCTACTATTGTATTGAATAATTGTATATTATATGTATAATTCTATAAGCAGTATTGCTTTTGAATAAAATAATTTGAACTAACTATTTGTACCAGTGAACATTTAATTTTACTTTATTTAATATAATGTTTGGCATACTCACTTTAGTGCGGTAAAATGAATTTGAATGTTGGTCCTTAACGCAACTTTCAACAATATTTGAGCTATATCATGGCGACCAGTTTTATTGGTGGAGGAAGCCGGAGTACCCGGAGAGAACCACCGACCCTGGGCAAGCAACTGGTAAACTGTATTACTTACGCTGCGAATCGAGTGCATCCTTTTTTGTAATTTACAAAGCAGGGCGCGAACCCACGCGTATTGGTGATAGGCTTGTATGAGCTGTTAGATCCAACGACCTAACTCATTCAGCCACCCAGGCCCCTTAGTGCGGTAGATGGTGGGTTCAATCACCAGTCATATTAATAAAACATAGATATCAAATTTAGTGCGCACGACGCGTTTCTGGAATAACCTTCACCAGGTACACTCAATGTCAAAAGATTAGAAAGGCAAATTATTAATAGTATTTGGGAGCATGAAAGCCAAAGGACCTACACAGGATAGCCAAAATCGACTAAGGACACCTAGTTTTTATAATAATCCAATAATTCAGACAATGGAATTTATTGTTATTTCCTGTTTCTTCGCTAATCGCGCAGCACTAAGGAGCCAGAATAAAGAAGTGTTGGCTCGAAATCAAGGTAATGTGTCCGAGTTCAGCGAATTGTATACTTGTGGACTATTGTTTCTGTGCAGTAGCATTATAAAACTCTAACTAAGACTGTTTGTCTAGTTCTATTTGATTGATTTATTTTGTTTAGCGCCACTTTTAGCAATATTTCAGCTATATCATGGCGACCAGTTTTAGTGATGGAGGAAGCCGGAATACCCGGAGAGAACCACCGACCATGGGCAATCAACTGGTAAACTTTATCACGTGCGACTGCGAGTCGAGTGCACGCTTTTTGTAATTTACAAAGCCGGGCGCGAACCCACGCCGTGTTGGTGATAGCTTGTATGAGTTTCTAGGTAATCCAACGACCTAACGCATTGAGCCACCCGAGCCCCTTGTCTAATTATAAACGGACGTCATCGTCATAATGATCTCATCAAAATGCAACTTATCCTAAGCATGATGTAGTTAACAAAGTTGTGCACTCACTCATTTTAAATACTTGTTTTTACTTTAACAAATGACATATGGAATGATTGTTGAAATGTCCGATTGTTTTATTACTGCTTAACAAACAGCCTGGGTGGTGTAATGGTTAACTTGGTTTTCTGTTGTGCGGATGATCGTGAGTTTGATCTTTGAACGTACAATGCTTCATATCAAACACTACAAACATCGATGCGTATCCATTAAGGAAAAGGAACATGGATTTACTGCCACGGTGTCAATAGCATGACTACCTACAAAATACCGTCGTTTGTAAAAATAATTTACGAACAATTCTAACATAACCTCCTTCTTTCACTTTGTAGACAAACGAGCGATTTATCGATGGTATAATCTCATTCGCACATGCGCCGGTGGATGTGACTGACTTTTCCATTGGCAACATTAATTGTGTTCGATATTTTCCAATCAAAGTATACTACCGTATTTGTACTCTTAGACATATCAGAATCGAAATAAATCATGGAAGCCAGAATGTGTTTTGAGTTTTAGCATGGGTTGGCGGATATTAATACATTTTCTCCCTCGCCCCTGGCTCGGGATAAAATACTAATATCCGCCAACCCATGCTAAATCTCCCAACACATTCTGGCTTCCATGATTTATTTTTTAAATAATTCAATGTTTGGCTATTTAGAAAACAATTTATTCTCCAACCCGTTTTTTTTTTTATATTATCATCATTTTAAATTTAAAAGAAAATATTTTCATATCATATCTGTACTTTTAACAGTTTATTTCAAAGTCAAAGAAATTGGGGCCGTCGTGATCGTGATCATATGGTAGTTGGAATTATAACTACCTGTGTAATCAGTGCCTATCACCGCTAAAGTTGTGAGTTCGAACCCCGTTCATGCCGAAGTGCACTAAATACAACATTATGTGATAAACTTGCGGCAGGTCGGTGGTTTTCTTCGGGTACTCTGCTTTCGTTCACCAATAAAACTGACCGCTACGATATAACTGAAATACTGTTGAAAGTGGCGTTAAACACCATAAACCAAACTAAGCTATCCTTGTTGCAAATATATCAGTGTCATCTAATTGATATTGAAATGTCTTCTTTACTTTTTTTACTTTCTTCATTTCTTTAGGAAATCTTTCGTTCTTTTTTCACAAATCGGTTAAAAATGTACATACTGATCGATCGTTTTATATATAAAACCAGAATTAACTGCTCTCAAACAGAGTAAACATTAGCCGGCCATAATCCAATGATAGAATAGTTTGCATAAAGGGAATCTTTTCTGTAGGACACTGATAAGAAATGATATATGGCGATAAACACCTTAGACATAACTTATATGTCATTGTACGGCCTCCATACTGAAAATCCGTAAAATTTAGTCATAGATTATGTGAACCTGATGAAGTTATATTCCACTCATTCCGATCACTACATTAACGCTAACGCTAAAATTCAAGCTCAATCGAAAAGCGTTAACCGAAAAAAACCAACCCAACCGCGCAATGCATCATGGGATATTTGCATCGAATAGACAAAAGGTAGTACATGTATACGTTTAGTGATACCATATGGATACAATATTCTTCAAATTATGCCGTTCACGAATTTTATTTTCCAATTTTATTAAATATGAAATTTTTTGTCTTTTGAAGAATATACAGGCATCTGAAATTCGTTTTAGATACCAATGGTTAAGGACCAAAGCTTGTATGTGCAGTCTTTGTGTAAAAGTCAAGATTCATACATAGCAACAAGGAAACCTCATCATATTCTTATATTTTTTTCGGACAGATAAACTATAAAAAGTGGAAAATTGATTTATCAATGAAAAATAACAAAACATGAGAAAACTATCACACCTAATTACTGTCCAATGTTTGGGAGATTACATTTGATTTAAGTTCCGGTAAAGTCAAGTCAAACATCTCCGTAAACATGACAAACCGCGACGCATCCGAATATCTATTCGCCAGATAAACTATAAAAAGTAGAGATGAATTTAACAATGAAAAATAACAATCTTGATACAACTCTCATTCCTAATTACAGTCCAATGTTTTGAAGATTAAATGTGATTTTAGTTCCGTTAAAGTCAAACCTCTTTGTAAGCACGACAACACCGCGTCACATCTGAATTTGTATTCGGACAGGTAAATGTTAAGTTGAAAATTAATTTATCTATGACAAATTTCAAAGCATGAGAAAACTCTCACTGCTAATTACAGACAAAATTTTAAGAGCTGTACTTTGAATGTAGTTCCGTTCTTGTTCTCGTATAGGCCTTGCTTTTATAATCAAGGATGCTATGACGTCAATTGCACGAACCAATGGCGTCACATTCGATTTTGTATTCGGACAGGTAGACATGTAAACATGTAGAAATTTGATTTATCTATGAAAATTTCAAAACATGAGAAAACTCTCACTTCCTAATTACAGACAATTTTTAAGACCAGTTCTCTGACTGTAGTTTTTTTTCCGTTCTTGTTTTCGTATACGCCTTGATTTTACAATCGGGGATGCTATGACGTTCATTACCAATCCCATAATATTGAAGAGAAAGATGATCAATGTTTATAATTATGTTGCACGTATTTTTCCTCATTAAGCCGTTATTACTAGGATTGTCAGCAGTGTGGGTTCTTTGAACTTTCTCTATCGAATCTTGAAAAAATGCACTAATTATACAACTCAATTATAAATTATTAATTTTGTATTAACTACTCGACGTTACTTAGGTCGGCAACACCCCCGCTGTTAGCCATGAATAAGGAAAAAAACAGAGACGTCACACCACATCGGAAGGGATCAAATTGAACAACAACATATGAGTCGTTATTTATCTTCCAGTGTTGTTACAAAGGGCTTTTATAATCTTCTATTGATAAAAAGTTACATGCTCCTCCCCCCTCCCACACATATGTTTAGCCATGGATTAGCCAATAAGACCATCGAAAGAGATCAAGTAATCATTTTTGAGCAACAACGGATCGATATTTTTTCCAGTGTTGTCAGAAAGGACTCGATTTTATTTTATTTCGGCGGGGTGTACTCGATACAACATTATGTGATACAGTTTGTCAGTGATTTACGACTGGTTTGTGGTTTTCTCCAGGTACTTCGGTTTCCTCCTGCAATAACACTAACCGCCAAAATATAACTAAAATATTGTTGAAAATGGCGTTAAACTCCATAAACCATACACCAAACCTTATTTAGTTTTCTCTCTTTGTCTGTAATCTTAGAAATTACATATACTAGGTGTCAGAATTCTAAAATTAAATGCTTATATTTTTGCCACACATTTGCGAATTAACAGGCGCCTTCATTTTTTAAAGATCGCACAGGTAGGCTTATATGCTTAAGTTTATTCATGGAAACACATCGTGCGCACTAAATTGGAGATCTACCTTTTTCATTATTACTGGAACGATACCACTGGTGGTGGATTATTAGTACCCGAGATTGTCATCCGCCCAGTAAGCTTTTATCACCGACACAACATTCAGCAGGATGATATTCATCATGAACCATCGTGCAATCATCCATCCACCGACTACAATGGTGTATGACAACACAAAAGTACATGATATCACAGTACGCTAGTGATTTAGAACTAAATTGTAAACTTTTGGTTTATCTTAAGAAGTCTTAGATATACACAGCACAGTTTGTATTGTTTGTTCGTCTATTTACGGCTTCTGATTACCCCTTTGGTATCTTCAATTTTATTCAATTATATTAGAATTCTTTTTCAATTTGGCGAGAAACCTATAAGAGATGTTAAGTAAATTTCGGCTTTCTTTCTATCTCATACAAAATGATCTTGATAAGCTACGATGATGTGTTGATATATTTTTAAATGGATATCTCAAAATTGAATTTTGTCTTGTTAACCGACATTTTGACAACTTATGCAATGTCTGACCTATACAATAACGTTACATAACACTGTAGATTTTAAGTGTTTGTTAAGTGTCAGACTTGTTATTACTTACCAGAATTGAAGTGGATCGTCAAGACCACTTAAGATAAATTACAGATAAATCACAGAAAATCAGATTTGATACGTCATTTAACAATGAGTGGATGTTTGGGTCGTCAGTAAGACTAGTTTAACACCGCCACGTTTTTTTAATTGAAGTGCATGTACCAAGCCAGTAAAGTGACCGGTTATGTATTTGTGTAATATGTGTATATATTTTGCCACTTTCTTTGAATTTGGAAATTGATCCAGATTTTTTTTTTTTCATTTTCTTACATCATAATTACACACGATTAATTTCTTAACAATTCTTTAATATTGATTATATAACAGTTTAATTTGTAGATGTTCTGGAATGCGACCTTATTAAAATAATAGGTTTTCTTTCTTATCAATTAATGTGTTTTTTTGCGTTGTTATTAGTAACTTTATTACGTTTACTTCTCGAGGGGCCACCGTGGTCGTGATCGTATGATATTTGGATTTACAACTACCTATGCAATCAGTGCCTATCACAACTAGAGTTGTGAAATCGAATCCCGCTCATGGCGAGGTGTACTCGATACAACATTATGTGATAAAGTTTGTCAGTGACTTACGACTGGTTTGTTGTTTTCTCCTGGTACTCCGGTTTCCTCTACCAATAAAACTGACCGCCACGATATAACTGATATAACACCATAATCCTGATACGTGTACTTATCGAAGAACAAACTATATCTATGTGTATCTTCATTATTTCTCTAATTACGGTAAACATAGGCCCTAATTTAAAATGATGAGCTTGGTGTTTGTTTATTTTACAGGTGAGGAGACTTCAAAGACAAGTCAATCAACTCAGACAGGTAAAATTAATATATTCAATACACATTTTTATTGATTTCTTGGTTCAGTTTTCAATTCACACGTATAATGCATCACTTGATGATAATTAATTGTCTTTTTCATCACCATCTGTATTGTTCATTTCTTGATATTAGTTTGTAAAGATTTGTCTTAATTAAGTGTTATATGTTCACAATGTTTTGTAAGCAAATTTTGGAAACAAAGTTTTAACAGTAATGACCGTTAATTCAACCAATATCATCAAAACAAACAACCACCTCTTCACTCAAAAAATTGAACACAAGATAACCGAGAAATGTAGCGTTAGAGATCTAGGTCCTGGCATGGAACTGGCGCAAGAATGAGAAGGGATCAAATCGGTGTTACATTTCATATTATTTATTACATACATGAACACAGAAAAAAACTAAAGTTCTCCTCCCTCAGACATAGGTGACCTTAGTTGATCTTGACTATCATGTTTAGGTTCTCTTCCCTCAGACATAGGTGACCTTAGTTGATTTTGACTATCATGTTTAGGTTCTCTTCCCTCAGACATAGGTGACCTTAGTTGATCTTGACTATCATGTTTAGGTTCTCTTCCCTCAGACATAGGTGACCTTAGTTGATCTTGACTATCATGTTTAGGTTCTCTTCCCTCAGACACAGGTGACCTTAGTTGATCTTGACTATCATGTTTAGGTTCTCTTCCCTCAGACATAGGTGACCTTAGTTGATTTTGACTATCATGTTTAGGTTCTCTTCCCTCAGACATAGGTGACCTTAGTTGATTTTGACTATCATGTTTAGGTTCTCTTCCCTCAGACATAGGTGACCTTAGTTGATTTTTACTCTCCTGTTTAGGTCATTTGCTTTACTTGTTCCCCAATAGTTTTAAGTTATTTGGTTTTTCAACCTCTCGACCTTGAGCGTATCTAATGAAGTTTATTCCGAAAATGCGTCGTTCGCACTAAATTATATATATGCACTTTTTATTGCGTTTGTTTTTGGGATTATGATTGGTATGGCGGTCTGTTTTATAAGAGTCGAGGACAGTAGGAAACGATCGACCGGCCGCAAGCTACTGACAAACTATATCAAGTGAGGTTTTATCGAGTACATCTCCTCATGGACGAAGTTGAACTCTTAAGCTTTTCATGAAACTAAATCTGCATATTCAAAATTTCAATAAAATAGTATTGTACGTCTTGAATAAAAAGTATTTGTGTATGGCGGATATATATATGTAGTCGAGTGGTCTAGGGCGCTGGACGTAAGGCTAAGCGAATGGTGCTGCAGTGTAACAATGGTGTGGGTTCAAATCCCGTCGAGGGAAGAACAACAATTTGACAGCTCTAAAATCTAATTCTAACACTGTTTGGTTTAATTTTCAGACGTATATATATATATATATATATATATATATTATAATAACGAGTGTTGTAGGTCGAGACAAGACATTATCATTTGTTGCACGTATTGACACCGAGTGCGATAGGACGAGTTGTGTTACTAGTGTTTAGTATGTGTAGTCATCCAAAACTGATGTTATTATTTATCTGTAGCACAAGTACGTAATTGATGTCACACTGACCGATTATTTCCAGTATCAGAATCACTCTATACCGACAATATTACTCCGTGATACATGTATCAAAATAAAAATGTCCAAATAACCGATAAAATTAATATTTTATCAGTTTGCTGTTTACGGTTCCTTTTAATTTACGCAACTACAAGTACCAATATCAAAATATCAAATGTTCCTTTGTACCGCGATACTTATAAGCAAAGATAATTAATTACGTCAATTATTAATAGGGCAGGCGGTTTGTTCTTGCTTTTGGTTTATGATTTTGTTTTCTTTTTTTCCTTAACGTCAGAATGGCAAACGTGCCTATTCATTCAGTACGAGAACATATCAATATAATATTTTGAAACCAATGCTACTCGGCTCCAGACTAGGCGCTGTTTCACGAGTGTTATTTTATTTTGAGTTTGATGTTTGCTGATTTATTGAAGACCCTACTGTGACTGTGAAATGTATAAAATGTATAAGAGCGATAAATGCGCTGCTCCTTTACTTTAACTTATGTCTAAGTGGAAAGTTGGATAGTTTCCATTGATCCTTTAATATGCATACCTTTGTTTCTAATTAAAATGGTACTGGAAAAAGTATATCTGTCTGATATCTGTCTGTTATAAGTTTGTTGTTATCGGTTCGTTTTAACTTACGCAACTACAAGTACTATGATTAAATGTATCCATGTACCACGATACTTATAAACAAAACTAATTAATTATTTTAATTATTAACAACATGCACCATCTCCGTCTTGCACAACACTTCAACATAGTACCATATCTGTATTATGTAATCGACTTACTTGGTTTGTTTGTTTGTTGCTTAGATTCAAAGTGGCAAAATGTGTCTAGCCCATATTGAACTGGTTTGTTTTTCTGCTGCTTAGAGTCAGAGTGGCAAAATGTTACTAGCCCATATTGAACTGGTTTGTTTGTTTATTGCTTAGTCAGAGTGGCAAAATGTCTCTAGCCCATATTGATCTGGTTTGCTTGTCTGTTGCTTAGAGTCAGAGTGGCAAAATGTGTCTAGTCCATTTTAAACTGGTTTGTTTGTTTATTGCTTAGAGTCAGAGTGGCAAAATGTGTCTTGCCCATTCTGGACTGGTTTGTTTGTTGTTTAGCGTCAGAGTGACAAATTGTGTCTTGCCCATTCTGGACTGTTTTGTTGCTTAGCACTAGAATAGCGAAATGTGTGTTGCTCATAAAAAAGGTTTATAGAAATGAGAAAAGGATATGCCATCGTGTACGACTGTTGAATGCAACAGGAAAATTAAAGATAATTTTAATTCTCATAGCAACTACAATGTGCCTACAAAACAGCTATTTTATGATATCCGGAAGCGTTGCACTCTCAAATAAGTTTAAAATTTAGGTCACGATTTACGCATTACAACAATGAGTAAACACCTAGCCGTTGGTCCACCTGGGCAAGCGAAGGATAGCTGTGTGTGTCGAGTCCAGGGCTTCGTCACCCAGCCAACTTACATGAAGTTGTACCATTGCTAGTTTGATATATAATAATGTTATACGGATTCCGATTACCCCTTTGGTATCTTCAAAACTCTTCTTATATATAAAAACTGCCTTTGGCTTATATTGACATAAAAACACCAACATACATTGGTGGCGTCGTTGCAGCGATCGTATTGTCTAATAGAAGTATCCTTATCAAAGCCCAAGCACGATTCCCAATGTCTTTATTAATTTCGCTGCTTGGCGAGATTATTTTGAATCTATTTCAATTCAGTTGATAGGATAATCACGGCCACGATCGTACGGCGGTTTGATGTATTAAGGTTGTTAGTTAGATTCCCTCCTCTGTTAAGGTGTAGCTTATACAATTGTATGTAATTAAGTTTCTTCTTCTTCTTCCATTAAAGTGCAGGGCTGCAGCAACAGCATCTTCACACTGAGTGTTTTGTAAGTAACTAGCTGCGAAACCGTAACCTTTTTCGTTTGCTTGATCACCATAGTAATACGGGTGTCGACCGTTAAAAAATAAAAAAATAGGGACCTTAACATCAGTCGCACGCTCGATTATTATATGAACTGTATACCATTTTGGGTTGGGATTGTATGAATCGTGAGGTAAAACAGTTTTCAACAATTGCTTGATAGTAGATTACATTTATATGCATATTCATATTTTAGTCCTTACATGAGATAAAAGATACAGTCTACTCCATAGATTGACAATCGACAGTATTTAGTACAATAAGATATGTATGTAAATGAACACGTGAGACTATTCAGCTTTACAGTTAGAAACACAATAAAGAAACAGCGCTTTCATTGTTTCTGTACATTACAGTCACAGTAGTGTCTGCAAAATACATACATCATTGGACAGCATAAGTTGTGACCCATACAACTGTGTTTAACCCCGCCACCTTTTCATAAAAAGCCCATACTAAGGTGGGAAAATGAGCGGTCATGTATATGAATGTAAAGGGTATGGATTTGGCATGTTTGAACAATGTTTCGATTGGATTATGAAACTCTCTTGCCATTGTGGCACGGTTGCTGTTCACTTTATTAGGTTACGACCAACTAATGACAGTAAAATTCATTTTAGTTTAATTAAAACCATGTAGTTTTAGATGTACAACATCTGAAGATAGTCTATGTCATATTTTACACTTTGTATCTTTTAATCATATTTCCTATTGGCTGTAAATATCTATTCTTGCACGTTACAGTATAATAATTAATATTTGTGTAAATTACCTCCTGGTTCTTCTTGACAATTAAGACATTACATCTTCTGATGATTTGGCATTGTTGTCTTCTTTGAATGTAAAGTGATCCTCTAGTACTAATTAAGACGTTTCTTTGCTAAGATAATTAAAACGGTTTGTGCGAGCATTCTTGTGATGTTTTAATACAAAACTAACGAATTACTCAGTTTTAAATAAGAAGAGTTTGAAGATACCAAAGATGTAATCAGAATCTGTAAGTCGAAGAAGAACAGACAACATAATGATCAAAAGAAAAGGGACAAAAGGACATACAACGATCTACAAAACATACACATAAAATTAAGATCGAGTAACATAACTAAATAAAATATCTTGTAATAAAATGATAAAATGAACCTAATTCATTAGCATTAATAAACGTAAAATATAAGGAATGTAAGGAATATGATGATGATAGTAATCAAAACGTAGATATATAGTTTAGTGGACAAGTGTCAAAAGATTGGAAAAACAAAGCAAATGTGCGAGCATTCTCGTGTTTTGTTATTCTATGAACTAATACATGCATGACCGCATCATTTCACTAAGAGAAGAGGTTTAACCCCGTCACGTTTTATTGCGGTGCCTGTATTAAGACAATGAAGTGAGCGATCATATATATATTATATATGTTAGTGGTACTGATTTCTGTTTTTTTCTTTTTTTTTATCAGATTTTTGGAATTGTTCCGATATTTTTGTTTTTCATTTTTTTTTTATTATAAAATGATTAAAGGAATTACATTTATTAAAATTGAAAAAACGGTTTAAGACGAAACATATGTAAGTAATCTATTTGTTTTAGCATAACCAGCGTAGATTTCTAATTTAGATCTGAAGACGCTTTTATTTCAGGTGTACTGATAGGAGGGAGATATGGTCCTTAACGCCACTTTCATCAATATTTCAGCTATATCGTGGCGGTCAGTTTTATTGGTGGAGGAAACGGGAGTATCCGAAAAAAAACCGACCTGCTGCAGGTCACTGACAAACTTTATCACATAATGTTGTATCGAATACACCTCGCTACGAGTGGGATTCGAACTCACATCATTCGTGGTGATATATACACGACCACGATTTAAAATAATGCGGAACAAGACAAACATTGAACCTAAACAGGATAGCCACATCGGCTCAAGTTGTATAAATTACATTATATAGACACTGTGATTGTGCAAATATAAATATATTTAACAAACCATGTCAGTCCCAAAACACTGACTTCTCGGCGTATGATACCCACAGGGAATAAAAGTCAACCAAGGTAATAACAAAATAAAATCATTTCCATTAAACTGGAAATAAACGAAAATTGATCTCAAACTCGAGTAGAAATAACAACAAATTACTGAGAAAAGTTCCATCTGACAGTTTCCGGGGAGAAAAGATTCATTGGACAGTTTTCACAGGGAGACAATGTCCAATGGACAATCACAATGATGAAAAGGCTCGTCGGACAGTCATGATGGGGGAAAAATCCGTCGGACAGTCAAAATAAGAACAGATTCCAAAAGGGGTAAATCAGAAGCAATAAAGAAAGGTAATACAAAATAAAAAGGTCAAAGGGTAAGTAAAGATCTACAAAACACTACAAAGAAAACTGAAGATAAAGCAATACGAACCCCATTAAAAACCGTGGGGTGAACCCATGTGCTCTAGGGGGATTAGCAGTTCCTGCCTCACATGTAACACCCGTTGTGGTACTGCTATGGCGTACGCAAAACAGATACAAATTAAATGAATAAAGCATGACCCTCTACAACACAAATAGGAGTCAAGACGAATCAAAAAAGTTCAGCATTAAATATCTCTTCATTAAAAGAGATAAAGGTTTGACTTATGGTGTTAAACATCACTTTCAACAATATTTCAGCTATATCGTGGCGGTTAGTTTTATTGGTGAAGGAAACCAGAGGTCCCGGACAAAACCACCGACATGTAAAGAGATCAATGCATCCTTATTAAAAAAAACACAGATAATAATATTAATAAAAATAAGACTTACCATATAAATCTCATAATGATGTGGATCACTGATATTCCCAGAACACAGATAATAATAATAAAAATAAGACTTACCATATAAAACTCATATGGATGTGGGTCACTGATATTCCCAGAAGACAGATAATAATAATAAAAATAAGACTTACCATATAAAACTCATATGGATGTGGGTCACTGATATTCCCAGAACACAGATAATAATAATAAAAATAAGACTTACCATATAAAACTCATATGGATGTGGATCACTAATATTCCCAGAACGCATATAATAATAATAGAAAAATACTTACCATATAAATCTCATATGGATGTGGATCACTGATATTCCCAGTTCCATTTGTAAACGAAATATTACTAGGTCCAGTTGTAAATTGTACCTCTGATAAGGTTTCGGTAAAAATCTGAGTTACGTTCATTTTTCGTGTAACGTTTCAGGTTTGTTATTGGTTGTTATGGTGTTTAACGCCACTTTCAACAATATTTCAGTTATACTATTTCAGCATAAGTTCATCCTCACATATAAAACACACAAACAAATCCATTATTTTATCTCTATATCTAGTTGTGTTGTTATACATCAGCTGCAATCATCTTAAACTATTAAATGAATATCTCCGGGAAATAAAACAAATTATATATAATAAAGCGTGTTTATGAGTACTATTATTAAACTAATGATACAGGATAATGATACACGTGGGGCGTCTCTTTTTTATTTGATCGTGATCATTATTACGTTTTAATTGTAATCAGCTATCAATGCTTATATTATATATTGAAAGATTTCTAAGAAATACTGCCTTTATACTACATCGAGATTGTTTTGTAAATTCTTTTTTCCTATTCGTCGTTTGAGATCCTTGGCTGATTGGACAAGAAAAAAAAATGTTTGTTTTAAAAATCGATGCGGTACTAGTCAATGAATGGTAAGCTTAAGCATTGAAATTAACAATTCAATATCTGATGTAAATTCATTATTAGATAAACGAAATATATATTTCATAAAATTGATTGAGAGGTTGCTATGATAACAGTATAGATGGTAAAGCCTTATATCAATTTGATACAATGCAAACATGGGTAGAGGAAATAGAACTTCTTTTACAAATAACGACATTTCTTCATTCATGACTTGCAATAGAGTGCTTGATAATACGACAGGTAACAAGGGTGGAACAGGAACTGATTACCCTGGACCACATGAATTCGCCCTCATTGTTTATTGGGGTTCGTGTTGCTCGATCTTTAGTTTTCTGTGTAGTGTTTTGCAGGCCATGGCTTGTCCTTTTTCCCTTTTATTTTTGCCATTGTCTTGTCTGTCTTTCCATGCATACCTTCTGAGTACATATTTAGTAAACATTTCTTATTGTTAAATCATGGCATAAAAAACATTATGATATCTCTCTACATGTGCAAATCACACACTCATTGATATATTTCTATTATACTGAATGCAGTAGGGAAAGTCGTTCGCATAGGAAGAGTACTTGATGATATAGATAATGATAACAAAATATGTATGGCCTTTCAGTTTCGGCTTACTAGAATACATATTTATTATTTATGATTGTTCTTTACCGAGACCATTGCACAAACAAGCAATTCTCAAAACAACATCAACACGGATGTAGTTCTAAAACTTGGACATTTAAAAAAAATATATCCATTTCTTAAATGACATTGGTCCCTTGTGCGTAGTTTGTTTTCTTTCCTTTATCATCGACCCGGACTTCGATGAGTAGTGCGGCTGGTGTCTTATAAGAAATATGAACTTGTTTCCTTTTGCTAGCACCTGACTTCAACCTCATCTTTTTTTTGTAGTGTCGATCACTTGTTCACTTTTTGTGCTTTGTTTGTCTTCGTTGTGTCCTGTGTATAATTTTGCCTGTGTCACTGGAATGTCTACTTGTAGTTCACTTAGGGTTTTCTGTAACGCATCAAAACTATTTTCGGTACGCCTTTCCCCCTCCACCCCAGTTGTTTGTAGGAGAGATCATGTCTTAATTGTGTTGTTTGCTTATGACAATATGAGAGGGTATCATATGAGAGGCAGGAACTACCTACTCTTCCCGAGCACCTGCGTTAGCAACCTGATCTTAGGGTGGTCCGTGGTTCATCGTTGTACTTTTTTGTGCTGTTTTTTTGCTTGGTTTGTCTTCGTTTCTGTGTTGTGTTCATTTGTTGTCTGTGTTTCTGGATTGTCCATTCTCGATTGTTCGTTCGGTTTTCTCTAACGTCTATTTACAAATACATTATTTTGCTAAGAACGCTGTGAAGATACCAAAAAGGTAAACAGAAGTCGTAAACGGAAGATTGACACACAATGCAATGTACAAAACAGAAAGGACCAAACAGATGGACAAGGCATTACATAGAAAACTAAAGATCGAGCAACGTGAACCCCACTAGAAACTGTGGACTAATTTCAGAAATGTATTTAAATAATCGTTGTACTACAATCTGTTAAGTAAGGTTAGCTGTACTGTAAATACCATTTAATTTACTTTATATCGTGACTTTGATAGTTTGGGCTTCGATCAAAATTGGTGCAACTGTTGCATTATATCAATTATTTATTTTTACATTATTATTTATTAATAATGTTAGAAATAAATAGATATTGTGCAGTCAAGTGAACATTCGTAATTACTGTTATTTATTGTTATTCAATAAACAGGCTAATAGGTAGTCTATGTGTACCAGTGTATTTTCACAGGAATACAATACAATATTTACCTAAACTAAGACATGATATTTAAGAAGTCGTCAATTTTGATAAATATGCATAATGTCTCAAGTATTAAAATGGTTTATTTTGAATTACCTCTAGTTGTATACTATTCATGAACCGTATTAGTTTTGTGCAACAAACTATTGTACCAGAGGCAAAATATCAATCAGAAGAAATAGTACAACTAGTTGTGTCTTAAAATTATTTAGCTTTCTAATTTTTGGACATTTGGCGCACCTGATGAACGCTACTCCAAAACACGTGCCGTGTGCACATTAGATATATTAGTTGTTATATGAATGAAAAGGACAAAATGATACGGAAAATCCACACATCGACCATAGTTTGTAACGTGTTTGGAGATTACCACGGCCACTGAATATTAATTTATTCTTCTGTAGATACAAAACAAGGAGTAAGCGCAGTGCAGCTGCTACACAATACTACATTTTCGTACCTATCCAACTTCTGAAGTGCCATTCATAAGCCGTTCCCTCGGTTGTCACAGCCGTGACTCATTTTTGTATAGTTGTCATATAATTCTGATCTTACTCTTTTCCTAGATATACATGATGTATTTGCTGTTGGAAGTAATGCATAAGAATCAATCGATCAACCATGATAGAGTACATAGGTGGCCTTAGCTAATTTTGTCTATCTTGTTTTGGTTTTATTGCTCCCAAAGCTTTAGTTTTATATGTATGCTTTGTTGATCGTTGTCTGTCCTTTTGTACTTTTTCCTTTTGGCCATTGTGTTGTCTGTTCTTCTTCAATATACGGATTCTGATTACCCCTTTGATATCTTCAATCTATCGATGTTGAGCGTATTTGATGAAGGTTATTCCAGAAATGCGTCGTGCAAACTGAATTTGATATGTACGTTTTTATTGTTTTAATACAATGAAACGTGCGTAATCCGAACTCACTGTAGGCTAACATTATATTCTTATTCTGTATAGACATATCTGCAGAATCCACATGTTACCTTTGCGACAATTTTCATAATGATACTAAAATTAGAAATTACACATGATTTCCGACTTGTTTAGTATTTGTATCAGACAGATTTCGATGTCAATATATTTGTATGTATTCCTGGCATGTTATCCTATTCTAAGTACTATTATACCTTATAATCATGTCAGTAAAGCCACGTGATAGGAAATAACATTTAGCATGTGTGTCCCAGAAGGAGGCCTTGTATAATGATATATTGTTTATATATAATATAGAAAGTAGTGGTAATGATAATTGATTTCAAAAGGGGGAGATGCAGCTCTTGAAACTATTAACCGTTCATGTTGTATATATATTATTTATATTTATGCTGGTTTACTAATACGAATTCCATGTCAGGTGACATTCGTTTCATTCAGCAGTAACACGACGGGTGTAATTAATGGAGCAGGAACTGCTAACTCTAACGGTGCACCTGAGTTTGTCCACAATTTTAGTGGGGTTTGTTTTGCTCAATCTTTAGTTTTCTGTGTAGTTCTTTGTGTTTTGTAGATCGTTGTTTGTACTTTTGTTCCTTTACTTTTTGGTGAGTGTAGTGTCTGTTCTTCGATTTGCGGCTTCAAATTACGCATTTGGACAATTTTATAATAATAATATACATCCATGCGAAGTATACTGGTACTAAAAACAGGCATATAAGCAAGATATTCATATTTATATCATATAAAGAAATATAAACCATGTCAATGAATGATTTTATCGGTCGCAGGATTTAGCTCCACCGCATTTATGTGCCTATTCCAAGCCAAAATCTGGATTTATAGTGCCGTACATTGCGTTCTTCTTTGCGTTCAATGATAGGTGGTTAGAGATGGATGATTGCTTTGTTGATATTGTTGGAATTGTTCACCATCAGTGTTTAAACTTTTTATAATTAAGCAGAAGTGTTTCGTTATTGTTTGAATCGATTTTTGGTGTTTTAACACCACTTTCAGCAATATTTCGCGCTCAGCTTTGAAAATTACAAAAAAGGGTGCACTCTACTCGCAACGGCAAGTGATAAAGCTTATCAATTCCTTGCTTAGGTAGGTGGTTCTCTCCGAGTACTCCACCACTAAGACTGGTCTCCATGATATAGCTGAAATATTGCCAAAAGTGGCATTAAAACACCAAAAAATTAATCAATCAACCTAAACCGGACCTGATAAATAATTCCGGATAACATCACAGCCCTCCTGGCAACAACTGGAGGTCATGACGACCCGTTTTAAAGCGGAAATCGTAACGGACGTCACAGCATGGAACTTAAAGCGTAAATGCACATATTATAAAATATATCTGGGTTAAATCGATGTTTAAGCCTTCCGTTATTAATTATTTTCAAGTCTGGAGATAATTTTTAAAGTAATTTTTACACATTTCTTACACAGGTTAATTAAGCAACGTATTTTGATGTTAATCATCGTGCAAAATTATTTTGATCAACCGTGATCAATCCATTCGTGTTGTTAGATGTTAATCTTAAAGGATGTGGTTAGGATTGAAGAAGACATTAGGCAAATGTGTTAATACATCAGAACCGAGGACACGAGAAATGAAATTGAAAAAGTTGATTAAATTGTAACGAGAGCTTTGATAATTCATTGGTTAATGAATTGTTGCATATTGAAAACAATATAAATAAATTATTTATATGGTATATGCATTTGTATTTTAGAAATCAAAGTCTATTTTCTTGAGGCTATCGTGACTGAGATGGCATGATATGGAATCGGTGCGTATCACCATGGAAACTTGTCAAAACGTAGATATCGATGTTAGTGCTATCGACGCGTGAGTTCCATTCCTCTCCGTGACGTTGTGTACTAACTACAACTTTATTAGATGCCGTTTTAATTGTATCGTTTATAAGAGAAGATTGAAGATATCAAAGGTGTAGTTAGAAACCGTAAATCGAAGAAGGACGGCACATACAATGGCTAAACAAAACGGACAAAAAATGATCTACAAAACCCTACACAGAAAAATAAAAACCGAGCAGCAGGAACACCAATAAAAACCAGTGGTGAATTCAAGTACTCAGGAAGGGTTATCAGTTCCTGCTCCACTAGTGACACCCATCATGCTACTGTTACACGACACGTCAGAACACCACTATACGTAAATAAATACAAATAACATAAATAAAACATGAACCCTCTACAAAACAAGTGGGAGTCAAGACGAATCGAACATCGTTTTTCCGCGGAAATCGTACCGTATTCCTATACAATAAATAGCCAACATTTCGAATGCCATTGTGACATATGTTTGATACAACTTCAGTGATACATCTGTCGTTGTCTTTCGGTAGGTCTTTGGATACTCCATTGCTGAAATATTTAGATTTCTCCGTCGTATTTAGTCGACCATCGTTTGACTTTTCGTCCTCTTTCTCCTCCTCATTGTATTATATGTCCTACTTCAAATTACAGCATTTGATTACCCATTTGTTATATTAAAACTATTCTTTCAGCGTCCATAAACAACATCCCTACTCGACATATATTTATCTCATTTCTCTTTAGTTTCTTCAACTGTTTGCAGCGATCACTTATATATATATATATGAAAGAAGGCGTTAACACTATTTCCTCATACTTTACATTCTTTGATATACAGTATGTACAATGGATAAAACATTATTATCATTACATATTAATTAATCTTCAAAATGAGAATCTTGTTTATTGTTATTCCTAAAGCATTGTAGCTCAATTATCGTTGCATAATATATGTCATAAAACATCTCGAATATGTTTTAATTGTAGGTTCATCGGCAGCAGATCACCATCAACATTAAGCAGCTCCAGATCTTTTGCTTACAGGTTTACAGCACTATTTATCACCAGTGATCAAATCTATGAATGTCCCTGACATGGGAGACAACTCTTTTATACGTGTATTTGTCGTATATTGGCGTTCGTGCATCCGGTTTGAAAAAGCTGATCCCTCAACAACCAATGAGAAAGTACATTCAAAGGATGAGGCGAACACTAATAGGTGGCAATGTAGGCATTGGTTGATTATATCATTGAAGTAATTAACGACATTAGTCTAAATTACTGTTAGATATTGAGAGATATATCATGATTGTTCAAATTTATGATCAATTAGAACGTTGAAAACGTTATATTATGACAAATGTCGTTTTTATTTCACGAACAACCACACACGTATATAGAACATACAACATTTCAAGAATTAAACATTGGAAATGCTATATGATGAAGCCGACTGAACGTAGACCTACTACACATTTTTAATCTGTGGAAATGTATTGAAATTGTAAATTGTTATTAACATTATTATAAAACGAGAAAGATTTGATAGCTTCTTTATAAATCAAACAAGAAAAGTTTGAAGATACCAAAGGGAGGTAATCAAAAGCTGCAAATTGAAGAATGACAGACAATACAATGGCCAAAAGAAAAGGGACAAAAGGACAAACAATGATCTACAAAACATACACATAAAACTTAAGGTTGAGCAACACGAACACCACTAAAAACTGCGCATCAGCTCACGTTCTCCGAAGGATTAGCAGTTCCTGCTCCACAAGTGACACCCATCGTGTTACTGTTAAACGACACGAACGTCATCTAATATGGAAATCATGTTGGACACCAGTATACGTAAATAAATACAAATAACATAAATAAAGTATGAACCCTTTGCTTATGTGTATAATCGGCTATCAAGTTAGTTTCAATGTTTAAGAGTAAACTGACATCATATTCGTGTAGTCACAGCTGCAAGAACTTTCTAAATAACCACACATGATATATAAACATCATGCACACGTGTAGTCAGGGCTACATGTATTTTATATAGAGCCACACAAGGAAACATAGACACCATGCATTGAATATTATTTCGAAATCCATTAATTAATATTTTTTGTTATTAAGCGCAAAGGATACAGGTACAATAAAAATATGCTTAACTGATAAAAGTGAACAGATATCAACGTATGACAGGAAACATAAATCATACCTGAATGCGAAATAACCCCCATGTAGTCAGTGTTACATGAACTTTATTAAGAACCACAAAACAAGAGAAATAACCACCATGTAGTCATGTTACATGGACTTTATAAAGAACCACAAACAAGAGAAATAACCACCATGTAGTCAGTGTTACATGAACTTTATAAATAACCACAAAACAAGAGAAATAACCACCATGTAGTCAGTGTTACATGAACTTTATAAAGAACCACAAACAAGAGAAATAACCACCATGTAGTCAGTGTTACATGGACTTTATAAAGAACCACAAAACAAGAGAAATAACCACCATGTAGTCAGTGTTACATGAACTTTATAAAGAACCACAAACAAGAGAAATAACCACCATGTAGTCAGTGTTACATGAACTTTATAAAGAACCACAAAACAAGAGAAATAAACACCATGTAGTCAGTGTTACATGAACTTTATAAAGAACCACAAAACAAGAGAAATAACCACCATGTAGTCAGTGTTACATGAACTTTATAAAGAACCACAAACAAGAGAAATAACCACCATGTAGTCAGTGTTACATGAACTTTATAAAGAACCAAAAACAAGAGAAATAACCACCATATAGTCAGTGTTACATGAACTTTATAAAGAACCAAAAAACAAGAGAAATAACCACCATGTAGTCAGTGTTACATGAACTTTATAAATAACCAAAAACAAGAGAAATAACCACCATGTAGTCAGTGTTACATGAACTTTATAAAGAACCACAAAACAAGAGAAATAACCACCATGTAGTTAGTGTTACATGAACTCTATAAAGAACCAAAAAAACAAGAAATAACCACCATGTAGTCAGTGTTACATGAACTTTATAAAGAACCACAAACAAGAGAAATAACCACCATGTAGTCAGTGTTACATGAACGTTATAAAGAACCACAAAACAAGAGAAATAACCACCATGTAGTCAGTGTTACATGAACTTTATAAAGAACCACAACACAAGAGAAATAACCACCATGTAGTCAGTGTTACATGAACTTTATAAAGAACCACAAACAAGAGAAATAACCACCATGTAGTCAGTGTTACATTGACTTTATAAGGAACCACAAAGCAAGAAAAATAACCACCATGTAGTCAGTGTTACATGAACTTTATAAAGAACCACAAAACAAGAGAAATAACCACCATGTAGTCAGTGTTACATGAACTTTATAAAGAACCACAAACAAGAGAAATAACCACCATGTAGTTAGTGTTACATGAACGTTATAAAGAACTAAAAAACAAGAGAAATAACCACCATGTAGTCAGTGTTACAAGAACTTTATAAAGAACCAAAAAACAAGAGAAATAATCACCATGTAGTCAGTGTTACATGAACTTTATAAAGAACCAAAAACAAGAGAAATAACCACCATGTAGTCAGTGTTACATGAACTTTATAAAGAACCACAAAACAAGAGAAATAACCACCATGTAGTCAGTGTTACATGAACTTCATAAAGAACCAAAAAAACAAGAGAAATAACCACCATGTAGTCAGTGTTACATGAACTTTATAAAGAACCACAAACAAGAGAAATAACCACCATGTAGTCAGTGTTACATGAACTTTATAAAGAACCAAAAACAAGAGAAATAACCACCATGTAGTCAGTGTTACATGAACTTTATAAAGAACCACAAAACAAGAGAAATAACCACCATGTAGTCAGTGTTACATGAACTATATAAGGAACCACAAAACAAGAGAAATAACCACCATGTAGTCAGTGTTACATGAACTTTATAAAGAACCACAAACAAGAGAAATAACCACCATTTAGTCAGTGTTACATGAACTTTATAAAGAACCACAAAATAAGAGAAATAACCACCATGTAGTCAGTGTTAGATGAACTTTATAAAGAACCACAAAACAAGAGAAATAACCACCATGTAGTCAGTGTTACATGAACTTTATAAAGAACCACAAAACAAGAGAAATAACCACCATGTAGTCAGTGTTACATGAACTTTATAAAGAACCATAAACAAGAGAAATAACCACCATTTAGTCAGTGTTACATGAACTTTATAAAGAACCATAAAACAAGAGAAATAACCACCATGTAGTCAGTGTTACATGAACTTTATAACGAACCACACACAAGAGAAATAACCACCATGTAGTCAGTGTTACATGAACTTTATAAAGAACCACAAACAAGAGAAATCATCACCATGTAGTCAGTGTTACACGAACTTTATAAAGAACCACAAAACAAGAGAAATAACCACCATGTAGTTAGTGTTACATGAACTCTATAAAGAACCAAAAAAACAAGAAATAACCACCATGTAGTCAGTGTTACATGAACTTTATAAAGAACCACAAACAAGAGAAATAACCACCATGTAGTCAGTGTTACATGAACGTTATAAAGAACCACAAAACAAGAGAAATAACCACCATGTAGTCAGTGTTACATGAACTTTATAAAGAACCACAACACAAGAGAAATAACCACCATGTAGTCAGTGTTACATGAACTTTATAAAGAACCACAAACAAGAGAAATAACCACCATGTAGTCAGTGTTACATTGACTTTATACGGAACCACAAAACAAGAAAAATAACCACCATGTAGTCAGTGTTACATGAACTTTATAAAGAACCACAAAACAAGAGAAATAACCACCATGTAGTCAGTGTTACATGAACTTTATAAAGAACCACAAACAAGAGAAATAACCACCATGTAGTTAGTGTTACATGAACGTTATAAAGAACTAAAAAACAAGAGAAATAACCACCATGTAGTCAGTGTTACAAGAACTTTATAAAGAACCAAAAAACAAGAGAAATAATCACCATGTAGTCAGTGTTACATGAACTTTATAAAGAACCAAAAACAAGAGAAATAACCACCATGTAGTCAGTGTTACATGAACTTTATAAAGAACCACAAAACAAGAGAAATAACCACCATGTAGTCAGTGTTACATGAACTTTATAAAGAACCAAAAAAACAAGAGAAATAACCACCATGTAGTCAGTGTTACATGAACTTTATAAAGAACCACAAACAAGAGAAATAACCACCATGTAGTCAGTGTTACATGAACTTTATAAAGAACCAAAAACAAGAGAAATAACCACCATGTAGTCAGTGTTACATGAACTTTATAAAGAACCACAAAACAAGAGAAATAACCACCATGTAGTCAGTGTTACATGAACTTTATAAGGAACCACAAAACAAGAGAAATAACCACCATGTAGTCAGTGTTACATGAACTTTATAAAGAACCACAAACAAGAGAAATAACCACCATTTAGTCAGTGTTACATGAACTTTATAAAGAACCACAAAATAAGAGAAATAACCACCATGTAGTCAGTGTTAGATGAACTTTATAAAGAACCACAAAACAAGAGAAATAACCACCATGTAGTCAGTGTTACATGAACTTTATAAAGAACCACAAAACAAGAGAAATAACCACCATGTAGTCAGTGTTACATGAACTTTATAAAGAACCATAAACAAGAGAAATAACCACCATTTAGTCAGTGTTACATGAAGTTTATAAAGAACCACAAAATAAGAGAAATAACCACCATGTAGTCACTGTTACATGAACTTTATAAAGAACCATAAAACAAGAGAAATAACCACCATGTAGTCAGTGTTACATGAACTTTATAACGAACCACACACAAGAGAAATAACCACCATGTAGTCAGTGTTACATGAACTTTATAAAGAACCACAAACAAGAGAAATCATCACCATGTAGTCAGTGTTACACGAACTTTATAAAGAACCACAAAACAAGAGAAATAACCACCATGTAGTCAGTGTTATATGAACTTTATAAAAAACCAAAAAAACAAGAGAAATAACCACCATGTAGTCAGTGTTACATGAACTTTATAAAGAACCACAAACAAGAGAAATAACCACCATGTAGTCAGTGTTACATTGACTTTATAAGGAACCACAAAACAAGAAAAATAACCACCATGTAGTCAGTGTTACATGAACTTTATAAAGAACCACAAAACAAGAGAAATAACCACCATGTAGTCAGTGTTACATGAACTTTATAAAGAACCACAAACAAGAGAAATAACCACCATGTAGTTAGTGTTACATGAACGTTATAAAGAACTAAAAAACAAGAGAAATAACCACCATGTAGTCAGTGTTACAAGAACTTTATAAAGAACCAAAAAACAAGAGAAATAATCACCATGTAGTCAGTGTTACATGAACTTTATAAAGAACCAAAAACAAGAGAAATAACCACCATGTAGTCAGTGTTACATGAACTTTATAAAGAACCACAAAACAAGAGAAATAACCACCATGTAGTCAGTGTTACATGAACTTTATAAAGAACCAAAAAAACAAGAGAAATAACCACCATGTAGTCAGTGTTACATGAACTTTATAAAGAACCACAAACAAGAGAAATAACCACCATGTAGTCAGTGTTACATGAACTTTATAAAGAACCAAACACAAGAGAAATAACCACCATGTAGTCAGTGTTACATGAACTTTATAAAGAACCACAAAACAAGAGAAATAACCACCATGTAGTCAGTGTTACATGAACTTTATAAGGAACCACAAAACAAGAGAAATAACCACCATGTAGTCAGTGTTACATGAACTTTATAAAGAACCACAAACAAGAGAAATAACCACCATTTAGTCAGTGTTACATGAACTTTATAAAGAACCACAAAATAAGAGAAATAACCACCATGTAGTCAGTGTTAGATGAACTTTATAAAGAACCACAAAACAAGAGAAATAACCACCATGTAGTCAGTGTTACATGATCTTTATAAAGAACCACAAAACAAGAGAAATAACCACCATGTAGTCAGTGTTACATGAACTTTATAAAGAACCATAAACAAGAGAAATAACCACCATTTAGTCAGTGTTACATGAAGTTTATAAAGAACCACAAAATAAGAGAAATAACCACCATGTAGTCACTGTTACATGAACTTTATAAAGAACCATAAAACAAGAGAAATAACCACCATGTAGTCAGTGTTACATGAACTTTATAACGAACCACACACAAGAGAAATAACCACCATGTAGTCAGTGTTACATGAACTTTATAAAGAACCACAAACAAGAGAAATCATCACCATGTAGTCAGTGTTACACGAACTTTATAAAGAACCACAAAACAAGAGAAATAACCACCATGTAGTCAGTGTTATATGAACTTTATAAAAAACCAAAAAAACAAGAGAAATAACCACCATGTAGTCAGTGTTACATGAACTTTATAAAGAACCACAAAACAAGAGAAATAACCACCATGTAGTCAGTGTTACATGAACTTTATAAAGAACCACAAAACAAGAGAAATAACCACCATGTAGTCAGTGTTACATGAACTTTATAAAGAACCATACAACAAGAGAAATAACCACCATGTAGTCAGTGTTACATGAACTTTATAACGAACCTCACACAAGAGAAATAACCACCATGTAGTCAGTGTTACATGAACTTTATAAAGAACCACAAACAAGAGAAATCATCACCATGTAGTCAGTGTTACATGAACTTTATAACGAACCACACACAAGAGAAATAACCACCATGTAGGCACTGTTACATGAACTTTATAAAGAACCACACAAAAGAGAAATAACCACCATGTAGTCAGTGTTACATGAACTTTATAAAGAACCACAAACAAGAGAAATAACCACCATGTAGTTAGTGTTACATGAACGTTATAAAGAACTAAAAAACAAGAGAAATAACCACCATGTAGTCAGTGTTACAAGAACTTTATAAAGAACCAAAAAACAAGAGAAATAATCACCATGTAGTCAGTGTTACATGAACTTTATAAAGAACAAAAAACAAGAGAAATAACCACCATGTAGTCAGTGTTACATGAACTTTATAAAGAACCACAAAACAAGAGAAATAACCACCATGTAGTCAGTGTTACATGAACTTTATAAAGAACCAAAAAAACAAGAGAAATAACCACCATGTAGTCAGTGTTACATGAACTTTATAAAGAACCACAAACAAGAGAAATAACCACCATGTAGTTAGTGTTACATGAACGTTATAAAGAACTAAAAAACAAGAGAAATAACCACCATGTAGTCAGTGTTACAAGAACTTTATAAAGAACCAAAAAACAAGAGAAATAATCACCATGTAGTCAGTGTTACAAGAACTTTATAAAGAACCAAAAAACAAGAGAAATAATCACCATGTAGTCAGTGTTACATGAACTTTATAAAGAACCAAAAACAAGAGAAATAACCACCATGTAGTCAGTGTTACATGAACTTTATAAAGAACCACAAAACAAGAGAAATAACCACCATGTAGTCAGTGTTACATGAACTTTATAAAGAACCAAAAAAACAAGAGAAATAACCACCATGTAGTCAGTGTTACATGAACTTTATAAAGAACCACAAACAAGAGAAATAACCACCATGTAGTCAGTGTTACATGAACTTTATAAAGAACCAAAAACAAGAGAAATAACCACCATGTAGTCAGTGTTACATGAACTTTATAAAGAACCACAAAACAAGAGAAATAACCACCATGTAGTCAGTGTTACATGAACTTTATAAGGAACCACAAAACAAGAGAAATAACCACCATGTAGTCAGTGTTACATGAACTTTATAAAGAACCACAAACAAGAGAAATAACCACCATTTAGTCAGTGTTACATGAACTTTATAAAGAACCACAAAATAAGAGAAATAACCACCATGTAGTCAGTGTTAGATGAACTTTATAAAGAACCACAAAACAAGAGAAATAACCACCATGTAGTCAGTGTTACATGAACTTTATAAAGAACCACAAAATAAGAGAAATAACCACCATGTAGTCACTGTTACATGAACTTTATAAAGAACCATAAAACAAGAGAAATAACCACCATGTAGTCAGTGTTACATGAACTTTATAACGAACCACACACAAGAGAAATAACCACCATGTAGTCAGTGTTACATGAACTTTATAAAGAACCACAAACAAAAGAAATCATCACCATGTAGTCAGTGTTACACGAACTTTATAAAGAACCACAAAACAAGAGAAATAACCACCATGTAGTCAGTGTTACATGAACTTTATAAAAAACCAAAAAAACAAGAGAAGTAACCACCATGTAGTCAGTGTTACATGAACTTTATAAAGAACCACAAAACAAGAGAAATAACCACCATGTAGTCAGTGTTACATGAACTTTATAAAGAACCACACAACAAGAGAAATAACCACCATGCAGTCAGTGTTATATGAACTTTATACAGAACCACAAACAAGAGAAATAACCATCATGTAGTCAGTGTTACATGAACTTTATAAAGAACCACAAAACAAGAGAAATAACCACCATGCAGTCAGTGTTACATGAACTTTATAAAGAACCACAAACAAGAGAAATAACCACCATGTAGTCAGTGTTACATGAACTTTATAAAGAACCACAAAACAAGAGAAATAACCACCATGTAGTCAGTGTTACATGAACTTTATAAAGAACCACAAAACAAGAGAAATAACCACCATGTAGTCAGTGTTACATGAACTTTATAAGGAACCACAAAACAAGAGAAATAACCACCATGTAGTCAGTGTTACATGAACTTTATAAAGAACCACAAACAAGAGAAATAACCACCATTTAGTCAGTGTTACATGAACTTTATAAAGAACCACAAAATAAGAGAAATAACCACCATGTAGTCAGTGTTAGATGAACTTTATAAAGAACCACAAAACAAGAGAAATAACCACCATGTAGTCAGTGTTACATGAACTTTATAAAGAACCACAAAATAAGAGAAATAACCACCATGTAGTCACTGTTACATGAACTTTATAAAGAACCATAAAACAAGAGAAATAACCACCATGTAGTCAGTGTTACATGAACTTTATAACGAACCACACACAAGAGAAATAACCACCATGTAGTCAGTGTTACATGAACTTTATAAAGAACCACAAACAAAAGAAATCATCACCATGTAGTCAGTGTTACACGAACTTTATAAAGAACCACAAAACAAGAGAAATAACCACCATGTAGTCAGTGTTACATGAACTTTATAAAAAACCAAAAAAACAAGAGAAGTAACCACCATGTAGTCAGTGTTACATGAACTTTATAAAGAACCACAAAACAAGAGAAATAACCACCATGTAGTCAGTGTTACATGAACTTTATAAAGAACCACACAACAAGAGAAATAACCACCATGCAGTCAGTGTTATATGAACTTTATACAGAACCACAAACAAGAGAAATAACCATCATGTAGTCAGTGTTACATGAACTTTATAAAGAACCACAAAACAAGAGAAATAACCACCATGCAGTCAGTGTTACATGAACTTTATAAAGAACCACAAACAAGAGAAATAACCACCATGTAGTCAGTGTTACATGAACTTTATAAAGAACCACAAAACAAGAGAAATAACCACCATGTAGTCAGTGTTACATGAACTTTATAAAGAACCACAAAACAAGAGAAATAACCACCATGTAGTCAGTGTTTATTGGCTAGGGGTTTCTTTGGGGGGGATGGGGGGGGGGGGGGCAAGGGGTTTGTTCTTGCTTTTGGTTTATAATTTTTTTTCTTTTTTTTTCTTGCTTAAAGACAGAATGGCAAACGTGCCTATTCATTCAGTACGAGAACATTTCAATATAATATTTTGAAACCAATGCTACTCGGCTCCAGACTAGGCGCTGTTTCACGATTGTTATTTTGTTTTGAGCTTGTTGTGTGCTGATTTATTGAAGACCCTACTGTGACTGTGAAATGTATAAAGATGTATAACAGCGATAAATGCGCTGCTCCTTTACTTTAACTTATGTCTAAGTGGAAAGTTGGATAGTTTCCATTACTCCTTTAATATGAATACCTTTGTTCTAATTAAAATGGTACTGGAAAAAGTATATCTGTCTGAGAATTGATGTAGCATAATAAGGTTAAATATTTATAAGTTTGTTGTTATCGGTTCGTTTTAACTTACGCAACAACAAGTACTATGATTAAATGTATCCATGTACCACGATACTTATAAACAAAACTAATTAATTATTTTAATTATTAACAACATACATGCACCATCTCCATCTTGCACAAAGCATCAACATAGTACCATATCTGTATTATGTAATCGACTTACTTGGTTGGTTTGTTTGTTGCTTAGATTCAAAGTGGCAAAATGTGTCTAGCCCATATTGAACTGGTTTGCTTGTCTGCTGCTTAGAGTCAGAGTGGCAAAATGTTACTAGCTCATATTGAACTGGTTTGTTTGTCTGTTGCTTAGTCAGAGTGGCAAAATGGCTCTAGCCCATATTGAGCTGGTTTGCTTGTCTGTTGCTTAGAGTCAGAGTGGCAAAATATGCATAGCCCATTTTGAACTGGTTTATTTGTCTGTGTCTTAGAGTCAGAGTGGCAAAATGTGTCTAGCTCATATTGAACTGGTTTGTTTGTTTATTGCTTAGAGTCAGAGTGGCAAAATGTGTCTTGCCGATTCTGGACTGGTTTCTTTCTTGTTTAGCGTCAGAGTGACAAATTGTATCTTGCCCATTCTGGACTGTTTTGTTGCTTAGCACTAGAATAGCGAAATGTGTGTTGCTCATATAAAAGGTTTATAGAAATGAGAAAAGGATATGCCATCGTGTACGACTGTTGAATGCAACAGGAAAATTAAAGATAATTTTAATTCTCATAGCAACTACAATGTGCCTACAAAACAGTTATTTTATTATATCCCGAAGCGTTGCAATCTCAAATACGTTTAAAATGTAGGTCACGATTTACGCATTACAACAATGAGTAAGCATCTAGTCGTTGGTCCACCTGGGCAAGCGAAGAATAGCTGTGTGTGTCGAGTCCAGGGCTTCGTCACCCAGCCAACTTACATGAAGTTGTACCATTGCTAGTTTGACAAATAATGATATTGTACGGATCCTGATTACCCCTTTGGTATCTTCAAAACTCTTCTTATACATTATAACTGGCTTTGGGTTATATTGACAAAAAATTACCAACATACATTGGTGGCGTCGTTGCAGCGATCGTACTGTTGTTTTCTGCAAACTTAAGTGTAGATAGACAAAAGATGTAAATAGCCAGCGACACGAATTATTATATTCATTGTGCAATAGCAGTAGCCTTATCAAAGCCCACGCACGATTCCCAATGTCTTTACTAATTTCGCTGTTTCGCGAGATTATTTTGAATCTATTTCAATTCAGTTGATAGGATACTCATGGCCACGATCGTATAGCAGTTTGATGTATTAAGGTTGTTAGTTAGATTCCCTCCTCTGTAAAGGTGTAGCTGATACAATTTTATGTAATTAAGTTTGTCAGTAACTAGCTGCGAAACCGTAACTCTTGTGGCCTTTTTCGTTTGCTTGATCACCATAGTAATGCGGGTGTCGACCATTAAAAAATGAAAAATAAGGACCTTAACATCAGTCGCACGCACGATTATTATATGAACTGTATACCATTTGGATTGGGATTGTATGAATCGTGAGGTAAAATAATTTTCAACAATTGCTTGATAGTAGATTACATTTATATGCATATTCATATTTTAGTCCTTACATGAGATAAAAGATACAGTCTACTCCATAGATTGACAATCGACAGTATTTAGTACAATAAGATATGTATGTAAATGAACACGAGAGACTATTCAGCCTTACAGTTAGAAACACAATAAAGAAACAGCACTTTTATTGTTGCTGTACATTTCAGTCACAGATTGTGCAAATATAAATATATTTAACAAACCATGTCAGTCCCAAAACACTGACTTCTCGGCGTATGATACCCACAGGGAATAAAAGTCAACCAAGGTAATAACAAAATAAAATCATTTCCATTAAGCTGGAAATAAACGAAAATGATCTCAAACTCGAGTAGAAATAACAACAAATTGCTGAGAAAAGTTCCATCTGACAGTTTCGGGGAGAAAAGATTCATTGGACAGTTTTCACAGGGAGACAATGTCCAATGGACAATCACAATGATGAAAAGGCCCGTCGGACAGTCATGATGGGGGAAAAATCCGTCGGACAGTCAAAATAAGAACAGATTCCAAAAGGGGTAAATAAGAAGCAATAAAGAAAGGAAATACAAAATAAAAAGGTCAAAGGATAAGTAAAGATCTACAAAACACTACAAAGAAAACTGAAGATAAAGCAATACGAACCCCATTAAAAACCGTGGGGTGAACCCATGTGCTCTGGGGGGATTAGCAGTTCCTGCCTCACATGTAACACCCGTTGTGGTACTGTTATGGCGTACGCAAAACAGATACAAATTAAATGAATAAAGCATGACCCTCTACAACACAAATAGGAGTCAAGACGAATCAAAAAAGTTCAGCATTAAATATCTCTTCATTAAAAGAGATAAAGGTTTGACTTATGGTGTTAAACACTACTTTCAACAATATTTCAGCTATATCGTGGCGGTTAGTTTTATTGGTGAAGGAAACCAGAGGTCCCGGACAAAACCACCGACATGTAAAGAGATCAATGCATCCTTATTAAAAAAAACACAGATAATAATATTAATAAAAATAAGACTTACCATATAAATCTCATAATGATGTGGATCACTGATATTCCCAGAACACAGATAATAATAATAAAAATAAGACTTACCATATAAAACTCATATGGATGTGGGTCACTGATATTCCCAGAAGACAGATAATAATAATAAAAATAAGACTTACCATATAAAACTCATATGGATGTGGATCACTGATATTCCCAGAACACAGATAATAATAATAAAAATAAGACTTACCATATAAATCTCATATCGATGTGGATCACTGATATTCCCAGTTCCATTTGTAAACGAAATATTACTAGGTCCAGTTGTAAATTGTACCTCTGATAAGGTTTCGGTAAAAATCTGAGTTACGTTCATTTTTCGTGTAACGTTTCAGGTTTGTTATTGGTTGTTATGGTGTTTAACGCCACTTTCAACAATATTTCAGTTATACTATTTCAGCATAAGTTCATCCTCACATATAAAACACACAAACAAATCCATTATTTTATCTCTATATCTAGTTGTGTTGTTATACATCAGCTGCAATCATCTTAAACTATTAAATGAATATCTCCGGGAAATAAAACAAATTATATATAATAAAGCGTGTTTATGAGTACTATTATTAAACTAATGATACAGGATAATGATACACGTGGGGCGTCTCTTTTTTATTTGATCGTGATCATTATTACGTTTTAATTGTAATCAGCTATCAATGCTTATATTATATATTGAAAGATTTCTAAGAAATACTGCCTTTATACTACATCGAGATTGTTTTGTAAATTCTTTTTTCCTATTCGTCGTTTGAGATCCTTGGCTGATTGGACAAGAAAAAAAAATGTTTGTTTTAAAAATCGATGCGGTACTAGTCAATGAATGGTAAGCTTAAGCATTGAAATTAACAATTCAATATCTGATGTAAATTCATTATTAGATAAACGAAATATATATTTCATAAAATTGATTGAGAGGTTGCTATGATAACAGTATAGATGGTAAAGCCTTATATCAATTTGATACAATGCAAACATGGGTAGAGGAAATAGAACTTCTTTTACAAATAACGACATTTCTTCATTCATGACTTGCAATAGAGTGCTTGATAATACGACAGGTAACAAGGGTGGAACAGGAACTGATTACCCTGGACCACATGAATTCGCCCTCATTGTTTATTGGGGTTCGTGTTGCTCGATCTTTAGTTTTCTGTGTAGTGTTTTGCAGGCCATGGCTTGTCCTTTTTCCCTTTTATTTTTGCCATTGTCTTGTCTGTCTTTCCATGCATGCCTTCTGAGTACATATTTAGTAAACATTTCTTATTGTTAAATCATGGCATAAAAAACATTATGATATCTCTCTACATGTGCAAATCACACACTCATTGATATATTTCTATTATACTGAATGCAGTAGGGAAATTCGTTCGCATAGGAAGAGTACTTGATGATATAGATAATGATAACAAAATATGTATGGCCTTTCAGTTTCGGCTTACTAGAATACATATTTATTATTTATGATTGTTCTTTACCGAGACCATTGCACAAACAAGCAATTCTCAAAACAACATCAACACGGATGTAGTTCTAAAACTTGGACATTTAAAAAAAATATATCCATTTCTTAAATGACATTGGTCCCTTGTGCGTAGTTTGTTTTCTTTCCTTTATCATCGACCCGGACTTCGATGAGTAGTGCGGCTGGTGTCTTATAAGAAATATGAACTTGTTTCCTTTTGCTAGCACCTGACTTCAACCTCATCTTTTTTTTGTAGTGTCGATCACTTGTTCACTTTTTGTGCTTTGTTTGTCTTCGTTGTGTCCTGTGTATAATTTTGCCTGTGTCACTGGAATGTCTACTTGTAGTTCACTTAGGGTTTTCTGTAACGCATCAAAACTATTTTCGGTACGCCTTTCCCCCTCCACCCCAGTTGTTTGTAGGAGAGATCATGTCTTAATTGTGTTGTTTGCTTATGACAATATGAGAGGGTATCATATGAGAGGCAGGAACTACCTACTCTTCCCGAGAACCTGCGTTAGCAACCTGATCTTAGGGTGGTCCGTGGTTCATCGTTGTACTTTTTTGTGCTGTTTTTTTGCTTGGTTTGTCTTCGTTTCTGTGTTGTGTTCATTTGTTGTCTGTGTTTCTGGATTGTCCATTCTCGATTGTTCGTTCGGTTTTCTCTAACGTCTATTTACAAATACATTATTTTGCTAAGAACGCTGTGAAGATACCAAAAAGGTAAACAGAAGTCGTAAACGGAAGATTGACACACAATGCAATGTACAAAACAGAAAGGACAAAACAGATGGACAAGGCATTACATAGAAAACTAAAGATCGAGCAACGTGAACCCCACTAGAAACTGTGGACTAATTTCAGAAATGTATTTAAATAATCGTTGTACTACAATCTGTTAAGTAAGGTTAGCTGTACTGTAAATACCATTTAATTTACTTTATATCGTGACTTTGATAGTTTGGGCTTCGATCAAAATTGGTGCAACTGTTGCATTATATCAATTATTTATTTTTACATTATTATTTATTAATAATGTTAGAAATAAATAGATATTGTGCAGTCAAGTGAACATTCGTAATTACTGTTATTTATTGTTATTCAATAAACAGGCTAATAGGTAGTCTATGTGTACCAGTGTATTTTCACAGGAATACAATACAATATTTACCTAAACTAAGACATGATATTTAAGAAGTCGTCAATTTTGATAAATATGCATAATGTCTCAAGTATTAAAATGGTTTATTTTGAATTACCTCTAGTTGTATACTATTCATGAACCGTATTAGTTTTGTGCAACAAACTATTGTACCAGAGGCAAAATATCAATCAGAAGAAATAGTACAACTAGTTGTGTCTTAAAATTATTTAGCTTTCTAATTTTTGGACATTTGGCGCACCTGATGAACGCTACTCCAAAACACGTGCCGTGTGCACATTAGATATATTAGTTGTTATATGAATGAAAAGGACAAAATGATACGGAAAATCCACACATCGACCATAGTTTGTAACGTATTTGGAGATTACCACGGCCACTGAATATTAATTTATTCTTCTGTAGATACAAAACAAGGAGTAAGCGCAGTGCAGCTGCTACACAATACTACATTTTCGTACCTATCCAACTTCTGAAGTGCCATTCATAAGCCGTTCCCTCGGTTGTCACAGCCGTGACTCATTTTTGTATAGTTCTGATCTTACTCTTTTCCTAGATATACATGATGTATTTGCTGTTGGAAGTAATGCATAAGAATCAATCGATCAACCATGATAGAGTACATAGGTGGCCTTAGCTAATTTTGTCTATCTTGTTTTGGTTTTATTGCTCCCAAAGCTTTAGTTTTATATGTATGCTTTGTTGATCGTTGTCTGTCTTTTTGTACTTTTTCCTTTTGGCCATTGTGTTGTCTGTTCTTCTTCAATATACGGATTCTGATTACCCCTTTGATATCTTCAATCTATCGATGTTGAGCGTATTTGATGAAGGTTATTCCAGAAATGCGTCGTGCAAACTGAATTTGATATGTACGTTTTTATTGTTTTAATACAATGAAACGTGCGTAATCCGAACTCACTGTAGGCTAACATTATATTCTTATTCTGTATAGACATATCTGCAGAATCCACATGTTACCTTTGCGACAATTTTCATAATGATACTAAAATTAGAAATTACACATGATTTCCGACTTGTTTAGTATTTGTATCAGACAGGTTTCGATGTCAATATATTTGTATGTATTCCTGGCATGTTATCCTATTCTAAGTACTATTATACCTTATAATCATGTCAGTAAAGCCACGTGATAGGAAATAACATTTAGCATGTGTGTCCCAGAAGGAGGCCTTGTATAATGATATATTGTTTATATATAATATAGAAAGTAGTGGTAATGATAATTGATTTCAAAAGGGGGAGATGCAGCTCTTGAAACTATTAACCGTTCATGTTGTATATATATTATTTATATTTATGCTGGTTTACTAATACGAATCCCATGTCAGGTGACATTCGTTTCATTCAGCAGTAACACGACGGGTGTAATTAATGGAGCAGGAACTGCTAACTCTAACGGTGCACCTGAGTTCGTCCACAGTTTTAGTGGGGTTTGTTTTGCTCAATCTTTAGTTTTCTGTGTAGTTCTTTGTGTTTTGTAGATCGTTGTTTGTACTTTTGTTCCTTTACTTTTTGGTGAGTGTAGTGTCTGTTCTTCGATTTGCGGCTTCAAATTACGCATTTGGACAATTTTATAATAATAATATACATCCATGCGAAGTATACTGGTACTAAATACAGGCATATAAGCAAGATATTCATATTTATATCATATAAGAAATATAAACCATGTCAATGAATGATTTTATCGGTCGCAGGATTTAGCTCCACCGCATTTATGTGCCTATTCCAAGCCAAAATCTGGATTTATAGTGCCGTATATTGCGTTCTTCTTTGCGTTCAATGATAGGTGGTTAGAGATGGATGATTGCTTTGTTGATATTGTTGGAATTGTTCACCATCAGTGTTTAAACTTTTTATAATTAAGCAGAAGTGTTTCGTTATTGTTTGAATCGATTTTTGGTGTTTAAACACCACTTTCAGCAATATTTCGCGCTCAGCTTTGAAAATTACAAAAAAGGGTGCACTCTACTCGCAACCGCAAGTGATAAAGCTTATCAATTCCTTGCTTAGGTAGGTGGTTCTCTCCGAGTACTCCACCACTAAGACTGGTCTCCATGATATAGCTGAAATATTGCCAAAAGTGGCATTAAAACACCAAAAAATTAATCAATCAACCTAAACCGGACCTGATAAATAATTCCGGATAACATCACAGCCCTCCTGGCAACAACTGGAGGTCATGACGACCCGTTTTAAAGCGGAAATCGTAACGGACGTCACAGCATGGAACTTAAAGCGTAAATGCACATATTATAAAATATATCTGGGTTAAATCGATGTTTAAGCCTTCCGTTATTAATTATTTTCAAGTCTGGAGATAATTTTTAAAGTAATTTTTACACATTTCTTACACAGGTTAATTAAGCAACGTATTTTGATGTTAATCATCGTGCAAAATTATTTTGATCAACCGTGATCAATCCATTCGTGTTGTTAGATGTTAATCTTAAAGGATGTGGTTAGGATTGAAGAAGACATTAGGCAAATGTGTTAATACATCAGAACCGAGGACACGAGAAATGAAATTGAAAAAGTTGATTAAATTGTAACGAGAGCTTTGATAATTCATTGGCTAATGAATTGTTGCATATTGAAAACAATATAAATAAATTATTTATATGGTATGTGCATTTGTATTTTAGAAATCAAAGTCTATTTTCTTGAGGCTATCGTGACTGAGATGGCATGATATGGAATCGGTGCGTATCACCATGGAAACTTGTCAAAACGTAGATATCGATGTTAGTGCTATCGACGCGTGAGTTCCATTCCTCTCCGTGACGTTGTGTACTAACTACAACTTTATTAGATGCCGTTTTAATTGTATCGTTTATAAGAGAAGATTGAAGATATCAAAGGTGTAGTTAGAAACCGTAAATCGAAGAAGGACGGCACATACAATGGCTAAACAAAACGGACAAAAAATGATCTACAAAACCCTACACAGAAAAATAAAAACCGAGCAGCAGGAACACCAATAAAAACCAGTGGTGAATTCAAGTACTCAGGAAGGGTTATCAGTTCCTGCTCCACTAGTGACACCCGTCATGCTACTGTTACACGACACGTCAGAACACCACTATATGTAAATAAATACAAATAACATAAATAAAACATGAACCCTCTACAAAACAAGTGGGAGTCAAGACGAATCGAACATCGTTTTTCCGCGGAAATCGTACCGTATTCCTATACAATAAATAGCCAACATTTCGAATGCCATTGTGACATATGTTTGATACAACTTCAGTGATACATCTGTCGTTGTCTTTCGGTAGGTCTTTGGATACTCCATTGCTGAAATATTCAGATTTCTCCGTCGTATTTATTCGACCATCGTTTGACTTTTCGTCCTCTTTCTCCTCCTCATTGTATTATATGTCCTACTTCAAATTACAGCATTTGATTACCCATTTGTTATATTAAAACTATTCTTTCAGCGTCCATAAACAACATCCCTACTCGACATATATTTATCTCATTTCTCTTTAGTTTCTTCAATTGTTTGCAACGATCACTTATATATATATATATGAAAGAAGGCGTTAACACTATTTCCTCATACTTTACATTCTTTGCTATACAGTATGTACAATGGATAAAACATTATTATCATTACACATTAATTAATCTTAAAAGTGAGAATCTTGTTTATTGTTATTCCTAAAGCATTGTAGCTCAATTATCGTTGCATAATATATGTCATAAAACATCTCGAATATGTTTTAATTGTAAGTTCATCGGCAGCAGATCACCATCAACATTAAGCAGCTCCAGATCTTTTGCTTACAGGTTTACAGCACTATTTATCACCAGTGATCAAATCTATGAATGTCCCTGACATGGGAGACAACTCTTTTATACGTGTATTTGTCGTATATTGGCTTTCGTGCATCCGGTTTGAAAAAGCTGATCCCTCAACAACCAATGAGAAAGTACATTCAAAGGATGAGGCGAACACTAATAGGTGGCAATGTAGGCATTGGTTGATTATATCATTGAAGTAATTAACGACATTAGTCTAAATTACTGTTAGATATTGAGAGATATATCATGATTGTTCAAATTTATGATCAATTAGAACGTTGAAAACGTTATATTATGACAAATGTCGTTTTTATTTCACGAATAACCACACACGTATATAGAACATACAACATTTCAAGAATTAAGCATTGGAAATGCTATATGATGAAGCCGACTGAACGTAGACCTACTACACATTTTTAATCTGTGGAAATGTATTGAAATTGTAAATTGATATTAACATTATTATAAAACGAGAAAGATTTGATAGCTTCTTTATAAATCAAACAAGAAAAGTTTGAAGATGCCAAAGGGAGGTAATCAAAAGCTGCAAATTGAAGAATGACAGACAATACAATGGCCAAAAGAAAAGGGACAAAAGGACAAACAATGATCTACAAAACATACACATAAAACTTAAGGTTGAGCAACACGAACACCACTAAAAACTGCGCATCAGCTCACGTTCTCCGGAAGGATTAGCAGTTCCTGCTCCACAAGTGACACCCATCGTGTTACTGTTAAACGACACGAACGTCATCTAATATGGAAATCCTGTTGGACACCAGTATACGTAAATAAACACAAATAACATAAATAAAGTATGAACCCTTTGCTTATGTGTATAATCGGCTATTAAGTTAGTTTCAATGTTTAAGAGTAAACTGACATCATATTCGTGTAGTCACAGCTGCAAGAACTTTCTAAATAACCACACATGATATATAAACATCATGCACACGTGTAGTCAGGGCTACATATATTTTATATAGAGCCACACAAGGAAACATAGACACCATGCATTGAATATTATTTCGAAATCCATTAATTAATATTTTTTGTTATTAAGAGCAAAGGATACAGGTACAATAAAAATATGCTTAACTGATAAAAGTGAACAGATATCAACGTATGACAGGAAACATAAATCATACTTGAATGCGAAATAACCCCCATGTAGTCAGTGTTACATGAACTTTATTAAGAACCACAAAACAAGAGAAATAACCACCATGTAGTCAGTGTTACATGGACTTTATAAAGAACCACGAACAAGAGAAATAACCACCATGTAGTCGGTGTTACATGAACTTTATAAAGAACCACAAAACAAGAGAAATAACCACCATGTAGTCAGTGTTACATGAACTTTATAAAGAACCACAAACAAGAGAAATAACCACCATGTAGTCAGTGTTACATGGACTTTATAAAGAACCACAAAACAAGAGAAATAACCACCATGTAGTCAGTGTTACATGAACTTTATAAAGAACCACAAACAAGAGAAATAACCACCATGTAGTCAGTGTTACATGAACTTTATAAAGAACCACAAAACATGAGAAATAAACACCATGTAGTCAGTGTTACATGAACTTTATAAAGAACCACAAAACAAGAGAAATAACCACCATGTAGTCAGTGTTACATGAACTTTATAAAGAACCACAAACAAGAGAAATAACCACCATGTAGTCAGTGTTACATGGACTTTATAAAGAACCACAAAACAAGAGAAATAACCACCATATAGTCAGTGTTACATGAACTTTATAAAGAACCAAAAAACAAGAGAAATAACCACCATGTAGTCAGTGTTACATGAACTTTATAAATAACCAAAAACAAGAGAAATAACCACCATGTAGTCAGTGTTACATGAACTTTATAAAGAACCACAAAACAAGAGAAATAACCACCATGTAGTTAGTGTTACATGAACTCTATAAAGAACCAAAAAACAAGAAATAACCACCATGTAGTCAGTGTTACATGAACTTTATAAAGAACCACAATCAAGAGAAATAACCACCATGTAGTCAGTGTTACATGAACTTTATAAAGAACCACAAAACAAGAGAAATAACCACCATGTAGTCAGTGTTACATGAACTTTATAAGGAACCATAACACAAGAGAAATAACCATCATGTAGTCAGTGTTACATGAACTTTATTAAGAACCACAAAACAAGAGAAATAACCACCATGTAGTCAGTGTTACATGGACTTTATAAAGAACCACAAACAAGAGAAATAACCACCATGTAGTCAGTGTTACATGAACTTTATAAAGAACCACAAAACAAGAGAAATAACCACCATGTAGTCAGTGTTACATGAACTTTATAAAGAACCACAAACAAGAGAAATAACCACCATGTAGTCAGTGTTACATGGACTTTATAAAGAACCACAACACAAGAGAAATAACCACCATGTAGTCAGTGTTACATGAACTTTATAAAGAACCACAAACAAGAGAAATAACCACCATGTAGTCAGTGTTACATGGACTTTATAAAGAACCACAAAACAAGAGAAATAACCACCATATAGTCAGTGTTACATGAACTTTAAAAAGAACCAAAAAACAAGAGAAATAACCACCATGTAGTCAGTTTTTCATGAACTTTATAAAGAACCACAAACAAGAGAAATAACCACCATGTAGTCAGTGTTACATGAACTTTATAAAGAACCACAACACAAGAGAAATAACCACCATGTAGTCACTGTTACATGAACTTTATAAAGAACCACAAACAAGAGAAATAACCACCATGTAGTCAGTGTTACATTGACTTTATAAGGAACCACAAAACAAGAAAAATAACCATCATGTAGTCAGTGTTACATGAACTTTATAAAGAACCACAAAACAAGAGAAATAACCACCATGTAGTCAGTGTTACATGAACTTTATAAAGAACCACAAACAAGAGAAATAACCACCATGTAGTCAGTGTTACATGAACTTTATAAAGAACCACAAAACAAGAGAAATAAACACCATGTAGTCAGTGTTACATGAACTTTATAAAGAACCACAAAACAAGAGAAATAACCACCATGTAGTCAGTGTTACATGAACTTTATAAAGAACCACAAACAAGAGAAATAACCACCATGTAGTCAGTGTTACATGGACTTTATAAAGAACCACAAAACAAGAGAAATAACCACCATATAGTCAGTGTTACATGAACTTTATAAAGAACCAAAAAACAAGAGAAATAACCACCATGTAGTCAGTGTTACATGAACTTTATAAATAACCAAAAACAAGAGAAATAACCACCATGTAGTCAGTGTTACATGAACTTTATAAAGAACCACAAAACAAGAGAAATAACCACCATGTAGTTAGTGTTACATGAACTCTATAAAGAACCAAAAAACAAGAAATAACCACCATGTAGTCAGTGTTACATGAACTTTATAAAGAACCACAAACAAGAGAAATAACCACCATGTAGTCAGTGTTACATGAACTTTATAAAGAACCACAAAACAAGAGAAATAACCACCATGTAGTCAGTGTTACATGAACTTTATAAGGAACCATAACACAAGAGAAATAACCATCATGTAGTCAGTGTTACATGAACTTTATTAAGAACCACAAAACAAGAGAAATAACCACCATGTAGTCAGTGTTACATGGACTTTATAAAGAACCACAAACAAGAGAAATAACCACCATGTAGTCAGTGTTACATGAACTTTATAAAGAACCACAAAACAAGAGAAATAACCACCATGTAGTCAGTGTTACATGAACTTTATAAAGAACCACAAACAAGAGAAATAACCACCATGTAGTCAGTGTTACATGGACTTTATAAAGAACCACAACACAAGAGAAATAACCACCATGTAGTCAGTGTTACATGAACTTTATAAAGAACCACAAACAAGAGAAATAACCACCATGTAGTCAGTGTTACATGGACTTTATAAAGAACCACAAAACAAGAGAAATAACCACCATATAGTCAGTGTTACATGAACTTTAAAAAGAACCAAAAAACAAGAGAAATAACCACCATGTAGTCAGTTTTTCATGAACTTTAAAAAGAACCACAAACAAGAGAAATAACCACCATGTAGTCAGTGTTACATGAACTTTATAAAGAACCACAACACAAGAGAAATAACCACCATGTAGTCACTGTTACATGAACTTTATAAAGAACCACAAACAAGAGAAATAACCACCATGTAGTCAGTGTTACATTGACTTTATAAGGAACCACAAAACAAGAAAAATAACCATCATGTAGTCAGTGTTACATGAACTTTATAAAGAACCACAAAACAAGAGAAATAACCACCATGTAGTCAGTGTTACATGAACTTTATAAAGAACCACAAACAAGAGAAATAACCACCATGTAGTCAGTGTTACATGAACTTTATAAAGAACCACAAAACAAGAGAAATAAACACCATGTAGTCAGTGTTACATGAACTTTATAAAGAACCACAAAACAAGAGAAATAACCACCATGTAGTCAGTGTTACATGAACTTTATAAAGAACCACAAACAAGAGAAATAACCACCATGTAGTCAGTGTTACATGGACTTTATAAAGAACCACAAAACAAGAGAAATAACCACCATATAGTCAGTGTTACATGAACTTTATAAAGAACCAAAAAACAAGAGAAATAACCACCATGTAGTCAGTGTTACATGAACTTTATAAATAACCAAAAACAAGAGAAATAACCACCATGTAGTCAGTGTTACATGAACTTTATAAAGAACCACAAAACAAGAGAAATAACCACCATGTAGTTAGTGTTACATGAACTCTATAAAGAACCAAAAAACAAGAAATAACCACCATGTAGTCAGTGTTACATGAACTTTATAAAGAACCACAAACAAGAGAAATAACCACCATGTAGTCAGTGTTACATGAACTTTATAAAGAACCACAAAACAAGAGAAATAACCACCATGTAGTCAGTGTTACATGAACTTTATAAGGAACCATAACACAAGAGAAATAACCACCATGTAGTCAGTGTTACATGAACTTTATTAAGAACCACAAAACAAGAGAAATAACCACCATGTAGTCAGTGTTACATGGACTTTATAAAGAACCACAAACAAGAGAAATAACCACCATATAGTCAGTGTTACATGAACTTTATAAAGAACCACAAAACAAGAGAAATAACCACCGTGTAGTCAGTGTTACATGGACTTTATAAAGAACCACAAAACAAGATAAGTAACCACCATATAGTCAGTGTTACATGAACTTTATAAAGAACCACAAAACAAGAGAAATAACCACCATGTAGTCAGTGTTACATGAACTTTATAAAGAACCACAAAACAAGAGAAATAATCACCATGTAGTCAGTGTTACATGAACTTTATAAAGAACCACAAAACAAGAGAAATAACCACCATATAGTCAGTGTTACATGAACTTTATAAAGAACTACAACACAAGAGAAATAACCACCATGTAGTCAGTGTTACATGAACTTTATAAAGAACCACAAACAAGAGAAATAACCACCATGTAGTCAGTGTTACATGAACTTTATAAAGAACCACAAAACAAGAGAAATAACCACCATGTAGTCAGTGTTACATGAACTTTATAAGGAACCATAACACAAGAGAAATAACCACCATATAGTCAGTGTTACATGGACTTTATAAAGAACCACAAAACAAGAGAAATAAACACCATGTAGTCAGTGTTACATGAACTTTATAAAGAACCACAAAACAAGAGAAATAACCACCACATAGTCAGTGTTACATGAACTTTATAAAGAACCACAAAACAAGAGAAATAAACACCATGTAGTCAGTGTTACATGAACTCTATAAAGAACCAAAAAACAAGAAATAACCACCATGTAGTCAGTGTTACATGAACTTTATAAAGAACCACAAAACAAGAGAAATAACCACCATGTAGTTAGTGTTACATGAACTCTATAAAGAACCAAAAAACAAGAAATAACCACCATGTAGTCAGTGTTACATGAACTTTATAAAGAACCACAAACAAGAGAAATAACCACCATGTAGTCAGTGTTACATGAACTTTATAAAGAACTACAAAACAAGAGAAATAACCACCATGTAGTCAGTGTTACATGAACTTTATAAGGAACCATAACACAAGAGAAATAACCACCATGTAGTCAGTGTTACATGAACTTTATTAAGAACCACAAAACAAGAGAAATAACCACCATGTAGTCAGTGTTACATGGACTTTATAAAGAACCACAAACAAGAGAAATAACCACCATATAGTCAGTGTTACATGAACTTTATAAAGAACCACAAAACAAGAGAAATAACCACCATGTAGTCAGTGTTACATGGACTTTATAAAGAACCACAAAACAAGATAAGTAACCACCATATAGTCAGTGTTACATGAACTTTATAAAGAACCACAAAACAAGAGAAATAACCACCATGTAGTCAGTGTTACATGAACTTTATAAAGAACCACAAAACAAGAGAAATAATCACCATGTAGTCAGTGTTACATGAACTTTATAAAGAACCACAAAACAAGAGAAATAACCACCATATAGTCAGTGTTACATGAACTTTATAAAGAACTACAACACAAGAGAAATAACCACCATGTAGTCAGTGTTACATGAACTTTATAAAGAACCACAAACAAGAGAAATAACCACCATGTAGTCAGTGTTACATGAACTTTATAAAGAACCACAAAACAAGAGAAATAACCACCATGTAGTCAGTGTTACATGAACTTTATAAGGAACCATAACACAAGAGAAATAACCACCATATAGTCAGTGTTACATGGACTTTATAAAGAACCACAAAACAAGAGAAATAAACACCATGTAGTCAGTGTTACATGAACTTTATAAAGAACCACAAAACAAGAGAAATAACCACCACATAGTCAGTGTTACATGAACTTTATAACGAACCACAAAACAAGAGAAATAAACACCATGTAGTCAGTGTTACATGAACTCTATAAAGAACCAAAAAACAAGAAATAACCACCATGTAGTCAGTGTTACATGAACTTTATAAAGAACCACAAAACAAGAGAAATAACCACCATGTAGTCAGTGTTACATGAACTTTATAAAGAACCACAAAACAAGAGAAATAACCACCATGTAGTCAGTGTTACATGAACTTTATAAAGAACCACAAAACAAGAGAAATAACCACCATGTAGTCAGTGTTACATGAACTTTATAAATAACCAAAAACAAGAGAAATAACCACCATGTAGTCAGTGTTACATGAACTTTATAAAGAACCACAAAACAAGAGAAATAACCACCATGTAGTTAGTGTTACATGAACTCTATAAAGAACCAAAAAACAAGAAATAACCACCATGTAGTCAGTGTTACATGAACTTTATAAAGAACCACAAACAAGAGAAATAACCACCATGTAGTCAGTGTTACATGAACTTTATAAAGAACCACAAAACAAGAGAAATAACCACCATGTAGTCAGTGTTACATGAACTTTATAAGGAACCATAACACAAGAGAAATAACCACCATGTAGTCAGTGTTACATGAACTTTATTAAGAACCACAAAACAAGAGAAATAACCACCATGTAGTCAGTGTTACATGGACTTTATAAAGAACCACAAAACAAGAGAAATAACCACCATGTAGTCAGTGTTACATGGACTTTATAAAGAACCACAAAACAAGAGAAATAACCACCATGTAGTCAGTGTTACATGAACTTTATAAGGAACCATAACACAAGAGAAATAACCACCATGTAGTCAGTGTTACATGAACTTTATTAAGAACCACAAAACAAGAGAAATAACCACCATATAGTCAGTGTTACATGAACTTTATAAAGAACCACAAAACAAGAGAAATAACCACCATGTAGTCAGTGTTACATGAACTTTATAAAGAACCACAAAACAAGAGAAATAACCACCATATAGTCAGTGTTACATGAACTTTATAAAGAACCACAAAACAAGAGAAATAACCACCATGTAGTCAGTGTTACACGAACTTTATAAAGAACCACAAAACAAGAGAAATAATCACCATGTAGTCAGTGTTACATGAACTTTATAAAGAACCACAAAACAAGAGAAATAACCACCATATAGTCAGTGTTACATGAACTTTATAAAGAACCACAACACAAGAGAAATAACCACCATGTAGTCAGTGTTACATGAACTTTATAAAGAACCACAAAACAAGAGAAATAACCACCATGTAGTCAGTGTTACATGAACTTTATAAGGAACCATAACACAAGAGAAATAACCACCATGTAGTCAGTGTTACATGAACTTTATAAAGAACCACAAACAAGAGAAATGACCACCATATAGTCAGTGTTACATGAACTTTATAAAGAACCAAAAAACAAGAGAAATAACCACCATGTAGTCAGTGTTACATGAACTTTATAAATAACCAAAAACAAGAGAAATAACCACCATGTAGTCAGTGTTACATGAACTTTATAAAGAACCACAAAACAAGAGAAATAACCACCATGTAGTTAGTGTTACATGAACTCTATAAAGAACCAAAAAACAAGAAATAACCACCATGTAGTCAGTGTTACATGAACTTTATAAAGAACCACAATCAAGAGAAATAACCACCATGTAGTCAGTGTTACATGAACTTTATAAAGAACCACAAAACAAGAGAAATAACCACCATGTAGTCAGTGTTACATGAACTTTATAAGGAACCATGACACAAGAGAAATAACCATCATGTAGTCAGTGTTACATGAACTTTATTAAGAACCACAAAACAGGAGAAATAACCACCATGTAGTCAGTGTTACATGGACTTTATAAAGAACCACAAACAAGAGAAATAACCACCATGTAGTCAGTGTTACATGAACTTTATAAAGAACCACAAAACAAGAGAAATAACCACCATGTAGTCAGTGTTACATGAACTTTATAAAGAACCACAAACAAGAGAAATAACCACCATGTAGTCAGTGTTACATGGACTTTATAAAGAACCACAACACAAGAGAAATAACCACCATGTAGTCAGTGTTACATGAACTTTATAAAGAACCACAAACAAGAGAAATAACCACCATGTAGTCAGTGTTACATGGACTTTATAAAGAACCACAAAACAAGTGAAATAACCACCATATAGTCAGTGTTACATGAACTTTAAAAAGAACCAAAAAACAAGAGAAATAACCACCATGTAGTCAGTTTTTCATGAACTTTATAAAGAACCACAAACAAGAGAAATAACCACCATGTAGTCAGTGTTACATGAACTTTATAAAGAACCACAACACAAGAGAAATAACCACCATGTAGTCACTGTTACATGAACTTTATAAAGAACCACAAACAAGAGAAATAACCACCATGTAGTCAGTGTTACATTGACTTTATAAGGAACCACAAAACAAGAAAAATAACCATCATGTAGTCAGTGTTACATGAACTTTATAAAGAACCACAAAACAAGAGAAATAACCACCATGTAGTCAGTGTTACATGAACTTTATAAAGAACCACAAACAAGAGAAATAACCACCATGTAGTCAGTGTTACATGAACTTTATAAAGAACCACAAAACAAGAGAAATAAACACCATGTAGTCAGTGTTACATGAACTTTATAAAGAACCACAAAACAAGAGAAATAACCACCATGTAGTCAGTGTTACATGAACTTTATAAAGAACCACAAACAAGAGAAATAACCACCATGTAGTCAGTGTTACATGGACTTTATAAAGAACCACAAAACAAGAGAAATAACCACCATATAGTCAGTGTTACATGAACTTTATAAAGAACCAAAAAACAAGAGAAATAACCACCATGTAGTCAGTGTTACATGAACTTTATAAATAACCAAAAACAAGAGAAATAACCACCATGTAGTCAGTGTTACATGAACTTTATAAAGAACCACAAAACAAGAGAAATAACCACCATGTAGTTAGTGTTACATGAACTCTATAAAGAACCAAAAAACAAGAAATAACCACCATGTAGTCAGTGTTACATGAACTTTATAAAGAACCACAAACAAGAGAAATAACCACCATGTAGTCAGTGTTACATGAACTTTATAAAGAACCACAAAACAAGAGAAATAACCACCATGTAGTCAGTGTTACATGAACTTTATAAGGAACCATAACACAAGAGAAATAACCACCATGTAGTCAGTGTTACATGAACTTTATTAAGAACCACAAAACAAGAGAAATAACCACCATGTAGTCAGTGTTACATGGACTTTATAAAGAACCACAAACAAGAGAAATAACCACCATATAGTCAGTGTTACATGAACTTTATAAAGAACCACAAAACAAGAGAAATAACCACCATGTAGTCAGTGTTACATGGACTTTATAAAGAACCACAAAACAAGATAAGTAACCACCATATAGTCAGTGTTACATGAACTTTATAAAGAACCACAAAACAAGAGAAATAACCACCATGTAGTCAGTGTTACATGAACTTTATAAAGAACCACAAAACAAGAGAAATAATCACCATGTAGTCAGTGTTACATGAACTTTATAAAGAACCACAAAACAAGAGAAATAACCACCATATAGTCAGTGTTACATGAACTTTATAAAGAACTACAACACAAGAGAAATAACCACCATGTAGTCAGTGTTACATGAACTTTATAAAGAACCACAAACAAGAGAAATAACCACCATGTAGTCAGTGTTACATGAACTTTATAAAGAACCACAAAACAAGAGAAATAAACACCATGTAGTCAGTGTTACATGAACTTTATAAAGAACCACAAAACAAGAGAAATAACCACCATGTAGTCAGTGTTACATGAACTTTATAAAGAACCACAAACAAGAGAAATAACCACCATGTAGTCAGTGTTACATGGACTTTATAAAGAACCACAAAACAAGAGAAATAACCACCATATAGTCAGTGTTACATGAACTTTATAAAGAACCAAAAAACAAGAGAAATAACCACCATGTAGTCAGTGTTACATGAACTTTATAAATAACCAAAAACAAGAGAAATAACCACCATGTAGTCAGTGTTACATGAACTTTATAAAGAACCACAAAACAAGAGAAATAACCACCATGTAGTTAGTGTTACATGAACTCTATAAAGAACCAAAAAACAAGAAATAACCACCATGTAGTCAGTGTTACATGAACTTTATAAAGAACCACAAACAAGAGAAATAACCACCATGTAGTCAGTGTTACATGAACTTTATAAAGAACCACAAAACAAGAGAAATAACCACCATGTAGTCAGTGTTACATGAACTTTATAAGGAACCATAACACAAGAGAAATAACCACCATGTAGTCAGTGTTACATGAACTTTATTAAGAACCACAAAACAAGAGAAATAACCACCATGTAGTCAGTGTTACATGGACTTTATAAAGAACCACAAACAAGAGAAATAACCACCATATAGTCAGTGTTACATGAACTTTATAAAGAACCACAAAACAAGAGAAATAACCACCATGTAGTCAGTGTTACATGGACTTTATAAAGAACCACAAAACAAGATAAGTAACCACCATATAGTCAGTGTTACATGAACTTTATAAAGAACCACAAAACAAGAGAAATAACCACCATGTAGTCAGTGTTACATGAACTTTATAAAGAACCACAAAACAAGAGAAATAATCACCATGTAGTCAGTGTTACATGAACTTTATAAAGAACCACAAAACAAGAGAAATAACCACCATATAGTCAGTGTTACATGAACTTTATAAAGAACTACAACACAAGAGAAATAACCACCATGTAGTCAGTGTTACATGAACTGTATAAAGAACCACAAACAAGAGAAATAACCACCATGTAGTCAGTGTTACATGAACTTTATAAAGAACCACAAAACAAGAGAAATAACCACCATGTAGTCAGTGTTACATGAACTTTATAAGGAACCATAACACAAGAGAAATAACCACCATATAGTCAGTGTTACATGGACTTTATAAAGAACCACAAAACAAGAGAAATAAACACCATGTAGTCAGTGTTACATGAACTTTATAAAGAACCACAAAACAAGAGAAATAACCACCACATAGTCAGTGTTACATGAACTTTATAAAGAACCACAAAACAAGAGAAATAAACACCATGTAGTCAGTGTTACATGAACTCTATAAAGAACCAAAAAACAAGAAATAACCACCATGTAGTCAGTGTTACATGAACTTTATAAATAACCATAAACAAGAGAAATAACCACCATGTAGTCAGTGTTACATGAACTTTATAAAGAACCACAAAACAAGAGAAATAACCACCATGTAGTTAGTGTTACATGAACTCTATAAAGAACCAAAAAACAAGAAATAACCACCATGTAGTCAGTGTTACATGAACTTTATAAAGAACCACAAACAAGAGAAATAACCACCATGTAGTCAGTGTTACATGAACTTTATAAAGAACCACAAAACAAGAGAAATAACCACCATGTAGTCAGTGTTACATGAACTTTATAAGGAACCATAACACAAGAGAAATAACCACCATGTAGTCAGTGTTACATGAACTTTATTAAGAACCACAAAACAAGAGAAATAACCACCATGTAGTCAGTGTTACATGGACTTTATAAAGAACCACAAACAAGAGAAATAACCACCATATAGTCAGTGTTACATGAACTTTATAAAGAACCACAAAACAAGAGAAATAACCACCATGTAGTCAGTGTTACATGGACTTTATAAAGAACCACAAAACAAGATAAGTAACCACCATATAGTCAGTGTTACATGAACTTTATAAAGAACCACAAAACAAGAGAAATAACCACCATGTAGTCAGTGTTACATGAACTTTATAAAGAACCACAAAACAAGAGAAATAATCACCATGTAGTCAGTGTTACATGAACTTTATAAAGAACCACAAAACAAGAGAAATAACCACCATATAGTCAGTGTTACATGAACTTTATAAAGAACTACAACACAAGAGAAATAACCACCATGTAGTCAGTGTTACATGAACTTTATAAAGAACCACAAACAAGAGAAATAACCACCATGTAGTCAGTGTTACATGAACTTTATAAAGAACCACAAAACAAGAGAAATAACCACCATGTAGTCAGTGTTACATGAACTTTATAAGGAACCATAACACAAGAGAAATAACCACCATATAGTCAGTGTTACATGGACTTTATAAAGAACCACAAAACAAGAGAAATAAACACCATGTAGTCAGTGTTACATGAACTTTATAAAGAACCACAAAACAAGAGAAATAACCACCACATAGTCAGTGTTACATGAACTTTATAACGAACCACAAAACAAGAGAAATAAACACCATGTAGTCAGTGTTACATGAACTCTATAAAGAACCAAAAAACAAGAAATAACCACCATGTAGTCAGTGTTACATGAACTTTATAAAGAACCACAAAACAAGAGAAATAACCACCATGTAGTCAGTGTTACATGAACTTTATAAAGAACCACAAAACAAGAGAAATAACCACCATGTAGTCAGTGTTACATGAACTTTATAAAGAACCACAAAACAAGAGAAATAACCACCATGTAGTCAGTGTTACATGAACTTTATAAATAACCAAAAACAAGAGAAATAACCACCATGTAGTCAGTGTTACATGAACTTTATAAAGAACCACAAAACAAGAGAAATAACCACCATGTAGTTAGTGTTACATGAACTCTATAAAGAACCAAAAAACAAGAAATAACCACCATGTAGTCAGTGTTACATGAACTTTATAAAGAACCACAAACAAGAGAAATAACCACCATGTAGTCAGTGTTACATGAACTTTATAAAGAACCACAAAACAAGAGAAATAACCACCATGTAGTCAGTGTTACATGAACTTTATAAGGAACCATAACACAAGAGAAATAACCACCATGTAGTCAGTGTTACATGAACTTTATTAAGAACCACAAAACAAGAGAAATAACCACCATGTAGTCAGTGTTACATGGACTTTATAAAGAACCACAAAACAAGAGAAATAACCACCATGTAGTCAGTGTTACATGGACTTTATAAAGAACCACAAAACAAGAGAAATAACCACCATGTAGTCAGTGTTACATGAACTTTATAAGGAACCATAACACAAGAGAAATAACCACCATGTAGTCAGTGTTACATGAACTTTATTAAGAACCACAAAACAAGAGAAATAACCACCATATAGTCAGTGTTACATGAACTTTATAAAGAACCACAAAACAAGAGAAATAACCACCATGTAGTCAGTGTTACATGAACTTTATAAAGAACCACAAAACAAGAGAAATAACCACCATATAGTCAGTGTTACATGAACTTTATAAAGAACCACAAAACAAGAGAAATAACCACCATGTAGTCAGTGTTACACGAACTTTATAAAGAACCACAAAACAAGAGAAATAATCACCATGTAGTCAGTGTTACATGAACTTTATAAAGAACCACAAAACAAGAGAAATAACCACCATATAGTCAGTGTTACATGAACTTTATAAAGAACCACAACACAAGAGAAATAACCACCATGTAGTCAGTGTTACATGAACTTTATAAAGAACCACAAACAAGAGAAATAACCACCATGTAGTCAGTGTTACATGAACTTTATAAAGAACCACAAAACAAGAGAAATAACCACCATGTAGTCAGTGTTACATGAACTTTATAAGGAACCATAACGCAAGAGAAATAACCACCATATAGTCAGTGTTACATGGACTTTATAAAGAACCACAAAACAAGAGAAATAAACACCATGTAGTCAGTGTTACATGAACTTTATAAAGAACCACAAAACAAGAGAAATAACCACCATATAGTCAGTGTTACATGAACTTTATAAAGAACCACAAAACAAGAGAAATAAACACCATGTAGTCAGTGTTACATGAACTCTATAAAGAACCAAGAAACAAGAAATAACCACCATGTAGTCAGTGTTACATGAACTTTATAAAGAACCACAAAACAAGAGAAATAACCACCATGTAGTCAGTGTTACATAAACTTTATAAAGAACCACAAAACAAGAGAAATAACCACCATCTAGTCAGTGTTACATGAACTTTATAAAGAACCACAAACAAGAGAAATAACCACCATGTAGTCAGTGTTACATGGACTTTATAAAGAACCACAAAACAAGAGAAATAACCACCATATAGTCAGTGTTACATGAACTTTAAAAAGAACCAAAAAACAAGAGAAATAACCACCATGTAGTCAGTGTTACATGAACTTTATAAATAACCAAAAACAAGAGAAATAACCACCATGTAGTCAGTGTTACATGAACTTTATAAAGAACCACAAAACAAGAGAAATAACCACCATGTAGTTAGTGTTACATGAACTCTATAAAGAACCAAAAAACAAGAAATAACCACCATGTAGTCAGTTTTACATGAACTTTATAAAGAACCACAAACAAGAGAAATAACCACCATGTAGTCAGTGTTACATGAACTTTATAAAGAACCACAACACAAGAGAAATAACCACCATGTAGTCAGTGTTACATGAACTTTATAAAGAACCACAAACAAGAGAAATAACCACCATGTAGTCAGTGTTACATTGACTTTATAAGGAACCACAAAACAAGAAAAATAACCACCATGTAGTCAGTGTTACATGGACTTTATAAAGAACCACAAACAAGAGAAATAACCACCATGTAGTCAGTGTTACATGAACTTTATAAAGAACCACAAAACAAGAGAAATAACCACCATGTAGTCAGTGTTACATGAACTTTATAAAGAACCACAAACAAGAGAAATAACCACCATGTAGTCAGTGTTACATGGACTTTATAAAGAACCACAAAACAAGAGAAATAACCACCATGTAGTCAGTGTTACATGAACTTTATAAAGAACCACAAACAAGAGAAATAACCACCATGTAGTCAGTGTTACATGGACTTTATAAAGAACCACAAAACAAGAGAAATAAACACCATGTAGTCAGTGTTACATGAACTTTATAAAGAACCACAAAACAAGAGAAATAACCACCACATAGTCAGTGTTACATGAACTTTATAAAGAACCACAAAACAAGAGAAATAAACACCATGTAGTCAGTGTTACATGAACTCTATAAAGAACCAAAAAACAAGAAATAACCACCATGTAGTCAGTGTTACATGAACTTTATAAATAACCATAAACAAGAGAAATAACCACCATGTAGTCAGTGTTACATGAACTTTATAAAGAACCACAAAACAAGAGAAATAACCACCATGTAGTTAGTGTTACATGAACTCTATAAAGAACCAAAAAACAAGAAATAACCACCATGTAGTCAGTGTTACATGAACTTTATAAAGAACCACAAACAAGAGAAATAACCACCATGTAGTCAGTGTTACATGAACTTTATAAAGAACCACAAAACAAGAGAAATAACCACCATGTAGTCAGTGTTACATGAACTTTATAAGGAACCATAACACAAGAGAAATAACCACCATGTAGTCAGTGTTACATGAACTTTATTAAGAACCACAAAACAAGAGAAATAACCACCATGTAGTCAGTGTTACATGGACTTTATAAAGAACCACAAACAAGAGAAATAACCACCATATAGTCAGTGTTACATGAACTTTATAAAGAACCACAAAACAAGAGAAATAACCACCATGTAGTCAGTGTTACATGGACTTTATAAAGAACCACAAAACAAGATAAGTAACCACCATATAGTCAGTGTTACATGAACTTTATAAAGAACCACAAAACAAGAGAAATAACCACCATGTAGTCAGTGTTACATGAACTTTATAAAGAACCACAAAACAAGAGAAATAATCACCATGTAGTCAGTGTTACATGAACTTTATAAAGAACCACAAAACAAGAGAAATAACCACCATATAGTCAGTGTTACATGAACTTTATAAAGAACTACAACACAAGAGAAATAACCACCATGTAGTCAGTGTTACATGAACTTTATAAAGAACCACAAACAAGAGAAATAACCACCATGTAGTCAGTGTTACATGAACTTTATAAAGAACCACAAAACAAGAGAAATAACCACCATGTAGTCAGTGTTACATGAACTTTATAAGGAACCATAACACAAGAGAAATAACCACCATATAGTCAGTGTTACATGGACTTTATAAAGAACCACAAAACAAGAGAAATAAACACCATGTAGTCAGTGTTACATGAACTTTATAAAGAACCACAAAACAAGAGAAATAACCACCACATAGTCAGTGTTACATGAACTTTATAACGAACCACAAAACAAGAGAAATAAACACCATGTAGTCAGTGTTACATGAACTCTATAAAGAACCAAAAAACAAGAAATAACCACCATGTAGTCAGTGTTACATGAACTTTATAAAGAACCACAAAACAAGAGAAATAACCACCATGTAGTCAGTGTTACATGAACTTTATAAAGAACCACAAAACAAGAGAAATAACCACCATGTAGTCAGTGTTACATGAACTTTATAAAGAACCACAAAACAAGAGAAATAACCACCATGTAGTCAGTGTTACATGAACTTTATAAATAACCAAAAACAAGAGAAATAACCACCATGTAGTCAGTGTTACATGAACTTTATAAAGAACCACAAAACAAGAGAAATAACCACCATGTAGTTAGTGTTACATGAACTCTATAAAGAACCAAAAAACAAGAAATAACCACCATGTAGTCAGTGTTACATGAACTTTATAAAGAACCACAAACAAGAGAAATAACCACCATGTAGTCAGTGTTACATGAACTTTATAAAGAACCACAAAACAAGAGAAATAACCACCATGTAGTCAGTGTTACATGAACTTTATAAGGAACCATAACACAAGAGAAATAACCACCATGTAGTCAGTGTTACATGAACTTTATTAAGAACCACAAAACAAGAGAAATAACCACCATGTAGTCAGTGTTACATGGACTTTATAAAGAACCACAAAACAAGAGAAATAACCACCATGTAGTCAGTGTTACATGGACTTTATAAAGAACCACAAAACAAGAGAAATAACCACCATGTAGTCAGTGTTACATGAACTTTATAAGGAACCATAACACAAGAGAAATAACCACCATGTAGTCAGTGTTACATGAACTTTATTAAGAACCACAAAACAAGAGAAATAACCACCATATAGTCAGTGTTACATGAACTTTATAAAGAACCACAAAACAAGAGAAATAACCACCATGTAGTCAGTGTTACATGAACTTTATAAAGAACCACAAAACAAGAGAAATAACCACCATATAGTCAGTGTTACATGAACTTTATAAAGAACCACAAAACAAGAGAAATAACCACCATGTAGTCAGTGTTACACGAACTTTATAAAGAACCACAAAACAAGAGAAATAATCACCATGTAGTCAGTGTTACATGAACTTTATAAAGAACCACAAAACAAGAGAAATAACCACCATATAGTCAGTGTTACATGAACTTTATAAAGAACCACAACACAAGAGAAATAACCACCATGTAGTCAGTGTTACATGAACTTTATAAAGAACCACAAACAAGAGAAATAACCACCATGTAGTCAGTGTTACATGAACTTTATAAAGAACCACAAAACAAGAGAAATAACCACCATGTAGTCAGTGTTACATGAACTTTATAAGGAACCATAACGCAAGAGAAATAACCACCATATAGTCAGTGTTACATGGACTTTATAAAGAACCACAAAACAAGAGAAATAAACACCATGTAGTCAGTGTTACATGAACTTTATAAAGAACCACAAAACAAGAGAAATAACCACCATATAGTCAGTGTTACATGAACTTTATAAAGAACCACAAAACAAGAGAAATAAACACCATGTAGTCAGTGTTACATGAACTCTATAAAGAACCAAGAAACAAGAAATAACCACCATGTAGTCAGTGTTACATGAACTTTATAAAGAACCACAAAACAAGAGAAATAACCACCATGTAGTCAGTGTTACATAAACTTTATAAAGAACCACAAAACAAGAGAAATAACCACCATCTAGTCAGTGTTACATGAACTTTATAAAGAACCACAAACAAGAGAAATAACCACCATGTAGTCAGTGTTACATGGACTTTATAAAGAACCACAAAACAAGAGAAATAACCACCATATAGTCAGTGTTACATGAACTTTAAAAAGAACCAAAAAACAAGAGAAATAACCACCATGTAGTCAGTGTTACATGAACTTTATAAATAACCAAAAACAAGAGAAATAACCACCATGTAGTCAGTGTTACATGAACTTTATAAAGAACCACAAAACAAGAGAAATAACCACCATGTAGTTAGTGTTACATGAACTCTATAAAGAACCAAAAAACAAGAAATAACCACCATGTAGTCAGTTTTACATGAACTTTATAAAGAACCACAAACAAGAGAAATAACCACCATGTAGTCAGTGTTACATGAACTTTATAAAGAACCACAACACAAGAGAAATAACCACCATGTAGTCAGTGTTACATGAACTTTATAAAGAACCACAAACAAGAGAAATAACCACCATGTAGTCAGTGTTACATTGACTTTATAAGGAACCACAAAACAAGAAAAATAACCACCATGTAGTCAGTGTTACATGGACTTTATAAAGAACCACAAACAAGAGAAATAACCACCATGTAGTCAGTGTTACATGAACTTTATAAAGAACCACAAAACAAGAGAAATAACCACCATGTAGTCAGTGTTACATGAACTTTATAAAGAACCACAAACAAGAGAAATAACCACCATGTAGTCAGTGTTACATGGACTTTATAAAGAACCACAAAACAAGAGAAATAACCACCATGTAGTCAGTGTTACATGAACTTTATAAAGAACCACAAACAAGAGAAATAACCACCATGTAGTCAGTGTTACATGGACTTTATAAAGAACCACAAAACAAGAGAAATAACCACCATATAGTCAGTGTTACATGAAATTTAAAAAGAACCAAAAAACAAGAGAAATAACCACCATGTAGTCAGTGTTACATGAACTTTATAAATAACCAAAAACAAGAGAAATAACCACCATGTAGTCAGTGTTACATGAACTTTATAAAGAACCACAAAACAAGAGAAATAACCACCATGTAGTTAGTGTTACATGAACTCTATAACGAACCAAAAAACAAGAAATAACCACCATGTAGTCAGTTTTACATGAACTTTATAAAGAACCACAAACAAGAGAAATAACCACCATGTAGTCAGTGTTACATGAACTTTATAAAGAACCACAACACAAGAGAAATAACCACCATGTAGTCAGTGTTACATGAACTTTATAAAGAACCACAAACAAGAGAAATAACCACCATGTAGTCAGTGTTACATTGACTTTATAAGGAACCACAAAACAAGAAAAATAACCACCATGTAGTCAGTGTTACATGAACTTTATAAAGAACCACAAACAAGAGAAATAACCACCATGTAGTCAGTGTTACATGAACTTTATAAAGAACCACAAAACAAGAGAAATAAACACCATGTAGTCAGTGTTACATGAACTTTATAAAGAACCACAAAACAAGAGAAATAACCACCATGTAGTCAGTGTTACATGAACTTTATAAAGAACCACAAAACAAGAGAAATAACCACCATATAGTCAGTGTTACATGAACTTTATAAAGAACCAAAAAACAAGAGAAATAACCACCATGTAGTCAGTGTTACATGAACTTTATAAATAACCAAAAACAAGAGAAATAACCACCATGTAGTCAGTGTTACATGCACTTTATAATTAACCACAAAACAAGAGAAATAACCACCATGTAGTTAGTGTTACATGAACTCTATAAAGAACCAAAAAACAAGAAATAACCACCATGTAGTCAGTGTTACATGAACTTTATAAAGAACCACAAAACAAGAGAAATAACCACCATGTAGTCAGTGTTACATGAACTTTATAAGGAACCATAACACAAGAGAAATAACCACCATGTAGTCAGTGTTACATGAACTTTATTAAGAACCACAAAACAAGAGAAATAACCACCATGTAGTCAGTGTTACATGGACTTTATAAAGAACCACAAAACAAGAGAAATAACCACCATATAGTCAGTGTTACATGAACTTTATAAAGAACCACAAAACAAGAGAAATAACCACCATGTAGTCAGTGTTACATGAACTTTATAAAGAACCACAAAACAAGAGAAATAATCACCATGTAGTCAGTGTTACATGAACTTTATAAAGAACCACGAAACAAGAGAAATAACCACCATGTAGTCAGTGGTACATTGACTTTATAAGGAACCACAAAACAAGAAAAATAACCACCATGTAGTCAGTGTTACATGAACTTTATAAATAACCACAAAACAAGAGAAATAACCACCATGTAGTCAGTGTTACATGAACTTTATAAAGAACCACAAACAAGAGAAATAACCACCATGTAGTCAGTGTTACATGAACTTTATAAAGAACCACAAAACAAGAGAAATAAACACCATGTAGTCAGTGTTACATGAACTTTATAAAGAACCACAAAACAAGAGAAATAACCACCATGTAGTCAGTGTTACATGAACTTTATAAAGAACCACAAACAAGAGAAATAACCACCATGTAATCAGTGTTACATGAACTTTATAAAGAACCACAAACAAGAGAAATAACCACCATGTAGTCAGTGTTACATGAACTTTATAAAGAACCACAAAACAAGATAAATAAACACCATGTAGTCAGTGTTACATGAACTTTATAAAGAACCAAAAAACAAGAGAAATAACCACCATGTAGTCAGTGTTACATGAACTTTATAAAGAACCACAAAACAAGAGAAATAACCACCATATAGTCAGTGTTACATGAACTTTATAAAAAACCAAAAAACAAGAGAAATAACCACCATGTAGTCAGTGTTACATGAACTTTATAAATAACCAAAAACAAGAGAAATAACCACCATGTAGTCAGTGTTACATGAACTTTATAATTAACCACAAAACAAGAGAAATAACCACCATGTAGTTAGTGTTACATGAACTCTATAAAGAACCAAAAAACAAGAAATAACCACCATGTAGTCAGTGTTACATGAACTTTATAAAGAACCACAAACAAGAGAAATAACCACCATGTAGTCAGTGTTACATGGACTTTATAAAGAACCACAAAACAAGAGAAATAACCACCATGTAGTCAGTGTTACATGAACTTTATAAGGAACCATAACACAAGAGAAATAACCACCATGTAGTCAGTGTTACATGAACTTTATTAAGAACCACAAAACAAGAGAAATAACCACCATGTAGTCAGTGTTACATGGACTTTATAAAGAACCACAAACAAGAGAAATAACCACCATATAGTCAGTGTTACATGAACTTTATAAAGAACCACAAAACAAGAGAAATAACCACCATGTAGTCAGTGTTACATGGACTTTATAAAGAACCACAAAACAAGAGAAATAACCACCATATAGTCAGTGTTACATGAACTTTATAAAGAACCACAAAACAAGAGAAATAACCACCATGTAGTCAGTGTCACATGAACTTTATAAAGAACCACAAAACAAGAGAAATAATCAACATGTAGTCAGTGTTACATGAACTTTATAAAGAACCACAAAACAAGAGAAATAACCACCATGTAGTCAGTGTTACATTGACTTTATAAGGAACCACAAAACAAGAAAAATAACCACCATGTAGTCAGTGTTACATGAACTTTATAAAGAACCACAAAACAAGAGAAATAACCACCATGTAGTCAGTGTTACATGAACTTTATAAAGAACCACAAACAAGAGAAATAACCACCATGTAGTCAGTGTTACATGAACTTTATAAAGAACCACAAAACAAGAGAAATAAACACCATGTAGTCAGTGTTACATGAACTTTATAAAGAACCACAAAACAAGAGAAATAACCACCATGTAGTCAGTGTTACATGAACTTTATAAAGAACCACAAACAAGAGAAATAACCGCCATGTAATCAGTGTTACATGAACTTTATAAAGAACCACAAACAAGAGAAATAACCACCATGTAGTCAGTGTTACATGAACTTTATAAAGAACCACAAAACAAGATAAATAAACACCATGTAGTCAGTGTTACATGAACTTTATAAAGAACCACAAAACAAGAGAAATAACCACCATGTAGTCAGTGTTACATGAACTTTATAAAGAACCACAAACAAGAGAAATAACCACCATGTAGTCAGTGTTACATGGACTTTATAAAGAACCACAAAACAAGAGAAATAACCACCATATAGTCAGTGTTACATGAACTTTATAAAGAACCAAAAACAAGAGAAATAACCACCATGTAGTCAGTGTTACATGAACTTTATAAATAACCAAAAACAAGAGAAATAACCACCATGTAATCAGTGTTACATGAACTTTATAAAGAACCACAAACAAGAGAAATAACCACCATGTAGTCAGTGTTACATGAACTTTATAAAGAACCACAAAACAAGATAAATAAACACCATGTAGTCAGTGTTACATGAACTTTATAAAGAACCAAAAAACAAGAGAAATAACCACCATGTAGTCAGTGTTACATGAACTTTATAAAGAACCACAAAACAAGAGAAATAACCACCATATAGTCAGTGTTACATGAACTTTATAAAGAACCAAAAAACAAGAGAAATAACCACCATGTAGTCAGTGTTACATGAACTTTATAAATAACCAAAAACAAGAGAAATAACCACCATGTAGTCAGTGTTACATGAACTTTATAATTAACCACAAAACAAGAGAAATAACCACCATGTAGTTAGTGTTACATGAACTCTATAAAGAACCAAAAAGCAAGAAATAACCACCATGTAGTCAGTGTTACATGAACTTTATAAAGAACCACAAACAAGAGAAATAACCACCATGTAGTCAGTGTTACATGAACTTTATAAAGAACCACAAAACAAGAGAAATAACCACCATGTAGTCAGTGTTACATGAACTTTATAAGGAACCATAACACAAGATAAATAACCACCATGTAGTCAGTGTTACATGAACTTTATTAAGAACCACAAAACAAGAGAAATAACCACCATGTAGTCAGTGTTACATGGACTTTATAAAGAACCACAAACAAGAGAAATAACCACCATATAGTCAGTGTTACATGAACTTTATAAAGAACCACAAAACAAGAGAAATAACCACCATGTAGTCAGTGTTACATGGACTTTATAAAGAACCACAAAACAAGAGAAATAACCACCATATAGTCAGTGTTACATGAACTTTATAAAGAACCACAAAACAAGAGAAATAACCACCATGTAGTCAGTGTCACATGAACTTTATAAAGAACCACAAAACAAGAGAAATAATCACCATGTAGTCAGTGTTACATGAACTTTATAAAGAACCACAAAACAAGAGAAATAACCACCATGTAGTCAGTGTTACATTGACTTTATAAGGAACCACAAAACAAGAAAAATAACCACCATGTAGTCAGTGTTACATGAACTTTATAAAGAACCACAAAACAAGAGAAATAACCACCATGTAGTCAGTGTTACATGAACTTTATAAAGAACCACAAACAAGAGAAATAACCACCATGTAGTCAGTGTTACATGAACTTTATAAAGAACCACAAAACAAGAGAAATAAACACCATGTAGTCAGTGTTACATGAACTTTATAAAGAACCACAAAACAAGAGAAATAACCACCATGTAGTCAGTGTTACATGAACTTTATAAAGAACCACAAACAAGAGAAATAACCGCCATGTAATCAGTGTTACATGAACTTTATAAAGAACCACAAACAAGAGAAATAACCACCATGTAGTCAGTGTTACATGAACTTTATAAAGAACCACAAAACAAGATAAATAAACACCATGTAGTCAGTGTTACATGAACTTTATAAAGAACCACAAAACAAGAGAAATAACCACCATGTAGTCAGTGTTACATGAACTTTATAAAGAACCACAAACAAGAGAAATAACCACCATGTAGTCAGTGTTACATGGACTTTATAAAGAACCACAAAACAAGAGAAATAACCACCATATAGTCAGTGTTACATGAACTTTATAAAGAACCAAAAACAAGAGAAATAACCACCATGTAGTCAGTGTTACATGAACTTTATAAATAACCAAAAACAAGAGAAATAACCACCATGTAGTCAGTGTTACATGAACTTTATACAGAACCACAAAACAAGAGAAATAACCACCATGTAGTTAGTGTTACATGAACTCTATAAAGAACCAAAAAACAAGAAATAACCACCATGTAGTCAGTGTTACATGAACTTTATAAAGAACCACAAACAAGAGAAATAACCACCATGTAGTCAGTGTTAGATGGACTTTATAAAGAACCACAAAACAAGAGAAATAACCACCATGTAGTCAGTGTTACATGAACTTTATAAGGAACCATAACACAAGAGAAATAACCACCATGTAGTCAGTGTTACATGAACTTTATTAAGAACCACAAAACAAGAGAAATAACCACCATGTAGTCAGTGTTACATGGACTTTATAAAGAACCACAAACAAGAGAAATAACCACCATGTAGTCAGTGTTACATTGACTTTATAAGGAACCACAAAACAAGAAAAATAACCACCATGTAGTCAGTGTTACATGAACTTTATAAAGAACCACAAAACAAGAGAAATAACCACCATGTAGTCAGTGTTACATGAACTTTATAAAGAACCACAAACAAGAGAAATAACCACCATGTAGTCAGTGTTACATGAACTTTATAAAGAACCACAAAACAAGAGAAATAAACACCATGTAGTCAGTGTTACATGAACTTTATAAAGAACCACAAAACAAGAGAAATAACCACCATGTAGTCAGTGTTACATGAACTTTATAAAGAACCACAAAACAAGAGAAATAACCACCATATAGTCAGTGTTACATGAACTTTATAAAGAACCAAAAAACAAGAGAAATAACCACCATGTAGTCAGTGTTACATGAACTTTATAAATAACCAAAAACAAGAGAAATAACCACCATGTAGTCAGTGTTACATGAACTTTATAATTAACCACAAAACAAGAGAAATAACCACCATGTAGTTAGTGTTACATGAACTCTATAAAGAACCAAAAAACAAGAAATAACCACCATGTAGTCAGTGTTACATGAACTTTATAAAGAACCACAAACAAGAGAAATAACCACCATGTAGTCAGTGTTACATGAACTTTATAAAGAACCACAAAACAAGAGAAATAACCACCATGTAGTCAGTGTTACATGAACTTTATAAGGAACCATAACACAAGAGAAATAACCACCATGTAGTCAGTGTTACATGAACTTTATTAAGAACCACAAAACAAGAGAAATAACCACCATGTAGTCAGTGTTACATGGACTTTATAAAGAACCACAAACAAGAGAAATAACCACCATATAGTCAGTGTTACATGAACTTTATAAAGAACCACAAAACAAGAGAAATAACCACCATGTAGTCAGTGTTACATGGACTTTATAAAGAACCACAAAACAAGAGAAATAACCACCATATAGTCAGTGTTACATGAACTTTATAAAGAACCACAAAACAAGAGAAATAACCACCATGTAGTCAGTGTTACATGAACTTTATAAAGAACCACAAAACAAGAGAAATAATCACCATGTAGTCAGTGTTACATGAACTTTATAAAGAACCACAAAACAAGAGAAATAACCACCATGTAGTCAGTGTTACATGAACTTTATAAGGAACCATAACACAAGAGAAATAACCACCATGTAGTCAGTGTTACATGAACTTTATTAAGAACCACAAAACAAGAGAAATAACCACCATGTAGTCAGTGTTACATGGACTTTATAAAGAACCACAAAACAAGAGAAATAACCACCATGTAGTCAGTGTTACATGAACTTTATAAAGAACCACAAAACAAGAGAAATAATCACCATGTAGTCAGTGTTACATGAACTTTATAAAGAACCACAAAACAAGAGAAATAACCACCATGTAGTCAGTGTTCCATTGACTTTATAAGGAACCACAAAACAAGAAAAATAACCACCATGTAGTCAGTGTTACATGAACTTTATAAAGAACCACAAAACAAGAGAAATAACCACCATGTAGTCAGTGTTACATGAACTTTATAAAGAACCACAAAACAAGAGAAATAACCACCATGTAGTCAGTGTTACATGAACTTTATAAAGAACCACAAAACAAGAGAAATAAACACCATGTAGTCAGTGTTACATGAACTTTATAAAGAACCACAAAACAAGAGAAATAACCACCATGTAGTCAGTGTTACATGAACTTTATAAAGAACCACAAACAAGAGAAATAACCACCATGTAATCAGTGTTACATGAACTTTATAAAGAACCACAAACAAGAGAAATAACCACCATGTAGTCAGTGTTACATGAACTTTATAAAGATCCACAAAACAAGATAAATAAACACCATGTAGTCAGTGTTACATGAACTTTATAAAGAACCACAAAACAAGAGAAATAACCACCATGTAGTCAGTGTTACATGAACTTTATAAAGAACCACAAAACAAGAGAAATAACCACCATATAGTCAGTGTTACATGAACTTTATAAAGAACCAAAAAACAAGAGAAATAACCACCATGTAGTCAGTGTTACATGAACTTTATAAATAACCAAAAACAAGAGAAATAACCACCATGTAGTCAGTGTTACATGAACTTTATAATTAACCACAAAACAAGAGAAATAACCACCATGTAGTTAGTGTTACATGAACTCTATAAAGAACCAAAAAACAAGAAATAACCACCATGTAGTCAGTGTTACATGAACTTTATAAAGAACCACAAACAAGAGAAATAACCACCATGTAGTCAGTGTTACATGAACTTTATAAAGAACCACAAAACAAGAGAAATAACCACCATGTAGTCAGTGTTACATGAACTTTATAAGGAACCATAACACAAGAGAAATAACCACCATGTAGTCAGTGTTACATGAACTTTATTAAGAACCACAAAACAAGAGAAATAACCACCATGTAGTCAGTGTTACATGGACTTTATAAAGAACCACAAACAAGAGAAATAACCACCATATAGTCAGTGTTACATGAACTTTATAAAGAACCACAAAACAAGAGAAATAACCACCATGTAGTCAGTGTTACATGGACTTTATAAAGAACCACAAAACAAGAGAAATAACCACCATATAGTCAGTGTTACATGAACTTTATAAAGAACCACAAAACAAGAGAAATAACCACCATGTAGTCAGTGTTACATGAACTTTATAAAGAACCACAAAACAAGAGAAATAATCACCATGTAGTCAGTGTTACATGAACTTTATAAAGAACCACAAAACAAGAGAAATAACCACCATGTATTCAGTGTTACATTGACTTTATAAGGAACCAAAAAACAAGAAAAATAACCACCATGTAGTCAGTGTTACATGAACTTTATAAAGAACCACAAAACAAGAGAAATAACCACCATGTAGTCAGTGTTACATGAACTTTATAAAGAACCACAAACAAGAGAAATAACCACCATGTAGTCAGTGTTACATGAACTTTATAAAGAACCACAAAACAAGAGAAATAAACACCATGTAGTCAGTGTTACATGAACTTTATAAAGAACCACAAAACAAGAGAAATAACCACCATGTAGTCAGTGTTACATGAACTTTATAAAGAACCACAAACAAGAGAAATAACCACCATGTAATCAGTGTTACATGAACTTTATAAAGAACCACAAACAAGAGAAATAACCACCATGTAGTCAGTGTTACATGAACTTTATAAAGAACCACAAAACAAGATAAATAAACACCATGTAGTCAGTGTTACATGAACTTTATAAAGAACCACAAAACAAGAGAAATAACCACCATGTAGTCAGTGTTACATGAACTTTATAAAGAACCACAAACAAGAGAAATAACCACCATGTAGTCAGTGTTACATGGACTTTATAAAGAAGCACAAAACAAGAGAAATAACCACCATATAGTCAGTGTTACATGAACTTTATAAAGAACCAAAAACAAGAGAAATAACCACCATGTAGTCAGTGTTACATGAACTTTATAAATAACCAAAAACAAGAGAAATAACCACCATGTAGTCAATGTTACATGAACTTTATACAGAACCACAAAACAAGAGAAATAACCACCATGTAGTCAGTGTTACATGAACTTTATAAAGAACCACAAACAAGAGAAATAACCACCATGTAGTCAGTGTTACATGAACTTTATAAAGAACCACAAAACAAGAGAAATAACCACCATGTAGTCAGTGTTACATGAACTTTATAAGGAACCATAACACAAGAGAAATAACCACCATGTAGTCAGTGTTACATGAACTTTATTAAGAACCACAAAACAAGAGAAATAACCACCATGTAGTCAGTGTTACATGGACTTTATAAAGAACCACAAACAAGAGAAATAACCACCATGTAGTCAGTGTTACATTGACTTTATAAGGAACCACAAAACAAGAAAAATAACCACCATGTAGTCAGTGTTACATGAAATTTATAAAGAACCACAAAACAAGAGAAATAACCACCATGTAGTCAGTGTTACATGAACTTTATAAAGAACCACAAACAAGAGAAATAACCACCATGTAGTCAGTGTTACATGAACTTTATTAAGAACCACAAAACAAGAGAAATAAACACCATGTAGTCAGTGTTACATGAACTTTATAAAGAACCACAAAACAAGAGAAATAACCACCATGTAGTCAGTGTTACATGAACTTTATAAAGAACCACAAAACAAGAGAAATAACCACCATATAGTCAGTGTTACATGAACTTTATAAAGAACCAAAAAACAAGAGAAATAACCACCATGTAGTCAGTGTTACATGAACTTTGTAAATAACCAAAAACAAGAGAAATAACCACCATGTAGTCAGTGTTACATGAACTTTATAATTAACCACAAAACAAGAGAAATAACCACCATGTAGTTAGTGTTACATGAACTCTATAAAGAACCAAAAAACAAGAAATAACCACCATGTAGTCAGTGTTACATGAACTTTATAAAGAACCACAAACAAGAGAAATAACCACCATGTAGTCAGTGTTACATGAACTTTATAAAGAACCACAAAACAAGAGAAATAACCACCATGTAGTCAGTGTTACATGAACTTTATAAGGAACCATAACACAAGAGAAATAACAACCATGTAGTCAGTGTTACATGAACTTTATTAAGAACCACAAAACAAGAGAAATAACCACCATGTAGTCAGTGTTACATGGACTTTATAAAGAACCACAAACAAGAGAAATAACCACCATATAGTCAGTGTTACATGAACTTTATAAAGAACCACAAAACAAGAGAAATAACCACCATGTAGTCAGTGTTACATGGACTTTATAAAGAACCACAAAACAAGAGAAATAACCACCATATAGTCAGTGTTACATGAACTTTATAAAGAACCACAAAACAAGAGAAATAACCACCATGTAGTCAGTGTTACATGAACTTTATAAAGAACCACAAAACAAGAGAAATAATCACCATGTAGTCAGTGTTACATGAACTTTATAAAGAACCACAAAACAAGAGAAATAACCACCATGTAGTCAGTGTTACATGAACTTTATAAAGAACCACAAACAAGAGAAATAACCACCATGTAATCAGTGTTACATGAACTTTATAAAGAACCACAAACAAGAGAAATAACCACCATGTAGTCAGTGTTACATGAACTTTATAAAGAACCACAAAACAAGATAAATAAACACCATGTAGTCAGTGTTACATGAACTTTATAAAGAACCACAAAACAAGAGAAATAACCACCATGTAGTCAGTGTTACATGAACTTTATAAAGAACCACAAACAAGAGAAATAACCACCATGTAGTCAGTGTTACATGGACTTTATAAAGAAGCACAAAACAAGAGAAATAACCACCATATAGTCAGTGTTACATGAACTTTATAAAGAACCAAAAACAAGAGAAATAACCACCATGTAGTCAGTGTTACATGAACTTTATAAATAACCAAAAACAAGAGAAATAACCACCATGTAGTCAATGTTACATGAACTTTATACAGAACCACAAAACAAGAGAAATAACCACCATGTAGTTAGTGTTACATGAACTCTATAAAGAACCAAAAAACAAGAAATAACCACCATGTAGTCAGTGTTATATGAACTTTATAAAGAACCACAAACAAGAGAAATAACCACCATGTAGTCAGTGTTACATGAACTTTATAAAGAACCACAAAACAAGAGAAATAACCACCATGTAGTCAGTGTTACATGAACTTTATAAGGAACCATAACACAAGAGAAATAACCACCATGTAGTCAGTGTTACATGAACTTTATTAAGAACCACAAAACAAGAGAAATAACCACCATGTAGTCAGTGTTACATGGACTTTATAAAGAACCACAAACAAGAGAAATAACCACCATGTAGTCAGTGTTACATTGACTTTATAAGGAACCACAAAACAAGAAAAATAACCACCATGTAGTCAGTGTTACATGAACTTTATAAAGAACCACAAAACAAGAGAAATAACCACCATGTAGTCAGTGTTACATGAACTTTATAAAGAACCACAAACAAGAGAAATAACCACCATGTAGTCAGTGTTACATGAACTTTATAAAGAACCACAAAACAAGAGAAATAAACACCATGTAGTCAGTGTTACATGAACTTTATAAAGAACCACAAAACAAGAGAAATAACCACCATGTAGTCAGTGTTACATGAACTTTATAAAGAACCACAAAACAAGAGAAATAACCACCATATAGTCAGTGTTACATGAACTTTATAAAGAACCAAAAAACAAGAGAAATAACCACCATGTAGTCAGTGTTACATGAACTTTGTAAATAACCAAAAACAAGAGAAATAACCACCATGTAGTCAGTGTTACATGAACTTTATAATTAACCACAAAACAAGAGAAACAACCACCATGTAGTTAGTGTTACATGAACTCTATAAAGAACCAAAAAACAAGAAATAACCACCATGTAGTCAGTGTTACATGAACTTTATAAAGAACCACAAACAAGAGAAATAACCACCATGTAGTCAGTGTTACATGAACTTTATAAAGAACCACAAAACAAGAGAAATAACCACCATGTAGTCAGTGTTACATGAACTTTATAAGGAACCATAACACAAGAGAAATAACCACCATGTAGTCAGTGTTACATGAACTTTATTAAGAACCACAAAACAAGAGAAATAACCACCATGTAGTCAGTGTTACATGGACTTTATAAAGAACCACAAACAAGAGAAATAACCACCATATAGTCAGTGTTACATGAACTTTATAAAGAACCACAAAACAAGAGAAATAACCACCATGTAGTCAGTGTTACATGGACTTTATAAAGAACCACAAAACAAGAGAAATAACCACCATATAGTCAGTGTTACATGAACTTTATAAAGAACCACAAAACAAGAGAAATAACCACCATGTAGTCAGTGTTACATGAACTTTATAAAGAACCACAAAACAAGAGAAATAATCACCATGTAGTCAGTGTTACATGAACTTTATAAAGAACCACAAAACAAGAGAAATAACCACCATGTAGTCAGTGTTACATTGACTTTATAAGGAACCACAAAACAAGAAAAATAACCACCATGTAGTCAGTGTTACATGAACTTTATAAAGAACCACAAAACAAGAGAAATAACCACCATGTAGTCAGTGTTACATGAACTTTATAAAGAACCACAAACAAGAGAAATAACCACCATGTAGTCAGTGTTACATGAACTTTATAAAGAACCACAAAACAAGAGAAATAACCACCATGTAGTCAGTGTTACATGAACTTTATAAAGAACCACAAACAAGAGAAATAACCACCATGTAATCAGTGTTACATGAACTTTATAAAGAACCACAAACAAGAGAAATAACCACCATGTAGTCAGTGTTACATGAACTTATAAAGAACCACAACACAAGATAAATAAACACCATGTAGTCAGTGTTACATGAACTTTATAAAGAACCACAAAACAAGACAAATAACCACCATGTAGTCAGTGTTACATGAACTTTATAAAGAACCACAAACAAGAGAAATAACCACCATGTAGTCAGTGTTACATGGACTTTATAAAGAACCACAAAACAAGAGAAATAACCACCATATAGTCAGTGTTACATGAACTTTATAAAGAACCACAAACAAGAGAAATAACCACAATGTAGTCAGTGTTACATGGACTTTATAAAGAACCACAACACAAGAAAATAACCACCATGTAGTCAGTGTTACATGAACTTTATAAAGAACCACAAACAAGAGAAATAACCACCATGTAGTCAGTGTTACATGACTTTATAAAGAACCACAAAACAAGAGAAATAACCACCATATAGTCAGTGTTACATGAAATTTAAAAAGAACCAAAAAACAAGAGAAATAACCACCATGTAGTCAGTGTTACATGAACTTTATAAATAACCAAAAACAAGAGAAATAACCACCATGTAGTCAGTGTTACATGAACTTTATAAAGAACCACAAAACAAGAGAAATAACCACCATGTAGTTAGTGTTACATGAACTCTATAAGAACCAAAAAACAAGAAATAACCACCATGTAGTCAGTTTTACATGAACTTTATAAAGAACCACAAACAAGAGAAATAACCACCATGTAGTCAGTGTTACATGAACTTTATAAAGAACCACAACACAAGAGAAATAACCACCATGTAGTCAGTGTTACATGAACTTTATAAAGAACCACAAACAAGAGAAATAACCACCATGTAGTCAGTGTTACATTGACTTTATAAGGAACCACAAAACAAGAAAAATAACCACCATGTAGTCAGTGTTACATGAACTTTATAAAGAACCACAAAACAAGAGAAATAACCACCATGTAGTCAGTGTTACATGAACTTTATAAAGAACCACAAACAAGAGAAATAACCACCATGTAGTCAGTGTTACATGAACTTTATAAAGAACCACAAAACAAGAGAAATAAACACCATGTAGTCAGTGTTACATGAACTTTATAAAGAACCACAAAACAAGAGATATAACCACCATGTAGTCAGTGTTACATGAACTTTATAAAGAACCACAAAACAAGAGAAATAACCACCATATAGTCAGTGTTACATGAACTTTATAAAGAAACAAAAACAAGAGAAATAACCACCATGTAGTCAGTGTTACATGAACTTTATAAATAACCAAAAACAAGAGAAATAACCACCATGTAGTCAGTGTTACATGAACTTTATAATTAACCACAAAAACAAGAGAAATAACCACCATGTAGTTAGTGTTACATGAACTCTATAAAGAACCAAAAAACAAGAAATAACCACCATGTAGTCAGTGTTACATGAACTTTATAAAGAACCACAAACAAGAGAAATAACCACCATGTAGTCAGTGTTACATGCACTTTATAAAGAACCACAAAACAAGAGAAATAACCACCATGTAGTCAGTGTTACATGAACTTTATAAGGAACCATAACACAAGAGAAATAACCAACATGTAGTCAGTGTTACATGAACTTTATTAAGAACCACAAAACAGAGAAATAACCACCATGTAGTCAGTGTTACATGGACTTTATAAAGAACCACAAACAAGAGAAATAACCACCATATAGTCAGTGTTACATGAACTTTATAAAGAACCACAAACAAGGAGAAATAACCACCATGTAGTCAGTGTTACATGGACTTTATAAAGAACCACAAAACAAGAGAAATAACCACCATATAGTCAGTGTCACATGAACTTTATAAAGAACCACAAAACAAGAAAACTTTATAAAGAACCACAAAACAAGAGAAATAACCACCATGTAGTCAGTGTTACATGAACTTTATAAAGAACCACAAACAAGAGAAATAACCACCATGTAGTCAGTGTTACATGAACTTTATAAAGAACCACAAAACAAGAGAAATAACACCATGTAGTCAGTGTTACATGAACTTTATAAAGAACCACAAAACAAGAGAAATAACCACCATGTAGTCAGTGTTACATGAACTTTATAAAGAACCACAAAACAAGATAATAAACACCATGAGAACCACAAAACAAGATAAATAAACACCATGTAGTCAGTGTTACATGAAATTTATAAAGAACCACAAAACAAGAGAAATAACCACCATGTAGTCAGTGTTACATGAACTTTATAAAGAACCACAAACAAGAGAAATAACCACCATGTAGTCAGTGTTACATGGACTTTATAAAGAACCACAAAACAAGAGAAATAACCACCATATAGTCAGTGTTACATGAACTTTATAAAGAACCAAAAACAAGAGAAATAACCACCATGTAGTCAGTGTTACATGAACTTTATAAATAACCAAAAACAAGAGAAATATCCACCATGTAGTCAGTGTTACATGAACTTTATAAAGAACCACAAAACAAGAGAAATAACCACCATGTAGTTAGTGTTACATGAACTCTATAAAGAACCAAAAAACAAGAAATAACCACCATGTAGTCAGTGTTACATGAACTTTATAAAGAACCACAAAACAAGAAAAATAACCACCATGTAGTCAGTGTTACATGAACTTTATAAAGAACCACAAAACAAGAGAAATAACCACCATGTAGTCAGTGTTACATGAACTTTATAAAGAACCACAAAACAAGAAAAATAACCACCATGTAGTCAGTGTTACATGAACTTTATAAAGAACCACAAAACAAGAGAAATAACCACCATGTAGTCAGTGTTACATGAACTTTATAAAGAACCACAAACAAGAGAAATAACCACCATGTAGTCAGTGTTACATGAACTTTATAAAGAACCACAAAACAAGAGAAATAAACACCATGTAGTCAGTGTTACATGAACTTTATAAAGAACCACAAAACAAGAGAAATAACCACCATGTAGTCAGTGTTACATGAACTTTATAAAGAACCACAAACAAGAGAAATAACCAACATGTAGTCAGTGTTACATGGACTTTATAAAGAACCACAAAACAAGAGAAATAACCACCATATAGTCAGTGTTACATGAACTTTATAAAGAACCAAAAAACAAGAGAAATAACCACCATGTAGTCAGTGTTACATGAACTTTATAAATAACCAGAAACAAGAGAAATAACCACCATGTAGTCAGTGTTACATGAACTTTATAAAGAACCACAAAACAAGAGAAATAACCACCATGTAGTTAGTGTTACATGAACTCTATAAAGAACCAAAAAACAAGAAATAACCACCATGTAGTCAGTGTTACATGAACTTTATAAAGAACCACAAACAATGAAATAACCACCATGTAGTCAGTGTTACATGAACTTTATAAAGAACCACAAAACAAGAGAAATAACCACCATGTAGTCAGTGTTACATGAACTTTATAAGGAACCATAACACAAGAGAAATAACCACCATGTAGTCAGTGTTACATGAACTTTATAAAGAACCACAAACAAGAGAAATAACCACCATATAGTCAGTGTTACATGAACTTTATAAAGAACCACAAAACAAGAGAAATAACCACCATGTAGTCAGTGTTACATGGACTTTATAAAGAACCACAAAACAAGAGAAATAACCACCATATAGTCAGTGTTACATGAACTTTATAAAGAACCACAAAACAAGAGAAATAACCACCATGTAGTCAGTGTTACATGAACTTTATAAAGAACCACAAAACAAGAGAAATAATCACCATGTAGTCAGTGTTACATGAACTTTATAAAGAACCACAAAACAAGAGAAATAACCACCATGTAGTCAGTGTTACATGAACTTTATAAAGAACCACAAAACAAGAAAAATAACCACCATGTAGTCAGTGTTACATGAACTTTATAAAGAACCACAAAACAAGAGAAATAACCACCGTGTAGTCAGTGTTACATGAACTTTATAAAGAACCACAAACAAGAGAAATAACCACCATGTAGTCAGTGTTACATGAACTTTATAAAGAACCACAAAACAAGAGAAATAAACACCATGTAGTCAGTGTTACATGAACTTTATAAAGAACCACAAAACAAGAGAAATAACCACCATGTAGTCAGTGTTACATGAACTTTATAAAGAACCACAAACAAGAGAAATAACCACCATGTAGTCAGTGTTACATGGACTTTATAAAGAACCACAAAACAAGAGAAATAACCACCATATAGTCAGTGTTACATGAACTTTATAAAGAACCAAAAAACAAGAGAAATAACCACCATGTAGTCAGTGTTACATGAACTTTATAAATAACCAAAAACAAGAGAAATAACCACCATGTAGTCAGTGTTACATGAACTTTATAAAGAACCACAAAACAAGAGAAATAACCACCATGTAGTTAGTGTTACATGAACTCTATAAAGAACCAAAAAACAAGAAATAACCACCATGTAGTCAGTGTTACATGAACTTTATAAAGAACCACAAACAATGAAATAACCACCATGTAGTCAGTGTTACATGAACTTTATAAAGAACCACAAAACAAGAGAAATAACCACCATGTAGTCAGTGTTACATGAACTTTATAAGGAACCATAACACAAGAGAAATAACCACCATGTAGTCAGTGTTACATGAACTTTATAAAGAACCACAAAACAAGAGAAATAACCACCATGTAGTCAGTGTTACATGGACTTTATAAAGAACCACAAACAAGAGAAATAACCACCATATAGTCAGTGTTACATGAACTTTATAAAGAACCACAAAACAAGAGAAATAACCACCATGTAGTCAGTGTTACATGGACTTTATAAAGAACCACAAAACAAGAGAAATAACCACCATATAGTCAGTGTTACATTAACTTTATAAAGAACCACAAAACAAGAGAAATAACCACCATGTAGTCAGTGTTACATGAACTTTATAAAGAACCACAAAACAAGAGAAATAATCACCATGTAGTCAGTGTTACATGAACTTTATAAAGAACCACAACACAAGATAAATAAACACCATGTAGTCAGTGTTACATGAACTTTATAAAGAACCACAAAACAAGACAAATAACCACCATGTAGTCAGTGTTACATGAACTTTATAAAGAACCACAAACAAGAGAAATAACCACCATGTAGTCAGTGTTACATGGACTTTATAAAGAACCACAAAACAAGAGAAATAACCACCATATAGTCAGTGTTACATGAACTTTATAAAGAACCACAAACAAGAGAAATAACCACAATGTAGTCAGTGTTACATGGACTTTATAAAGAACCACAACACAAGAAAAATAACCACCATGTAGTCAGTGTTACATGAACTTTATAAAGAACCACAAACAAGAGAAATAACCACCATGTAGTCAGTGTTACATGGACTTTATAAAGAACCACAAAACAAGAGAAATAACCACCATATAGTCAGTGTTACATGAAATTTAAAAAGAACCAAAAAACAAGAGAAATAACCACCATGTAGTCAGTGTTACATGAACTTTATAAATAACCAAAAACAAGAGAAATAACCACCATGTAGTCAGTGTTACATGAACTTTATAAAGAACCACAAAACAAGAGAAATAACCACCATGTAGTTAGTGTTACATGAACTCTATAAAGAACCAAAAAACAAGAAATAACCACCATGTAGTCAGTTTTACATGAACTTTATAAAGAACCACAAACAAGAGAAATAACCACCATGTAGTCAGTGTTACATGAACTTTATAAAGAACCACAACACAAGAGAAATAACCACCATGTAGTCAGTGTTACATGAACTTTATAAAGAACCACAAACAAGAGAAATAACCACCATGTAGTCAGTGTTACATTGACTTTATAAGGAACCACAAAACAAGAAAAATAACCACCATGTAGTCAGTGTTACATGAACTTTATAAAGAACCACAAAACAAGAGAAATAACCACCATGTAGTCAGTGTTACATGAACTTTATAAAGAACCACAAACAAGAGAAATAACCACCATGTAGTCAGTGTTACATGAACTTTATAAAGAACCACAAAACAAGAGAAATAAACACCATGTAGTCAGTGTTACATGAACTTTATAAAGAACCACAAAACAAGAGATATAACCACCATGTAGTCAGTGTTACATGAACTTTATAAAGAACCACAAAACAAGAGAAATAACCACCATATAGTCAGTGTTACATGAACTTTATAAAGAAACAAAAAACAAGAGAAATAACCACCATGTAGTCAGTGTTACATGAACTTTATAAATAACCAAAAACAAGAGAAATAACCACCATGTAGTCAGTGTTACATGAACTTTATAATTAACCACAAAACAAGAGAAATAACCACCATGTAGTTAGTGTTACATGAACTCTATAAAGAACCAAAAAACAAGAAATAACCACCATGTAGTCAGTGTTACATGAACTTTATAAAGAACCACAAACAAGAGAAATAACCACCATGTAGTCAGTGTTACATGCACTTTATAAAGAACCACAAAACAAGAGAAATAACCACCATGTAGTCAGTGTTACATGAACTTTATAAGGAACCATAACACAAGAGAAATAACCAACATGTAGTCAGTGTTACATGAACTTTATTAAGAACCACAAAACAAGAGAAATAACCACCATGTAGTCAGTGTTACATGGACTTTATAAAGAACCACAAACAAGAGAAATAACCACCATATAGTCAGTGTTACATGAACTTTATAAAGAACCACAAAACAAGAGAAATAACCACCATGTAGTCAGTGTTACATGGACTTTATAAAGAACCACAAAACAAGAGAAATAACCACCATATAGTCAGTGTCACATGAACTTTATAAAGAACCACAAAACAAGAAAAATAACCACCATGTAGTCAGTGTTACATGAACTTTATAAAGAACCACAAAACAAGAGAAATAACCACCATGTAGTCAGTGTTACATGAACTTTATAAAGAACCACAAACAAGAGAAATAACCACCATGTAGTCAGTGTTACATGAACTTTATAAAGAACCACAAAACAAGAGAAATAAACACCATGTAGTCAGTGTTACATGAACTTTATAAAGAACCACAAAACAAGAGAAATAACCACCATGTAGTCAGTGTTACATGAACTTTATAAAGAACCACAAAACAAGATAAATAAACACCATGTAGTCAGTGTTACATGAAATTTATAAAGAACCACAAAACAAGAGAAATAACCACCATGTAGTCAGTGTTACATGAACTTTATAAAGAACCACAAACAAGAGAAATAACCACCATGTAGTCAGTGTTACATGGACTTTATAAAGAACCACAAAACAAGAGAAATAACCACCATATAGTCAGTGTTACATGAACTTTATAAAGAACCAAAAACAAGAGAAATAACCACCATGTAGTCAGTGTTACATGAACTTTATAAATAACCAAAAACAAGAGAAATATCCACCATGTAGTCAGTGTTACATGAACTTTATAAAGAACCACAAAACAAGAGAAATAACCACCATGTAGTTAGTGTTACATGAACTCTATAAAGAACCAAAAAACAAGAAATAACCACCATGTAGTCAGTGTTACATGAACTTTATAAAGAACCACAAAACAAGAAAAATAACCACCATGTAGTCAGTGTTACATGAACTTTATAAAGAACCACAAAACAAGAGAAATAACCACCATGTAGTCAGTGTTACATGAACTTTATAAAGAACCACAAAACAAGAAAAATAACCACCATGTAGTCAGTGTTACATGAACTTTATAAAGAACCACAAAACAAGAGAAATAACCACCATGTAGTCAGTGTTACATGAACTTTATAAAGAACCACAAACAAGAGAAATAACCACCATGTAGTCAGTGTTACATGAACTTTATAAAGAACCACAAAACAAGAGAAATAAACACCATGTAGTCAGTGTTACATGAACTTTATAAAGAACCACAAAACAAGAGAAATAACCACCATGTAGTCAGTGTTACATGAACTTTATAAAGAACCACAAACAAGAGAAATAACCAACATGTAGTCAGTGTTACATGGACTTTATAAAGAACCACAAAACAAGAGAAATAACCACCATATAGTCAGTGTTACATGAACTTTATAAAGAACCAAAAAACAAGAGAAATAACCACCATGTAGTCAGTGTTACATGAACTTTATAAATAACCAGAAACAAGAGAAATAACCACCATGTAGTCAGTGTTACATGAACTTTATAAAGAACCACAAAACAAGAGAAATAACCACCATGTAGTTAGTGTTACATGAACTCTATAAAGAACCAAAAAACAAGAAATAACCACCATGTAGTCAGTGTTACATGAACTTTATAAAGAACCACAAACAATGAAATAACCACCATGTAGTCAGTGTTACATGAACTTTATAAAGAACCACAAAACAAGAGAAATAACCACCATGTAGTCAGTGTTACATGAACTTTATAAGGAACCATAACACAAGAGAAATAACCACCATGTAGTCAGTGTTACATGAACTTTATAAAGAACCACAAACAAGAGAAATAACCACCATATAGTCAGTGTTACATGAACTTTATAAAGAACCACAAAACAAGAGAAATAACCACCATGTAGTCAGTGTTACATGGACTTTATAAAGAACCACAAAACAAGAGAAATAACCACCATATAGTCAGTGTTACATGAACTTTATAAAGAACCACAAAACAAGAGAAATAACCACCATGTAGTCAGTGTTACATGAACTTTATAAAGAACCACAAAACAAGAGAAATAATCACCATGTAGTCAGTGTTACATGAACTTTATAAAGAACCACAAAACAAGAGAAATAACCACCATGTAGTCAGTGTTACATGAACTTTATAAAGAACCACAAAACAAGAAAAATAACCACCATGTAGTCAGTGTTACATGAACTTTATAAAGAACCACAAAACAAGAGAAATAACCACCGTGTAGTCAGTGTTACATGAACTTTATAAAGAACCACAAACAAGAGAAATAACCACCATGTAGTCAGTGTTACATGAACTTTATAAAGAACCACAAAACAAGAGAAATAAACACCATGTAGTCAGTGTTACATGAACTTTATAAAGAACCACAAAACAAGAGAAATAACCACCATGTAGTCAGTGTTACATGAACTTTATAAAGAACCACAAACAAGAGAAATAACCACCATGTAGTCAGTGTTACATGGACTTTATAAAGAACCACAAAACAAGAGAAATAACCACCATATAGTCAGTGTTACATGAACTTTATAAAGAACCAAAAAACAAGAGAAATAACCACCATGTAGTCAGTGTTACATGAACTTTATAAATAACCAAAAACAAGAGAAATAACCACCATGTAGTCAGTGTTACATGAACTTTATAAAGAACCACAAAACAAGAGAAATAACCACCATGTAGTTAGTGTTACATGAACTCTATAAAGAACCAAAAAACAAGAAATAACCACCATGTAGTCAGTGTTACATGAACTTTATAAAGAACCACAAACAATGAAATAACCACCATGTAGTCAGTGTTACATGAACTTTATAAAGAACCACAAAACAAGAGAAATAACCACCATGTAGTCAGTGTTACATGAACTTTATAAGGAACCATAACACAAGAGAAATAACCACCATGTAGTCAGTGTTACATGAACTTTATAAAGAACCACAAAACAAGAGAAATAACCACCATGTAGTCAGTGTTACATGGACTTTATAAAGAACCACAAACAAGAGAAATAACCACCATATAGTCAGTGTTACATGAACTTTATAAAGAACCACAAAACAAGAGAAATAACCACCATGTAGTCAGTGTTACATGGACTTTATAAAGAACCACAAAACAAGAGAAATAACCACCATATAGTCAGTGTTACATTAACTTTATAAAGAACCACAAAACAAGAGAAATAACCACCATGTAGTCAGTGTTACATGAACTTTATAAAGAACCACAAAACAAGAGAAATAATCACCATGTAGTCAGTGTTACATGAACTTTATAAAGAACCACAAAACAAGAGAAATAACCACCATATAGTCAGTGTTACATGAACTTTATAAAGAACCACAACACAAGAGAAATAACCACCATGTAGTCAGTGTTACATGAACTTTATAAAGAACCACAAACAAGAGAAATAACCACCATGTAGTCAGTGTTACATGAACTTTATAAAGAACCACAAAACAAGAGAAATAACCACCATGTAGTCAGTGTTACATGAACTTTATAAGGAACCATAACACAAGAGAAATAACCACCATATAGTCAGTGTTACATGGACTTTATAAAGAACCACAAAACAAGAGAAATAAACACCATGTAGTCAGTGTTACATGAACTTTATAAAGAACCACAAAACAAGAGAAATAACCACCATATAGTCAGTGTTACATGAACTTTATAAAGAACCACAAAACAAGAGAAATAAACACCATGTAGTCAGTGTTACATGAACTCTATAAAGAACCAAAAAACAAGAAATAACCACCATGTAGTCAGTGTTACATGAACTTTATAAAGAACCACAAAACAAGAGAAATAAACACCATGTAGTCAGTGTTACATGAACTTTATAAAGAACCACAAAACAAGAGAAATAACCACCATGTAGTCAGTGTTACATGAACTTTATAAAGAACCATAAACAAGAAAAATAACCACCATGTAGTCAGTGTTACATGAACTTTATAACGAACCTCACACAAGAGAAATAACCACCATGTAGTCAGTGTTACATGGACTTTATAAAGAACCACAAAACAAGAGAAATAAACACCATGTAGTCAGTGTTACATGAACTTTATAACGAACCATAAAACAAGAGAAATAACCACCATGTAGTCAGTGTTACATGAACTTTATAAAGAACCACAAAACAAGAGAAATAACCACCATGTAGTCAGTGTTACATGAACTTTATAAAGAACCACAAACAAGAGAAATAACCACTATGTAGTCAGTGTTACATGGACTTTATAAAGAACCACAAAACAAGAGAAATAACCACCATATAGTCAGTGTTACATGAACTTTAAAAAGAACCAAAAAACAAGAGAAATAACCACCATGTAGTCAGTGTTACATGAACTTTATAAATAACCAAAAACAAGAGAAATAACCACCATGTAATCAGTGTTACATGAACTTTATAAAGAACCACAAAACAAGAGAAATAACCACCATGTAGTTAGTGTTACATGAACTCTATAAAGAACCAAAAAACAAGAAATAACCACCATGTAGTCAGTTTTACATGAACTTTATAAAGAACCACAAACAAGAGAAATAACCACCATGTAGTCAGTGTTACATGAACTTTATAAAGAACCACAACACAAGAGAAATAACAACCATGTAGTCAGTGTTACATGAACTTTATAAAGAACCACAAACAAGAGAAATAACCACCATGTAGTCAGTGTTACATTGACTTTATAAGGAACCACAAATCAAGAAAAATAACCACCATGTAGTCAGTGTTACATGAACTTTATAAAGAACCACAAAACAAGAGAAATAACCACCATGTAGTCAGTGTTACATGAACTTTATAAAGAACCACAAACAAGAGAAATAACCACCATGTAGTCAGTGTTACATGAACTTTATAAAGAACCAAAAAACAAGAGAAATAACCACCATGTAGTCAGTGTTACAAGAACTTTATAAAGAACCAAAAAACAAGAGAAATATTCACCATGTAGTCAGTGTTACATGAACTTTATAAAGAACCAAAAACAAGAGAAATAACCACCATGTAGTCAGAGTTAAATGAACTTTATAAAGAACCACAAAACAAGAGAAATAACCACCATGTAGTCAGTGTTACATGAACTTTATAAAGAACCAAAAAAACAAGAGAAATAACCACCATGTAGTCAGTGTTACATGAACTTTATAAAGAACCACAAAACAAGAGAAATAACCACCATGTAGTCAGTGTTACATGAACTTTATAAAGAACCACCAAAAACAAGAGAAATAACCACCATGTAGTCAGTGTTACATGAACTTTATAAAGAACCACAAAACAAGAGAAATAACCACCATGTAGTCAGTGTTACATGAACTTTATAAAGAACCACAAAACAAGAGAAATAACCACCATGTAGTCAGTGTTACATGAACTTTATAAAGAACCACAAACAAGAGAAATAACCACCATTTAGTCAGTGTTACATGAACTTTATAAAGAACCACAAAACAAGAGAAATAACCACCATGTAGTCAGTGTTACATGAACTTTATAAATAACCACAAACAAGAGAAATAACCACCATGTAGTCAGTGTTACATGACCTTTATAAAGAACCACAAGACAAGAGAAATAACCACCATATAGTCAGTGTTACATGAACTTTAAAAAGAACCAAAAAACAAGAGAAATAACCACCATGTAGTCAGTGTTACATGAACTTTATAAATAACCAAAAACAAGAGAAATAACCACCATGTAGTCAGTGTTACATGAACTTTATAAAGAAACACAAAACAAGAGAAATAACCACCATGTAGTTAGTGTTACATGAACTCTATAAGGAACCAGAAAACAAGAAATAACCACCATGTAGTCAGTGTTACATGAACTTTATAAAGAACCACAAACAAGAGAAATAACCACCATGTAGTCAGTGTTACATGAACTTTATAAAGAACCACAAAACAAGAGAAATAACCACCATGTAGTAAGTGTTACATGAACTTTATAAAGAACCACAACACAAGAGAAATAACCACCATGTAGTCAGTGTTATATGAACTTTATAAAGAACCACAAACAAGAGAAATAACCACCATGTAGTCAGTGTTACATTGACTTTATAAGGAACCACAAAACAAGAAAAATAACCACCATGTAGTCAGTGTTACATGAACTTTATAAAGAACCAAAAAACAAGAGAAATACCCACCATGTAGTCAGTGTTACATGAACTTTATAAAGAACCACAAACAAGAGAAATAACCACCATGTAGTCAGTGTTACATGAACTTTATAAAGAACCAAAAAACGAGAGAAATAACCACCATGTAGTCAGTGTTACAAGAACTTTATAAAGAACCAAAAAACAAGAGAAATAATCACCATGTAGTCAGTGTTACATGAACTTTATAAAGAACCAAAAACAAGAGAAATAACCACCATGTAGTCAGTGTTAAATGAACTTTATAAAGAACCACAAAACAAGAGAAATAACCACCATGTAGTCAGTGTTACATGAACTTTATAAAGAACCAAAAAAACAAGAGAAATAACCACCATGTAGTCAGTGTTACATGAACTTTATAAAGAACCACAAAACAAGAGAAATAACCACCATGTAGTCAGTGTTACATGAACTTTATAAAGAACCAAAAACAAGAGAAATAACCACCATGTAGTCAGTGTTACATGAACTTTATAAAGAACCACAAAACAAGAGAAATAACCACCATGTATTCAGTGTTACATGAACTTTATAAAGAACCACAAAACAAGAGAAATAACCACCATGTAGTCAGTGTTACATGAACTTTATAAAGAACCACAAACAAGAGAAATAACCACCATTTAGTCAGTGTTACATGAACTTTATAAAGAACCAAAAAACAAGAGAAATAATCACCATGTAGTCAGTGTTACATGAACTTTATAAAGAACCACAAACAAGAGAAATAACCACCATGTAGTCAGTGTTACATGAACTTTATAAAGAACCAAAAACAAGAGAAATAACCACCATATAGTCAGTGTTACATGAACTTTATAAAGAACCAAAAAACAAGAGAAATAACCACCATGTAGTTAGTGTTACATGAACTCTATAAAGAACCAGAAAACAAGAAATAACCACCATGTAGTCAGTGTTACATGAACTTTATAAAGAACCACAAACAAGAGAAATAACCACCATGTAGTCAGTGTTACATGAACTTTATAAAGAACCACAAAACAAGAGAAATAACCACCATGTAGTCAGTGTTACATGAACTTTATAAAGAACCACAACACAAGAGAAATAACCACCATGTAGTCAGTGTTACATGAACTTTATAAAGAACCACAAACAAGAGAAATAACCACCATGTAGTCAGTGTTACATTGACTTTATAAGGAACCACAAAACAAGAAAAATAACCACCATGTAGTCAGTGTTACATGAACTTTATAAAGAACCAAAAAACAAGAGAAATAACCACCATGTAGTCAGTGTTACATGAACTTTATAAAGAACCACAAACAAGAGAAATAACCACCATGTAGTCAGTGTTACATGAACTTTATAAAGAACCAAAAAACAAGAGAAATAACCACCATGTAGTCAGTGTTACAAGAACTTTATAAAGAACCAAAAAACAAGAGAAATAATCACCATGTAGTCAGTGTTACATGAACTTTATAAAGAACCAAAAACAAGAGAAATAACCACCATGTAGTCAGTGTTAAATGAACTTTATAAAGAACAACAAAACAAGAGAAATAACCACCATGTAGTCAGTGTTACATGAACTTTATAAAGAACAAAAAAAACAAGAGAAATAACCACCATGTAGTCAGTGTTACATGAACTTTATAAAGAACCACAAAACAAGAGAAATAACCACCATGTAGTCAGTGTTACATGAACTTTATAAAGAACCAAAAACAAGAGAAATAACCACCATGTAGTCAGTGTTACATGAACTTTATAAATAACCACAAACAAGAGAAATAACCACCATGTAGTCAGTGTTACATGGACTTTATAAAGAACCACAAGACAAGAGAAATAACCACCATATAGTCAGTGTTACATGAACTTTAAAAAGAACCAAAAAACAAGAGAAATAACCACCATGTAGTCAGTGTTACATGAACTTTATAAATAACCAAAAACAAGAGAAATAACCACCATGTAGTCAGTGTTACATGAACTTTATAAAGAAACACAAAACAAGAGAAATAACCACCATGTAGTTAGTGTTACATGAACTCTATAAGGAACCAGAAAACAAGAAATAACCACCATGTAGTCAGTGTTACATGAACTTTATAAAGAACCACAAACAAGAGAAATAACCACCATGTAGTCAGTGTTACATGAACTTTATAAAGAACCACAAAACAAGAGAAATAACCACCATGTAGTAAGTGTTACATGAACTTTATAAAGAACCACAACACAAGAGAAATAACCACCATGTAGTCAGTGTTACATGAACTTTATAAAGAACCACAAACAAGAGAAATAACCACCATGTAGTCAGTGTTACATTGACTTTATAAGGAACCACAAAAGAAGAAAAATAACCACCATGTAGTCAGTGTTACATGAACTTTATAAAGAACCAAAAAACAAGAGAAATAACCACCATGTAGTCAGTGTTACATGAACTTTATAAAGAACCACAAACAAGAGAAATAACCACCATGTAGTCAGTGTTACATGAACTTTATAAAGAACCAAAAAACAAGAGAAATAACCACCATGTAGTCAGTGTTACAAGAACTTTATAAAGAACCAAAAAACAAGAGAAATAATCACCATGTAGTCAGTGTTACATGAACTTTATAAAGAACCAAAAACAAGAGAAATAACCACCATGTAGTCAGTGTTAAATGAACTTTATAAAGAACCACAAAACAAGAGAAATAACCACCATGTAGTCAGTGTTACATGAACTTTATAAAGAACCAAAAAAACAAGAGAAATAACCACCATGTAGTCAGTGTTACATGAACTTTATAAAGAACCACAAAACAAGAGAAATAACCACCATGTAGTCAGTGTTACATGAACTTTATAAAGAACCAAAAACAAGAGAAATAACCACCATGTAGTCAGTGTTACATGAACTTTATAAAGAACCACAAAACAAGAGAAATAACCACCATGTATTCAGTGTTACATGAACTTTATAAAGAACCACAAAACAAGAGAAATAACCACCATGTAGTCAGTGTTACATGAACTTTATAAAGAACCACAAACAAGAGAAATAACCACCATTTAGTCAGTGTTACATGAACTTTATAAAGAACCAAAAAACAAGAGAAATAATCACCATGTAGTCAGTGTTACATGAACTTTATAAAGAACCACAAACAAGAGAAATAACCACCATGTAGTCAGTGTTACATGAACTTTATAAAGAACCAAAAACAAGAGAAATAACCACCATGTAGTCAGTGTTAAATGAACTTTATAAAGAACCACAAAACAAGAGAAATAACCACCATGTAGTCAGTGTTACATGAACTTTATAAAGAACCAAAAAAACAAGAGAAATAACCACCATGTAGTCAGTGTTACATGAAGTTTATAAAGAACCACAAAACAAGAGAAATAACCACCATGTAGTCAGTGTTACATGAACTTTATAAAGAACCAAAAACAAGAGAAATAACCACCATATAGTCAGTGTTACATGAACTTTATAAAGAACCACAAAACAAGAGAAATAACCACCATGTATTCAGTGTTACATGAACTTTATAAAGAACCACAAAACAAGAGAAATAACCACCATGTAGTCAGTGTTACATGAACTTTATAAAGAACCACAAACAAGAGAAATAACCACCATTTAGTCAGTGTTACATGAACTTTATAAAGAACCAAAAACAAGAGAAATAACCACCATGTAGTCAGTGTTACATGAACTTTATAAAGAAACACAAAACAAGAGAAATAACCACCATGTAGTCAGTGTTACATGAACTTTATAAAGAACCACAAAACAAGAGAAATAACCACCATGTAGTCAGTGTTACATGAACTTTATAAAGAACCACAACACAAGAGAAATAACCACCATGTAGTCAGTGTTACATGAACTTTATAAAGAACCATAAACCAGAAAAATAACCACCATGTAGTCAGTGTTACATGAACTTTATAAAGAACCACAAACAAGAGAAATAACCACCATTTAGTCAGTGTTACATGAACTTTATAAAGAACCACAAAACAAGAGAAATAACCACCATGTAGTCAGTGTTACATGAACTTTATAAAGAACCACAAACAAGAGAAATAACCACCATGTAGTCAGTGTTACATGGACTTTATAAAGAACCACAAAACAAGAGAAATAACCACCATATAGTCAGTGTTACATGAACTTTATAAAGAACCACAAAACAAGAGAAATAACCACCATGTAGTCAGTGTTACATGAACTTTATAAGGAACCATAACACAAGAGAAATAACCACCATGTAGTCAGTGTTACATGAACTTTATAAAGAACCACAAAACAAGAGAAATAACCACCATGTAGTCAGTGTTACATGGACTTTATAAAGAACCACAAACAAGAGAAATAACCACCATATAGTCAGTGTTACATGAACTTTATAAAGAACCACAAAACAAGAGAAATAACCACCATGTAGTCAGTGTTACATGGACTTTATAAAGAACCACAAAACAAGAGAAATAACCACCATATAGTCAGTGTTACATTAACTTTATAAAGAACCACAAAACAAGAGAAATAACCACCATGTAGTCAGTGTTACATGAACTTTATAAAGAACCACAAAACAAGAGAAATAATCACCATGTAGTCAGTGTTACATGAACTTTATAAAGAACCACAAAACAAGAGAAATAACCACCATATAGTCAGTGTTACATGAACTTTATAAAGAACCACAACACAAGAGAAATAACCACCATGTAGTCAGTGTTACATGAACTTTATAAAGAACCACAAACAAGAGAAATAACCACCATGTAGTCAGTGTTACATGAACTTTATAAAGAACCACAAAACAAGAGAAATAACCACCATGTAGTCAGTGTTACATGAACTTTATAAGGAACCATAACACAAGAGAAATAACCACCATATAGTCAGTGTTACATGGACTTTATAAAGAACCACAAAACAAGAGAAATAAACACCATGTAGTCAGTGTTACATGAACTTTATAAAGAACCACAAAACAAGAGAAATAACCACCATATAGTCAGTGTTACATGAACTTTATAAAGAACCACAAAACAAGAGAAATAAACACCATGTAGTCAGTGTTACATGAACTCTATAAAGAACCAAAAAACAAGAAATAACCACCATGTAGTCAGTGTTACATGAACTTTATAAAGAACCACAAAACAAGAGAAATAAACACAATGTAGTCAGTGTTACATGAACTTTATAAAGAACCACAAAACAAGAGAAATAACCACCATGTAGTCAGTGTTACATGAACTTTATAAAGAACCATAAACAAGAAAAATAACCACCATGTAGTCAGTGTTACATGAACTTTATAACGAACCTCACACAAGAGAAATAACCACCATGTAGTCAGTGTTACATGGACTTTATAAAGAACCACAAAACAAGAGAAATAAACACCATGTAGTCAGTGTTACATGAACTTTATAACGAACCATAAAACAAGAGAAATAACCACCATGTAGTCAGTGTTACATGAACTTTATAAAGAACCACAAAACAAGAGAAATAACCACCATGTAGTCAGTGTTACATGAACTTTATAAAGAACCACAAACAAGAGAAATAACCACTATGTAGTCAGTGTTACATGGACTTTATAAAGAACCACAAAACAAGAGAAATAACCACCATATAGTCAGTGTTACATGAACTTTAAAAAGAACCAAAAAACAAGAGAAATAACCACCATGTAGTCAGTGTTACATGAACTTTATAAATAACCAAAAACAAGAGAAATAACCACCATGTAATCAGTGTTACATGAACTTTATAAAGAACCACAAAACAAGAGAAATAACCACCATGTAGTTAGTGTTACATGAACTCTATAAAGAACCAAAAAACAAGAAATAACCACCATGTAGTCAGTTTTACATGAACTTTATAAAGAACCACAAACAAGAGAAATAACCACCATGTAGTCAGTGTTACATGAACTTTATAAAGAACCACAACACAAGAGAAATAACCACCATGTAGTCAGTGTTACATGAACTTTATAAAGAACCACAAACAAGAGAAATAACCACCATGTAGTCAGTGTTACATTGACTTTATAAGGAACCACAAAACAAGAAAAATAACCACCATGTAGTCAGTGTTACATGAACTTTATAAAGAACCACAAAACAAGAGAAATAACCACCATGTAGTCAGTGTTACATGAACTTTATAAAGAACCACAAACAAGAGAAATAACCACCATGTAGTCAGTGTTACATGAACTTTATAAAGAACCAAAAAACAAGAGAAATAACCACCATGTAGTCAGTGTTACAAGAACTTTATAAAGAACCAAAAAACAAGAGAAATATTCACCATGTAGTCAGTGTTACATGAACTTTATAAAGAACCAAAAACAAGAGAAATAACCACCATGTAGTCAGAGTTAAATGAACTTTATAAAGAACCACAAAACAAGAGAAATAACCACCATGTAGTCAGTGTTACATGAACTTTATAAAGAACCAAAAAAACAAGAGAAATAACCACCATGTAGTCAGTGTTACATGAACTTTATAAAGAACCACAAAACAAGAGAAATAACCACCATGTAGTCAGTGTTACATGAACTTTATAAAGAACCACCAAAAACAAGAGAAATAACCACCATGTAGTCAGTGTTACATGAACTTTATAAAGAACCACAAAACAAGAGAAATAACCACCATGTAGTCAGTGTTACATGAACTTTATAAAGAACCACAAAACAAGAGAAATAACCACCATGTAGTCAGTGTTACATGAACTTTATAAAGAACCACAAACAAGAGAAATAACCACCATTTAGTCAGTGTTACATGAACTTTATAAAGAACCACAAAACAAGAGAAATAACCACCATGTAGTCAGTGTTACATGAACTTTATAAATAACCACAAACAAGAGAAATAACCACCATGTAGTCAGTGTTACATGACCTTTATAAAGAACCACAAGACAAGAGAAATAACCACCATATAGTCAGTGTTACATGAACTTTAAAAAGAACCAAAAAACAAGAGAAATAACCACCATGTAGTCAGTGTTACATGAACTTTATAAATAACCAAAAACAAGAGAAATAACCACCATGTAGTCAGTGTTACATGAACTTTATAAAGAAACACAAAACAAGAGAAATAACCACCATGTAGTTAGTGTTACATGAACTCTATAAGGAACCAGAAAACAAGAAATAACCACCATGTAGTCAGTGTTACATGAACTTTATAAAGAACCACAAACAAGAGAAATAACCACCATGTAGTCAGTGTTACATGAACTTTATAAAGAACCACAAAACAAGAGAAATAACCACCATGTAGTCAGTGTTACATGAACTTTATAAAGAACCACAACACAAGAGAAATAACCACCATGTAGTCAGTGTTATATGAACTTTATAAAGAACCACAAACAAGAGAAATAACCACCATGTAGTCAGTGTTACATTGACTTTATAAGGAACCACAAAACAAGAAAAATAACCACCATGTAGTCAGTGTTACATGAACTTTATAAAGAACCAAAAAACAAGAGAAATACCCACCATGTAGTCAGTGTTACATGAACTTTATAAAGAACCACAAACAAGAGAAATAACCACCATGTAGTCAGTGTTACATGAACTTTATAAAGAACCAAAAAACGAGAGAAATAACCACCATGTAGTCAGTGTTACAAGAACTTTATAAAGAACCAAAAAACAAGAGAAATAATCACCATGTAGTCAGTGTTACATGAACTTTATAAAGAACCAAAAACAAGAGAAATAACCACCATGTAGTCAGTGTTAAATGAACTTTATAAAGAACCACAAAACAAGAGAAATAACCACCATGTAGTCAGTGTTACATGAACTTTATAAAGAACCAAAAAAACAAGAGAAATAACCACCATGTAGTCAGTGTTACATGAACTTTATAAAGAACCACAAAACAAGAGAAATAACCACCATGTAGTCAGTGTTACATGAACTTTATAAAGAACCAAAAACAAGAGAAATAACCACCATGTAGTCAGTGTTACATGAACTTTATAAAGAACCACAACACAAGAGAAATAACCACCATGTATTCAGTGTTACATGAACTTTATAAAGAACCACAAAACAAGAGAAATAACCACCATGTAGTCAGTGTTACATGAACTTTATAAAGAACCACAAACAAGAGAAATAACCACCATTTAGTCAGTGTTACATGAACTTTATAAAGAACCAAAAAACAAGAGAAATAATCACCATGTAGTCAGTGTTACATGAACTTTATAAAGAACCACAAACAAGAGAAATAACCACCATGTAGTCAGTGTTACATGAACTTTATAAAGAACCAAAAAAACAAGAGAAATAACCACCATGTAGTCAGTGTTACATGAAGTGTATAAAGAACCACAAAACAAGAGAAATAACCACCATGCAGTCAGTGTTACATGAACTTTATAAAGAACCAAAAACAAGAGAAATAACCACCATATAGTCAGTGTTACATGAACTTTATAAAGAACCAAAAAACAAGAGAAATAACCACCATGTAGTTAGTGTTACATGAACTCTATAAAGAACCAGAAAACAAGAAATAACCACCATGTAGTCAGTGTTACATGAACTTTATAAAGAACCACAAACAAGAGAAATAACCACCATGTAGTCAGTGTTACATGAACTTTATAAAGAACCACAAAACAAGAGAAATAACCACCATGTAGTCAGTGTTACATGAACTTTATAAAGAACCACAACACAAGAGAAATAACCACCATGTAGTCAGTGTTACATGAACTTTATAAAGAACCACAAACAAGAGAAATAACCACCATGTAGTCAGTGTTACATTGACTTTATAAGGAACCACAAAACAAGAAAAATAACCACCATGTAGTCAGTGTTACATGAACTTTATAAAGAACCAAAAAACAAGAGAAATAACCACCATGTAGTCAGTGTTACATGAACTTTATAAAGAACCACAAACAAGAGAAATAACCACCATGTAGTCAGTGTTACATGAACTTTATAAAGAACCAAAAAACAAGAGAAATAACCACCATGTAGTCAGTGTTACAAGAACTTTATAAAGAACCAAAAAACAAGAGAAATAATCACCATGTAGTCAGTGTTACATGAACTTTATAAAGAACCAAAAACAAGAGAAATAACCACCATGTAGTCAGTGTTAAATGAACTTTATAAAGAACAACAAAACAAGAGAAATAACCACCATGTAGTCAGTGTTACATGAACTTTATAAAGAACAAAAAAAACAAGAGAAATAACCACCATGTAGTCAGTGTTACATGAACTTTATAAAGAACCACAAAACAAGAGAAATAACCACCATGTAGTCAGTGTTACATGAACTTTATAAAGAACCAAAAACAAGAGAAATAACCACCATGTAGTCAGTGTTACATGAACTTTATAAATAACCACAAACAAGAGAAATAACCACCATGTAGTCAGTGTTACATGGACTTTATAAAGAACCACAAGACAAGAGAAATAACCACCATATAGTCAGTGTTACATGAACTTTAAAAAGAACCAAAAAACAAGAGAAATAACCACCATGTAGTCAGTGTTACATGAACTTTATAAATAACCAAAAACAAGAGAAATAACCACCATGTAGTCAGTGTTACATGAACTTTATAAAGAAACACAAAACAAGAGAAATAACCACCATGTAGTTAGTGTTACATGAACTCTATAAGGAACCAGAAAACAAGAAATAACCACCATGTAGTCAGTGTTACATGAACTTTATAAAGAACCACAAACAAGAGAAATAACCACCATGTAGTCAGTGTTACATGAACTTTATAAAGAACCACAAAACAAGAGAAATAACCACCATGTAGTAAGTGTTACATGAACTTTATAAAGAACCACAACACAAGAGAAATAACCACCATGTAGTCAGTGTTACATGAACTTTATAAAGAACCACAAACAAGAGAAATAACCACCATGTAGTCAGTGTTACATTGACTTTATAAGGAACCACAAAAGAAGAAAAATAACCACCATGTAGTCAGTGTTACATGAACTTTATAAAGAACCAAAAAACAAGAGAAATAACCACCATGTAGTCAGTGTTACATGAACTTTATAAAGAACCACAAACAAGAGAAATAACCACCATGTAGTCAGTGTTACATGAACTTTATAAAGAACCAAAAAACAAGAGAAATAACCACCATGTAGTCAGTGTTACAAGAACTTTATAAAGAACCAAAAAACAAGAGAAATAATCACCATGTAGTCAGTGTTACATGAACTTTATAAAGAACCAAAAACAAGAGAAATAACCACCATGTAGTCAGTGTTAAATGAACTTTATAAAGAACCACAAAACAAGAGAAATAACCACCATGTAGTCAGTGTTACATGAACTTTATAAAGAACCAAAAAAACAAGAGAAATAACCACCATGTAGTCAGTGTTACATGAACTTTATAAAGAACCACAAAACAAGAGAAATAACCACCATGTAGTCAGTGTTACATGAACTTTATAAAGAACCAAAAACAAGAGAAATAACCACCATGTAGTCAGTGTTACATGAACTTTATAAAGAACCACAAAACAAGAGAAATAACCACCATGTATTCAGTGTTACATGAACTTTATAAAGAACCACAAAACAAGAGAAATAACCACCATGTAGTCAGTGTTACATGAACTTTATAAAGAACCACAAACAAGAGAAATAACCACCATTTAGTCAGTGTTACATGAACTTTATAAAGAACCAAAAAACAAGAGAAATAATCACCATGTAGTCAGTGTTACATGAACTTTATAAAGAACCACAAACAAGAGAAATAACCACCATGTAGTCAGTGTTACATGAACTTTATAAAGAACCAAAAACAAGAGAAATAACCACCATGTAGTCAGTGTTAAATGAACTTTATAAAGAACCACAAAACAAGAGAAATAACCACCATGTAGTCAGTGTTACATGAACTTTATAAAGAACCAAAAAAACAAGAGAAATAACCACCATGTAGTCAGTGTTACATGAAGTTTATAAAGAACCACAAAACAAGAGAAATAACCACCATGTAGTCAGTGTTACATGAACTTTATAAAGAACCAAAAACAAGAGAAATAACCACCATATAGTCAGTGTTACATGAACTTTATAAAGAACCACAAAACAAGAGAAATAACCACCATGTATTCAGTGTTACATGAACTTTATAAAGAACCACAAAACAAGAGAAATAACCACCATGTAGTCAGTGTTACATGAACTTTATAAAGAACCACAAACAAGAGAAATAACCACCATTTAGTCAGTGTTACATGAACTTTATAAAGAACCAAAAACAAGAGAAATAACCACCATGTAGTCAGTGTTACATGAACTTTATAAAGAAACACAAAACAAGAGAAATAACCACCATGTAGTCAGTGTTACATGAACTTTATAAAGAACCACAAAACAAGAGAAATAACCACCATGTAGTCAGTGTTACATGAACTTTATAAAGAACCACAACACAAGAGAAATAACCACCATGTAGTCAGTGTTACATGAACTTTATAAAGAACCATAAACCAGAAAAATAACCACCATGTAGTCAGTGTTACATGAACTTTATAAAGAACCACAAACAAGAGAAATAACCACCATTTAGTCAGTGTTACATGAACTTTATAAAGAACCACAAAACAAGAGAAATAACCACCATGTAGTCAGTGTTACATGAACTTTATAAAGAACCACAAACAAGAGAAATAACCACCATGTAGTCAGTGTTACATGGACTTTATAAAGAACCACAAAACAAGAGAAATAACCACCATATAGTCAGTGTTACATGAACTTTATAAAGAACCACAAAACAAGAGAAATAACCACCATGTAGTTAGTGTTACATGGACTCTATAAAGAACCAGAAAACAAGAAATAACCACCATGTAGTCAGTGTTACATGAACTTTATAAAGAACCACAAACAAGAGAAATAACCACCATGTAGTCAGTGTTACATGAACTTTATAAAGAACCACAAAACAAGAGAAATAACCACCATGTAGTCAGTGTTACATGAACTTTATAAAGAACCACAACACAAGAGAAATAACCACCATGTAGTCAGTGTTACATGAACTTTATAAAGAACCACAAACAAGAGAAATAACCACCATGTAGTCAGTGTTACATTGACTTTATAAGGAACCACAAAACAAGAAAAATAACCACCATGTAGTCAGTGTTACATGAACTTTATAAAGAACCAAAAAACAAGAGAAATAACCACCATGTAGTCAGTGTTACATGAACTTTATAAAGAACCACAAACAAGAGAAATAACCACCATGTAGTCAGTGTTACATGAACTTTATAAAGAACCAAAAAACAAGAGAAATAACCACCATGTAGTCAGTGTTACAAGAACGTTATAAAGAACCAAAAAACAAGAGAAATAATCACCATGTAGTCAGTGTTACATGAACTTTATAAAGAACCAAAAACAAGAGAAATAACCACCATGTAGTCAGTGTTAAATGAACTTTATAAAGAACAACAAAACAAGAGAAATAACCACCATGTAGTCAGTGTTACATGAACTTTATAAAGAACCAAAAAAACAAGAGAAATAACCACCATGTAGTCAGTGTTACATGAACTTTATAAAGAACCACAAAACAAGAGAAATAACCACCATGTAGTCAGTGTTACATGAACTTTATAAAGAACCAAAAACAAGAGAAATAACCACCATGTAGTCAGTGTTACATGAACTTTATAAAGAACCACAAAACAAGAGAAATAACCACCATGTATTCAGTGTTACATGAACTTTATAAAGAACCACAAAACAAGAGAAATAACCACCATGTAGTCAGTGTTACATGAACTTTATAAAGAACCACAAACAAGAGAAATAACCACCATTTAGTCAGTGTTACATGAACTTTATAAAGAACCAAAAAACAAGAGAAATAATCACCATGTAGTCAGTGTTACATGAACTTTATAAAGAACCAACAACAGGACAAATAACCACCATGTAGTCAGTGTTAAATGAACTTTATAAAGAACCACAAAACAAGAGAAATAACCACCATGTAGTCAGTGTTACATGAACTTTATAAAGAACCAAAAAAACAAGAGAAATAACCACCATGTAGTCAGTGTTACATGAACTTTATAAAGAACCACAAAACAAGAGAAATAACCACCATGTAGTCAGTGTTACAAGAACTTTATAAAGAACCAAAAACAAGAGAAATAACCACCATTTAGTCAGTGTTACATGAACTTTATAAAGAACCACAACACAAGAGAAATAACCACCATGTAGTCAGTGTTACATGAACTTTATAAAGAACCATAAACAAGATAAATAACCACCATTTAGTCAGTGTTACATGAACTTTATAAAGAACCACAAAATAAGAGAAATAACCACCATGTAGTCACTGTTACATGAACTTTATAAAGAACCATAAAACAAGAGAAATAACCACCATGTAGTCAGTGTTACATGAACTTTATAACGAACCACACACAAGAGAAATAACCACCATGTAGTCAGTGTTACATGAACTTTATAAAGAACCACAAACAAGAGAAATCATCACCATGTAGTCAGTGTTACATGAACTTTATAAAGAACCACAAAACAAGAGAAATAACCACCATGTAGTCAGTGTTACATGAACTTTATAAAGAACCACAAAACAAGAGAAATAACCACCATGTAGTCAGTGTTACATGAACTTTATAAAGAACCACAAAACAAGAGAAATAACCACCATGTAGTCAGTATTACATGAACTTTATAAAGAACCATAAACAAGAGAAATAACCACCATTTAGTCAGTGTTACATGAACTTTATAAAGAACCACAAAATAAGAGAAATAACCACCATGTAGTCACTGTTACATGAACTTTATAAAGAACCATAAAACAAGAGAAATAACCACCATGTAGTCAGTGTTACATGAACTTTATAACGAACCACACACAAGAGAAATAACCACCATGTAGTCAGTGTTACATGAACTTTATAAAGAACCACAAACAAGAGAAATCATCACCATGTAGTCAGTGTTACATGAACTTCATAAAGAACCAAAAACAAGAGAAATAACCACCATGTAGTCAGTGTTACATGAACTTTATAAAGAACCACAAAACAAGAGAAATAACCACCATGTAGTCAGTGTTACATGAACTTTATATAAAACCAAAAAAACAAGAGAAATAACCACCATGTAGTCAGTGTTACATGAACTTTATAAAGAACCACAAAACAAGAGAAATAACCACCATGTAGTCAGTGTTACATGAACTTTATAAAGAACCAAAAACAAGAGAAATAACCACCATGTAGTCAGTGTTACATGAACTTTATAAAGAACCACAAAACAAGAGAAATAACCACCATGTAGCCAGTGTTACATGAACTTTATAACGAACCACAAAACAAGAGAAATAACCACCATGTAGTCAGTGTTACATGAATTTTATAAAGAACCACAAACAAGAGAAATAACCACCATTTAGTCAGTGTTACATGAACTTTATAAAGAACCACAAAATAAGAGAAATAACCACCATGTAGTCAGTGTTACATGAACTTTATAAAGAACCACAAAACAAGAGAAATAACCACCATGTAGTCAGTGTTACATGAACTTTATACAGAACCACAAAACAAGAGAAATAACCACCATGTAGTCAGTGTTACATGAACTTTATAAAGAACCATAAACAAGAGAAATAACCACCATTTAGTCAGCGTTACATGAACTTTATAAAGAACCACAAAATAAGAGAAATAACCACCATGTAGTCACTGTTACATGAACTTTATAAAGAACCATACAACAAGAGAAATAACCACCATGTAGTCAGTGTTACATGAACTTTATAACGAACCACACACAAGAGAAATAACCACCATGTAGTCAGTGTTACATGAACTTTATAAAGAACCACAAACAAGAGAAATCATCACCATGTAGTCAGTGTTACATGAACTTTATAAAGAACCACACACAAGAGAAATAACCACCATGTAGGCACTGTTACATGAACTTTATAAAGAACCATAAAACAAGAGAAATAACCACCATGTAGTCAGTGTTACATGAATTTTATAAAGAACCACACACAAGAGAAATAACCACCATGTAGTCAGTGTTACATGAACTTTATAAAGAACCACAAACAAGAGAAATAACCACCATGTAGGCAGTGTTACATAAACGTTATAAAGAACCACAAAAGAAGAGAAATAACCTCCATGTAGTCAGTGTTACATGGACTTTATATAGAACCACAAACAAGAGAAATAACCACCATGTAGTCACTGTTACATGAACTTTATAAAGGACCACAAAATAAGAGAAATAACCATCATGTAGTCAGTGTTACATGAACTTTATAAAGAACCACAAACAAGAGAAATAACCACCATGTAGTCAGTGTTACATGAACTTTATAAAGAACCACAAACAAGAGAAATAACCACCATGTAGTCAGTGTTGCATGAACTTTATAAAGAACCACAAAACAAGAGAAATAACCACCATGTAGTCAGTGTTACATGAACTTTATAAAGAACCACAAAACAAGAGAAATAACCACCATGCAGTCAGTGTTACATGAACTTTATACAAAACCACAAACAAGAGAAATAACCACCATGTAGTCAGTGTTACATTAACTTTATAAAGAACCACAAACAAGAGAAATAACCACAATGTAGTCAGTGTTACATTAACTTTATAAAGAACCACACAACAAGAGAAATAACCACCATGTAATCAGTGTTACATGAACTTTATAAAGAACCAAATAACAAGAAGTAACCACCATGTAGTCAGTGTTACATGAACTTTATAAAGAACCACAAAAAAGAGAAATAACCACCATGTAGTCAGTGTTACATGAACTTTATAAAGAACCACAAACAAGAGAAATAACCACCATGTAGTCAGTGTTACATGAACTTTATAAAGAACCACAAAACAAGAGAAATAACCATCATGTAGTCAGTGTTACATGAACTTTATAAAGAACCACAAAACAAGAGAAATAACCACCATGCAGTCAGTGTTATATGAACTTTATACAGAACCACAAACAAGAGAAATAACCACCATGTAGTCAGTGTTACATGAACTTTATAAAGAACCACAAAACAAGAGAAATAACCACCATGCAGTCAGTGTTACATGAACTTTATAAAGAACCACAAACAAGAGAAATAACCACCATGTAGTCAGTGTTACATGAACTTTATAAAGAACCACAAAACAAGAGAAATAACCACCATGTAGTCAGTGTTACATGAACTTTATAAAGAACCACAAAACAAGAGAAATAACCACCATGTAGTCAGTGTTACATGAACTTTATAAAGAACCACAAACAAGAGAAATAACCACCATGTAGTCAGTGTTACATGAACTTTATAAAGAACCACAAAACAGGAGAAATAACCACCATGTAGTCAGTGTTTATTGGCTAGGGGTTTCTTTGGGGGGGATGGGGGGGGGGGCAAGGGGTTTGTTCTTGCTTTTGGTTTATAATTTTTTTTTCTTTTTTTTTCTTGCTTAACGACAGAATGGCAAACGTGCCTATTCATTCAGTACGAGAACATTTCAATATAATATTTTGAAACCAATGCTACTCGGCTCCAGACTAGGCGCTGTTTCACGATTGTTATTTTGTTTTGAGTTTGTTGTTTGCTGATTTATTGAAGACCCTACTGTGACTGTGAAATGTATAAAGATGTATAACAGCGATAAATGCGCTGCTCCTTTACTTTAACTTATGTCTAAGTGGAAAGTTGGATAGTTTCCATTACTCCTTTAATATGAATACCTTTGTTCTAATTAAAATGGTACTGGAAAAAGTATATCCGTCTGAGAATTGATGTAGCATAATAAGGTTAAATATTTATAAGTTTGTTGTTATCGGTTCGTTTTAACTTACGCAACAACAAGTACTATGATTAAATGTATCCATGTACCACGATACTTATAAACAAAACTAATTAATTATTTTAATTATTAACAACATACATGCACCATCTCCATCTTGCACAAAGCATCAACATAGTACCATATCTGTATTATGTAATCGACTTACTTGGTTGGTTTGTTTGTTGCTTAGATTCAAAGTGGCAAAATGTGTCTAGCCCATATTGAACTAGTTTGCTTGTCTGCTGCTTAGAGTCAGAGTGGCAAAATGTTACTAGCTCATATTGAACTGGTTTGTTTGTCTGTTGCTTAGTCAGAGTGGCAAAATGGCTCTAGCCCATATTGAGCTGGTTTGCTTGTCTGTTGCTTAGAGTCAGAGTGGCAAAATATGCATAGCCCATTTTGAACTGGTTTATTTGTCTGTGTCTTAGAGTCAGAGTGGCAACATGTGTCTAGCCCATATTGAACTGGTTTGTTTGTTTATTGCTTAGAGTCAGAGTGGCAAAATGTGTCTTGTCGATTCTGGACTGGTTTCTTTGTTGTTTAGCGTCAGAGTGACAAATTGTATCTTGCCCATTCTGGACTGTTTTGTTGCTTAGCACTAGAATAGCGAAATGTGTGTTGCTCATATAAAAGGTTTATAGAAATGAGAAAAGGATATGCCATCGTGTACCACTGTTGAATGCAACAGGAAAATTAAAGATAATTTTAATTCTCATAGCAACTACAATGTGCCTACAAAACAGTTATTTTATTATATCCCGAAGCGTTGCAATCTCAAATACGTTTAAAATGTAGGTCACGATTTACGCATTACAACAATGAGTAAGCATCTAGTCGTTGGTCCACCTGGGCAAGCGAAGAATAGCTGTGTGTGTCGAGTCCAGGGCTTCGTCACCCAGCCAACTTACATGAAGTTGTACCATTGCTAGTTTGACAAATAATGATATTATACGGATCCTGATTACCCCTTTGGTATCTTCAAAACTCTTCTTATACATTATAACTGGCTTTGGGTTATATTGACAAAACATTACCAACATACATTGGTGGCGTCGTTGCAGCGATCGTACTGTTGTTTTCTGCAAACTTAAGTGTAGATATACAAAAGATGTAAATAGCCAGCGACACGGAATTATTATATTCATTGTGCAATAGCAGTAGCCTTATCAAAGCCCACGCACGATTCCCAATGTCTTTACTAATTTCGCTGTTTCGCGAGATTATTTTGAATCTATTTCAATTCAGTTGATAGGATACTCATGGCCACGATCGTATAGCAGTTTGATGTATTAAGGTTGTTAGTTAGATTCCCTCCTCTGTAAAGGTGTAGCTGATACAATTTTATGTAATTAAGTTTGTCAGTAACTAGCTGCGAAACCGTAACTCTTGTGGCCTTTTTCGTTTGCTTGATCACCATAGTAATGCGGGTGTCGACCATTAAAAAATGAAAAATAAGGACCTTAACATCAGTCGCACGCACGATTATTATATGAACTGTATACCATTTGGATTGGGATTGTATGAATCGTGAGGTAAAATAATTTTCAACAATTGCTTGATAGTAGATTACATTTATATGCATATTCATATTTTAGTCCTTACATGAGATAAAAGATACAGTCTACTCCATAGATTGACAATCGACAGTATTTAGTACAATAAGATATGTATGTAAATGAACACGAGAGACTATTCAGCCTTACAGTTAGAAACACAATAAAGAAACAGCACTTTCATTGTTGCTGTACATTTCAGTCACAGTAGGGTCTGTTAAATACATACATCATTGGACAGCATAAGTTCATCGAAAGGTGATATTGTGACCCATACAACTATGTTTAACCCCGCCACCTTTTCATAAAAAGCCCGTTCTAAGTTCGAAAAATGAATGTAAAGGGTATGGATTTGGCCTCTTTGTACAATGTTTTGATTGGATTATGAAACTCTCTTGTCATTGTGGCACGGTTGATGTTCACTTTATTAGGTTACGACCAGCTATTGACAGTAAAATTCATTTTAGTTTAATACCATGTAGTTTTAGATGTACAACATCTGAAGATAGTCCATGTCATATTTTACACTTTGTAACTTTTAATCATATTACCTATTGGCTGTAAATATCTATTCTTGCACGTTACAGTATAATAATTAATATTTGTGTAAATTACCACCTGGTTCTTCTTGACAATTAAGACATTACATCTTCTGATGATTTGACATTTGTTGTCTTCTTTGAAGGTAAAGTGATCCTCTAGTACTAATTAAGATGTTTCTTTGTTAAGATAATTATAACGGTTTGTGCGAGCATTCGTGTGATGTTTTAATACAAAACTAACGAATTACTCAGTTTTAGATAAGAAGAGTTTGAAGATACCAAAGATGTAATCAGAATCTGTAAGTCTAAGAAGAACAGACAACATAATGACCAAAAGAAAAGGGACAAAAGGACAAACAACGATCTACAAAACATACACATAAAACTAAAGATCGAGTAACATAACTAAATAAAATATCTTGTAATAAAATGATTAATAAACGTAAAATATAAGGAATGTAAGGAATATGATGATGATAGTAATACAAACGTAGATATATAGTTTAGTGGACAAGTGTCAAAAGATTGGAAAAACAAAGCAAATGTGCGAGCATTCTCGTGTTTTGTTATTCTATGAACTAATACATGCATGACCGCATCAATTCACTAAGAGAAGAGGTTTAACTCCGTCACGTTTTATTGCGGTGCCTGTATTAAGACAATGAAGTGAGCGATCATATATATATTATATATGTTAGTGGTACTGATTTCTGTTTTTTTCTTTTTTTTTATCAGATTTCTGGAATTGTTCCGATATTTTGGTTTTCATTTTTTGCATTATAAAATGATTAAAGGAATTACATTTATTAAAATTGAAAAAACGGTTTAAGACGAAACATATGTAAGTAATCTATTTGTTTTAGCATAACCAGCGTAGATATCTAATTTAGATCTGAAGACGCTTTTATTTCAGGTGTACTGATAGGAGGGAGATATGGTGTTTAACGCCACTTTCATCAATATTTCAGCTATATCGTGGCGGTCGGTTTTATTGGTGGAGGAAACGGGAGTACCCGAAAAAAACACCGACCTGCTGCAGGTCACTGACAAACTTTATCACATAATGTTGTATCGAATACACCTCGCTACGAGTGGGATTCGAACTCACATCATTCGTGGTGATATATACACGACCACGATTTAAAATAATGCGGGAACAAGACAAACATTGAACCTAAACAGGATAGCCACATCGGCTCAAGTTGTATAAATTACATTATATAGACACTGTGATTGTGCAAATATAAATATATTTAACAAACCATGTCAGTCCCAAAACACTGACTTCTCGGCGTATGATACCCACAGGGAATAAAAGTCAACCAAGGTAATAACAAAATAAAATCATTTCCATTAAGCTGGAAATAAACGAAAATGATCTCAAACTCGAGTAGAAATAACAACAAATTGCTGAGAAAAGTTCCATCTGACAGTTTCCGGGGAGAAAAGATTCATTGGACAGTTTTCACAGGGAGACAATGTCCAATGGACAATCACAATGATGAAAAGGCCCGTCGGACAGTCATGATGGGGGAAAAATCCGTCGGAATGTCAAAATAAGAACAGATTCCAAAAGGGGTAAATAAGAAGCAATAAAGAAAGGAAATACAAAATAAAAAGGTCAAAGGATAAGTAAAGATCTACAAAACACTACAAAGAAAACTGAAGATAAAGCAATACGAACCCCATTAAAAACCGTGGGGTGAACCCATGTGCTCTAGGGGGATTAGCAGTTCCTGCCTCACATGTAACACCCGTTGTGGTACTGTTATGGCGTACGCAAAACAGATACAAATTAAATGAATAAAGCATGACCCTCTACAACACAAATAGGAGTCAAGACGAATCAAAAAAGTTCAGCATTAAATATCTCTTCATTAAAAGAGATAAAGGTTTGATTTATGGTGTTAAACACCACTTTCAACAATATTTCAGCTATATCGTGGCGGTTAGTTTTATTGGTGAAGGAAACCAGAGGTCCCGGACAAACCACCGACATGTAAAGAGATCAATGCATCCTTATTAAAAAAAACACAGATAATAATATTAATAAAAATAAGACTTACCATATAAATCTCATAATGATGTGGATCACTGATATTCCCAGAACACAGATAATAATAATAAAAATAAGACTTACCATATAAAACTCATATGGATGTGGGTCACTGATATTCCCAGAAGACAGATAATAATAATAAAAATAAGACTTACCATATAAAACTCATATGGATGTGGATCACTGATATTCCCAGAACACAGATAATAATAATAAAAATAAGACTTACCATATAAAACTCATATGGATGTGGATCACTAATATTTCCAGAACGCATATAATAATAATAGAAAAATACTTACCATATAAATCTCATATGGTTGTGGATCACTGATATTCCCAGTTCCATTTGTAAGCGAAATATTACTAGGTCCAGTTGTAAATTGTACCTCTGATAAGGTTTCGGTAAAAATCTGAGTTACGTTCATTTTTCGTGTAACGTTTCAGGTTTGTTATTGGTTGTTATGGTGTTTAACGCCACTTTCAACAATATTTCAGTTATAATATTTCAGCATAAGTTCATCCTCACATATAAAACACTCAAACAAATCCATTATTTTATCTCTATATCTAGTTGTGTTGTTATAAATCAGCTGCAATCATCTTAAACTATTAAATGAATATCTCCGGGAAATAAAAGAAATTATATATAATAAAGCGTGTTTATGAGTACTATTATTAAACTAATGATACAGGATAATGATACACGTGGGGCGTCTCTTTTTTATATGATCGTGATCATTATTACGTTTTAATTGTAATCAGCTATCAATGCTTATATTATATATTGAAAGATTTCTAAGAAATACTGCCTTTATACTACATCGAGATTGTTTTGTAAATTCTTTTTTCCTATTCGTCGTTTGAGATCCTTGGCTGATTGAACAAGAAAAAAAAATGTTTGTTTTAAAAATCGATGCGGTACTAGTCAATGAATGGTAAGCTTAAGCATTGAAATTAACAATTCAACATCTGATGTAAATTCATTATTAGATAAACGAAATATATATTTCATAAAATTGATTGAGAGGTTGCTATGATAACAGCATAGATGGTAAAGCCTTATATCAATTTGATACAATGCAAACATGGGTAGAGGAAATAGTACTTCTTTTACAAATAACGACATTTCTTCATTCATGACTTGCAATAGAGTGCTTGATAATACGACAGGTAACAAGGGTGGAACAGGAACTGATTACCCTGGACCACATGAATTCGCCCTCATTGTTTATTGGGGTTCGTGTTGCTCGATCTTTAGTTTTCTGTGTAGTGTTTTGCAGGCCATGGCTTGTCCTTTTTCCCTTTTATTTTTGCCATTCTTGTCTGTCTTTCCATGCATACCTTCTGAGTACATATTTAGTAAACATTTCTTATTGTTAAATCATGGCATAGAAAACATTATGATATCTCTCTACATGTGCAAATCACACACTCATTGATATATTTCTATTATACTGAATGCAGTAGGGAAAGTCGTTCGCATAGGAAGAGTACTTGATGATATAGATAATGATAACAAATTATGTATGGCCTTTCAGTTTCGGCTTACTAGAATACATATTTATTATTTATGATTGTTCTTTACCGAGACCATTGCACAAACAAGCAATTCTTAAAACAACATCAACACGGATGTAGTTCTAAAACTTGGACATTTAAAAAAAATATATCCATTTCTTAAATGACATTGGTCCCTTGTGCGTAGTTTGTTTTCTTTCCTTTATCATCGACCCGGACTTCGATGAGTAGTGCGGCTGGTGTCTTATAAGAAATATGAACTTGTTTCCTTTTGCTTGCACCTGACTTCAACCTCATCTTTTTTTTGTAGTGCCGTTCACTTGTTCACTTTTTGTGCTTTGTTTGTCTTCGTTGTGTCCTGTGTATAATTTTGCCTGTGTCACTGGAATGTCTACTTGTAGTTCACTTAGGGTTTTCTGTAACGCATCAAAACTATTTTCAGTACGCCTTCCCCCCCACCCCCCCCCCCCCAGTTGTTTGTAGGAGAGATCATGTCTTAATTGTGTTGTTTGCTTATGACAATATGAGAGGGTATCATATGAGAGGCAGGAACTACCTACTCTTCCCGAGCACCTGCCTTAGCAACCTGATCTTAGGGTGGTCCGTGGTTCATCGTTGTACTTTTTTGTGCTGTTTTTTTGCTAGGTTTGTCTTCGTTTCTGTGTTGTGTTCATTTGTTGTCTGTGTTTCTGGATTGTCCATTCTCGATTGTTCGTTCGGTTTTCTCTAACGTCTATTTACAAATACATTATTTTGCTAAGAACGCTGTGAAGATACCAAAAAGGTAAACAGAAGTCGTGAACGGAAGATTGACACACAATACAATGTACAAAACAGAAAGGACAAAACAGATGGACAAGGCATTACATAGAAAACTAAAGATCGAGCAACGTGAACCCCACTAGAAACTGTGGACTAATTTCAGAAATGTATTTAAATAATCCTTGTACTACAATCTGTTAAGTAAGGTTAGCTGTACTGTAAATACCATTTAATTTACTTTATGTCGTGACTTTGATAGTTTGGGCTTCGATCAAAATTGGTGCAACTGTTGCATTATATCAATTATTTATTTTTACATTATTATTTATTAATAATATTAGAAATAAATATATATTGTGCAGTCAAGTGAACATTCGTAATTACTGTTATTTATTGTTATTCAATAAACAGGATAATATGTAGTCTATGTGTACCAGTGTATTTTCACAGGAATACAATACAAAATTTACATAAACTAAGACATGATATTTAAGAAGTCGTCAATTTTGATAAATATGCATAATGTCTCAAGTATTAAAATGGTTTATTTTGAATTACCTCTAGTTGTATACTATTCATGAACCGTATTAGTTTTGTGCAACAAACTATTGTACCAGTTTATTTTTCTTTCTGTTTATGAATAGTTATCATTGATTCGTTATTAGTGCTACATATAGTAATGCATACCTTTTATGTACTTCTTTATTGTAACATATTGTAATTTGGAGAAGACTTCATAAGTTTGTTTAACTTGTGTCTAACCCATTTTGTCTGTTTAATTGGCAAATAAAATATGTTTAAACTAAAAAACCAGGCAAAATGTCAATCAGAAGAAATAGTACAACTAGTTGTGTCTTAAGATTATTTTAGCTTTCTAATTGTTGGACATTTGGCGCACCTGATTAACGCTACTCGAAACATGTGCCGTGTGCACATTAGCTATATTAGTTGTTCTAAGGACAAAATGATACGGAAAATCCACACATCGACCATAGTTAGTAACGTGTTTGGAGATTACCACGCCCACTGCATATTAATTTATTCTTCTGTAGATACAAATCAAGGAGTAAGCGCTTTGTAGCTGCTACACAATACTACATTTTCGTACCTATCCAACTTCTGAAGTGCCAGTCAAAAGCCGTTCCCTCGGTTGTCACAGCCATGACTCATTTTTGTATAGTTGTCATATAATTCTGATCTTACTCTTTTCCTAGATATACATGAAGTATTTGCCGTTGGACGTAATGCATAAGAATCAATCGATCAACCATGATATCGAATATAGGCGGTCTTGGCTAATATTTTCTATGCTGTTTAGACCCTTTGGTTTTATTGCTCAAAAACTTTAGTTTTATATGTATGTTTTGTTGATCGTTGTTTGTCCTTTTGTACTTTTTCTTTTGGCCATTGTGTTGTCTGTTCTTCTTCGATATACGAATTATGATTGCCCCTTTGGTATCTTCAAACTCTTCTTTAAATTATTTGGCTTTCCAATCTTTCGATGTTGAGCGTATCTGATGAGGGTTATTTCAGAAATGTGTCGCGCACACTGAATTTGATATGTACTTTTTATTGTTTTAATACAATGAAACATGTGTAATCCGAACTCACTGTAGGCTAATATTATATTCTTCTTCTGTATAGACATATCTTCGGAATTCACATGTTACCTTGACAACGATTTTCATAATGACACTAACATTAGAAATTACACATGATTTCCGACTTGTTTAGGATTTGTATCAGACAGATTTCGATGTCAATATATTTGTATGTATTCCTGGTATGTTATCCAATTCTAAGTACTAATATACCTTATAATCATGTCAGTAAAGCCACGTGATAGGAAATAACATTTAGCATGTGTGTCCCAGAAGGAGGCCTTGTATTATGATATATTGTTTGTATATAATATAGAAAGTAGTAGTACTGATAATTGATTTCAAAAGGGGAGATGCAGCTCTTCAAACTATTAACCGTTCATGTTGTATTTATATTATTTATATTTATGCTGGTTTACTAATACGAATTCCATGTCAGATGCCATTCGTTTTATTCAGCAGTAACACGACGGGTGTAATTAATGGAGCAGGAACTGCTAACTCTAATGGTGTACCTGAGTTGGTCCCTCGTTTTAGGTGGGTTTGCTTTGCTCAATCTTTAGTTTTCTGTGTAGTGCTTTGTGTTTTCTAGATCGTTGTTTGTACTTTTGTTCCATTACATTTTGGTGTAGTGTCTGTACTTCGATTTGTGGCTTCTAATTACACATTTGGACAATTTTATAATAATAATATACATCCATGCGAAGTATGCTGGTACTAAATACAGGCATATAAGCAAGATATTCATATTTATATCATATAAGGAAATATAAACCATGTTAGTGAATGATTTTATCGGTCGCAGGATTTAACTCCTCTGCATGTGTGTGCCTGTTCCAAGCCAAGATCTTGATTTATAATGCCGTATATTGCGTTCATCTTTGCGTTCAATGATAGGTGATTAGAGATGGATGATTGCTTTGTTGATATTGTTGGAATTGTTCACCGTCAGTGACTAAACCTTTTATGATTAAGCAGAAGTGTTTTGTTATTGATTGATTTGATTTTTGGTGTTTTAACACCACTTTCAGCAATATTTCGCGCTCAGCTTTGTAAATTACAATAAAGGGTGCACTCTACTCGCAGCCGCAAGTGATAAAGCTTACTAGTTCCTTGCCTAGGGTAGGTGGTTCTCTCCGGATACTCCACCACTAAAACTGGTCTCCATGATATAGCTGAAATATTGCTGAAAGTGGCGTTAAAGCACCAAAAAAATCAATCAATCAACCTAAATCGGACCTGATAAATAATTCCGGATAGCATCACAGCCCTCCTGGCAACAACTGGAGGTCATGACGACCCGAACATCATTTTAAAGCGGAAATCGTACCGGACGTCACAACATGGAACTTAAAGCGTAAATGCATATAATATAAAATATATCTGGGTTAAATCGATGTTTAAGCCTTCGTTATTAATTATTTTCAAGTCTGGAGATAATTTTTAGAGTATTTTTTACAAATTTCTTACACAGGTTAATTAAGCAACGTATTTTGATGTTAATCATCGTGCAAAATTATTTTAATCAACCGTGATCAATCCATTCGTGTTGTTAGATGTTAATCTTAAAGGATGTGGTTAGGATTGAAGAAGACATTAGGCAAATGTGTTAATACATCAGACTCGAGGACACGAGAAATGAAACTGAAAAAGTTGATTAAATTGTAACGAGAGCTTTGAGAATTCATTGGTTAATTAATTGTTGCATATTGAAAACAATATAAATAAATTATTTATATGATATATGCATTTGTATTTTAGAAATCAGAGTCTATTTTCCTGAGGCTATCGTGACCGAGATGGCATGATATGGAATCGGTTCGTATCACCATGGAAACTTGTTAAAACGTAGATATCGATGTTAGTGCTATTTGTGCTATTGACGTGTGAGTTCCATTCCTGTCCGTGACGTTGTGTACTAACTACAACTTTATTAGATGCCGTTTTAATAGTAGCGTGTATAAGAGAAGATTGAAGATATCAAAGGTGTAGTTAGAAACCGTAAATCGGAGAAGGACGACACATACAATGGCTAAACATAACGGACAAAAAAATGATCTACAAAACCCTACACAGAAAAATAAAGACCGAGCACCAGGAACATCAATAAAACCAGTGGTGAATTCAGGTACTCAGGAAGGGTTATCAGTTCCTGCTCCACTAGTGACACCCGTCATGCTACTGTTACACAACACGTCAGAACACCATGTGCGATGGAAATCGTGGCGGAAACCACTATTCGTAAATAAATACAAATAATATAAATAAAACATGAACCCTCTACAAAACAAGTGGGAGTCAAAGCGAATCGAACATCGTTTTTCCGCGGAAATCGTACCGTTTTCCTATACAATGAATTACTAACATTTCGAATGCCATTGTGACATATGTTCGATACAACTTCAGTGATAAATGTGTCGTTGTCTTTCGGTAGGTCTTTAGGATACTCTGTTGCTGAAATATTCAGATTTCTCCGTGGTATTTAGTCGACTATTGCTTGACTTTTCGTCCTTTTTCTTCTGGTCATTGTATTATATGTCCTACTTCAAATTACAACTTTTTATTACCCCTTTGTTATATTAAAACTATTCTTTGAGCGTCCATAAACAACATCCCTACTCGATATATATTTATCTCATTTCTCTTTAGTTTCTTTAATTGTTTGTATCGATCACTTATATATATATGAAAAAAGGCGTTAACACTATTTCTTCAGACCTTACATTCTTTGATATACAGTATGTACAATGGATAAAACATTATTATCATTACACATTAATGAATGTTAAAAGTGAAAATCTTGTTTATTATTATACCTTAAGCATTGTAGCTCGATTATCGTTGCATAATATATGTCATAAAACATCTCGAGTATGTTTTAATTGTAAGTTCATCGGCAGCAGATCACCATCAATATTAAGCAGCTCCAGATCGTTTGCTTACAGGTAAACAGCTCTATTTATCACCAGTGATCAAATCTATGAATGCTCCTGACATGGGAGACAACTCTTTAATACGTGTATTTGTCGTATATCGGGTTCGTGCAACCGGTTTGAAAAAGCTGATCCCTCAACAACCAATGAGAAAGTACATTCAAAGGATGAGGCGAACACTAATAGCTGGTAATGTAGGCATTGGTTGATTATATCATTGAAGTAATTAACGACATTAGTCTAAATTACTGTTAGATATTGAGAGATATATCATGATTGTTCAAATTTATGATCAATTAGAACGTTGAAAACGTTATATTATGACAAATGTCGTTTTTATTTCACGAACAACCACAAACGTATATAGAACATACAACATTTCAAGAACTAAACATTGGAAATGCTATATGATGAAGCCGACTCAACGTAGACCTACTACAAATTTTTAATCTGTGGAAATGTATTGAAATTGTAAATTGATATTAACCTTATTATATAACGAGAACAATTTGATAGCTTCTTTATAAATCAAACAGGAAAAGTTTGAAGATACCAAAGGGAGGTAATCAAATGCTGCAAATTGAAGAATGACAGACAATACAATGGTCAAAAGAAAAGGGACAAAAGGACAAACAATGATCTACAAAACATACACATAAAACTTAAGGTTGAGCAACACGGACACCACTAAAACTGAGTATCAGCTCACGTGCTCCGGAAGGATTAGCAGTTCCTGCTCCACAAGTGACACCCATCGTGTTACTGTTAAACGACACGAACGTCATCTGATATGGAAATCCTGTTGGACACCAGTATACGTAAATAAACACAAATAACATAAATAAAGCATGGACCCTTTGCCTATGTGTATGTTCGGTATTAAGTAAGTTGCAATGTTTAAGAGTAAAATGACATCATATTCGTGTAGTCACAGCTACAAGAACTTTCTAAAGAACCACACATGATATATAAGCATCATGCACACGTGTAGTCATGTACTTTATATAGAGCCACAGAAGGAAACATAGACACCATGCATTGAATATTATTTCGAAATCCATTAATTACTATTTTTTGTTGTTAAGCGCAAAGGATACAGGTACAATAAAAATATGCTTAACTGATAAAAGTGAACAGATATCAACGTATGGCAGGAAACATAAATCATACTTGAAAGAGAAATAACCACCATGTAGTCATTAACTTTATAAAGAACCACAAAAAGAGAAATAAACACCATGTATTCAATACTATTTCGCAATTTTCTTGTAAAAATCGTGATCTGTTAATTAATATAATTTGCTTTCAAGCGCAAAAGATATATGTACAATACATAAAATGTATAATACATAAAAATGTACAGAAATCAATGTATGGCAGAAAGCTTTATTCATCATAAAACTAGAAAGAGAAATGAGAATTACCTACTTGACCATGTTCTATTTAAGAAATAATTGTCGGATGCCGGGCTCTATGCTTATTTTAACATGGGTAGGCACTATATTTGTCATTATTTTACTCCGAGCGAAAGCGAGGTGCAAAATCTTGACAAATGTAATGCCTACCCATGTAGGTGTAAAATATTGACAAATATAATGCCTACCCATGCTAAAATAAGCATAGAGCCCGGCATCCGAGAATTATTTAGATTCTAACAGGGAATTTACGGTAATGTTATGCATTCAAGCGTACCTAGACAGAGGTTATTTTTGGGCGCTGTTCCAATTACCTCCCGCTATTACTTACAAGTATATATAATGCTACAGAAGCTGTTCCAATTACCTCCTGCTATTATTTACAAGAATATATAACGCTACAGAAACGCTATAAAAATTGATAACGATTAGAAATTAACTTCATCAGATTTTTTTTGTATATTTATTATTTTTATTCTTTTAATTTAACATACATAAAGTACAAATATGCAAAATACGCTGTCGATTAGATATGCCTTCTGCGCATGTGCTAGGGTGTTCTGTGTCATTTAGAGCCCTCTACTGTTTTCAAAGCGAAAGCATCACGCCATGTTAGAATTCATTATATAAATGTGTGTAATGCTACTTTTATCACTATTTTATATTAAAACCATTCGTGTGAATATATCCTATCATGTTTTTTAATTATGAAAATAGTACATTAGTATAGATAATACACTTCATTGTCTTTGATATGTAATTTAGACAATGATTGAGGATAAAAAAAACAATCTTTTGTAGTTTTATTGGCATGTGAAAGTGTTAAGTACATTTCGTGCGAAGCGCGGTAAAATTTACAATCTTTCCGATATGTTGATAAGAAGAGTTTGAAGATATCAAAGGGGCAATCAGAATCCGTATATAACATATGTACTAAAGAGAGTGAGTGAGTGATTGTTGTTTATCGCCAACTCAGCAATTGTTCTGTCACTGTTACATATAGAATAACTGCAGTTTTGAAAGTCAACACAGACATCATCACCAGTATGACAGCGAGCCCGTATGACGAAATTTGATACTAGTGATAATGTTTGTCCAGACATTCAAAGCTGACGTTATTGTTTTTATTGGTAACGTCATAAATGGTTTTACGTCACAATGATCCATAATTGTCAATCAGTTCGTTGATTCTGATAATAGGATTCTGTGAGATCAAATGAAATATATCAAAATAACCGATAAATACATTGGCGCAAAATCCTGTTTTTTATCATTTAGAAAAATGTCGAATGTGGCTCTTTGACAGAAAGCTGGGCTTGTCAAGCAGTAAGGGTCAATATGCAATGTTTTTGGAGAAACAGACAAAAAGTACAACTGTCCGTCACAGTGCGATATTCTACATTTACAGACTGATAACGTATGTCAGTAAATCTAATATAAAACACTCTATCTGTGGATATTATGCTTTATAGAAAAATGTTGTGTGTTCAATGGACACCAAGCGTGTACATCAAGTTATGTATACCACTGTAATATATATATTATAATTCTTCATTATCCTATCCAATATATTAAAAATTGCTGAGTTAGATTGCTGTCAAATTATAATATTAAGTATATATGTACCATCTACACACGCTTATACACATGTCTTACGTCTATCCCTAGATTTGCCTTACGAGACAAGGTAACACTACGACTATTGAAGCTCCTTTTTTAGGGAGTGGATGTAGTCGAGTGGTCTAGGGCGCTGGACGTAAGGATAAGCGAATGGTGCTGCAATGTAACAATGGTGTGGGTTCAAATCCCGTCGAGGGAAGAACAAAATTTGACAGCTTTAAAATCTAATTCTAACACTGTTTGGTTTAATTTTCAGACGTATATATATATATCACGTGATTCAAATGATTAAAAACGACATTCGCCTACTTGTTCTAACATGGTTTATATATTCTGTTACGGATTACCAAGGTTATGTCATTATGTTAATTAAGGCATGCTAGGACATCACGGATGACGTCTTAAGGTATTAATCATACACATTCGGCGTCCGATACGGAAATGTACTTTCCGTAATTTTAAAAACGGTATGAAAATGTTTGAATATTTAATATTAAAAGATAACCCCTATAATACGACAGATATTCAGATACTAGACAGGGTATATAATGGTACATTCATACTAGACAGGGTATATAATGGTACATTCACGGTTTCGCTAACATATACCCCGAGCCGTCAGGGATCTAAGATATCAGGATAACTATATTATGACAAACATCTGATATTTCCGTGGAAAGTAGAATGATGATTTTCCAACAGCCGCCTGCCATTAATCAGTGAGTGGAGGATGGCTAATATTGATTAGCTTACAGTCAAGAAATGTTTCTTTATATCAGAGTATCTGTTTATCTCGAACAAACCAAAGTTGCAACGCCTCTCCCCCCTTAAAAAACACAACCCGCACAACCACCATCACATCACCCCCTTTTCCGTTGGCCATATCCACAAGAACAATAACATCGCGGCTATTTTAACAAATACAGAAGACGGTTATCAATTATTTCCGAACCCAAAAATAGCAGACGATTACACAAAATAACCTTTTTAATTTGTCATCTGAAGCGTTATCTACAACATTTCCAGACGTACAACACACTCCATCAATATATATTTTAATGATCAGATAATTATACTATGACGAAAACACAAGCGAACACTTAACAATTTCTGGTTAACATAAGAGGAAAATGTATAGTTAGAAAACTGACTGAGGTTGGAAAGTGGTAGGGATATGACAGGAGGGTATGAAAATGAACAATTATCATGAAATGTAAGACGGATAACCTTCATGTAGAAAATCGACAAATGATGGCAAAGTGCGGGTAAAATAAGGAGTGGTAGTTTGATGTCTAATAATTAACTAAATATTATTAAGTAGTATTACTCTTCATGTAAGAAACTTTCATTATATTTGACATGATATTATCGAAACATAATTGGAGTCATTACTACGCTGATGGGCGGAGCTTAGAACAATGTTACGTCATTTGAATAGGTGGGGTCTAAACGGGATCACCTGAGCGCTTTTAACAGTGTACAATTTACCTAATATAACCTAAACCAGTCTGTTGGTGGGGTCTTTGTGGCGGATCTAGTACTCCTATCTATATAGCCCAAACCAGTCTTTTGGTGGGGTCTTTGTGGCGGATCTAGTACTCCTATCTATATAGCCCAAACCAGTCTTTTGGTGGGGTCTTTGTGGCGGATCTAGTACTCCTATCTATATAGCCCAAACCAGTCTTTTGGTGGGGTCTTTGTGGCGGATCTAGTACTCCTATCTATATAGCCCAAACCAGTCTTTTGGTGGGGTCTTTGTGGCGGATCTAGTACTCCTATCTATATAGCCCAAACCAGTCTTTTGGTGGGGTCTTTGTGGCGGATCTAGTACTCCTATCTATATAGCCCAAACCAGTCTTTTGGTGGGGTCTTTGTGGCGGATCTAGTACTCCTATCTATATAGCCCAAACCAGTCTTTTGGTGGGGTCTTTGTGGCGGATCTAGTACTCCTATCTATATAGCCCAAACCAGTCTTTTGGTGGGGTCTTTGTGGCGGATCTAGTACTCCTATCTATATAGCCCAAACCAGTCTTTTGGTGGGGTCTTTGTGGCGGATCTAGTACTCCTATCTATATAGCCCAAACCAGTCTTTCGGTGGGGTCTTTGTGGCGGATCTAGTACTCCTATCTATATAGCCCAAACCAGTCTTTTGGTGGGGTCTTTGTGGCGGATCTAGTACTCCTATCTATATAGCCCAAACCAGTCTTTTGGTGGGGTCTTTGTGGCGGATCTAGTACTCCTATCTATATAGCCCAAACCAGTCTTTTGGTGGGGTCTTTGTGGCGGATCTAGTACTCCTATCTATATAGCCCAAACCAGTCTTTTGGTGGGGTCTTTGTGGCGGATCTAGTACTCCTATCTATATAGCCCAAACCAGTCTTTTGGTGGGGTCTTTGTGGCGGATCTAGTACTCCTATCTATATAGCCCAAACCAGTCTTTTGGTGGGGTCTTTGTGGCGGATCTAGTACTCCTATCTATATAGCCCAAACCAGTCTTTTGGTGGGGTCTTTGTGGCGGATCTAGTACTCCTATCTATATAGCCCAAACCAGTCTTTTGGTGGGGTCTTTGTAGCTGATCTTTTTAGTTTTAAGTGTTGTGTTGTTTTTGTTGTTGCTAAAACGTTTTGTTCACATTTTCATATTTTATTTTTATATTTTACTTGAAAATATATGTTCAGTGTATTTTGAATAAAATGCTTATATTATTCAGGACCGTCGTATAGTAGTTGGACTACATATGCAATCAGTGTCTAACACAACTAACGTTGTGAGTTCGAGTCCTGCTCAGATGAGGTGTATTCGATCCAGCATTATATTGTGATGAAGTTGGTCAGTGACTTGCGGCATGTCGGTGGTTTTCTCCGGGTACTCCTGTTTACTCCACCAATACAACTGATTACCACGTTAAAAGCAAACGTGGCATTCAACACCATAACCTTAACCTTAATATTATCCTTAATAAATTGACCTTTTACCTTTTCAAAATCTTGGTTAAGCTTAAAAAACTGATAAACTTGAAGACTCTCCCTAACACCTAAACTTTTGAACTGTGTTGTATAATCATAATAACTTTAGAATTTACCACTTTACAGCTATGTATGTCTATCTATATATATTTATTGTTCATAGAATATCACTATCGCACAGCATGGTCCATTAATATGCTATATCAACACGTCATATTGTCTAGATGAATAAAGAATATACATTAACAAGGAGAGAAAGCATGAATAGATGTAAAGAAAACCAGAGTCATTGAGATATAAATTCATGCAGATGAATGGTCAGCGTTAAGAATATAATTTCTTTGTTTTCTTTTCTTATCTATAATATTAGGGTGATAATTTGTCTCTTTCTACGATTGTTCGCTTAGATTTTGGAGCTATTCCGACAGTGTGGTATTTTGGAGCCATTCCGACAGTGTGGTATTTTGGAGCTATTCCGACAGTGTGGTATTTTGGAGCTATTCCGATAGTGTGGTATTTTGGAGCTATTCCGACAGTGTGGTATTTTTGAGCCATTCCGACAGTGTGGTATTTTGGAGCTATTCCGACAGTGTGGTATTTTGGAGCTATTCCGACAGTGTGGTATTTTTGAGCCATTCCGACAGTGTGGTATTTTGGAGCTATTCCGACAGTGTGGTATTTTGGAGCTATTCCGACAATGTGGTATTTTGGAGCTATTCCGACAGTGTGGTATTTTTTTTGGTTTTTATTTTATTATTATATGACGGTTTAATAAAAGTGGCTTTTTTGTAACTTCTGAGAACCTTTTATTGTGTTGCTCTGAATTTATAATAAAAACGTAGATATCAAATTTAGTGCACACGACGCGTTTCTGGAATAAACTTCATCAGGTACGCTCAAAATCGAAAATTGGAAAGTCAAATAATTTAAAATTTTGTGAGTACTAAAACCAAAGGGCCTAAACAGGATGGCCAAAATCGGCTATGGTCACCTATGCCTTCCTATATTAAAATCACAGTCGAAAATAAAATATTCAACAAATTATTGCTGAACAAACAAAACATTAAATATGATTACCCACAATACAATGGAACATTAAGATAGTAGAAAAGACGAAAAAAGTGAAAATCAACACCAGTCTCATTGGTAATGTGGTCATATTAGAAACATAATGTCAACTAGATAGTGTCTGTTGTATTTCGGGACACTGCTAAATAATTTATGTTTTTCTTTGTGTCACAACGTTATGGCACAAACATTACCACGAGTAAAAAACAATATCATATCATACCAAAATACGTTACGTGAATGAAATAAACACATAGATATCACATTTAATACGCACTGTACGTTCCTGGAATGATCAATTCAAATGCTAGCGCGAAGTTTTTTTTTATATTTATTATCAAATTTTCTTATGACAGGTCAGTAGTTTTCTCCGGGTCCTCCGGTTTCCTCCACCAATAAATCTGACCCCCACGATATGGCTGAAATATTGTTGAAAGTGGCATTAAACACCATAAATCAACCAAACCAACTATATTAAAATATGACAGACATGTTGTCAAAATGATATAAATTGTAAAACTGTTAGATATTCATAATACACATGCATTTATAGACAAGTCATATGGTTTGTATCAACCAATGAAGACCGTTTGATATCCAACATACACATAATTAATCATAAATAACATATTTTTGTAGATAACGACATGACAGAGAATCGCGAAAAATAAGAAAGCAGTTATGATGATTTTTGTCCTATTAAGGTAAATACTATGGAACCACCGAAGGGTTATTAGAGAAACAAATATTTTTCACACACAAATTATGTACGTTATAAAGACTAGTAGAGCGCTAACATTTTGTCCTGAAACGACGGACCTCCATTAACCCCTATTAACAAATCACTGCTTGTTAAAACATTCTGCAAGCTGTTGTTCACGTACAATAAGCGAAACATTCTCCATACATGATAAACCCATTACATCTCGTCCGCAAGGTACGTTGAATATTTGATTCAAGAAGCATAAAGGGATGAATCACATTTTCTAGGGGTTGTACTCCATAATGAGGTAACTAGAACCTAGTTATAGTTTCCATGAGTATCCTCCATTTTCCTATATATAATTTCTAGGGTACCCCTCCATTTTTCTATTTATACTTCATCAGGTTTTCCCCAAGTGCCAATGAATGACAATATCTTAATTTACCTAACACAATGCCATTTAAACATTCTAAGTCAATTTTCACAGGAATACGATAACGGCAAATACAAATTACCGAAAGCGATACAATTTTCTGCAACGAAGAACGTGTCAGCTTTTCATCATCTGCTTTTCTTTAAGTTAACAATATTGACTGAAATTAAATATTGTTGGCAATGTGCCAAGATTAATTTAATTTCAAATTTTAAAACCAATTTAACTGACGTTTTAATACCTGTTTTCGAATGATAAATTGTTGTTATCTAGATCAAACCAAAGGTTTTGTCATTATTTTCACTATTAATTGAAAGTTGAACGTTCTGAAGGCTTAAAGAGAACGATCTTCTAATCTATTAATAAATCACTTCATTCATTAGTTAATTTTATTCCCCTTTTATTGATAAAATATGAAAGGGTGCATCTTTAATACATTCGCAGATATTCATTTTAGTGCTGACGACATCTTTCTGAAATAAGCTTCATCACGTATGCTCGTAAACAAAAGAATGGAAAATAGTGTAAATAAATAAGGTTTTTTTACAATTGCATAACCGCATCATTTCACAAAGACGTGAGGTTTAGACTTATAAAACTGTTTTAACCCCGTCACTTTTCATTGAAGCGTCTGTACCAAGCAAGCACAGCGAGTGGTCATACATATGTGTTAGGGGTATCGACTTCACCTCTCATGTTTTAGTTTGTCATTTTTATAACTTCTGGCAATCTGATTAACATGATATTTCACATACGTTACTGCCGTATTCTGTCAATCTGATTAACATGATATTTCACATGCGTTACTGTTGTATTCTGGCAATCTGATCAACATGATATTTCACATACGTTTCTGTTGTATTCTGGCAATCTGATCAACATGATATTTCACATACGTTTTTGTTGTATTCTGTCATTCTGATCAACATGATATTTCACATGCATTACTGTTGTATTCTGTCAATCTGATCAACATGATATTTCACATACGTTACTGTTGTATTCTGGCAATCTGATCAACATGATATTTCACATACGTTTTTGTTGTATTCTGTCAATCTGATTAACGTGATATTTCACATACGTTACTGCCGTATTCTGTCAATCTGATTAACATGATATTTCACATACGTTACTGCCGTATTCTGTCAATCTGATTAACATGATATTTCACATACGTTACTGCCGTATTCTGTCAATCTGATTAACATGATATTTCACATACGTTACTGTTGTATTCTGGCAATCTGATTAACATGATATTTCACATACGTTACTGCCGTATTCTGTCAATCTGATCAACATGATATTTCACATACGTTACTGTTGTATTCTGGCACTCTGATTAACGTGATATTTCACATACGTTACTGCCGTATTCTGTCAATCTGATTAACATGATATTTCACATACGTTACTGTTGTATTCTGGCAATCTGATTAACATGATATTTCACATACGTTTCTGTTATATTCTGTCAATCTGATTAACATGATATTTCACATACGTTTCTGTTGTATTCTGGCAATCTGATTAACGTGATATTTCACATACGTTACTGCCGTATTCTGTCAATCTGATTAACATGATATTTCACATACGTTTCTGTTGTATTCTGGCAATCTGATCAACATGATATTTCACATACGTTTTTGTTGTATTCTGGCAATCTGATTAACATGATATTTCACATACGTTACTGTCGTATTCTGTCAATCTGATTAACATGATATTTCACATACATTACTGTTGTATTCTGTCAATCTGATTAACATGATATTTCACATACGTTTTTGTTGTATTCTGTCAATCTGATTAACATGATATTTCACATACGTTACTGCCGTATTCTGTCAATCTGATTAACATGATATTTCACATACGTTTCTGTTGTATTCTGTCAATCTGATCAACATGATATTTCACATACGTTACTGCCGTATTCTGTCAATCTGATTAACATGATATTTCACATACGTTTCTGTTGTATTCTGGCAATCTGATCAACATCATATTTCACATACGTTACTGTTGTATTCTGGCAATCTGATGAACATGATATTTCACATACGTTACTGTTGTATTCTGTCAATCTGATCAACATGATATTTCACATACGTTACTGTTGTATTCTGGCAATCTGATCAACATGATATTTCACATACGTTACTGCCGTATTCTGTCAATCTGATTAACATGATATTTCACATACGTTTCTGTTGTATTCTGGCAATCTGATCAACATGATATTTCACATACGTTTCTGTTGTATTCTGTCAATCTGATTAACATGATATTTCACATACGTTTCTGTTGTATTCTGGCAATCTGATCAACATGATATTTCACATACGTTTTTGTTGTATTCTGTCAATCTGATTAACATGATATTTCACATACGTTACTGTTGTATTCTGGCAATCTGATTAACATGATATTTCACATACGTTACTGTTGTATTCTGAGAATCAGATCAACATGATATTTCACATAAGTTACTGCCGTATTCTGTCAATCTGATTAACATGATATTTCACATACGTTTCTGTTGTATTCTGTCAATCTGATTAACATGATATTTCACATACGTTACTGTTGTATTATGGCAATCTGATTAACATGATATTTCACATACGTTTCTGTTGTATTCTGTCAATCTGATTAACATGATATTTCACATACGTTTCTGTTGTATTCTGGCAATCTGATCAACATGATATTTCACATACGTTACTGTTGTATTCTGGCAATCTGATGAACATGATATTTCACATACGTTTCTGTTGTATTCTGGCAATCTGATCAACATGATATTTCACATACGTTACTGTTGTATTCTGGCAATCTGATGAACATGATATTTCACATACGTTACTGTTGTATTCTGTCAATCTGATCAACATGATATTTCACATACGTTACTGTTGTATTCTGGCAATCTGATGAACATGATATTTCACATACGTTTCTGTTGTATTCTGGCAATCTGATTAACATGATATTTCACATACGTTACTGCCGTATTCTGTCAATCTCATCAACATGATATTTCACATACGTTTCTGTTGTATTCTGGCAATCTGATCAACATGATATTTCACATACGTTTCTGTTGTATTGTGGCAATCAGATCAACATGATATTTCACATACGTTTCTGTTGTATTCTGGCAATCTGATTAACATGATATTTCACATACGTTACTGTTGCATTCTGTCAATCTGATTAACATGATATTTCACATACGTTACTGCCGAATTCTGTCAATCAGATCAACATGATATTTCACATACGTTTCTGTTGTATTCTGGCAATCTGATTGACATGATATTTCACATACGTTTCTGTTGTATTCTTGCAATCTGAGTAACATATTTCACATACGTTATTTCAGTATTCTTGCAATCTGATTAACATCATATGTGACATGCGTAGCACCAGTAAGCTTGCTCGGTTAGCCCAGACTTTCTTTTTAATCTGTAAACGAATCTTCTGTAACGGCGTATTCAAGGATTTATCTACAGGTCACTGAAAAGTAATGTTGCGCTATATGTTCATAGAGCGTAGCGTATTTTACCATATGATTGTTTTCAATTCGGTTTGTCACATTATACGCATATATCGTTTGATCTTGGACGTGGTTGGAAATGTTGAACGATCTGGTCACCTGAGTTCGCCTCCCCCCCCCCCCCCCCCCCCGTTGTTTACTTGTCTTAGATGAGTTCGTGTTGTTAAATGTTGTTAAAGTACATGTCTTCACGTTTTCAGTTCCGTGATGTGATGTCTGCTACGATTTCCGGGTAAAAACGATGTTTATCTTTACTCACATTTCTCAAGTTAGGGGTTCATATTCTATTTATATTATTTGTATTCATTATCGTATACTGCTGTGAAACACGATTTCCAAACCTGGCGAAAATCGTTTTGGAAATGTAAGAAATTGAAAACATGGCTTTTCATTCAAAACAAGTTGAAAAAGATACTGCAAAGAGATGCATATTTATGGTAAAAATTATGTATATATATATATATATATATATATACGTCTGAAAATTAAACCAAACAGTGTTAGAATTAGATTTTAGAGCTGTCAAATTTTGTTCTTCCCTCGACGGGATTTGAACCCACACCATTGATACACTGCAGCACCATTCGCTTAGCCTTACGTCCAGTGCCCTAGACCACTCGACCACATATAAAGTTATTGTTTTAATTCAAAAGATAAGTAATTGCAAATTTATTTTGAGATATAAGGAAGTTACTTATCATGGGATTCGCCGTTGTAATTGTGAAGCAGTCATTTTTACGGTTGTCATGACGACTATTTTAGGCTGTTTCACTGATAACTTACTATAGATATGTTGTGTTAGTCTGATCACCTAATATAACTTATCATGTCGCTAGTATAATCGGGGTGTATATAGCCTATTTCAATCAGTCTATGCGAATTACATACAAAAACGTAGTTGTTAAGAGCATTGTTTGGAGGAGCAATAGTATATTTGTCATGGAATTTGCAAACATTTGGGTCTGTAAAGTTCTATTTTTGTTGGTATGGCCCATTTCCTCTGTATCATTTTCCTTGATTTACAACATGTCAACGGCACAGACTATGTATATAAATTAACTACTTTATGATTATTGAGAGTACCAGAAGATGTAAAGTGAAGAGTTTGGTGGAGATTTTAATAGAAAATTTAAGTATATCTTGCTAGGACATTACGAACCAATTGAATGTGTTTAACATATATTTGTATGCAAAACTGAAGACAAAAACATAGCTTGCTTGGTTCTAGATGTCCTTCCTGGGGGAATTCCCTGATTTAACAGCAACAAAAAGAAGCAAAAAATGACATGCATTTCTCGAGATTTTTGTCAAGCGTTTTATGTTTTTGTTTTGTTTACCTTTCAATTGTCTGATAACGGTATATATTAATTAGAAAGCATTAGTACTCTATATTGTTACCGTTTGTCATGGCATTGTCAGACATTTAGAAATGTGTCCTATTGTGTATAAAATAAGGCAAATTGGCCCTACCTCATTCTGAACGATATTAATATAAGAGCTCATAGAAATCCTAAGGATAGGTACAAACAAGATTTAACTTCTATCAAATTGGTAATAGCATTTCTGTAAATAGTATAAGAAAAAATTGAAGATACCAAAGAGGTAATCAGAAGCCGTAAATTGAAGAAGTGTGCTGACGACTTCATTCAATCTCTTTAACAAAGCAAATTATGAGAGCCGTAAGACTTCAAACTGTGTCAACTTTATAGAAGACTTCACAATCATTATATCAGTAATGCAAAGCATGTTTAAAATCCATTTTAATTATGCATCACTCGTACATTGCTTTAGATCTAATCTACATCCAAAGAACTCGCTGTACTGTTGCAATTTATTAACGCGCTGATTAAGTTGAAATGATAATTAAAAAAACTTAAAGATTTGCATATTAGAAAAACATCTATTGTAGAAATCCGAAGAAGTGAATAAAGCTTAAATTCTACTGCTGTTTCTTAGCATGATTAAAGACGTAAACAAATTAAAGTCGAGGACGAATCCTCTGGAATACAAATTACTTTTAGACAGCTAAATATGTAGTATTTTTTGGTAATGCTTTTGTTAAATTGTCAATCTTAGACATATTGATAAATCTAGAGAGGTCTATTGTAATTGATAAAATGATGTGACAATTATACAAGGACATAATGGCAATCTACTTTGTAAGAGTACACCCCAGAATCTAGAAGTACACATGTTTGAATATGGTTTTATAGCATTGTCTATGAAGAAGACTTAAGTATTAAGAGGTTAGAGTTAGCGCATTTAGCGCCACTTTTAACAATATTTCAGTTATATATCGTGAGGGTAAGTGTCATTGCTGGAGGAAACAGGAGAAAGCTACCGATCTCCTACAAGTCATTGACAAACTTCATTACATAATGTTGCATCGAGTACACCTCGCCCTGAGCGGGATTCGAACTCACGTTTGAACAGATAGGCAATGATTGCACACATAGCTACTCATACTTACCATCATATATAGGCATAGTCCGTACACTCCTTCATTAAATACATATATATATACAATCCTATTATTGAATATATACTGAACTTTGTAAGTTCTCAATTATCATACATAGCAATTTTAAAAACATTTGAAACCGTTATGGATGTGCTTTTAAGAAAAAACCACACACACGTGGTACAATAACTGGGTAGTGAATCGCGTGTTTCATGTAGTATTAATAACTGACCACAATCCAAAGGAGGTCATTTCCGCCTTTATAAATATTTATATTGTAATGATGTCAAGTAAAGGATAGAAAATAAATGTTGTATTAGTAATATTTATACCACGGTTTTCAGAGTTAAACGGGTTAAACAATCGAAAACGCGAAGCGCGAGATTGTTTAATAGTTTAACGAGGTATAAATGATTAGTAATATGAATTCACAGGTATCAATCTAAGAAAACCGGTATTGTGCCGTCAATAATCGAATCCCTGTACGAGCTCGGAAAACGTAGAGTGTTTTTTTTTTATTTCTTTATTGTCTTATTCTGCATGTTAACAAATGTCACCTTGACACGGGCTTCCAAGGGATTAACGTACAATATAGAAATAACATAAAAATATATTTCCATTTACAATTAACATTATTTAAAATTTCCAAATAAATTAGATTTTAATACATAGTTTTCATTCACACCAATATATCAACAATACAACCTGCATACAATTATAAAAAAAAGATATCGAACGACCAGGAAAAAATAGTGCTTCGCTGATTTTACATTCTACAATGAATGGGATATATAAAAATGTGTTGACAGGATTTTTTCTAATGCAATAAGTAAGTTATTTAATTCAATTTTAGAATAATAGGATTGTTTTCATTATCAATATTAGGTGAAGTATTATGATAGTATTGTTGTCTGAGAATGAGATTTTCTTTCAGTTCAGCTTTAACTATTTTAATAATCTCGCTGTTTGACATAATATATTCTGGTATTTTAATTTATATATTTGCTTCCAAATTGTACATTTGGCGACATACCGGTATATAAGAATATTTCCCCAAAATTACCCCCTTTTCTGTACCCTTATCGTAGCCTAAAATCATACTCTTTTCGTCAAATGTTACATTATCTTCCTTTTTTAAAGAAGTTTTCAATTTTAAGATAAAAGACAAAATTTTGAGTTGGTTTTTCATTTAGTAGAGACTTTTTATTACAGGTATTTTCCGAGAATTGTATTTTAAAGCAGTGAATGTTCTCGTTATTGGAGTAAACTTAGAGAGATGAGATCACCTATCAAATCAATTTGTTTTCAAGGTTAAATTAATGAAATTTTGCCAAGAATTAATTATCTCCACCTTCATTTTTCCAGTTGGGACGCCTTTGAACAATGAAGGTGGAGCTTAGAACGTGTAATATCACATCTAGGTTGTTGATTATTGCACGGCTCTCTGATAGTAATACAGCTTCAGCCCGGTTTTAAAGTGTGCAATATCACGTATCTGCGTGTATCATTTCATAGTTCTTAGCTCACACGGGTATCCCAATCCGTCGTCCACGGTGGGGTCCGTCATCCACGGAGCAATCGGCAGTAAACAACTGTTGAGGTAGGTATGCTAAGTCTGATTTTGTGAATATTTGGAGGGTGAATGCTGTATTATCAAGTTAGCTGTAGAAATGTACGATGTATAAGCTTCACGTGGGTGCAAGCTAATTTCAAGTTGATAGACAATTAATGAAAATATCAATCCTTGAACTTGAAAATTTACAAAAAAATGATTTTATAAAAATGATAGTCATTTTCCCTATTTTTTTGCAATCAATTTCAACATCATTGTATCTCACATCATTCATATTAAGGCCTGTACATTACTCTTTCTCATCTCAGCAAACTTGGCGATTTTTAAAGGATGGGTAGAAAATAATAGGATCCGTAATACACGGAGCATGACCCTGTTCAACGCGGATCGTGTTCTTGCAAATGTGTATGAATAGAATAATGCGTATCATTGAGTATATGAATGCAATTTATGCTTTAAAACAAATGGATAATCATTTTTATCCTGCAGCTAGCTCATTTGGTATACGAATACTCAGTAGTGATATTTGTATACTATACGATATTCGTCTGCTGGTGCCCTGGTCGGGTCATTCCAAGGTGTTTTGCATTGTACTCTTTTAAAGGCGTCCGAACTGGAAAAATGAAGGTGGTTCACTGCTCAAAGGTCTTATTATGCAGGCGCGGATTCAGGATTTTATGTTAGAGGACACCCTCCATCGTAGGACCTTTTTTTATTTTTATTTTTTTTTTTGCTTTTTGTTCTTTTAATTTATTTTTTCTAATATGAGGGGGAGGCTGAATCCGCATCTGTTATGACGTCATATAATCATTAAAGAAAGCACAACCGTTTCCAGCTTTTTCTCCAAAAGTGAGACTTATGAAAAGATGAAATTACGCTAAAAATCAAATTGTTTTATAATTGGAGGATAAAAATAGTACATGCACATTGTCGATATATATCAAATTCATTTGTATTCGACGCAAAACAGTCGAGAAATGCTCGGCGAGCCTCACATTTCTACCTGTTGTTAAGGTTCGTACAAATAAATTTGGTATTTTTCGACAATGTATATGTATTGTATATTTATCTCTTAGGAAACATCTTACAGTGTTATAGATAATTGCAAACGCCAACAAAGGTGATTTTTAAATATAAAAAAGTATAAAAAATGCGGAAACTCAACTCTTTCTGCAATAATCAAATAATTTTGCTCCGTGTTTACCGGACCATTGCTTCGTATGTCACGTATCATTTCGATAATTAGCTCCGTGTATTACGTATCCTATTTTTTCTACCCATCCTTTAAAAATCGCCAGGTTTGCAGAGATGAGAAAGAGTAATGCACTGGCCTTAATATGAATGATGTGAGATACATTGGTGTTGAAATTGATTGCAAAAAAATAGGGAAAATGACTATAATTTATATAAAATCAACTCTTGAAAACTAAAACTCGTTACTTTTCAGTAAATTTTCAAGTTCAAGGATTGAAATTTTCATTAATTATCTATCAATTTGAAGTTAGCTTGCACCCACGTGAAGCTTATACATCGAACGTTTCTACAGCTAACTTGATAATACAGGATTCACCCTCCAAATATTCACATAATCAGACTTAGCATACCTACCTCAACAGTTGTTTACTGTCGATTGCTCCGTGGATGACGGACTCCTCCGTGGACGACGGATCGAGATACCGGGTGTGTAGCTGTTGCTTACATTCTGGCATATAAGCCATAAAAAAGATCAAAGGAAAGCAATGCATTCATGTTACAATGATTATTAAAGAATGTGGAATGCATAGTATAGTATTTTCATGTAATTTTGTGAAAATTTGTATATATGCAATACTAAAATACCTATGACTTCGAAAAATGCAATTAATTTATGTAGTCTCTATGTAAACCGTATAAATGTATAAGAAAAGAGAAACAGGGTTCGTATGCATAAAGCTACTTAAGTTAAGATTTTCCTTAGAAAACACTTAAATAAGGGTAATAACAAAATTACCGAAATCCGAACAATCTTACAAAGGGAAAGTCAAAACTCATTAGTATATAAACAGACAAAATCAGTCAACAACCGGACAACTGTGAAATCGTAATGGTACAGGCATTTCTAAACAAATGGTGGGTTGAATCAGATTTTAAAGCGCCAACCCCCTCCCCCCTTTCAATACGGCTCAAAGTTTCCGGCTGTCACTATAACAGTATTTATAACAATACTTGAACAAAACAGGGAAAACAGTTGTCAAAGCAGCGCCAACTCAGTGAAGTAAATGTCAAAGACACTTTTACGTCACACATTGATAAAAAAAATATATTGACATTTTTGTTGACACCTTATCTTTATACAATTTCACTATTTGAAAATCCATCGTTTATAATCTTTTCTGCAGAGACGGAATATATTTCGACAAGTTCTTGGTATCGGAATATAAACTTTTTAAGAGATCGAATAAGGCGAATCTTTTAATAGCCCTGGTTCAGTAGCCTGTTTCTCAGATGAAGATGACGTTTCAGGAAATCAGAATAATTGCTACTGGCCCTTGCATAACGAATCAATTGCGAGATGTAAACACAATATGAAGGAGAAGCTGGTATATTGCTGCACATATTTGGAAAATTTATGATTTTAAAATTGAAGTCGTCCCGTTTATCATAAATGTTGGTACTGATTTGACCACTGTCGTCAAATTCGAGGTATAAGTCCAAAAATGATGCGGACAAAGCGGTATATGTGGTCTCTTTAGCTTCCAGCTCTGGAGGATATACCAATGGAAGAAATTCTGCAAATCTAGAATTATTGATAGATAAAACGTCATCAATATACCTGTATGTGAAATTAAAGGCTCTAGCCTCATGGATCTTCTTATCTTTTACAAGCTTTTGAAGAAACTCCGACTCATATGAGTATACAAATAAATCTGCTAGAAGAGGGGCACAATTCGTAACCATTGGTATGCCGACGACCTGCTGAAACTGTATCCCTCCAACGGAGACAAATATGTTATCGATGAGGAACTCCAGCATACTGATCACTTGTTCCTCGTAGTAGCATGTTTTACCTTTTTGAATTTTGTTTGAAAAATATGTGGAATTGTAGCCTAACACAACAAATGTTGAGCCATAGTTTCTATGACTGAAAGCTTTGTGAATTGTTTCTTTTAAGCGGGTAAGGTAACTCCGCCCGTTTTACCTAAGTGGTATGCATAAAACTGCTTAAGCTAAGAATTTCCTTTGCAAAATCGTAGTTTTAAATAGCTCCACCCATCCCACTTAAGTGGTATGCATAAAGCTCCTTAAAATGAAAATACACTTAAGTTTTCACTTAAGTCTAAGGTACCTATTGAGGTATCTTAAATATGTAAAATGCAGCGACTTCGAACCAACTAACAACGAACAATTTTCAATATCATTGATATTCATATTTAGATGAATATCGGATGGGTACATTTTCCAAAATATTTGCTATGGGCTCTAATTATTAATTAATTCATATCTCAACAGAAAGTATACGTAACTTTTCTGGGGGTCAGCTTACTTAATTTATTGCGTCAAAAATATCAATATTCGTTGTTGGAACCACAAGTCTTGTTTTTCAAATTAAAAATAAATGTCCACGTACCTGTACATACATGTATGACAAGCGTGCAATTCATGCTATGTAACATGCTTTTAATTACAGGGATGATTCGGGATATTGTGTCAAAACTTCAGGGGATACGGGATATTTGTACCCCCTCTAAATAAGCCTCTGTAATTACACCGGAGCTTGTGAATTATGAATTCCAGTGTCGAAAAACTATTGTTCCGTTTTGGGTGATTCTACCATTATATATATTTTTTAAATGTATAAGATATCAATTACCTGTTTGTTATTGGCTCCGACGATGTAAAGAAACCTGTTTTTGCGACAGCACATATATTGTCCCATTTTTCTGTATTTCTTTAATGTCTCTTTTTACGGAATTCCCGGTATTTACTATGTTTGAAATTTCCTGCCATGCCCTATTTTTGTCCCCAGAAGTTATCGACGAGGAAAACTTTGCTTTCAAAATAACTTTTCTCTTCTCGTAATCCTCCAACAATACAAATTTTTCTCTATCTGTCCAATGTGGCTTCCGTTTAGACATTTTTTTATTTTCAACAGTCACGAATAGTAACATTCAAACACACCCTACCTTGAATGTTTATCAGCACAAAGTAATACAAGCGTGCATTAACTATCTATTGAAAAATTAAATCGAAAATACCAAGGATGAATAAATATAATATTAAACGGTAAATGGAGAAGAGTTCCGATAATTTCCACTTAAGTCCAAACTTAAGTAGTTATGTGCATACTACTTACTATCATCATACTACTTAAGCTAAGATGTTTTATGCATACGGGCCCAGGGGCCGTTAACTAGAAAGTCCTCTTAAAGCTCCCTTAAAGCTTGCTTATGTACTGTCGTAAGTGAGAGCAGAGATTATCTTAAGTCGGTAACAAGAAGTGTACTTAATGAACACTTAGAATAATCTTAGCGTCATCTTAAGTGTAACTAAGATATTCGTACGATTTCCCCTATCTTTCCATGTTACGGACGTACCGGTATTGATTTCTTCACAATGAATTAGAAACTTATCATTAAAGATCACCAATGCGGTTTTTTTTTAAATGAACACGACATTGTAATGGAATGTTGTTTATTTACATTGACAAGATGGCAACCGCTGATAGCAAAAGATCACGAAAACCCAATTTTAAACAGGAAAAACTATCTGTCCTAGTAGATGAAGTTGAAAAAAGCAAAACAGTTATACTTGGAAAGGTTTCTGATACGGTTAGCAATGAAAGAAAGAAAACACTTTGGATTTCTATCGCAACCAAGTGTAGTGCAATAGATGATGGCAAAAGAACGGCGGGTGACATGAGAAAAATATGGCAAGACTGGTCTAGTCAAATTAAAGGTAGGAAGTGCAAGGAAATAAGAGAGAGAAATATTACAGGCGGTGGCAGTCCACACGAAACAAGTTCGTGCAGTGCTACGGAAGAAAGACTTAGCCATACTCGCCCAGACGCCATTGGTTGGTGTGCCAGGAGGTACAGATTCATTTGATAGTAACAATAACAGAGATAGAAGTGATTTAAATATCAGCCCAAGGTTAGTAGAATCTGATCTGTAACTGTAATGAAGAAGTCAGTACACTCGCTGTTGGGGACGATGAAGTAAGTGATAATGAAAACAGTCAAGCAGAAACTGAATATGAGCCTAACATTACCATAAAACAACGTGAAAATACACAAAGTAATTTTGGAAATGTCCAAGAGAATAGGCCTTATCCACTGCTTGTTCGATAAGAACAAGAACGTATGCTTGATGAACAGTTAAGAAAAAATAATCTGTGAACAAGAAGAAAAGAAAAGAACTCAACAAACACCGGATATACAAATAGCAAAACCCAAATGAATGAAGTTGAAATTCACTGACACTAATGAGGAGCGAAATATGCAGAGTAATGAAATAATTGAGATTGAGAAGGAACGTCTTAATATCGAGAAAGATAGACTGACTGTGGAAAAAGACAGTTTACAGTAGAAAAAGAAAGACTTGAAAAAGAAAGAAAACAAACTTGATATCGCTGTAATATTTAGTAATTCGTTGTCGACAAAAGGAAATATAGTACATTTGGAAACTGCAGATACTCAGAATTCATCACAGCAACCTGAATCAGCTGTAACAGTTCTCTATATTTACTGTCAGTACACTACATCTTTATAGTTTAGTAAGTATGTTAAGTACACATAGTGTACAATGCACCAAGTTCATAAATTGTATGGAAAGTTTAATTTCATAAGAAAGCTAAAGGTTATGCTAGAGGATGCAAATTTATGCATGTATTTGTTTATGTCAAATCATGTCAGAATGGGAAAATAAATGAATGTGATTTTGCTATACATGTTGTGATGTATAAGAAGAATGAAAATGTGAGATTATTAGATGCAACAGTCTTCGGTATGCTTTATTGGTTAATGTACATATGTACATGGATAGAAATGCTTAATTCTTATTCTTACACAGTAAATTACTGACAGTAAGTTACTGATTTACATGTACAGTTTACATGCTGTATAAACATTTGTAGTTAGTGCTTGATGACAATATTCTTAATATCTTCAATTTTATTATGTTTATTTCTTTTAAGGTTATCTTATAATTTGCCAGTATATTTTGTCTTGTTGTGTAATTGTTCAGTATTGTCTATAGTGTCTGAAAAATATGAAAATTACAACAAAATTAATAAAAAAAATAAATTTAAAGAAAGTTTATTTCTTGCTTTCATAATTATGCATTGCTCTTTATTAAATAATACATGTACCTTTACGAATAAAAAGTGTCATATGAGCGAAATTTTTTTTTATTATTATTATTGCTTGCACCACACACAGATTTCAACAGTTTGTGTCTCATCAGTGGCAGTCAATGCCAGAACTAATCATTTTTTAAAAAGTGACAGATAATTAGTAGTGGTTAGAATTAATCTTACTTGAGTTGCACTGTCTAGAAAACGAACGATATTCTGACCTATTCAAGTCAGCTTCATTTTTTAGAAATTTTCTTTTTTTTTCTCCAAATGCAAGTTTTCTCCTTAAGCCATGCAAACAAATTACTTAAAAAATGTTTGTTGTAAATGTATTTATTATGAATGCGTAGTACTCATATAAAACTATAATTTCATGTGCATGTACGTGTATTTGGAATTAAAAACAAAATTCTTTGCAGACTGACAGAAAAGTTAACTCAAAGTTTATTTTTTTTAATGTGTGGACGTTCATCAATGACTGCAAGGACAACTTTCTAGTAGACAAAGATATTGAGTTGTTTTGAAGCATCAGTGACAGAGAAGAGAGTACATGAGTTTTCTCATGCGAGTTAGGCAGTGAAGAACAAGATTTTTATGGTTATTTCAACTCTGGTAAAATACAAGTGGCAAGAAAGCTATATGTTTCTATTGAAGAGTTTCATGAAACACTTGTCTCTTTATTGAAGGATTATATGTGAAATATTTCAGTATTGTTTTAACAATCTAAAAAGATAATACTAAAGGACTGGGAGCAATAAGGGCCAAAATCGGCCCCACCTCAGATGTCGATAAAATTTTCTCCAAAATGTATTCACAATATGTACTTTTCAGAAATAAATACAGTTAGTTAATATGTGTATCTAATTCCTCACAGCGGATCGACAAATTCAGGTAATGAAAAGCAGTGAACGTCATTTTTTTCATTATACAGAACGTACGTATCATTGTATTATAATGCATATCAATAAAAAACAAAAACAAAGCATAATACAACTCAATAAACAAAGCATACATTTGACCTTAATATGAAATGTGGATTGATTTCAGGAATAAAAACATGTTCCGAAGCTGTATTATGAAATTAAAGTGAACGAATAGTAATGTCGCAACGTCACCCATTTTCGACGGTCTCCTGTTTTCGACGGTTTGTTTCACGTGATAACATTTCTCATTATTTTGATCGCTTCATTTGTCAGAGGTTATATTATGATGCTGAAATTGCACGAATGATCTCATGAAATCTGATCTGAAAATGTCATCTTTAAATGTAAGAACTACGTACCACATCTATTATTTCAGGTTCAATTTGTAGCTTTTCGTAATTAATTTTTTCGTCACCTTAACAAAGCTTTAATCATTTACAAAATATATCTCATACAGACCAATTTTGGATTCATCATCTGCTATGACATTGATAATGTACATATTGAGGTCAATAGGGGCGGATCAAGGATTTCAAGTTAGGGAGGCGCACTTAAAAAAATTGTGCCGAGCGCAGGGAGGAGCGAAAATTGTTGGGGTATTTCGTGTGAAAAATCACGATTTTACGCCAAAAAATCATATTTTTTCCAATTTTAGGGTAGGGACTCGCGCCGGGTGCGCCCTCCCCCATGGATCCGCCCCTGGGACATCAATTCCGAAACTTATTAACATTGATCGTCGAAAACTGGTCGAAATTTTAGTATTAATCTTAAAGAAGTAATAGATAGATTTATTTGGACAATAGAACTTTGTCATATTTGAAATTGTTTTAAGCACTTTTTTACCGTACTTTATTCTTAACGACAACCAATGCGATGACATATTCCAGTACATTTTTATGGACAACCATCACAAATATATAGAAAAAAAATGCCAAGGTGCGGGTTGAGAGAAGTCCAATATTCAAAGATCGCTTTTTTTATAATATGAAAATATTTTGGGAAATGGTGTGAAGCAAAATGTTTAATGTGTAACGATTTTAGCTAGGACCCTGTGAGCATTTTTTTTCTATAAACTGATAACAAGCCTTGGAATCAGATATCCCATAGTCATGTTAGGATTCTAATAATAATAGGATATTATACATTATTATACAGCTATAATTTTTTTTTTATTATTATATCTATATTACACCTGTGAACAATTTACCTCTGGGTGCCAGGAAACCTCAAAGGTTTACAAATATTTACAATGAACAATATAATTAAATAAATAAATACTGGTACAGTGGTAGTAAGAATACAATATTATAAGCAAATAAATCATATTTTATCTCTCATATTCAATTTATAAACATACATTTTTACACAGTAAACAATGAAAGGAATTATTAATACAACTAAATTCATAATGTATCCAATAATAGCTGTAATTTCCTAATATTATATAAGTTTCGAACTTCTGGGTTCTTAATCATCATTTGTATATTACTTCTGAGTTCGTTTTTGAGTTTTTTGATAACTATTGCTTCCCTGTAAGTACTTTTATTATATTTTATATAATTTCTTGTTTTCCAAATTACCCATTTTAATATACAAATTACTAAATTCATTAAAAGTAGATTTTCAGTTATTTCTCCCTCATACACCCCAATGATTAAGTTTTCCTCAACAAGTACTATGTTTTTTTCAAAAATGCTATTAAAAATGTGTTTTAATTCATCTAAGACATGTTTAATTTTATGACACCTGTAAAACAAATGCATAAGGGACTCTATTTCATTTTTACAAAAATGACATTGACCATTTGATTTTCCCATTTTTTGTAATCTATATTCTGAATAGACAATGGTATGCAAACATTTCCATTGAAACTGGATAATGCTTTGTTTACATTTAATCTTGTTCAGTATATACCAAATTGATATCCAGTTAAATTTCTTTTCATAAATTGTATCCCATTTGAATTGACATTTTGGCGCAATTGGTTTACGTATTTCTTTCTGGATATTCTTCAGTTTCAGCTCTTTTGGAACAATGATTTTATTATTATGATTTCTAATATTCAAATTACTATCTATTTTTAAACCTAATGATTTTTTTTACCTTTTCGTTATCATCGGATTTTAATTTCTTTACAAAATTTTCTGGTATTGATTTTTTTATTTTTGCCCATTCTGATATCCAGTTCCTTTTATCATCCAGTCTATTAAATATAGTCTGATTATCAACAAAGGTATTATTGTTTTTATCCCATATATCGTTTATTTTAAATATAATATGGAGTAGGCATTGCCTAGATGCGAGCACAGCATTTCTGTCTGGCCAGTGTGTATATATTTGAGTGAAAGTTGAATATCACAAAATAATATGAGTAGGCATGGCCTATAGAGAGGACATTAGTATTTGAAATTAAATGATATCCCCTATGACATCCATTGGAAAGTTGAATGAAGTAGAATAGAAAAGTATGAGAAAAAAGTATGGAATCTTTTATTGTTGCACTAGGGACAGTGCAAACATTGAAGACTAACTAGTACTAGTACGCGGGTGGTATCAACCATTATAAAGCCTAAAGGGGGTAGTAGACGCCGGTGTTTGTAAAATGAAAGTATGGTCTTTTAAGTCATCAGAAAAGAGTTTTATTACGAAAATATCAATTAATGCAACCAACATACATAAGCAATATTGGCCTATACTATGCTATGTACAGCCGATATATATTCATGAAGTGTAAATGATGAATGACATACGGTCAGGGCCGTCTTGTCAGCAATATAGGCCCCGGTCAAAGCGGTGCACTGAGGCCCCTATCTATACAAACACTCACAGAAATAAAACTATAAATGGTCGATAAAATTAAACTTATATTTCTTCTATTGATACTTCCAACAAAATCAGTGTTTAAAAATAAAAAATTATGCCGTATACAACATACATAGATTAGCATGGGTTCATTTGCTTGTGGGACCACCGGGCAACTGTCCACTGTGCCCATACATAAGACCGCACTGCGTACGGTTACTTTAATACTGATAATCTTTATTTCGACATTTTAAAGTATATTGGCCAATATATATTTATGCTATCTCCAAGTGAACAAAATAGTTTTTAATTTTAAAAGAATTATATAGGTACCGCTTTCATCAGACATGTCTCTGCTTTCACATACAAAATATTTATCAATATTCAATATTTTTTTTATTGGAAAAAGCACAGTTAGAGGCGTGATATATGTATTAAGGCAATATTCAGTATCGAAATCATACTCTTTAAAATTATCTGTGACAACATTATACAGACATATATTCCTTCTTGTGTAATGTTATTACCTTTTAAAGTTTCAACAACAAGCTGGTTAATAATTTTATAGCATTTATTTTAGAAAGACTGAGTTTAATAAATAATAACAGATATACATATAGTATGAACGGCATAATTAATAGTTAAATAAATAAAATTCATTGTGTCTTACTATTCTAAACAATTGTCGGCAGATGTTGGTAGTATTCAAATATTTTGTACGATCAGACTGACGGAAAATTTAAGATGAATAAACAAATGGGTACTGATAGAAATAATTAACACTAACAGAAATAAGTAAAAAGTCATGCGTTCCTTGTTCCTTGCAAGCACATCATGGTTAGAAAATGTTTGTTACTTAGCCAAAGAAATCATGGTAATAAATGCAAAAATTGTATAAAAATGAAAAATGTTAATGTTCACCACAAAATGAAAAATGTTAATGTTCACCACTATCTTTTCTTATCAGAGACATATGAGCCGGTGGCAAGGGGCACATGCCCTCATGCCCTCTCTCTCTTTCCCCACCCCCCCGCCCCCCCTTTGGCAATATTTTAAAAAGCTGGATTTTTAGTATACTTTAGGTTTTTTGTGATATTTATTTGGAATTACCATTATTCAACACAACTAAACCGTACGAAAGGTAGGAATTAAGCATAGATATGAACAGGTGTCATCCCTTGTGATATTTTAGTACCGCACATTGATAGTAGGGTTAAAACTATTGATAACGAAAGGCCGGGAGCAGGTCCCTGTGTCTGTGATCTCCTCCTAGTTATTGTACGTGTACTATAGATGCGTTTTAAAAATATTGATGACATTGTCATCTTTGCGTGTCAGTTGTGACCCAAATACGATTTCAATGCTGACCTTTACTTGTTGCAACGTAAAATATGACGTGATAAAAAAAATATTAACATGACGATGAATGGTGGCCAGATTCGTTTTTATTTACGCATTTATTGTAGAACTTTAGGAATATTGTGGTACATGTACAAATAATCTTGGAGACAGGAATTGTGTTTGGATTTCTTTTAAACTGGTAAGTCATATATACAGTAAAGAAATGTCAATATAAATCTGGAGTTCGACAGTGAAATGGAGTTGGGCGTGACATGAAATGTCCATACGTCAAAAAATGACCAGATTCGTGTTGTCTTAAGAGTCATTCACAGTGATAAAAAAATGAACAGTTGTTGTCCTTAACCTGATAGTCCATGTTAACATAAAGTCCTTTCACTACGCCAGTGTTGTATTAATCAGAGTTTTGATTGATCCGAGTAAATATTTAGACCACCCGCGTAGATTCTGCAAAAAATAAAACAAAACTAAAACACACCAAGGCGAGTTTTTCTACATCGGCTGCAAATGGTCCAAAAAATAAATTTGATATTTTCTGAAAATATTGTAGTTCAAAATTATGTCAAATTTATTCTATAATTATCTTTTACTAATCCGTATATAACTAGAAAGGTTTCTATCTAATAATCTGGACACGCTTGAAAAAAGTGCTGTGTTTGTTTACATAATACATGTCGTCACGATTTACGGAATTGACGCAGTTGCAAATGAAATAGATGTCGTTTTGAAAATTTTTGACTCGGGAATGAAAATACAAGATTTTAATTAAAATTCCGCGAAATGACGTCATGACTTTGATAGCGAGATGTCATTCTGATTAATTTAACAATGTAAGCACCTTTTATTGTCTTTTGTTACTTAAATACGATTTTTAGAAGTTCATGATATCATTTTAGTTTTAAATCATTTATTGGAGACTTTTTATTTTATTTTTGGCATTCTCTCCGAGACTGCCAACTTTTATCAATATCCGGACGAAAGGATTTCAATCTCATCATAAGGAAGATTGTTTATTCAATGCGCATGCCCATGTTGCTGTAGAGCTCTCTGTGCTCGCTATTATTTCTCAAAAACGATTGAAAAAAAAGTGGATTTCTATTAAATTTGATCTCAGAGTTACCAAATATGTTTTTATCTAAAATGTCATTTTTAGACTCCGTAGAACATGACCCCAAAAAATTGTTCCATGCTTGTATAGCGTCTTGATAGTATTTTGGAATGGATGCAATATCTAAACCTTTAATATCGGAGCATTTACAAAGAAAAAAATCAACTCCAAATTTTTTATCGTATTTCTGTAACCAATGTTTGCCTATCGCATTCCATTAGTCCATATCACTGTTGATTATTTTGTATATAAATTTTATCTGTTTACTTTTGACAAAATTGTCTATGTTAATCATTCCCATCCCCCCTTCATTAATATTTAAGCAGCACACGTTTCTTTCTATTTGGTTTGGTTTATTGTCCCAAAGAAATTTCCAAATCAAATCATTCACCTCTTTTGTATATTTCTCTGGTATCCCCCTCATTTCAGTTTCAAATCCCATTTGAGCTAACAGAAAATTTTTAACGATTAAAGTTTTTCCCTTAAAGGTTAAATTTCTGGTTTTCCAAACCTGAGTGCAGCTTTTCATTTTATTTATAATTTTTTTCCAAATGTCATCAGTGTCTATATTGTACCCGTGAAAAACACCTAAAGTCTTTATATTATCTGAAATCCATGATATGTTAGTTAATCTGGGTCGTTTCCCCCTTAATCTACCAATAAATAATCCTTTTGTTTTTTCATAATTTATCTTAGAGCCGGATGCCTTTTCAAATTTCGAAAGAATTAAAAAGGATTGTTCAACAGATTCTTCGTTTTTGTTTAAGAGTTGCGTGTCTGCAAACATGCATATTGTTGCTTCCTTTACGGGCTGCCCCTCACAGTCGGGTAGTTTGATACCAGGTATTTCCGGAGTGTTTCGGATAGCACAAGCCATCGGCTCTGCCTGAATAATGTACAAAATTGGTGCAGCAGGACATCCTTGTCTGGCTGAACGCGATATTGCGAAAATTTTTGATATGAAACCATTTGTTTTTATACAGGTTTTTCCCTTTTAAAATAACATATAAACCCATTCACGAAATTTCAGTCCAAAATTAAAACATTCCATAACATAATTTAACCACCCCCATTCCATTCTATCAAATGCTTTTTGCTGATCAACAAAAATAATTACACCTTCCTCATCTTCATTATCTACAAATTCTATAATATCATCAATCATACGATTATTTTCGCTTATATTTCTCTCTGCTACGAATCCTTTTTGATTCGTATGAATAATTTTGTTCAATACTGGCTTCATGCGATTTGCTAAAAGTTTTGATATGATTTTATAATCACTATTTAATAATGTTATTGGACGCCAGTTACGTATGTTATCTCTATCCCCCCTTTATGGAGTAGTGTCAACATTCCTCGACACTGGGAATCACATATTTCAAATTTATCAAAAATTTCTAGTAATACTTCATATAGATCTTCCTTTATTGTATCCCAATATATCTGATAAAATTCATTTATAATCCCGTCTAATCCAGGTGATTTGTATTGTTTCATCGAAAAAATTATTTTCTTAATTTCATTAATTGTCAAGTCTTTTTCTAAAACTTCACTTTCGTCGCATGTTAATTTTCTATCCATATGAGTAACCAGTTCCTCTGCTACATTTTTATCCCACCCTTCTGTTGAAAATAGATTTGCGTAAAAATTTATCTGTTCATCTAGTATCTCGTCGATATCATATTTTAAATTACCATCTAGACCCCTGATTGTTTGCCATAATTTATTTTTTCCATTTTTTCTCTCCAGATTAAAAAAAATATTTAGTTGATTGTTCCCCCTTCTCGTACCAGTCAACTTTAGCTCTTAACCTTGCGGCGTCAGTTTTATTTTCATAATGTGAGTGTATTTGGTTTTCTAAGTCTGCTAACTCTTCTAATTGTTGCCTGGAGGGTTCAGAGATATCCTTTAATGTCTCTAATTTATTTTCTAGAGCCTTTATCTTGTCGTCAGTAGTGTTTACCTTTTTAGACGCTTCTATAGGTATCGATTTAATCTTAATTTTGGCTATGTCCCACCATTCCCTCAAATTTGAAAAAGATTTCTTTTCTAATTTCCAAAATACCCAACAATTTGTAAACACTTGTCGAAAATAATCAGATCTAATTGTATGCAAATTCATTATCCAGGTACCAGACCCTCTAGTGATATCGCATACGTTTAATTTCATAATTTTAATATCATGATCACTGAACGGACAATGAATTATTTTAATGTTAATGATATGACAGGAAAGTTCTTCACTGATCAATATTAAGTCTATACGTGATTTAGAATTACCTCTTCTAAACGTGTATTTTTTCACTGACGGATTTTTTTCTCTCCAAATATCGATTAGATTATTTTTCGTCATAATAGTCTTAAGTTCTTTTCCCCCCATATCATCATCATTACGAGAAGGATAACGATCTATTTCCTTATCTAAAACACATTTAAAATCGCCAGTGAGTATCAAAATCATCGGAACTAATTTCTTTAACAGTAGCATCAATATTATATAATAAAACCCCTACCCCTCGCGATGCCCTTACTCCACAATTCCAACTACTTTCGCATCCACCAGAACTTTTCCACAAGTTTTGCCATGATTCTATTTCAGAAAATGTACAGTGCGTCTCTTGAACACATATTACATTGATTTTTTTACTAATCAACCAATCAAAAAAAGTTCTACGTTTTTTATCATCTCTCAGCCCATTTATATTTATAGTTGCAATAGAAATTGGCATGACATAAATAAATAAAGTGTAATATTATGATCTAAGTAAAGCCTCATGCGATAGAAAAAAATAACATATATATAGATATATATCGCTTAATTCCACGATTTTACGATTTTTCATTTGTATGGAACAAACAACAGTAACATGTATCTTACAATAAATCATATAGTGGGAGAATATGTATAATTTTGTGTTTAAAGGTCTCATGCGATAACGAGAAATTTTAATTTGTTTTATTATCGCTTGATTGATCAATCTTACAACTTCTACTATTTGTTTACAACCGGTAACAATACCGTATTCTTGACAATAAATCATAACATCAATTGTTGCAAAATAATACAGTCTCTTGTAATATTTGTATACACACAAATGTAATAATTTATACAAAATAAAAACATGAATACTATCATAATAAAGCAGTACAAATATTAAATTACTACACTGGTGGCGATACAATTCGGGTTTGTTTGTTTTGTCTCTCTACATAATTTGGTGTCGACGAAAGCGCACTGTTTGTGCGTTTACGTGGGGTTTTCAACTCTACACCTATTACTTTATCTGAATAGAAAAAGGTTACAATTTCGTCTCTAATTTTCGTACAACCTTCAACGCTAATATGGACACCTGAGAAGTCAGTATTATCAAATAATGACTTTAACACATTTCCTTGTTTCGTGAACAATTCATAAGCATCTACACATTAAATTTGTTCTCTAATACACAACTTTTTCAAAAATATGTTGACATTTAAAACTGTGTCATTACATTTTGTTATGTTTGGACCTTTCCCTTTTCTAGGGAGAATAGTACATATACCAACTACAGAATTCGGGAAATTACATTTGACTTGGTGTATTGCATGTGTAAGATTAATATTAACCTGGTCATGATCACCTTTAGACTTTGTAATGTCGTTTGTACCTAAGGATATTACTACTTTATCTACAGTTTTATCAAACACTTTAGATTTGGCTAGTTTTATTGTCTCATCTATATTTTCTAATGTTGCACCTGAAATTGAGGCATTTATGCAATTTGGGGAAACTTTCCCAAGTCTTTTACAGTTAGAAGCCCCTAGTAAAACATTTACTGAATTGTTGTCGTCTGTAGTAGGATTACTGTCAGCCTGTCCTGATGTGTCTTTACGTTCTGTTTCGTCATCCAAGCTTGAGTTGTCTCGAGTGATTCTACCCTCTATGATTTCATGAAAATAATCACCATATTCCTTCCTAGCTGTTTCTTCTTTATATGCGGGGCAGTCACGTTGTATATGGCCACACTCACCACAATGCTTGCACAAGATATCATATTTGCAGTACTTGGCTATGTGTCCTTGATTATTGCAGTTATAACAAGTTTTTATTGATGTCGGTTTAGTAGGACATCTGTAGTAGGGATGGTTTGTCTGTTGGCAGTATGAACATTCCGTCCTGTTGTTATCTGCATACAGTCGGATTTCGAATCACCCAAAATTGGTTCTAACTGGAAGAATTGGTGCAGAATTTAATATCTGAACATATCTGGTCCCATTTTCAATGTTTGTGCCTTTAATGACACCCCTTTTTATTGAACCATTTATCACTTGCCCGTATTTCGACATGTGTGTGGCTATGAATTGATCACTCACTTCGCATGGCGCATCTTTAATTGTCACGTTAGTTACATTTTTATCAATTTCAAAAAAGTTAACTGATCTGTTTTTCAATGAAATTTCCGAGTTGAGGATCTTGTATTTTGCCTGTTCACTTTTCAGCGTTACAATACAGGATTTCTCTGTCATCTGGATTGACTTTATATCTTCTAAATTTATTTCTTTTTCCAATTCGGATAAAATATCCTCATGTTTAATTCCCGTAAACAATTTACTATTAAAATGTACCGATAAGTTTCTGTTTATTTTCTCCATTCTGCCTTGAATGTTGTGAATAGGACGTCAGCTGTGTTTACTTGTATATAGTTAATTGTCAACCGTATGTTGACAAACACAAAAAACACTAAAATAAACTATCAGGAGAAGTTTTCCCACATATTGGTTGGTTTGTTGCAATATTCCATCAATAATTATATTATATATTGGAAATTTTCAGCATCGAAAGGCAATATTAGCTATTTTTGGTAAAGAATTTCGGAGCTCGAAATCAACTCAACCTACGATTCCAAGGGCAGACAACCAGGGGCAGCTATAATTTTAATCCAATCAAAAACAATATGGTTGTGATCGTCTTCCGTAATTAGAATCGTCAAAATGAAATACAACCGAATTAATATCAAATGGTGACTTGTTTCAACGTCATTTAAAATAAATATACCTTGACATTCTGTAATACTTGTACTCGTACATCACGTTCACGATCTTTTATTACAACACTATTTCACTCAAGTGTACATTGTGTTCCTGTTCTAGTTGAAGGACTTTATCAAACAGAATCATACAGTTTACATGTAATGCAGTTAATACGCATTTAATCCATAGAAGAATATTTCTATTTTCCACACCTTGTGGTGTGGGGTCGCTATTGTGCATGCGAAATATTAATTGCAAACCCCATTGACTGGCTATTTGCTGCCTGTCTAGCCGAATATTTTATTTTTTTCTCGATCGACAGTTCAGAAGCTAGAAAACAATATGATGAATAGTGTCTGTCAATCAGACAAACAATAACTTATGCACATGACAGAACGCATTTACAATGCACTACATACACAAACTTTTGATCCATCATTTGTCCATTGGAGGTTGATTTAAGAGAATGGAACTGATAGAAGTTAAAAGTTTAACTTCGGCGCAAAAGGGGAAACTTTATATAATTTATGAAAATGTGATGTGAATTCAGTGGCCAACCACCCCAGTCTGGTGGCAAAAAAAAAAGCATTGTTCTGATATGCCTAACGTTGTGTCTGCAAATTCCATCCAATGAACCCCAAACAAAAAACCTACTTTCAGCAAACCAATTCTTTTCATTGATTGATATGAAAAGAATGTTTGTAAACAGTGGAAATCATAAATTCCATCAATATCAATAAAACAATTACCTTTCATCTTAACTAAACTTGAACCGTCGTGGTCGTATGGTAGTTGAATTTACAACTACATGTGCAATCATTGCCTGTCACCACTTACGTTGGGAGTTTGAACCCCATTCATGGCGAGGTGTACTCGATAAAACATTATCTGATAAAGTTTGTCAGTGACTTGCGACAGGTCTGTGGATTTCTCTGGGTAGTCCAATTTCCGCTACAAAAGTAGTAACTGAAATAATTTTTGAAAGTGGTGTTAAGCACTTAACCTCCAATGGACAAATGATGGATCAAACGTTTGCGTATGTAGTGCATAACATAAAACACCTTTGGGTCATAATGTGAGAGCTATCTGTTGGATTGTGCCCAAAACATATCCACTCCTTTCGAATCAAACTATTTTCATTCATTTTAGAAGTAGCATCGATAGACCATTAAACCCGTTACCTCCGTATCCCTGTAGTAATAACTATTTCAGTAACCCGGAAGAAAATATATAATCAATAATTGGGGGCTGACGAAAAAAAAAACTATTTTGGATGAAGTGGTGTTTATTTTATTTCTATCTTACATTTGTATATAACTGTTACGTGCCGACATACCATCGTTTTTACGGCAAAGATTGCTTCTCAAATATCAAAACGTCATCTAAGCTAAGCGCTTGGAATATTTGAACATTTTCCCGTCGTTTTTCAAGAAATTTAACACCTCGTGAAACCAAAAAAATACTTTAACAGTATTTGTGTTTTATTTATTTTGATAATCTGGTAAAATATTTTTCTGGTGCACGACTGCGGGGATGCTTAATTTCTTAGAAAACCGTCCAAATATCGCGGGCAAAATTCCACGAAATACAGAAAACAAATAACGCTCATGACGTCACAATGACGTCAAATACGTATCGATTTTGTTGGAAACAAGTTTTAACATCAAAAGTATGATCTCGTCCATAATATAAAACAAATCAAATATTAATCAAGTATGTTCTGAGATAATGATTCATTAAATATGGGGCCATATATGGCAATTATAGTCCCCAGTTCTTTTCATGGCATTGACGCCGGATTACATGCACTGAGTTTTTCTCTTGGTTTTAATGTACACAAACTGTATTTAAAATAAATACAATTATTTACAGAAACATAAATTATTTACTGATGAATTTCATTACTTGAAATGAATCATGAAATGTACAGATTGTGTATACAATGGTCTCATATATACAATCAGAAGAGTGAACATATTGATTTTAAAGGTCTGGCTGAGGTTATAAATAAATTAATATTTAACAACCTCCACAATCCTTCACCAACAAAATATTTTGATATAATCATTAACCCTCTATGCTCAAAACAACTGCTCAATTTGGTGTTGCTGGAAGACTGTGGAGATATATAAAATAGCTAAAATGTACATTAAATATGTCGTTTATAGTCCATTTTTAGCATTATCCGTCTAATTATGATGTCATTATGACGTCATAGCGTTCCCAATTTCACGGAAAGTTCTATTTTTTGAAAATATGTTTATCTAACAATTAAATTAATATGGTACTGCTTTGACAACTATTTTACCTATTTTGTTCCTGTATTTAAATACTGTGATAGTGACAGCCGTAACCTTTGAACGTAATGAGAGCGGGAAGTTTGGCGCTTTAAAATCTGATTCAACCCACCATTTCTTTAAAAATGCCTGTCCCAAGTCAGGGTCATTACGGTTTTCACAGTTTTCCGGTTGTTGACTGATTTTGTCTGTTTGTATAATTATGAGTTTTGACTTTCCCTTTGTAAGATTGTTCGGAGTTCGATAATTTTGTTATTATCCTTATTTAGTAAATTGTTTTTATTCTATGTCGAGCGTTATTTTTCAATATAATGTGGGGCCAATTTTGCACCACTGTCTAAAATCAAAATCATAATGTGTTTTTCATAATCTAGGACAGTTCACACTAGATTAACTTTATTCATTAATGATAACTTTATTTTACTATATATTTCCTATGAAGAGAAATAACAACTGTGCTATTCAATAATTCATGTCTTGCATTATTGTTTTTATTGAGATTATGTTTTACTTTTGTAAAGATAAGGTTATAAAACAATAAAGATGTCTTTATACACGTACTATAATTATTTGATTATAAATTACATTAGTTCTCACTTTTGAAAACAAATTGCTAACAAAATGTTCCTCCATTGCCGAAAAGTAATCTGACTGAGATAAAAAAAAATAAAAAACAGGTCTCGCTTCCCCCCGCCCCCACATGGTTCATGTCTTAACTCTACTATTTACAAGATGTCAGGCTTTGCAGTGTCATTATCTTTTGGATTGTCTAAACCACAGAGGCTCGACACGTGCTATGATTTTTTCTGGATTTTTTTAAAGGCAAAACACCCCATTATTAAAACTTTTTACTATATACTGAATTTATTTAGATTGTTTTAGTATATAGTATAGACTCAGTATGTAATAAAAATGTTTAATAATGGGGTATTGTTCCATAAGAAGATACATTCATAACATGTATCTAGCCCTATGGTCTAGATGTTAACCAGTTTACAGGATGGGAAACATTAACAGTCGATTCGCTGCTCACGTGCATCTGATATGAGATATATGTACAGGGATTTTCTCTATAGAGCGAAACTGCTGTCACAGAATCTGCTTAGTCAGGGTTATGTTCAGCCTTTGCTGAAATCATCACTTCATAAAATTTACCATGATTTGGTAGATCGTTATGATGTTTCAATTTCACAAATGAGACTTGCTATCTTAGATTAGATTTCTCGTCATACTGGATTCAACATTCATGGATTTTAATTTTACCTGCAATTTCCTCACTTGCAGTGTTACGGTGCTGTCGACGGAGCAGGACATGCTTACCCTTCCGGAGCACCTGATGTCACATCGGGTTCGGTTTTTTGTGGATGTTCATACTGCAAGTGCTTCAGTTTTTGTGTCGTCTTATTCATGTACATCTTTATTCTCTGTGCTCTGTTGTTTTTGTGTACCCGTCCCGTTTGTCGTGTTCATGTGTGTTATCTCGAGTTTGCCTTGTCTTTGGATTCAGTCGTTTTTTAATAATTCCTTTACCTTGTTCCTTTGGTATTCTGTTGCCGATACGTGAACCTTTTTGCAGGCATACCAATATATATTCTGTAATAGAGGATACTTTTCAAATGTGTTAGGGGCCGGGTGGCTCAATGAGTTAGGTCGTTGGATCTAACAGCTCATACAAGGCTATCACCAATACGTCGTGGGTTCGCGTCCAGCTTTGTAAATTACAAGAAGGGTGTACTCGACTTGCAGCCGCAATTGATAAAGTTTACCAGTTGCTTGTCCAGGGTCGGTAGTTCTGTCCAGGTACTCCGGCTTCCTCCACCACTAAAACTTGTCGCCATGATATAGCTGAAATATTGCTGAAAGAGGCGTTAAACTCCAAAATTCATTCATTCAAATGTGTTATAATTAATATTCACAAACAATCAACACGAATATACTATTTAGTTGGTCAAGGACTAGTTGTTCAAGTTATTCATTTTACTGAAAAGTAAACACATTTTGAACTAGCTGATCTCGTAGTCTTCCTCCCGCATCACTGTCTATTTGGCCTTGAGGCAATTGCAGGTCTTCTTCGTCTTCTTCAGTTTCATCATATTCAAAAGGATTTTTTTTCATGCAGACGTTGTGCAATCCAGCAGGAGCAACTGTTACGTCTAAACTCCTTTTTGGTGTTACGGTTAATCCTGTATTTAAACACCTAAAGCGCATCTTCCAAATGCCATAGGTTCTTTCAATTATACACCGCGTAGATTTGTGTACTTTGTTATGCTTTCTCTTTGCTCGAGTAGTAGGAGAAAGAATGGGTGTCAAGAGCCAAAGTTTCAAAGCATATCCACTGTCACCCAACAACCAAGCGCCTTTCATTGAGCCATCTTCAAATGCTTTTGCGAATTTGCAGTTGTTCCATATATGAGCGTCATGTGTTGCACCAGGCCATTTGGCGACAATATCTCGTATCATATAATTTGCATCACAGACAGTATGTTTATTGCATGATAACCTTTTCGACTAACATTAAGGTCTTCTTCAACTGATGGAGCTTTTATCGAAATCAATGTCCCGTCAACAGTCCCGAGAACCAAGGGAAATTCCTTAATGTCATACAATTCGTATTTCACTCTTTGCTGCTCTTCTGCTGACATAGGAAACTGCACATAATTTGACAAGTTGTGCAAAATACACCTCGACACCTGATTAACACAGCGCGAAACAGTCAATTTGCTTACCCCATGAACGTCCCCAATAACACTCATGTAACTACCGCTAGCGTAGTACCTTAATGCTATCATAAATTGAAGAGAAACGGGTATGGAATACGATCGGTTAGTAAATCTTAAAAGGTCTTGTTCCAGATCCTGACACATGATATATATACTTTCTCTGTTGACTCGGTAGTTTTTCACAATAGATTCGTCACTGATGTAGTCCAATGGGTTATTTCTGTCACGAAATATACGCCTCGGAATATCATCTACTCGATTTCTTTGCCTGAGAATGTGAAACATCAGTGCCATTTTGAAGAGATGGTTAGCCCTATGTGTGATCTGACCCACACTTAAAGCTACAATTATCTTTGGATACTAAGATGTTGCCTTGTTACACTCGTAAATGTTCAAGATGAAGCTAAGTGTGCTTTAAGTGTGCCTTAAAATTTACGAAGACTTCCAGTTACAAAAACAGTTTAAGACTAAACAAACAGATGCATTAAGATTAAATCGTAGACATTTCGTAGACATGCCTGTTAAAGGGCTGTCAATCATATTAAGATTGTTTCTTTTTACACTCTTATATGCTAAGAATACCTTTAGATCATCTTAAGGTTTAAGATAGATTCTTGTTACCGGCCCCTGGGTTATGGAATGGAATAAAACGCAGAAAAGTTTAATAACATTTTTCCAAGAAACTCATGTTCATGTATATATAGAAAATGATCTCAATTATAAGTCAGACGATGCTGAATTCTGTAGTCACGGGATAACGGCAAGTAGGGGGGTTGCAATTTTATGAAAAAATCGCTCCATTATGAATTAATTAATAAATACAATGACACAGACGGAAGTTTAGTGCTAATTAATGTAGAGATAAACAATACCATTTTAACTGTGGTTTGTATTTATGCACCAAATTGTAGAAGGTCAAGAAATTATTTCTTTAAAAAGGTAAGTGACAAAATTCAAGAGCATGGTGACGTTATTCCAATAGTCGGGGGGATATTTTAATGAAACATTAAAAATAATAGATAGAAAGACTCCACGTTCAAATCAAAACATTCAACCGGTAAGTAGCTTTAAGAATTTAATTAAATCGAATAAACTAGTAGACATCTAGCGATATTTAAATGGAAATATACAACGATATACGTGGAGAAGAAAAGATAGGTCACAGGCTAGCAGAATAGATTTAATATTAATAGGTAAAGATTTTATAAAACCAGCTGTTATGCAGTCGACTGATCATCAAAGTGTATTTTTGAAAGTTAATCCAGGATTAACTGAAAAGGGTAATGGATATTGGAAAATAAATAACTCAGTTTTACAAGAAGAAGAGTATAAGGAAAATAATCAATAACTTTATCTATAAGCATTTAGCTAAAGCAAAACAATTGATATTATATTATTATGAGATGCATTAAAAGTTGAAATAAGGGAAATAACCCCAGTTTATTTTAAGGATAAAGCTAAATCGACGAGAGAAAATCTTAGAAATCTGGAAAAAGATTTAGAATTTAAAATAAAATTAAAAGATGGTCTGCAATGTGATGATGAAAATTTACATAAATAATGATGATATAGAACATGAAATAAGTAAAATATACGAAAATAAAGCGAAAGTGGCGCAAGTCAGGTCTATGGAAAAGTGGTGGAGGTAGGAGAGAAAAAAAATTCGTACTTTTAATATTGTGAACTTTTCTATATTAGGAAAAAAATATTTACCCCTATGCACATTTTTGGCCGGTGTATGTTTCGCAACAGATGTATATCAGAAAGAAATAGAAAAAGAAATCTTTCAAAGGACTGGGAGCTATAAGGGCCAAAATCGGCCCCACCTCAGATGTCGATAAAATTTTCTCCATAATGTATTCACAATATGTACTTTTCAGAAATAAATATAGTTAGTTAATATGTGTATCTAATTCCTCACAGCGGATCGACAAATTCAGGTAATGAAAAGCAGTGAACGTCATTTTGTTCATTATACAGAACGTACGTATCATTGTATTATAATGCATATCTATAAAAAAACAAAAACAAAGCATAATAAAACTCAATAAACAAAGCATAAATTTGACTTAATATGCAATGTGGATTGATTTCAGGAATAAAAACATGTTCCGAAGCTGTATTATGAAATTAAAGTGAACGAATAGTAATGTCGCAACGTCACCCATTTTCGACGGTCTCCTGTTTTCGACGGTTTGCTTCACGTGATAAAATCTCTCATTATTTTGATCTCTTCATTTGTCAGAGGTTATATTATGATGCAGAAATTACATGAATGATCTCATGAAATCTGATCTGAAAATGTCATCTTTAAATGTAAGAACTACGTACCACATCTATTATTTCAGGTTCAAATTGTAGCTTTTCGTAATTCATTTTTTCGTCACCTTCACAAAGCTTTAATCATTTAAAAAATATATCTCACACAGACCAATTTTGGATTCATCATCTGCTATGAGAAGTATAGAAGCACTATCCACTTATTATTTGTGGGGCTGCTGTGTGGGGGTGCGGGAAGTGATCGTGTGTGCATGCGCGACCGGAAGTTGTATCACCGGATATGACGTCACCGGAAGTCGTGAACCGGAAATAAAAGGGAGATAATTTCCCGCATTTTTTCCCGGGTTTCCCCGAACTCCTCTAGATTCTAGGTACGCACAATGGAATTAAATTGATGGTGCATCTATACTACTAATATTTCTTTCACTAATTATTCGTATTGTTTTTGTTTTTGTTATATTTTTTCTTGAACCTTCTATCTATAACGACGTTTCTTGATTCCGTACTCTAATTTTCCTATTTATTCAACGTCTTAATCACTATTTTGTTGACCGTGTTTAATTACCAATAATCACAGACTGAATATATTACCACACCATAAAAAATCAATCATGAACTTAAAAACTCATACTGTCTTTCTAAGGTTATAAAAGTTCCTCCCCCCAATAATGGGTTTAAGGTCAATACTACTAATATTTCTTTCACTAATTATTCGTATTGTTTTTGTTTTTGTTATATTTTTTCTTGAACCTTCTATCTATAACGACGTTTCTTGATTCCGTACTCTAATTTTCCTATTTATTCAACGTCTTAATCACTATTTTGTTGACCGTGTTTAATTACCAATAATCACAGACTGAATATATTACCACACCATAAAAAATCAATCATGAACTTAAAAACTCATACTGTCTTTCTAAGGTTATAAAAGTTCCTCCCCCCAATAATGGGTTTAAGGTCAATACTACTAATATTTCTTTCATTAATTATTCGTATTGTTTTTGTTTTTGTTATTTTTTTTCTTGAACTTTCTATCTATAGCGACGTTTCATGATTCCGTCCTCTAATTTTCGTATTTATTCAACGTCTTAATCACTATTTTGTTGACCGTGTTCAATTACCAATGATCACACACTGAATATATTACCACACCATAAAAAATCAATTATGAACTTAAAAACTCATACTGTCTTTCTAAGGTTATAAAAGTCCCTCCCCCCAATAATGGGTCGAAGGTCAATACACCTATGAAAAAAACAGCTGTTCAATCTTCGTGTAAAACGACAAATTGTAGGATTTTATAAGATGTATTTTTTATTACGGTCTATTAGGCAACCCTTAAATTTTTTATTGGTTTTTCTAAAGAGGCCCCGCGTTTAATTATTCATACACGTGCCAGTTAAGTGGGTATTCGATACGTGAAGTAATCAAAAAGAGATTAACCCCAATGATCAGGCATGTTGATACATGAATGTATTTACGACACATGCCCTCCGGTGACCTCTAGGTGCTTTAAATATAGACATAATACACAAACAAATCGATACCAAGCATTGCTAAATTGATTTCAACCGTCCCAGACTCCAATGTTATCTCCGACCTTTTACAACAATGCACACAAAACAGTCATCACTATATTGTAAGTTTAAATGGCTGTCAAGATTAACAGAGAAAATATAACTATATGTATTAACCCATAAAAAAAAGCCATAAGTACGGCATTTAAATTTACGCTCCAATGATCAGACAAGTTGAAACATGAAGGTATTTACGACGTATGCCCTTAGGTGAACTTTAGGTGATTTAAATATAAACATAATACACAAAAATCGATACCAAATATTGCTAAATTGATTTTAACCGTACCTGACTCCAATGTTAAAATATGCAGATTATGTGGGGAAAACAACAGATATTTTTGTACCCGTGTGCTGTAACTATATTCGAAATATTTGATGGGACTTAATTATAGAAAATTTCTCTTTTGAACTTTATGTTGAAGTAGCTACGAGGATGAGGTATTATACCAACATTTTACTTGGAAAAAACACCGTACGGTCGTCCGTCGTGTACTCTGTTTCGGTTTCGTGTTGTAATAATGACAACTCTGGACCATGCGGTGGAGGAGGAGTGTAGACGTATCCTTCTTGAGGAGGAGGAGGAAGGGGAGGGAGTGAGGGGGAGGAGGAGGGATAAATTTCATGTTTTCATGTCTGTTGTTAAAATGGCTCGTCTGGTAAATCTCATTTCACACTATGTCGTAGACATCTCGTAAACCACGTCTTTCTTCTTTTGGATAAGAATGACTAGAGATTGTAATGCACACTTAATATATTCGGCGTGGGCGTGTGTAAAAACAAACAAATCATATATTTCTATTTTTATTTATAAGTCTGTTCCGTACAGCGGAACCAGTTGTCTGATTTCTGTTTTTTTTGCTCGATCGCTGGTATAATCTGTTTCCATATGCCGGCCATTACAGGAGAGACGACCCTCTTAAAATCCGTACGGTCTCATGCTGTAGTCCTGCAAGACGACTCTTTTGTCAAAGACTATCCTGTAGTCTTTGTCTTGATGTACGGTAAGTAGTCGCTTGTGGTCTCTCGTGATCTTGAAGTCGTCCCTCACGGTCTTGACGTCATCTCTGTTATTAATGACTATGTCCTTGATTGTATCAAAGTTGATGGTCAATGAGTTCTTGTAGTTGAGAGTGATGCCTCTCACTTTACATATGGTCGTATTTCCATCTTTGTCGGGTCTGGCAATCTTGTAGGCATAGTTCTTCGGTCCACCGGTGACAAACTCTATTATTCTGTTGTCGGGCACTTCATCGGTGAGATCTCCAAGGTAGTCACCGAGTTCTGGTTTCCACTCGCCGGGCCTAGAGGTATACACGACTGAATCTGTATCGGCGTATAAGGCACGGGGTCCTAATTGTTCCAAATAACTGTACAGCTTCAAACGGGCTTGAGCTGTGGTATTGGCTGCTATGACTACGTTGGTTCTCTCGGATTCTTCGACGAACTCTTCTTTGTATTGATATCTCATTTCCACCATCTCGTCGCTGACAAAATTTATACCCATCACAAGAATCTGGTCGCTGGTCAACATGTCGAAATATTCGACAGGTTCGGATATGTATTTTATCTGAGGCATGTTGGATCTCTGTCCGAATTTTCCCCAAAAGCTATTCAGCATCAGTTTGGCTAATGCTCTCAATCCAGGATTCTTCTTTATGTTGTTGTAGTCCATGAGTATTCCCTCCTTTTCGTGGTAGTCTCTGATATACCTCCATTTATCGTTTTCGCTCTGACACCACTCTGGCCAACCGCTGGCTTCCTGCTTCATTTTGAGGAAGGTATTCACGTAATCGGTAAAGAGTCCTCCAGTTTTCGTTTTCGGATCGTACTGTTCCGTTTCATCGAAATGCCACACTTCGAGGATGCGCTGAACTACATATCCTTTCTCCAATGCTTTCTTCAATTCGTCCGTGACCCATGTTCCCGTCAATGATCTTTCTTCGTCGTTATGTTGACACGGTTTATGTTGCTGGTTTTCACTACATGTTCTACACAGAGTAAACAACAATTTGTTGTTCATTTTTACTGGTAATACGGGTATGTACAGTCCTGTTGGTGGAAGGATTTTGCATTTGATGAGTCCTTCGTACTGTTGTATATCTGTAAAACCTTCGGGGACGATCTCAGGGTGTCCGATGGGTATCTTTCCGGTCTTATTGATATATGGATACAGGGAGGTTACATCGACGTATGATATATCCTGGTCTTTTTGAAACAATGTAAACGCTTCAGTGCGTCCTCCATAAAAAGTATCTCGGGGTTCCAACGGGTTGATCATCTCGGATTGTTGAACACAGTTTCGTAAAGTGTCGTTTTCTCGAACTTCTCTGTCGAACTCGCATTCCCACTTTCCAACGTAGGCATACCCTTGACCTTCCAAGTATCGTTTCTTCTGTATGGTTCGCTGGTATAGATCACCCATGGTCATACCATTGACCGGTTTGACCGTGCTGGCAATGTAACAGTGTAAACATCCGTGCCAGAACTTTCCGTTAAATTCCAAGACGTATTTCTGTCCGTTCTCGTTTTCGTAATATCCATCCACTTTATAAGGTCCAATTTCCTTTTCCCCACCGTTTCTAGCATGTTGTATGTGGACTCCTTCTGTTGTTGATAAGTATTTGATCCATTGCATTGCTTTGATGGAATGTTTTTCTTCTTGGCGGTATCCTTGAGCTGGAATGATACCGATGGTATCGGGTCGTAGAAATTTCGTTCTAAAGACCAAATTGCAAGCCGAGGCTATCGTGATGCATTTCTGAAAAGGATCGATGCCTCCGTGTCCGTCGCCAGACGTCATCTCCAAAAACAGTTGTCTAAACGTTAGGCAGGCTCTTCTTAATATGTCCACGTCGGAGCGACAGTAACTCAATAGTTCTCTTTGAACATCGAATCGTTGTTTGTAGTTGGTCTCATACCACATGAAGAAGGCTTTTCTGTCTTTCAGTTTCATGGCATCCGGGTTGTAGTAGTCTACGTCTGGTAGATGATTGAATACGACTGATTGGTTCTCTTTCCTATTGAACAAATGTGGGAAATATCCTTTCTTGAGCTCCTCCAATCCAAACATCTTAGGTAGTTCCAATAATGCGCTAGGTAAAAAGTTGATGGAGTCTATCATTCTAACACGACACCCGGGTACTTCGATATACATGTTCTTGGCACCATTGGTTATAATAGTTGGCTACACACCGTTTTGGAACAGATACTCTAGTATTGGCAATGAATCGTAGCCTTTGAAAATGTGTGCAATAACCGTGGCCCCTTCGTTTTCTCCGGAAAACAACCATTGACAAAAGTGTTCAGTTGTGTTTGGCCCGGGAAACACCAATTCGTTCTTCCCACATTCTTGGCAGATACTGTCTTTATGGTGCATTGATCCCTGCATTTTAAACACACTCTATGTACTACACATAAATTAGGTTTATGTTCGAAAGCTCCACACCTCGGTGATTAGCAATGAATACATTTTTCGTTGTCATCCGATTGGTATCCTTGTTGACACTGGATCCTGTCATCTTGGGTACATTCAAAATCGAAAAAGATGTAAGTATGTTTCTTCTGTCTATCGTTGTAATCCACAGGTAGCATGTAACACTGGTGTCCAGATGAATAATAATCTTTACAAGTCTTGCAATAGACGTTTCCACAGGTATGATCTCCCACTCGTTTATTCACGGTTTGTCCGCAGTTCTTACATTTGTAATAGGAGGTGCAGGTTGAATTTCCCGATGGCGTCTTCTTCTTGTGGAGATTAAAGCATGTTGGTCCTTTGAAGTATCGTCCACAATCTTGACAATGTATCCAATCATCTTCAGTTTGATCGTGAATCTTTCGACAATTATGGCATACGTTGTTGCAAGCGTGTTCTTCTTTGGTGTTATAACCTTTGTAACAGTTTGTACAGAGGTAGTTACGACTCAGGAACGCAGTCATGCTGGTAATCACATCGTAGTGGTTGTCGTGATAGTACAAGTAGATCTTCTTATCGGCTGTGGGTCCATGGTTAACGATTCCGTTGAAATGCTCTCTCGATATCACATATATCTGATATCCTACCAGGAATTGTTGAAACGTGTTTACATCTTCGATTCCGCATTGATGTAGGGGTACTCCCGCCTTGGTGTGTTATTCCAGCGCCAACTCTTCTTGTATACGACGACCTCTTTGAATAGAATTCCATTGTTCGTGTCCGTCGATCTTAGCTTTGGCCGTTACGATGGCCCTGGCACAACACATGTCATCTTTGTTTTGTATCTGTATGATACAACGTTTATCTTTCAGGAACCTCTCCGTGTCCACGTAATCACATCTCTTTCCAGTTCCACCCTTAGGAAGGCTGACATGTGCTATATTCAGCTGTACACAATGGTACAGGACGAACTGTTCGTTGGACTGTAGCACTCTTTCTATTTTGGTTAGTAGTAGTTCACTGGTCAGTTGGTTCATCTGTATGAGAGGTAATCTGATGGGAAAATCCAAATCGGGACATTCAAGGGTAACTTGGACTAAATCATCTTCCTGCATTCCCTTGGTGACATCTGTTAAAACGGAGTCAAATAGGTTCTGTAGGGTTTCAATATGTCTGGTACACTCTGGATTTTTAATTCATTGAACGTAACTCTGTACTCGTTGAATTCGGTGTTATATCGAGGCATCTTCTTTCCCTTCTCCTTAGTAATGGTGTAATACTGATCAGGGTGGTTGATATCCACGGGTTGGTTTTGTATACCGGCTCCACTCTGATGTTTCTCCTTCAGATGGCGATACAGGTTATCCTTTCGTCTGTACAACAATCCGCATTCGCTACATGGAAAGAAGCTGTCGTTGTTGTGTTTTCTCTCGTGTCTATCGGGATTTTTCTTTCTAGTTAAACGCTTCTGGCATGCTCCACAGGTAAAGGTATTGTGGTGTTTGTTGAGACGGTGGTGCTCCATTAATTGACTCTTCTTGGCAAAGGTTTGTTGACAATATACACAGGAATGCATCTGTAAAAGACAAATGTACGTCTCTTAACTTAGGCGTCTGGGCCCAGAATGAGACTGTTTCGCGTCGAGTCGGCTTTTATAGGAGACTGCATGTTACTAAAAATAGATCGATGAGTCACCGAAGTGCTGTGACATTCGACACGGTCTGTTTAATTCTCTTTGTCTCTTGTGTTTTGACTTTTCGCTTATCTCTCCGTTTGTTTTATGTTTTCCTTCTGTTTCTAATTTCTACTTCACGTCACAATACCACCAATTTCCTCCCTTTTCCACCAACACCACCACCACTACCACCACTGCCACCACTGACACCACTGACAAAACCACCAACACCACCACCACTGACACCATCACAGCCGCCACCACCACCACCACCGGAATAGCGCTGAAATTCCACCCAAAACACGAAAAACGTAAACAAAATCGTTAACAAAGCGAACAAATAGCCATTAAAAAGTTAAATGAACACGCAAAACGTGATCAATACTGAAATCATAACGTGATTAAAACGTGAAGCACCCACAAACAATATGACAAAAACTCGTACAAACGTGAAACACGATGAAAAGGTGTAATTAGTCACGGCTGACTGCACAATTGAGGAGCCAAAAATGGTTTAACATAGGGGTCAATAGCGCTATACGGGCCCGATACACTACTTACGGAAGTGTCGTTATTAACGACATATGCGTGGTCATTTGAAACGAACGGTAACTCGAATAGCAATTGAAGATACGGTAAAACGCGACAGTTCCAGGTAAACAATTCGAGAATGTTTTGGCACTAGATTTGATTTTACCCGGAACTCTCGCGTTTTACCGCATCGTCAATTGCTATTCGAGTTACTGTTCGATTCAAATGACCACGCAGATGTCGCTAGCATCGACACTTCCGTAGCTTCTACTTGAGTTGACAAAAATGTCGTCTGAAAATCGCAAATCGCGAGTGAAAAATGTTTCAAGGAGAGTTGTCAGCTGCTGTAACTAAATATTGATGTGTGTTTTCAGGGAGAATAATATATACAGAGAAGAAAAGAGCCAATTGCCCTACAGGTAGGCCTTTTTTATTCACTAAGCTTAAGATGAATGCCCAACAGGTACCCCAATGTAAACAAAGAAGAGTGACTTAACTTCTAGCTTATACATACACAAATGTATGTATAAGCTAGAAGGTAAGTCACTCTTAGGGCCTACCTGTAGGGTAATTGGCTCTTTTCTTCTCTGTATATATTATTCTCCCTGAAAACACACATCAATATTTATTTACAGCAGCTGACAACTCTCCTTGAAACATTTTTCACTCGCGATTTGCGATTTTCGGACGACATTTTTGTCAACTCAAGTAGAAGCTACGGAAGTGTCGATGCTAGCGACATCTGCGTGGTCATTTGAATCGAACAGTAACTCGAATGGCAATTGACGATGCGGTAAAACGCGAGAGTTCGGGTAAAATCAAATCTAGTGCCAAAACATTCTCGAATTGTTTACCTGGAACTGTCGCGTTTTACCGTATCTTCAATTGCTATTCGAGTTCCCGTTCGTTTCAAATGACCACGCATATGTCGTTAATAACGACACCTCCGTAAGTAGTGTATCGGGCCCGTATAGCGCTATTGACCCCTATGTTAAACCATTTTTGGCTCCTCAATTGTGCAGTCAGCCGTGACTAATTACACCTTTTCATCGTGTTTCACGTTTGTACGAGTTTTTGTCATATTGTTTGTGGGTGTTTCACGTTTTAATCACGTTATGATTTCAGTTTTGATCACGTTTTTCGTGTTCATTTAACTTTTTAAGGGCAATTTGTTCGTTTTGTTAACGATTTTGTTTACGTTTTTCGTGTTTTGGGTGGAATTTCAGCGCTATTCCGGTAGTGGTGGTGGTGGCGGCTGTGGTGGTGTCAGTGGTGGTGGTGTTGGTTGTTTTGTCAGTGGTGTCAGTGATGGTTTTGTCAGTGGTGTCAGTGGTGGTGGTGGTGGTGGTGTTGGTGGAAAAGGGAGGAAATTGGTGGTATTGTGACGTGAAGTAGAAATTAGAAACAGAAGGAAAACATAAAACAAACGGAGAGATAAGCGAAAAGTCAAAACACAAGAGACAAAGAGAATTAAACAGACCGTGTCGAATGTCACAGCACTTCGGTGACTCATCGATCTATTTTTAGTAATATGCAGTCACCTATAAAAGCCGACTCGACGCGAAACAGTCTCATTCTGCGCCCAGACGCCTAAGTTAAGGGACGTACATTTGTCTTTTACAGATGCATTCCTGTGTATATTGTCAACAAACCTTTGCCAAGAAGAGTCAATTAATGGAGCACCACGTCTCAACAAACACCACAATACCTTTACCTGTGGATCATGCCAGAAGCGTTTTACTAGAAAGAAAAATCGCGATAGAAACGAGAGAAAACACAACAACGACAGTTTCGTTCCATGTAGCGAATGCGGATTGTTGTACAGACGACAGGATAACCTGTATCGCAATCTGAAGGAGAAACATCAGAGTGGAGCCGGTATGCAAAACCAACCCGTGGATATCAACCACCCCGATCAGTATTACACCATTACTAAGGAGAAGGGAAAGAAGATGCCTCGATTTAACACCGAATCCAACGAGTACAGATTTACGTTCAATGAATTAAACATCCAGAGTGTACCAGACATATTGAAACCCTACAGAACCTATTTGACTCCGTTTTAACAGATGTCACCAAAGGAATGCAGGAAGATGATTTAGTCCAAGTTACCCTTGAATGTCCCGATTTGGATTTTCCCATCAGATTACCTCTCATACAGATGAACCAACTGACCAGTGAACTACTACTAACCGAAATAGAAAGAGTGCTACAGTCCAACGAACAGTTCGTCCTGGACCATTGTGTACAGCTGAATATAGCACACGTCAGCCTTCCTAAGGGTGGAACTGGAAAGAGATGTGATTACGTGGACACGGAGAGGTTCCTGAAAGATAAACGTTGCATCATACAGATACAAAACAAAGATGACATGTGTTGTGCCAGGGCCATCGTAACGGCCAAAGCTAAGATCGACGGACACGAACAGTGGAATTCTATTCAAAGAGGTCGTCGTATACAAGAAGAGTTGGCGCTGGAATTACACACCAAGGCGGGAATACCCCTACATCAATGCGGAATCGAAGATGTAAAAACGTTTCAACAATTCCTGGTAGGATATCATATATATGTGATATCGAGAGAGCATTTCAACGGAATCGTTAACCATGGACCCACAGCCGATAAGAAGATCTACTTGTACTATCACGACAACCACTACGATGTGATTCCCAGCATGACTGCGTTCCTGAGTCGTAACTACTTCTGTACAAACTGTTGCAAAGGTTATACACCAAAGAAGAACACGCATGCAACAACGTATGCCATAATTGTCGAAAGATTCACGATCAAACTGAAGATGATTGGATACATTGTCAAGATTGTGGACGATACTTCAAAGGACCAACATGCTTTAATCTCCACAAGAAGAAGACGCCATCGGGAAATTCAACCTGCACCTCCTATTACAAATATAAGAACTGCGGACAAACCGTGAACACACGAGTGGGAGATCATACCTGTGGAAACGTCTATTGCAAGACTTGTAAAGATTATTATTCATCTGGACACCAGTGTTACATGCTACCTGTGGATTACAACGATAGACAGAAGAAACATACTTACATCTTTTTCTATTTTGAATGTACCCAAGATGACAGGATCCAGTGTCAACAAGGATACCAATCGGATGACGACGAACAATGTATTCATTGCAAATCACCGAGGTGTGGAGCTTTCGAACATAAACCTAATTTATGTGTAGTACATAGAGTGTGTTTAAAATGCATGCATCAAGGCGTCGAATAAGACAGTATCTGCAAAGCATGTGGGAAGAACGAATTGGTGTTTCCCGGGCCGAACACAACTGAACACATTTGTCAATGGTTGTTTTCCGGAGAAAACGAAGGGGCCACGGTTATTGCACACAATTTCAAAGGCTACGATTCATTGCCCATACTAGGGTATCTGTAACAAAACGGTGTGAAACCAACTATTATAGCCAATGGTGCCAAGAACATGTATATCGAAGTACCCGGATGTCGTGTTAGAATGATAGACTCCATCAACTTTTTACCTAGCGCATTATCGGAACTACCTAAGATGTTTGGATTGGAGGAGCTCAAGAAAGGATATTTCCCACATTTGTTCAATAGGAAAGAGAACCAATCAGTCGTACTCAATCATCTACCAGACGTACACTACTACAACCCGGATGCCATGAAACTGAAAGACAGAAAAGCCTTCTTCATGTGGTATGAGACCAAGTACAAACAACGATTCGATTTTCAAAGAGAACTATTGAGTTACTGTCGCTCCGACGTGGACATATTGAGAAGAGCCTGCCTAACGTTTAGACAACTGTTTTTGGAGATGACGTCTGGCGACGGACACGGAGGCATCGATCCTTTTCAGAAATGCATCACGATAGCCTCGGCTTGCAATTTGGTCTTTAGAACGAAATTTCTACGACCCGATACCATCGGTATCATTCCAGCTCAAGGATACCGCCAAGAAGAAAAACATTCCATCAAAGCAATGCAATGGATCAAATACTTATCAACAACAGAAGGAGTCCACATACAACATGCTAGAAACGGTGGGGAAAAGGAAATTGGACCTTATAAAGTGGATGGATATTACGAAAACGAGAAAGGACAGCAATACGTCTTGGAATTTAACGGAAAATTCTGGCACGGATGTTTACACTGTTACAATGCCAGAACGGTCAATGGTATGACCATGGGTGATATATACTAACGAACCATACAGAGGAAACGTTACTTGGAAGGTCAAGGGTATGCCTACGTTGGAAAGTGGGAATGCGAGTTCGACAGAGAAGTCCGAGAAAACGACACTTTACGAAACTGTGTTCAACAATCCGAGATGATCAACCCGTTGGAACCCCGAGATGCTTTTTCTGGAGGACGCACTGAAGCATTTACATTGCTTCAAAAAGACAAGGATATATCATACGTCGATGTAACCTCCCTGTATCCATATATCAATAAGACAGGAAAGATACCCATCGGACACCCTGAGATCATCACCGAAGGTTTTACAGACATACAACAGTACGAAGGACTCATCAAATTCAAAATCCTTCCACCAAGAGGACTGTACATACCCGTATTACCAGTAAAAATGAACAACAAATTGTTGTTTACTCTGTGTAGAACATGTAGTGAAAACCAGCAACAGAAACCGTGTCAACATAACGACGAAGAAAGATCATTGACGGGAACATGGGTCACGGACGAATTGAAGAAAGCATTGGAGAAAGGATATGTAGTTCAGCGCATCCTCGAAGTGTGGCATTTCGATGAAACGGAACAGTACGATCCGAAAACGAAAACTGGAGGACTCTTTACCGATTACGTGAATACCTTCCTCAAAATGAAGCAGGAAGCCAGCGGTTGGCCAGAATGGTGTCAGAGCGAAAACGATAAATGGAGGTATATCAGAGACTACCACGAAAAGGAGGGAATACTCATGGACTACAACAACATAAAGAAGAATCCTGGATTGAGAGCATTAGCCAAACTGATGCTGAATAGCTTTTGGGGAAAATTCGAACAGAGATCCAACATGCCTCAGATAAAATACATATCCGAACCTGTCGAATATTTCGACATGTTGACCAGCGACCAGATTCTTGTGATGGGTATAAATTTGTCAGCGACGAGATGGTGGAAATGAGATATCAATACAAAGAAGAGTTCGTCGAAGAATCCGGGAGAACCAACGTAGTCATAGCAGCCTATACCACAGCTCAAGCCCGTTTGAAGTTGTACAGTTATTTGGAACAATTAGGACCCCGTGCCTTATACGCCGATACAGATTCAGTCGTGTATACCTCTAGGCCCGGCGAGTGGAAACCAGAACTCGGTGACTACTTAGGAGATCTCAACGATGAAGTGCCCGACAACAGAATAATAGAGTTTGTCACCGGTAGACCGAAGAATTATGCCTACAAGATTGCCAGACCCGACAAGGATGGAAATACGACCATATGTAAAGTGAAAGGCATCACTCTCAACTACAAGAACTCATTGACCATCAACTTTGATACAATCAAGGACATAGTCATTAATAACAGAGATGACGTCAAGACCGTGAGGGACGACTTCAAGATCACGAGAGACCACAAGAGACTACTTACCGTACATCAAGACAAAGACTACAAGATAGTCTTTGACAAAAGAGTCGTCATGCAGGACTACAGCACGAGACCGTACGGATTTTAAGAGGGTCGTCTCTCCTGTAATGGCCGACATATGGAAACAGATTATACCAGCGATCGAGCAAAAAAACCAGAACTCAGACAACTGGTTCCGCTGTACGGAACAGACTTATAAATTAAAATAGAAATATATGATTTGTTTGTTTTTACATACGCCCACGTCGAATATATTAAGTGTGCATTACAATATCTAGTCATTCTTATCCAAAAGAAGAAAGACGTGGTTTACGAGATGTCTACGACATAGTGTGAAATGAGATTAACCAGGCGAGCCATTTTAACAACAGACATGAAAACATGAAATGTATCCCTCCTCCTCCCCCCTCACTCCCTCCCCCTCCTCCTCCTCAAGAAGGATACGTCTACACTCCTCCTCCACCGCATTGTCCAGAGTTGTCATTATTACAACACGAAACCGAAACAGATTACACGACGGACGACCGTACGGAGTTTTGTCCAAGTAAAATGTTGGTATAATACCTCATCCTCGTAGCTACTTCAACATAAAGTTCTAAAGAGAAATTTTCTATAATTAAGTCCCATCAAATATTTCGAATATAGTTACAGCACACGGGTACAAAAATATCTGTTGTTTTCCCCACATAATCTGCATATATTAACATTGGAGTCTGGTACGGTTGAAATCAATTTAGCAATACTTGGTATCGATTTTTGTGTATTTTGTTTATATTTAAATCACCTAAAGTTCACCTAAGGGCATACGTCGTAAATACATTCATGTTTCAACTTGTCTGATCATTGGAGCGTAAATTTAAATGCCGTACTTATGGCTTTTTTTATGGGTTAATACATATAGTTATATTTTATCTGTTAATCTTGACTGCCATTTAAACTTACAATATAGTGATGACTGTTTTGTGTGCATTGTTGTAAAAGGTCGGAGATAACATTGGAGTCTGGTACGGTTGAAATCAATTTAGCAATGCTTGGTATCGATTTGTTTGTGTATTATGTCTATATTTAAAGCACCTAGAGGTCACCGGAGGGCATGCGTCGTAAATACATTCATGTTTCAACTTGTCTGATCATTGGGGTTAATCTCCGTTTGATTACTTCACGTATCGAATACCCACTTCACTGGCACGCGTATGAATAATTAAACGCGGGGCCTCTTTAGAAAAACCAATAAAAAATTTAAGGGTTTCCTAATAGACCGTAATAAAAAATACATCTTATAAAATCCTACAATTTTTCGTTTTACACGAAGATTGAACAGCTGGTTTTTTTCATAGGTGTATTGACCTTCAACCCATTATTGGGGGGAGGGACTTTTATAACCTTAGAAAGACAGTATGAGTTTTTAAGTTCATAATTGATCTTTTATGGTGCGGTAATATATACAGTGTGTGATTATTGGTAATTAAACACGGTCAACAAAATAGTGATTAAGACGTTGAATAAATACGAAAATTAGAGGACGAATCAAGAAACGTCGTTATAAATAGAAAGTTCAAGAAAAAATATAACAAAAACAAAAACAATACGAATAATTAGTGAAAGAAATATTAGTAGTATTGATCTTCAACCCATTATTGGGGGGGAGGGACTTTTATAACCTTAGAAAGACAGTATGAGTTTTTAAGTTCAAGATTGATTTTTTATGGTGTGGTAATATATTCAGTGTGTGATTATTGGTAATTAAACACGGTCAACAAAATAGTGATTAAGACGTTGAATAAATACGAAAATTAGAGGACGAATCAAGAAACGTCGTTATAAATAGAAAGTTCAAGAAAAAATATAACAAAAACAAAAACAATACGAATAATTAGTGAAAGAAATATTAGTAGTATAGATGCACCATCAATTTAATTCCATTGTGCGTACCTAGAATCTAGAGGAGTTCCGAGAAAAACGTGGGAAAAAACGCGGGAAATTATCTCCCTTTTATTTCCGGTGATACAACTTCCGGTCGCGCATGCACACACGATCACTTCCGGTACCCCCACACAGCACCCCCACAAATAATAAGCGGATGGTGCTTCTATACTACTGCTATGACTTGATAATGTACATATTGAGGTCAATAGCGACGGATCCAGGATTTCAAGTTAGGGGGAGGGGCGCACTTAAAAAAATTGCGCCGAGAGGAGGGAGGTGAGAACATTTTTGGGATATTTCGTGTAAAAAATCACGATTTTACGCCAGAAAACTGGTCGAAATTTTAGTATTAATCTTAAAGAAGTAATAGATATATTTATTTGGACAATAGAACTTTGTCATATTTGACATTTTTTTAAACACTTTTTTACCGTACTTTATTCTTAACGACAACCAATGCGATGATATATTGCAGTACATTTTTACGGACAACCATCGCAAATCTATAAAAAATAAAAATGCCAAGGTGCGGGTTGAGAGAAGTCCAATATTCAAAGATCGCTTTTTTATAATATGGAAATATTTTGGGAAATGGTGTGAAGCATAATGTTTAATGTGTAACGATTTTAGCTAGGACCCTGTGAGAATTTGTTTTCCCTATAAACTAATAACAAGCCTTGGAATCAGATATCCCATAGAAAGTGGTTGTCGATAGATAATTGTTTTACAATCAAGTATTTCATATATATTTATGATGAGAACAAGTTTACAACCATATGATTAATCGTGTAGGTAAAATGTGTGTCGCTGCCATGAGTCTATGTATGATTGTTTTGATTGTCACTAGACAAAGAGGAGATGGTAGATATTATTTTGCTTTGTGACAAACCAACAACAACACTCCTAATAAACTGTTGCTATCAGAATCTGCTGTAAGTTGTCTTTTACGTGTAAGGAGTGTGTCCTTTACATCCCGCGCTAAGGGATGTATTAAATTCGTTCCTCATAGCTTCTGGTGTCCCTCTCACATAAAGTCGGCATTTTCCTAGAGGAAGCCATTTGTTATTTTATTTATGTCAAATTCGCAGTCATGTTAGGATTCTAATAATAATAGGATATTATACATTATTATACAGCTATAATTTTAATCCAATCAAAAACAATATGGTTGTGATCGTCTTTCGTAATTAGAATCGTCAAAATGAAATACAACCGAATTAATATCAAATGGTGACTTGTTTCAACGTCATTTAAAATATACCCTGACATTCTGTAATACTTGTACTCGTACATCACGTTCACGATCTTTTATTACAACACTATTTCACTCAAGTGTACATTTTGTTCCTGTTCTAGTTAAAGGACTTTATCACACAGAATCATACAGTTTACATGTAATGCAGTTAATACGCATTTAATCCACAGAAGAATATTTCTATTTTCCACACCTTGTGGTGTGAGGTCGCTATTGTGCATGCGAAATATTAATTGCAAATCCGATTGACTGGCTATTTGCTGCCTGTCTAGAATATATTATTTTTTTCTCGATCGACAGTTCAGAAGCTAGTAAACAATATGATGAATAGTGTCTGTCAATCATGCAAACAATAACGTATGCATTTGTCCATTGGATGTTGATTTAAGAGAATGGAACTGATAGAAGTTAAAAGTTTAATTTGGGCGCAAAAGGGAAAACTTTATATAATTTATGAAAATGTGATGGGAATTCAGTGGCCAACCATCCCAGTCTGGTGGCCAAAAAAAAATATTGTTCTGATATGCCTAACGTTGTGTCTGCAATTTCCATCCACTGAACCCCAACAAAAAACCTACTTTCAGCAAACCAATTCTTTTCATTGATTGATATGAAAAGAAAGTTTACAAACAGTGATAATAATAAATTCCATCAATATCAATAAAACAATTACCTTTCATCTTAGCTGAACTTGAACCGTCATGGTCGTATGGTAGTTGAATTTACAACTACCTGTGCAATCAATGCCTATCACCACTTAAGTTGTGAGTTTGAACCCATTCATGGCGAGGTGTACTCGATAAAACATTATGTGATAATGTTTGTAAGTGACTTGCGACAGGTCTGTGGATTTCTATGGGTCCTCCAATTTCCGCCACAAAAGCAGTAACTGAAAGTGGTGTTAAACACCTAACCTCCAATGGACAAATGATGGATCAAACGTTTGTGTATGTAGTGCATAACATAAAACACCTTTGGGTCATAATGTGAAAGTTTATCTGTTGGATTGTGCCCAAAAAATATCTACTACTTTTGGATCACACTATTTTTCTTCATTTTAGAAGTAGCATCGATAGACCATTAAACCCGTTACCTCCGTATCCCTGTAGTAATAACTATTGCAGTATCCCGGAAGAAAATATATAATCAATAATTGGGGGCTGATGAAAAAAAAACTATTTTGGATGAAGTGGTGTTTATTTTATTTCTATCTTACATTTGTATATAACTTTTACGTGCCGAAATACCATCGATTTTTACGGCAAAGATTGCTTCTCAAATATCAAAACGTCATCTAAGCGCTTGGAATATTTGAACTTTTTCCCGTCGTTTTTCAATAAATTTAACACCTCGTGAAACCAAAAAAATATTTTTGCAGTATTTGTGTTTTATTTATTTTAATAATCTGGTAAAGTATTTTTCTGGTGCACGACTGCGGAGGTGCTTAATTTCTTCGGAAACCGTCCAAATATCGCGGGCAAAATTCCACGAAATACAGAAAACAAATAACGCTCATGATGTCACAATGACGTCAAATACGTATCGATTTTGTTGGAAACAAGTTTTAACATCAAAAGTATGATCTCGTCTATAATATAAAACACATCAAATTTTATAATCAAGTATGTTATGTGATAATGATTCATTAAATATGGGGCCATATATGGCACTTATAGTCCCCAGTTCTTTTTATGGCATTGACGCCGGATTACATGCACTGCGTTTTTCTCTTGGCTTTAATGTACACAAACTGTATTTAAAATAAATACAATTATTTAAAGAAATATAAGTTATCTACTGATGAATTTCATTACTTGAAATGAATCATGAAATGTACAGATTGTGTATATATTGGTCTCTTATATACAATCAGAAGAGTGAAAATATTGATTTTAAAGGTTTGGCTGAGGTTCTAAATAAATTAATATTTAACAATCTCCACAATCCTCCACCAACAAAATATTTTGATATAATCATTAACCCTCTATACTCAAAACAACTGCTCAATTTGGTGTTGCTGGAAGACTGTGGAGGTATATACAATAGCTAAAATGTACATTAAATATGTCGTTTATAGTCCATTTTTAGCATTATCCGTCTAATTATGATGTCATTATGACGTCATAACGCACCCAATTTCACGGAAATTTCTATTTTTTGAAAATTTGTTTATCTAACAATTAAATTAGTAAATTGTTTTTATTCTATGTCGAGCATTATTTTTTAATATAATGTGGGGCCAATTTTGCACCTTAGCGCCTCTCCCTCTTTATATGGAAAGGTAAATCAGATAAAGTAACAAAAAATGTTACTGTAGACTCATACGAGAGGGAGGGTTGCAAAATGGCTGATATCAATAGTTTTTTCGTAGCTCTGAAGACATCTTGTGTATGTAGACTGGTAACCGGACATCTTTCTAATTGGAAGATTATACCATTAAAATATTTTAATGTAACTGGTGAAAACAGGTTAGCATTTAGCATGAAACTAGATAGCACACAATCATTAAATTATTTGAAAAATACCAGAATTTTATAGGGAAATAGACAAATGTTGGAATTTAAGTGGTGGGGGTAAAACAAAATCACCTGTCACATTCTTAGACATCAGAAAATAAATTATTTGGGGAAACAAACATATTACTTTTGACAATAAACCAATTGTCTTTAAAAACAAGATAAAGAACGATTTAACATATGCAAAAGATAGTCTAGACTCTACAAAAACATTATCAAGCAAATCTATTCTGGAAAAGTTAAAGTTTAAATCTAATTGGATTGCAGAATTTAATATTGTAAATAAATATATTCCAATGAACTGAACAAATATTTTTAAAACATAAAATTCTGTCAAAAGTACTGTAAACCTTAAAAGAAATAGGATTATATGGAAAAATAATACAATACATCATTCCTACAAAGAAATTAGTATTTCAATAAAAAATTTTGAATAATAATTGATTTAACTTTTGTGGAAATGAAGACGACTATCTTCATTACTTTATTACATGTTCATTCTTGAAAACATGTTGGGAAGAAATATATAATCTTTTTAAACGTAATAATTTAAATATTACTTTAAGGTTAAAACATCTTATATTTGGCTATAAGATATCTGATAAAAAAATATCATGGTGTAAATTATTTTATCACATTTCTCGGATTTTCAATTTATAAATCATATTATTACATTTATTGTTTTATACAGTATTATAAAACCACATAATTCGTTTTTTGTGATAAATCGTGCTATCACATATTTTATTGAAATAACGTCGAATTTGCATGTGTAATGAAAGCATAATTTGCGGTGTGTTATTTGCCTCCGGGGCAATAACACTTTACGAGAGCAATAACATGGTATCTTCCCTATTGTGAAGGGCAATAACATGTTATCTTCCCTCTTGTGAAGGACAATAACATGTTATCTGCCCTGGCAAAATATGTGATAAATAGATTAATACATGGTCTTATAAATAGTAAAAACGTAGAAATCAAAATTAGTACGGAAGACGCGTCTCTGGAATAAACTTCATTAGGTGAGCACGCACAAACTCGAAAAATTGGAAAGCCAAATACTTTTTGAAGTTTTGGGAGCAATACAACCAAAGGTATGAAACAGGAAAGCCAAAATCACCTTTTCCTGAGGAAAGAGAACCTTAGTTGTATTAATGATATAAGTTCTCATAAACATCATTAAAAATTTCACTACACTGTACAATACTTTAACACCAATACTACAATAAGTTTTACTAGTTCTCTGTCATCCCTGATGACATCCAGTAGCGCAGCTTACATTTAATTCAGAGAGAAAACAAATGCTTTCCCATCCTCATTGCATGCCAGGAGCTCGCTACGGTCAATGTTGATACGTAATGAACACGGTCTATTCAACCCATCTACGATTTGTCTGCAGTTTTTTCCATCAGGTGAAAGTACAACGACGTTGTTTGTTTCATAACCAGTCACATACACATTTCTATTTTTATCTAAGGCAATTCCCATTGGTTTTCGTAAGACGTTTTCGTTTTTGAAGTCCCAAATATGTTTTCCTGTTAATGTATGACAGTAAATCGTATTGGCTTTCCAGGATGTACACTTAGTGGTACCATCACGCAATGATATTGCTATGCGTTTGGAGTTCCCAACGGGAATATTGACTCGATCAATCAATTTACCTTTGGTATCTAAATATACAATGCGACTCATAGATGGTGATGAAATTCGAATGGCTAGGCTATTCATGTTGAAATCGGTTCCATAACAATGATGACCAATATCTACCGTGTTTATAATGGTGTTAGTAATGACGTTTACAAATACGACTTCTTGCTTGTCCAAAATTGTAACAGCTACAATGTTTTCCCCTGTGTATGAAACCTCAAACGGGAGACCTGAAAACCGGACAATGTCTTTTTCGTAATTTCCGTTATTCGAAAACATCAACAATCGTTTGCCTTCTTGTTCAGTGAATACAAGTTTGCCATCCGGTAATATGTCACAACCTGCTATACAGACACGCCCCTTAACATCAGTTTGAAAGTTGACAGTGGTTTTTTTTGTAAGCTGCGATGTAACACCCAGCTTGCTTTCCTGTGGAATCTGTGCTTGTAATTCAGCCTCTTTCACAAGACTGGCACTACAATGCTTTTTTGTAACAGATACAACACCAAATTTAGAAACATCTTTCACAAAAGATTCCAATTCTGATGAAAAGTCAAACTTCAGTTCAAAAAGGTCGTAATTGAATTCCCCTTTCTGTTTCTTAACTTCTCCATCCACAACACTCGTCATTTCGTTCACTCTTAAGAAAGTCTGGAGATCACTAGCATATTTCTTTATGTTATTCACATCTTGCCGAATACTATCAAAGTCAGTTCGTTTGGTTTCCATGACAACCAATACTTTCTTTAATTCCACTTGTAAATTTTGTTCTTCTGACACCATCTCTTCAACTGCTTTTTTTTCAATTTTATCTAAATGGTCGCTTAGTAATTTGCGCATGTCTGAAATATGGGACAAATAATTTCTTTTTTGTTTTTCAATATCAGAAATATTATTTGTGATATCTGATTTTATTTTTTCAAACGTGGCCTCGACGTATTCGAGATCTCTTTCAATGTGCACAATGGTCGGCGATGACTTGGCATTTTCTGTAACCTCACGAATAGGACGTAATTCTTGGCAATGGCTATGTTCATCGAATGTGCACATAACGCAGCAAGGGTCGCCATGAATCAAGCAGTATAATTCGTACTTATTGTCATGTTTGGTGCATCTGTTCTTTATAGATAGAATGAAACTGGGTAAATTCTGGTAATTTTCCATGGAAATTACGATGTGTTGCTTGGTTGATGAAGATCTGGAATGGTGCCTGTTACAGTCGGTACACAGGAAATCGTCACATTCCGGACACCAGGTGGCTGCCGATTTAGATTCGTTGTCATGATCACAGATGTTGCAACATTGTGTTGTTGGTGTTGCCATGTCAACGTTTCTGAAGAAAATATAACATCGAACATAAAATATTGCAAGTAATAATGTACATGAATAAGAGCAGCCATCTTGAAATATTGCTTTGCTCGGTGTTGCCAATGCAATTGCTTCTGAAACATAAACAGCTACAATCCTTATTTATTATACTTTCAATCAAGTCTACGATTAAAAAATGGCCGCTTACATGATTTTAAGACATGGCATTCTAACGAGAGCTGTGTTAACATAAGATGTTTCGCCATTACCAGATATAACTAACTGTACTTATATGAGAACGTTTATATATAGAATATACGTACATTGTCCGCGAATATAAAATTTATTCGTACGGAGCTTATGCAGCAGGAAGAACAGCAAGTCATCGATCGCGATGGTGTTATTGTGTGTGAGTGTGTTTTGCTTTGTTTGTTTGTCTTTTTTTGGGAGGTGGGGGTGGAGGGCACATAGTTTAACCTAAGGTAAAATTTGCTACGGTGGTGCTGCTGGATCGTCGATTGCGGTTGGGAAAGGGGTTGCTTAGTGTGTGTGTGATGGTGGTGGGCAAGGGGTTACATTGTTTAACCTAAGGTAATTTCTGTATTACATTTTTAATTTCAATAAAATGTCTTTATTTCTTTATTATTTCATCTCTTTCTCCATATGTTAACCTGTTCGTGTCCATATTCATACAATCGTATGTTAACATCAACTTACATGTTTCGACCCTATATATAATCAGTACATTTATTGTAGGAAGTGATACTCGTGACTTCAATACAGAACGTTAAAGGTTATATCATATTTTAAGATCTTATAGTTCCAGCAGATACACCCAAAGACAGGTATATACCCTACAGTAACTCATTTATATATCTCTGGTTCATATTATTTCTCTTTCCCAGTTTTAATATTTCCCATGCAGTTTGATATTTGTAGATCTGTGACAAGTTTGGCACTGACCGAATGATACTGTTATATGTCTCTGTGAACACAACACAATTTGACATATACTGGCAATAAGCTCTAATTGACACCAATAAAGACGATTCCGGTTAAAAAAGCATATGTACATACCTGTAATTTTATTAAAAGATGTCACAGCAAATCTTCATAAAATCAAACATTCGTCTATCAGAAAGTGATGTCCTTTACTAGGCGTGAGATATGTTGATATTGGGCTATAAATAAAAAGAATCGTTTTAAATGTCAGTCCTTAAATGTATAATTTATAGCAAAAACGATGTCTCCCATTACAATAATAAAAAGATTTTAATTGTTCACTCTCATATTATTTCGGTTTGTGTGTATCACATGCACTTGTAGTATGGAATTACCTCCCCCCTTTCCAAACTTGCTGTTTACATATTATAGTGTTCTAACATTTAAAATAATAAAAGGTCGGCTTAAATATTAGAGCATAAAGAATCGGAACATGTCAGCTGCTGTTACCATAACATTGGATGGACATTGTCACGAACGCGTTAAAAAAGGAAAAAAGAAATGAAATAACAAAGAAATTTTACTGCAAATAAATATGTAAGCAGAAAGTCAGAATAAATGGGGAATATGGGTTAGATTTAATATTATTTTATTGCAAATAAGAGCAGCCATCTTGACATATTGCTTTGCTCGGTGTTTTGCTTCTGAAACATAAACAGTTACAATCCTTATTTATAATACTTTCAATCAAGTCTACGATTAAAAAATGGCCGCTTACATGATTTTAAAACATGACAGTCTAACGAGAGCTGTGCTAACATAAGATGCTTTGCCATTACCAGATATAACTAACTGTACTTATATGATAACGTTTATACATAGAGTATACGTACATTGTCCGCGAATATAAAAGGACTGGGAGCTATAAGGGCCAAAATCGGCCCCACCTCAGATGTCGATAACATTTTCTCCAAAATGTATTCACAATATGTGCTTTTCAGAAATAATTACAGTTAGTTAATATGTGCACCTAATTCCTCACAGCCGACCGACAAAGTCAGGTAATGAAAAGCACTGAACGCCATTTTTTTTTCAGAATACAGAACGAACGTATCATTGTATTATAATGCATATCTTTAAAAAAAAAAAAAAAAAAAAAAAAAAAAACCAAACAAACCACAGAGCATAATAAAACTCAGTAAACAAAGCATAAATTTGACTTAATATGCAATGTGGATTGATTTCTGGAATAAAAACATGTTCCGAAACTGTATTATGTAATTAAAGTGAACGAATAGTAATGTCGCAACGTCACCCATTTTCGACGGTCTCCTGTTTTCTACGGCTTGTTTGACGTGATAAAATCTCCATTATTTTGATCGCTTCATTTGTCAGAGGTTATATTATGATGCTGAAATTACATGAATGATCTCAAGAAATATGATTTAACAATGTCATCTTTAAATGTAAGAACTACGTACCACATCTATTATTTCACGTTCAAATTGTATTTTTTTCGTAATTCATTTTTTCGTCACCTTAACAAAGCTTTAATCATTTAAAAAATATATCTCATACAGACCAATTTTGGTTTCATCGTCTACTATGACATTGATAATGTGCATATTGAGGTCATATCAATTCAGAAACTTATTAACCTTGATTGTCGAAAACTGGTCGAAATTTTGGTATTAACCTAAAAAGAAGTAATAGATTAATTTATTTGGACAATAGAACTTTGTCATATTTGAAAATTGTTTAAGCACTTTTTAATCGTACTTTATTCTTAACGACAACCAATGCGATGATATATTCCAGTACATTTTTACGGACAACCATCATAAATCTATAAATTAAAAATGCCAAGGTGCGGGTTGAGAGAAGTCCAATATTTAAAGATCGCTTTTTTATACTATAGAAATATTTTGGGAAATGGTGTGAAGCAAAATGTTTAATGTGTAGCGATTTTAGCTAGGAACCTGTGAATTTTTTTTTATATAAACTGATAACAAGCCATGGAATCAGATATCCCATGGAAAATGGTTGTCGATAGAAAATTGTTTTACAATCAAGAATTTCATATATATTTATGATGAGAACAAGCTTACAACCATATGATTAATCGTGAAGGTAAAATGTGTGTCGCTACCATGAGTCTATGTATGATTGCTTTGATTGTCACTAGAAAAAGAGGAGATGGTAGATATTATTTTGCTTTGTGACAAACCAACAACAAAACTCCTAATACAATGTTGCTATTATAATCTGCTGTAAGTTGTCTTTTACGTGTAAGGAGTGTTTCCTTTACATCCCGCGCTAAGGGATGTATTAAATTCGTTCCTCACTGCTGTCTGGTGTCCCTTTCACATGAAGTCGGCGTTTTCCTAGAAGAAGCCATGTGTTATTTTATTTATGCCAAGTTCGTAGTCATGTCACTTAAGGTTGTCCATCAATGCGGTTGTTTCGAATCATGTCAATTCCGATCACGTTCCGTCTTTTTCGAGTCTTGACGTCTGAAGTGCTTGGCTGACGACTTCGGTGTTTACGCTATTATTGTGACAACGTCAGCATTTCATAGTCGTAGATCCGGTAGAATATAAGTAATTGTAATATGGAGACGCCAAGGAAACGGCTGAATAAATACTGATGTTCGGTACCGTAGTATCTGTCTGATATCGGAAATATATAAAGGCAGGTCGTTTTCCTTTCATAATGCTGACAGCAGCCAATAAAGAAAGAAAACAAATTTCATTTCAAAGAAGTAATTGTCTCTGTATTCAAGTCTTTCATACAAATAAAATAATTTAATTGATATCTGTCTTTAACAAAAAATATTAAGATTTTTTTTCAGCTGATGATCGAACGTTAAAACGGCACATATCGATTGAAGTTTTTGTTGTGTACATTGACACCAAAAGTCTAGTGCTATGCATTCCCGATCGTAACTACTTGGCCATATAATTATATATTATTAGAAGGGTAGCGAGAATGGCCGAGTAGTTTGATGCATTCCATCAAAATCACGTGATCTGGCGGACGAAAATAACAACATTTTGACGGAATGGAAATGATTCGCAACAATCGTATTGGAAATCCATAATAAAACAACGTGTTTTTACTTTTTGGTTCAATACACGCGAAAATGCATATTTTTAATCAGTTACGCCATAAACCAATAAAATTATGTGTGATCTAGTCAAAATGAAAAAAATATATATTAGGAATCAATCACAGAGGTCACATGATCACATTAAAGAGAAATACTAAAGCCGAGCAGAATAACGGCATAACGATGTTCAATACAAGTAATGAAGGAACCGGCGGATCGGGGATATCCTATTCTTCAAGTTCTATGGGATTTTTTTTGCTACGTCCAATCTCTGTATTCTTTGCCATATGCAAATATCGTATTTAATGATAAAGTCTTCGGGATGCTGTTGTGCTATTGCATTTTTTTAAATTTAATAAACAAATGCTGAAAAACGGTTATTTTAAAACACTTAAAGGACGCAGGATTTTTGAAATATCGATTGCGGACGTGTAAATATTCCGGATAGGTTACGTCACAGTAAACGTCATGTAATACAATCGTCGTTTTCATTTTCATTTAATAATTAGCGTAGTAAAAAAAATTCCTTAAATACATGTTTTATAGATGTGCTTCAAAAGCTTCCTTCTTCACAAATTAATTTCTATTGTTTATCTGCTGAAATATCTAAACACCAACGTTACCATAGCATTTTACATGTGTAGACCCTCTCTACTGCTATTTGGATAATAACAATAGAAACAGAGCCGTTTTAACATCATCATGGGCGCACAGGAAAAGCAGTGCACTGGGGCCCATCCCTACATAACCACTCATAGGAATAAAACTGTAAATGTATACAAAATTAAACATCTATATATTGTATTGGTATTTCCAACAAAGTCAGTGTTTAAACCTTAGAAAAACATACAGTACACAACATACATAGATAGGCATTGGGGCCCCTATGCTCGTGCCCCCCTCCCCGGGCAAAGTTCTGCCCCGCGTGCCCATGCGTGAAGACGGCACTGAATACGCACCTCTCCTACATCCCTCCAATGTTAATGTTAAAGATTTACAGACCAAGCTGGACGCAATGTGATGATAATATCATAGACCCTATGGTTCTGATCATGGTGAGGTAAGCGTTGATGCATGTGCATTTTGCATGAACATGTATTATATATGCACGCGCTACAAAATAGTCACAAAACTTAATAACGTAAAATAGTTAAAGCATTTGGTTTTGCAGTTTCTAAGAAAAAGATTAAGTATTAATATGAAAAGTTATGGATAACAGAAGACGGACACTAAATGATAATATTTCTACAATTTTTGTATTGAATGTTGGAACTGTTCCGACAGTGTGATATATATTTTTTTCATTTTATTATAGTTTTGTTCCCATGAGTGGTTGTGTAGGTATGGGCCCCTGTGCACTGCTTTTCTCGGGGGGCCCGTGATACTGCTAAGACGGCTCTGCTTCTATTGTTATTATCTAAAAAGCAGTAGACAGGGTCTACACATGTAAAATGCTACGGTAACGTTGGTATTTAGATATTTCAGCAGATAAACAATACAAATTAATTTGTGAAGAAGGAAGCTTTTGAAGCACATCTATAAAACATGTATTTAAGGAAAATGGGGGGGGGGGGTGAATTTTATTTGTGAATTAAATAAATGTTATGTTTCGACAGTTTAAAAAGAAAAAGAAAAAATTGTTGCGACTAAAGCTTAAATCAGCGTTAAAAATTGAACAAATATCAGTGGTTTTGTAAATGAAATTGATTTTAAATAGAAAATCTGAATTTATTATTTATTAATTTATTATTAATGATACAATTTTATTTCCCTTGGGAGGTGGAGAATTTGAAATAAAAATACAGGACCGGATTTTAAGCAAAGATAATAATCCAGGATTAGTTTTTTATTAAGAAAATCAAGAACCCTGTGTCCAGGAATTTTTGTTTCTAAAGTTAATAATATGAAATATTGACATCCACACTTGGCTTTTGGACAGCACATTTCTGTGTCCACACTTGTAATTTAAAAAGAAAACCCAGCTGAGTTGCAATTGTTAAACAAAATATAGTTGTGATCGTCTTCCGTAATTAAAATCGTCAAAATGAAATACAACCGAATTGATATCAAATGGTAACATGTTTCAACCTCATTTAAAATATACCTTGAAATGCTTTCAAACTTGTACATCACGTTCACGATATTTTATTACAACACTTCACTCAAGTGTACATTTTTTTTTGTGTTCTAGTTATTGGACTTTATCAAACAGAATCATACAGTTTACATCAGAGGCGGATCCAGGATTTCAAGCTAGGGGGCGCACTTAAAAAAATTGTGCCGAGCGAAGGGAGGCGCGAAAATTTTTGGGGTATTTCGTGTGAAAAAATCACGATTTTACGCCAAAAAATCATATTTTTCCAATTTTAGGGGGAGGCGCACGAAGTTTTTGGGGTATTTCATGTGAAAAATCACGATTTTACCCCCAAAAAATCTTATTTTTTCCAATTTTAGGGGGGGGGGGGGGCGCCGGGTGCGCCCCCCCTGACTCCGCACCTGTACATATAATGCAATTAATACGCATTTAAACCACAGAAGAATATTTCTATTTTCCACACCTTGTGGTGTTGGCACTGCATGAAACATTATCTTTTGTTTGCCTTTTCAATTCACCAAAAGCCGAACGGAAGTTGATCTGTAACTGAAGTTCAAATTTCATCAGCTTTTGATGAAAAAAAGATGATCTTCCATCTATTAAATATTCAAAAAGATAACAAAAAGGTCATCTTCCATCTTTCATGATTAACAAAAGTTTACCGTAAGATAACCTTTCACCTTTTGTCAATGTTAACAGACCAACTTCCATCTTTAATGAAATGCAAAAGTTAACAGTAAGATAATCTTCATTCTTTTGTTAATTTGAAGATGCCATGTTCACCTTTAATGATATGCAAATGTGTTCTGTAAGGTTACCTTTCACCAATCCAAAAAGGCCAACTTCCACCTTTCATGAAATTTGAAACTTAATCGTTCACCTCTGGTAAACACAAAAAGCTCATATGTGCAAACTAGATCCCCAGTGAATATTAGCTTCCACCTCTTAGCTAGTTTCTTAAGGTGAGGTGGGCCGTTTAGCACTATTGATCATATATAATGACCGAAACGTGCGACGGTATTCTTGGACTTTCAGCTGTTTAACAAGGGCATCAAAATAAGTTGATGGACTTAAAATAAAAACCATATCCCCACCCCACCATTCCCCTTGGTACGGATCGCTTTTCATTACCGCTGAGCTTAGTTGTTCGAATTCCGTGTGATCTAGAGACCCTCCGATGCTATTTCGGGGTAGTTATCCTTTCAACATGGCGTCGATTTTTGCTTTAAAGTGTACATGAATAGTCCCCGAATTTGTTTTACCTCGATTTATCGTTATGTGACCTTATAAAAAAGTACAGTATAGTTTCTTCTTTCCGCATAACGTTAGAAACAGAACTTGTCCAGAAAGGGGGAGAGTCTCATATTTTTTGTCATTTATGTTATTTATTCATTTTAGACCTATTCCTTTTTTTATTTTTTATTTTTTTTTAGAGTCGACAAATATATGCTTTCGTTTTAAGCCTATGAGGCGATGTAATCCATGATCCACATCTACAAATCGGATTTTGTTTTAAAGAAGAGTTATGGTTCGTGAAACGATAGGCGGCAGCGCGTTCCGCGTGAGGAATCCCGCCACTGCTAAGAAAGACAAAGAGATGGATGCAATCGATAAAGCTTCATGAGCTTGCTAAGAAATTCACGACGGTTCTACGACAGATGAATTAGTTAAGATTTTATTAAATCTGACGTTTCATTCCGCAGTTACATCTGCAATTGAAAGGTTTGTATTTCTAACATCCATTATTGCGAGTACACTGCAAGTGCAAACAACGACCTTTTCAAAAGTACAAAAAAAAACATCGAAAATACCTTCAAGACAGATAAATATATGCAAAAACTCCCTCGCGAAAAGCATGTTGAAGTTAAATATTCTCCCGGGTCCATTTTTTTTTCACTGTCGATGATTGATAGATTATTCAATTCCTTTCCAGTACCATACAGATACAGATATTGTTATTATAAACTTAACTGCAGTTTCATTGTAACCCATTCCTCAAATACTGTTTCAGAAAGAACATACATAAAATCAATGATTTAAAGAAAGCTTGTTTACATATCTAATATGGATAAGGGTTTGCTACATGTGCTTAAAACAGAAAAGGTGGGGTTACATTTGTATGTTACTTAGGCAGCAACCATTTACGGTCCGATCATGGGTTTTCTTGGGACATTAGTTTTCGTGGAGTGCGACGTTTGTCAATGGAAATTATGACATCATAATCGACCCAAAAACAGGTTGGAAACAAGTCACCAAACCAGGGATAATCCCTCGTTTGGGGGACTACCCCTCAAATAAGGGATACAAATATCCCCCAAATGAGAGGTTGTCAGCTTTAGAATTAATTTAAGGCATTAAAATCATGACAAGTTTACTGCAAATAAGGGTAATAACAAAATTACAGAACTCCAATCTATCTTCCAAAGGGAAAGTCAAAACTCATAAGTATATAAACAGACAAAATCAGTCAACAACAAGAAAACTGTGAAAACCGTAATGATCCTGACTTGGTACAGGCATTTCTAATGAAATGGTGGGTTGAATCGGATTTTAAGGTGCCAAACCTCCCGCTTTCATTAGGGTTCAAAGGTTCCGGCGGTCACTATAACAGTATTTATAACAATACTGGAACAAAATAGTTGTTAAGATAGTACTAAATTCAGTGATGAGGGTGGAACATTTATCGTGAACCATCTCCATCAACAACCCCGAGTCACCTGAAGTAACTAAAACTACAAGAGTAAAACCTACCCAGACCATTCGTGTACAGTTCAAATACATATCCGGTCTGGAATATATACATTTGTATATTGCTTGAAAGGTATTATTGGGTTATATTTTCATCAAATTTATTATTAGTGTAAAACAGGTTGGTCATAAAAAGGCATATAATAGGTCATTTGGTATACCTATAATTTTGCTATGTAAATTTTTTTCATTTTGTTTTTGTAGATTTTTATTCAAATGTGCACTTATTTACATGTACCGGTATACAAAAAAACCCAGCAGTTTTTGCTAAGGAACTTGTTATGTAGCAAAACTGTTCAGAGTGTCCTAGCCTCTCTTTAGTATAGCAAAACAGAATAATTTAGTTTGGAAAAAAGTTACAAATGTACGACTGTGATAATTTTTTTTTATTAAATTACAGTCCATTCTTGTTATGTCGAACCCATAGGGACAAGACAGTTTATTTTGCTCAAGTCAAAATGAACTGTCTTGTTCCTATGGGTTTGACATGACAGGAATGGACTGTAATAATCATATATCAGGAGTAAATCTGTATACTGTAAATTCAGAAATTTATGCGTGCATTTATTATTGCGAATCACTGACAAGCGCCCAGAATGCGAGTTTTAATTAATGCGATTTCATTTTATTTTCAAATAGAACATTGCTCCCAAAGATAAAAATGCATGTTTTTATTAATGTGATGAACGACCTGTCGCAATATTCGCATTGATAAAAACAATAGAAAAAGTATTTGATATCTGAATTGATTCATGTCTTTCAAATAGCTTCTTCATGGTTTTGAAGTCATTTTATGATGCCTATTATTTCTTTTTATTACAGATGGAAAAAAAGTTTTGTCTCATGAAAACTGAACTAAAAATAGAAGCAATAACAGAAAGATGGACAGATTCACTACAAATCTTGAAAAGGTAACTAGGAAATTAGTAGCCACAATTAAATTATATCATATCCTGATTTGGTACCAGCATTCCATCTTATAGAATGTATTATTGGATTTATTATGGACATACACATGTAATACTTGAATTGTTTAGTGTTTGGTTTTGAAACATTATTTCATTAGATTAGTTGAATTTTGATTTCTTCTTTACATTTTGTTTACAATTTTTGTTGGTATTTTTGCTGGAAAGTGATGATGATAATCTGAAAGTTCTGAAAATAATGAGGAAAGTGGAACAGAAAATCAAGTTTTGATAAAAAAAAAATGAAATTGACTTGATTACTTCAAGGTTGATGTAAGTATTAGAATTTTAACAAATGTTATTGATTACACCATCAGGGGTCGACATAAGAAAAAAAATTAACTAGCCCATAACATTTTTGAACAACTGGCCCCTTCAAAATTCCACCGGCCCGAGAAATATCGTCATGGACCGATATAAAAGGGGGGATTTGCCCCCCTCCCCCCTCCCAACAAACATGAAACTAAAGATCGAGCAATATGAACTCCATTAAAACCTTGGGTGAACTCATTTTCTCTGGAAGGATAAGCAGTTCCTGCTCCACTAGTGGCATCCGCAAATAGTTAAATTGACTGTCAGTGATTTAAACATGTACATATAGTTTTTGTATTCTATGAATGAATGTTGTACTTGCTTTAAACAAGGGTAAAGTTCATGACATTTTCCCATACATGCAGTGTTTTTAATGCATTACAATTAACAGGTATGGTTAGAAGATAATCAAACAATCTACATATAGATAGTCAAACTTGTTATCAAATGTATATAATTTTAACCTTTGATTCATTTTTTATTGTATATATGTTAACTTATGTATTAACTAAATTTAATACGGCGCTCGGCCAATAATCTACAGTAGTGAAGGACGGCCAGAAATATAAAGAAGAAGAAGAAGTCTCAGCGACCCCCTCTGTATAACGGCTTCCTTTTTTAGCTAATCTTATTTATTCCTCCCCAGCATTTTCCTGTGCATTCGACCTTAAAATAACGACCCACTGTCTAACGCGACTAACGACCATGTTCTTTGAGTAAAAATCCTTCACATAACGACTATTAGAAGATTATTATCAAACTGGAAGTTAGATAATCAATAAACAAACACAGTCCCGACTTTGGAAAATTTTCCGTTTTGCCCAGCTGATGCAGCGATTGTTGCCAATATCCCTCTTGCTGATATCGGCATGAGTCCATACCTGTTACTAGTTGATAATAATAGACTTTTCATATTAAACGAAGTCACGATTAGCGTTATTGTGTATTCGCCATTTCTTTTACAGGTAAGATGTTCACGTGATGATTTATTATTGTTGTTTGGTTTATTTGGGTTTATTTCTTATTGATATTAAATATTTAAAATTGCTTAATATAGAAAATACCGTTTTAATCTTTCAGTTTTATAAATAAATAATCGTGATTTTGAAAATTATTGAATTATGAAGTACTGGTTCCCAGCATATATGTCTGTCAATATTCGTTTAACGTGCGGTAACAGATCAAGGTAAACACATGCTGATTGTGTGATTAGGCTATTTATAGATTTCGGCGAGTGATTGAAGTTGAATTTTAACGTTTTGTCGGGAAATTTCATTAGTCTGTTATCAGTCGATATTGAATGACACGGAAGAAACGAAAGTTGCTGGCCCAAGTGGCCCGAGAATATCAACTGGCCCAGCGGGCCGATCTTTGTTCAGTTTGACCGGCCCGACCGTAAATATACTGGCCACGGGCCAGCGGTTACGTCGACCCCTGCGCCATGTTAAGATGTTCCATGTCCCATGAACACCTTTTTATTTTCTCAACTTGAGTTCTACACATTCTTGCCCAATATAAAGGTTGCTATTGAAAATAGAAGGGATGACCCCTTCAGAAAAGGTGTAACAAATATTCATTTGCTCGAATTTCTCTTATTGACATGTTGTCATTGTGTGATATAGCACTATTTATTGTTTCTCTCTACCCATTACACTAGTCTCATTATATAGTATACAGTATATTAGCTTTAACACACATTTATCTTTCTTGCTTGTACAATTTCATAATGGTAACCTCTCTTTTTAGGTAAAATTTGCCAACCTGGAATCTAAAAAGAAGTCACCACCAAGACTTGTATTAAAGAATGTGGGCAAAACCGTCAGTTTGATATACATTGTGGGAGATGGCCTGAAAATAGACTAAGAGGCAGGAAAAGACAATTAAGAAATGCACCTCTTAGTTTGAGTAGATTTGAGTCAATATGTTGGTGACGCAGGTCCAGACCTGATGTTGCCTTTGTTATATTCTAAGTTTAGAGTTGGAAGTGGTTCGTAGCTCATTAACCAAGTACATTGGAGTTGTGAGACATAGCAAAAAAAGTGCAAACTCATGTATTATATAGCTGTGGTCCATCAAACTGTTGATATTAAAAAAAAACATTTGAGGTGTTGCATATTTAAAGTATGTTAATATAGGTGCTTTTTTGGCAATTTGTTTCAGAAAGGATTGTGCTAAATAAAATTACTATATATATGTAGAGTAGTTGCAGATATCTGATAGTACCCATTATTGTAGTAAGCATTTTTTATGAATTAGATTTGATGTGCTTACTTTCAGTTTTAGTTATGGGATGTTTTTGGCAAAAATTTGAAAACAAAGACAATTTATATTTGCCAGTAAATCCCTTGTGTTGTGAAATGTATGCTAAACAGTTTTCAAATATCAATGATTTTTTTAGCTCTGCATCTAATTTTTATGGTGTCAATTTCTAAAATATTGTCTTATCTAGACACCATAATTGGTCTGCAGATGTATCATGAAAGGCATATGTTTGCAAATATACTGACTGAATTAATTGTGTGAAACAGTCAGTCTACTGATCAATACCTTAACATTTTACTAACAGGATGATCATATGTAAGAAGGCATGCACATTAATGCTGTTGGTGAAGCTGCCACTTACAGTCTACTGATCAATACCTTAACATTTTACTAACAGAATGATCATATGTAAGAAGGCATGCACATTAACGCTATTGGTGAAGCTGCCACGTACAGTCTACTGATCAATACCTTAAATTTTACTAACAGGATGATCATATGTAAGAAGGCATGCACATTAACGCTGTTGGTGAAGCTGCCACTTACAGTCTACTGATCAATACCTTAACATTTTACTAACAGGATGATCATATTCAAGAAGGCATGCACGTTAACGCTGTTGGTGAAGCTGCCACTTGCAGTCTACTGATCAATGCAGGCTTAAATCAACATAAAATCTCATTTCAATACTTTTTAAACCTTGCTACACAGGTTTCTTAATGTAAATTCTTAAAATGAATATTTGTTGAGCACAGGAAATTAGAAATACTCTAAAATTATGTTCAAATTTGTTCTTAATATCAATATTTGATCAGCAATGGAAATTATAAAAAATAGTAAAATTGTGCCATATATTGTAATTTGATTTGTTTCTTAATTACCCGGAGTAATGTAAATGGTGGGTCAACTTGTATGTTGTCTGTCAATACATTGTATCATTTGAATAAATCGTTAAATGTTGGTGTTTGGTATTTTCCGTTCTTTTCTTAAATATATCTATATTTTCCTCAAGTGATATGGTTATGAATGTAGATACAAGACAAGATTGCTCTATATTTGAGTGGTCCACTCTTTTTTGTAAACAAGAAAATATGAACTTTCTATTTATTTGTCATAAATGCTAATTTAATATAATAATGCCCCTTCTACTGGACTATTAGTGTCATCTGCCCAGTGGCCAGTGCATCTGTTCTTGTATATTCTTTATGCATTTTTTAACAAATTTTCAGTTAAATAAACTGAAACAAGGTCTCTGCTATGTCTCCTTGGGCATAGGTTTAGTCTTCACGCTCCCCAAAATTTTTATTTGAGCATTCTTATGATGTGCTACAAGTCTTTTTTGAATCACAATTTTTGGTAAATGGGACCAAAATGATTGAATAGTTATTTTGAGGCCGAGTTTTCATTGAACTTTTCATTCATTTGATCTTTTACAGCACTTGCCCTGGGCACTTGTTACTATATTTGTATACATGCATTTTGTTTTCAACATCTTAGTCTTATGATTTCAAATACTCTATAGTACAGAGATAACCACCATTTCTGATGGTTGCAATTTAGTCACATCATTGTAAAATTATTGGTGTCCATATGATACACATAGCTACCAGTACTCAACTATTAAATGGGCCAGTTAAGATAACAAGGCGAGCAATTCATGTTCACATGAGCCTCTAGTTTTTTTAATTCAGTATTGATTTGTTGAATTTATTTATTTGCTTGTTGAAGATGATTAAAAATTTAAAAGAAAACATATTATTTCTTCTGTCTATGTAAATTACATGCCTTCTAGCTTAGTCATCAATTGCAACTTATATAAAAAAAACATACCAATTTCACTCAATGCTCCTGATTAATTCATTGCCTTTGAACAATGCAGTAAATAAAAAAAGTAATTCTATGTATAGGGTGTTTCATTGTTAAATACAGTGATGGGAGTCAAATTGTGGTCTGGCAAGATATAGCGATTGATCAGTTTCATCGTTTTGTATGCCAGAAGGTTTAATTCAGATGGAAAAGTTGAAAAAAGAACAAGCTAAGTTTATAAATTTACAGTATTGTAAGCATTTTGTGTCTTGTGTCAATATATGATATCAATGTCACATCGAATGCTTTCAACCAGCTTGCAGATCATTTTGGAAGAAGGAAATCAACTTCATGCAACCTTTTGTTAATGAACAGTAGGAGTGGTCTGGCAAGATATAACGATTGATCGGTTTCAACATTGTAGGTCAGGAGGTTAAAAAACGTGATTCTTTGGGAATAAACTTTCATTACCTTTTTTAGTTGTGAAAGGTGAAACATTGTTCATATTTGGTCTAGAAAGATCAACCTTTTGTAATATTTCAATTTGGAAAGGTCACCTTTTTGGTGATTTTTGGTTCAATCAGATGACATTTGGTTTATAATTTGGTGATAAAAGGTGAACTTTGATTGACCTTTTGGTTCAATCGGATGACATTTGGTTTATATTGTGGTGAAAAAAAGGTGAACTTTGATTGATATTTTGTTGCTAAAAGTTAATTGGGAAGTCCATCTTTTGATTATATTTTAACCATATGAAAGTTAGCATTTCATACACCTGTTGATGTTAACAAATGGGGGCCATTTCGACTACCTTTTAAGAAACAAAAGATGAACAAAAAGATGATGTTTAAGACCTTTTGATTTTTTTCAAAATGTAAGTAAAATACAACAAAAGGTAATGAAAATATGACATTTCCAATACCTTTTGGCTGCCTCAAAAGGAGAAATTTCATGCAGTGTGGGTCGCTATTGTGCATGCGAAATATCAATTGCAAACCCCATTGACTGGCTATTTGCTGCCTGTCTAGAATATTTTATTTTTTTCTCCATCGACAGTTCAGAAGCTAGAAAACAATATGATGAATATTGTCTGTCAATCATGCAAACAATAACGTATGCACAAAAATTAAACATATATAAATTGTATTGGTATTTCCAACAAAGTCAGTGTTTAAACCGTAGAAAAACATGCAGTACACAACATACATAGATAAGCATGGGGCCCCTATGCTCGTGGGTCCCCGGGCAAAGTTCTGCCCTGCTTACCCATGCGCTAAGACGGCACTGAATACACACCTCTCATACATCCCTCGAATGCTAATGTTAAAGATTTACAGACCACGCTGGACGCAATGTGATGATAATACCTTAGACCCTTTGGTTCTGGTCATGGTGAGGTAAGCGTTGATGCATGTGCGTTTTGCATAAACATGTACTATATATGCACGCACTACAAAATAGTTCCAAAACTTAATAACGTAAACTAGTTAAAGCATTTGGTTTTGCAGTTTCTAAGAAAAAGATTAAGTATTAATATGAAAAGTTATGGATAACAGACGACGGACAATAAATGATAATATTTCTACAATTATTCTATTGAATGTTGGAACTGTTCCGACAGTGTGATATATATTTTTTTCATTTTATTATAGTTTTATTCCTATGAGTGGTTGTGTAGGTATGGGCCCCAGTGCACTGCTTTTCCCGGGGGTCCGTGATGGTGTTAAGACGGCTCTGCTTCTATTGTTATTATCCAAAAAGCAGTAGAGAGGGTCTACACATGTAAAATGCTACGGTAACGTTGGTATTTAGATATTTCAGCAGATACACAATACAAATTAATTTGTGAAGAAGGAAGCTTTTGAAGCACATCTATAAAACATGTATTTAATATAATATAATTAAACAACCTTATTAAAAAAAACCTGCTGAGATGTGCTAATTTGGGTCACGGGTCACCGTAATCGGGCGGCTGTATCGATAAACAGATACGGTGTTGAAAAAACTGTTGATACTCATAAAATATTGATAAATGCTATAAAATTTTATGTTTGTCTTCAAGACATATGACAGACAAAACCATGTGTGAAGTTTTATGACGAAATATCTCCGATTTCTATGTAAATTTACGAGTTGAAGTTGCGCTGTATCGAGAAACATACGGTGTTGAAAAAACTGTTGATACTTATACAATATTGATAAATGCAATAAAATGTTATGTTTGTCTTCAAGAAATATGATAGACAAAACCATGTGTGAAGTTTTATGACGAAATATCTTCGATTTCTATGTCAATTTACGAGTTGAAGTGGGAACATTTTATGTTAGATTTCTAAAAATCTTCTACTCTGAAACCACAGGTAAATTTACTTTAGCGATGTATTTTTATCTTGGACAAGAATACTGAGCGTCCTGATTGGATGACATTGGATGACCGATTTAAAGCACACTGACTCTGCATGGTAACAAGATGCATGTAAAAGAAATCTGTTATATTTATTCATTTGTTTGATTCTGGAATATTGTTGATCATTGATTTAAACAAGAAAAAAGGGAAAAAAAGGTGGGGTGTGAATTTTATTTGTGGATTTTACAGTTAAATAAATGTTATGTTTCGACAGTTTAAAGAGAAAAATAAAAATGTGTTGCGACAAAAGCTTAAATCAGCGTTAAAAATTGAACAAATATCAGTGGTTTTGTAAATGAAATTTATTTTAAATAGAAAATCTGAATTTATTATTTATTAATTTATTATTAATGATACAATTGTATATCCCTTGGGAGGGAGAGGGGGGCTATGATGAACATTTGAAATAAAAACACAGGACCGGATTATAAGCAAAAATAACAATCCAGGATTAGTTTTTTATTAAGAAAAATCCAGAACCCTGTGTCCAGGATTTTTTGTTTTTAAAGTTAATAATGTGAAATATTGACATCCACACTTGACTTTTGGACAGCACATTTCTGTGTCCACACTTGTAAATTAAAAAAGTAAAACCCATCTGAGTTGCAATTGTCAAAATAAATATGGTTGTGATCGTCTTCCGTAATTAAAATCGTCAAAATGAAATACAACCGGATTGATATCAAATGGTGACATGTTTCAACCTCATTTAAAATATACCTTGAGATGCATTCAAACTTGTACATCACGTTCACGATATTTTATTACAACACTTCACTCAAGTATTCCTTTTTTTTCTGTTCTAGCTAAAGGACTTTATCAAACAGAATCATACAGTTTACATGTAATGCAGTTAATACGCATTTAAGCCACAGAAGAATATTTCTATTTTCCACACCTTGTGATGTTGGGTCGCTATTGTGCATGCCAAATATTAATTGCAAACCCCATTGACTGGCTATATGCTGCCTGTCTAGAATATTTTATTTTCTCGATCGACAGTTCAGAAGCTAGAAAACAATATGATGAATATTGTCTGTCAATCATGCAAACAATAACATATGCACAAAAATTAAACATATATATATATATATATTGTATTGGTATTTCCAACAAAGTCAGTGTTTAAACCTTAAAACTATTTTAGTTCATTTTAGAAGTAGCATCGATAGACCATTAAACCTACCTCAGTATCTCGGTAGTAATAACTATTTCAGTATCAAGGAAGAAAATATATAATCAATAATTGGGGGCTTATGAAAAAAAAACTATTTTGGATGAAGTGGTGTTTATTTTATTTTTATGTTATATAGCTGTTACGTGCCGACATTCCACCGTTTTTTACAGCAAAGATCGCTTCTCAAACATCAAAACGTCATCTTAAGCCCTTGTAATATTTGAACTTTTTCCCGTCGTTTTTCAAGAAATTTAACACCTCGTGCACCAAAAAAATACTTTAACAGTATTTGCGTTTTATTTATTTTAATAATCTGGTAGAATATTTTCTTAAGCACGACTACGGAGGTGCTTAATCTGTTCGAAAACCGTCGAAATATCGCGGGCAACATTCCACGAAATACAGAAAACAAATAACGCTCATGACGTCACAATGACGTCAAATACGTATCGATTTTGTTGGAAACAAGTTTTAATATCAAAAGTATGATGTCGTCTATAAAATAAAAGACATCAAATTGTAATCAAGATTTTTCCAAGATAATGATTCATTAACTATGGGGCCATATATGGCACTTACAGTCCCCAGTTCTTTTTATCGCATTGACGCAGGACTGCATGCACTGAGTTTTTCTTCTTGTTTCAATGTACACAAACTGTATTTAAAATAGATACAATTATTTACAGAAACAAGTTATTTACTGATGTATTTCATTACTTAGTGGCTGAGTAACCCAGCGTCCACCGTAGTGCCTATGGTATTACTTGAAATGAATCATAAAATGTACAGAGATTGTGTATATATATATATACATAATGGTATCATATATACAATCATAAGAGTGAAAATATTGATTTTAAGGGTCTGACCGAGGTTATAAATAAAGTAATATTTAACCACCTCCACAATCCTCCACCAACAAAATCTTTTGAAATAATCATTAACCGTCTATACTCAAAACAACTGCTCAATGTGGTGTTGGTGGAAGATGTGAAGGTATATAAACTAGCTAAAATGTACATTGAATATGTCGTTTATAGTCCATTTTAAGCGTTATCGTCTAATTATGATGTCATTATGACGTCATAGCGCACCCAATCTCACGGAAAGATATATTTTTTGAAATTTATTTATATAAGAATTAAATTAGCAAATAGTTTTATTCTATGTCAAGCATTATTTTTTAATAAAATGTGGGGCCAATTTTGCACCTTAACGCCTCTCCCTCTTTATTCGTACGGAGATTATGAAGCAGGAAGAACAGCAAGTCGTCGATGGCGATGGTGTTATTGTGTGAGAGTGTGGTTTGTTGTTTTTTTTGGGGGTGGGGGTGGGGGTGGAGGGCACATAGTTTAACCTAAGGTAACATTTGCTGGATCGTCGATTGCGGTTGGGAAAGGGGTTGTTTAGTGTGTGTGTGGTGGTGGGGGGGGGGTTACATTGTTTAACCTAAGGTAATTTCTGTATTACATTTTTATTTTCAATAAAATGTCTTTATTTCGTTATTATTTCATCTCTTTCTCCATATGTTAACCTGTTCGTGTCCATATTCATACAATCGTATGTTAACATCAACTTACATGTTTCGACCCTATATATAATCAGTACATTTATTGTAGGAGTGATACTCGTGACTTCAATACAGAACGTTAAAGGTTATATCATATTTTGAGATCTTGTAGTTCCAGCAGATACACCCAAAGACAGGTATATACCCTACAGTAACTCATTTATATATATCTTGTTCATATTATTTCTCTTTCCCAGTGTTAATATTTCCCATGCAGTTTGATATTTGTAGATCTGTGACAAGTTTGGCACTGACCGAATGATACTGTTATATGTCTCTGTGAACACAACACAATTTGACATATACTGGCAATAAGCTCTAATTGACACCAATAAAGACGATTCCGGTTAAAAAAGCATATGTACATACCTGTAATTTTATTAAAAGATGTCACAGCAAATCTCCATAAAATCAGAACATTCGTCTATCAGAAAGTGATGTCCTTTACTAGGCGTGAGATATGTTGATATTGGGCTATAAATAAAAAGAATCGTTTTAAATGTCAGTCCTTAAATGTATAATTTATAGCAAAAACGATGTCTCCTATTACAATAATAAAAATATTTTAATTGTTCACTCTCATATCACATGCGCTTGTAGTATGGAATTACCTCCCCCCTTTCCAAACTTGCTGTTTACATATTATAGTGTTCTAACATTTAAAATAATAAAAGGTCGGCTTAAAAATTAGAGCATAAAGAATCGGAACATGTCAGCTGCTGTTACCATAAGATTGGATGGATATTGTCTCGATATGGATATGGTTGTTTCACACTCTAACCTTAGAGTCTAATGCTGTAAATGGAAGAAGAAAAAGAAGATACGTAACTCCATACCATAAGCGTCTGTGCTTTGAATCACTGGTAGTTGTTTATAAGAATAGTATATCGACCGTGTAACTTTCATAACACTCCCCCTTTTTTATAATTAATTGATAATGAAAAATCTAATTTGTATTACTGTGTTTGGCACATTTTACCTTCATAAATACCTGTTACCTGATAAGATTTACCTTCATAAATACCTGTTACCTGATAAGATTTACCTTCATAAATACCTGTTACCTGATAAGATTTACCTTCATAAATACCTGTCACCTGATAAGATTTACCTTCATAAATACCTGTTACCTGATAAGATTTACCTTCATAAATACATGTTACCTGATAAGATTTACCTTCATAAATACATGTTACCTGATAAGATTTACCTTCATAAATACATGTTACCTGATAAGATTTACCTTCATAAATACCTGTTACCTGATAAAATTTACCTTCATAAATACCTGCTACCTGAGAAAGCCACCGACCTGCTGCAAGTCTTTGACAAGCTTTGTCATATAATGTTGCATCGAAAATATACATCGCCATGAGTGATGTTCAAACTCAAAACGTTAGTGGTGGTTGTTACTAATTACATAGGTAGTTGACAATCCAACTACCATACGATCATGACCACGACGGCCCGTTGTAAGTGCAAGTATTAAGGATTTTGGTATAAAATGACAAGAAAAAAATTTCAGACCGTCAGAATTTTCCAAAACAAAATCTATAGATCATAGAAAGAAGCGAAATCGATACCCCAAGCAAACAAATACATGACCGCGTACGTTCCTAGCGTGGAACATCATCTTCAGTGAAAAGGGGAAGGGTTAAATCTGACAGTGTATTTCCTTTTTTTTCATTTTGTTTATTTTTTACATATACTTTATTTAAGATTTTACACTTTGATATCATGTAAAGGATCCATGTACATTCTGCTTTGATATTATTCAATTTTTATGGCGGAAACATTGACATTTTTGGAATTTTCCATTACTTTAATAATAAACCCAGACTAATTTTCAATGATATTTCCAGACAAACGACAAAAACGGTCTTACATACTAATTATGAATTACCCACTTAACTAAATAAAGTACAGGACCACTTAGTTTGATGGATTACGTTTTAGAGTGCAGTTACTGATAAAACACATTATCTTAATTGATAGCATATGGAAGGTATTTTCATATTTTCGATACTTAAATTAGTTCACAGTTTAAAAAAAAATATGAGGTCTTCATTGCATGAATTGTCAATCACTGTCTCTCTTTCAATAGATGCACAAGGATAAATGAAGCCCTACTAGATGTTCAGATAATACCAATTGTATATGTTATCACATATAGCTTAGGATATGTAAGGTTTATCGTAGTCAGAATCCCGTCCTTCCTTCCTCTCTCATTTTAGAGGTCGTCGTGGCAGTGATAGTATGGTAGTTGGATTTTCAACTACATGTGTCATCAGTGCCTATCACGACTAAAGTTGTGAGTTCGAACCAGTTCATGGCGAGATGTAATCGATACAACATTATGTGATAAAGTTTGTCGGTGACTTGCGACAGGGCGTTGGTTTTCACCGGGTAATCCGGTTTCCTCCACCAATAAAACTGACCACAACACATCAATAGACTATTGTTACGTGGCACTAAACACCATAACACCAAACAAAACAAAACATCTCTCACTACCGGAAAACCGCCAGGTTAACATGACGGGTATCAAGAGCAGGTAAGGATCTGCATATCCTGAGGAACCTGAATTTATCCCTGGTTCTTGTTGTTCATTGTGTCCAATTGCATGTCTTCATGTTTTTAGATCAGTGTTGTAATGTTCTCCAACATTTCCTTGTTAAAACGATACTCGATCGGGTCCATATTTGCTCCCATTTGTTTTATAGCAGGTTCATGTTTTATTGTATTAAGCGAGTTTTGTTTTGGAAATCTTCGTGTCGGTTAACAGTACAACAACGGGTGCCACTAGTTGAACAGAAACAGTTTACCATTCCTGGGTACCCGAGTTCACCCCGATTCTTGTTGCGTTACTTTAGCTTTCTGCGTTTTGTTTTATTGACATTTTGTTGTCCTTTGTATTCCTCGTTTAATCATTGTATCGTTTCTTCTTTTTGATTTACTGGTCCTGAATATAGCTGAACAATTTCTCGCTGGACGTTAAACACCAATCAATCAATCAATCAATCAATCAATCAATCTTTTTGATTAATGACTTCCCATCACCTATTTGGTATCTTCAAACTGTTTTTATAGTCTTTGCTTGACTTGATTGCAGAACAAACTTAATAAACGTCTACCATATTGAAGGTTGACATGCTAATCATTACTCCACAGAATACAACGTGAGAATGGAACAGGAACACGAGAACATGAACATAAGTTTTAGGTAATTAAAGGACAGCGTGCCTTCGTTTAATGGTAGTATATATCTTTGGTAATGGTGTAGTAACTATTACGTGTGTGAAGTCTCAGTCTCAATAACCAGTCGAAATTCATATTTTAAAACGCAAAGCCCTCAAATCCAGATTATAGCTGCTAATTAAAAGAGCAACTGTGCTACCCGTATATGCAAATTAAATGCTTCATAGCCACAAGTAGAAATTATTTCCGAAATGTTGTATCTACTGTCGTTTTGTGGTCTCGATTTCTGTTTTCTATTTGCTACGCACATGTTCTGTTGTCTGTCTTTTTGTGGTCTCGATTTCTGTTTTCTATTTGCTACGCACATGTTCTGTTGTCTGTCGTTTTGTGGTCTCGATTTCTGTTTTCTATTTGCTACGCACATGTTCTGTTGTCTGTCGTGTGGTGATCTCGATTTCTGTTTTCTATTTGCTACGCACATGTTCTGTTGTCTGTCTTTTTGCTGCACGTCACAGTTCTGCTTTCCAATAACATAAGATACAATGACTATAATGGTATATATTTTCCAACAAGTGTATTTTTGTCAGAATCTTGCCATTATCATCAAATTTAATTATTTTTTTTATATATGATAGACATGTTTACTTCATATTCATTTAATATTAGTAAATGCAATCAAATCACCTTTGCTCTTTCTAGGTAATGTTGTTTTTTTTTCATACACGCAAATAGCCTCGAATGTAAAGGAGTGTGAATCAAGTTATTTTTTTTACACTTCCTGTCCCTTAATATGTCAATATACAATAAATAATGAAATTTGAAACTTCCTCATTGTAAAATTAAGGGCTTTTTAGTTTCCAAGATTTTCAATGTTTATGGTAGACAGGATAATTGTCGACGTATAATTATAGCGTGATAAATTATTAACGTATATTTAAGGAATATTTTCAATTTTTTAGCAGGGTATACGATATTACCTGGTTTGGGGCAGTTTACGCGTAAAACAGTTCTAAACCAGGTTGTACAAGTAAAACATGTAAAACAAATTTCAAATATTCCCTATAGATTAATATTTACAACAAGATTTTACGATTTCTATATTTTTATTACTATTATTTCATAGGACTATCTGAATTTGTCGTTGACGACTGAATATATTGGTGACGTCACAATAACAACCCAGGTTATCAAGGATGACCATATTTTTATCCAGGCGGATCAATCAACCAGATTGCAGTTTTCAAATGAAATGAAATTATACAGATATGAACGTATTAACGTAATATTCATATGAAACAGTATACACTATGATGAACTCGACATACGCGGGTAATTTTCGACAGAATTTTATTGTTTGTTTGATATATTGATTGATTGTAGTCTAGCGTCATATATATTCAAGACGATTATGTCGGTGAAAAGTTGCCGCTAGAGATATGTACGATTGTGGATTATGGAATTGCCGTCAACTCCTAACAATTTCTGTTATGTTTCTAAATAAAGGTAATACAAAAATTACCGAACTCCGAACAATCTTACAAAGGGAAAGTCAAAACTCATAAGTATATAAACAGACAAAATCAGTTTACAACCGGAAAAGGCACTGCTTTATTTATCATAAATAAATAATAGCAAGCATAGGAAATTACCCATATATAGTAACAATTTACATGAGACAAATGTACTGATTTGTATATCATTGTTTGTCCTTTTGTCCTTTTTCTTTTGATCATTATGCTGTCTGTCCTTCTTCGATTTACGGCTTCTGGTATCCCCATTGGTATCCTGAGACTGTCTTTCACAAGTTTTATTAACACTAATATTATGCTATGCAACTCGCATACAATATAATCCATATAGCAACAAAATTAAAGAATCAGAGATACATTATATTTTATATATTTCTAAGGCAACAGTAGCGGTAGCATCTTTTCGAAATACAAAGTACGAAACAGTTGTTTCTTACAAACTGCTACTTTCAGATGACAACATCATAGAAATTGTCATCATCTAAATCGATCATGGTGACTTGCGTGTCCTAATTATCATTCGACCTTTTGATATATTATCCAATAATCTATCCACGTAACGTAGAACACTCAAAGAACATGACACCGTTAAAGATCTATCAAGGAATGATGCAGTTATTATATTCCTTTATGCTTGTTTTTAAACAATATAACTCCGGTGATTATCGGAAGTCATGTTGTATGTAAACGTTCTCAAAGGTCGCCATAATATTCAGTTGTGCTGCCGTCGGTTCAATCTTAATAATAAAACAACAAGCTATATAAATATGGAAAGTTTATTCAGTAAATTTGGGTATTTGACATATCATCAATAGTGCTATCGTCAGTGTTCTAGTTGTAACAGTGTTGACTGTTTTTGTATTTATTGTTTTCCCGTGTTCATTCGTTTTCCTTCTCTGTTTTAACTGATTGGTATCGTAACAGTACATACACTGTCAATGCTATGTGTCGTGTGCTAGCACTAATATCCGACTGCAAACCAATGTTATTATTTTTGTATTTGTATAATTGTTGTTCTTTGTGCTCCTTTGCGTTCTTTTTCTTTCTTTCTTTGTATTTGCTCATTATTTTCGTAACAGTACATACACTATCAATGCTATCTGGCGTCCACTAGTACTAATATCCGACTGTATACTAGGATTGGTCGCTTGCAATAATTTTCCTGTATTCTTCTTTTATTTTTTTCCCTTTCTTTGTTGATTTCATTGGCTTCTGTAGCAGTACATGCATCATCATGCTATCTTCCGTGGTCTAGCAGTAACATCCGACTCTATACCAATGGTCATTCTTCTGTCTTTTTCAATTATCGTTTTTCTTTGTGTTCTTTTCTTTCTTTGTTTTCTAACAATATATTACAGACATTGTCAATGTTATCTTTCTTTGTCTAGCACTTAGAGCTGACTGTTATACCAACATGACCAAGATTGGCTATAATCTTCTTTGTAACAGTATATTACAGACATTGTCAATGCTATCTTTCGTGGTCTAGCACTTATATTTGACTGCTATCCCAACATGACCACGATTGGCTATAATCATTTTTGTAACAGTATATTACAGACATTGTCAATGCTATCTTTCGTTGTCTAGCACTTAGAGTTGACTGTTATACCAACATGACCAAGATTGGCTATAATCATCTTTGTAACAGTATATTACAGAAATTGTCAATGCTATCTTTCGTGGGCTATAATCATCAACAGGCAATTGATTAGTAAGTCAGTTCACATATAAATTATTTATACAATGTCTAGTATTAAATCCTCAACAAAGCACCACTTACACTGCGTCTTACGTTAGGACGGATTTAATAGAACGACACAGTAGAGCTTTTGATTATCTTTACAATAAATGTTCCTCAATTTATCCAATTAAATCCAACTTGGAAATGATAGTTGCGAATATTCCTGTATTCTGGTAATTGTAGGACAGACGTCAAATTGTAAATTCGTAATTGAGCATTAACGAGGGCCGAGAGGTCGAGTGAATGGTTAAATACAAATTTACAATTTGTACTTTTTTCACAAGATCGTTTTCATATCAATTTGTATTACTTATGGATTTTTGAAACTCTTACAACATATATTTACATTGTATTCCACTGGAAGAATTAGTATAGAGATTGTTGACTTTGTAAGCGGTTATTATTTTAACCCCCACAAGGTTCTCTTATATAAATAGTTTTTCCACATGAGAATTTATTCGTTTTCATAGATTATGTCAATTTATTTCCTAATTTTAAAATCTATTAATTTGTCATTTGGACTATTTGATATAAAGAAAGTAATTATGTAAAGCGAGAAATGGAGCAAAGTGATCCATGATCTTCTCTAAATGTCTGTACCGAGCCAGACAAGTAAGATATTATGCATATGCTTTATCCTCGTTATACAATTATACGATTGAATTTTGGAACTGTTTGGAGGGTGTGATATTTTTCCTTTTCGCTTTATTTAACTGAAAACGTGCTTATTTGGCGCTAATCAAATTAATAATATCGCTTGCAGTTTTCAACGAGACGTTTTTGGCAATCTTAGAAAACAAATACCGTCTGAAATATACATAATTGTAAAATACAGCTAGATCATATTTAGCCAGTTATAAAACCCATTGTATAATTGACTACATGTGTTTTATATATAATACCCACACTTTACTCTTCGATAATCAAATACGCTGTAGGTTGGCTGTTTTGTCAATTAGGCTTTCTTTTACACATTGACATTTCCATATATTGATTTTTTTTCTATTTCATAAACAATATAAGGGCCCTCGTTGTAGTAACATTATGTTAGTTAGATCTAAATCTAGCGGTACAATCAGTGTCTATCACCACTAGCGTTGTGAGTTCGAATCCATCTCATGTAGCGTGTACTCGATACAACGTTATAATATAATAAAGTTTGTAAATGACGTGCGGCAGGTCTGTGGTGTTATCCGGGTAATCCGGTTTCCTCCACCAATAAAACTGACAGCCACGATATAGCTGAAATATTGTTGAAAGTGGCGTTAAACACCACTTCCCTTACTCATAAACAATATATATTACGGAGCCTTCTAACATCTTTAAATTTTACAGTTCCTAATCAATGTAAGTATTAATGAAACTAAGGATCTCTACTTTCAGCTGATGATTTTCTCTTTCCTGTTTAGGCCATTTGGTTTACTTTCTCTCCAAAACGTTTTAAAGTGATACCATACACTTCAGGTAAAATTTGATCTGCTCGTTTAATTTTCTTATTTTTTTGGCAGTGTGTTTGAATATATCCACTGTAATAAATATCAAAATTTTAACAAATTCCAACCAACAGAATCAGAGCTATTAATTCACTAGCCACATAGCAGCTTTTCTCTCTGTGGTTTTCATCACAGAGATGCTTGATATCTGCATACAAACATCATATGATCAAAACGTTCAACTGATATTAAAGAGTTATATCCCTGTAGTGTATGGTACCACCTTAAGTATAGGGCTTTCCAATATTTTGACTTTGAGCGTATACTCTGAAAGTTATTTCACAAACACATCGTCAGAGAATACCGAAGGGACAATAACAAATGGGCAATCCAGAGAAATTGACGGAATTGTTGTTGAATCAAAGCAAAAACGCGATTTTTATTAGATAAAATGTCAGGCGAAAGTTTTTATGCATTGTATCTAATACTCTATAATTAAATACAACAAATTGAATAAATTGTATGTCCGTCTATTCTTATTATTATTACCTCAAGACAATGCTGGCATTTAGAATATGTAGCAGCTATGAAAGATAGATATGTTCGTCCCTACAAAACGCAAAAAATAAAAATATTAAAATATTAAAAACAAAATATAAATAAAAAACAATAAAATATTGTGTGGCAGATATTAAAAAGATACGATATAGGTTTTTTACCATTTGCACGACATCCCACATGAACAATAGTTTATATTGAGCTAAGTCACAGCTGTAGGCTTAACCTATATCAAAGATTTACATATTGAAAATTACAACATTGGTTGACACTAATTTAAATCTTAGAAATCTCGGATATTATTTTCACTTCACGTACCTTAAGAATTACTTTATAATAAAAATGGAGGTTGTATTGTTTGTGGTGAAAATTTGCATTTAATTGTAGGAAGCAACAGCATCTACTGAAGACTGGTATAATCAGATGCTTTGATTTCCATCATTTCATCAAATATGTCTGTAATTATCCTTTTTAAGTAAGGTCTTTGTCTAGAAACTCTAATCTGGACTATACACGTGTCTTAATCTCTTGACATGTTGCCCTTTATATATCGGTTGAGAGGTCGACACCCGTTCATGGCTTGCATTGTAGGATAAAACTTTCGACTTATGTATTTTTTTTTCAGATACTCTGATCCCACCCCTTCCCTCTCATCTCCCGCTCATATCCCTGCCCTACTAATAAAGCTGACGACTACAATATATTTCATTTCACTTCACGATTTAGAACAGTATTTTCCATATGAAAGTATTAAGTTGATAAAAAAGTATCAAAAAACCTTTCTGTTTGTATCGTTTTTTTTTAAGTATATTCATATCTTTTTTTCCCTCCGATTCTTCAGCTCAAATGTAATCTTGATTTATTTAACAGGTCTTCATATGAACTACTATAATCTTCAGGATTACTACTATACATTTCAGGAAAAAAAAGGAAACGGGTTGAAATGATGGCAAGACATTGAAATATACATACGAATGAATGATATTAAACATACTTTATTTTTGCCAATTACAAGCCAATTTCTACTGTAAGTATTGGAAGATATATTTAATAAAATGTAGAAAGTTAATGCCATTTCTAACATAGTTTAGGCCATAACAAAAGCTTGAAGATACAACAGGGGTAATTAGAAGCCGTAAATCGAAGAATGATAGACACCACAATGGCCACGCGAAAATGGACAAGCAACGATTTACAAAACATTTCACAGCAAACTAAAGATCGAGCAACGTGATTCCCACTAAAGCCGGGGTGAACTCAAGTTCTCCGAAAGGGTTGCCAGATTATGCTCCACATGTGACACCTGTCGTGTTGCCGCACGAACATCGTATGATATAGAAATCAACTTGGACACCAGTATGCGTAAATAAATACAAATAACTTAAATAAAACATGAACACGCCACAACACAAATGGGAATCAAGACGAACATCGTTTTTACTCGGAAATGGTAGCGAACATCACAACACGGAACTAAAACGTGGAAGACATGTAATTTCACAACATCAAAAATCAAATAAGAAACGGGGCGAATTCAGGTGCTCCAGAAGGGTAGGCAACACCTGCCCCACATTAGGCATAGCTTGGTTTTCGAATCTTTTAACCTGGAGAGTACATGATGAAGGTTATTCAAGAAACGTGTCGTGCACACCAAATGATATATCTTAGTTTTCATTTAATTATGACCTTTTCATATTTCTACCTAATCATTAGACAACCCACCTCATAGAAAAGTTTCACATGCAGCAGTCTTATTAGGACCTGTCTCATATGGAAAACAAGTTCCCTTTATCGAATGAAGAACAATGGCGAACAATTCTATTGTGACTTAATACCTTTTAGTAGATCCTTCCGTACGGCGTTATTAGAGCAGGAGTAATATAGTTCGTGAGTGTGAGAAATTCCTGTCGAGTGCGGCTTAGAGGAACGAGGGTATTTCACACACAAATGGATATGTAAATATACCAAAAAGCTTGCTCTGTTGTCCAACATTCGCAAAGATTTCGCGGAACCACATACATTCATTGATGAATGCTGTTACTACACTGGAATAAGAAGAAGAATGTCAGATATTAAAAATACCTTATTTCGACTGAACGGAATAAAAACAGAAAATAAAACATTTGTGAAATGTAGAAAAGTTAATGTCATTTCCACCAGGTCTAACAGAGTTCTGACCTTTGCTCACTTGCTCTCGTAGACTTTAAATTATTTAGCTTTCCATTCTTTAGACCATGACCGCACATGATTAAGGTTATTCCAGAAACGTATCGTACGCTCTAATTATAATAATAGTGACGTTTTAATAATTCTACCTAACCATAGGACAATGCATCTCATGTAAGACTGCAACAGACTGATATGGCTTGTCATAGTAATGGGTTCTTTTCTCAAATTTCCTTATGCAATTCTTCAGATTTTCTTGTTCCATTGAAATTTGAGTGGGAACTTTCATAACTTTTGTTATAAAAAATGTTTGGTTTGTTGCAAAGTAGCAAAGCTACTTGAGAAAAGTTTGAAAATATCAAAAGGGGATTCAAAAGCAGAAATTCGAAGGACAGGCAATACAATAGCCAAAACAAAAAAAGGTATAAGCATAGAAAACTAAAGATAGAATAACACGAACCCCACTAAAATGTGTTACTCATGCTAACTAACCCGGTGATAAGTAATGAATGAGGAAAGGACCGGATTCTGACTACGACAACGAAACTTATATGTGGTCATTTGTGACAGAAATTTCGAAACGGTTAACAAAGTCATGATGGCAACCGTAAATTATCCGCAGTGATGACTTCAACTTAACCACTAGGAACCATTGCTTCATGACCATCCTGCATAGCAGGGGACCGTCGTGGTCGTGATCGTATGCTAGTTGAATTTACAACTACGTATGCAATCAGTGCCTATCACCCATAAAGTTGTGAGTTCGAATCACGCTCATTGCGATGTGTACTCGATAAAACATTATGTGATAAAGTTTGCCAGCGACAGGTGGTGGTTGTCTCCGGTTTCCTCCTCCATTTCAAATTGACAGCCACGATCTAACTAAAATATTGGTGAAAGTGGCGCTACACACCATAGGCCTAGCATAAACCCGTGTTAGTAGCAATCCTTTATCGAGGAAATCATAATCATATCGAATCTATTTTTCACGACTCGTACATTATCGAACTTGCCGTTCGTATTAAAATTGATTACGCCACCATCTTTTTTTAAAAGTCCTAAGTTATTACCGCAAAATGTTTTATAGGTTAGCATTGTCTTAACTTACAAAATAAGTTTTTTAGAAAGAAATTAACACCTTGGTGAAACGTAGTCTGTCATCTGAGTACATACGCCGGGTGATGGTGCTGGCAATTAGATTCTGCTTCTTATGTGACCTTTGCTTCCTTAATTATTATATTATTTCGATAGTCTTATGTATTATCTAAACACTCAATTGATGGGTAAGCCCACCTGCTCTCTGTTAAAGAACTAGTTGAGTGAATACATTGTATATTGCATATATATTCTATCTCTATTTTTCCTGTGACGCTATGATGAAATCCTCGTCATCTTATACAATATATTAAAAATTGCTGAGTTAGATTTCTGTCAAATTAGACACATGTCTTTTGTCCATCTCTAGATTTCCCTTACGAGACAATGTAACACTTCGACTATTGAAGCTATATTTTTACATAGCGGATATGGCCGAGTGGTGTAGGGCGCTGGACATAAGGCTAATCGATTGGTGCTGCAGTGCATCAACGGTGTTAGGGAAGAACAAAAATATGTCAGCTCAAAGATCTAATTCTAACACTGTTGGGTTTAATTTTCAGACGTATATATATTTATATATATATAAAACCAATCTTTATTTCTCAGAAAACCATTGGAATATATAGGTATAGCCAATTGGACAGCTATCTACAAATATATATTCTGTAAGAGGGAAATAGTAATGTCGAAACACAATTTCCATGGCCGCACTATTTCACTCAAATAAAAAGTTCGGGTTCATCAGACTAGTTTAACCCCGTCATTTTGCATTGAAGTGCCTGTACCAACGCAGGAGATTGAGAGAACATGTGTATTGGTTATCTCCCTTTCTGATGGTGTTGTATTTTGCTTTTTTCATTTCATTAGTGTCACGGACGCCGAGTGGTGGCAAACTTGTATTGATAATATATGGAGCACAAAACTTAGACTTTGAATATACACATTTAATTTTTTAAACAATTAACAATTAATAAAGATAATGAAGCAAAAACAAAAGAAAATAAACATTAATGATACAAGTCACAGTCAATACATCGGACACACGCCACCAATCACGAGTGTTTACTAAACGTACAACACTGTAGCTCCATATCTCCACAGTCGTACGGCAATATCCATATACGTTAATCACATATTATTAATCCAGCAGGAAATATATAACAGGACACATAACACTGGAAACATAACACAGGAAACGTAACCTTCAAATATAATATTCATATTAAACTTGCTATACATTATATCAACATATTATACTTATTTGTATTCATATATATATATATATATATATATGCGTATTTCAATAAACAGTTTATTTCTAAATTTGTATATATAAATATATAAACTAAATATATAAACGTTATATATATACTTTCATATTTCTAAATGTCTATACTGATATTATCCTGTTTTTACAATATATATGTCCAAATAATTAAAAACTTGTCTGCGTTATATTTGTTACATATATTGTATAATGTCCATGTCTATAAAGGTGTCAGACAACAATGTTTATATGATTCATATACATCTGTACCGCAGTGGACATATATGGCTCGACATCCTCTATACACAAATAACTGGCGATAATTCACTATATAAAATCCTAACCCCTAACATAACATACAAATTTAACAACCTTACGTGTCATGTAATACAAACAAAATATACAGAATATCCTACAGAACTGGACATCCACGTTCAAATAAAATATGACAATATTCAGGTTCGAATCTCATACTACTTTACGCTAATGCATATAAATTTCAGATGACTATAATTCACATTAAAGTTAATACGATTTAACCATTAATATATAAATTATTTCTAACCACTAAAGCAATAAAAATCATATCATTACTCACCCCTGGTAACAAAGACAAACGTCAGACAGACACACAGACAAGAAGTGAAGACAGTATAATTTACACCTTCTTTTATATCAAATACCCCCCTTAAATGTCATGCCAAGCGTGTACCTAACTTATCTACAGCTAAAAATCGCGAAAACAGGTTTGCTAATTTCCATAGTCACATAAATAGATGTTTAAAGGGGCATTATCTGCCAAATCGTAAATTTGTGTTACCCGTAAAAACAATCAGATATGATTGATGCCTTAATAAAACGTGTTTCTGTAACTTATAAATGTTATGAAATGTACGCGCATCGGGGAAAAATCGTGCAACTGCTCGTGTTTTGAGATCGATCAAGAGATGGACGCCATCTTATTAATTATCGACATTGTTTACGGAGTTTGTCAAATCGTCATTAAATCAGTACAACAAAGCACTTATTTCTTATTTTTTGTGAATTTGCTTTTAGTTGGTGTTAATTACGGACAAAGAACCATGCACGTTTGCAGTTAATAAGCGACAAAATACAAATTATTCGTTTTTACCTGTCACTAGTAAGGTCAGTTGCATACGGAAAAAGCGAGGTCAAATTATTTGCTTACAAGAAATGACTAACCATGGTAATTTTCGTTCTCAAAAGGCGAAACGTGTTTCGATAAGCTGTTTAATGTGAAATATTTACCTTGGGGTAATAACAAAATTACCGAACTCCGAACAATCTTACAAAGGAAAAGTCAAAACTCATAAGTTATAAACAGACAAAATCAGTCAACAACCGGAAAATTGTGAAAACCGTAATGACCCTGACTTGGTACAGGCATTTCTAAAGAAATGGTGGGTTGAATCATTTTAAAGCTATTTACCAATTTCCAAAACATATAATTTTTTTTGGTCAAATCGTAGCTAATGCCCCTTTAACTAACTATGTTTAGATGTTCCGATAAAATATAAACAATTACCTGGATCGATTCATTACAATTTATTTCACTCACACATACATGTTCTTTAAGAAAATATTTACAGTCATAAATATAACTTAACCACACGATAATCAAATTTACCAATCCCGTTTAAAATATCACCTGTACCTAATTATTCTAATTAATTTCGTCAAGTCATATTACCAACAACTCAGCCATGCACCATAACGCACCATAACGTACCATACACAACGATCGATAATCATTTCATGCAACCACCAATTCTAGTTTCGGAAAGGCTTTTACGAATAGTCCCGACCACACAAGGCTTCACTCAACAAGATCCATCCCAAAGCTTCTCACACAGCTAAACCATGCATCGTGAAGTCGTGACAATCAGTATACGCTTATCAGTATTGTCTTCAAATACAGTTTGTAAATGAGGTCGTCTGTTCTAAGAAAAATGGTGTGTACATACGAAGAGTATTGTCATCGGGCACATTGGTATCTATAAACGCTTCTGAGTTAACAAGGTGGAACCATCGTGGTCGTGATCGTATGGTAGTTGGATTTCCAACTACCTATGAATTCAGTGTATGTCACCACTAACGTTCTGAGTTCAAATCCCGCTCATAGCGAGGTGTACTCTATACCTCATTATGTGATCAAGTTTGTCAGTGACTTGCGGCAGGTCGGTGGTTTTCTCTAGGTACAATGGTTTCCTCCACCAATAAAGCTGGTCGCCAGATATAACTGATACATTGCTGTGAATGGCGTATCACATCATAACCCTAGTTAACAAAGTGAGTGTTCATGTATCTGAATTTAATTTAAGCATATTGTATTGTCTAAATAATGACAAAAGTATCAGACACAAGTTTTTCAACTTAGTATTTTCTTCTACATCTGTCTTAGAGGTGTAGATGTTGGTGTTTCTACGATATTTCGATTGGATTTAGGAACTGTTTCAACAGTGTTGTATTTTGTATTTTCCATTTTATTTACAAATGAAGTAATGTGTTATCTTGAGGAGTGATACATATTGAAAAGATTTTTTTTTAAATGAAGCTTAACCTCCGTAATCCAATATTACTAACAGACTTTAAGAACATCGTATCCATTAAGCCATTATATAATTGATATAGCTTCATACCATGAAGTTGATTTTACTGACATGTAACGATTAGATATACCTTTAGTTAATGTAAGATATTATACAGATAAGATTAAATTTAGAGACTATAATTTATCAATCAGCAGTTGATGATTGTTAGTTTCATCTTGATTTCCTACTTTCCCTTAATGACAAACAAACAGAAAAGAGGTATGTCGTTGACACTAATTGCACCAGGTAATTTTTTCCGAGTTTTTTTGTTGTTTTGTTTTTGTTTTTGTTTTTGTTTTTTTTAAGATTTAATAGTAATCTTCTGAAGAATAAAATTATGAAATAAATCATATTATTGATACGCCATCTACTAATAAGAATGTTGGGTTCCTTTGTAAATAGTAATTCTGCATACACGATACTAACGGAACTGAATTGTGTTCATACAGTGGTTAATTTAAAAGATGAACATGATTAAGCTTCAATGAGAAAATATATTATTTTAAGCACATTTTACAAACGTCTTCCGCTTACCTCCTTCGTCAGTGTGTATAATATATAATTTCTCAATTGGCAGTTGGTGATTGCTAGTTTCCCTTTCATTTCCAATATTCCTTTAATGACAAACAAAGAAAAAATCAAAGTAGTGTCACTGACATTCACTTCACCAGGAAGACATTTTGAAATCTAACTTGTATCAGCACGACGTACCGTGTTTTTTTTTAATATATAACGGAACACTTCTAAGAAGGAATAAAGGTATATCTGTTGATGAAACAGAGAGAATCAATGTTATATAAATGATATGGTGTTGTGACTACTTATATTAACTTTGAGGATCCTTTGTTATTAGTAATGACGGATACACGATGCATTAACCGAACTGAATTGTATCTCCAAAGTAGTTAATTTGAAGAGCATATTTCATTTGCGTGTAAAGATGTGTTTTCAAACCTCACCCGTTATTGTCCTTTTTCTTCTTCTGATTACCCCTTTGGTATCTTCATGCATTTCTTATGATAACAATGTTACTCCTTTGCCTGTATAGAATGCAGAAATTATATGTAGCTATTATGTTCCAGCAGCGTATGATAAAATCTGCAACATTGGAAATAATTTAGAAAATGACCTTAGTGACAAGACCGTAAATATTGACTTTATTGTTCATGGTTGAAAGGTGGTTAACATATTCCCTTGACCAAATTATAAACACGACAGAGTATGGATATAGAGCAAAGCTATCACTGGTAACATCGAGCATCCAATAGTTACTAGTAAAGGTGACCGGAAGATCTTTGTTTCTGATGATGTGATGGAGTTTCATGAGGCTTACAAGTCAAACCAACTCCTGATGACAACCTATCAATTCTTTTTTCTTGACAAATACTTTTGGGATTGTTGTCCTGCAATTGTCCCAGTTCCGTGAGAATGAGTGTTATGAAAAGCGTACACTGTTCCAAACCAGATTATGCAAGTATAACCTGCAAACATTTCAAATATTCCTTATGATTTAATCTTTATTACACAATTTAATGATTCCTCGATTTAATTATGACTATTTCTTAAGACTATTTGCATTTTTTGTTGGCGAATGAATATGTTCGTGACGTCACAATACCAACCCATGTTATCAATTATAACAAAACATTTCTCCAGGCGGACCAGCCAATCCGATTGCGATATTCAAATCAAATTAAATTATTAGAGTTTAAATAATGAAAAAAAAGGTTGTTTTACCTCCCCTTCAGTGTGTATAATATATAATTCTAATATGACGTCCTTCAAACGCTTTGAGTCCAAATCCGTAGTAAAAATAATATTAATATATGACCGATTACGTAATAGATAGACGTGGTCTGTGCTTTATAAGCAGCGGTTCCACAACACTCCCCTGTAAAAGGTACACAATGATAAGTATGCAATACACAAAATAAATAAACATTTGTGTATTGGAAATCAGCTCAGGCGATATAGAAAACAGACAGGAAATATAAACCCACATCCTTTGCGAAGATCCCGAATAACATATAGTATTCTTGCATATCCCTGGGCCTAAAAATCACACAAATTAAAATTCCGCGAAACGCTGATGACAATTTTGGCACGTAAACAACATGACGTCATATGAAGACTTCCGGTTTAGAACATAAAGATACTGACGTTTTTTGGCTTCGTGTACGCCTCCTTGTCGAAGTGTAATTTGTACTATTTTTTCTTTCTTTTGAATTGATGTTCATGAATGACAACATTTAGGAATCTCAAAACACATTTGTCATCGGCATGAAACATCTTTTCGGTTGTGATTTCAAACATCTTTGGAAAAAAAGGAATATTATTGTAACATTTCAGTCGGGTCATTTAAAGGAACAGCCAAAAACACTGGATGACCTAGGCTGCTTCGATTTGAAAATGTTCCGTAATTGTACTATTAGAATCGAAATAATTACCGGTAGCCATATATTTATATTGTTTTTACCACGGGTTGGCACTTTATGCCTTCATTTTACCCCTCGCTACCGCTCGAGGTAAAATATTCGGCACATAGTGCCAACCAGTGGTAAATACAATATAAATATATGGCTACCGGTAATTATATCTTAATTTCTCAATCGACAGTTGGTGATTGTTAGTTTCCTTTTGATTTCTAATTTCTCTATAAGGACAAGAAAAAAGAAAAACAAAGGAATGTGACTGATATGTATTTCATCAGGAAGACCCTTTTCCGTGTTTGTTTATTTCTTTTGAAATCTAACTTGTACCAGCAAGACGTACCGTGTATTTATTCATATCTAACGAAATCTTCTAAAAAGGAATAATAATATACCTGCAGTTGAAACAGAGAGAATCAATGTTATATCACTGATATGCTGTTGTGACTACTTATATAAACTGTATGGATCTTTTGTTATTAGCAATGGTTGATACACGATACAATAACCGAACTGAGTTATATCCACCCTGTGCATAATATGAACAACATACTTTTTATGCGTTCAAATGAAATAGTGAAATAGTGTTTTCAAACCTTCACAAAAGTGAAAAATACAGATAACCAACCTGATGTTGTACGCAAATATCTTTGTCTGCTATTGTTCTAAGAGATGTCCTTCTTTACTCGGGTATGCCGCCATCTCTGCTTTTCATGTTCACATGGGGTGGTGAATGGGACAGATGATAAACAAAGATACATCTCTTTTTCTTAGTTATCGCAAACCAGACGAAATATGCTCTTTTCAAATTTACTAGGATGCTAAAAAGATCGGTAAGGTACAAGTGTTTTTATACATAATTACAAATATATAATTATTTAGTCAAACTCATTGATTTAGAATGAATTTAACTTGAAATCATTAAATATATTGTGAATAATTACATTACTTCTGTTTTTCATTGAAATGTTACAATATGATTGGTTATGAAGTGGTCACATGATTATAACAGAGATGTTTCACATCCCAATGAAACTCAAATCCGAACTTGCACGTACTTCCATGACGACGTCAGATGTAAACAATCAATGGCGTAGTAATTTCCAACAGCAAATAATCTAACACAAATAAAATTCACAACGAAAAATTCAACTATATTAAATTTAGGTGTGATTTAAATATAATTATAAGAATTGAATGCATTCTTTTGAAGTTTCATTGGGATATGAAAGCGTTGATCGAACTACATTTTCAACATGAAGCGCGGCTTCATTGAAAATGTACTTCGGTCAACGCTTCCATACCCCATGAAACTTCAAAAGAATGCATTCAATTCTTAATTAAAGTTCAAATTTTTAGATGGTACCATACACTTCAGGTAAAATTTTATGTGCTCTTTTAATTTTCTTATTTTTTTGGCAGTGTGTTTGAATATATCCACTGTAATAAATATCAAAATTTTAACAAATTCCAACCAACAGACTCAGAACTATAAATTCACTCGCCACATAGCAGCTTTTCTCTCTATGGTTTTGATCACCGAGATGCTTGACATCTGCATACAAACATCATATGATCAAAACGTTCAACTGATTTTAAAGAGTTATCTCCCTGTAGTGTTAGGTACCACCTTAAATTCTACGTACTTATCTAGTTAATGTGAAGGTTGACATTTTGCTGACAATTGTATGACTACATAATTTCACTAAGAGGCTACGTGTGTGTCCATAATACTAATTTAATCCCGCCACACTTTATTGAAATGCCTGTATCAAGCCAAGAAAATGACCGAACATTCATGTATACGTGTTAGGGGTATCGATTTGTCCTCTCTTTCTACGCTTTTTCAATTAGATTTTAGAATTATTCTGACTTAATAAGCATATTTATTTCCCAACCATATAAAATTCCGTTATAAACGTGTTTTATTTACTGCATAAGTTGCTATTTTATTAAATACTGATCTTTTTACATAAACGTTATCGCGAAAGAAAAAACTAGCGAATACAATTGACCTTCATATTAGCGAATTTTATGCATGTGTAATTTTAGGTACACATATATCTGATATGATTAAATCATAGCTAGGGTCAATCATCCCTTTTATATGGTTTTTCCCTTCAATTATACTTGTCATCAAAATGAATCAAGCCCATGGATCTTCAATTATTCATAATATACAGAGAGTGGACAGCATAATCAAATTTTGCATCACTTCCATTCTTCCTTAAATCTACATAATAAACTATGTAATATAAACCTTCGCTAAAAAAAATCTTGTAAAGTTATTTTGACTTTGTCATTTCCAATAATAATTATCACGCACGAAACAATAATTATGTCAAATATTTTGTTTTTGATTCATGCTTGATTGTACATTCTCAGTTTTCTCTACCGTTTATTTTCAACTTTTAATTAATTAAACACAGTCCAAAAGGCACTATACACTGTTATTATTTAATAGTTTATGACGTTCAAACTATAGGTCTGTTCGATTTGTCATTCGGTAAATAACGGATTCTTGTTACGATCGTATATTTCATGTTTTTATTATTAAGAGTCGTTTTATGTGTATTGATGTTCATTGGTATATCGTTTAAATTATATAAAGGAGAAGATGTTCTAAGTTGTAAGACTAGTATCTGATGTTATTGTCATGTTTTTGGACAATACAATGTGTTCAAACTAACTTTTGTTTTGTTTATACGTATCCTGATTTCCTCTTGCTATATAGATACATGATATATATAGTGCCAATGAATTTACACATTTAAGACCAAATTAACTAATTCATATGTCTATATATTTCGATACGTGTTAAATAGATGCAAAGAAGGTGGTTGCATTCAAAATAGCTGGGGGGAGGGGAATCAGGCGTAGAAAATAAAATGACACAAAACTAAGTATATCAATAGAGTTATTTGTCAGTAGGTATTTTCAGTTCTCTCGGTTCTATTTGTGTGTAAAAGCGGTGACCGAATTTGTAAATGTATTTCTATCAACGCTCTTAAAGCCCTATGATCATTGCATTTTTACATACCGGTAATTAAGATACAATTGGAATTTTTGTTAGTTAATTTACTCGTCTAGACGGGAGATCGAATTGACCCGGTTTAGATCAATCTGTTCTTTACGCCAAGACCTTTAGCTGATATCGTGAACACTATGTATTCTTTTCCACTTATGTTTTCTTAACAAGGATATTCTTCAAAAAGTTCCGTAATATTATGATTTAGTACCTAACATATGAAAATGGTGCATTTTGATTGGATAGTCAATGTGTACTATTTTTTAACAATACACTTGACAACGGGGGACTATACCTAGTGACGGGAACTATACCAGTTTCAAGCGATTTCCCGCGGGGACTATACCTGTGGCATAGATTTTTCCGCGTAATTTTTATATTTTTTTGTCAAGATTTATCTCCCTTAAAAAAGACTCGCGCTGTAGTCTTTTCAAATTCAAATTCAAAATTTTTTTAAATCTGCTGTCAAAATGACCAGATTTGTGCAATGCAAATATAATGTTACATTGTAAATTTTATTATTATTATTATATTGAATTTGAGTGTGTTTTTCTTTTAAGTGTGGAATGGGATGTTATGTACTAAATATATTATTGTCCCACGAGAACAGTTTTCCTATAGTGTTGTCTGGTGAGGTATAATGCCCTCGCCGTTGGCTCAGGCAGGCACTATACCTCACCAGACAACACTATAGGAGAACAGTTCCCTCATGCGTAGACAATAATAGAACATTAAGAACGCGATGGACTAGTTATAATGTAGATATAGTTGTATCACCAGGTGACCCATAGAATGAGAATTTAGATCATTACGCTTGTTGTTTGTTCTGGTATGTTCTGGTTTGTTCTGGTTTGTTCTGGTATGTATATTTACAGAAGATTGCCTTTAATTGTACAAACCATACAAAGTAGAACTGGTACTGGTATATGGCCGGGACCATAATTCCCAAAAAAGGAAGTAGCAGATTAGTTATAGGATCCAATATCCGAAACAACCTACATTACAACCCTAATAATATCGAATATTACAGGGACCGTTGTGGCCGTGATCGTATGGTAGTTGGATTTACAACTACCTATATAATCAGTGCCTATCACAACTGAAGTTGTGACTTCGAATCTCGATCGGGACAAGGTGTACACCATTATGTAATAAAGTTTGTCAGTGACTTGCGACAGGTCGGTAATTTTCTCCGGGTACTCCGGTTTCCATCACCAATACAACTGACTGCCATAACATAGCTAAAATATTGTGGCGTTAAACGCCATCAAGCATATCGAATGTTACTTCTGCTACACCGGAAGGGCGGACTTGCTCCATGGTGGACGTTCGTGTCAGATTTAAATAACAGATCACAGACTGTTGATGAATTGTTGAAATTGAAACCAAAGTAATATCAAATTTATAACCCTATAAAACTGGAAGAAACGAATGTAGTGATTCGTCTATAACAAAAGCTGTGGAGATAATTCGAAGTGTCTAAAGAGTATTTAAGAGGTGAAATACTAAAGAAGTAATAATATCGCTTCTGTTTGGGAAATTGAATAACACCACGCAGGCCCGAAGTTTAAATAATACATTTTGTATAATTCTCAGTTACAGAAACTAAAATTGTCGGTCTGATTTATTAAAGGCAATTTACCTTTCAATCTGGTATTCAAATGCTTAAGAACAAACGCCTTTATATGTTGAAGCCAATGAACCTTCATTGGAAAACAGACGTATCAAGCAGTATGCAACCAAATTGAAGGCTTACCCTTCAAATCCTGCCTACGACTGTGTTTTACTCCTTTATTTGAAAATGTTTATGATAAACAGCCCAATACAATTCAATAGGTTAGATGTCATAGTCCCTATTGTAGATTCCGAAAACCCTCATTGGTTCAATCCAAAACCTATCTCTAATATCAAACTTAGACAATTCCGACGAAGCAAACCCTTTACTAATTCAACAACATTTCGCTGATGTTATATCAGTAACATCTGAATACTCTACAGTTTATACTAATAATTTTAAGGATGTTGATAGGATAGCAACAGCAGCTGTTTTCTGACAGCAGGTCTATTGTCTTCTATTACTATCTGCCAGTTCGATAACCAGTGCAAAATCTAAATCAATAGTTCTAGCTTTGAAGTATGCTACCTCTTCTGATGAAAGTAAGTTCATTGTCGTCTGTTCGGATTCTTTCTTGTCTGTTGACAATTGAGAGTTGTAAATCCTTTCATTTATAAAAATATTTGAAATTTATATAAGCCTTCTTCCTATCGGTAAGCAAGTCATTTTCACATGGATCCTTAGTGATATAGGTATCCATGACAAGGAATCCAAGGAGTGAGTGAATGACTGTTGTTTAACGCTAATTCAGAAATTTGTCTGTTACATCATGGTGGGTGGAAGACACGGTAATTTTGTATAACCCGACATCCATTTCTACTATTCCATATAATGATCTTAAGTCTACTATAATGAAATACATGTTATAAGCTTGAATGACACTTGAGACTAGCACATTCATTGGGTAATTAAATGATATACATTCCTTGGTTGACAAGATGTCTTGTTCATACGGTCAGTATCACAAGGAGGGCCCGAGTAGCTCAATGAGTTAGGTAGTTGGATTACCTAACAACTCATACAAGCCTATCACCAATACGGCGTGGATTCGCGCCCGGCTTTGTAAATTACAAATAGGGTGCACTCGATTAGCAGCCGCAAGTGATAAAGTTTACTAGTTACTTGCCCACGGTCGGTGGTTCTCTCCGGGTACTCCGGCTTCTTCCACCACTAAAGCTGGTCGCCATGATATAGCTAAACACCAACAATCAATCAATCAATCAATCAATCGGACTCACAAGAAATATGTCGTCTTGATAATTATATATGCACACAGTTATTTATTTAATAAAGAGGAAAGACTGAAACGTATCCCATGTAATTCCAATTATTCATTGAAATATAATTTAATCGAGTGCGTCGATGTTGCTGATAAAAGTTAGAGAAACCCGAAGGTGCAATCTAGAATTGGAGAATCCAGGGATATTACCAACATTGCGTAGAGAAGACACAGAACGAGCACACAAATACAACACCTATTTTCGTTAGACATTCTACAACATCCACAATTTATCTGTTTGTTTACAAATGTTGCAGACTACACCATTTTGACATTTTTTTAAGGAAACAAATGTATATGTACTGAACAATAAAGATATATTAATTCCAAATATATGGTTATATCCTTCTAATTTTTCATGTATTTGAACACAATAAAAATGGAAACAAACAATTCCAAGATCAAATATCAAAATCATAGAAACACACATAATCGATATATCCCGATTGTTTTATACACAGCTAAGTTTTATTTCTAAAGGTCTTGCAAATGAGGAATTTAAATTATTAAGATGGTTAACACCACGATATAGCTGAATTATGAAAGTTGGCGTTAAGCACCAATCAATCAATCAACGGAAGCTGATTAAATTCTTGAAAACATGCCTTGAAAGAGGCCACCAACGACAATTCCGCGTAAATTGTTCCCTTTTAGGAGAGTAGTATAGAAGCATCACCGGAAATGACGTCACGGGAAGTTGGATCACCGGATATGACGTCACCGGAAGTCGTGAACCGGAAACCTGAAATGAAAGGGAGATAATTTCTCGCGTTTTTTTTTTTACCCGTATTTTTCCGGAACTCCTCTAGATTCTAGGTACGAACAACGGAATTGTGAATCCAACCTGTATCGGATCACAATAGACCAATTACCCCTATGTTAAACCATTTTTCCCTCCTGAATTGTGCAGTCAGCCGTGATTAATTGACTCAGTGGTATGTGTATGCAATATATGACTGCATTTTCTATGTTATTTTGTTTGTTTGTTTTTTTCGTAAATAAAATGTTATTCATCATACGGGGCTTTACATTATAACAAAACGCCAAGTACATTTTCTAAGCTTTATTGATAAGACGATGCACAAAAGTCTTGACTAATTACAACTCTTCACAGGAACACCTGTCTCAATCGATAATGAAGTTTTCCAAACCGGGTAAATTTACATAATTTGTGTTGCTTAATTAAAGACCTCTCATTATTATTCTATTATTCTAAGTATTGTACCATTCATAGGGGTTTTAACACCGTGTTTTATTTACCAATAATAATGCATACTTTAATACAAATAATTACACACTGAATATATTACCAGACCACTGCAAAATTGTATGATTTTATAAGATGGAAATTTTTATTACGGTCTATTAGGCAACCTTTAAATTTTATATTGGTTTTTCTAAAGAGGCCCCGCATTTAATTATTCATACGCGTGCCAGTGAAGTGGGTATTCGATACGTGAAGTAATCAAAAAGAGATTAACCCCAATGATCAGACAAGTTGAAACATGAATAAAATATATTTACGACACATGCCCTCCGGTGACCTCTAGGTGCTTTAAATATAGACATAATACACAAACAAATCGATACCAAGTATTGCTAAATTGATTTCAACCGTACCAGACTCCAATGTTAAAATATGCAGATTATGTGTGTGTGGGGGGGGGGGGGGGGGTGGAGGGACAGACTTTTTGTACACGTGTGCTGTAACTGTCAATATTCTTTCGAAATCCAATAAGAATTTTTCTTTTGAAGAACTTAATTAGCGTTAAATTTTTGACAAACTTTTCGTTTTCTAAATCTATTGATTTTATGTTATCGGATAACCGAGATATTTAAAATGTCCTTTCGTAAAATTCGCGTGGCGGCTGCTGCATTCCTTACACGGTTTAGCTATATTTACTCTGGTGAAACCAAATGACGTTTATTTTACAGGATTTGTCATTGTAACATGAACTTTTACTTTTTTTTGTTTTTTTTTTGTTTTTGTGTGTGTGTTCTACCATCTAGGTCACACTGAACGACACCTTAGCAATTAGTAGTAGTTTTTATATTATAGTATTATTTTTCACATCAGACATGTATAAAATTGAAATGTGAAGAATTTGGACTATATTTACAACCAGGAAGCTATTATACCAAGAGTTTCCTATGGGTTGAGTTGAATTTTTTCGCTCGCCACCATGACTCGGTTAACCGTTACGGAATACCTGTGTTACAAATGACCACATATATGTTCAACTTGTCGTAAGCACTTCCCGGTCCTTTCATCATTAATGTGTATAACATTATTGTATAGAGCGAATATACTAAGTTGATATAACTTGTTTCTAATTGTACATGTATGACAATAAAATATGTTTAAACTAAATTAATGGCTTATCGCCGAGTTCGTAACTATGGATACACGATGGGTGCTATTAGTGGTACAGAAACCCCTAACTCTTCCAGAGCACCCGAGTACTCCCCCAGGTTTTATTTAGATTCGTGTTACTCGATCTTTAGTTTTCTGTTTATTCTTTTGTCAATCGCTGTTTGTCCATTTTTCTTTGCCCATTTTGTTGTCTGTCCTTCGATTTTGATTACCCCTTTGGTATCTTCAAACTCTTCCTGTAATAATCGGCCTTGATTGCAATGTGATATAGCTTTATCTTGTCGCATCAAATGGTTATATCAAGATATAAATATATTTAATATTATTAACGTGTTTCGCTATTTAATGAATGTGTTCAAACAGGTGGTTGTATTATATACACATGGTTATTTCCTTTCAATAATTTAAATATCGTCTGTTAGAGAATGACTTGTTTACCTATCAACAGACATCATAATGACCTTTTAATCGGATCATGTTTAAACTTGTCGAAACGCGTTGAGGCATGAACAATTACAGTTCTGATATGGATGTGATGTGTAAACTGGAACAATCCAATTGAAAAATCAATAACCCACCCCATTTCAATGGATTATATTTAAAATGTTGTATTTAAATTGAATCAAATTCACGTTTTTTTTTGTTTTTTTTTTTGTTTTTTTTAGTTTTTTTTTTTTGCTTTTTTTTGTTTTTGTTTTTTTTTGTTTGTTTGTTTTGTTTTTTTTTGTTTTTTTTTACGTCATTTAATATTCACTTTTGTAAGATAAATAAAAACTGTATACATATTTAACGTACCCTACCCACATTCGGGTTTGCATCCGTGTTCAATATGTTCGTCATACATTCGTTTCGTTTTTGTTGATTTCGTTTCGTTTCGTTTCGTTTCGTATTCGTTGATTTCGTTTCGTTTCGTTTCGTTTCGTTCTATTTCGTTTCGCACTTTATAGGTGCCCTACTTTTTGAGGTATCACTCGGATTTTCGTGTTTATTCAACATCTTAATTACTATTTTGTTGACTTGTTGGAGATTTGTTCATAGATGTTTACGTTAGTATTCGATATTTTCATAATGTGTTTCATTCTGTCTGAGATTTTGTCGTTTACTTTTCTTGATTCCTTCCTCCAATTTTCGTGTTTTATCAACATCTTAATCACTCTTTTTGTTGACTTGTTACAGCTTTGTCATACTCTGTACTTTAATGTGCTGTCCTTTGTTGTATGTGTATGTTGCTGTCCTTCGATTTTGGCATTGGAGGATGAGGAGGGGTATAGTAGTAGCCTGTTTCCTTCGGCGCCGCTGCTGGGACGGCGGTGGCATCGGCGGCGGCGCCACCCGCCGCCTGCCGGGGTTGGTGATTTCTTTCACTAATTATTCGTATTGTTTTTGTTTTTGTAATACTTTTTTCTTAAGCTTTCACTAATTATTCGTTTTGTTTTTGTTTTTGTTATATTTTTTCTTGAACTTTCACTAATTATTCGTTTTGTTTTTGTTTTTTTTATATTTTTTCTTGAACTTTCACTAATTATTCGTTTTGTTTTTGTTTTTGTTATATTTTTTCTAAACATTCACTAATTATTCGTATTGTTTTTTGTTTTTGTTATATTTTTTCTTAAACTTTCACTAATTATTCGTTTTGTTTTTGTTTTTGTTATATTTTTTCTTGAACTTTCACTAATTATTCGTTTTGTTTTTGTTTTTGTTATATTTTTTCTTGAACTTTCACTAATTATTCGTTTTGTTTTTGTTTTTGTTATATTTTTTCTTGAACTTTCACTAATTATTCGTTTTGTTTTTGTTTTTGTTATATTTTTTCTAAACTTTCACTTATTATTCGTATTGTTTTTTGTTTTTGTTATATTTTTTCTTAAACTTTCACTAATTATTCGTTTTGTTTTTGTTTTTGTTATATTTTTTCTTAAACTTTCACTAATTATTCGTTTTGTTTTTGTTTTTGTTATATTTTTTCTTGAACTTTCACTAATTATTCGTTTTGTTTTTGTTTTTGTTATATTTTTTCTAAACTTTCACTAATTATTCGTATTGTTTTTTGTTTTTGTTATATTTTTTCTTAAACTTTCACTAATTATTCGTTTTGTTTTTGTTTTTGTTATATTTTTTCTTGAACTTTCACTAATTATTCGTTTTGTTTTTGTTTTTGTTATATTTTTTCTTGAACTTTCACTAATTATTCGTTTTGTTTTTTTTTTGTTATATTTTTTCTAAACTTTCACTAATTATTCGTATTGTTTTTTGTTTTTGTTATATTTTTTCTTGAACTTTCACTAATTATTCGTTTTGTTTTTGTTTTTGTTATATTTTTTCTTGAACTTTCACTAATTATTTGTTTTGTTTTTGTTTTTGTTATATTTTTTCTTGAACTTTCACTAATTATTCGTTTTGTTTTTGTTTTTGTTATATTTTTTCTTGAACTTTCACTAATTATTCGTTTTGTTTTTGTTTTTGTTATATTTTTTCTAAACTTTCACTAATTATTCGTATTGTTTTTTGTTTTTGTTATATTTTTTCTTAAACTTTCACTAATTATTCGTGTTGTTTTTGTTTTTGTTATATTTTTTCTTGAACTTTCACTAATTATTCGTTTTGTTTTTGTTTTTGTTATATTTTTTCTTGAACTTTCACTAATTATTCGTTTTGTTTTTGTTTTTGTTATATTTTTTCTAAACTTTCACTAATTATTCGTATTGTTTTTTGTTTTTGTTATATTTTTTCTTAAACTTTCACTAATTATTCGTTTTGTTTTTGTTTTTGTTATATTTTTTCTTGAACTTTCACTAATTATTCGTTTTGTTTTTGTTTTTGTTATATTTTTTCTTGAACTTTCACTAATTATTCGTTTTGTTTTTGTTTTTGTTATATTTTTTTCTTGAACTTTCACTAATTATTCGTTTTGTTTTTGTTTTTGTTATATTTTTTCTAAACTTTCACTAATTATTCGTATTGTTTTTTGTTTTTGTTATATTTTTTCTTAAACTTTCACTAATTATTCGTTTTGTTTTTGTTTTTGTTATATTTTTTCTTGAACTTTCACTAATTATTCGTTTTGTTTTTGTTTTTGTTATATTTTTTCTAAACTTTCACTAATTATTCGTATTGTTTTTTGTTTTTGTTATATTTTTTCTTAAACTTTCACTAATTATTCGTTTTGTTTTTGTTTTTGTTATATTTTTTCTTGAACTTTCACTAATTATTCGTTTTGTTTTTGTTTTTGTTATATTTTTTCTTGAACTTTCACTAATTATTCGTTTTGTTTTTGTTTTTGTTATATTTTTTCTTGAACTTTCACTAATTATTCGTTTTGTTTTTGTTTTTGTTATATTTTTTCTTGAACTTTCACTAATTATTCGTTTTGTTTTTGTTTTTGTTATATTTTTTCTAAACTTTCACTAATTATTCGTATTGTTTTTTGTTTTTGTTATATTTTTTCTTAAACTTTCACTAATTATTCGTTTTGTTTTTGTTTTTGTTATATTTTTTCTTGAACTTTCACTAATTATTCGTTTTGTTTTTGTTTTTGTTATATTTTTTCTTGAACTTTCACTAATTATTCGTTTTGTTTTTGTTTTTGTTATATTTTTTCTTGAACTTTCACTAATTATTCGTTTTGTTTTTGTTTTTGTTATATTTTTTCTTGAACTTTCACTAATAATTCGTTTTGTTTTTGTTTTTGTTATATTTTTTCTTGAACTTTCTATCTATAAGGACGTTTCTTGATTCCGTCCTCTAATTTTTGGTATTTATTCAACATCTTAATCACTATTTTGTTGACCGTGTCTTAATTACCAATAATTATACACTGAATATATTACCATACCATAAAAATCAATCATGAACTTAAAAACTCATACTGTCTTTCTAAGGTTATAAAAGTTCCCGCCTCCCAATAATGGGATGAAGGTCAATACACCTATGAGAAAAAAAAAACCAGCTGTTCAATCTTCTTGTATAACGACAAATTGTATGATTTTATAAGATGTATTTTTTATTACGGTCTATTAGGCAACCCTTAAATTTTATATTGGTTTTCTAAATAGGCCCCGCGTTTAATTATGCATACGCGTGCCAGTGAAGTGGGTATTCGATACGTAAAGTATTCAAAACGAGATTAACCCCCAATGATCAGACAAGTTGAAACATGAATGTATTTACGACGTATGCCCTTAGGTGAACTCCAGGTGATTTAAATATAAACATAATACACAAAAATCGATACCAAGTATTGCTAAATTGATTTCAACCGTCCCAGACTCCAATGTTAAAAAATGCAGATTATGTTAAAAAACAACATATATTTGTGTACCCGTGTGCTGTAACTATATTCTTTCGAAATATTTGGTGGGACTTAATTATAGAAAATTTCTGTTTAGAACTTTATGTTGAAGTAGCTACGAGGATGAGGTATTATACCAACTGTTTGAAGTTCAAACGGACTGACCAGGTTACTTTGTAACATCAATATCTATTAATTAATTTGTATGATAACTAAGGGGGTTTCCCTCAAGAACAAAGCAAAGTGTTCACCATAATGAGTCATGTTCCTAAAACAAGTCTGGGCACGACCATTTATAACTTCCATCTTTTATTTCTATCTACGTTACTCTGTTATTTCTATGAAGACATATAAAACAACATCCCTAAGCGCTGTACTCTGTAATTAGTTCACTTGGATTTATCCAATAACAATCTAGATTCTTTTTTGAAAAATATTGGTGGCCCTCACAAGAGCCGTTTTACCATACTAGGATATCCTAGCAGGGATAAAGTGTTCTTATGAACACGCATGCGTTGTTTAGTCCACATACAACTTCAGCAACCCACATCGTGTCACTGGTCCCACACCACACCCCATCCTTCAGTGTCACACCGATGGATTCAGACATCTCCATTTTCTTTAAAACACATGTTTTTATATGGAGGGAGGGGATTAGTCAGGTATTTTGGCGCAGTGGGAAAGAGAGGGAGGTGGGGTTTTACAACCAAATACAATCCGATAGGTAGAATGTTTAACCCTGCCCTGTCTGTTGATTGATAGGGTTTGTCTTTGAAAGGGACGTTATATGGCGCGACATAAATTTTAAAGGACGTTACAACAGCTGTTCAAACGTTCGTGTAAAACGCATTATAAGATGTATTTTAATTAAGGTCTATAGTGCAACATTATATTTATACTGGTTCCTAAAGAAGCCCCCGCGTTTAAGTATTCAATACGTGAAGTAATTATTAGCCCTCCAAATCTCAACAATTCCTATTATTTCCCCCTTTTTGTGTGGTGTGATTTGAATATTGGAGCGTTATTACATCGTTAAACGTTTCCAGTGGGGTAATGAAAATACACCTATCGTATCTAAAGACATATAAAACAACATTAGATATATGTATTTAACTATTTAACATCCCTAAGCGCTGTACTCTGTAATTAGTTCACTTGAATTTGGCTCTTCACAGGAACACCTGTCTCAATCGATAATGAAGTATTCCAAACCGAGTAAATTTACATAATTTTGTGTTGCTTAATTAAAGACCTCTCATTATTCCAAATATTGTACCATTCATAGGGGTTTTAACACCTTGTTTTAATTATGCATACTTTAATGGATATGTCATACCGAGGGTGTTTATTTGAAGGACATTCTGGTGGTATATCAATATAATAAGAATGAAAGGCTATTCATTTCAAGCAAATAATGACATGTACATTCATGATATCTTCAGTGGGTGATTGTTTGTGAATTATCAAGTCCCTCTAACTCTAACCCTAACTCTAACCCTAACCCTAACACTAACCCTAACCCTAACCCTAATCCTAACCCTAACCCTACATCTAACCCTAATCCTGACCAATTATAAACACTCTACCATCTCTTGTCCTCATGTGTTATTGACTTTCTTGGTCAAATGATCTTAAGTTGTCACCGTTCCTCGGTAACCGGACATGGTAGAGTATTTATAATTGGTCAAGATTAGGGTTAGAGTTAGAGTTAGGGTTAGGATTAGAGTTAGGGTTAGGGGTAGGGTTAGGGTTAGAATTAGGGTTAGGGTTAGGGTTAGGTTTAGGGTTAGGGTTAGGATTAAGGTTAGGGTTAGGGTTAGAGTTAGGGTTAGGGTTAGAGTAAGGGTTAGAGTTAGAGTGACTTGATAATACACAAACAATCACCCACTGAAGATATCATGAATGTACATGTCATTATTTGCTTGAAATGAATAGCCTTTCATTCTTATTATATTGATATACCACCAGAAAGTACTTCAAATAAACACACTCGGTATGACATATCCATTAAAGTATGCATAATTAAAACAAGGTGTTAAAACCCATATGCATGGTACAATACTTGGAATAATGAGAGGCCTTTAATTAAGCAACACAAAATTATGTAAATTTACTCGGTTTGGAATACTTCATTATCGATTGAGACAGGTGTTTCTGTGAAGAGCCAAATTCAAGTGAACTAATTACAGAGTACAGCGCTTAGGGATGTTTAATAGTTAAATACATATATCTAATGTTGTTTTATATGTCTTTAGATACGATAGGTGTATTTTCATTACCCCACTGGAAACGTTTAACGATGTAATAACGCTCCAATATTCAAATCACACCACACAAAAAGGGGGAAATAATAGGAATTGTTGAGATTTGGAGGGTTAATAATTACTTCACGTATTGAATACTTAAACGCGGGGGCTTCTTTAGGAACCAGTATAAATATAATGTTGCACGATAGACCTTAATTAAAATACATCTTATAATGCGTTTTACACGAACGTTTGAACAGCTGTTGTAACGTCCTTTAAAATTTATGTCGTACCATATAACGTCCCTTTCAAAGACAAACCCTATCAATCAACAGACAGGGCAGGGTTAAACATTCTACCTATCGGATTGTATTTGGTTGTAAAACCCCACCTCCCTCTCTTTCCCACTGCGCCAAAATACGTGACTAATCCCCTCCCTCCATATAAAAACATGTGTTTTGAAGCTACCATCATCCAAGAAACGAAAATGGAGGTCTACGTAGACAAACACCATATTAGATTAAGGCATCTCTATGTCATGCCGTTGGCTTCAACGTTCCTCGACGAGGAGTCAATGAACGACTGTATTAGAAAATCCATGGAGTGGTGCGAGGACTTACCCTCACACGATGCCACCTATGTTTTGAAAATGGAGATGTCTGAATCCATCGGTGTGACACTGAAGGATGGGGTGTGGTGTGGGACCAGTGACACGATGTTGGTTGCTGAGGTTGTATGTGGACTAAGCAACGCATGCGTGTTCATAAGAACACTTTATCCCTGCTAGGATATCCTAGTATGGTAAAACGGCTCTTGTGAGGGCCACCAATATTTTTCAAAAAAGAATCTAGATTGTTATTGGATAAATCCAAGTGAACTAATTACAGAGTACAGCGCTTAGGGATGTTGTTTTATATGTCTTTATAGAAATAACAGAGTAACGTAGATAGAAATAAAAGATGGAAGTTATAAATGGTCGTGCCCAGACTTGTTTTAGGAACATGACTCATTATGGTGAACACTTTGCTTTGTTCTTGAGGGAAACCCCCTTAGTTATCATACAAATTAATTAATAGATATTGATGTTACAAAGTAACCTGGTCAGTCCGTTTGAACTTCAAACAGTTGGTATAATACCTCATCCTCGTAGCTACTTCAACATAAAGTTCTAAACAGAAATTTTCTATAATTAAGTCCCACCAAATATTTCGAAAGAATATAGTTACAGCACACGGGTACACAAATATATGTTGTTTTTTAACATAATCTGCATTTTTTAACATTGGAGTCTGGGACGGTTGAAATCAATTTAGCAATACTTGGTATCGATTTGTTTGTGTATTATGTCTATATTTAATGCACCTAGAGGTCACCGGAGGGAATGTGTCTTAAATATATTTCATTCATGTTTCAACTTGTCTGATCATTGGGGTTAATCTCTTTTTGATTTCTTCACGTATCGAATACCCACTTCACTGGCACGCGTATGAATAATTAAACGCGGGGCCTCTTTAGAAAAACCAATTAAAAAATTTAAGGGTTGCCTATTAGACCGTAATAAAAAATCCATCTTATAAAATCATACAATTTTGCAGTGGTCTGGTTATCGTAACTCTTAGTACACTTACGTCTGCGTTTACGACTTACGACCTTTAGTGAAACGGTTGGAACTCTTAGTAAACTTACGTCTACGTTTACGACTTACGACCTTTAGTGAAACGGTTGTAACTCTTAGTAAACTTACGTCTACGTTTACGACTTACGACCTTTAGTGAAACGGTTGTAACTCTTAGTAAACTTACGTCTACGTTTACGACTTACGACCTTTAGTGAAACGGTTGTAACTCTTAGTACACTTACGTCTACGTTTACGACTTACGACCTTTAGTGAAACGATCGTAACTCTTAGTACACTTACGTCTACCTTTACGACTTACGACCTTTAGTGAAACGGTTGTAACTCTTAGTAAACTTACGTCTACGTTTACGACTTACGACCTTTAGTGAAACGGTTGTAACTCTTAGTAAACTTACGTCTACGTTTACGACTTACGACCTTTAGTGAAGCGATCGCTGGTACGTTTATGGTCAAAAGCTTGGAAAGCCAAAACTATTTATAAGTTGGTAGGAAGGAGATTAAAAGGTCTAAACAGTGTAGAACAAATCAGCTGATGCAACTGCTGCGGAAATAAATGTGACAAAATATATGAATGCCACTTGAGGATTGGTTTGGTTTTATGATGTTTAACGTCACTTTCAACAATATGTCAGTTATATCGTGGCGATCAGTTTTATTGGTAGAGGAAACCGGAGGACCCGGAGAAAACCACAGATCTGTCGCAAGTCACTGACAAACTTTATCACATAATGTTGTATTGGGTACACCTCGCCCTCATCGGGAATCGAACCCACAACATCAGTGGTGATAGGCACTGATTGCATGTGTAGTTTTAAATCCAGCTACTATACGATCATGGTTACGATGGCCCCGCCATTTTAGGAAGATTTACATAAATAATTCATAGATCAACATGTCTTGTTTTGATTCATACTTATTTGTTGTTTTATTTTGCAAAATTACAGAACACCTTCTAAATATGCCCGTCAGTTCAACCTACAGTTTATTTGTCTATACTTGGTCTGTTGGTATAGATTTAAATAAAATCTAATTTATTTTTATGTCTCTGAAAACCTATATAAGGGGCTGTCTTGGCCGTGATCGTATGGTAGTGGCACTTACAACTACCTGTGCAATCAGTGCCCATCAACACAGATATTGTGAGTTCGAATCTCGATCAGGGCGGGGGGTACAATGTTATGTGATAACGTTTGTCAGTGACCTGCGACAGGTTGGTGGGGTTCTCCGGGTACTCCGGTTTCCTCCACAAATAAAACTGAGCACCACGATAACAAACATTCTATAAAGAACATCTGGAATTTCACTTGACCAACCATTTCCCATTTCTACTCTTCACACTACCATTCCTCGTGAAAATTTAAATAAAGAAATAATTCATTAAGCTTTTTCTTTCAAAATTGTAATCAACGTTACAAGTCTTTGATTTAACTTACTTTGTCAAGCACAACAAGGGCCCTGGTGGCTCAATGAATTAGGTAGTTTGATTACCTAACAACTCGTACAAGCTTATTACCAATACGGCGTGGGTTCGCGCCCGGCTTTGTAATTTACAAAAAAGGGTGAACTCGACTCGCAGCCGCAAGTGATAAAGTTTACCAGTTGCTTGCCCATGGTCGGTGGTTCTCTCTGGGTACTAAGATATATTAAAGCTTGATATCGATGCAAGAAGTAAATACTCTGAAAAAAGGAATTCTTTAATTTACAAAACATAGACGCCATTGAAGTAAGCATATACAATGTACTCGACGCTAAGTTGAGGAAAAAACGATCCAACAGATGTAAAAGATGGTGTGATAAGTTTGACGACCTCGAACAGCAGAGTCTACGCATATTACGATTTAACATTTTCCATTGGTAGTAGAATACAGATCTTGCAAGTAGTCGACATTGTAAAAGAAATCGGCCTCGCAATAAAATGTTGTTGATATTGTTTGTCACGGCATTTTGAAACAAAACATCGAGGTATTTAAACATCTCTATCAATCAGGGCTAACAAAAGCATGGCAAAGAGCAAGCTTTCGTGACTAGACAATATGTGCATAAAAAAACTGCTAATGTCAACACGAGTTAACAATTGGTATTATTACATGATGATTTTATTTAAACAATTGTATTGGCTATCATGCTGTCACCTGACATTCCGTAAAATTTGATATTGTTTGAATAAACCTCGTATTGACTTGGTTTCACTTTCGTGGTCCATTGCATTATGTATGAAGTCATAATGAAGTGATTAATTTCATATTGACTTGGTTTCACTTTCACTTTTCATTTTAATGTAATATAACAATTACAGTCTTTTGTATCAGTCAATGCGAGTTTTTATGGACCTTAGAAATCAATGTTCACCTCAGCCTAAAGGCTTCGGTGAATATCGTTTCTAAGGTCCATACAAACTCGCATTGACCTCAATAAAAGACTGTAATTGTATACAATTTAAGTGATTAGAAACTACAAATTAGAAATATAACTTCAAACTACATATGTACTCGTGATGGACTATACCAGAAAATGGACAAAACCAGAAAAAGATTTTGTGTGAGTTTGCTATTAACACATATACAGAAATCCTCAGTATATTAATAATCATATTAAGATTATTATTAATAAATACAATTAATTATTTCTGGTATATAATGACACAATACTGTGGGGTCATCCAATATTCATTGTGAAAATTGAACAATATTTTGTCCTTTGCTATTGTTGTTAATTGTTATGCTAGATACAATGCATGTGGTAATACATCGGTATAACGTTGACCAACAATGCTATATATATGTACACATATTAACATTGTAGCTGAAGATCTGCAACATCAGTGAAAACGTTAGTACAAGAATGTTGTGAAAAATCCGTCTTGTTCTTTTCTTACTAATTTCTTTTATATGTACCAGCATACGGATTTCATTTGACTTTTTAATATAATTATTCATATGTTAATAGAACGGGATCTATTAGCGGTAAAAGATTTCTTTTTAAATCAAATTGAATACTTGCTCATTCGAAGCTCAGACGTGTTGCAGTTTGGTTCAAGAACTATCCTATATAACTGGATGTTATTAGTATTGGACAGAGAAATTTGGAGGAACATCCAGTTCATAGAGTGTGACAAAAATAAGTGGGGGAGGGGGGGAAATATTTCCCCGAAATTATCAATGGCCTCACAACATTATCCTCGTGCCCAAATTCGACTGCATCTCGAAAAGTGAAATGATATAATGAATTTCGTTACTGCTCGCGTGATGTCGCTTAGTATATATAACTATCCTAAGAGACACCACGCTCCAAGTATCTGGATGTAATTAGTATTGGAGAGAGACATTTGGGTCCACATACCACACAGACAGCGTTGACTCGTTCTTTTGCAACCGAAAAACATTCTAGTCAAAACCTTCCATAACTAACCCAAAACTCAATTTTGAAAACAGTTTTGCCAAATTCAAATCCTTAAAAACTGGAGTACTAACTGTAATTGTAAAGACGAATACGTTTGATGCTAGAATTAAAATTCATATCTTTTTCTTCGTTAAATTCAAATCTTAGGCTTTTCGTCTTATCAATACCGATGTACAAATGCATAGGTTCTAAAGACCGTTGTCCAGTAATTATAAATTTCATATCTGTTTTAAAAGCATTGAAAATAAAACAGGAGAAAAACAGTTCAATCTAAATTTAAGCAAAAATAAGCCTTGTACATTTATACATAAATATGCAACAATTCACAGCCAGAAAGTTCAAAAATACAATGTCATCAGTCTAGATATCAAACTGCTGAAGGTAACTTGCTGGGATCACCTAATTTCTCATTAGCTTTGGAAAATACATCATTGGTGGTTCGTCAGCATCGCACAATTTACCCTTAAAATGCCTCAAGTACTTTCGAATATTAACGCTATTCTCTAACTAGCCAACAACTTTAGAAGATGAACTAATTTTCCGCCAAGCATCCAGATGATTATGTAAAAACTCGGATCCCTAAAAGACACGTTTCCAAATCAAAATTCCCACTTTGGGCAACACTTTCAGCACTCATAAAGGATAATGGAGGTTGGAGAACCTATCCTATGTAATTCACCCACATATCCATATTATCTTCAACTGTATTAACTTCAGAGTTGCTAGGATCAAACAAGGACTTAACATTGCCATTCCGGAATATAAATTTTGTCTTTTTTACACCTAGGATATACACCCAAGACATTACAGAGAAAAGTTCTCCAACCTCCATTCCGCGCGACAAACGCCGTGAAGGATTATATTCCTTTGGAAAAGAGGTCAGAAAACTGAACGTGGTATGTAACCAGCTTAATGTTAAAATAGTAACTGCTTGTACTAGGTATAGAAACAAAAATACAGACAAAAATTAGGATCACTTTAGCATCGGGCGCTCATCTACATGACCGTTTTCCTTACAATAAAACACGATCCCTTCAAGTTACGAGAAGGTCGAGGCTTATACACAGTTGGTCCTCTTATACCCATGTGCAAAGGATGGTCTTATATATTTTCTAATCGAACTAAGTCTGTAGCCGCCACATGAGATTCTGCGGATTAGAATTCCAACACCATTGGCAGTAAACTTTGCCTACCAGTGTATGTTTCGGCTTTAATATCAGATCATCGGTCATCTGCTAAATCGGTAAATTTAAAATAAAAACTATCGAAGCGCAAAATCAATGAAAAAATACATGTACGAAACAGAGGTACAACTCACGATGACTAACAGCTCATTGACACATTTATTCAAAAATCCACAGATATAGAAAATCGATATCCCATTGAAACAAAGTAAACGTCATATTCAAGCAAACCTTGAGCTTAAGTTGCCGTTTTCAATACACGTGTATAAAAGTAACTAATGATTTATAATCTAATAATATTATCGACAACTAAAGAGAACATTAAATTGAAGGAAAAGAATGAATAACAAGTGTCAACTAAACATATCATATTAAAGCATGGGAGCAACAAGCTGTACATAAATTTCCATGTCAAAACAAATATTTCTTTATATCATATTACCCATATAAATTAACCGTCATGAAAACGGACGACACCGTCCATAAATTAAACTCAAAAATACGACACCGTCCATCAATTAAAATCAAAACGGACGACATCATCCGCTGGCATAAAATCAAAAAGGGACGACACCGTCCACAAACAAATTAATTCCAAAACGAACGAAACCATCCGTAAATAAGGTATAAACTAGAGTAAAATATGGACGACATCATTTGTTAAAAATGAACAGAATATGCAGACGGCACCATCGACAAGGGACGACACCGTCCAAAAACTATTATTAATTCCAAAACGGACGCCACCATCCGTAATACTTAAACCAGAGTAAAATACGGTCGACACCATCCGCTAAAAATGTACCATCCATAAATGAATTAAGCTACATTAAAAACGGACATCCGTTAAAAATGAAAAGAATATGCAGACGGCACCATCTGCAAGGAACGACACCGTCCAAACAATATTAATTCCAAAACGGACTACACCATTCGTAAATAAGCTAAACCACTTTAAAAAACGGACGACACCATTCGTAAATAAATTAAACTACAATAAGCAACGGACGACACCATCCGTGAATAAGGTAAACCATTTTAAAAAAACGGACGACACCATCCGTTAAAATGAAAATAATATGCAGATGGCACCATCTGCAAAAAAAGAAATAAAATCATACTTACATTAAATATTAAGAGCGCGCGAGTCCGACTAGTAAAACGTATATGCCACGTGGATCGCGTGAAGCACGAAGTGTAGGTAAAAGTGAGGACAGAAACAAGTTTGTCCGCGGCGACTGCAGCTCGAAAAGTGAAATAATATAATTGATCTCATGACTTCTCTGGAATACATGTGTGTGGTTATTTTTATGCACTATTGAATAACAGTTAACAAATATTTAACATACGTTGTATCACCGTGGAGTCATTCAACTGTTTAAAGACATTTATTTTTTATATTCTTGCCAACTTATAGTGTGCATTGCTTATTGGTCCTTATAAACTTCCGGGTTGACACGCGAGACAACATAAAGCGTAGAACATGATATTTCTGATATGCACGATATTAGTGATTCTTCAACTGTATAAAGGTAAGCCGATTTGCTACAACTATCACCATCATTCGTAAAACATTAATTTCTACTCAGCAGAGGCTAAAGCAGATATACATTTCCACTTGATGGTATCAATGTAAATATGACATTTCTTAAACAAGAACTTTCTCGGTAAACGTCGACAAAATCGCATACCGTTAGTAATATTACTCACTCTTTTGTTAAGCTTCAAAAACTAAAACATTAAAATACAAACGCAGATACTTAATTTGCTGTGAGCGACCCATGTTAGGTACACACGTAGATACTTAATTTGCTGTGAACGACCCATGTTAGGTACACACTGAAAGGCAAACAATAAACAAGTCACATGACTTATGTAGTCGGTACACATGTAGATAATTAATTTGCTGTGAACGACCCATGTTAGGTACACACGTAGATACTTAATTCGCTGTGAACGACCCATGTTAGGTACACACGTAGATACTTAATTTGCTGTGAACGACCCATGTTTGGTACACACGTAGATACTTAATTTGCGGTCAACGACCCATGTTAGGTACACACGTAGATACTTAATTTGCTGTGAACGACCCATGTTAGGTACACACCTAGATACTTAATTTGCTGTGAACGAGCCATGTGAGGTACACACGTAGATACTTAATTTGCTGTGAACGACCCATGTGAGGTACACATGTAGATACTTAATTTGCTGTGAACGACCCATATGAGGTACACACGTAGATACTTAAGTTGCTGTGAACGAGCCGTGTTAGGTACACACGTAGATACTTAATTCGCTGTGAACGACCCATGTGAGGTACACACGTAGATACTTAATTTGCTGTGAACGACCCATGTGAGGTACACACGTAGATACTTAATTTGCTGTGAACGTCCCATGTGAGGTACACATGTAGATACTTAATTTGCTGTGAACGACCCATGTGAGGTACACACGTAGATACTTAATTTGCTGTGAACGACCCATGTTAGGTACACACGTGGATACTTAATTTGCTGTGAACGACCCATGTTAGGTACACACGTAGATACTTAATTTGCTGTGAACGACCCATGTGAGGTACACACTCAAAGGCAAACAATACAAAAGTCACATGACTTATGTCGTCGGTAGCAGGAAAACCGCACGTCAGCTACCGAAACTGATGGTGATATTGGTCGTAATTTGAAAAATGCAGACCAATAACCATCTTGGTTAAAGGGACCATCCTTACACATCCGTATACCTAAATATACACTGACCACATACTAATCTGAAATGATTAGCGAGTAGAATAACATATTCATGCTCATTATTGAAGACTCTACAGTGAAAGGACGAAGAGGTAATGTAATAAACAGCAGTAAAGGCCGTGGTACTCATAGTTTCATTCTTAATAGACAATTGATTTGATTGACATTGGATAGAGCCTTCAGCTAAAAGTGTCCGTATCGTAGATATATGTTTTGGTCATGTAATATGTCCATGTTTAATTCCAACATTTTCCATGTTCCAACATGTTATCATCTTGTCTGTCATGAAGACTAGATAATTGATGCTTATCTCCAAATAATATTAATGCAAACGTAGATATCACATTCCTGTGCACACGAAGTGTTTCATGAATAACCTTCATCAGGTGCGATTGGAATGGCAAATAATTTATAAGAATCTAGAATAATGGCCTATGATAAACAGAACCTACTTGGCTATTAGTCACTTATTTACAGTCTTTTACTGATCTTTGAACTCGTCGTGTTTATGTCATTTTAGTTTCTGTGAAAGTCGTCTTTTGGGTTAAAGCGATATCATACACGTTCTTTGTTCATTATTATGCTTTGTCGTCTAACACAATGGGCTGGAATCCCATTAATCGGTATCATGCCACCACATTTCTATATCTGTCCCTCACACCAGTGCTTAGATTTCTTCTGGTAGCTGTCCTTCTTGTTTCTGTATTGAGCAGCTTGAGGTTTGCCAACGGAATAGTTTGTGTTGTTAGCTATTTTGTCATTCATTTCTGGTTAGCTGTATATTCTCAGTATTACTTGATTTTGTGTTTTCATTTATAGGTATAGCAACAGTGGTACCAGATCCCTGCCCGTCTGATATTAACAGTGGCATAGGTAATACACATTTAACCAACCCATTCTTTCTATAAAAGTGACTATGTCATTTTGAATACTGAAAACGGAGCATGATGATTACCCGATAAAACAAATTGAAAAGTGAAATATGTTGTAAAAGACTAGAAATGATGAATATGAAGCGGGTTGGCTTTCTAGTAGTTGCTATTAAATTGTTACATGTCAATACAATGTACATTCTAATTTGAATTAGATATTTGTGAGATAGTTTATATGTTTCTTTACACGGAGATCTATCATGCACTTACATTTAACAACAAATTGTATTCGGTCACCTCGGGTTAAGAGGGAATCTAAAATGGAACTTTATAATTCTTGATTCTTAATTCCTGATTCTACATCCTTAATTATTAACCCATACGTACTATAGACTTACGTAGGAAATTTTCATTTACTAAGTTTCTACACAGGAGTCAGCATTTGTTCCACAGGGACACCAAAGTCTCAAACTAATATATATTAAGAAAAAGATTAGACCTAGTAGTAGTAATATTACACATTTGTATAGTCAATTTAACTTATGTTGTGCAATACCTCAACGTTATCTTATAGCGATAGTTGGATTACCTAACAACTCATACAAGCCTATCACCAACACGACGTGGGTTCGAGCCCGGCTTTGTGTATTACAAAAAAGGTGCGCTCGAATCGCAGTAGCAAGTGATAAAGTTTATCAGTTGCTTGCCCATGATCGGTGGTTCTCTCCGGATACTCCGCCTTCTTCCACCACTAAAACTGGTCGCCATGATATAGCTGAAATATTGCTGAAAGTGGCGCTTAAACACCAAAAATAAAAATAAATCAATTAGAAAGAGTGTTTCATCTGTTCAGTTGATCATCAAAATTTTAAATTTGAATGTGAAATAAATTGATCTCTCTAATGCTTCTATTGATAGTTGCTGTTTTCAATTGACAATTAATAAACAAATTAAATGTTAACGATGAAACACTATAGTCAAAACATATAAAGTAAATGTTAACAATAAAGTATTTGTACTGATTCCAACTATATATCATCATCAAATAAATATGGATAACATGCCATAGTTAATGCAATAGCTATATCATTATCTGTTTTAATTACTTTCTTACAGTCGTTGATATGTGTAAGTCAAGTTCTGCAACAGAACAACCAAGTTCTGGAGGATACAAGGTAGAAAGTGTTGTATTACGTATAATGGCCCAACAAACCAACTGCATATGTCGGGTAACGTTGGGCAATCAAAACGAAAACCCTGTAGATGTAGGTTTGAGGAGATATGAAGGTCTTCAATCATCAGTACCAGAGAAAGCTGATTGTGGACTTGCAGTTGACATTAATCATATACCTGATATGTCTACAGGAAATGTAATAGCTCCTATTGAATGTCTTGTGAACGGTACACCTCGTTATACACCACTGTCTCAAAAAGGTTATCTGCTATTTAGACCTAGGTTAATTAATGGAGACTTTATCAGAGGTTTCTGCATACAGATAATACGAGGTAAGGCATCATTACAAATTGTGAATTTGAATACAAATCTTAAGCCAATAATTTTGGTTCTCCATCCACCTACTATTAATAATACCTCGCATAGCTTGGCAAAATATCGAATAATCTATTCGAGTTTACCTCATAAATGGCATAGTCCTTATTATATAAGTAAGCTGAAGAAACAAATCATACACCATCAGAAATCCCAATCCCAACCGCGATAAGATGTCTTTCCGCACAAAAGATGGTCTATTATATGAAATGTTTGGTAAAGTACATGTTTATTTCCCAACTAACGCATTTAAACTATCGAATCAGAATGATGAGATGGCCTAAATAAATGCATAAGCATATACATATTTGCAACAAAATCAAAAATGATTGGCATTGATGTTGTGCAATGGTATAATCCCCGTCCATTTGCATTTGGATTCAGCAAAGTGTTAATGGCTGGTTAATTGAACGATCCAGTGCTGGAAGGTCATTTGTTGATCGAAAATTTTGTCAATATATGTTTTGTAGCATCTTTATCGGTATCGTTGCACAATCTTCTAGACTTCTATAATTTATTTTGTTTGTACTGCATCGTCATTTCTCGACGATCCGTTACTCATTAAGTTCTCTGGTTGGTAGATTCCCTTAGACTTTATGTATATTATATATATATGTGTTATATATACCATCGTTCATATTATAAAAATGATAAAATATTTTGTTACAGATGCATTTTAGCACAAACAATTGTCTTCATTACTGGACATTTTAAGTGTGTGTATGTGTTGTTTATTGACGAGTGCAACATTTGACATACACCGTTATGTATGCATGATATCAGCTACATGTATGTATTCATATTTGACTTATTATAATGACCTAGCTAATAGGTGTCTCTTCATTGTTATAGCTATGAGCTGTATAACATTACTATTAATATTATTTCAGTTTCAATGTTAGATGAAACTCATGGATTTGTTAAAAGTCACGGGCGCGAATGGAACGCAGATTCAGTGATCTAAGTCGATGACATCATAGATATTGTCAATCAAAATTCTATATGTTTACGGTCATGGCATCGTTTGAAATAACCCTGGAGTATATTTATATATATAAATTTACATAATGAGCATTCCAAAAAGCAATAGAAACAGATTGTTGCTCTTTGCAAACTTGAAAATATAAAACATAAAAACAGAACATTCACTTATATTCAACGCATGACAATATTTCAGATAGCAACAGTGACCATTCACAAGTTTTACGAATTGTTTGTGATGCTCCGATGACAACAGAACATACAACCGAAAGGATAACAACATATGATGCACCGCAAAGTTCTCCACAAACGCCTGTTTCGGAGAAATCAACCACAAGCAGCTCCAACATAGATACTACAACTACTGTTACAACAGAGAAATCAACCACAAACAGCTCAAACATAGATTCTACAACTACTGTTACAACGGAGAAATCAACCACAAACAGCTCAAATATAGATAATACAACTACTATTACAACGACAAATGTTAAACATCATTCGATAACTACAACTACAGACACGACAACAGGTAAAAGTCTAGTTACAAGTGCACTAAGTCATGACATGTTAAAGCCAAAGATACACATACATGAAATATTGAATAATAATTTTAGATTGGAAATTCCAAAACTTAATAAGTGAATTGCAAATTTAAAAGGAACAAACCATTTTAAGAACTACATGTATATTGTGCAAACTGTGGTCAGATTTCGTAACCAAGTTCAGCTTCAGTTGTTTGTAGGAGGTCTCATGTCTTATTTACGTTGTTTGTGTTTGTTGCGTATAGCGGTATCCAACACATATTGTGTTGTGTTGTTTGCTGTGCTCGTGATCGTCTTGTGTGCCCAATGTTGCCAGTTTCTGTGGATTGTCTATTCTTGATTGTCCCTTCTGTTTTCTCTAACGTTTATGTTCTACTCATTGACATGGTTGATGTACCTTGGTAAGTAATCTTACAAATACATATTTTGGTTGTTTTATTCTTTTGCTTGATATTTTATTGACCTTCGATGGCCTTTTTCTACTTGTGCCAAAATGTCGTTATAATATATTTATGGACCGCATCAATGAGACAATTAACCATGATATAATCTACTCTACATGCAATTTGTGGTATACTAAGAGACAATGATATGCTTAGTTTTCCAAGTGACAAGATGAAACATTTTAAGGTCTATCAATGGCTGATTGGACACTAAATTTGCGGTTTGTGATCATTGAACACATATCTTGAGGTATGGACAGACGATATAGGACACATATTTTGAGGGGTGGGCCATCACAAATGCAATATAATTGTAAGGTAGGATATGGATGTAAATGCACCAGAAAGCCTATTCAACTTTCCACTTCGACACAACTTAAGGTAAAGAGACATCGCCTTTATTTTTTTCTTATTTCTCACAACCACGTATGGTCATTAATAATTAGAACACCTCATACCGTAAACTGAGTGTGAAGAAGCTCATATACCGCAGTTGAGTGGTTTTCTTTCCTTCTATTGATAAACGTTCCCTTTTAACAACTTTGTCGTTCTGATAATATTTAAAGAACGGATAAGGGTTATTTGACACTAATTTCGAAGTGCGACTCCGTTTAATTTATTTGGCTTTCTAATGTTGTGCTGTTGAGCGTGCTTGATGAAGGTTATTCCAGAAACGCGTCATGCAAACCTAATTATATATCAAGGTTTTTATAATTAATCATTCTTACAGGGCTTGAACAAACAACATATATTGCAATTGGTGCTGGTTCTGGTGTAACTTTAATACTGCTGGTAGTCTTAGTTGTAATATGTCTAAGGTTTGTAAAATTATCATGTACTTTTGATTGTTGATGCATTATCTGCAATTATATCTGCATGACAATATTCCCAACAATAACAAAATACGTCCAATAAAGATATTATCTATATATTGCAGTATAAATCTCGCGTATCCTTTCACAAGCCAAAAAAAATGTACTACAATCAATAAGACAAAGGACCAAGTCGATTTGAAAACATTTACAAGAATGTTAAACACTTGAAAATCATGGACAGAAACAAAATGTCACAAATGTGGTTGGTTGTAATAATGACATACATTCTACAAGAATAAAGAGGTTGATTAGTAATGAATACCAAAAACTTCTAGCTAGAAAACTCAAAAGAATAGACCACATTCACCCTAGTATATGCTTGCGGATATGAATTTCATAATGTGGAAAATCAGTCTGCTCTCAATACTATATACATTGCATAATATCGACATTTGAGGACGATTGTCAATATTTGTTACATTATTCAAGTAATAAGAATTTTAAATTGAAAGACGTTTTAAACCTTTAGTGATAATAGAAATATATTGGATTCGTACTACAAAAAAACACTGCAATCAATATATATGTGTTCGAATAAGGTCAATATAGAGACCCACAAGGTAGCTATAGAAATAAGACCCAGTTTGTCCGCTATATGGCATAGCTCCTCCAAAGTTGACGCTCATTAGATACAATGATTTTGTTATAAACATAGTTTAAGCTGTTTAGAATTATTGCCCTAAGATAGGTTTAGTGTTAATATTATTTTCAGTATTACTTTAAGTTCTATTTGTGTTTTGTTAATAGCAATAATATTGCATGAAATTTCAAGTTTAGATTCGGCGATATGCAGCCTCTTTTCAAAATGACGAAAATCGGAAAATTCAGTAAATGTTGCATTAGTATCAGTTTTTCTTTTATGGTCATTTTTATTGTTTTGATGACATTGCGGGATGGAAAACGGTAATTTAAAAAACGGATCTAGTTCATCATATTCTTTGTTTTTCTGTAAATTGCTCTTTGTTTCAATCATTTTTTTATATTTGTTATTCAGCGCTGCATCTGATGATTTTTCGTCAAAACCAAGGATTTCAATGAAGTAATGGTGGACTTCCTTCAGAGTTTTGTTCTTTATCATTTTCCCAAAAGTAGATAAAAAGTATTTATTTGTAATACCCTTTTCACGGCAGTTGCAGGGATTGCTAACACCATCGATGTTTGGATAAAGTATTGAAACTTTTTCTGAAAGGTCTTTCAGAATGCTAGACTCGCATGAATTTACTTTTTGAAACCGCTTCAAGACGTGTCGTTTCAAGGAATCAACCCTTGGGACACAAACTTCACCATCAACAGCTTTAACACAATCTATTACATTTATTGGTTTTTGGTTCAAAAACTGATTTCTCTCAAATAGTGCTCCTACTAGGAGGTAGCTTAACTCAAGACGAACTCTACACTGGCCAGCAGCTGCGAGACCTGAAGCCGGAAAAAAAAGATATTATCATGAATCTGGAATGGATGATCAATGAGACATTTTTACTGTTCAATCGCGAAAGACTGTATGGCAAACTTTTTTATTTGTTTATCACTGTCCATTTACTCCATAATTTGCCACTAATGTTCCTATCTAATTAAATATTAAATAGTAAATTGATGTAACGCTTTCAGGAATAACTACTTCTCACTAACAATTTTTTTCATCCGACATTCCAACTAAATTATCTCTTGAATATTTTGGGATTTATTTTATTTTGAGAATGATTTTTTTTTTCAATATCAAATATAACTTTAATGGAAAATTTACTTCATCAGATTAACGACAGTGGCGATGTTTATCTCTCTCTCTCTCTCTCTTTCTTAAAAATACACCATTATTTATTTAAGCAATAATAGTTAATCAGAATACTTAAAAAAAAGAAACAAATTTCTTTCAATTTTCTTGTCAGAATATTTTGTTTTTTAATCAGTCTAAGTGTCGACTTTTTTTATGAAAAAAAAAGCATAGCCCCCTTTTCAAGTTAAAAGGTCGACCTCTACGTTTAAATGGATTCAATTTTAGGAAGGACCATGTGCGTTACACATTAACTTTCCGAATTTACATTATTTCATGCAATATAATTATCGAGAACTGTTGCGTTTTTCCGTATACTGAGTATAAAAGAAAGTTATTTATAGCCGAGTGTCGATCTAATTTATGACTCAATATACATAACTACCTGTTTTGATGGGATTAACCCAAGTCAGGGGTGGATCCAGAGGGGGGCGCACCCGGCGCCCCCTCCCCCCCCCCTAAAATTGCAAAAAATATAATTTTTTGGCGTAAAATCGTGATTTTTCACACGAAATACCCCAACAATTTTCGCGCCTCCCTCCGCTCGGTGCAATTTTTTTAAGTGCGCCCCCCCTAACTTGAAATCCTGGATCTCTCCTGCAAGTTGTAACATAAATGATATTTTTTTCACTGTACTTGATTGATGTCGTAATATGATTGTAAAAATACAGAGCTGTGTTATCAAGAGTATTAAATTTTTATAAAACGGAGGAATTATTTCTTACCAGGTAATTTTGCATGCAGCACCAGGTGGTCTTGTATCCCACGATTTTTTAACTGGTTTACGGGTTGTGTGGCAGACGACCAAGCAGAAAAACAATTGTTTGGAGCATATCTTCATGCTTTGAATTCTAGAGTAGACGACGTTTGGTGGGAAAAAAATCGAGGAAGAACATAGAAAAACTTAAAGGCATTTTTTATTTCCGTTTTTCATACTGAATCATTGAATATTTTACTTTGAAACTAATATTATCGTAATATACGGGATCTCCTCTGTAATTTAAACTATCCTTGGTTGTCACTACTACCTGGCCACTCATCCCGGTTTTGTAACTTGTCAAAGTAACATGAAAATCACGGCAACGTCGGCGGTCCAAAATGACATCATTTTGGAGATATTTTGAAAGTATGGTCGTTTAGAATTAAAAACCAAGCAAATATATTTAATATAATTAGGATATTTTTTGTACCATAACAATCGGTAGATTATAATTTATCAATTGATACCAGATTTTACTTGGTACCTATCGTGGAATTGTAGAAATCACTATAAATAACAGTAGCCTGAAGCTGAAAAATATCATGGCTAGGGAATTTTTCTATTGACTGCTATCCCTACAACACTTAACAACCACACTCCAGCAGAAAAGGGTGCGATCCAAGAATTAAAGGAATTGGATGACAATGTTCATAAAGCCAGTAGACAAGGGTAGCGCAGTTGTTGTGGACAAAGTAGATTATTTAGAAGAGACAAGTGACGGAAGAAAGATATTACAAAAAACTGGACTCTGACCCCACGGCAGAATTCAGCACTAGAATAACACAGGAGCTAACAATTATGAAAGAAAATAGTGATATTGACAAGACCATTTTCGATTATTTGAAACCAGACAAACACACAACCGGACGCTTTTATCTATTACCTAAAACTCATAAAGTCAGCAACCCCGGGAGACCCATTGTTTCAGCAAATGGGCACCCCACAGAAAAAATCTTCGAATACATCGATTTCCACCTTCGACTTCATGTATAAGCGCTACCCTCACATTTGAAAGACACCACTGATTATCTTCAAACCTTCCTTCGGGGACCATTGTTATTTCGATGGACGTTACGTCATTATACACTAGCATCCCACCCAATGACGGTATCGAAGCATGTTGAGAGGCCTGGGACCAACGAGCCGTTAAAGAACCACCAACGGAATGTCTTGTCCAGTTGCTCACATTGGTGCTGAAGTATAACAACCTTACATTTAATGGAGAGCATTTTTTACAAATCAACGGAATCGCTATGGGAACAAATATGGCACCTTCATACGCCAACATCTTCATGGAGAAACTTGAAAAAACTAATCATACAATATGCACCCTACAAGCCAGTTTCCTGGTTTCGTTTCGTTGACATGAAGTGGACCGAGTCGGAAGAAAACCTCAATCGTTTCTTTGAACATGTCAACAATGTTCATCCCACTATAAAATTCACCCATGAAACATCCAGAAATAACATCTCCTTTCTGGATACTTACACTACCTGTGAAAATGGTATTGTGTCAACTGACATATACAACAAACCAATATATACACATCAGTACCTGTCCCCACAGAGTTGTCATCCTAAACATTGCACCAAAAGTATTCGTACAGCCAAGCTCTCCGAATCAAACCCATCTGCTCCAACGTACAAACTACAAATAAAACGGCTTGGGGAACTGACATATCATCTGAAAAAGAGGGGTTACAACAATACGAGCATTAACCATTGCTTTAACAAAGCAAGTGGTATTGACAGAAAAGATATCATCCAATATAAAGAAAACAAGACGAACAACAGAGTGTCATCACATACCATCCTGTGCTCAGTAATTTATCCAACATCGTTCGTAAGCACTGGACAACCATACAAAACACCCATAATTGTGCAAAATTTTCAAAGAACCACCCGTCTTGGCTTTCAGGAAACCTAAAAGTTTGAAAGATATCTTGGTGAGAGCTGACATCTCCCCTCGATCTCCCTACAATGGTCAGTGCCAAACATGTGATTCGAGACGATGTATGACGTGCGAAAACATCCAATGCACAAAAAAATTCAGCAGCACACATACTGGAGAAGAATTCATCATATACTGCAATGCCAACTGCAAGACGAAAAGTATTATTTACCTCCTGGAATGTGCAATTTGTGGCCTTCAATACATCGGAGAAACTAAACAACAACTTAGTAAAAGCTTGAATGGCCACAGAAGCGATGGAAATTGCAAATCTGACCTTCCACTCAGCAGACATCTCAGATCGACGGACCACCATAATTCTTTCGGGAAACTGAAGGTCACCATAATTGACCATAACTCCAAGTGGGATGATAAAGGCATACAGGAAAGGGAAAGCTTCTAGATTAGAAAACTTAAGACCTTATCACCGAATGGAATCAATGAGAAAAAGTAATATCCTCTATTGACTCCTTTTTTTGTTGGTCTCCTGCAGTCGGATTAGGACATACAGTTTGCTCAATTAGCCCAAAGTATATATCCCACACTGTGGTGGGCCGGTTTTTTTTTTAATGTGTTTGGGTAACATACCGTTTTAAACAATATTTTTGACAGTGCTATTTGATACTTTTACCAGTAATGTCTCATTTTTATTTTTATTTCTAATTAAACATTTATTTAAATGTGTAGCCCTATTGTGTATTTATGTTATTGTTATTGTACTTTTATTTATTTATATGTGGGATTTTAATTCTTTAATGCACGTATTTTTATATGAGTAACATCTGGTTCTTTTGTCCCGCACATTAACCGTCACAACCTGTTTTTGAAATTGTAAAGTCGCCATATTGGTTCGACATTTTATTCAATTAGACATTGATAAAGTCTCTCGGTGGGACGAACAATTTGTCATTCAGCAAAGTGTTTAATTCTTTATCACTTTGTGTTGTGTACTTGGTGTTGTTTTAAACTATTTTAGACGTTTATAATTTATTTTACTTGTATAGTATCGTTAAACCGTAACGATCCAACACTCCTTAAGATTGATCGTTGACTGGTTCTTCAGATGTTGTATATATATATATATATATATATATATATATATACGTCTGAAAATTAAACCAAACAGTGTTAGAATTAGATTTTAGAGCTGTCAAATTTTTGTTCTTCCCTCGCCGGGATTTGAACCCACACAATTGATACACTGCAGCATCATTCGCTTAGCCTTACTTCTAGCGCCCTAGACCACTCGACCACATCCACTCCCCACAAAGGAGCTTCAATAATCGTAGTGTTACCATGCTCGTAAGGCAAATCTAGTGATAGACATAAGACATGTGTATAAGCGTGTGTAGATGGTACATATATACTTAATATTATAATTTGACAGCAATCTAACTCAACAATTTTTAATATATATTGCATAGGATAATGAAGCATTCATTATACAGTCACAGGAAATAAAGTATATTATACAAACGTCTAGAAGCAAGTGACAAACATACAATATATCTGTCCCACTGGATCTCAAAGTTACTAAGGATACTAGGTTAATACTAAATATTATATACGTCTGAAAATTAAACCAAACGGTCTTAGAATTAGATTTTAGAGCTGTCAATTTTTTGTTCTTCACTCGACCGGATTTGAACCCACACCATTGATGCACTGCAGCATCATTCGCTTAACCTTACGGCCAGCGCCCTAGACCACTCAACCACATCCACTCCCTAACAAAGGAGCTTCAATAATCGTAGTGTTACCTTTTCTCGTAAGGCAAATCTAGGGATAGACGTAAGACATGTGTATAAGCGTGTGTAGATGGTACATATATACTTAATATTATAAGTTGACAGCAATCTAACTCAGCAATTTTTAATATATATTGCATAGGATAATGAAGAATTCATTATACAGTCACAGGAAATAAAGTATATTATACAAACGTCTAGAAGCAAGTGACAACCATACAATATATCTGTCCCACTGGATCTCAAAGTTACTAAGGATACTAGGTTAATACTAAATATTATATACGTCTGAAAATTAAACCAAACAGTGCTAGAATTATATTTTAGAGCTGTCTAATTTTTGTTCTTCCCTCGACCGGATTTGAACCCACACCATTGATACACTGCAGCTTCATTCGCTTAGCCTTACGTCCAGCGCCCTACACCACTCGACCACATCCATTCCCTTAAAAAAGGAGCTTTAATAATCGTAGTGTTACCTTTTCTCGTAAGGCAAATCTAGGGATAGACGTAAGACATGTGCATAAGCGTGTGTAGATGGTACATATATACTTAATATTATAATTTGACAGCAATCTAACTCAGCAATTTTAAATATATATTGTATAGGATAATGAAGAATTCATTATATAGTCACAGGAAATAAAATATATTATACAAACGTCTAGAAGCAAGTGACAACCATACAATATATCTGTCCCACTGGATCTCAAAGTTACTAAGGATATATATATATATATATATAAACGTCTAAAATGTTAGCATAACGATATCAAAAAAAAGATGCTAAAATGTAACAAAAATAACTATAAGTCTACAAAAAGACTATAATTATAATTAAATCGACGGATATTTCGCTTGACCGACAAGCTTTATCAGCGTCTGTAATCTGATTTGAAAAATTGTCACGAGACCATCAGTTTCGTGACGTAAATTACTAAAAATCATAATCTTGAACTTTATACTTTATATTATTCAAGTATATTGTACACTAATCTATAAACAATATGAAAAGAATGAGAAAATGCAATGATAAAGTTTACCAACTAGCTAAGGTCCAGGCACTGATTAAATAGTTAAAAAATAAAAGATTTACGCCTTTTTGTTTATGCCTTCCGGCGAAATATCCGTCGATTTAATTATAATTATAGTCTTTTTGTAGACTTATAGTTATTTTTGTTACATTTTTACATCTTTTTTTGATATCGTTGTGCTAACATTTTAGACGTTTATTTATCATTTTTGTTTGTTTGCACAGTATCGTTAACACTTGTTTCCGATCCGACATCTCGTAGGTTCATTCGTTGGCTACTCTTTCAGACGTATATATATATATATATATATATGTATATATTCCATCGTTCATATTATATGAATGATAAAATATTTTGTTACAGATGCATTTTAGCACAAACAATTGTCTTATTTACTGGACATTTTAAGTGTGTGTACGTATTAATTGACGAGAGAAACATTTGACATACACGGTTATTTATGCATAATATCAGCAACATGTATGTATTCATATTTGACCTATTATAATGACCTAGCTAATAGGTGTCTCTTCATTGCTATAGCTATGAGCTGTATAACATTACTATCAATATTATTTCAGTTTTAATGTTAGATGAAACTCATGGATTTGTCAAAAGTCACCAACAAACTTATCACATACACCTTGCCACGGGCGCGAATGGAACTTAGTTTCAGTGATTTTAGTCGATGACATCATATATATTGTCAATCAAAATTCCATATGATTACGGTCATGGCTTCGCTTGAAATAACTCTGGAATATATTTATATATACATAAATTTACATAATGAGCATTCAGATTGTTGCTCTTTGTAAACTTGAAAATATAAAACATAAAAACAGAACTTTCACATATATTCAACGCATGACAATATTTCAGATATCAACAGTGACAATTCACAAGTTTTACGAATTGTTTGTGATGCTCCGATGACAACAGAACAGACAACCGAAAAGATAGAAACATCTGATGCACCGCAAAGTTCCCCACAAACGCCTGTTTTGGAGAAATCAACCACAATCAGCTCAAGCATAGATTCTACAACTACTGTTACAACGACAAATGTTACACATCAATCGATAACTACAACTACAAACACGACCGCAGGTAAAAGTCTAGTTACAAGTGAACTAAGTCATGACATGTTAAAGCTAAAGATACACATACATGAAATATTGAATAATAATTTTAGATTGGAATTTCCAAAAGCTTAATAAGTGAATTGTAAATTTAAAAGGAACAAACCTTCTTAAGAACTACATTTATATTGTGCAAACTGTGGTCAGATTTCTTAATCAAAGTCAGCTTCAGTTGTTTGTCTTATTTACGTTATTTGTGTTTGTTTTCGTATAGCGTATCCAACACATAGTGTGTTGTTTGCTGTGTTCGTCTTCGTCTTGTGTCTTGTGTGCCTAATGTTGCCAGTTTCTGTGGATTGTCTATTCTTGATTGTCCCTTCTGTTTTCTCTAACGTTTATGTTCTACTCTTTGACATGGTTGATGTACCTTGGTAAGTAATCTTAAAAATACATATGTTGGTTGTTTTAATCTTTTGCTTGGTATTTTATTGACCTTCGATGGCCTTTTTCTACTTGTGCCAAAATGTCGTTATAATATATTTATGGACCGCATCAATGAGACAATTAACCATGATATAGTCTACTCTACATGCAATTTGTGGTATACTAAGAGACAATGATATGCTTAGTTTTCCAAGTGACAAGATGAAACATTTTAAGGTCTATCAATGGCTGATTGGACACTAAATTTGTGGTTTGGGCAGTGATCATTGAACACATATCTTGATATATGGACAGGCGACATAAGGGTAATAACAAAATTACCGAACACCGAGCAATCTTTCAAAAGGGAGAGACAAAACTCATAAGTCAACAAACAGAAAAAATCATTTAACAATAGGAAACTGTGAAAACCGGAATGGCTCTGACTTGGTACAGGCATTTCCAAAGAAATGGTGGGTTCAATCAGATTTTACAGACGAAATAGGACACATATTTTGAGGGGTGGGCCATAACAATTGGACTATAATTGTAAGGAGGGATATGGATGTAAATGCACCCGAAAGCCTATTCAACTTTCCACTTCGACACAACTTAAAATAAAGAGACATCGCCTTTAAATTGTCTTATTTCTCACAACCACAGTATGGTCATTAATAATTAGTACAACTCATACCGTAAACTAAGTGTGAAGAAGCTCATATACCGCAGTTGAACGGTTTTCTTTCTTTCTATCGATAAACGCTCCGTTTTAACATCTTTGTCGTTCTGATGATATTTAAAGAACGGATAAGGATTATTTGACACTAATTTCGAAGTGCGACTCTGTCCCATTCCGGACTCATGTGTACACAATCGGAAACTGGGAAAACCGTAATGACCCTGACTTGGTACAGGCTTTTCTAAAGAAATGGTGGGTTGAATCAGATTTTAAAGCGCCAAACCCCCCGATTTCATTACGGCTCAAAGATTCCGGCAGTCACTATAACAGTATTTATAACAATACTGGAACGAAATAGGTAAAATAGTTGTCAAAGCAGTACCAAACGCAGTGAAACAAATGTCTAAAACAATTTTATGTCACACATTGATAACAAAATATTTTGGATATTTTTGTTGACTTCCTTATCTTTAAACATTTACACTATATGAAAATGCATCGTTTATCATCGTCTCGGCAGAGACGGAATATATGTCGACAAGATCTTGGTATCGGAATATAAACTTTTTAAGGGATCGAAAAAGGCGAATCTTTTCATAGCCCTGGTTCAGTAGCCTGCTTCTCAGATGAAGATGACGTTTCAGGAAATCAGAATAATTGCTACTGGCCCTTGCATAGTGAATCAATTGCGAGATGTAAACACCATATGCAGGAGAAGCTGGTATATTGCTGCACATATTTGGAAAATTTATGATTTTAACATTGAAGTCGTCTCGTTTATCATAAATTTTAGTACTGAGTTGACCTCTGTCGTCAATTTCGAGATATAAGTCCAAAAATTATGCGGACGAAGCTGTATCTGTGATCTCTTTAACTTCCAGCTCTGGAGGATATATCAATGGAAGAAATTCTGCAAATCTAGAATTATTGATAAATAAAATGTGATCAGTATACCTGTATGTGAAACTAAACGCTCTAGCCTCATGAATCGTCTTATCTTTTACAAGCTTTTGCAGAAACTCCAACTCATATGAGTATAAAAATAAATCTCTAGAAGAGGGGCACAATTCGTACCCATTGGTTTGCCGACGACCTGCTGAAACAGTGTCCCTCCAAAGGAGACAAATATGTTATCGATGAGGAACTTCAGCATACTGATCACTTGTTCCTCGGAGTAGGATGTTTTACCTTTTTGAATTTTGTTTGAAAAATATGTGGAATTGTAGCCTAACACAACAAATGTTGAGCCACAGTTTCTATATATTGCAATTGGTGCTGGTTCTGGTGTAACTGTAATACTGCTGGTAGTCTTAGTTGTAATATGTCTAAGGTTTGTACAAATATCATATACTTTTGATGTTTAATGCTTTATCTGCAATTATTTCTGCATGACAATATTCCCAGCAATAACAAAATACGTCCAATAAAGATAGTATCTATACATTACAGTAGATATCTCACGTATCCTTTCGCAAGCCAAATAAGATGCATAACAATATATAAGACAAACGATCAAGTCGATTTGAAAACATTTACAAAAATGTTGAACACTTGAAAATCATGGACAGAAACAAAATGTCACAAATGTGGTTGGTTGTAATATTGACATACATTCTACAAGAATAAAGAGGTTGATTAGTAATGAATACCACTGATGTTGTCAGTTCGAATCCAGAACAGACCGAGGTGTACAACATTATGTGATAACATTTGTCAGTGACTTCCGACAGGTCGGTGGTTTTCTCCGTGTCCTCCGGTTTCCTCCACCAATATAACTGACCCCACGATATTACTGAAATATTATTGAAAATTGCGTTAAGCACCATAAAGCCTATATAAATAAAATGCATTGTATTAACTATTTTTCTTATGTACTATTCAAATTAAGTTTAGATAATAATTGTTTCTGTTCTTTCTTTTGTTTGTAGTTGCAGAAAATGATAAAACAACATATATTGCACTCAGTGCATTTTCTAGTACAGTTGCTATAATACTTCTGATAGCTTTAGTTATAACGTGCATAAGGTTTGTATATATATTTTTTTCTATATAAACAGTAGTCAATATATAATACAACGATTATGATACGGCAATGTTAATTGTTTCTTTAATGAGATTCTCTTCATATATGTATTTAAGTAGTTATCATTTAATTGAACCCATTAGTGCACATACATGTAGATGAACACTTACACAGATTTTATCTGATGTAAATGATTTGTTGATAGTTGTTTGTCCTTTTCTACCTTTTCGTATCTTCAAACTCTTCATAAAACAAATTAAGGTGGAATATGAAACAATGCATAGAGATAATCTATAATAATTACATAATCGTTTTCGTACAATGAACTTGGTGGGGTTTATTTTATTACTTGCATCAGAATATTTATTTATCAAAGCTCCAATCATAAATTACATCTGGATATCTTTATAGGTACAAAGCATTACTAAATGCAAGAAGAACAAATGAGAATGTAAACAATTCCAATCATCAAGTAGAATATACCAGACATTATTGTGATTTGACAAATTATGGACCGAACGAGCCAGGTCAAGAATATGATATTATTGATAGTAATTATAATACTATTGATGTTGACAGATCCCAACCCTCTAACAACGTAGTATGCATGGAAGGAGAATATATTAGTGTTGAACCTGATGGACATTTGACGACTAACATTAATTGAGGACAAAAACAAAAATTATCCAGAAAATATATGACTTTACAATTTTAATTATACTTTGATTTCTCGAAAACATTATTGTGACTAAAACTAAAACTAGCTATGACAATGGTAACAGTAACTTGAGAGAGAGAGAGAGAGAGAGAGAGAGAGAGAGAGAGAGAGAGAGAGAGAGGGGGGGAGGAGATGGAGAGGGACAGAGAGAGTAATTAAATAACATAGACACACCATATATATTTTAGAAACAAATAATTGTACAGATGATTTTGCCTTTAACCTGGCTAAAAGTTCGCACAACCCAAATATATGGTCAGTAGGGAGATATTTAAAATTATGCCAGACTACCAAGTTCAAGCTCTTCCTAACAGACCATATCTCATTCAGAAAAATTATAAGGTCATTTTTTTAGTTTGAAATCTTTGTATGCTAAATAGGGTTCATGTTGTTCACTTTACCCTATTATGTTCTTAGTTCCCTGCTTTTATATCTGCTGCGCTTTCCATACGAAATCATGTTCGGTTCGTCTTTATTCGCAATTGCTCATTGGACAGCTCATGTATATAGTTGTATTTGCTTAAGCATATTAGTGTCAACACGAATTGACTGTTAAAGTAGCAATGCGAGTGCTTACAAGATGCAGAAACCGCTTACCCTTCGTTATCACTTGGGTTCAAACTGGTTTTTAATTCGATTGTCCATTCGTGATTGCATCTTCGTGTTTCCCTAACTTTTATATTAAGACCTAACCATACCAGTTTTGGAAAATAAACCACTCATACGTTCTGTCTACTTTTCGGCATAGATGAAGATCACAGATAATTTGTCAAAGACGTTGATATTTAATTAAGTGCACACGACACGTTTCTGATATAACCGTAGTCAATTACGCTCCAAATAAAAAGAAATGGAAAGCGAAATAATCTATAAATAAAGTCACCGAAAGCATAAAAAACTAAAGCAAACAAAGGATATAAATAGTATAGCCAAAATAAGCTATAATTACCTATACATTAGTTACAATAATAATATCTTTATGTAGGAACTGTATATCTTAATAATAACTATATCTAATAAACCAAGTGTGGCTAAAACGAATCAGAGTTTACAACAATACAGAACAGACATTTTAAAAACACGAACAACGTTAAAAAAATATATATAATGTGTATTGGGCAATCTAGATGATAATTTGAAAATAATAAAGCTAATATATACAAAGTATGATGGTTAGTTAAATAATATAATTACATATCGAGAATAATAGTATGTGTCCATATGAAAACTAGTATATATGCGCTGGTATGATGCCATTGATTATATGTTTATTATATTTTTCTATAATTTAATTAAACTCTTCTTTTAAGTGGAAATATTTTAGTTTGTTTGTTTTGTTTTAGTTTTATATAATTTACATCTAACTAGAGCATGATTCGTACATGTAGCATTGCCATTATTTCTCAAAACGAGCTATTTACACTGCGAGAACAAATATATCATGCATTTCTTATTTCAAATAAAAAATAACAGAGGCGTGGTTCCTGTTATTTTACCGGCAATAATGTTACCCATTGACACTAAATTATATAGCCTGTCTTAAAACCCGTATAGATCAAAGCTGTAATTGGGGGATGTGGTCAACATAACATATTTGTTCTGCCTCATAGTATTTATTGTACAATAGAAGTATATAAATATTTGGTATGCCTTATTTCACAAATATATAGAGTAATGTTGAAGATACTAAAGGGCGAACCAGCTGCCGTACAATCTTTAGTTTTCTGTGTAGTGCTTCATAGATCAGTGTTTGTCATTGTAGTGTCCGTTCTTCCATTTACGGGTGTCTTCAAACTGTTCTTTCAGAGAGATAGACAACACAACGACCAAATGAAAAAAGGGACAAGAAGACGAAAATGGTCGACAAAACAATAAACAAACACTTGAACAATAAATCTTTTGTTTTCCTATTTGTATTAACGATAGCAACATTCTGATTAATGTAAATCGATTGATAAGTAACTACTATTGTACAGAGCGCAATAATGCACTATACGTGACAGGAGAGGGAAAGACAACATATATCACAATCGATACAGCAAGCACCCATATATATGACCGCTCGATTTTCTAGCTTGAAACAGGGATTATAATAACATGTGGAGGCGTTAAGCTAGTTGCATAGGCCCAAACTTCCCCGTGTAGTGAAAAGATGCTGTCATGCAAGTTTTCTCACATATTGGTAAAATGTAAATCCTAACAAATAACCAGGCGAAGAAAGTTGTTATAAAGAACGTTCTAATTTTGAAAATTAGACATACTATATTTAATCTTCGTGAAACATAATTTGCCATATGCATGGTTGTAGCTATGTTAAATTGATCCGAACGCTTCATTCATCATTAACATATTAAATGGTATACAAGGCTATCGTAGGACATATTAAAGTGGATGCACTCAGGATTCAATTTGTTATTAAAGAAAATATTGTATGCATAATTTACAGTGTAATGTTAGATCGTTTTCCTTGTTGATTCTTTCCCTTGTCATACACAAGGGACTTATTGTAACGTGAACTAGACTTCCTTGTTAATGTATTCATAAAAAAAACAAATGAATATCAGATAATATCTATACTTATACAACAAGTTAAAGAAAAATACTACTGTCAGTTGGTATGTGTGATTTTTTATTTGATTGTGTGTACATGTTTAGAATTATACTTTAAAAGTACTTGTGTTCATGATTTCATACAGTGTTTATTTTACATGACAAATATATATTTGTATGCCCAGAATTATTACATTACCATTAGAGAAAACCGAAGGAGCAATTAGAAATGAACAATTCAGAGACACTGACAACATTAGGCACACAGGACGAACAATGATCGACATTACATTACACAGAAAACACCCCTACAATCCAGATGATAATTCAAGTGATACGAAAGAGAAAACAGTCCTTGCCCAACTAGCAGTACCCGTCGTGTCACTATTAAACAACACGAACATCATTTGCTAAGAGAATCGTAACAACTGCAAAAGTAAATAATCAGAAAAAACAGATAAAGCAAAACCTAGGAATACAATAAACGGGAATAAAGACGAACAAACCGAACATTGTAGGGGACATGACACCACGGGACTGAAAACATGAAATATATTATTGGACAAACTGGTGAATATCGGACCGATCACACAACCTAGCGTTTGGGACAACTTACGTTTGTTTTTGGCTTGGTTTATCGCCATTTTCAACAATATTTCGTTTTTTTCACTGCGGTCAGTTTTTTTGGTGGACGAAATCGGAGTACCCGAGAAAACCACGGACCTACCGCAAGTCACTGACAAACTTGTAAAGCATGTGCAACTTCAACGGACATACACGTAGCTGTAATTGAAGTATTTACAAAATAATGCACTTTCTTTCTTACTTCTTGTAAATAATAAAAATGTTTATATATTAATCATTTAAGTCCAGCACTGATATCTATGCTAACAAATTAGCCACTTAATAATAAAGAATGTATACCACGATGTCGTTGTAGGTGTAATACCACTAATTAATTTCTTTTGCATTTTCTACTAAATGTGTGTTTTTTTTAGCCTACCTGGCCATTTTATCTTAAGCTTAACCTTTTCAAGACCATACATTTTCTGAAACGTACATGATTCCTCTACGTTCTGTCAAAATTCTACAGGTAAAAAGGTATACTATTGAATGGGTATTTTTATGCACAAGTGAATAACAGTTAACAAATATTTAACGTACATTGTGTATCACCATGGAATCATTCAACTGTTTAAAAATATTTAATTTGTATATGCTTGCCAACTTATATTGTGCATTGCTTGTTGGTCCTTAGCAACTGCCGGGTTGACTCGCGAGACAACATAAAACGTAGAACATGATATTTCTGATATACATAATATTAGTTTTTCTTCAACTATATAAAGGTAAGACGATTTGTTACATAATTACAACTGTCCCCATCATTCGTAGAACATTAACATATACTGAGTAGGGGCTAAAGCAGATATACATTTCCATTCGATGGTATCAATGTAAATATGACATTTCTTAAAGAAGAACTTCCTCGGTTAAGGTCGACAAAATCGCAAACCGTTAGTAATATTACTGACTCTTTTGTTAAGCTTCAAAATCTAAACCATTAAAATACAAACGTAGAGACTTAATTTGCTGTGAACGACCCACGTCATGTACACACTCAAAGGCAAACAATAAACAAGTCACATGACTTATGTCGTCGGTAGCAGGAAAGCCAAACCACAGCCACCGAAACTGATGGTGATATTGGTCGTAATTTGAAAATTGCAGAGCAATATGGTTAAAGGGATCATCCTTACACATCTGTATACCTAAATATACACTGACCACATACTATTCTGAAATCATTAGGGAGTAGAATAACATATGTATGCTCATTATTGAAGACCCTACAGTGACTATAAAAGTAAGAACAGGTAATGTAACAGACAACAGGAAAGGCCGTGGTACTCATAGTTTCATTCTTAATAGACAAATTATTTGATTGCTCAGCAATACATTGGATAGAGCCTTCAGCTAAAAGTGTCCGTATCGTATCGTAGATATATATTTTGGTCATGTAATATGTCCATGTTTAATTCCTACATTTTCCATTTTCCAACATGTTATCGTATTGTCTGTCATGAAGACTAGTTAATTGATGCTTATCTTCAAATAATATTAATGCAAACGCAGATATCACATTCCTGTGCACACGAAGCGTTTCATGAATAACCTTCATTAGGTGCGATTGGAATGGCAAATAATATATAAGAATCTAGAATAATGGCCTATAATAAAGAGAACCTACTTGGCTATTAGTCACTTATTTTCAGTCTTTTACTGATCAATAATGGCCTATAATAAAGAGAACCTACTTGGCTATTAGTCACTTATTTTCAGTCTTTTACTGATCTTTGAACTCGTCGTGTTTACGTCATTTTAGTTTCTGTGAAAGTGGTCTTTTGGGTTTAAACGATATCATACACGTTCTTTGCTCATGATTTTGCTTTGCAGTCTAACACAAAGGGCTGGAATCCCATTAATCGGTATCATGCCACTACATTTCTACATCTGTCCCTCACACCAGTTTTTAGATTTCGTCTGGTCACTGTCCTACTTGTTTCTGTATTGAGCAGGTTGAAGTTTGTCAACGGAATAGTTCGTGTTGTTGTTAGCTATTTTGTCATTCATTACTGTTTAGCTGTATATTCTCAGTATTACTTGGTTTTGTGTTTTCATTTATAGGTATAGCAACAGTGGTTCCAGATCCCTGCCCGGATTATATTAAAAACAGTGACATAGGTAAATACATATTTAACCAACCCATTCTTTCTTTAAGTGTTTATGTCATTTTGAATACTGAAATCGGAGCATGCAATATGCATGACTACCCTATAATACAAATAAAAAAGTGAAATATGTTGTAAAAGACTATAAAAATGGTGAATATGAAGCGGGTTGGCTTTCTAGTAGTTGCTATTAAATTGTTACATGTCAAGACAATGTACATTCTAATTTGAATTAGATATTTGTGAGATAGTTTATATGTTTCTTTATCTGGAGATCGATCATTCACTTACATTTAACAACAAATTGTATTCGGTCACCTCGGGTTAAGAGGGAATCTTAAATGGAACTTTTTAATTCTTGATTCTTAATTCCTGATTCTATATCCTTAATTCTTAACTCATACGTACTATAGACTTACGAAGGAAATTTTCATTTGCGAAGTTTCTACACAGGAGTCAGCATTTGTTCCAAAGGGACCCCAAAGTCACAAACTAATATATATAAAGAAAATATTATACATTCTAATAGAATCAATTTAAACTATGTTGTACAATACCTCAACGTTATCATATAGCGATAGTTGGATTACCTAACAACTCATACAAGCCTATCACCAATACGACGTGGGTTCGCGCCCGGCTTTGTATATTACAAAAAAGATGCACCCGACTCGCATTAGCAAGTGATAAAGTGTATCAGTTGCTTGCCCATGGTCGGTGGTTCTCTCCGGGTACTCCCGCTTCTTCCACCACTAAAACTGGTCGCCATGATATAGCTGAAATATTGCTGAAAAATGCGTTAAAACACCAAAAATAAAAATAAATCAATTAGAAAGAGTGCTTCATCTGTTCAGTGGATCATCAAAAGTTTAAATTTGAATGTGAAATAAATTGATCTATCTAATGCTTATATTGATAGTTGCTGTTTTCAATTTACAAATAATAAACAAATTAAATGTTAATGATGAAACACTATAGTCAAAGCATATAAGTAAATGTTAACAATAAAGTAGTTGTACTGATTCCAACTATATATCATTATCAAATAAATATGGATAACATGCCATAATTAATGCAATGGTTATATCATTATCTGTTTTAATTACTTTCTTACAGTGGCTGATATGTGTAAGTCAAGTTCTGCAACAGAAGAAACAAGTTCTGGAGGATACAAAGTAGACAGTGTTGTATTACGTATAATGACCCAACAAGATGACTGCATATGTCGGGTAATGATAGACAATCAAATAGATACAGTAAGTGTGGGAATCAGAAAATTAGATGGTCTTACAACATCAGCACCAGTGGAAGCTTATTGTGGATTTGCAGTTGACATAAATCATATACCTGATATGTCTACAGGAAATGTAATAGCTCCTATTGAATGTCTTGTGAACGATACACTTCGTCATACGCCACTGCTTCAACAGGGTTATCTGCAATTTAGATCTAGGATAATTAATGGAGAATTTATCAGAGGCTTCTGCATACGGATAATACGAGGTAACGCATCATTACAAATTGTGAAATTTAAAAAAAATCATAAACCAATAATTTTCGTTCTCCAGCCAATAACTATTAATAATACCTCGCATAGCTTGACAAAATATCGAATAATCTATTCGAGTTTACCTCATAAAGGGCATATTCCTTATTATATAAGTACGCTGAAGAAACAAATCATACACCATTAGAAATCCCCAATCCCAACGCGATAAGATGTATATCCGCACAAAAGATGGTCTATTATATGAAATATTTGGTAAAGTACATGTTTATTTTCCAACTAAGGCATTTAAACAATCGAATCAGAATGATGAGATTGCCTAAATAAATGCATAAGTATATATATATTAGCAACAAAATAAAAAATGATTGGCATTTATGTTGTATAATCCCCATCCATTTGCATTTGGATTCAATAAAGTGTTAATGCATGTTTAATTGAACTTCCCAGATAATAGACCATGGTTTTCTACAAGCACATTTTAAAGCTAAATAATCTATTTAAAAACATCAAAGGAAATATTGGAATGTATATAAATAAACGTTAGAGAAAGCGAAAGGGCATTCAAGAATGGCCAATCCAATATATATATACGTCTGAAAATTAAACCAAACAGTGTTAGAATTACATTTTAGAGCAGTCAAGTTTTTGTTCTTCCCTCGACGGGATTTGAACTCACACTATTGATACACTGCAGTACCATTCGCTTAGCCTTACTTCCAGCGCCCTAGACCACTCGACCACATCCACTCCCTAAAAAGGAGCTTCAATAGTCGTAGTGTTACCTTGTCTCGTAAGGCAAATCTAGGGTTAGACGTAAGACATGTGTATAAGCGTGTGTTGATGGTACATATATACTTAATATTATATTTTGACAGCAATCTAACTCAGTAATTTTTAATATATATATATAATTGACCTAAGCAAATCTTTGACGTTCTCTTATAACAACACTACGGGTATGTTAAGGCTGTTTCACGTCGGTTTGTTTCATACGAGTTGCTCCCCTTTGTAATAGGTTAGGTTATGACGTTGCATTCATGGAAACGTACTCTTCATGGGTGAACTGCCCGAAGGAAAAATGTGTTTCTGCATATCTATAAATGCACTTATTTCTCGTTCGTTTTGTGACAGTAAGATTAACATATATATTTATTGACTATTCATATTGTGCATATATCATTATTTTGAATATGTCGATTGTAATATATGATTTTTGTGCTTGTCAGTCTTGCTAAGCTCACCCCTTCAATGCCCATATTTGGAAATCGCCATCGCATAAAGCTTGTTTGTCGACAAATACGAGAATGATACACACGCACATGCTTACCATCAATATGATACTTATGTATCCGAATTTCACATAAAAAGGAAAATGTACACATCGTCAGTTGCAGAAAAATGATGCCGAGAGGTCAACCTTAGTTTAAATTAATAATGACAATCTCCAGAAGCACATGCACAGCAAACAGCTGATACTGAACAACAGGAGGTCGTACCAAACTTGAAGAAAGCACATGGAGAATCAAAATTAGATCTTTAAGCCTAGAATTCTCTCATGTTAATACCAACATTTTCGTGATCTTTCTTGTAAAGATCGAGATATTTGATTTGCATGCATCTATTTTTGGCACAGACACATGTGAATCAGACACCACCACCCCCCTTTTTTGCAACTTGTGGAACACAATTCATAGAGAAATAATCAATATAATGACTATAATGATGAAAACCATTAAAAAACGTTTGAATCTTTATACAAAATATATCTTGATGGGTTGGGGTCCTGTTTATTTTTAGAATTTACATACAATCTCCATATAACACCTTTGCTTGGAAATGCAAATTGTCCATTCTGAGTACTTGTGTAGGACCAATTCTCAATGCATGCCAATAATTGACAACCAAAAAGTATGCATGTATTATCAGAGAATAACATCCCTTTTCAGAGGTTTTTTCCCTAAAACAATCTTCTTTCAAGGGACTGGGGAGAAAGACTTCAATTTCATAAACATTTAAACTTCTGACATTTTTTTTGGTTAAAATTAATTTGCACATAACAGATTTGATCAAATAAACAATGGGCGAAAACTGATCTGAAACCAGTTAGTTATTCTCTAAATCCTGCTTGTGTTTTAACTAACTAACAAAATTCATGGTCCATATACAGTTAATACATAACACCATAAAACTAAAACCTGAAATGAAACTATTATGTACATTGTAATTTAAATTCAATTTTTAATTAAAAGTGAGTGATCTGGTTGTGCTACAATATCACATTTTGATCAAAGAAGTTTGTATTGAGACATTAAGACAGATGCTTAATTCCTATTAATATATTGTAGTTTAATTTAGTTATGCCAAAACATGTTCAGTAAAATTAAACCTTTAAATAATTAAAAATTGCACTGATCAATTTGTATAAGCATTGATACCGGTTTTAATTTTTTTTCTAAGAAAACATACCTGGTTATGCATACATTGTACAGAGTACTGTTAATTCTAAGAAAAAATATTATATAATCCAATTGTAGAATGATGAATTTATCCTGCAATTGTGGGATTTTGAGTACTAATAGGAAGGTCAAGTAAACTTAAGTGTTATTTAGTCATTGAATGTGTTGACAATATATTTTGTAGGCATATTCAGCATACTACATTAATAATAATTTTAGAAGATTGGAAATATTCAGCATTTTCCTTGGATTTAGTTCAGTAGCTGAGTATCATATTAACTGTCTCTGCACTGAACTAAGTTCATTGTTATGCATTCAATCATCTTGTTGATAAACTGAGGGTATGATAAATGAGCATCGAGGTAAGATGCTAAATATGTTATACCTGTACATATTGATCTATTGATGAAACAGATTGATCTTCATCATCCATCTTCTTCTTATTATGATGTAAAAAAATGTACTTGAAATATCTGAATATTTTTATTATGTTAGAAAAATTGGAAATTAAGAAAGTTTACTGATTTTAGCTCAACTGGCCCAAAAAAACCAAATGATGTTTTATCATGACTGTGTCTGTCATCTGTTATCCATAATTTTCTTTACTTATTCTCAGAAATTTTCAAACCAAATGGACAAAGTTATAGCAGATATGCTATGATACTTGGATAGTATGTAATATATCTGATTGTTACAAAACTATATCTAATTTGTTCACATTATTATGTTTCTCTTGGTAGCTTGACAGTCCAAATTTAGTATTTCTTGAAATATTGCTAATTTCGCAACGTTCCTTGAGGCTACCTGGTTTGCTATGAAATGTTGAGCATATCAGAGATAGGCAGTTTGTCTAAAATATATAATTGATACCTGTAGTTATATCAATTGGTTGTACATATATGTGAGTTGCATTAACTGCATTTGACCTGTAATTTAGTTCTTTATGAAAATATCATTAATCTTTATCTTTCTGTCATGATGACTACTTGAGCTTGTTGACATTGGAACCTGATATTAGAGTATTGTGAAGAAAAAATGTCAATCAGGGACCATTTGTTTTTTACATTTAAAAACATATTACATTTTTTTTTAATATATTTTTTTCTCTTTTGCTGTAGAATTAATACATCATATTGCATCTCTAATTGCTGGTGTCTAAAAGCTTTTAACTATTTATAGTTTATTTTGTTGGTTCAAAAGATCATGGAGATTGATACAGCTTTTATGTTATTTTGTTTATATGTTTGTAGAACGGAAATAAAAATTATCTTGCTACTATTTAATGGGGAACAAACGTGCCGTAAAACTGCATGTACCGCTGTATTTCATTGCCCCATTCTTCGGGTTTATTTAACCTGGCATACACAAATAACGAAAATAGGATTAAATACATAACATTGAACCATATACTTGTATATGTAGATAGACAGATATACTAAAAATGTATCAGTAGACTCAGTGTCATATTAACGCATGGGCACGCTGAGCAGTTGCCCGACGACCCCACGAGCATAGGGCCCTATGCCAATCTTTGCATGCTGTGTGCCGCATGTTTTTTAATGTTTAAGCACTGATTTTTTTGGAAGTACCTATACACTAACTATATATTTAATTTAATCGACATTTACATTTGTATTCCTGCGAGTGGTTCTATAAGTAGTCCTCTCAGTGTGCCGCTTTGACCGGGGTCCTATAATGCTGTTAAGACGGCCCTGAGTAGACTTTCCCCAGATTCACAAAACATGTACAAAACAATGTAACCCCAGATTCATTTTTACTTAATTAAGATTTAATAAATTTAAAAATACCATCAATTTCATCCGGTTCAAGTTCTAGATATGAACATTTACAGGAATAAAAAATAGACTTGAGGGTTACGAGTGTTATCTGGGTTTTTTTCCACTTCATCTGTAGGCCATTATAAAAAAGGAACATTTTATTTTGTAAAAAAGAGATGTGAGAGGAACAAAAGAAACAAATCTATCAGTACATCATGCGCACTCAGATATTCACTATGTTTGCAAATATATCTATTTTTGCCATTTTTTTTTCAAAAGGATTTCAAGTCAAGATATAATTGAACAACATTTTCTTTAACAGAGAGTTGTCGAATATGAACCTAATACTGATATACCTAATGCATGCAGAGACATAATTGTGCTATATGTCTCTGATACATGAACACGTAATACATGGATGATCAATATTTTGTTTTGTGCATGACCCCTAGGTATACTATTGTGTGATACTGATAGTGATAGAAGTTGACATGGATAACTGATAGTGATAGAAGTTGACATGGATAACTGATAGTGATAGAAGTTGACATGGATAATTACACCATTTTACAATTTATTACCAATCACTTCACAGAAAACATTTTTTATATATGAAATAACCAATTGATTAATTATCGAATCGATGATGAATTTAGTTTACTTTAATTAAATAAAGCAAAAATTTGTATTTTTTTCATATTTGCCGCCGATATGGTTAACAAATATTGTTACGTCCCTTTATCGGTGCGCCGGATCACCCAGTGCTTTATTGTTTTCGAGATTGATTAAATATTGAGTACGTACACTTCCACATGAAACTTCTAGAATATACGTATCAATAAATTCACAGTTAAAAACATACTCAAAAAGAGCAGATAATAAAGATATATGATTTTGCTAGGAGATCAATGAAAAACTTGACAGAAGACGACGATTTACAATTGTGCACCATTGACCAACATGAATCGACAATTTTCCGTGTTTTATCTTGTCTTAATTTCCATTGTTGGCTGCATATTAGATCTCGTAGCACTTTTATTAAACAAAAACAAAAAATCTTTCAGAAAATATCCAGTTTTTAATTCAACTTTCACTCTAAATACTAGAACTTTTCGAAATTAGTTAAGGCACTGATTGTAGTCACGTGACCATCATTTTATCAACATAAATCCACGTTGACTTGCACAAGGTTGAAACGTTTTCACTTTCGAACATATATTAATAACTGGTTGCAATATGCATCAAATTTCAAAGTGAAAGTCAAAACTCATAATTATATAGACAAACAAAGTCAGTCAACAACCGGAAAACTGTGAAAACTGTAATGACCCTGACTTGGTACAGACATTTCTATAGAAATGGTGGGTTGAATCAGATTTTAAAGCGCCAAACACCCATCTCTCATTACGGTTCAAATGCTCCGGCTGTCACTATAACAGTATCTAAATACAGGAACAACATAGGTAAAATAGTTGTCAAAACAGTATGATATTCAGTGAATGTAAACCTCAAAAACATTTTTACGTCACACATTGATAAAAAAAATATTTTTGACATTTTTCTTGACTTCTTTATCTTTATACATTTTCACTATATGAAAATGCATCGCTTATAATCGTTTCTGCAGAGACGGAATATAAACTTTTTAAGAGATCGAATAAGGCGAATCTTTTAATAGCCCTGGTCCAGTAGCCTGTTTCTCAGATGAAGATGACGTTTCAGGAAATCAGAATAATTGCTACTGGCCTTTGCATAGCGAATCAATTGCGAGATATAAACACCATATGCAGGAGAAGCTGGTATATTGCTGCAGATGTTTGGAAAATTTATGATTTTAAAATTGAAGTCGTCCCAGTTATCATTAATTTTAGTACTAAATTGACCACTGTCATCAAATTCGAGGCATAAGTCTAAAAATGATGCGGAAGAAGCTGTATCTGTGGTCTCTTTATCTTCCAGCTCTGGAGGATATTTCAATGGAAGAAATTCTGCAAATCTAGAATTATTGATAGATAAAACGTCATCAATATACCTGTATGTGAAATTTAAGGCTCTAGCCTCATGAATCTTCTTATCGTTTACAAGCTTTTGAAGAAACTCCGACTCATATGAGTATAAAAATAAATCGGCTAGCAGAGGGGCACAATTCGTACCCATTGGTATGCCGACGACCTGCTGAATCAGTGTCCCTCCAAAGGAGACAAATATGTTATCGATGAGGAACTCCAGCATACAGACCACTTGTTGACCCCTCCTTTTTATTGCATGCAATCTTAGAAAAAGCATTAACCCACCGGCGCTTCTGTAAGATATCAAAACAATTCAAAACCTAAAGTTGCGAGAGAAACAACGCAGGCAATTATTTAGGGATGGTATCAACCCGAACAAACATATACCATCAGAATCATCTGTCACTTCTGGGGAAACGACAAGGCAGAAACGAAGATTTTCAAGGCACAAAGAAATTAATAGAGAACAAAATGACATAGTCGTCAATTTGTCATCAAATGATCTAAAACCTGATGAAATGTGTATACTCTCTAAGGGACTTAATTTCTGTCCCACCCATAACAAAATCAATGAGGAGCAACTATCAGCTGATCTCGAAAAATTTGCTAGATCTCTTCGATTTAAAGACTATTGCTTGGCCAAAGAGAGAGACTTTCCTGTAGATGGGACGTCCGATTCGGAAGATGATAATGAGATCCCTCTTCCTAGGTATAAGAAAAAAAAGTTCATGGAATCCAAAACCCAGCAAAAATACAACTTTAGAATCCTTTATTGATTTAGTGAAAATTGATGTCCAGAGAGCAGCCAGCACGAACATACCAACCCATAACAACCTCACTCCAGCAGAAAAGGGTGCGATCCAAGAATTAAAGGAAAGGGATGACATTGTCAAAAAGCCAGTAGACAAGGGTAGCGCAGTTGTCGTTATGGACAAAGTAGATTATTTAGAGGAGGCAAACAGACAAGTGACGGATGAAAGATTTTACAAAAAACTGGACTCTGACCCCACGAAAGAATTCAGCTCTAGAATAACACAGGAGCTAAAAATTATGAAAGAAAATAGTCATATTGACAAGAACACGATCGATTATTTGAAACCAGAAAAACCCAAAGCTGACGCTTCTATTTATTACCTAAAACTCATAAAGTCAACAACCCCGGGAGACCCATTGTGTCAGTAAATGGGCACCCCACAGAAAAAATGTCCGAATTCATCGACTTCCACCTTCGACTGCATGTATAAGCGCTACCCTCACATTTGAAAGACATCACTGATTATCTTCAAACCTTCCTTTGCGGACGATTCTTGTGTCGATGGACGTTACGTCATTATACACTAGCTTCCCACACAATGACGGTATCGAAGTATGTTGAGAGGCCTGGGACCAAAGAGCCGTAAAAGAACCAATAACGGAATGTATTGTCCAGTTGCTCACATTGGTACTAAAGTATAACAACTTTACATTTAATGGAGAGCATTTTATTACAAATCAACGGAACCGCTATGGGAACAAAGATGGCACCTGCATACGCCAACATCTTCATGGGGAAACATCAAATACTAATTATGCAATCTGCACCCTACAAGCCAGTTTCTTGGTTTCGTTTCATAGACGACGTTGACATGAAGTGGACCGAGTCGGAAGAAAACCTCAATCGTTTCTTTTACCATGTCAACAAAGTTCACCCCACTATAAAATTCACCCATGAAACATCCAGAAATAACATTTCCTTTCTGGATACTGACACTACCTGTACAAATGGTATTATGTCAACTAACATATACAACAAATCGACAGATAAACATCAATACCTGTCCCCACAGAATTGTCCCGCACATTGACCGTCAAAAACTTTTTTGAAATTGTAAAGTCGCCATATTGGTTCGACATTTTATTCAAATAGACATTGATAAAGTCTCTCGGTGGACGAAAATTTTGTGATTCAGCAAAGTGTTTAATTCTTTATCACTTTGTTTTGTGTTCTTGGCGTTGTTTTACAAACCATTTTAGACGTCTATAATTTATTTTACTTGCATAGTATCGTTATATCGTAACGATCCAACACCCCGTAAGATTGATCGTTTTTCAGACGTTGTATATATATATATATATATATATATACGTCTGAAAATTAAACCAAACAGTGTTAGAATTAGATTTTAGAGCTGTCAAATTTTTGTTCTTCCCTCGACGGGATTTGAACCCACACCATTGTTACACTGCAGCACCATTCGCTTAGCCTTACGTCCAGCGCCCTAGACCACTCGACTACATCCACTCCCTAAAAAAGGAGCTTCAATAGTCGTAGTGTTACCTTGTCTCGTAAGGCAAATCTAGGGATAGGCGTAAGACATGTGTATAAGCGTGTGTAGATGGTACATATATACTTAATATTATAATTTGACAGCAATCTAACTCAGCAATTTTTAATATATATATATATATATATATATATATATATATATATATATATATATATATACGTCTGAAAATTAAACCAAACAGTGTTAGAATTAGATTTCAGAGCTGTCAAATTTTTGTTCTTCCCTCGACGGGATTTGAACCCACCCCATTGTTACACTGCAGCACCATTCGCTTAGCCTTACGTCCAGCGCCCTGGACCACTCGACTACATCCACTCCTTAAAATGTCCAGTAATTAAGACAATTGTTTGTGCTAAAATGCATCTGTAACAAAGCATTTTATCATTTCTATAATATGAACGATGAAATATATAACATATATATAATTACTGGACATTTTAAGCGTGTATACGTATTGTTTATTAACGAGAGAAACATTTGATATACACCGTTATTAATGCATGATATCAGCTATATGTAAGTATTCATATTTGACTTATTATAATGACCTAGCTAATAGGTTTCTCTTCATTGTTATAGCTATGAGCTGTAGCACATTACTATCAATATTATTTCAGTTTCAATGTTAGATGAAACTCATAGATTTGTCAAAAGTCACCAACTAACTTATCACATACACCATGCCAAGGGCGCGAATGAAACTCAGTTTCATTGATTTTAGTCGATGGCATCATAGATATTGCCTATCAAAATTCCATATGATTACGGTCATGCCATCGCTTGAAATAACTCTCGAATATATTTATAACTATAAATTTACATAATGAGCAGTCTAAAAAGCAATAGAAACAGATTGTTGCTCTTTGTAAACTTGAAAATATAAAACATAAAAACAGTACTTTCACTTATATTCAACGCATGACAATATTTCAGATATCACCATTGACCACTCAAAAGTTTTACGAATTGTTTGTGATGCTCCGATGACAACAGAACAGACAACCGAAAAGATAGAAACATCTGATGCACCGAAAAATTCCACACAAACGCCTGTGTCGGAGAAATCAACCACAAGCAGCTCCAACATAGATACTACAACTACTGTTACAACGACAAATGTTAAACATCAATCGATAGCTACAACTACTGACACGACAACAGGTAAAAGTCTAGTTACAAGTGAACTAAGTCATGACATGTTAAAGCTAAAGATACACATACATGAAATATTGAATAATAATTTTAGATTGGAATTTCCAAAAGCTTAATAAGTGAATTGTAAATTTAAAAGGAACAAACCTTCTTAAGAACTACATGTATATTGTGCAAACTGTGGTCAGATTTCTTAATCAAGGTCAGCTTCAGTTGTTTGTAGGAGGTCTCATGTCTTATTTACGTTATTTGTGTTTGTTTTCGTAGAGGCGGTATCCAACACATAGTGTGTTGTTTGCTGTGTTCGTCTTCGTCTTGTGTCTTGTGTGCCTAATGTTGCCAGTTTCTGTGGATTGTCTATTCTTGATTGTCCCTTCTGTTTTCTCTAACGTTTATTTTCTACTCTTTGACATGGTTGATGTACCTTGGTAAGTAATCTTAAAAATACATATCTTGGTTGTTTTAATCTTTTGCTTGATATTTTATTGACCTTCGATGGCCTTTTTCTACTTGTGCCAAAATGTCGTTATAATATATTTATGGACCGCATCAATGAGACAATTAACCATGATATAGTCTACTCTACATGCAATTTGTGGTATGCTAAGAGACAATGCTATGCTTAGTTTTGCAAGTGACAAGATGAAACATTTTAAGGTCTATCAATGGCTGATTGGACACTAAATTTGTGGTTTGGGCAGTGATCATTGAACACATATCTTGATATATGGACAGGCGACATAAGGGTAATAACAAAATTACCGAACACCGAGCAATCTTTCAAAAGGGAGAGGCAAAACTCATAAGTCAACAAACAGAAAAAATCATTTAACAATCGGAAACTGTGAAAATCAGAATGGCCCTGACTTGGTACAGGCATTTCCAAAGAAATGGTGGGTTCAATCAGATTTTACAGACGAAATAGGACACACATTTTGAGTGGTGGGCCATAACAATTGGACTATAATTGTAAGGAAGGATATGGATGTAAATGCACCCGAAAGCCTATTCAACTTTCCACTTCGACACAACTTAAAATAAAGAGACATCGCCTTTATTTTTGTCTTATTTCTCACAACCACAGTATGCTCATTAATAATTAGTACAACTCATACCGTATACTAAGTGTGAAGAAGCTCATATACCGCAGTTGAACGGTTTTCTTTCTTTCTATCGATAAACGCTCCGTTTTAACATCTTTGTCGTTCTGCTGATATTTAAAGAACCGATAAGGGTTATTTGACACTAATTTCGAAGTGCGACTCTGTCCCATTCCGGACTCTTGTGTACACAATCGGAAACTGGGAAAACCGTAATGACCCTGACTTGGTACAGGCATTTCTAAAGAAATGGTGGGTTAAATCAGATTTTAAAGCGCCAAACCCCCCGATTTCATTACGGCTCAAAGGTTCCAGCAGTCACTATAACAGTATTTATAACAATACTGGAACGAAATAGGTAAAATAGTTGTCAAAGCAGTACCAAACGCAGTGAAACAAATGTCAAAAACAATTTTATGTCACACATTGATAAAAAAATATTTTGGATATTTTTGTTGACTTCCTTATCTTTAAACATTTACACTATATGAAAATGCATCGTTTATCATCGTCTCTGCAGAGACGGAATATATTTCGACAAGATCTTGGTATCGGAATATAAACTTTTTAAGGGATCGAAAAAGGCGAATCTTTTCATAGCCCTGGTTCAGTAGCCTGCTTCTCAGATGAAGATGACGTTTCAGGAAATCAGAATAATTGCTACTGGTCCTTGCATAGTGAATCAATTGCAAGATGTAAACACCATATGCAGGAGAAGCTGGTATATTGCTGCACATATTTGGAAAATTTATGATCTTAACATTGAAGTCGTCCCGTTTATCATAAATTTTAGTACTGAGTTGACCTCTGTCTTCAATTTCGAGGCATAAGTCTAAAATTGATGCGGACGAAGCTGTATCTGTGATCTCTTTAACTTCCAGCTCTGGAGTATATATCAATGGAAGAAATTCTGCAAATCTAGAATTATTGATAAATAAAACGTGATCAATATACCTGTATGTGAAACTAAACGCTCTAGCCTCATGAATCGTCTTATCTTTTACAAGATTTTGCAGAACCTCCAACTCATATGAGTATAAAAATAAATCGGCTAGAAGAGGGGCACAATTCGTACCCATTGGTATGCCGACGACCTGCTGAAACAGTGTCCCTCCAAAGGAGACACATATGTTATCGATGAGGAACTCCAGCATACTGATCACTTGTTCCTCGGAGTAGGATGTTTTACCTTTTTGAATTTTGTTTGAAAAATATGTGGAAATGTAGCCTAACACAACAAATTTTGAGCCACAGTTTCTATATATTGCAATTGGTGCTGGTTCTGGTGTAACTTTAATACTGCTGGTAGTCTTAGTTGTAATATGTCTAAGGTTTGTACAAATATCATGTACTTTTGATGTTTAATGCTTTATCTGCAATTATTTCTGCATGACAATATTCCCAACAATAACAAAATACGTCCAATAAAGATAGTATCTATACATTACAGTATATATATCGCGTATCCTTTCGCAAGCCAAATAAGATGCATAACAATATATAAGACAAACGATCAAGTCGATTTGAAAACATTTACAAGAATGTTGAACACTTGAAAATCATGGACAGAAACAAAATGTCACAAATGTGGTTGGTTGTAATTTTGACATACATTCTACAAGAACAAAGAGGTTGATTAGTAATGAATCCCGAACAGACCGAGGTGTACAACATTATGTGATAACATTTGTCAGTGACTTCCGACAGGTCGGTGGTTTTCTCCGTGTCCTCCGGTTTCCTCCACCAATATAACTGACCCCACGATATAGCTGAAATATTGTTGAAAGTTGCGTTAAACACCATAAAGCCTATATAAATAAAATGCATTGTATTAACTATTTTTCTAATGTACTATTCAAATTAAGTTTAGATAATAATTGTTTCTGTTCTTTCTTTTGCTTGTAGTTGCAGAAAATGATAAAACAACATATATTGAACTCAGTGCATTTTCTAGTACAGTTGCTATAATACTTCTGATAGCTTTAGTTATAACGTGCATAAGGTTTGTATATATTTTTTGTTTCTATATAAACAGTAGTCAATATATAATACAACGATTATGATACGGCAATGTTAATTGTTTCTTTAATGGGATTCTCTTCATATATGTATTTAAGTAGTTATCATTTAATTGAACCCATTAGTGCACATACATGTAGATGAACACTTACACAGATTTTATCTGATGTAAATGATTTGTTGATGGTTGTTTGTCCTTTTCTACCTTTTCGTATCTTCAAACTCTTCATAAAACAAATTAAGGTGGAATATGAAACAATGCATAGAGATAATCTATACTAATTACATAATCGTTTTCGTACAATGAACTTGGTGGGGTTTATTTTATTACTTGCATCAAAATATTTATTTATCAAAGCTCCAATCATAAATTACATCTGGATATCTTTATAGGTACAAAGCATTACTAAATGCAAGAAGAACGAATGAGAATGTAAACAATTCCAATCATCAAGTAGAATATACCAGACATTATTGTGATTTGACAAATTATGGTCCGAACGTGCCAGGTCAAGAATATGATATTATTGATAGTAATTATAATACTATTGATGTTGACAGATCCCAACCCTCTAACAACGTAGTATGCATGGAAGGAGAATATATTAGTGTTGAACCTGATGGACATTAGACGACTAACATTAATTGAGGACAAAAACAAAAATTATCCAGAAAATATATGACTTTACAATTTTAATTATACTTTGATTTCTCGAAAACATTATTGTGACTAAAACTAAAACTAGCTATGACAATGGTAACAGTAACTTGAGAGAGAGAGAGAGAGAGAGAGAGAGAGAGAGAGAGAGAGAGAGAGAGAGGGGGGAGGAGGGGGAGAAGGAGAGAGAGAGTAATTGAATAACATAGGCACACCATATATATTTTAGAAACAAATAATTGTACAGATGATTTTGCCTTTAACCTGGCCTAAAGTTCGCACAACCCAAATATATGGTCAGTAGGGAGATATTTAAAATTATGCCAGACTACCAAGTTCAAGCTCTTCCTAACAGACCATATCTCATTCAGAAAAATTATAAGGTCATTTTTTTAGTTTGAAATCTTTGTATACTAAATGGGGTTCATGTTGTTCACTTTACCCTATTATGTTCTTAGTTCCGTGCTTTTATATCTGCTGCGCTTTCCATACGAAATCATGTTCGGTTCGTCTTTATTCGCAATTACTCATTGGACAGCTCATGTATATAGTTGTATTTGCTTAAGCATATTAGTGTCAACACGAATTGACTGTTAAAGTAGCAATGCGAGTGCTTACAAGATGCAGAAACCGCTTACCCTTCGTTATCACTTGGGTTCAAACTGGTTTTTAATTCGATTGTCCATTCGTGATTGCATCTTCGTGTTTCCCTAACTTTTATATTAAGACCTAACCATACCAGTTTTGGAAAATAAACCACTCATACGTTCTGTCTACTTTTCGGCATAGATGAAGATCACAGATAATTTGTCAAAGACGTTGATATTTAATTAAGTGCACACGACACGTTTCTGATATAACCGTAGTCAATTACGCTCCAAATAAAAAGAAATGGAAAGCGAAATAATCTATAAATAAAGTCACCGAAAGCATAAAAAACTAAAGCAAACAAAGGATATAAATAGTATAGCCAAAATAAGCTATAATTACCTATACATTAGTTACAATAATAATATCTTTATGTAGGAACTGTATATCTTAATAATAACTATATCTAATAAACCAAGTGTGGCTAAAACGAATCAGAGTTTACAACAATACAGAACAGACATTTTAAAAACACGAACAACGTTAAAAAAATATATATAATGTGTATTGGGCAATCTAGATGATAATTTGAAAATAATAAAGCTAATATATACAAAGTATGATGGTTAGTTAAATATTATAATTACATATCGAGAATAATATTATGTGTCCATATGAAAACTATTATATATACGCTGGTATGATGCCATTGATTATATGTTTATTATATTTTTCTATAATTTAATTAAACTCTTCTTTTAAGTGGAAATATTTTAGTTTGTTTGTTTTGTTTTAGTTTTATATAATTTACATCTAACTAGAGCATGATTCGTACATGTAGCATTGTCATTATTTCTCAAAACGAGCTATTTACACTGCGAGAACAAATATATCATGCATTTCTTATTTCAAATAAAAAATAACAGAGGTGTGGTTCCTGTTATTTTACCGGCAATAATGTTACCCATTGACACTAAATTATATAGTCTGTCTTAAAATCCGTATAGATCAAAGCTGTTATTGGGGGATGTGGTCAACATAACATATTTGTTCTGCCTCATAGTATTTATTGTACAATAGAAGTATATATATATTTGGTATGCCTTATTTCACAAATATATAGAGTAATGTTGAAGATACTAAAGGGCGAACCAGCTGCTGTACAATCTTTAGTTTTCTGTGTAGTGCTTCATAGATCAGTGTTTGTCATTGTAGTGTCCGTTCTTCCATTTACGGGTGTCTTCAAACTGTTCTTTCAGAGATATAGACAACACAACGACCAAATGAAAAAAAGGGACAAGAAGACGAAAATGGTCGACAAAACAATAAACAAACACTTGAACAATAAATATTTTGTATTCCTATTTGTATTAACGATAGCAACATTCTGATTAATGTAAATCGATTGGTAAGTAACTACTATTGTACAGAGCGCAATAATGCACTATACGTGACAGGAGAGGGATAAAATGAAAGACAACAGATATCACAATCGATACAGCAAGCACCCATATATATGACCGCGCGATTTTCTAGCTTGAAACAGGGATTATAATAACATGTGGAGGCGTTAAGCTAGTTGTATAGGCCCAAACTTCCCCGTGTAGTGAAAAGATGCTGTCATGCAAGTTTTCTCACATATTGGTAAAATGTAAATCCTAACAAATAACCAGGCGAAGAAAGTTGTTATAAAGAACGTTCTAATTTTGAAAATTAGACATACTATATTTAATCTTCGTGAAACATAATTTGCCATATGCATGGTTGTAGCTATGTTAAATTGATCCGAACGCTTCATTCATCATTAACATATTAAATGGTATACAAGGCTATCGTAGGACATATTAAAGTGGATGCACTCAGGATTCAATTTGTTATTAAAGAAAATATTGTATGCATAATTTACAGTGTAATTTTAGATCGTTTTCCTTGTTGATTCTTTCCCTTGTCATACACAAGGGACTTATTGTAACGTGAACTAGATTTTCTTGTTAATGTATTCATAAAAAAACCAAATGAATTTCAGATAATATCTATACTTATACAACAAGTTAAAGAAAAATACTACTGTCAGTTGGGTATGTGTGATTTTTTATTTGATTGTGTGTACATGTTTAGAATTATACTTTAAAAGTACTTGTGTTCATGATTTCATACAGTGTTTATTTTACATGACAAATATATATTTGTATGCCCAGAATTATTACATTACCATTAGAGAAAACCGAAGGAGCAATTAGAAATGAACAATTCAGAGACACTGACAACATTAGGCACACAGGACGAACAATGATCGACATTACATTACACAGAAAACACCCCTACAATCCAGAGGATAATTCAAGTGATACGAAAGAGAAAACAGTCCTTGCTCAACTAGCAGTACCCGTCGTGTCACTATTAAACAACACGAACATCATTTGCTAAGAGAATCGTAACAACTGCAAAAGTAAATAATCAGAAAAAACAGATAAAGCAAAACCTAGGAATACAATAAACGGGAATAAAGACGAACAAACCGAACATTGTAGGGGACATGACACCACGGGACTGAAAACATGAAATATATTATTGGACAAACTGGTGAATATCGGACCGATCACACAACCTAGCGTTGGGGACAACTTACGTTTGTTTTTGGCTTGGTTTATCGCCATTTTCAACAATATTTCGTTTTTTTCACTGCGGTCAGTTTTTTTGGTGGACGAAATCGGAGTACCCGAGAAAACCACGGACCTACCGCAAGTCACTGACAAACTTGTAAAGCATGTGCAACTTCAACGGACATACACGTAGCTGTAATTGAAGTATTTACAAAATAATGCACTTTCTTTCTTACTTCTTGTAAATAATAAAAATGTTGATATATTAATCATTTAAGTCCAGCACTGATATCTACGCTAACAAATTAGCCACTTAATAATAAAGAATGTATACCACGATGTCGTTGTAGGTGTAATACCACTAATTAATTTCTTTTGCATTTTCTACTAAATTTGTGTTTTTTTTAGCCTACCTGGCCATTTTATCTTAAGCTTAACCTTTACAAGACCATATATTTTCTGAAATGTACATGATTCCTCTACGTTCTGTCAAAATTCTACAGGTAAAAAGGTATACTATTGAATGGGTATTTTTATGCACAAGTGAATAACAGTTAACAAATATTTAACGTACATTGTGTATCATCGTGGAATCATTCAACTGTTTAAAAAATTTAATTTGTATATGCTTGCCAACTTATATTGTGCATTGCTTGTTGGTCCATATCAACTGCCGGGTTGACTCGCGAGACAACATAAAACGTAGAACATGATATTTCTGATATACATAATATTAGTTTTCCTTCAACTATATAAAGGTAAGACGATTTGTTACATAATTACAACTGTCCCCATCATTCGTAGAACATTAACATATACTGAGTAGGGGCTAAAGCAGATATACATTTCCATTCGATGGTATCAATGTAAATATGAAATTTCTTAAAGAAGAACTTCCTCGGTTAAGGTCGACAAAATCGCAAACGTTAGTAATATTACTGACTCTTTTGTTAAGCTTCAAAATCTAAACCATTAAAATACAAACGTAGAGACTTAATTTGCTGTGAACGACCCACGTGATGTACACACTCAAAGGCAAACAATAAACAAGTCACATGACTTATGTCGTCGGTAGCAGGAAAGCCAAACCACAGCCACCGAAACTGATGGTGATATTGGTGGTAATTTTAAAATTGCAGAGCAATATGGTTAAAGGGATCATCCTTACACATCTGTATACCTAAATATACACTGACCACATACTATTCTGAAATCATTAGGGAGTAGAATAACATATGTATGCTCATTATTGAAGACCCTACAGTGACTATAAAAGTAAGAACAGATAATGTAACAGACAACAGGAAAGGCCGTGGTACTCATAGTTTCATTCTTAATAGACAAATTATTTGATTGCTCAGCAATACATTGGATAGAGCCTTCAGCTAAAAGTGTCCGTATCGTATCGTAGATATATATTTTGGTCATGTAATATGTCCATGTTTAATTCCTACATTTTCCATTTTCCAACATGTTATCATATTGTCTGTCATGAAGACTAGTTAATTGATGCTTATCTTCAAATAATATTAATGCAAACGCAGATATCACATTCCTGTGCACACGAAGCATTTCATGAATAACCTTCATCAGGTGCGATTGGAATGGCAAATAATATATAAGAATCTAGAATAATGGCCTATAATAAAGAGAACCTACTTGGCTATTAGTCACTTATTTTCAGTCTTTTACTGATCAATAATGGCCTATAATAAAGAGAACCTACTTGGCTATTAGTCACTTATTTTCAGTCTTTTACTGATCTTTGAACTCGTCGTGTTTACGTCATTTTAGTTTCTGTGAAAGTGGTCTTTTGGGTTTAAACGATATCATACACGTTCTTTGCTCATGATTTTGCTTTGCAGTCTAACACAAAGGGCTGGAATCCCATTAATCGGTATCATGCCACTACATTTCTACATCTGTCCCTCACACCAGTTTTTAGATTTCGTCTGGTCACTGTCCTACTTGTTTCTGTATTGAGCAGGTTGAAGTTTGTCAACGGAATAGTTCGTGTTGTTGTTAGCTATTTTGTCATTCATTACTGTTTAGCTGTATATTCTCAGTATTACTTGGTTTTGTGTTTTCATTTATAGGTATAGCAACAGTTGTTCCAGATCCCTGCCCGGATTATATTAAAAACAGTGACATAGGTAAATACATATTTAACCAACCCATTCTTTCTTTAAGTGTTATGTCATTTTGAATACTGAAATCGGAGCATGCAATATGCATGACTACCCGATAATACAAATTAAAAAGTGAAATATGTTGTAAAAGAATATAAAAATGGTGAATATGAAGCGGGTTGGCTTTCTATTAGTTGCTATTAAATTGTTACATGTCAAGACAATGTACATTCTAATTTGAATTAGATATTTGTGAGATAGTTTATATGTTTCTTTATCTGGAGATCGATCATTCACTTACATTTAACAACAAATTGTATTCGGTCACCTCGGGTTAAAAGGGAATCTTAAATGGAACTTTTTAATTCTTGATTCTTAATTCCTGATTCAATATCCTTAATTCTTAACTCATACGTACTATAGACTTACGAAGGAAATTTTCATTTGCGAAGTTTCTACACAGGAGTCAGCATTTGTTCCAAAGGGACCCCAAAGTCACAAACTAATATATATAAAGAAAATATTATACATTCTAATAGAATCTATTTAAACTATGTTGTACAATACCTCAACGTTATCATATAGCGATAGTTGGATTACCTAACAACTCATACAAGCCTATCACCAATACGACGTGGGTTCGCGCCCGGCTTTGTATATTACAAAAAAGGTGCACTCGACTCGCATTAGCAAGTGATAAAGTGTATCAGTTGCTTGCCCATGGTCGGTGGTTCTCTCCGGGTACTCCCGCTTCTTCCACCACTAAAACTGGTCGCCATGATATAGCTGAAATATTGCTGAAAAATGCGTTAAAACACCAAAAATAAAACTAAATCAATTAGAAAGAGTGCTTCATCTGTTCAGTGGATCATCAAAAGTTTAAATTTGAATGTGAAATAAATTGATCTATCTAATGCTTATATTGATAGTTGCTGTTTTCAATTTACAAATAATAAACAAATTAAATGTTAATGATGAAACACTATAGTCAAAGCATATAAGTAAATGTTAACAATAAAGTAGTTGTACTGATTCCAACTATATATCATTATCAAATAAATATGGATAACATGCCATAATTAATGCAATGGTTATATCATTATCTGTTTTAATTACTTTCTTACAGTGGCTGATATGTGTAAGTCAAGTTCTGCAACAGAAGAAACAAGTTCTGGAGGATACAAAGTAGACAGTGTTGTATTACGTATAATGACCTAAGAAGATGACTGCATATGTCGGGTAATGATAGACAATCAAATAGATACAGTAAGTGTGGGAATCAGAAAATTTAATGGTCTTACAACATCAGCACCAGTGGAAGCTTATTGTGGATTTGCAGTTGACATAAATCATATACCTGATATGTCTACAGGAAATGTAATAGCTCCTATTGAATGTCTTGTGAACGATACACTTCGTCATACAACACTGCTTCAACAGGGTTATCTGCAATTTAGATCTAGGATAATTAATGGAGAATTTATCAGAGGCTTCTGCATACGGATAATACGAGGTAACGCATCATTACAAATTGTGAAATTTAAAAAAAATCATAAACCAATAATTTTCGTTCTCCAGCCAATAACTATTAATAATACCTCGCATAGCTTGACAAAATATCGAATAATCTATTCGAGTTTACCTCATAAAGGGCATATTCCTTATTATATAAGTACGCTGAAGAAACAAATCATACACCATTAGAAATCCCCAATCCCAACGCGATAAGATGTCTATCCGCACAAAAGATGGTCTATTATATGAAATATTTGGTAAAGTACATGTTTATTTTCCAACTAAGGCATTTAAACAATCGAATCAGAATGATGAGATTGCCTAAATAAATGCATAAGTATATATATATTAGCAACAAAATAAAAAATGATTGGCATTTATGTTGTATAATCCCCATCCATTTGCATTTGGATTCAACAAAGTGTTAATGCATGTTTAATTGAACTTCCCAGATAATAGACCATGGTTTTCTACAAGCACATTTTAAAGCTAAATAATCTATTTAAAAACATCAAAGGAAATATTGGAATGTATATAAATAAACGTTAGAGAAAGCGAAAGGGCATTCAAGAATGGCCAATCCAATATATATATACGTCTGAAAATTAAACCAAACAGTGTTAGAATTACATTTTAGAGCAGTCAAGTTTTTGTTCTTCCCTCGACGGGATTTGAACTCACACTATTGATACACTGCAGTACCATTCGCTTAGCCTTACTTCCAGCGCCCTAGACCACTCGACCACATCCACTCCCTAAAAAGGAGCTTCAATAGTCGTAGTGTTACCTTGTCTCGTAAGGCAAATCTAGGGTTAGACGTAAGACATGTGTATAAGCGTGTGTTGATGGTACATATATACTTAATATTATAATTTGACAGCAATCTAACTCAGTAATTTTTAATATATATATATATATATAATTGACCTAAGCAAATATTTGACGTTCTCTTATAACAACACTACGGGTATGTTAAGGCTGTTTCACGTCGGTTTGTTTCATACGAGTTGCTCCCCTTTGTAATAGGTTAGGTTATGACGTTGCATTCATGGAAACGTACTCTTCATGGGTGAACTGCCCGAAGGAAAAATGTGTTTCTGCATATCTATAAATGCACTTATTTCTCGTTCGTTTTGTGACAGTAAGATTAACATATATATTTATTGACTATTCATATTGTGCATATATCATTATTTTGAATATGTCGATTGTAATATATGATTTTTGTGCTTGTCAGTCTTGGTAAGCTCACCCTTCAATGCCCATATTTGGAAATCGCCATCGCATAAAGCTTGTTTGTCGACAAATACGAGAATGATACACACGCACATGCTTACCATCAATATGATACTTATGTATCCGAATTTCACATAAAAAGGAAAATGTACACATCGTCAGTTGCAGAAAAATGATGCCGAGAGGTCAACCTTAGTTTAAATTAATAATGACAATCTCCAGAAGCACATGCACAGCAAACAGCTGATACTGAACAACAGGAGGTCGTACCAAACTTCAAGAAAGCACATGGAGAATCAAAATAAGATCTTTAAGCCTAGAATTCTCTCATGTTAATACCAACATTTTCGTGATCTTTCTTGTAAAGATCGAGATATTTGATTTGCATGCATCTATTTTTGGCACAGACACATGTGAATCAGACACCACCACCCCCCTTTTTTGCAACTTGTGGAACACAATTCATAGAGAAATAATCAATATAATGACTATAATGATGAAAACCATTAAAAAACGTTTGAATCTTTATACAAAATATATCTTGATGGGTTGGGGTCCTGTTTATTTTTAGAATTTACATACAATCTCCATATAACACCTTTGCTTGGAAATGCAAATTGTCCATTCTGAGTACTTGTGTAGGACCAATTCTCAATGCATGCCAATAATTGACAACCAAAAAGTATCCATGTATTATCAGAGAATAACATCCCTTTTCAGAGGTTTTTTTCCCTAAAACAATCTTCTTTCAAGGGACTGGGGAGAATGACTTCAATTTCATAAACATTTAAACTTCTGAAAATTTGTTTGGTCAAAATTAATTTGCACATAACAGATTTGATCAAATAAACAACGGGCGAAAACTGATCTGAAACCAGTTAGTTATTCTCTAAATCCTGCTTGTGTTTTAACTAACTAACAAAATTCATGGTCCATATACAGTTAATACATAACACCATAAAACTAAAACCTGAAATGAAACTATTATGTACATTGTAATTTAAATTCATTTTTTAATTAAAAGTGAGTGATCTGGTTGTGCTACAAAATCACATTTTGATCAAAGAAGTTTGTATTGAGACATTAAGACAGATGCTTAATTCCTATTAATATATTGTAGTTTAATTTAGTTATGCCAAATCATGTTCAGTAAAATTAAACCTTTAAATAATTAAAAATTGCACTGATCAATTTGTATAAGCATTGATACCGGTTTTAAATTTCTAAGAAAACATACCTGGTTATGCATACATTGTACAGAGTACTGTTAATTCTAAGAAAAAATATTATATAATCCAATTGTAGAATGATGAATTTATCCTGCAATTGTGTGATTTTGAGTACTAATAGGAAGGTCAAGTAAACTTAAGTGTTATTTAGTCATTGTATGTGTTGACAAGATATTTTGTAGGCATATTCAGCATACTACATTAATAATAATTTTAGAAGATGGGAAATATTCAGCATTTTCCTTGGATTTAGTTCAGTAGCTGAGTATCATATTAACTGTCTCTGCACTGAACTAAGTTCATTGTTATGCATTCAATCATCTTGTTGATAAACTGAGGGTATGATAAATGAGCATCGAGGTAAGATGCTAAATATGTTATACCTGTACATATTGATCTATTGATGAAACAGATTGATCTTCATCATCCATCTTCTTCTTATTATGATGTAAAAAAATGTACTTGAAATATCTGAATATTTTTATTATGTTAGAAAAATTGGAAATTAAGAAAGTTTACTGATTTTTAGCTCAACTGGCCCAAAAAAACTAAATGATGTATTATCATGACTGTGTCTGTCATCTGTTATCCATAATTTTCTTTACTTATTCTCAGAAATTGTCAAACCAAATGGACAAAGTTATAGCGGATATGCTATGATACTTGGATAGTATGTAATATATCTGATTGTTACAAAACTATATCTAATTTGTTCACATTATTATGTTTCTCTTGGTAGGTTGACAGTCCAAATTTAGTATTTCTTGAAATATGGCTAATTTCGCAACGTTCCTTGAGGCTACCTGGTTTGCTATGAAATGTTGAGCATATCAGAGATAGGCAGTTTGTCTAAAATATATAATTGATACCTGTAGTTATATCAATTGGTTGTACATATATGTGAGTTGCATTAACTGCATTTGACCTGTAATTTAGTTCTTTATGAAAATATCATTAATCTTTATCTTTCTGTCATGATGACTACTTGAGCTTGTTGACATTGGAACCTGATATTAGAATATTGTGAAGAAAAAATGTCAATCAGGGACCATTTGTTTTTTGCATTTAAAAACATATTACATTTTTTTTTAATATATTTTTTTCTCTTTTGCTGTAGAATTAATACATCATATTGCATCTCTAATTGCTGGTGTCTAAAAGCTTTTAACTATTAATAGTTTATTTTGTTGGTTCAAAAGATCATGGAGATTGATACAGCTTTTATGTTATTTTGTTTATATGTTTGTAGAACGGAAATAAAAATTATCTTGCTACTATTTAATGGGGAACAAACGTGCCGTAAAACTGCATGTACCGCTGTATTTCATTGCCCAATTCTTCGGGTTTATTTAACCTGGCATACACACATAACGAAAATAGGATTAAATACATAACATTGAACCATATACTTGCATATGTAGATATACAGATATACTAAAAATGTATCAGTAGACTCAGTGTCATATTAACGCATGGGCACGCTGAGCAGTTGCCCGGCGACCCCACGAGCATAGGGCCCTATGCCAATCTTTGCATGCTGTGTGCGGCATGTTTTTTAATGTTTAAGCACTGATTTTTTTGGAAGTACCTATACACTAACTATATATTTAATTTAATCGACATTTACATTTGTATTCCTGCGAGTGGTTCTATAAGTAGTCGTCTCAGTGTGCCGCTTTGACCGGGGTCCTATAATGCTGTTAAGACGGCCCTGAGTAGACTTTCCCCAGATTCACAAAACATGTACAAAACAATGTAACCCCAGATTCATTTTTACTTAATTAAGATTTAATAAATTTAAAAATACCATCAATTTCATCCGGTTCAAGTTCTAGATATGAACATTTACAGGAATAAAAAATAGACTTGAGGGTTACGAGTGTTATCTGGGTTTTTTTCCACTTCATCTGTAGGCCATTATAAAAAAATAACATTTTTATTTTGTAAAAAAGAGATGTGAGAGGAACAAAAGAAACAAATCTATCATTACATCATGCGCACTCAGATATTCACTATGTTTGCAAATATATCTATTTTTGCCATTTTTTTTTCAAAAGGATTTCAAGTCAAGATATAATTGAACAACATTTTCTTTAACAGAGAGTTGTCGAATATGAACCTAATACTGATATACCTAATGCATGCAGAGACATAATTGTGCTATATGTCTCTGATACATGAATACGTAATACATGGATGATCAATATTTTGTTTTGTGCATGACCCCTAGGTATACTATTGTGTGATACTGATAGTGATAGAAGTTGACATGGATAACTGATAGTGATAGAAGTTGACATGGATAACTGATAGTGATAGAAGTTGACATGGATAACTGATAGTGATAGAAGTTGACATGGATAATTACACCATTTTACAATTTATTACCAATCACTTCACAGAAAACCTTTTTTATATATGAAATAACCAATTGATTAATTATCGAATCGATGATGAATTTAGCTTACTTTAATTAAATAAAGCAAAAATTTGTATTTTTTTCATATTTGCCGCCGATATAGTTAACAAATATTGTTACGTCCCTTTATCGGTGCGCCGGATCACCAAGTGCTTTATTGTTTTCGAGATTGATTAAATATTGAGTACGTACACTTCCACATGAAACTTCTAGAATATACGTATCAATAAATTCACAGTTAAAAACATACTCAAAAAGAGCAGATAATAAAGATATATGATTTTGCTACGAGATCAATGAAAAACTTGACAGAAGACGACGATTTACAATTGTGCACCATTGACCAACAGGAATCGACAATTTTCCGTGTTTTATCTTGTCTTAATTTCCATTGTTGGCTGCATATTAGATCTCGTAGCACTTTTCTTAAACAAAAACAAAAAATCTTTCAGAAAATATCCAGTTTTTAATTCAACTTTCACTCTAAATACTAGAACTTTTCGAAATTAGTTAAGGCACTGATTGTAGTCACGTGACCATCATTTTATCAACATAAATCCACGTTGACTTGCACAAGGTTGAAACGTTTTCACTTTCGAACATATATTAATAACTGGTTGCAATATGCATCAAATATTGTGATGCTTTACTCATTAATTTGTATTACATAAGGGTAATAACAAAGTGAAAGTCAAAACTCATAATTATATAAACAAACAAAGTCAGTCAACAACCGGAAAACTGTGAAAACTGTAATGACCCTGACTTGGTACAGACATTTCTAAAGAAATGGTGGGTTGAATCAGATTTTAAAGCGCCAAACACCCATCTCTCATTACGGTTCAAATGCTCCGGCTGTCACTATAACAGTATCTAAATACAGGAACAACATAGGTAAAATATTTGTCAAAACAGTACGATATTCAGTGAATGTAAATCTCAAAAACATTTTTACGTCACACATTGATAAAAAAAAATATTTTTGACATTTTTCTTGACTTCTTTATCTTTATACATTTTCACTATATGAAAATGCATCGCTTATAATCGTTTCTGCAGAGATGGAATATATTTCGACAAGATCTTGGTATCGGAATATAAACTTTTTAAGAGATCGAATAAGGCGAATCTTTTAATAGCCCTGGTCCAGTAGCCTGTTTCTCAGATGAAGATGACGTTTCAGGAAATCAGAATAATTGCTACTGGCCTTTGCATAGCGAATCAATTGCGAGATATAAACACCATATGCAGGAGAAGCTGGTATATTGCTGCAGATGTTTGGAAAATTTATGATTTTAAAATTGAAGTCGTCCCGGTTATCATTAATTTTAGTACTAAATTGACCACTGTCATCAAATTCGAGGCATAAGTCTAAAAATAATGCGGACGAAGCTGTATCTGTGGTCTCTTTATCTTCCAGCTCTGGAGGATATATCAATGGAAGAAATTCTGCAAATCTAGAATTATTGATAGATAAAACGTCATCAATATACCTGTATGTGAAATTTAAGGCTCTAGCCTCATGAATCTTCTTATCGTTTACAAGCTTTTGAAGAAACTCCGACTCATATTAGTATAAAAATAAATCGGCTAGCAGAGGGGCACAATTCGTACCCATTGGTATGCCGACGACCTGCTGAATCAGTGTCCCTCCAAAGGAGACAAATATGTTATCGATGAGGAACTCCAGCATACTGATCACTTGTTGACCCCTCCTTTTTATTGCATGCAATCTTAGAAACAGCATTAACCCACCGGCGCTTCTGTAAGATATCAATACAATTCAAAACCTAAAGTTGCGAGAGAAACAACGCAGGCAATTATTTAGGGATGGTATCAACCCGAACAAACATATACCATCAGAATCATCTGTCACTTCTGGGGAAACGACAAGGCAGAAACGAAGATTTTCAAGGCACAAAGAAATTAATAGAGAACAAAATGACATAATCGTCAATTTGTCATCAAATGATCTAAAACCTGATGAAATTTGTATACTCTCTAAGGGACTTAATTTCTGTCCCACCCATAACAAAATCAATGAGGAGCAACTATCAGCTGATCTCGAAAAATTTGCTAGATCTCTTCGAATTAAAGACTATTGCTTGGCCAAAGAGAGAGACTTTCCTGTAGATGGGACGTCCGATTCGGAAGATGATAATGAGATCCCTCTTCCTAGGTATAAGAAAAAAAAGTTCATGGAATCCAAAACCCAGCAAAAATACAACTTTAGAATCCTTTATTGATTTAGTGAAAATTGATGTCCAGAGAGCAGCCAGCACGAACATACCAACCCATAACAACCTCACTCCAGCAGAAAAGGGTGCGATCCAAGAATTAAAGGAAAGGGATGACATTGTCAAAAAGCCAGTAGACAAGGGTAGCGCAGTTGTCGTTATGGACAAAGTAGATTATTTAGAGGAGGCAAACAGACAAGTGACGGATGAAAGATTTTACAAAAAACTGGACTCTGACCCCACGAAAGATTTCAGCTCTAGAATAACACAGGAGCTAAAAATTATGAAAGAAAATAGTCATATTGACAAGAACACGTTCGATTATTTGAAACCAGAAAAACCCAAAGCCGACGCTTCTATTTATTACCTAAAACTCATAAAGTCAACAACCCCGGGAGACCCATTGTTTCAGTAAATGGGCACCCCACAGAAAAAATGTCCGAATTCATCGACTTCCACCTTCGACTGCATGTATAAGCGCTACCCTCACATTTGAAAGACACCACTGATTATCTTCAAACCTTCCCTTGTGTCGATGGACGTTATGTCATTATACACTAGCATCCCACACAATGACGGTAGCGAAGTATGTTGAGAGGCCTGGGACCAAAGAGCCGTAAAAGAACCAATAACGGAATGTATTGTCCAGTTGCTCACATTGGTACTAAAGTATAACAACTTTACATTTAATGGAGAGCATTTTATTACAAATCAACGGAACCGCTATAGGAACAAAGATGGCACCTGCATACGCCAACATCTTCATGGGGAAACATCAAATACTAATCATGCAATCTGCACCCTACAAGCCAGTTTCTTGGTTTCGTTTCATAGACGACGTTGACATGAAGTGGACCGAGTCGGAAGAAAACCTCAATCGTTTCTTTTACCATGTCAACAAAGTTCACCCCACTATAAAATTCACCCATGAAACATCCAGAAATAACATTTCCTTTCTGGATACTGACACTACCTGTACAAATGGTATTATGTCAACTAACATATACAACAAATCGACAGATAAACATCAGTACCTGTCCCCACATAATTGTCCCGCACATTGACCGTCACAAACTTTTTTGAAATTGTAAAGTCGCCATATTGGTTCGACATTTTATTCAAATAGATATTGATAAAGTCTCTCGGTGGACGAAAATTTTGTGATTCAGCAAAGTGTTTAATTCTTTATCACTTTGTTTTGTGTTCTTGGCGTTGTTTTACAAACCATTTTAGACCTTTATAATTTATTTTACTTGCATAGTATCGTTATATCGTAACGATCCAACACCCCGTAAGATTGATCGTTTTTCAGACGTTGTATATATATATATATATATATATATATGTTATATATGTCATCGTTCATATTATAGAAATGATAAAATGTTTTGTTACAGATGCATTTTAGCACAAACAATTGTCTTAATTACTGGACATTTTAAGCGTGTATACGTATTGTTTATTGACGAGAGAAACATTTGACATACACCGTTATTAATGCATGATATCAGCTATATGTAAGTATTCATATTTGACTTAGTATAATGACCTAGCTAATAGGTGTCTCTTCATTGTTATAGCTATGAGCTGTAGCACATTACTATCATTATTATTTCAGTTTCAATGTTAGATGAAACTCATTGATTTGTCAAAAGTCACCAACAAACTTATCACATACACCATGCCAAGGCCGCGAATGAAACTCAGTTTCATTGATTTTAGTCGATGGCATCATAGATATTGCCTATCAAAATTCCATATGATTACGGTCATGGCATCGCTTGAAATAACTCTCGAATATATTTATAACTATAAATTTACATAATGAGCAGTCTAAAAAGCAATAGAAACAGATTGTTGCTCTTTGTAAACTTGAAAATATAAAACATAAAAACAGTACTTTCACTTATATTCAACGCATGACAATATTTCAGATATCACCATTGACCACTCACAAGTTTTACGAATTGTTTGTGATGCTTCGATGACAACAGAACAGACAACCGAAAAGATAGAAACATCTGATGCACCGCAAAGTTCCCCACAAACGCCTGTTTCGGAGAAATCAACCACCATCAGCTCAAGCATAGATACTACAACTACTGTTACAACGACAAATGTTAAACATCAATCGATAGCTACAACTACAGACACGGCAACAGGTAAAAGTCTAGTTACAAGTGAACTAAGTCATGACATGTTAAAGCTAAAGATACACATACATGAAATATTGAATAATAATTTTAGATTGGAATTTCCAAAAGCTTAATAAGTGAATTGAAAATTTAAAAGGAACAAACCTTCTTAAGAACTACATGTATATTGTGCAAACTGTGGTCAGATTTTTTAATCAAGGTCAGCTTCAGTTGTTTGTAGGAGGTCATGTCTTATTTACGTTATTTGTGTTTGTTTTCGTAGAGGCGGTATCCAACACATAGTGTGTTGTTTGCTGTGTTCGTCTTCGTCTTGTTTCTTGTGTGCCTAATGTTGCCAGTTTCTGTGGATTGTCTATTCTTGATTGTCCCTTTTATTTTCTACTCTTTGACATGGTTGATGTACCTTGGTAAGTAATCTTAAAAATACATATTTTGGTTGTTTTAGTCTTTTGCTTGATATTTTATTGACCTTCGATGGCCTTTTTCTACTTGTGCAAAAATGTCGTTATAATATATTTATGGACCGCATCAATGAGACAATTAACCATGATATAGTCTACTCTACATGCAATTTGTGGTATGCTAAGAGACAATGATATGCTTAGTTTTGCAAGTGACAAGATGAAACATTTTAAGGTCTATCAATGTCTGATTGGACACTAAATTTGTGGTTTGGGCAGTGATCATTGAACACATATCTTGATATATGGACAGGCGACATAAGGGTAATAACAAAATTACCGAACACCGAGCAATCTTTCAAAAGGGAGAAGCAAAACTCATAAGTCAACAAACAGAAAAAATCATTTAACAATCGGAAACTGTGAAAATCAGAATGGCCCTGACTTGGTACAGGCATTTCCAAAGAAATGGTGGGTTCAATCAGATTTTACAGACGAAATAGGACACACATTTTGAGGGGTGGGCCATAACAATTGGACTATAACAATTGGACTATAATTGTAAGGAAGGATATGGATGTAAATGCACCCGAAAGCCTATTCAACTTTCCACTTCGACACAACTTAAAATAAAGAGACATCGCCTTTATTTTTGTCTTATTTCTCACAACCACAGTATGATCATTAATAATTAGTACAACTCATACCGTATACTAAGTGTGAAGAAGCTCATATACCGCAGTTGAACGGTTTTCTTTCTTTCTATCGATAAACGCTCCGTTTTAACATCTTTGTCGTTCTGATGATATTTAAAGAACGGATAAGGGTTATTTGACACTAATTTCGAAGTGCGACTCTGTCCCATTCCGGACTCATGTGTACACAATCGGAAACTGGGAAAACCGTAATGACCCTGACTTGGTACAGGCATTTCTAAAGAAATGGTGGGTTGAATCAGATTTTAAAGCGCCAAACTCCCCGATTTCATTACGGCTCAAAGGTTCCGGCAGTCACTATAACAGTATTTATAACAATACTGGAACGAAATAGGTAAAATAGTTGTCAAAGCAGTACCAAACGCAGTGAAACAAATGTCTAAAACAATTTTATGTCACACATTGATAAAAAAATATTTTGGATATTTTTGTTGACTTCCTTATCTTTAAACATTTACACTATATGAAAATGCATCGTTTATCATCGTCTCTGCAGAGACGGAATATATTTCGACAAGATCTTGGTATCGGAACATAAACTTTTTAAGGGATCGAAAAAGGCGAATCTTTTCATAGCCCTGGTTCAGTAGCCTGCTTCTCAGATGAAGATGACGTTTCAGGAAATCAGAATAATTGCTACTGGTCCTTGCATAGTGAACCATATGCAGGAGAAGTTGGTATATTGCTGCACATATTTGGAAAATTTATGATCTTAACATTGAAGTCGTCCCGTTTATCATAAATTTTAGTACTGAGTTGACCACTGTCGTCAATTTCGAGGCATAAGTCTAAAATTGATGCGGACGAAGCTGTATCTGTGATCTCTTTAACTTCCAACTCTGGAGTATATATCAATGGAAGAAATTCTGCAAATCTAGCATTATTGATAAATAAAACGTGATCAATATACCTGTATGTGAAACTAAGCGCTCTAGCCTCATGAATCGTCTTATCTTTTACAAGCTTTTGCAGAACCTCCAACTCATATGAGTATAAAAATAAATCGGCTAGAAGAGGGGCACAATTCGTACCCATTGGTATGCCGACGACCTGCTGAAACAGTGTCCCTCCAAAGGACACAAATATGTTATCGATGAGGAACTCCAGCATATTGATCACTTGTTCCTCGGAGTAGGATGTTTTACCTTTTTGAATTTTGTTTGAACAATATGTGGAATTGTAGCCTAACACAACAAATGTTGAGCCACAGTTTCTATATATTGCAATTGGTGCTGGTTCTGGTGTAACTTTAATACTGCTGGTAGTCTTAATTGTAATATGTCTAAGGCTTGTACAAATATCATGTACTTTTGATGTTTAATGCTTTATCTGCAATTATTTCTGCATGACAATATTCCCAACAATAACAAAATACGTCCAATAAAGATAGTATCTATACATTACAGTATATATATCGCGTATCCTTTCGCAAGCCAAATAAGATGCATAACAATATATAAGACAAACGATCAAGTCGATTTGAAAACATTTACAAGAATGTTGAACACTTGAAAATCATGGACAGAAACAAAATGTCACAAATGTGGTTGGTTGTAATATTGACATACATTCTACAAGAACAAAGAGGTTGATTAGTAATGAATCCCGAACAGACCGAGGTGTACAACATTATGTGATAACATTTGTCAGTGACTTCCGACAGGTCGGTGGTTTTCTCCGTGTCCTCCGGTTTCCTCCACCAATATAACTGACCCCACGATATAGCTGAAATATTGTTGAAAGTTGCGTTAAGCACCATAAAGCCTATATAAATAAAATGCATTGTATTAACAATTTTTCTTATGTACTATTCAAATTAAGTTTAGATAATAATTGTTTCTGTTCTTTCTTTTGCTTGTAGTTGCAGAAAATGATAAAACAACATATATTGCACTCAGTGCATTTTCTAGTACAGTTGCTATAATACTTCTGATAGCTTTAGTTATAACGTGCATAAGGTTTGTATATATTTTTTGTTTCTATATAAACAGTAGTCAATATATAATACAACGATTATGATACGGCAATGTTAATTGTTTCTTTAATGAGATTCTCTTCATATATGTATTTAAGTAGTTATCATTTAATTGAACCCATTAGTGCACATACATGTAGATGAACACTTACACAGATTTTATCTGATGTAAATGATTTGTTGATGGTTGTTTGTCCTTTTCTACCTTTTCGTATCTTCAAACTCTTCATAAAACAAATTAAGGTGGAATATGAAACAATGCATAGAGATAATCTATAATAATTACATAATCGTTTTCGTACAATGAACTTGGTGGGGTTTATTTTATTACTTGCATCAAAATATTTATTTATCAAAGCTCCAATCATAAATTACATCTGGATATCTTTATAGGTACAAAGCATTACTAAATGCAAGAAGAACAAATGAGAATGTAAGCAATTCCAATCATCAAGTAGAATATACCAGACATTATTGTGATTTGACAAATTATGGTCCGAACGTGCCAGGTCAAGAATATGATATTATTGATAGTAATTATAATACTATTGATGTTGACAGATCCCAACCCTCTAACAACGTAGTATGCATGGAAGGAGAATATATTAGTGTTGAACCTGATGGATATTAGATGACTAACATTAATTGAGGACAAAAACAAAAATTATCCAGAAAATATATGACTTTACAATTTTAATTATACTTTGATTTCTCGAAAACATTATTGTGACTAAAACTAAAACTAGCTATGACAATGGTAACAGTAACTTGAGAGAGAGAGAGAGAGAGAGAGAGAGAGAGAGAGAGAGAGAGAGGGGGGGGGGAGGGGGAGAAGGAGAGAGAGAGTAATTAAATAACATAGACACACCATATATATTTTAGAAACAAATAATTGTACAGATGATTTTGCCTTTAACCTGGCTTAAAGTTCGCACAACCCAAATATATGGTCAGTAGGGAGAGATTTAAAATTATGCCAGACTACCAAGTTCAAGCTCTTCCTAACAGACCATATCTGATTCAGAAAAATTATAAGGTCATTTTTTTAGTTTGAAATCTTTGTATGCTAAATAGGGTTCATGTTGTTCACTTTACCCTATTATGTTCTTAGTTCCCTGCTTTTATATCTGCTGCGCTTTCCATACGAAATCATGTTCGGTTCGTCTTTATTCGCAATTGCTCATTGGACAGCTCATGTATATAGTTGTATTTGCTTAAGCATATTAGTGTCAACACGAATTGACTGTTAAAGTAGCAATGCGAGTGCTTACAAGATGCAGAAACCGCTTACCCTTCGTTATCACTTGGGTTCAAACTGGTTTTTAATTCGATTGTCCATTCGTGATTGCATCTTCGTGTTTCCCTAACTTTTATATTAAGACCTAACCATACCAGTTTTGGAAAATAAACCACTCATACGTTCTGTCTACTTTTCGGCATAGATGAAGATCACAAATAATTTGTCAAAGACGTTGATATTTAATTAAGTGCACACGACACGTTTCTGATATAACCGTAATCAATTACGCTCCAAATAAAAAGAAATGGAAAGCGAAATAATCTATAAATAAAGTCACCGAAAGCAAAAAAAACTAAAGCAAACAAAGGATATAAATAGTATAGCCAAAATCAGCTATAATTACCTATACATTAGTTACAATAATAATATCTTTATGTAGGAACTGTATATCTTAATAATAACTATATCTAATAAACCAAGTGTGGCTAAAACGAATCAGAGTTTACAACAATACAGAACAGACATTTTAAAAACACGAACAACGTTAAAAAAATATATATAATGCGCACTGGGCAATCGAGATGATAATTTGAAAATAATAAAGCTAATATATACAAAGTATGATGGTTAGTTAAATACTATACTTACATATCGAGAATAATATTATGTGTACATCTGAAAACTATTATCTATGCGCTGGTATGATGCCATTGATTATATGTTTATTATAGTTTTCTATAATTTAATTAAGCTCTTCTTTTAGTGGAAATATTTTAGTTTGTTTGTTTTGTTTTAGTTTTATATAATTTACATCTAACTAGAGCATGATTCCTACATGTAGCATTGTCATTATTTCTCAAAACGAGCTATTTACACTGCGAGAACAAATATATCATGCATTTCTTATTTCAAATAAAAAATAACAGAGGTGTGGTTCCTGTTATTTTACCGGCAATAATATTACCCATTGACACTAAATTATATAGCCTGTCTTAAAACCCGTATAGATCAAAGCTGTAATTGGGGGATGTGGTCAACATAACATATTTGTTCTGCCTCATAGTATTTATTGTACAATAGAAGTATATAAATATTTGGTATGCCTTATTTCACAAATATATAGAGTAATGTTAAAGATACTAAAGGGCGAACCAGCTGCCGTAAAATCTTTAGTTTTCTGTGTAGTGCTTCATAGATTACTGTTTGTCATTGTAGTGTCCGTCCTTCTATTTACGGGTTTTGACTACCCCCTTTGGTGTCTTCAAACTGTTCTTTAAGAGAGATAGAAAACACAACGACCAATTGAAAAAAGGGGCAAGAAGACGAAAATGGTCGACAAAACAATAAACAGAAAACAAAGACTTGAACAATAAATCTTTTGTATTCCTATTTGTATTAACGATAACAACATTCTGATTAATGTAAATCGATTGGTAAGTAACTACTACTGTACAGAACGCAATAATGCACTGTATGGACCAGGAGAGGGTTAAAATGAAAGACAACAAATATCACACTGTCGGAACAGTTCAAAATATATCACACTGTTGGAACAGTTCAAAAAATATCACACTGTCGGAACAGTCAAAAAAACATCACACTGTCGGAACAGTTCCAAAATCCATTAGAAAATCGCACAAAGACAATCGATACACCAAGCACACATATGTATGACCGCTCGATTTGCTAGCTTGAAACAGGGATTCTAATAACACGTGAAGGCCTGAAGCTAGTTTTATAGGTCCAAACTTCCCCTCGTAGTGAAATGATGCTGTCATGCAAGTTTTCTCACATATTGGTAAAATGCAAATCCTCACAAATAACCAGGCGAAGAAAGTTGTTATAAAGAACGTTCTAATTTTGAAAATTAGACATATTATATTTAATCTTCGTGGCACATAATTTGCCATATGCATGGTTGTAGCTATGTTAAGGAGATCCGAACGCTTCATTGATCATTAAAATATTAAATGGTATACAAGGCTATCGTAAGACATATTAAAGTGGGTGCACTCAGGATTCAATTTTCTATTAATGAAAATATTGTATGCATGATTTACAGTGTGATTTTAGATCGTTTTCCTTGTTGATTATTTCCCTTGTCATACAAAAAGACTTATTGTAATGTGAACTAGACTTCCTTGTTAATGTATTCATTAAAAACAATGAAGATAATATCTATACTTATACAACAAGTTAAAGAAAAATACTACTGTCAGTTGGGTATGTGTGATTTTTATGTGATTGTGTGTACATGTTTAGAATTATACTTTTAAAAATACTTGTGTTCATTATTTCATACAGTGTTTATTTTACATGACAAAGATATATGTGTATGCCCATAAATATTACATTACCATTAGAGAAAATCGAAGGAGCAATTAGAAATGGACAATCCAGAGACACTGACAACATTAGGCACACAAGAGACAGAACGAACAATGATCGACTTTACATTACACAGAAAACCCCACAACAATCCAGATGATAATTCAAGTGATACGAAAGAGAAAACAGTCCTTGCTCAACTAGCGGTACCCGTCGTGTCACTATTAAACAACACGAACATCATTTGCTAAGAGAATCGTAACAACTGCATATGGAAATAATCAGAAAAAACATAGATAAAGCAAGACCTAAGAATACAATAAACGGGAGTAAAGATTAACGAACCGAACATTGTAGCGGACATGACACCACGGGACTGAAAACATGAACTATGTCATTGGACAAACTGGTGAATATCGGACCCATCACACAACCTAGCGTTGGGGTCAACTTACGTTTGTCTTTGGCTTGGTTTATCGCCATTTTTAACAATATTTCGGTTTTTTCACTGCGGTCAGTTTTATTGGTGGCGGAAATCGGAGAACTCGGAGAAAACCACCGACATACCGCATGTCACTGACAAACTTGTAAAGCATGTGAAACTTCAACGGACAAACACGTAGCTGTAATTGAAGTATTTACAAAATATTGCACTTTCTTACTTCTTGTAAATAATAAAAATGTTTATATATTAATCATTTAAGTCCAGCACTGATATCTACGCTAACAAATTAGCCACTTAATAATAAAGAATGCATACCACGATGTCGTTATAGGTGTAATACCACTAATTAATTTCTTTTTCATTTTCTATTACATTTGTGTTTTTCTTAGCCTACCTGGCCATTTTATCTTAAGCTTAAGCTTTCCCAGATCATATAGGTTATGAAAACATACATGATTCTTCTACGTTCTGTCAAAATTTCAGGGCATGTATAAAATTTTGCAGTGTAATGCCAGGCTACGGAAAACACCTACACTAAAAATAGCTCGGTCATCCCCCAGTATTTATAGGTCATGCATCAAATCCTCCACAGAGGTATTGAAATACAACCAAATCCATCCAATTTAGGCTAAAAATAATCCCTATATATTTTACTTCAATTATCAATTTAATTATTCGATTCCATTCAGTAGTTTTCACAATACTACAAAGCGAAGGGAACTTTTTTCTTTTAAAGGGACTACTTTCGTATATGTTCTAAGCTCTGATTGGTGAATTAGTAGTTTGACACCTTATATGTCGTTCGTCATCCATAGTAGTGGGGAAAGGACAAAATCAGCTAACATCCTTATATTAAAATATTAAAAGCTGTTATTGTGAATACAACACAGAAGCGTAGAACCTGTTAATTCTACCAAATCAGGCACCACTTCCTCCCTCCAGGGTATAATTACCACTTCCTCCCTCCAGGGTATAATTGCCACTTCCTCCCTCCAGGGTATAATTACCACTTCCACCCTCCAGGGTATAATTACCACTTCCTCCCTCCAGGGTATAATTACCACTTCCTCCCTACAGCGTATAATTACCACTTCCTCCCTCCAGGGTATAATTACCACTTCCTCCCTCCAGGGTATAATTACCACTTCCTCCCTCCAGGGTATAATTACCACTTCCTCCCTCCAGGGTATAATTACCACTTCCTCCCTACAGCGTATAATTACCACTTCCTCCCTCCAGGGTATAATTACCACTTCCTTCCTCCAGGGTATAATTACCACTTCCTCCCTCCAGGGTATAATTACCACTTCCTCCCTCCAGGGAATAATTACCACTTCCTCCCTCCAGGGTATAATTACCACTTCCTCCCTCCAGGGTATAATTACCACTTCCTCCCTCCAGGGTATAATTAACACTTGTAACATGAATGCATTATTTTCCTTTGATTTTTTTCATGGTTTATATACCAGAATGTAAGCAACAGCTAAGAACTATGAAATAATACACGCAGATACGAGATATTGCATACTTTATATCTGGGCTGTAGTTTGACTACTTTCAGAGAGCCGTGCAATAAGCAACAACTTAGATGTGATATTGCATGGACTCATGCTACATATTATTTATTCCACGAGTTCCCGACTTAAGCAGTGGTATATATATATTACTTCTACGGGTAATAGATATACTATTGTATGGGTGTTTTTATGCACTATTGATTAACAGTTAACAAATATTTAACGTACACTGTGTATCACGGTGGAGTCATTCAATTGTTTAGAGATATTTAATTTGTGTATGCTTGCCAACTTATAGTGTGCATTGCTGGTTGGTCCTTATCAAATTCCGGGTTGAAACGCGAGACAACATAAAACGTAGAACATGATATTTCTGATATACACGATATTAGTGATTCGTAAACTGTATAAAGGTAAGACGATTTGCTACATAATTACAACTGTCCCCATAATTCGTAAAACATTAATGTCTACTCAGTAGAGGCTAAAGCGGATATACATTTCCATTCGATGGTATCAATGTAAATATGACATTTCTTAAACAAGAACTTCCTCGGTAAAGGTCGACAAAATCGCAAACCGTTAGTAATATTACTCACTCTTTTGTTAAGCTTCAAAAACTAAAACATTAAAATACAAACGTAGATACTTAATTTGCTGTGAACGACCCATGTGAGGTACACACACAAAGACAAACAATAAACAAGTCACATGACTTATGTCGTCGGTAGCAGGAAAGCCGAACGTCAGCCACCGTAACTGATGGTGATATTGGTCGTAATTTGAAAAATGCAAAACAATATGGTTAAAGTGATCATCCTTACATATCCGTATACCTAAATATACACTGACCACATACTATTCTGAAATGATTTTTTTTATTTATGCTCATTATTGAAGACCCTACATTGACTGTAAAAGGAAGAACAGCTAATGTAACAAACAACAGTAAAGGCCGTGGTACTCATATTTTCATTCTTAATAGACAAATGATTTGATTGCTGAACAATACATTGGATAGAGCCTTCAGCTAGAAGTGTCCGTATCGTAGATATATGTTTTGGTCATGTAATATGTCCATGTTTAATTCCTACATTTTCCATTTTCCAACAAGTTATCATCTTGTCTGTCATGAAGACTAGTTAATTGATGCTTATCATCAAATAATATTAATGCAAACGTAGATATCACATTCCTGTGCACACGAAGCATTTCATGAATAACCTTCATCAGGTGCGATTAGAATAGCAAATTATTTATCAAAATTTAGAATAACGGCCTATAATAGACAGAACCTACTTGGCTGTTAGTCACTTATTTACAGTCTTTTACTGATCTTTGAACTCGTCGTGTTTATGTCATTTTAGTTTCTGTGAAAGTGGTATTTTGGGATAAAGCGATATCATACACATTCTTTGCTCATTATTTTGCTTTGACGTATAACACAACGGTCTGGAATCCCATTAATCGGTATCATGCCACCACATTTCTATGTTTGTCCCTCACACCAGTGCTTAGATTTCGTCTGGTCACTGTCCTACTTGTTTCTGTATTGAGCAGGCTGAGGTTTATCAAAGGAATAGTTCGTGTTGTTGTTTGCTATTTTGTCATACATTATTGTTTAGCTGTATATTCTCAGTATTACTTTATTTTGTGTTTTCATTTATAGGTATAGCAACAGTGGTTCCAGATCCCTGCCCATATGATATTAAAAACAGCGACATAGGTAAATACATATCTAACCAACACATTCTTTCTTTAAGTGTTTATGTCGTTTTTAATACTGAAATCGGATCATGCAATATGCATGACTACCCGATAATACAAATTGAAAAGTGAAATATGTTGTAAAAGACTATAGAAATGATGAATATGAAGCGGGTTGGCTTTCTAGTAGTTGCTAATAAATTGTTACATGTCAAGACAATGTACATTCTAATTTGAATTAGATATTTGTGAGGTAGTTTATATGTTTCTTTATTCGGAGATCTATCATGCACTTACATTTAACAACAAATTGTATTCGGCCACCTAGGGTTAAGAAGGAATCTTAAATATAACTTTTTAATTCTTCATTCTTAATTCCTGATTATACATCCTTAATTCTTAACGTCCTATAGACTTACGTAGGAAACTTTTCATTTACTAAGTTTCTACACAGGAGTCAGCATTAGTTCCACAGGGACACCAAAGTCACAAAATAATATATATAAAAAAAGAGATTAGAATGGAAAAAAAAATTCAACAGTCAATCAAGCCTAGTAGAAGTAATATTATACATTTATATTGAGTCAATTTAACTTATTTTATGCAATACCTCAACGCTATCATATAGCGACATTAGAAAGAGAGAGGGCCCGGTTGGCTCAATGAGTTGGATTACCTAACAACCCATACAAGCCTATCGCCAATACGGCGTGGGTTCGCGCCCGGCTTTGTAAATTACAAAAAGGTGCATTCGACTCGCAGTAGCAAATGATAAAGTTTATCAGTTGCTTGCCCATGGTCGGACGTTCTCTCCGGCTTCGTCCACCACTAAAATTGGTCGCCATGATATAGCTGAAATATTGCTGAAAGTGGCGTCAAAACACCAAAAATAAAAAATAAATCAATTAGAAAGAGTGCTTCATCTGTTCTGTGGATCATCAAAAGTTTAAATTTGAATGTGAAATAAATTGATCTATCTAATGCTTCTATTGATAGTTGCTGTTTTCAATTTACAATTAATAAACAAATTAAATGTTAACGATGAAACACTATAGTCAAAACATATAAGTAAATGTTAACAATAAAGTATTTGTACTGATTCCAACTATATATCATTATCAAATACATATGGTTAACATGCCATAATTAATGCAATAGTTATATCATTATCTGTTTTAATTAATTTCTTACAGTGGCTGATATGTGTAAGTCAAGTTCTGCAACAGAAGAAACAAGTTCTGGAGGTTACAAAGTAGACAGTGTTATATTACGTATAATGACCCAACAAGATAACTGCATATGTCGGGTAATGATAGACAATCAAAAAGATACAGTAAGTGTAGGAATCAGAAAATTAGATGGTCTTACAGCATCAGCACCAGTGGAAGCTGAATGTGGACTTGCAATTGACATAAATCATATACCTGATATGTCTACAGGAAATGTAATAGCTCCTATTGAATGTCTTGTGAACGATACACTTCGTCATACACCACTGTTTCAAAAGAGTTATCTGCAATTTACATCTAGGATAATTAATGGAAGCTTTATCAGAGGCTTCTGCATACGGATAATACGGGGTAAGGCATTATTGGAAATTGTGAATTTGAAAAAAAAATCTTAAACTAATAATGTTCGTTCTCCAGCCACTAACTATTAATAATACCTCGCATAGCTTGACAAAATATCGAATGATCTATTCGAGCTTACCTCATAAGGGGCATAGTCCTTATTATATAAGTACCTGAAGAAACAAATCATACACCATCAGAAGTCCCCAATCCCAAACGCGATAATATGTCTATCCGCACTAAAGATGGTCTATTATATGAAATGTTTGGTAAAGTACATGTTTATTTTCCAACTAACGCATTTAAACAATCGAATCAGAATGATGAGATTGCCTAAATAAATGTATAAGTATATATATATTAGCAACAAAATAAAAAATGATTGACATTTATGTTGTACCATGGTATAATCCCCGTCCATTTCCATTTGGATTCAACAAAGTGTTAATGCCTAGTTAATTGAACTTTGTACGCTATTAGTTCCAGATAATAGACCATGGTTTTCTACAAGCACATTTTAAAGCTAAACAATCTACCAAAAACATCAAAGGAAATATTGGAATGTATATACATAAACGTTAGGGTAAAGCGAAAGGGCATTCAAGAATGGACAATCCAGATATATATAGATATATATATATAACTGACCAAAACAAATTTTTGACGTTCTCGGATACCAACAATATAAACGAAAGTCTCCAAGATATCTACAAAATTCAAAGCCTAAAGTTGCGAGAGAAACAACATAAGCAATTATTTAGGGATGTTATCAACCCGAACAAAAATATACCATCAGAATCATCTGTCACTTCTGGGGAAACGACAAGGCGGAAACAAAGATTTTCAAAGCAGAAAGAAATTAATAGAGACCAAAATGACACAGTCGTCAATTTGTCATCAAAAGATCTAAAACCTGATGAAATTCGTATACTCTCTAAGGGACTTAATTTGTGTCCCACCCCTAACAAAATCAATGAGGAGCAATTATTAGCTGATCTCGACAAATTTGCTAGATTTCTTCGAATTAAAGAGTATTTCTTGGCCAAAAAGAGAGACTTTCCAGTAGATGGGTCGTCCGATTCGGAAGATGATAATGAGATCCCCCTTCCTAGGTTTAAGAAAAAAAAGTTGGAATCTAAAACCCAACAAAAATACAACTTTAGAATCCTTTATTGATTTAGTAACAAATGATGTCGACAGCAGCTAGCACGAAGATACCAACCCATAACAACCTCACTCCAGCAAAAAGGGGTGCGATCCAAGAATTAACGGAAAGGGATGACTTTGTCATAAAGCCAGCAGACAAGGGTAGTGCAGTTGTTGTTATGGACAAAGTAGATTATTTAGAGGAGGCAAACAGACAACTGACGGATGAAAGATTTTACAAAAACTGGACTCTGACCCCACGGAAAAATTCAGCACTAATATAACACAGGAGCTCAAAATTATGAAAGAAAATAGTCATATTGACAAGAATACTTTCGATTATTTGAAACCAGACAAACCCAAAGCCGGACGCTTCTATCTATTACCTAACATTCATAAAGTCAACAACCACGGGAGACCCATTGCTTCAGCAAATGGGCACCCCACAGAAAAAAATCGCCGAATTCGTAGATGCCCACCTTCGACTTCATGTAGGAGCGCTACCCTCACATTTGAAAGACACCACTGATTATCTTCAAAACTTCTTTCGGGGACCATTCTTGCTTCGTTGGACGTTACGTCATTATACACTAGCATCCCAGATAATGACGGTATCGAAGCATGTCGAGAGGCCTGGGACCAAAGAGCCGCTAAAGAACCACCAACGGAATGTCTTGTCTAGCTGCTCATATTGGTACTCAAGCATAGCAACTTTACATTTAATGGAGAGCATTGTTTACAAATCAACGGAATCGCTATGGGAACAAAGTTGGCACATTCATACGCCAAAATCTTCATGGGGAAACTTGAAAAACTATTCATACAATCTGCACCCTACAAGCCAATTTCCTGGTTTCGTTTCATTGACGACGTTGACATGAAGTGGACAGAGTCGGCAGAAAACCTCAATCGATTTTTGACCATGCTATCTATGTTCACCTCACTATAACATTCAGCCATGAAACATCCAGAAATAACATATCCTTTTTGGATACTTACACTACCTGTGAAAATGGTATTATGTCAACTGACATATACAACAAACCGACAGATACACATCAGTACCTGTCCCCACAGAGTTGTCATCATAAACATTGCACCAAAAGTATTCCGTACAGCCAAGCTCTCCGAATCAAACGCATCTGCTCCAATGAACAAACTACAAAAAACGGCTTGGGGAACTGAAATATCATCTGAAAAAGAGGGGTTACAACAATGCGAGCATTAACCATTGTTTTAACACGGCAAGTGGTATTGACAGAAAAGACCTCATCCAATATAAAGAAAATAAGACGAACAACAAAGTGTCATTTGTCATCACATACCATCCTGTGCTCAGTAATTTATCCAACATCGTTCGTAAGCAATGGAAAACCATACAAAATCACCCATAATTGTGCAAAATCGTCAAAGAACCAGCCGTCTTGGCTTTCAGGAAACCCAGAAGTTTGATAGATATCTTGGTGAGAGTTGACATCTCCCCTCTATCTTTAGAAATGCCTGAACCAAGTCAGGGTCATTACGGTTTTCACAGTTTTCTGGTTGTTGACTGATTTTGTCTGTTTATATACTTATGAGTTTTGACTTTCCCCTTGTAAGATTGCTCGGAGTTCGGTAATTTTGTTATTACCCTTATCTACAATGGTCAGTGCCAAAAATGTGATTCGAGACGATGCATGACGTGCATAAACATCCAATGCACACAAAAATTCAGCAGCACACATACAATAGAATAATTCATCATATACTACAATGCCAACTGCAAGACGGAAAATATTATCTACCTCCTGGAATGTGCAATTTGTGGCATTCACTACATCGGAGAAACTAAACAACAACTTAGTAAAAGCTTGAATGGCCACAGAAGCGATGGAAATTGCAAATCTGACCTTCCACTCAGCAGACATCTCAGATCGACGGGCCACCATGATTCTTTCGGGAAACTGAAGGTTACCATAATTGAGCATGACCCCAAGTGGGATGATAAAAGCATGCAGGAAAGGGAAAGCTTCTGGATTAGAAAACTTAAGACCTTATCACCGAATGGAATCAATGAGAAAAAGTAATATCCTCTCTTGACTCCTTTTTTTTTGTTGGTCTCCTCCAGTCGTATTAGGACATACAGTTTCCTCAATTGGCCCAAAGTATATATCCCACACTGTGATGAGCCGTTTTTTTTAATGAGTGTGGGTATCATACCGTTTTCAAAAATATTTTTGATAGTGCTATTTGATACATTAACCACTAATGTCTCATTTTTATTTTTATTTCTAATTAAACATTTATTTAGATGTGTAGCCCTATTGTGTATTTATATTATTGTTATTGTACTTTTATTTATTTATATGTGGGATTTTAATTCTTTTATGTATGTATTTTTATATGTGTAACTTCTGGTTCTTTTGTCCCGTGCATTGACCGCCTAAAACGTTTTCTTAAATTGTAAAGTCGCCATATTGGTTCGACATTTAATTCAATTAGACATTGATCAAGTCCATTGGTGGGACCAACATTTTGTCATTCAACAAAGTGTTTAATTCTTTATCACTTTGTTTTGTGTACTTTGCGTTGTTTTACAAACCATTTTAGACGTTTATAATTGTTGTATTGGTATAGTATCGTTATACCGTAACGATCCAGCACCCCGTAAGATTGATCGTTGACTGGTTCTTCAGACGTTGTATATATATATATATATATATATATATATATACGTCTGAAAATTAAACCAAACAGTGTTAGAATTAGATTTTAGAGCTGTCAAATTTTTTTGTTCTTCCCTCGACGGGATTTGAACCCACACCATTGATACACTGAAGCACCATTCGCTTAGCCTTACGTCCAGCGCCCTAGACCACTCGACTACATCCACTCCCTATAAAAGGAGCTTCAATAGTCGTAGTGTTACCTTGTCTCGTAAGGCAAATCTAGGGATAGGCGTAAGACATGTGTATAAGCGTGTGTAGATGGTACATATATACTTAATATTATAATTTGACAGCAATTTAACTCAGCAATTTTTAATATATTGGATAGGATAATGAAGATATATATATATGCTATATATTCCATCGTTCATATTATAGGAATGATAACAAATTTTGTTACAGATTCATTTTAGTACAAACAATTGTCTTAATTACTGGACATTTTAAGTGTCTGTACGTGTTGTTTATTGACGAGAGAAACATTTGACATACACCGTTATTAATGCATGATATCAGCTACATTTATGTATTCATATTTGACTTATTATAATGACCTAGCTAATAGGCGTTTCTTCATTGTTATAGCTATGAGGTGTATAACATTACTATCAATATTATTTCAGTTTCAGTGTTAGATGAAACTCATGGATTTGTCAAAGGTCACCAACAAACTTATCACATACACCTTACCACGGGGGCGAATGGAACTCAGTTTCAGTGATTTTGGTCGATGACATCATATATATTGTCAATCAAAATTCCATATGATTACGGTCATGGCATTGCTTGAAATAACTCTGGAATATATTTATATATATATAAATTTACATAATGAGCAGTCTAAAAAGTAATGGAAACAGATTGTTGCTCTTTGTAAACTTGAAAATATAAAACATAAAAACAGTACTTTCACTTATATTCAACGAATGACAATATTTCAGATATCAACAGTGACCATTCACAAGTTTTACGAATTGATTGTGATGCTCCGATGACAACAAAACAGACAACCGAAAAGATAAAAACATCTGATGCACCGCAAAGTTCCCCACAAACGCCTGTTTCGGAGAAATCAACCACAAACAGCTCAAACATAGATACTACAACTACTGTTACAACGACAAATGTTAAACATTAATCGATAACTGCAACTACAGACACGACAACAGGTAAAAGTCTAGTTATAAGTGAACTAAGTCATGACATGTTAAAGCTAGAGATAGACATGCATGACATATTGAATAATAATTTGGATTGGAATTTCCAAAACTTAATAAGTGAATTGTAAATTTAAAAGGAACACACCTTCATAAGAACTACATGTATATTATGCAAACTGTGGTCAGATTTCTTAATCAAGTTCAGCTTCATTTGTTTGTAGGAGGTATCATGCCTTATTTACGTTATTTGTGTTTGTTTCCGTATAGCGGTATCCATTACATATTGTGTTGTGTTGTTTGCTGTGCTCGTGTTCGTCTTGTGTCTTGTGTGCCTAATGTTGCCAGTTTCTGTGGATTGTCTATTCTTGATTGTCCCTTCTGTTTTCTCTAACGTTTATTTTCTACTCTTTGACATGGTTGATGTACCTTGATAATTAATCTTAAAAATACATATTTTGGTTGTTTTATTCTTTTGCTTGGTATTGTATTGATCTTCGATGGCTTTTTCTACTTGTGCCCATATTTTTTATAATATATTTATGGACCGCATCAATGAGACAATTAACCATGACATAGTCTACTCTACATGCAATTTGTGGTATGCTAGGAGGCAATTCTATACTTATTTTTGCAAGTGACAAGATGAAACATTTTAAGGTCTATCAATGGCTGATTGGACACTAAATTTGCAGCTTGGGCAGTGATCATTGAACACATATCTTGAGGTATGGACAGACGACATAGGACACACATTTTGAGGGGTGGGCCATAACAAATGCACTATAATTGTAAGGAAGGATATGGATGTAAATGCATCCGAAAGCCTATTCAACTTTCCACTTCGACACAACTTAAAGTAAAGAGACATCGGCTTTATTTCTCACAACCACAGTATGGTCATTAATAATTAGTACAACTCATAATGTAAACTGAGTTTGAAAATGCTCATACGCCGCAGTAGAGCGGTTTTCTTTCCTTCTATCGATAAACGCTCCGTTTTAACATCTTTGTCGTTCTGATGATATTTAAAGAACGGATAAGGGTTATTTGACACTAATTTCGAAGTGTAACTCTTTCCCATTGCGGACTCATGTGTACACAGGTGACCTTGGCTGATTATGACTATCATGTTTAGGCTTTTTTGCTTTATTGTTCCCAATCATGTTTAATTTATTTGGGTTTCTAATTTTGCGCTGTTGAGCGTGCTTTATGAAGGCTATTCCAAAACGTGTCATGTACACCTAATTATATATCACGGTTTTTATAATTAATTATTCTTACAGGGCTTGAACAAACAACATATATTGCAATTGGTGCTGGTTCTGGTGTATCTTTAATACAGCTGGTAGTCTTAGTTGTAATATGTCTAAGGTTTGTAAAAATATCATGTACTTTTGATATTTGATGCATTATCTGTAATTATTTCTGCATGACATATTCCCAACAATAACAAAATACGTCCAATAAAGATAGTATCTATACATTACAGTAGATATCTCGCGTATCCTTTTCGCAAGCCAAATAAAATGTATTACAATCAATAAGACAAACTACCAAGTCGATTTGAAAACATTTACAAGAATGTTGAACACTTGAAAATCATGGACAGAAACAAAATGCCTCAAATGTGGTTGGTTGTAATATTGGCATACATTCTACAAGAACAAAGAGGTTGATTAGTAATGAATACCAAAAACTTCTAACTAGAAAACGGAAAAGAATAGACCACATTCACCCTAGTATATGTATGCGGATATGAATCTCATAATGTGGAAAATCAGTCTGCTCTTAAGTTATCACAATACTATATATATTGCATAATATCGGCATCTGAGGACAATTGTCAATATCAGTTATATTATTCAAGTAATAAGAATTTTAAATTGAAAGACGTTTTAAAACTTTAGTGATAATATAAATATATTGGATTCGTACAACAACAAACACTGTAATCAATATATAGATGTTCGAATAAGGTCAATATAGAGACCCATAGCTCCTCCAAAGTTGATGCTCATTAGATACAATGATTTTGCTATGAACATAGATTAAGCTGTTTAGAATTATTGCTCTAAGATAGGTTTAGTGTTAATATTATTTTCAGTATTACTTTCAAGTTCTATTTGTGTTTCGTTAATAGTAATAACGTTTCAGATGTCCTAGGGTGTCTGTGGTTTCATAAAACACTTATGGACTGGTTATTTGGACAATAGTCAGTATATTTCTTCTCGACATCAACTATTCCCCTATTATACCTGGATATGGTGCATACTAAAGAGAATTGTAACATTTCTTATTGTAAGTTGTATCACAGTATTTGTAAGAATTTAATTTAAAACATCTGTTTTTCTTTTTTTCATTAGAAGGAAATCAACACAAAAAGCAGGAACCAATGAATATGTAGATAACTCATATCAGCAAGAAGAAAGTGACGATAAGTTGCCAGATAATATACTATACGTGCCAGCGGGGGAATTTTATATTGCTGGTGGTAAAAGCAGTACCGCTGATGTGGATACAGCAAGATCCTCCAATAAAGGATTAAGCATGGAAGGCAATTACAGTACCGTTGATGACGATATGCCGAAATCTTCCAACAAAAGAATAAGCATGGAAGGAGATTACAGTACCATTGATGAGGATACACGAATATCCATCGACGAACGAGTAAGTGTGGAAGGCAATTACAGTACCGTTGATGAGGATATGCCAAAAACCTCTAAAAATAGAATAAGCATGGATGGAGATTACAGTACAGCTGAACTCGATGAACATTTAGATACAAACTGTAGTTATCCTGAGAATTCAGAACTTGGGCAAACAAAAGGGAAACAAAAACCAACTATCAAACCAAAACCTAAATCGTCGTGTAAAAACAGTGAGGCCAATCACTCCCTTGATCAAAACATAAAGCATGTTACTCCTCTAAATGGCTGTGATAACGTCTATGCAATTGTTGATAAAAGTAGTAAAGATGTTCTTACAGCTAATGTAGGTAAAGGGAAGGGAACATTTCTGCCTGATCAAACCTACGCTGTTGTAGACAAAGCACGGAAACGTAAATCCAGTTCGGATGAAACAAATAAAAAGAAGTTCGAAATAAATTCTGGCAACAGGGCTTAGGCTATGTGATATTTTTTCAGGAATAATATAACATATCTTATATAGATCTGAGTATTTATGCTTTGGTTTCCTAAAATTCATAACATTAACTTCGCATGTAAGATTAGTCTGTTCCTATCTGTATAAGTGACATTCCCAAACATAATTAAGGAAAGTGGTATTTGTTTTTCAAAATAACAGAGTGGAGTGGAAAAAAACGATGCTAAAATGTTAATATTGGTGCAATCACTGCTTAAGGTTCTTTTGATAATATTCAATATCCTTACACATACTGCATAATTATATAGCATATACTGTAAATAATAGGAAGATGAAACTGACCGTCAATTGATGTTAGACGTGGCTGTAAATGAACTAGAAATACTGAACAATTATATAGTTTAGCGTGCAGAATGCATTACCTTCAAAGACAAAAGAATGGAATGCGAAATAATTTAAGTCTTTCAGATCAAGAAATCCAAAGGACATAAATAGGATATTGAAAAACATGCATATACATGATTAAAATTTTAGCTATGAAATAATATAATATGTATATGTAGACCCACTTGTCGGTAATATTTATTTATATTTATGGAGAGAGAGAGAGAGAGAGAGAGAGAGAGAGAGAGAGAGAGATTTGAAACAAATAATATTACAGATGATTTTGGCCTTAACCTGGCTAAATGTTCGCACAACCAAATTATCTGGTCAGTAGGGAGAGATTTAAAATTTTGCCGTACTACCAAGTGCAAGATCTTCCTAGCAGACCATATCTCATTCAGAAAAAAATAATATGGTCATTTCTTAAGTTTGAAATCTTTGTCTGCTAAGTGGGGTTCATGTTGTTCACTTTACCCTATTATGTTATTAGTTCTGTCCTTTAATGTCTGCTGCGCTTTCCATACGAAATCATGTTCGGTTCCTCTTTATCCGCAATTGTTCATTGGACAGCTGGTGTCTTTAGTTGTATTTGCTTACGCATATTAGTATCAACACGACTTGAATGTATAAGTAGCAATGCGAGTGTCTTACAAGATGCAGAAACCGCTTACCCTTCGTTATCACTTGGGTTCAATCTGGTTTTTATTTGCATTGTCCGTTCGTGATTGCATCTTCGTGTTTCCCTAACTTTTATATTCAGACCTAACCAGACCAGTTTTGGAAAATAAACAACCCATATGTTCTGTCTACTTTTCGGCTTAGATGAAGATCACCAATAATTTGTCAAAGACGTTATTATTTAATTAAGTGCACACGACACGTTTCTGACATAACCTTAATCAATTACGCTGCATATAACAAGAAGCGGAAAGCGAAATAATCTATAAATAAAGTCACCGAAAGCAAAAATAAACAAAGGAAACAAAGGATATAAAAAGTATAGCCAAAATCAGGTGTAATTACCTATACATTGGTTTATTTTGGTATTTCAAAATATGTAATTAGCAAGAGGTTTACAATTAATTTATATTTTATTTATTTTGGCCTAAGTCCTATACGTGTGATCTGTTCAGTTACCGGTTTTTTTAGTACCTTATTATTATTGGTTTAATTCTTACTATTGTTCTTTACACTTTAAAAGCCAGTGTTTTATACACAGTGGTCATTATTTTGATTTAATTTGATGCGTGTAATGTAGAACGTTTGCTAAAAAAATACCCACACACCCGCGGTACCTACAAATTTTAGTAAATTTATTAAAACCACAGGCAACATATGGTATATGTATATATTATTAAATTTTTAGTCGTATATAAAGAAACGTTTATTGCATTATATGATTAGTGGAATTTATGGACAGAGATTGTGTGATCAATATTCATGGACAAGGATAATATAATAGTGACCAGCATTTAACATTGAATTTCATGGACAGTGATAATTAATGTGACAATGGTGGACAGTTAATAGCCAAAAATGATATTTATTTTTGTATTTTTATTTATTGTGATATAATAATATATATATATATATATAAATGGCAATACACATATTCTCTTTTGCTTGTTTTCTTGTAGCCATAATTGCTAATTAGTTACCATAACATGATGGCAACCGTAAAATTTCGCAGTGATGACTTCAACTTAACCACTAGGAACCATTGCTTCATGACCATCTTTCTTAGCAAGTGACCGTCGTTGATCGTATGCTAGTTCAATTTACAACTACGTATGCCAATCAGTGCATATCACCCATAAAGTTCGAATCACGCTCATTGCGATGTGTATTCGATAAAACATTATGTGATAAAGCTTGCCTGCGACAGGTTGGTGGTTGTCTCTGGTTTCCTCCTCCATTTAAAACTGACCACCACGATATAACTAAAACATTGTTGAAAGTGGCGCTACACACCATATGCCTAGCATAAACCCTTGTTAGTAGCAATCCTTTATCGAGGAAATCATAATCATATCAAATCTATTTTTCACGACTCATACATTATCGAACTTGCCGTTCGTATTAAAATTGATTACGCCACCATCTTTTTTTAAAAGTCCTAAGTTATTACCGCAAAATGTTGTATAGGATAGCATTGTCTTAACTTACAAAATAAAGTTTCTTAGGAAGATATTAACACCTTGGTGAAACGTAGTCTGTCATCTGAGTACATACGCCGGGTGATGGTGCTGGCAATTATATTCTGCTTCTTATGTGACCTTTGCTTCCTTAATTATTATATTATTTCGATAGTCTTATGTATTATCTAAACAATTAATTGATGGGTAAGCCCACCTGCTCTCTGTTAAAAATATAGTTGAGTGAATACATTGTATATTGCATATATATTCTATCTCTATTTTTCCTGTGACGCTATGATGAAATCCTCGTCATCTTATACAATATATTAAAAATTGCTGAGTTAGATTGCTGTCAAATTAGACACATGTCTTATGTCCATCTCTAGATTTCCCTTACGAGACAATGTAACACTTCGACTATTGAAGCTATATTTTTACATAGCGGATATGGCCGAGTGGTGTAGGGCGCTGGACATAAGGCTAATCGATTGGTGCTGCAGTGTATCAACGGTGTTAGGGAAGAACAAAAATATGTCAGCTCAAAGATCTAATTCTAACACTGTTGGGTTTAATTTTCAGACGTATATATATTTATATATATAAAACCAATCTTTATTTCTCAGAAAACCATTGGAATATATATGTATAGCCAATTGGACAGCTATCTACAAATATATATTCTGTAAGAGGGAAATAGTAATGTCGAAACACAATTTACATGGCCGCACTATTTCACTCAAATAAAAAGTTCGGGTTCATCAGACTAGTTTAACCCCGTCATTTCGCATTGAAATGTCTGTACCAATGCAGGAGATTGAGAGAACATGTGTATTGGTTATCTCCCTTTCTGATGGTGTTGTATTTTGCTTTTTTCATTTCATTAGTGTCACGGACGCCGAGTGGTGGCAAACTTGTATTGATAATATATGGAGCACAAAACTTAGACTTTGAATATACACATTTAATTTTTTAAACAATTAACAATTAATAAAGATAATGAAGCAAAAACAAAAGAAAATAAACATTAATGATACAAGTCACAGTCAATACATCGGACACACGCCACCAATCACGATTGTTTACTAAACGTCCAACACTGTAGCTCCATATCTCCATAGTCGTACGGCAATATCCAGATACGTTAATCACATATTATTAATCCAGCAGGAAATTTATAACAGGACACATAACACTGGAAACATAACACAGGAAACGTAACCTTCGAATATAATATTCATATTAAACTTGCTATACATTATATCAACATATTATACTTATTTGTATACATATATATATATATATATGCGTATTTCAATAAACAGTTTATTTCTAAATTTGTATATATAAATATATAAACTAAATATATAAACGTTATATATATACTTTCATATTTCTAAATGTCTATACTGATATTATCCTGTTTTTACAATATACATGTCCAAATAATTAAAATCTTGTTTATACATGTCTGCATTATATTTGTTACATATATTGTGTAATGTCCTGTCTATAAAGATGTCCGACAACAATGTTTATACGATTCATATACATATGCACCGCAGTGTACCAATATGGCTCGACATCCTCTATACACAAATAACTGGCGATAATTCACTATATAAAATCCTAACCCCTAACATAACATACATATTTAACTACCTTACCTGTTATGTAATACAAACAAAATATACAGAATATCCTACAGAACTGGACATCCACGTTCAAATAAAATATGACAATATTCAGGTTCGAATCTCATACTACTTTACGCTAAAGCATATAAATTTCAGATGACTATAATTCACATTAAAGTTAATACGATTTAATCATTAATATATAAATTATTTCTAACCACTAAAGCTATAAAAATCATATCATTACTCACCCCTGGTAACAAAGACAAACGTCAGACAGACACACAGACAAGAAGTGAAGACAGTATAATTTACACCTTCTTTTATATCAAATACCCCCCTTAAATGTCATGCCAAGCGTGTACCTAACTTATCTACAGTTAAAAATCGCGAAAACAGGTTTGCTAATTTGCATAGTCACATAAATAGATGTTTAAAGGGGCATTATCTGCCAAATCTCAAATTTGTGTTACCCGTAAAAACTATCAGATATGATTGATGCCTTAATAAAACGTGTTTCTGTAACTTATAAATGTTATGAAATGTACGCGCATCGGGGAAAAATCGTGCAACTGCTCGTGTTTTGAGATCGATCAAGAGATGGACGCCATCTTATTAATTATCTACATTGTTTACGGAGTTTGTCAAATCGTCATTAAATCAGTACAACAAAGCACTTATTTCTTATTTTTTGTGAATTTGCTTTTAGTCGGTGTTAATTACGAACAAAGAACCATGCACGTTTGCAGTTAATAAGCGACACAATACAAATTATTCGTTTTTACCTGTCACTAGTAAGGTCAGTTGCATACGGAAAAAGCGAGGTCAAATTATTTGCTTGCAAGAAATGACTAACCATGGTAATTTTCGTTCTCAAAAGGCGAAAAGTGTTTCGATAAGCTGTTTAATGTGAAATATTTACCTTTATTTCATCATAAGGGTAATAACAAAATTACCGAACTCCGAACAATCTTACAAAGGAAAAGTCAAAACTCATAAGTTATAAACAGACAAAATCAGTCAACAACTGGAAAATTGTGAAAACCGTAATGACCCTGACTTGGTACAGGCATTTCTAAAGAAATGGTGGGTTGAATCATTTTAAAGCTATTTACCAATTTCCAAAACATATAATTTTTTTTGGTCAAAATCGTAGCTAATGCCCCTTTAACTAACTATGTTTAGATGTTCCGATAAAATATAAACAATTACCTGTATGGATTCATTACAATTTATTTCACTCACACATACATGTTCTTTAAGAAAATATTTACAGTCATAAATATAACTTAACCACACGATAATCAAATTTACCAATCCCGTTTGAAATATCACCTGTACCTAATTAATCTAATTAATTTCGTCAAGTCATATTACCAACAACTCAGCCATGCACCATAACGCACCATAACGTACCATACACAACGATCGATAATCATTTCATGCAACCACCAATTCTAGTTTCGGAAAGGCTTTTACGAATAGTCCCAACCACACAAGGCTTCACTCAACAAGATCCACCCCAAAGCTTCTCACACAGCTAAACCATGCATCGTGAAGTCGTGACAATCAGTATACGCTTATCGGTATTTCTAGAGTGAACTTTCCTGTCTTCAAATACAGTTTGTAAATGAGGTCGTCTGTTCTAAGAAAAATGGTGTGTACATACGAAGAGTATTGTCATCGGGCACATTGGTATCTATAAACACTTCTGAGTTAGCAAGGTGGAACCATCGTGGTCGTGATCGTATGGTAGTTGGATTTCCAACTACCTATGCATTTAGTGTATGTCACCACTAACGTTCTGAGTTCAAATCCCGCTCATAGCGAGGTGTACTCTATACCTCATTATGTGATCAAGTTTGTCAGTGACTTGCGGCAGGTCGGTGGATTTCTCTAGGTACAATGGTTTCTTCCACCAATAAAGCTGGTCGCCACGATATAACTGATACATTGCTGTGAATGGCGTATCACACCATAACCCTAGTTAACAAAGTGAGTGTTCATGTATCTGAATTTAATTTAAGCATATTTTATTGTCTAAATAATGACAAAAGTATCAGACACAAGTTTTTCAACTTAGTATTGTCTTCTACATCTGTCTTAGAGGTGTAGATGTTGGTGTTTTCTACGATATTTCGATTGGATTTAGGAACTGTTTCAACAGTGTTGTATATTTTATTTTCCATTTTATTTACAAATGAAGTAATGTGTTATCTTGAGGAGTGATACATATTGAAAAGATTTTTTTTTAAATGAAGCTTACCCTCCGTAATCCAATATTACTAACAGACTTTAAGAACATCGTTTCCATTAAGCCATTATAATATTGATATAGCTTCATACCATGAAGTTGATTTTACTGACATGTAACGATTAGATATACCTTTAGTTAATGTAAGATATTACACAGATAAGATTAAATTTAGAGACTATAATTTATCAATCAGCAGTTGATGATTGTTAGTTTCATCTTGATTTCCTACTTTCCCTTAATGACAAACAAACAGAAAAGAGGTATGTCGTTGACACTAATTGCACCAGGTAATTTTTTCCGAGTTTTTTTGTTGTTTTGTTTTTGTTTTTGTTTTTGTTTTTTTTTAAGATTTAATAGTAATCTTCTGAAGAATAAAATTATGAAATAAATCATATTATTGATACGCCATCTACTAATAAGAATGTTGGGGTCCTTTGTTAATAGTAATTCTGGATACACGATACTAACGGAACTGAATTGTGTCCATACAGTGGTTAATTTGATGAACATGATTAAGCTTCAATGAAAAAATATATTATTTTAAGCACATTTTACAAACGTCTTCCGCTTACCTCCTCCTTCAGTGTGTATAATATATAATTTCTCAATCGGCAGTTGGTGATTGCTTTTTTCCCTTTGATGACAAGCAAATAAAAAATCAAAGTAATGTCACTGACATTCACTTCACTAGGACGACATTTTGAAATCTAACTTGTATCAGCAAGACGTACCGTGTTTTTTTAATATTTAACGGAACACTTCTAAGAAGGAATAAAGGTATATCTGTTGTTGAAACAGAGAGAATCAATGTTATATAGATGATATGGTGTTGTGACTATTAATGCAAACTTTGAGGATCCTTTGTTATTAGTAATGGCGGATATACGATGCATTAACCGAACTGAATTGTATCCCCAAAGTAGTTAATTTGAAGAACATATTTCATTTGCGTGTAAATAAGTGTTTTCAAACCTCACCTGTTATTGTCCTTTTTTCTTCTTCTGATTACCCCTTTGGTATCTTTAAACATTTCTTATGATAACAATGTTACTCCTTTGCCTGTATAGAATGCAGAAATTATATGTAGCTATTATGTTCCAGCAGCGTATGATAAAATCTGCAATATTGGAAAGATTTTAGAAAATGACCTTAGTGACAAGACCGTAAATATTGACTTTATTGTTCATTGTTGAAAGGTAGATAAAATATTCCATTGACCAAATTATAAACACGACAGGGTATGGATATAGAGCAAAGATATCACTGTTAAAATCGAGCATCCAATAGTTACTAGAAAAGGTGGCCGGAAGATCTGTGTTTCTGATGATGTGATGGAGTTTCAGGAGGCTTACAAGTCTAAACAGCTCCTGATGACAACCTTTTTTGACAAATACTTTTGGGATTTTTGTCCTGCAATTGTCCCAGTTCCGTGAGAATGAGTCTTAATAAACCGCGAAGCGGTTTATGAAATGCGTAAACTGTTCCAAACCAGGTTATGCAAGTATAACCTGTTAAAATATTTCAAATATTCCATATGATTTAATTTTTGTTACACAATTTAATGATTCCTCGATTTAATTACGACTATTTCTTAAGACTATTTGAATTTTTCGTTGGCGAATGAATATGTTCGTGACGTCACAATACCAACCCAGGTTATCAATTATAACAACAATTTTCTCCAGACGGACCAGGCAATCCGATTGCAGTATTCAAATCAAATTAAATTATTAGAGTTTAAACAATGAAAAAAAAAGATTGTTTTACCTCCCCTTCAGTGTGTATAATATATAATTTCTCAATCGACAGTTGGTGATTGTTAGTTTCCTTTTGATTTCTAATTTCGCTTTAAGGACAAGAAAAAAGAAAAACAAAGGAATGTCACTGACATTTATTTCATCAGGAAGACCCTTTTCCGTTTTTGTTAATTTCTTTTGAAATCTAACTTGTACCAGCAAGACGTATCATGTATTTATTCATATATAACGGAAATCTTCTAAAAAACAATAAAAATATACCTGCAGTTGAAACATAGAGAATCAATGTTATATAATTGATATGCTGTTGTGACTACTTATATAAACTTAGTGGGTCTTTTGTTATTAGTAACGGTTGGTACACGATACAATAACCGAACTGAATTGTATCCACCCTGTGCATAATATGAACAACATATTTTTTATGCGTTCAAATGAAATAGTGAAATAGTGTTTTCAAACCTTCACAAAAGCGAAAAATACAGATAACCAACCTGATGTTGTACGCAAATATATGTGTCTGCTATTGTTCTAAGAGGGGTCCTTCTTTACGCGGGTATGCCGCCATCTCTGCTTTACATGTTCACATGGGGTTGTGAATGGGACAGATGATAAACAAAGATACATCTCTTTTTTATAGTTATCGCAAACTGTGTTCTTTTCAAATTTACTGAGATGTTAAGAAGATCGGCAAGGTACAAGTGTTTTTATACATAATTACAAATATATAATTAATTAGTCAAACTCGTTGACTTAGAATGAATTTAACTTGGAATCATTAAATATATTATGAATAAAGTTCAAATTTTAAATTCTACGTACCTATCTAGTTAATGTGAAGGTTGATATTCATGACAATTCTATGACAACATAATATCACTAAGAGGCTACGTTTGTGTCCAGAATACTGATTGAATTCCGCCACACTTTATTGAGATGCCTGTATCAAGCCAAGAAAATGAGCTAACATTCATGTATATGTGTTAGGGGTATCAATTTGTCCTCTCTTTCTACGATTTTTCAATTAGATTTTAGAATTATTCTGACTTAAATAAGTATATTTATATCCCGACCATATAGCACGATTTTTCAATCACCACTAAAATTCCGTTATAAACGTGTTTTATGTACTGTATAAGTTGCTATTTTATTAAATACTGATTTTTTTTTACATAAAAGTAATCGCGAAAGAAAAAACTAGAGATTGCCCTTGACCTTCATATTAGCGAATTGTATGCATGTGTAATTTTAGGTACACAAATATCTATTGAAATTTCCATCTTCATTATTTTTATATCTGATATGATTAAATCATAGATAGGGTCAATCATCCCTTTAAAATGGTTTTTCCCTTCAATTATACTTGTCATCAAAATGAATCAAGCGCATGGATCTTCAATTATTCATAATATACAGAGAGTGGACATAATAATCAAATTGTTCATTACTTCCAATTTTCCCTTAATCTACATAATGAATTATGTTATACAAACCTACGCTAAACAAATTCTTGTAAAGTTATTTTGATTTGGTCATTTCCAATAATAATTATCACGCACGAAAGAATCATTATGTCAAATATTTTGTTTTTGATTCATGTTTGAATGCACATTCTCAGTTTTCTCTACCGTTTATTTTCAACTTTTAATTAATTAAACACAGTCCAGAAGGCACTATACACTGTACTATTTAATAGTTTATGACGTTCAATTTGTCATTCGGTAAATAACAGATTGTTGTTACAATCGTATATTTCATGTTTTTATTATTAATAGTCGTTTTATGTATATTGATGTTCATTGGTATATCGTTTAAATTATATAAAGGAGAAGATGTTCTAAGTTGTAAGACTAGTATCTGATGTTATTGTCATGTTTCTGGACAATACAATGTGTTCAAACTAATTTTTGTTTTGTTTCTATGTATCCTGATTTTCTCTTGCTATATAGATAAATGATATATATAGTGCCAATGAATTTACACATTTAAGACCAAATTAACTAATTCATATGTCTATATATTTCGATACGTGTTAAATAGACGCAAAGAAGGTGGTTGCATTCAAAACAGCAGGGGGGAGGGGAATCAGGCGTAGAAAATAAAATGACACAAAAATAAGTATATCAATAGAGTTATTTGTCAGTAGGTATTTTCAGTTCTCTCGGTTCTATTTGTGTGTAAAAGCGGTGACCGAATTTGTAAATGTATTTCTATCAACGCTCTTAAAGCCCTATGATCATTGCATTTTTACATACCGGTAATAAAGATACAATTGGAATTTTTGTTAGTTAATTTACTCGTCTAGACAGGAGATCGAATTGACCCGGTTTAGATCAATCTGTTCTTTACGCTAAGACCTTTAGCTGATATCGTGAACACTATGTATTCTTTTCCACTTATGTTTTCTTAACAAGGATACTCTTCAAAAAGTTCCGTAATATTATGATTTAGTACCTAACATATGAAAATGGTGCATTTTGATTGGATAGTCAGTGTGTACTATTTTTTAACAATACACTTGACAACGGGGGATTATACCTAGTGACGGGAACTATTCCAGTTTCAAGCGATTTCCCGCGGGGACTATACCTGTGGCATATATTTTTCCGCGTAATTTTTATATTTTTTTGTCAAGATTTATCTCCCTTAAAATAGACTCGCGCTGTAGTCTTTTCAAATTCAAATTCAAAAATTCAAACAGTTTTATTTAATGTCGGTACATTTTTTAAATCTGCTGTCAACATGACCAGATTTGTGCAATGCAAATATAATGTTATATTGTAAATTTTATTATTATTATTATATTGAATTTGAGTGTGTTTTTCTTTTATGTATGGAATGGGATGTTATGTACTAAATATATTATTGTCCCACGAGAACAGTTTTCCTATAGTGTTGTTGGCTCAAGCAGGCACTATACCTCACCAGACAACACTATAGGAGAACAGTTCCCTCATGCGTAGATAATAATAGAACATTAAGAACGCGATGAACTAGTTATAATGTAGATATAGTTGTATCACCAGGTGACACATAGAATGAGAATTTAGATCATTACGCTTGTTGTTTGTTCTGGTATGTTCTGGTTTGTTCTGGTTTGTTCTGGTATGTATATTTACAGAAGATTGCCTTTAATTGTACAAACCATACAAAGTAGAACTGGTACTGGTATATGGCCGGGACCGTAATTCCCAAAAAAGGAAGTAGCAGATTAGTAATAGGATCCAATCTCCGAAACAACCTACATTACAACCCTAATAATATCGAATATTACAGGGACCGTTGTGGCCGTGATAGTATGGTAGTTGGATTTACAACTACCTATATAATCAGTGCCTATCACCACTGAAGTTGTGACTTCTAATCTCGATCGGGACGAGGTGTACACCATTATGTAATAAAGTTTGTCAGTGACTTGCGACAGGTCGTTAATTTTCTTCGGGTACTCCGGTTTCCATCACCAATACAACTGACCGCCACAACATAGCTAAAATATTGTGGCGTTAAACGCCATCAAGCATATCGAATGGTACTTCTGCTAAACCGGAAGGGCGGACTTGCTCCATGGTGGACGTTCGTGTCAGATTTAAATAACAGATCACAGACTTTTGATGAATTGTTGAAATTGAAACCAAAGTAATATCAAATTTATAACCCTATAAAACTGGAAGAAATGAATGTAGTGATTCGTCTATAAAAAAAACTGTGGAGATAATTCGAATTGTCTAAAGAGTATTTAAGAGGTGAAATACTAAAGAAGTAATAATATAGCTTCTGTTTGGGAAATTGAATAACACCACGCAGGCCCGAAGTTTAAATTATACATTTTGTATAATTCTCAGTTACAGAAACTAAAATTGTCGGTCTGATTTATTAAAGGCAATTTACCTTTCAATCTCGTATTCAAATGCTTAAGAACAAACGCCTTTATATGTTGAAGCCAATGAACCTTCATTGGAAAACAAACGTATCAAGCAGTATGCAACCAAATTGAAGGCTTACCCTTCAAATCCTGCTTACGACTGTGTTTTACTCCTTTATTTGAAAATGTTTATGATAAACAGCCCAATACAATTCAATAGTTTAGATGTCATAGTCCCAATTGTAGATTCTGAAAACCCTCATTTGTTCAATCGAAAACCTACCTCTAATATCGACCTTAGACAATTCCGACGAAGCAAACCCTTTACTAATTCAACAACATTTCGCTGATATTATATCAGTAACATCTGAAAACTCTACAATTTATACTAATAGTTTTAAGGATGTTGATAGGATAGCAACAGCAGCTGTTTTCTGACAGCAGGTCTATTGTCTTCTATTACTACCTGCCAGTTCGATAACAAGTGCAAAATCTAAATCAATATTTCTAGCTTTGGGGTATGTTACCTCTTCTGTTGAAAGTAAGTTCACTGTCATCTGTTCGGATTCTTTCTTGTCTGTTGCCAATTGAGAATTGTAAATCCTTTCATTTATAAAAATATTTGTAATTTATATAAGCCTTCTTGCTATCGGTAAGCAAGTAATTTTCACATGGATCCTTCGTGATATAGGTATCCATGACAAGGAGTCCAAGGAGTGAGTGAATGACTGTTGTTTAACGCTAATTCAGCAATTTGTCAGTTACATCATGGTGGGAGGAAGACACGGTAATTTTGTATAACCCGACATCCATTTCTACTATTCCATATAATGATCTTATGTCTACTATTATGAAATACATGTTATAAGCTTGAATGACACTTGAGACTAGCACATTCATTGGGTAATTAAATGATATACATTCCTTGGTTGACAAGACGTTTTGTTCATACGTCAGTATCACAAGGAGGGCCCGAGTGGCTCAATGAGTTAGGTAGTTGGATTACCTAACAACTCATACAAGCCTATCACCAATACGGCGTGGATTCGCGCCTGGCTTTGTAAATTACAAATAGGGTGCACTCGATTCGCAGCCGCAAGTGATAAAGTTTACTAGTTACTTGCCCACGATCGGTGGTTCTCTCCGGATACTCCGGCTTCTTCCACCACTAAAGCTGGTCGCCATGATATAGCTAAACACCAAAAATCAATCAATCAATCAATCAATCGGACTCACAAGAAATTTGTCGTCTTGATAATTATATATGCACACAGTTATTTATATAATAAAGAGGAAAGACTGAAACGTATTCCATGTAATTCCAATTATTCATTGAAATATAATTTAATCGAGTGCGTCGATGTTGCTGATAAAAGTTAGAGAAAACCGAAGGTGCAATCCAGAATTGGACAATTCAGGGATACTGGCAACATTGCGTAGAGAAGACACAGAACGAGCACACAAATACAACACCTATTTTCGTTAGACATTCTACAACACCCACAATTTATCTGTTTGTTTACAAATGTCTCAGACTACACCATTTTGACATTATTTTTAAGGAAACAAATTTTATATGTACTGAACAATAAAGATATATTAATTCCAAATATATGGTTATATCCTTCTAATTTTTCATGTATTTGAACACAATAAAAATGGAAACAAACAATTCCAAGATCAAATATCAAAATCATAGAAACAGACAAAATCGATATATCCCGATTGTTTTATACACAACTAAGTTTTATTTCTATAGGTCTTGCAAATGAGGAATTTAAATTATTAAGATGGTTAACACCACGATATAGCTGAATTATGAAAGTTGGCGTTAAGCACCAATCAATCAATCAACGGAAGCTGATTAAATTCTTGAAAACATGCCTTGAAAGAGGCCACCAACGACAATTCCGCGTAAATTGTTTCCTTTTAGGAGAGTAGTATAGCAATCGTAACTATTCGGCCATTCTCGCTACCCTGCCAATAACCTCGTATGCATTAGGCGTATAAATCGCACTACTTTTCACATGTCAGTTACATGAAAGTTTAATAAAGTTATATTTTAAACAATTTTCTATATTTCAATTAAAGTTTTAATTAGTTTTGCATGATTAGATTTTACTTAGTATGTCTTCCATAATGGATTTTCGTGGACTATATTTTGGTGCGCTTAGCTTATCCTAACTTCCGGCAAACAATTTGAGAAGAATTTCTACTATGTACGTACGAGGTTATTTGCAGAGTAGCGAGAATGGCCGAGTAGTTACGATTGAGTAGTATAGAAGCATCACCGGAAATGACGTCACCGGAAGATGGATCACCGGATATGACGTCACCGGAAGTCGTGAACCGGAAACCGGAAATGAAAGGGAGATAATTTCTCGCATTTTTTTTACCCGTATTTCCGGCATTTTTTTTCCGGAACTCCTCTAGATTCTAGGTACGAACAACGTAATTGTGAATCCAACCTGTATCGGGTCACCATAGACCTATTACCCCTATGTTAAACCATTTTCCCCTCCTGAATTGTGCAGTCAGTCGTGATTAATTGACTCAGTGGTATGTGTATGCAATATATGACTGCATTTTCTATGTTCTTTTGTTTGTTTGGTTTTTTCGTAAATAAAATGTTATTCATCATACGGGGCTTTACATTATAACAAAACGCCAAGCACATTTTCTAAGCTTTATTGATAAGACGATGCACAAAAGTCTTGACTAATAACGGCTCTTCACAGGAACACCTGTCTCAATCGATAATGAAGTATTCCAAACCGGGTAAATTTACATAATTTTGTGTTGCTTAATTAAAGACCTCTCATTATTATTCTATTATTCTAAGTATTGTACCATTCATAGGGGTTTTAACACCGTGTTTTATTTACCAATAATAATGCATACTTTAATGCAAATAATTACACACTGGATATATTACCATACCACTGCAAAATTGTATGATTTATAAGATGGATTTTTTATTACGGTGTATTAGGCAACCTTTAAGTTTTATATTGGTTTTTCTAAAGAGGCCCCGCGTTTAATTATTCATACGCGTGCCAGTGAAGTGGGTATTCGATACGTGAAGTAATCAAAAAGAGATTAACCCCAATGATCAGACAAGTTGAAACATGAATGAAATATATTTACGACACATGCCCTCCGGTGACCTCTAGGTGTTTTAAATATAGACATAATACACAAACAAATCGATACAAAGTATTGCTAAATTGATTTCAACCGTACCAGACTCCAATGTTAAATTATGCAGATTTTGTGGGGGGGGGGGGGGGGGCAGACTTTGTGTACACGTGTGCTCTAACTGTCAATATTCTTTCGAAATCCAATAATAATTTTTCTTTTGAAGAACTTCTTTAGCGTTATATTTTTTACAAACTTTTCGTCTGCTAAATCTATTGATTTTATGTTATCGGATAACCGAGATATTTAAAATGTCCTTTCGTAAAAGTGGCGTGGCGTCTGCTGCATTCCTTACACGGTTTAGCTATATTTACTCTGGTGAAACCAAATGACGTTTATTTTACAGGATTTGTCATTGTAACATGAACTTTTACTTCGTTTTTTTTTGTCTTTTTTTTTGTGTGTGTGTGTTCTACCATCTAGAGGACACTGAACGACAACTTAGCTATTAGTAGTAGTTTTTATATTATAGTATTATTTTTCACATCAGACATGTATAAAATTGAAATGTGAAGAATTTGGACTATATTTACAACCAGGAAGCTATTATACCAAGAGTTTCCTATGGGTTGAGTTGACGTTTTTCGCTCGCCACCATGACTCGGTTAACCGTTACGGAATACCTGTGTCACAAATGACCACAGATATGTTCCACTTGTCGTAAGCACTTCCCGGTCCTTTCCTCATTAATGTGTATAACATTATTGTATAGAGCGGATATACTAAGTTGATATAACTTGTTTCTAATTGTACATGTATGACAATAAAATATGTTTAAACTAAAAATAGTGATTAAGATGTTGAATAAACACGAAAATTGGAGGAAGGAATCAAAAAAGTAAACGACAAAATCTCAGACAGAATGAAACACATTATGAAAATATCGAATACTAACGTAAATATCTATGAACAAATCTCCAACAAGTCAACAAAATAGTAATTAAGATGTTGAATAAACACGAAAATCCGAATGATACCTCAAAAAGTAAACGTCAAAAACAAAAACAAAACGAATGTATGACGAACATATTGAACACGGATGCAAACGCGAATGTGGGTAGGGTACGTTAAATATGTATACAGTTTTTATTTATCTTACAAAAGTGAATATAAAATGACGTAAAAAAAACAACAAAAAAAAAAAAAACAAACAAACAAAAAAAAAAGAAAAAAAAAAAAGCAAAAAAACAAAAACTAAAAAAAACAAAAAAAACCCCCAAAAAACGTGAATTTGATTCAATTTAAATACATTTTAAATATAATCCATTGATTATTGATCCAGTTTACACATCACATCCATATCAGAAGTGTAATTGTTCATGCCTCAACGCGTTTCGACAAGTTTAACATGTCATTATGATGTCTGTTGATAGGTAAATAAGTCATTCGCTAACAGACGATATTTAAATTGTTGAAAGGAAATAACCATGTGTATATAATAGAACCACCTGTTTGAACACATTCATTAAATAGCGAAACACGTTAATAATATTAAATACATTTATATCTTGATATAACCATTTGATGCGATAAGATAAAGCTATATCACATTGCAATCAAGGCCGATTATTACAGGAAGAGTTTGAAGATACCAAAGGGGTAATCAACATCGAAAGACAGACAACACAATGGGCAAAGAGAAAAATGGACAAACAGCGATTGACAAAAGAATAAACAGAAAACAAAAGATCGAGTAACACGAATCTAAATACAACCTTGGGGGTGTACTCGGGTGCTCTGGAAGAGTTAGGGGTTTCTGTACCACTAGTGGCACCCATCGTGTAACCATAGTTACGAACTCGGCGATAAGCCATTAATTTAGTTTAAACATATTTTATTGTCATACATGTACAATTAGAAACAAGTTATATCAACTTAGTATATCCGCTCTATACAATAATGTTATACACATTAATGAGGAAAGGACCGGGAATTGATTACGACAAGTGGAACAAACCTGTGGTCATTTGTGACACAGGTATTCCGTAACGGTTAACCGAGTCATGGTGGCGAGCGAAAAACGTCAACTCAACCCATAGGAAACTCTTGGTATAATAGCTTCCTGGTTGTAAATATAGTCCAAATTCTTCACATTTCAATTTTATACATGTCTGATGTGAAAATAATACTATAATATAAAAACTACTACTATTAACTAAGTTGTCGTTCAGTGTGCTCTAGATGGTAGAACACACACAAAAAAAAAAAAAAAAAAAAAATACGAAGTAAAAGTTCATGTTACAATGACAAATCCTGTAAAATAAACGTCATTTGGTTTCACCAGAGTAAACATAGCTAAACCGTGTAAGGAATGCAGCAGTCGCCACGCGACTTTTACGAAAGGACATTTTAAATATCTCGGTTATCCGATAACATAAAATCAATAGATTTAGCAGACGAAAAGTTTGTCAAAAATATAACGCTAATTAAGTTCTTTAAAAGAAAAATTCTTATTGGATTTCGAAAGAATATTGACAGTTACAGCACACGTGTACAAAAAGTCTGCCCCCCCCCCCCCCCCCACATAATCTGCATATTTTAACATTGGAGTCTGGTACGGTTGAAATCAATTTAGCAATACTTGGTATCGATTTGTTTGTGTATTATGTCTATATTTAAAGCACCTAGAGGTCACCGGAGAGCATGTGTCGTAAATATATTTCATTCATGATTCAACTTGTCTGATCATTGGGGTTAATCTCTTTTTGATTACTTCACGTATCGAATACCCACTTCACTGGCACGCATATGAATAATTAAACGCGGGGCCTCTTTAGAAAAACCAATATAAAATTTAAGGGTTGCCTAATAGACCGTAATAAAAAATCCATCTTATATAATCATACAACTTTGCAGTGGTCTGGTAATATATTCAGTGTGTAATTATTTGTATTAAAGTATGCATTATTATTGGTAAATAAAACACGGTGTTAAAACCCCTATGAATGGTACAATACTTAGAATAATAGAATAATAATAAGAGGTCTTTAATTAAGCAACACAAAATTATGTAAATTTACCCGGTTTGGAATACTTCATTATCGATTGAGACAGGTGTTCCTGTGAAGAGCCGTTATTAGTCAAGACTTTTGTGCATCGTCTTATCAATAAAGCTTAGAAAATGTACTTGGCGTTTTGTTATAATGTAAAGCCCCGTATGATGAATAACATTTTATTTACGAAAAAACCAAACAAACAAAAGAACATAGAAAATGCAGTCATATATTGCATACACATACCACTGAGTCAATTAATCACGGCTGACTGCACAATTCAGGAGGGAAAAATGGTTTAACATAGGGGTGATAGGTCTATGGTGACCCGACACAGGTTGGATTCACAATTACGTTGTTCGTACCTAGAATCTAGAGGAGTTCCGGAAAAAATCGCGGGAAATACGGGTAAAAAAAACCGCCGAAATTATCTCCCTTTCATTTCCGGTTTTCGGTTCACGACTTCCGGTGACGTCATATCCGGTGATGCAACTTCCGGTTGCGCATGCGCACGCGATCACTTCCGGCAACCCCCACACAGCACCCCACAACTGATAAGTGGATGGTGCTTCTATACTACTTAGGAGCCCTAGCAAGTATATTTCATGTACATTGAGAGTGTCATTATTCTCGCGCTTGTAGCTATATTACACACTTTGAAATAGTTATTTACCAGGGTTCCTAATACTAGGATAAGCACTTCCACGATTAAAAATCCTGTTTTATTGACTTCCGTCATAACCACTAGTTTTAAATTTAACTCTCTTGAGTGGAGAAATATCGTAACCCACGGGCAACTGAAGGAAAATCTATATGTATTTTGTAAATAAAAAAAAAAAAAAAAAAATCCATCACCAATAAAGAAATAATAAAGATGAAAGTCCTTTGTCTTGGTTAATAGATTTAAAGAATAAACTTCTATGTCCTATTTTATTTATAAACTCTATTAATCAGGAATTTAACCACATGCTGCGATTGAACATAAACTCTACAGGCCTGACCACATTCTCAGGTTAATCAATATAATTACACAGATTACCAAACTATATCATCAGCTCTTTTCTCTTTGTCCTCTTTTTTTCCCTTTTTTGAGGGGATGGGCGTGGTCGTAAGGAAGCTGGAATTACAACTATATGTGCAATCAATGTCTATCAACACTTAAGTTGTAAGTTCGAATTGCGGTCATGGCGAGGTCTACTCGATGTAACTTTTGTCAGTGATTTGTTTCAAGTCATTGGTTTTCTCCGGGTACTCCGCTTTTCTTACACCAATAAAACCAACCGTCATCAAATTACCCAAATCATTAGTTATCATCGACCAAATGTAGTGCGTGGATATAAAATAATAGTACACGTATTACGCGAGATAACTCGAATTAATTTGTGATGGGATAAAAAACATAGATGTCAAACGTAGTGTGTAAGACGCGTTTCTAGAATAACGTTCATCAGTCGTAAGTCGTAAACGTAGACGTAAGTGTACTAAGAGTTACGACCGTTTCACTGAAGGTCGTAAGTCGTAAACGTAGAGGTAAGTGTACTAAGAGTTACGACCGTTTCACTGAAGGTCGTAAGTCGTAAACGTAGACGTAAGTGTACTAAGAGTTACGACCGTTTCACTAACAATTAGGATTTACGACTTACGATAAAAAGTGATCGCAAAGTTAAGAGTGATAGTAGATACACGTAGGCCGTAAATCCTAATGATTAGTGAAACTGTCGTAACTCTTAGTACACTTACGTCTACGTTTACGACTTACGACCTTTAGTGAAACGGTCGCTGGTACGTTTATGGTCAAAAGCTTGGAAAACCAAAACAATTTATAAGTTGGTAAGAAGGAGATTAAAAGGTCTAAACAGTGTAGAACAAATCAACTGATGCAACTGCTGCGGAAATAAATGTGACAAAATATATGAATGCCACTTGAGGATTGGCTTGGTTTTATTGTGATTAACGTCACTTTCAACAATATGTCAGTTATAACGTGGCGATCAGTTTTATTGGTAGAGAAAACCGGAGGACCCGGAGAAAACCTGTCGCAAGTCACTGACAAACTTTATCACATAATATTGTATTGGGTACACCTCGCCCTCATCGGGATTCGAACTCCACAACATCAGTGGTGATAGGCACTGATTGCATAGGTAGTTTTAAAACCAGCTACTATACGATCATGGTTATGATGGCCCCGCCATTTTAGGAAGATTTACATAAATAATTCATAGTTCAACATATTTTTTTTTGATTCATAATTATTTGCTGTTTTATTTTGGAAAATTACAGAACGCATTCTAAATATGCCCGTCAGTTCAACCTACAGTTTATTTGTCTATATTTGGTCTTTTGGTGTAGATTTAAACAAAATCGAATTTATTTGTATGTCTCTGAAAACCTATATAAGGGGCTGTCTTGGTCGTGATCTTATGGTAGTGGCACTTACAACTACCTGTGCAATTAGTGCCCATCAACACAGATATTGTGAGCTCGAATCTCGACCAGGGCGAGGTGTGCAACGTTATGTGATAAAGTTTGTCAGTGACCTGCGACAGGTTGGTGGTGTTCTCCGGGTACTCCGGTTTCCTCCACAAATAAAACTGAGCACCACGATAGCAAACAATCTATAAAGACCACCTGGAATTTCATTTGACCAACCATTTCCCATTTCTACTCTTCACACTACCATTCCTCGTGAAAATTTAAATAAAGAAATAATTCATAAAGCATTTTCTTTCAAAATTGTAAACAACGTTACAAGTCTTTGATTTAACTTACTTTGTCAAGCGCAACAAGGGCCCTGGTGGCTCAATGAATTAGGTAGTTGCATTACCCAACAACTCGCACAAGCCTATCACCAATACGGCTTTGTAATTTACAAAACAGGGTGAACTCGACTCGCAGCCGCAAGTGATAAAGTTTACCAGTTGCTTGCCCATGGTCGGTGGTTCTCTCTGGGTACTAAGATATATTAAAGCTTGATATCGATGCAAGAAGTAAATACTCTGAAAAGAGGAATTCTTTAATTTACCAATCATAGACGCCATTGAAGTAAGCATAAACAATGTACTCGACGCTAAGTTGAGGAAAAAACGACCCAACAGATGTAAAAGATGGTATGATAAGTTTGACGACCTCGAACAGCAGAGTCTAAGCATATTACGATTTAGTATTTTCCATTGGTAGTAGAATACAGATCTTGCAAGTAGTCGACCTAGTAAACAAAATCGGTCTCGCAATAACATGTTGTTGATATTGTGTGTCACGGCATTTTGAAACAAAACATCGAGGTATTTAAACATCTCTATCAATCAGGGCCTAACAAAAGCATGGCAAAGAGCAAGCATTCGTGACAAGACAATATGTTCATAAAAAAACTGCTAATGTCAACACGAGTACACAATTGGTATTATTACCTGACATTCCGTAAAATTTGATATTGTTTGATTAAAACTCGTATTGACTTTCGTTATCCATTGCATCATGTATGACGTCATACTGAAGTGATTAATTTCATATTGACTTGGTTTCACTTTCACCTTTCATTTTAATGTAATATAACAATTATAGTCTTTGTATCGGTCAATAGGAGTTGTTATGGACCTTAGTAATCAATATTCACCTCAGCCTAAAGGCTTCGGTGAATATCGTTTTTAAGGTCCATAAAAAACTCGCATTGACCTCAATAAAAGACTGTAATTGTATACAATTTAAGTGATTAGAAATTACAAATTAGAAATATAACTTCAAACTACATATGTACTCGTGATTGACTATACCAGAAAATGGAAAAAACCAGAAAAAGATTTTGTGTGAGTTTGCTATTAACACATATACAGAAATCCTCAGTACATTAATAATCATATTAAGATTATTATTAATAAATACAATTAATTATTTCTGGTATATAATGACACAATACTGTGGGGTCATCCAATATTCATTGTGAAAATTGAACAATATTTTGTCCTTTGCTATTGTTGTTAATTGTTATGCTAGATACAATGCATGTGGTAATACATCGGTATAACGTTAACCAACAATGCTATATATATGTACACATATTAACATTGTAGCTGAAGATCTGCAACAGCAGTGAAAACGTTAGTACAAGAATGTTGTGAAAAATCCGTCTTGTTCATTTTTTACTAATTTCTTTTATATGTGTCAGCATATGGATTTCATTTGACTTTTTAATATAATTATTCATATGTTAATAGAACGGGATCTATTAGCGGTAAAAGGTTTCTTTTTAAATCAAATTAAATACTTGCTCATTCGAAGCTCAAACGTGTTGCAGTTTGGTTGTAGAACTATCCTAAATAACTGGATGTTATTAGTATTGGACAGAGAAATTTGGAGGAACATCCAGTTCAGGGAGTGTGACAAAAATAAGTGGGGGAGGGGGGGAAAATATGTCCCCGAAATTATCAATGGACTCACAAAATTAACCTCGTGCCCAAATTCGACAGCATCTCGAAAAGTGAAATAATATAATGAATCTCGTGACTGCTCGCGTGATGTCGCTTAGTATATATAACTATCCTAAGAGACACCACGCTCCAAGTATCTGGATGTAACTAGTATTGGAGAGAGAAATTTGGGTTCGCATACCACACAGGCAGCGTTGACTCATTCTTTTGCAACCGAAAAACATTCTAGTCAAAACCTTCCATAACTAACCCAACCTCTCATAACTAACCCAAAACTCAATTTTTTAAAAAGTTTTGCCATATTCAAATCCTTAAAAACTGGAGTGCTATCTGTAATTGTAAAGACGAATACGTTTGATGCTAGAATTAAAATTCATATCTTTTTCTCCGTTAAATTCAAATCTTAGGCTTTTCGTCTTATCAATACCAATGTACAACTGCATAGGTTCTACAGACCGTTGTCCAGTAATTATAAATGTCATATCTCTTTTAAAAGCATTGAAAATAAAACAGGAGAAAAACAGTTCAATCTTAATTTAAGCAAAAATAAGCCTTGTACATTTATACATAAATATGCAACAATTCACAGTCAAAAAGTTCAAAAATGCAATGTCATCAGTCTAGATATCAAACTGCTGAAGGTAACTTGCTGGGATCACCTAATTGCTCATTAGCTTTGAAAAATACATCATTGGTGGTTCGTCAGCATCGCAAAATTTACCCATAAAATGCCTCAAGTACTTTCGAATATTAACGCCATTCTTTAACTAGACAATAACTTCAGAAGATGAACTAACTTCCCGCCAAGCATCCAGATGATTATGTAAAAACCCGGATCCCTTAAAGACACGTTTCCAAATCAAAATTCCCACTTTGGGCAACACTTTCAGCACGTATAAAGGAGAATGGAGGTTGGAGACCCTATCCTCTGTAATTCACCCACATATCCATATTATCTTCAACTGTATTAACTTCAGTGTTGCTAGGATCAAACAAGGACTTAACATTGCCATTCCGGTATATACATTTTGTCTTTTTTACACCTATGATATAAACCCTAGACATTACGGAGAAAAAATTATCCAACCTCCAGTCCGCGCGACAAACGCCGTTAAGGATTATATTCCTTTGGAAAAGAGGTAAGACAACTGAACGTGGTATGTAACCAGCTAAATGTTAAAATAGTAACTGTTTGTACTAGGTATAGAAACAAAAATACAGACAAAAATTAAGATCGCTTTAGTATCGGGCGATCATCTACATGACCGTTTTCCTTACAATAAAACACGATTCCTTCAAGTTACGAGAAGGTCGAGACTTATACACAGTAGGCCCTCTTATACCCATGTGTAAAAGATGGTCTTATATATTTTCAAATCAAGCCAAGTCTGTAACCGCCACATTAGATTCTGCGGATTAAAATTCCAACACCATTGGCAGTAAAACCCTTCCCTACCAGTGTATGTCTCGGCTTTAATATCAGATGCGCTTCAGTCATCTACTAAATCGGTAAATTTAAAATAAAAATTAGCGAAGCGCAAAATCAATGAAAAAATACATGTGCGAAACAGAGGTACAACGCACGATTACTAACAACTGATTGACACATTTATTCAAAAATCCACAGATATAGAAAATCGATATCCCATTGAAACAATGTAAACGTCTTATTCAAGCACACCTTGAGTTTAAGTTGCCGTTTTCAACACACGTGTATAAAAATAACTAATGAGTTATAATGTAATTATATTATCGACAACTAAAGAGAACATTAAATTGAAGGAAAAGAATGAATAACAAGTGTCAACTAAGCGTATCATATTAAAGCATGGGAGCAACAAGCTGTACATAAATTTCCATGTCAAAACAAACATTTCTTTAAAACCTATTACCCATATAAATTAACCGTCATGAAAACGGACGACACCGTCCATAAATTAAACTCAAAAATACGACACCGTCCATCAATTAAAATCAAAACGGACGACATCATCCGCTGGCATAAAATCAAAAAGGGACGGCACCGTCCACAAACAAATTATTTCCAAAACGGACGACACCATCCGTAAATAAGGTGTAAACTAGAGTAAAATATGGACGACATCATTTGTTAAAAATGAACAGAATATGCAGACGGCACCATCGACAAGGGACGACACCGTCCAAAAACTATTATTAATTCCAGAACGGACGCCACCATCCGTAATACTTAAACCAGAGTAAAATACGGTCGACACCATCCGTTAAAAATATACCATCCATAAATGAATTAAGCTACATTAAAAACGGACATCCGTTAAAAATGAAAAGAATATGCAGAGGGCACCATCTGCAAGGAACGACACCGTCCAAACAATATTAATTCCAAAACGAACTACACCATTCGTAAATAAGCTAAACCACTTTAAAAAACGGACGACACCATTCGTAAATAAATTAAACTACAATAAGCAACGGACGACACCATCCGTGAATAAGGTAAACCATTTTAAAAAAACGGACGACACCATCCGTTAAAATGAAAATAATATGCAGATGGCACCATCTGCAAAAAAAGAAATAAAATCATACTTACATTAAATATTAAGAGCGCGCGAGTCCGACTAGTAAAACGTATATGCCACGTGGATCGCGTGAAGCACGAAGTGTAGGTAAAAGTGAGGACAGAAACAAGTTTGTCCGCGGCGACTGCAGTTCGAAAAGTGAAATAATATAATTAATCTCATGACTTCTCTGGAATACATGTGTGTGGTTATTTTTATGCACTATTGAATAACAGTTAACAAATATCTAACATACGTTGTATCACCGTGGAGTCATTCAACTGTTTAAAGACATTTATTTTTTATAGTCTTGCCAACTTATAGTGTGCATTGCTTATTGGTCCTTATAAACTTCCGGGTTGACACGCGAGACAACATAAAACGTAGAACATGATATTTCTGATATACACGATATTAGTGATTCTTCAACTGTATAAAGGTAAGCCGATTTGCTACAACTATCACCATCATTCGTAAAACATTAATTTCTACTCAGCAGAGGCTAAAGCAGATATACATTTCCATTCGATGGTATCAATGTAAATATGACATTTCTTAAACAAGAACTTCCTCGGTAAACGTCGACAAAATCGCATACCGTTAGTAATATTACTCACTCTTTTGTTAAGCTTCAAAAACTAAAACATTAAAATACAACCGTAGATACTTAATTTGCTGTGAACGACTCATGTTAGGTACACACGTAGATACTTAATTCGCTGTGAACGACCCATGTTAGGTACACACGTAGATACTTAATTTGCTGTGAACGACTCATGTTAGGTACACACGTAGATACTTAATTCGCTGTGAACGACCCATGTTAGGTACACACGTAGATACTTAATTTGCTGTGTACGACCCATGTTTGGTACAAACGTAGATACTTAATTTGCTGTCAACGACCCATGTTAGGTACAAACGTAGATACTTAATTTGCTGTCAACGACCCATGTTAGGTACACACCTAGATACTTAATTTGCTGTGAACGAGCCATGTTAGGTACACACGTAGATACTTAATTTGCTGTGAACGACCCATGTGAGGTACACATGTAGATACTTAATTTGCTGAGAACGACCCATATGAGGTACACACGTAGATACTTAATTTGCTGTGAACGACCCATGTTAGGTACACACTCAAAGGCAAACAATAAACAAGTCACATGACTTATGTAGTCGGTACACATGTAGATACTTAATTTGCTGTGAACGACCCATGTTAGGTACACACGTAGATACTTAGCTTGCTGTGAACGACCCATGTTAGGTACACACGTAGATACTTAATTCGCTGTGAACGACCCATGTTTGGTACACACGTAGATACTTAATTTGCTGTCAACGACCCATGTTAGGTACAAACGTAGATACTTATTTTGCTGTGAACGACCCATGTTAGGTACACACCTAGATACTTAATTTGCTGTGAACGAGCCATGTTAGGTACACACGTAGATACTTAATTTGCTGTGAACGACCCATGTGAGGTACACATGTAGATACTTAATTTGCTGAGAACGACCCATATGAGGTACACACGTAGATACTTAATTTGCTGTGAACGAGCCTTGTAAGGTACACATGTAGATACTTAATTTGCTGTGAACGACCCATGTGAGGTACACACGTAGATACTTAATTTGCTGTGAACGACCCATGTTAGGTACACACGTGGATACTTAATTTGCTGTGAACGACCCATGTTAGGTACACACGTAGATACTTAATTTGCTGTGAACGACCCATGTGAGGTACACACTCAAAGGCAAACAATACAAAAGTCACATGACTTATGTCGTCGGTAGCAGGAAAACCGGACGTCAGCTACCGAAACTGATGGTGATATTGGTCGTAATTTGAAAAATGCAGAGCAAGATGGTTAAAGTGATCATCCTTACATATCCGTATACCTAAATATACACTGACCACATACTAATCTGAAATGATTAGAGAGTAGAATAACATATTCATGCTCATTATTGAAGACCCTACAGTGAAAGGAAGAAGAGGTAATGTAATAAACAACAGTAAAGTCCGTGGTACTCATAGTTTCATTCTTAATAGACAATTGATTTGATTGACATTGGATAGAGCCTTCAGCTAAAAGTGTCCGTATCGTAGATATATGTTTTGATCATGTAATATGTCCATGTTTAATTCCAACATTTTCCATGTTCCAACATGCTATCAGCTTGTCTGTCATGAAGACTAGATAATTGATGCTTATCTCCAAATAATATTAATGCAAACGTAGATATCACATTGCTGTGCACACGAAGCGTTTCATGAATAACCTTCATCAGGTGCGATTGGAATGGCAAATAATTTATAAGAATCTAGAATAATAGCCTATGATAAACAGAACCTACTTGGCTATTAGTCACTTATTTACAGTCTTTTACTGATCTTTGAACTCTTCGTGTTTATGTCATTTGAGTTTCTGTGAAAGTGGTATTTTGGTTAAAGCGATATCATACACGTTCTTTGCTCATTATTATGCTTTGCCGTCTAACACCACGGGCTGGAATCCCATTAATCGGTATCATGTAACCACATTTCTATATCTGTCCCTCACACCAGTGCTTATATTTCTTCTGGTAGCTGTCCTTCTTGTTTCTGTATTGAGCAGATTGAGGTTTGTCAACGGAATAGTTTGTGTTGTTAGCTATTTTGTCATTCATTTCTGGTTAGCTGTATATTCTCAGTATTACTTGATATTGTGTTTTCATTTATAGGTATATCAACAGTGGTACCAGATCCCTGCCTGTCTGATATTAACAGTGACATAGGTAAACACATATCTAACCAACCCATTCTTTCTATTAAAGTGATTATGTCATTTTGAATACTGAAAACGGAGCATGATGACTACCCAATAATACAAATTGAAAAGTGAAATATGTTGTAAAAGACTAAAGAAATGATGAATATGAAGCGGGTTGGCTTTCTAGTAGTTGCTATTAAATTGTTACATGTCAAGACAATGTACATTCTAATTTGAATTAGATATTTGTGAGATAGTTTATATGTTTCTTTATACGAAGATCTATCATGCACTTACATTTAACAACAAATTGTATTCGGTCACCTCGGGTTAAGATGGAATCTAAATTGGAACTTTATAATTCTTGATTCTTAATTCCTGATTCTACATCCTTAATTATTAACCCATACGTACTATAGACTTACGTAGGACATTTTCATTTACTAAGTTTCTACACAGGAGTCAGCATTTGTTCCACAGGGACACCAAAGTCACAAACTAATATATATTAAGAAAAAGATTAGACCTAGTAGTAGTAATATTACACATTTTTATAGTCAATTTAACTTATATTGTGCAATACCTCAACGTTATCTTATAGCGATAGTTGGATTACCTAACAACTCATACAAGCCTATCACCAATACGACGTGGGTTCGCGCCCGGCTTTGTATATTACAAAAAAGGTGCACTCGAATCGCAGTAGCAAGTGATGAAGTTTATCAGTTGCTTGCCCATGATCGGTGGTTCTCTCCGGGTACTCCGCCTTCTTCCACCACTAAAACTGGTCGCCATGATATAGCTGAAATATTGCTGAAAGTGGCGCTTAAACACCAAAAATAAAAATAAATCAATTAGAAAGAGTGCTTCATCTGTTCAGTTGATCATCAAAATTTTAAATTTGAATGTGAAATAAATTGATCTCTCTAATGCTTCTATTGATAGTTGCTGTTTTCAATTGACAATTAATAAATGTTAACGATGAAACACTATAGTCAAAACATATAAAGTAAATGTTAACAATAAAGTATTTGTACTGATTCCAACTATATATCATTATCAAATAAATATGGATAACATGCCATAATTAATGCAATAGCTATATCATTATCTGTTTTAATTACTTTCTTACAGTCGTTGATATGTGTAAGTCAAGTTCTGCAACAGAAGAAACAAGTTCTGGAGGATACAAGGTAGAAAGTGTTGTATTACGTATAATGACCCAACAAACCAACTGCATATGTCGGGTAACGTTGGGCAATCAAAACGAAAACCCTGTAGATGTAGGTTTGAGGAGATATGAAGGTCTTCAATCATCAGTACCAGAGAAAGCTGATTGTGGACTTGCAGTTGACATAAATCATATACCTGATATGTCTACAGGAAATGTAATAGCTCCTATTGAATGTCTTGTGAACGGTACACCTCGTTATACACCACTGTCTCAAAATGGTTATCTGCAATTTAGACCTAGGATAATTAATGGAGACTTTATCAGAGGTTTCTGCATACAGATAATACGAGGTAAGGCATCAGTACAAATTATGAATTTGAATACAAATCTTAAGCCAATAATTTTCGTTCTCCATCCACTAACTATTAATAATACCTCGCATAGCTTGGCAAAATATCGAATAATCTATTCGAGTTTACCTCATAAATGGCATAGTCCTTATTATATAAGTAAGCTGAAGAAACAAATCATACACCATCAGAAATCCCAATCCCAACCGCGATAAGATGTCTTTCCGCACAAAAGATGGTCTATTATATGAACTGTTTGGTAAAGTACATGTTTATTTCCCAACTAACTCATTTAAACTATCGAATCAGAATAATGAGATGGCCTAAATAAATGCATAAGCATATATATATTTGCAACAAAATCAAAAATGATTGGCATTTATGTTGTGCAATGGTATAATCCCCGTCCATTTGCATTTGGATTCAGCAAAGTGTTAATGCCTGGTTAATTGAACTATCCAGTGCTGGAAAGTCATTTGTTGATCGAAAATGTTGTCAATATATGTTTTGTAACATCTTTATCGGTATCGTTGCACAATCTTCTAGACTTCTATAATTTATTTTGTTTGTACTGCATCGTCATTTCTCGACGATCCGTTACTCATTAAGTTCTCTGGTTGGTAGATTCCCTTAGACTTTATGTATATTATATATATATGTGTTATATATACCATCGTTCATATTATAGGAATGATAAAATATTTTGTTACAGATGCATTTTAGCACAAACAATTGTCTTCATTACTGGACATTTTAAGTGTGTGTACGTGTTGTTTATTGACGAGTGCAACATTTGCCATACACCGTTATGTATGCATGATATCAGCTACATGTATGTATTCATATTTGACTTATTATAATGACCTAGCTAATAGGTGTCTCTTCATTGTTATAGCTATGAGCTGTATAACATTACTATTAATATTATTTCAGTTTCAATGTTAGATGAACCTCATGGATTTGTTAAAAGTCACCAACAAACTTATCACATACACCTTGCCACGGGCGCGAATGGAACGCAGTTTCAGTGATCTTAGTCGATGACATCATATATATTATCAATCAAAATTATATATGTTTACGGTCATGGCATCGCTTGAAATAACTCTGGAGTATATTTATATATATAAATATACATAATGAGCATTCCAAAAAGCAATAGAAACAGATTGTTGCTCTTTGCAAACTTGAAAATATAAAACATAAAAACAGAACATTCACTTATATTCAACGCATGACAATATTTCAGATAGCAACAGTGACCATTCACAAGTTTTACGAATTGTTTGTGATGCTCCGATGACAACAGAACGTACAACCGAAAAGATAACAACATATGATGCACCGCAAAGTTCTCCACAAACGCCTGTTTCGGAGAAATCAACCACAAACAGCTCAAACATAGATACTACAACTACTGTTACAACGACAAATGTTAAACATCAATCGATAACTACAACTACAGACACGACAACAGGTAAAAGTCTAGTTACAAGTGCACTAAGTCATGACATGTTAAAGCTAAAGATACACATACATGAAATATTGAATAATAATTTTAGATTGGAATTTCCAAAACTTAATAAGTGAATTGTAAATTTAAAAGGAACAAACCATTTTAAGAACTACATGTATATTGTGCAAACTGTGGTCAGATTTCTTAACCAAGTTCAGCTTCAGTTGTTTGTAGCAGGTCTCATGTCTTATTTACGTTGTTTGTGTTTTTTGCGTATATCGGTATCCAACACATATTGTGTTGTGTTGTTTGCTGTGCTCGTGTTCATCTGGTGTCTTGTGTTCCCAATGTTGCCAGTTTCTGTGGATTGTCTATTCTTGATTGTCCCTTCTGTTTTCTCTAACGTTTATTTTCTACTCTTTGACATGGTTGATGTACCTTGGTAATTAATCTTAAAAATACATATTTTGGTTGTTTTATTCTTTTGCTTGGTATTTTATTAATCTTCGATTGTCTTTTTCTACTTGTGCCCATATTTTTTATAATATATTTATGGACCGTATCAATGAGACAATTAACCATGATATAGTCTACTCTACATGCAATTTGTGGTATGCTAAGAGGCAATGCTATACTTATTTTTGCAAGTGACAAGATGAGACATTTTAAGGTCTATCAATCTCTTATTGGACACTAAATTTGCGGTTTGGGCAGTGAGCATTGAACACATATCTTGAGGTATGGACAGACGACATAGGACACACACTTTGAGGGTGGGCCATAACAAATGCACTATAATTGTAGTGAAGGATATGGATGTAAATGCATCCGAAATCCTATTCAACTTTCCACTTCGACACAACTTAAAGTGAAGAGACATCGCCTTTATTTTTGTCTTATTTCTCACAACCACGGAATGGTCTTTAATAATTAGTACAACTCATACCGTAAACTGAGTTTGAAGATGCTCATATACCTCAATTGAGCGGTTTTCTTTCCTACTATCGATAAACGCTCCGTTTTAACATCTTTGTCGTTCTGATGATATTTAAAGAACGGATAATGGTTATTTGACACTAATTTCGAAGTGCGACTCCGTCCCATTGCGGACTCATTAATCCTTGAATAAGGCTATTCCAGAAACGCGTCATGCACACCTAATTATATATCAAGGTTTTTATGATTAATTATTCTTACAGGGCTTGAACAAAAAACATACATTGCAATTGGTGCTGGTTCTGGTGTAACTTTAATACTGCTGGTAGTCCTAGTTGTAATATATCTAAGGTTTGTAAAAATAGCATGTACTTTTGATGTTTAATGCTTTATCTGCAATTATTTCTGCATGACAATATTCCCAACAATAACAAAAAACGTCCAATAAAGATATTCGCATCCTTTCACAAGCCAACTAAGATGTACTACAATCAATAAGACAAACGATTTGAAAACATTTACAAGAATGTTAAACACTTGAAAATCATGGACAGAAACAGAATGCCACAAATGTGGTTTGTTGTAATATTGACATACATTCTACAAGAATAAAGAGGTTGATTAGTAATGAATACCAAACAATTCTAGCTAGACAACTCAAAAGAATAGACCACATTCACCCTAGTATAAATATGCGGATATGAATCTCATAATGTGAAAAATCAGTCTGCTCTTAAGTTATCACAATACTATATATCGACATTGGAGGACAATCGTCAATATGCGTTACATTATTCAAGTAATAAGAATTTTAAATTGAAAGACGTTTTAAAACTTTAGTGATAATAGAAATATATTCGTACTACAACAAACACTGCAATCAATATATAGGTGTTCGGATAAGGACAATATAGAGACCCACAAGGTATGTATAGAAATATGACCCAGTTTATCCGCTATAAGGCATAGCTCCTCCAAAGTTGAGGCTCATTAGATACAATGATTTTGCTATACACATAGTGTAAGCTGTTTAGAATTATTGTTCTAAGATAGGTTTAGTGTTAATATTATTTTCAGTATTACTTTAAGTTCTATTTGTGTTTTGTTAATAGCAATAACGTTTCAGATATCCTAGGGTGTCTGTGGTTTCATAAAACCCTTATGGACTGGTTATTTTGACAAGAGTCAGTATATTTCTTCTCGACATCAACTATTCCCTTATTATACTTGGATATGGTGTATACTAAAGAGCATTGTGGAATTCCATAGTGTAAGTTGTATCATAGTATTTGTAAGAATTTAATTTAAAACATCTGTTTTTCCTTTTTTCATTAGAAGGAAATCAACACAAAAAGCAGGAACCAATGAATATGTAGATAACTCACATCAGGAAGACGAAAGTGACGATAAGTTGCCAGATAATGTACTATACGTGCCAGCGGGGGAATTTGATATTACTGGTGGTAAATGCAGTACCGCTGATGTGGATACAGCAAGATCCTCCAATAAACGATTAAGCATTGACGGCAATTACAGTACCGTTGATGAGGATATGCCCAAATCTTCCAACAAAAGAATAAGCATCGAAGGAGATTACAGTTCCGTTGATGAGGATACACGAATATCCCTCAACGAAAGATTAAGTGTGGAAGGCAATTACAGTACCGTTGATGAGGATATGCCAACAATCTCCAAAAATAGAATAAGCATGGATGGAGATTACAGTACAGTTGAACTCGATGAACATTTGGATACAAACTGTAGTTATACTGAGAATTCAGAACTAGGACAAACAAAAGGGAAACAAAAACCAACTATCAAACCAAAACCTAAATCGTCCTGTAAAAACAGTGAGGCCAATCACTCCCTTGATCAAAACATAAAGCACGTTACTCCTCCAAATGGCATTGACAACGTCTATGCAATCGTTGATAAAAGTAGTAAATTTGTTCCTACAACTAATGTAGGTAAAGGGGAGGGAACATGTCAGTCTGATCAAACCTACGCTGTTGTGGACAAAGCACGGAAACGTAAATCTAGTTCGGATGAAACAAATAAAAAGAAGTTCGAAATAAATTCTGGCAACAGGGTTTAGGCTATGTGATATTTTTTCAGGAATAATATAACATATCTTATTTAGATCTGAGTATCTATGCTTTGGTTTCCTAAAGTTCATAACATTAACTTCGCATGTAAGATTAGTCTGTTCCTATCTGTATAAGTGACATTCCCAAACACAATTAAGGAAAGTGGTATTTGTTTTTCAAAATAACAGAGTGGAGTGAAAAAAATCCGATGCTAAAATGTTAATATTGGTGCAGTCACTGCTTAAGCTTTCTTTTGATAATATTAAATATCCTTACACATACTGCATAGATTATATAGCATATACTGTAACTAATAGGAAGATGAAACTGACCGTCAATTTATGCTAGACGTGGCTGTAAATGAACTAGAAATACTGAACAATTATATAATTTAGCGTGCACAATGCATTACTGGAATAACCATGATCGGGTACCTTCAAAGACAAAAGAATGGAATGCGAAATAATTTAAGTCTTTCAGATCAAGAAATCCAAAGGACATAAATAGGATATTGAAAAACAAGGATATTCGTGATTAATCTTTTAGCTATGAAATAATGTAATATGTACATGTAAGCCTACTTCCTACTTGTCGGTAATATTTTTTTTATATTTATGGAGAGAGAGAGAGAGAGAGAGAGAGAGAGAGAGAGAGGTAGAGAGAGATTTGAAACAAATAATGTTCCATATGAGTTTGGCTTTGGCCTTAACCTGGCTAAAGGTTCGCACAACCAAATTATCTGGTCAGTAGGGAGAGATTTAAAATTCTGTCAGACTACCAAGTTCAGGATCTTCCTAGCAGACCTCAATTCATTCCGAAAAATAATAATATAGTCATTTCTTAAGTTTGAAATCTTTGTATGTTAAATGGGGTTCATGTTGGTCACTTTACCCTATTATGTTCTTAGTTCTGTCCTTTAATGTCTGCTGCGCTTTCCATACGAAATCATGTTCGGTTCCTCTTTATCCGAAATTGTTCATTGGACAGCTCGTGTCTTTAGTTGTATTTGCTTACGCATATTAGTATTATACGACTTGACTGTATAAGTAGAAATGCGAGTGTCTTACAAGATGCAGAAACCGCTTACCCTTCGTTATCACTTGGGTTCAATCTGTTTTTTATTTGGATTGTCCATTCGTGATTGCATCTTCGTGTTTCCCTACCTTTTATATTAAGACCTAACCAGACCAGTTTTGGAAAATAAACCACCCATATGTTCTGTCTACTTTTCGGCTTTGATGAAGATCACAAATAATTTGTCAAAGACGTTGATATTTAATTAAGTGAACACGACACATTTCTGACATAACCTTAGTCAATTACGCTGCAAATAAAAAGAAGCGGAAAGCGAAATAATCTATAAATAAAGTCACCGAAAGCAAAAAAAAAACAAAGGAAACAAAGGATATAAACAGTATAGCCAAAATCAGGTGTAATTATCTATACATTGTTTTCTTTGGTATTTCAAAATATGTAATTAGCAAGAGGTTTACAATTAATTTATATTTTATTTATTTGGCCTAAGTCCTATACGTGTGATCTGTTCAGTTACAGGTTTTTTTCCAGTAAGGTAGATAAATCTACTCACTACCTTATTCTTATTAGTTTAATTCTTACAATTGTTCTTTACACTTTAAAAGCCAGTGTTTTATACACTGTGATCATTATTTTGATTTAATTTGATGCGTGTAAAGTAGAACACGTTTGTTAAAAAATTACCCACCAGCCCGCGGTACCTAAAAATTGTAATAAATGTATTAAAACCACAAGCAATATATAGTATATGTATATATTATTAAATTTTTAGTCGTATATAAAGAAACGCTTATTGCATTATATGATTAATGGAATTGATGGACAGCGATTGTGTGATCAATATTCATGGACAATGATAATATACTAGTGACCAGCAGTTAACATTGAATTTCATGGACAGTGATAATTAATGTGATAATGGTGGACAGTTAATAGCCAAAAATGATATTTATTTTTGTATTTTTATTTATTGTGATATAATAAAATATATATATATATAAATGGCAATACACATATTCTCTTTTGCTTGTTTTCTTGTAGCCATAATTGTTAATTAGTTACAAAAATAATATCTCTATGTAGGAACTGTATATTTAAATAATAACTATAACTAATAAACCAAGTGTGGCTGAAACGAATCAGAGTTTACAACAATACAGAACAGACATTTTAAAACACTAACAACGTTAAATAATATATAATGCGTATTGGGCAATCTAGATGATAATTTGAAAATAATAAAGCTAATATATACAAAGTATGATGGTTAGTTAAATAATATACTTACATATCGAGAGTAATATTATGTTTCCATCTGAAAACTATTATCTATGCGCTGGCATAATGCCATCGATTATATGTTTATTATATTTTTCTATAATTTAATTAAGCTCTTCTTTTAGTGGAAATATTTTAGTTTGTTTTGTTTTAGTTTTATATAATTTACATCTAATTAGAGCATGATTCGTACATGTAGTGTTGTCATTATTTCTCAAAGCGAGCTATTTACACTGCGAGAGCAAAATCTATCATACATTTCTTATTTCAAATAAAAAATAGTAGAGGTGTGTTCTTGTTATTTTACCGGCAATAATATTACCCATTGACACTAAATTCTATAGCCTGTCTTAAAACACGTATAGAACAAAGCTGTAATTGGGGGATGTGGTCAACATAGCATATTCTTTCTGCCTGATAGTATTTATTGTACAATAGAAGTATATAAATATTTGGTATGTATTATTTCACAAATATATAGAGAAATGGTGAAGATACTAAAGGGCGAACCAGCGACCGTAAAATATTTAGTTTTCTGTGTAGTGCTTCCTAGATCACTGTTTGTCATTGTAGTGTCCGTCCTTCCATTTACGGGTTTTGACTACCCCTTTGGTGTCTTCAAACTGTTCCTTAAGAGAGATAGACAACACAACGACCAAATGAAAAAAAGGACAAGAAGACGAAAATGGTCGACAAAACAATAAACAGAAAACAAAGAATTGAACAATAAATCTTTTGTATTCCTATTTGTATTAACAATAACAACATTCTGATTAATGTAAATCGATTGGTAAGAAACCACTACTGTACACAGCGCAATAATGCACTATACGTGACAGGAGAGGGATACAATGAAAGACAACAAATATCACACTGTCGGAACAGTTCAACAAATATCACACTGTCGGCACAGTTCAACAAATATCACACTGTCGGAACAGTTCAAAACATATCACACTGTCGGAACAGTTAAAACAATATCACACTGTCGGAACAGTTAAAAAAATATCACACTGTCGGAACAGTTCTAAATCCAATAGAAATATCACACTGTTGGAACAGTTCCAAAATCCAATAGAAAAATCGCACAAACACAATCGATATGACCGCTCGATTATCTACCTTGAAGCATGGATTCTAATAACATGTGAAGGCCTGAAGCTAGTTTTATATGTCCAAACTTCCCCGTGTAGTGAAATGATGCTGTCATGCAAGTTTTCTCACATATTGGTAAAATACAAATCCTCACAAATAATCAGGCTAAGAAAGTTGTTATAAAGAACGTTCTAATCTTGAAAATTAGACACACTATACTTAATCTTCGTGACACAGAAGTTGCCATGTGCATGGTTGTAGCTATGTTAAAGAGATCCGAACGCTTCATTGATCATTAAAATATTAAATGGTATAGAAGGCTATCATAAGACATATTAAAGTGGATGCACTCAGGATTCAATTTTCTATTAAAGAAAATAGTGTATGCATAAATTACAGTGTAATTTTAGATCGTTTTCTTTGTTGATTATTTCTCTTGTCATACACAAGTGATTTATTGTAAAGTGAACCAGACTTCCTTGTTAATGTATTCATAAAAAAATGAACATCAGATAATATCTATACTTATACAACAAGTAAAAGAAAATTACTACTGTCAGTTGGGTATGTGTGATTTTTCATGTGATTGTATGTACATGCTTAGAATTATACTTTAAAAATACTTGTGATCATGATTTCATACAGTGTTTATTTTACATGACAACTATATAGTTGTATGCCCAGTAATATTACATTACCATTAGAGACAGGACGAATAATGATCGATATTACATTACACAGAAAACCCCCCTACAATCCAGATGATAATTCAAGTGATACGAAAGAGAAAACAGTCCTTGCTCAACTAGTCGTACCCGTCGTGTCTCTATTAAACAACCCCAATATCATTTGCTAAGAGAATCGTAACAACTGCAAAAGGAAATAATCAGAAGAAAACAGATAAAGCAAGACCTAGGAATACAATAAACGGGAAACAAAGGATATAAACAGTATAGCCAAAATCAGGTGTAATTATCTATATATTGATATTTATTTTTGTATTTTTATTTATTGTGATTTAATATATATATATATATATATATATATATATATAAATGGCAATACACATATTCTCTTTTGCTTGATTTCTTGTAGCCATAATTGCTAATTAGTTACAATAATAATATCTTTATGTAGGAACTGTATATTTTAATAATAACTATAACTAATAAAGCAAGTGCGGCTAAAACGAATCAGAGTTTACAACAATACAGAACAGACATTTTAAAACACTAACAACGTTAAAAAATATATAATGCGTATTGGGCAATCTAGATGATAATTTGAAAATAATAAAGATAATATATACAAAGTATAATGGTTAGTTAAATAATATACTTACATATCGAGAACAATATTATGTGTACATCTGAAAACTATTATCTATGCGCTGGCATGATGCCATCGATTATATGTTTATTATATTTTTTTATAATTTAATTAAGCTTTTCTTTTAGTGGAAATATTTTCATTTGTTTTGTTTTAGTTTTATATAATGTACATCTAATTAGAGCATGATTCGTACATGTAGTGTTGTCATTATTTCTCAAAACGAGCTATTTACACTGCGAGAACAAATCTATCATGCATTTCTTATTTCAAATAAAGAATAATAGAGGTGTGGTTCCTGTTATTTTACCGGCAATAATGTTACCCATTGACACTAAATTCTATAGCCTGTCTTAAAACACGTATAGAACAAAGCTGTAATTGGGGGTTGTGATCAACATAACATATTTTTTTCTGCCTAATAGTATTTATTGTACAATAGAAGTATATATATATTTGGTATGCCTTGTTTCACAAATATATAGAGAAATGTTGAAGATATTAGAGGGCGAACCAGCGACCGTAAAATCTTTAGTTTTCTGTGTAGTGCTTCATAGATCAGTGTTTGTCATTGTAGTGTCCGTTCTTCCATTTACGGGTGTCTTCAAACTGTTCTTTCAGAGAGATAGACAACACAACGACCAAATGAAAAAAAGGGACAAGTAGACGAAAATGGTCGACAAAACAATAAACAAAGACTTGAACAATAAATCTTTTGTATTCCTATTTATATTAACGATAGCAACATTCTGATTAATGTAAATCGATTTGCAAGTAACTACTACTGTACAGAGCGCAATAATGCACTATACGTGACAGGAGAGGGATAAAATGAAGGAAAACAAATATCACACTGTTGGAACAGTTCAAAAAATATCACACTGTCGGAACAGTTCAAAAATCCAATAGAAAATCGCACAAAGACAATCGATGCAGCAGGCACACATATATATGACCGCTCGATTTTCTAGCTTGAAACAGGGATTATAATAACATGTGGAAGCGTAAAGCTTGTTTTATAGGCTCAAGCTTCCCCGCGTAGTGAAAAGATGCTGTCATGCAAGTTTTCTCACATATTGGTAAAATGTAAATCCTAACAAATAACCAGGCGAAGAAAGATGTTATAAAGAACGTTCTAATTTTGAAAATTAGACATACTACATTTAATCTTCGTGAAACATAATTTGCCATATGCATGGTTGTAGCTATGTTTAATTGATCCGAACGCTTCATTCATCATTAAAATATTAAATGGTATACAAGGCTATCGTAGGACATATTAAAGTGGATGCACTCAGGATTCAATTTGTTATTAAAGAAAATATTGTATGCATAATTTACAGTGTAATTTTAGATCGTTTTCCTTGTTGATTCTTTCCCTTGTCATACACAAGGGACTTATTGTAATGTGAACTAGACTTCCTTGTTAATGTATTCATAAAAAAACAAATGAATATCAGATAATATCTATACTTATACAACAAGATAAAGAAAAATACTACTGTCAGTTGGGTATGTGTGATTTTTTATTTGATTGTGTGTACATGTTTAGAATTATTCTTTAAAAGTACTTGTGTTCATGATTTCATACAGTGTTTATTTTACATGACAAATATATATTTGTATGCCCAGAAATATTACATTACCATTAGAGAAAACCGAAGGAGCAATTAGAAATGAACTATTCAGAGACACTGACAACATTAGGCACACAGGACGAACAATGATCGACATTACATTACACAGAAAACCCCCCTACAATCCAGATGATAATTCAAGTGATACGAAAGAGAAAACAGTCCTTGCTCAACTAGCAGTACCCGTCGTGTCACTATTAAGCAACACGAACATCATTTGCTAAGAGAACCGTAACAACTGCAAAAGTAAATAATCAGAAAAAACAGATAAAGCAAAACCTAGGAATACAATAAACGGGAATAAAGACGAACAAACCGAACATTGTAGGGGACATGACACCACGGGACTGGAAACATGAAATATATCATTGGACAAACTGGTGAATATCGGACCCATCACACAACCTAGTGTTGGGGTCAACTTACGTTTGCTTGTGGCTTGGTTTATCGTTATTTTCAACAATATTTCGGTTTTTTTCACTGCGGTCAGTTTTTTTGGTGGACGAAATCGGAGTACCCGAGAAAACCACGGACCTACCGCAAGTCACTGACAAACTTGTAAAGCATGTGCAACGTCAACGGACATACACGTAGCTGTAATTGAAATATTTACAAAATAATGCACTTTCTTTCTTACTTCTTGTAAATAATAAAAATGTTTATATATTAATCATTTAAGTCCAGCACTGATATCTACGTTAACAAATTATCCACTTAATAATAAAGAATGCATACCACGATGTCGTTATAGGTGTAATAACAATAATTAATTTCTTTTACATTTTCTACTAAATTTGTGTTTTTTCGAGCCTACCTGGCCATTTTATCTTAAGTTTAACCTTTCCAAGACCATATATTTTCTGAAACGTACATGATTCCTCTACGTTTTGTCAAAATGTCAGGTCAGTGAAATGCCAGGCTACGCAAAACACCTACTCTAAAAAATAGCTCGGTCATCCCCCAGTATTTATAGGTCATGTATCAAATCCTCCATAGAGGTATTGAAGTACAACCAAATCCATCCAATTTAGGTTCAAAATAATCCCTATATATTTTACTTCAATTATCAATTTTAATTATTCGATTCCATTCAGTAGTTTTCACAATACTATACAGTGAAAGGAAACTTTTTCTTTAAAAGGGACTACTTTCGTCTATGTTCTAAGCTCTGATTGGTGAATTAGTGGTTTGACACCTTATATGTCGTTTCGTCATCCTTAATAGTAGGAAAAGGACAAAATCATCTTACACCCTTATATTAAAATATTAAAAGCTGTTATTGTGAATACAACACAGAAACGTAGTACCAGTTAATTCTACCAAATCAGGCTCCCTCCATCCAGGGTATAATTACCACTTGTAAAATGCATGCATTATTTTCCTTTGATCTTTTTCATGGTTTATATACCAGAATGTAAGCAACAGCTAAGAACTATGAAATACTACACGCAGATACGAGATATTGCACACTTTATATCTGGGCTGTAGTTTGATTACTTTCAGAGAGCCGTGCAATAAGAAACGACTAAGATGTGATATTTCATGAAACATATCATTTATACCACGAGTTTCCGACTTAATCGGTGGTATATATATATTACTTCTACAGGTAATATGTATACTATTGTATGGGTATTTTTATGCATTAGTGAATAACAGTTAGCAAATATTTAACGTACATTTTGTATCATCGTGGAATCATTCAACTGTTTAAAGATTTGTATATGCTTGTCAACTTATAGTGTGCATTGTTTGTTGGTTCTGATCAACTTCCGGGTTGACACGCGAGACAACATAAAACGTAGAAAATGATATTTCTGATATTAGCGACTCTTCAACTGTATAAAGGTAAGACGATTTGCTACATAATTACAACTGTCCCAATAATTCGTAGAACATTATTTTCTATTCTATGGATAAAGCGGGTATAATTTTCCATTCAATGGTATCAATGTAAATATGACATTTCTTAAGCAAGAACTTCCACGGTAAAGGTCGACAAAATCGCAAACCGTTAATAATATTACTCACTCTTTTGTTAAGCTTCAAAAATTAAACATTAAAGTACAAACGTAAATACTTAATTTGCTGTGAACGGACCACGTGATATACCCACTCAAAGGCAAACAATAAACAAGTCACATGACTTATGACGTTGGTAGCAGGAAAGTCAAACGTCAGCCACCGAAACTGATGGTGATATTGATCGTAATTTGAAAAATGCAGAGTAATATGGTTAAAGGGATCATCCTTACACGTCCTATACCTGAATATACACTGACCACATACTAATCTGAAATTATTAGGAAGTAGAATAACATATGTATGCTCATTATTGAAGACCCTACGGTGACTGTAACGGTAAGAACAGATAATGTAACAAACAGCAGTAAAGGTCGTGGTACTCATAGTTTAATTCTTAATAGATAAATGATTTAATTACTGAACAATACATGGGATAGAGCCTTCAGCTAAAAGTGTCCGTATCGTAGATATATGTTTTTGTCATGTAATATGTCCATGTTTAATTCCTACATTTTCCATTTTCCAACATGTTATCATCTTGTCTGTCATGAAGACTAGTTAATTGATGGTTATCACCAAATAATATTAATGCAAACGTAGATATCACATTCCTGTGCACACGAAGCGTTTCATGAATAACCTTCATCATGTGCGATTGGAACGGGAAATAATATATAAGAATCTAGAATAATGGCCTATAATAAACATAACCTATTTGGCTATTATTCACTTATTTACAGTCTTTTACTGCTCTTTAAAGCGATATTATACACGTTCTTTGCTCATTATTTTGCTTTGTCGTCTAACACAACGGGCTGGAATCCCATTAATCGGTATCATGCAACCACAGTTCTATGTTTGTCCCTCACACCAGTGCTTATATTTCGTCTGGTCACTGTCCTACTTGTTTCTGTGTTGAGCAGGTTTAGGTTTGTCAACGGAATAGTTCGTGTTGTTGTTACCTATTTTGTCATTCATTACTGTTTAGCTGTATATTCTCAGTATTACTTTATTTTGTGTTTTCATTTATAGGTCTAGCAACAGTGGTTCCAGACCCCTGCCCGAATAATATCAACAGTGACATAGGTAATACATATTTAACCAACCCATTTTTCTTTAAAAGTGTTTATGTCATTTTGAAAACTGAAAACGGAGCATGCAATATGCATGACTACCCGATAATACAAATTGAAAAGTGAAATATGTTGTAAAAGACTATAGAAATGATGAATATGAAGCGGGTTGGTTTTCTAGTAGTTGCTATTAAATTGTTACATGTCAAGACAATGTACATTCTAATTTGAATTAGATATTTGTGAGATAGTTTATATGTTTCTTTATCCGGAGATATATCATGCACTTACATTTAACAACAAATTGTATTCGGTCACCTCGGGTTAAGAGGGAATCTTAAATGGAACTTTTTAATTAATGATTTTTAATTTCTGATTCTACATTCTTAATTCTTAACCCATACATACAATATACTTACTAAGGAAACTTTTCATTTACTAAGTTTCTACACAGGAGTCAGCATTTGTTCCACAGGGACACCAAAGTCACAAACTAATATATATTAAGAAAAAGATTAGACCTAGTAGTAGTAATATTATACATTTTTATAGTCAATTTAACTTATTTTGTACAATACCTCAACGCTATCATATAGTGACATTAGAAAGAGTGAAGGCCCGGGTGGTTCAATGAGTTAGGTAGTTGGATTACCTAACAACTGATACAAGTCTATCACCAATACGACGTGGGTTCGCACCCAGCTTTGTATATTACAAAAAAATGTACGCTCAACTCGCAGTAGCAAGTGATAAAGTTTATCAGTTGCTTGCCCATGGTCGGTGGTTTTCTCCGGGTACTTCGGCTTCTGCCACCACTAAAACTGGTCGCCATGACATAGCTGAAATATTGCTGAAAGTGGCGTTAAAACACCAAAAATAAAAATAAATCAATTAGAAAGAGTGCTTCATCTGTTCAGTGGATCATCAACAGTTTAAATTTGAATGTGAAATAAATTTATCTATCGAATGCTTCTATTGATAGTTGCTGTTTTCAATTTATAATTAATAAACAAATTAAATGTTAACGATGACACACTATAGTCAAAACATATTAGTAAATGTTAACAATAAAGTATTTGTACTGATTCCAACTATATATCATTATAAAATAAATATGGATAACATGCCATAATTATTGCAATAGTTATATCATTAACTGTTTTAATTACTTTCTTACAGTGGCTGATATGTGTAAGGGAAGTTCTGCAACAGAAGAAACACATTCTGGAGGTTACAAAATAGACAGTGTTGTATTACGTATAGTGATCCAACAAAACAACTGCATATGTCGTGTAACGTTGGACAATCAAACAGAAATAGCGATAGCTGTAGGTTTGAGGAAATATGATGGTCTTATATCATCAGCACCAGAGAAAGATGATTGTGGACTTGCAGTTGACATAAATCATATACCTGATATGTCTACAGGAATTGTAAAGGCTCCTATTGAATGTCTTGTGAACGGTACACGTCGTCATACACGACTGTTTCAAAATGGTTATCTGCAATTTAGATCTAGGATAATTAATGGAGACTTCATCAGAGGCTTCTGTATACGGATAATGCGAGGTAAGGCATCATTACAAATTGTGAATTTGAAAACAAATCTTAAGCCAATAATGTTCGTTCTCCAGCAAACTAACTATTAATAATACCTAGCATAGCTTGACAAAATATCGAATAATATATTCGAGTTTACCTCATAAAGGGCATAGTCGTTATTATATAAGTACGCTGAAGAATCAAATCATACACCATCAGAAATCCCCAATCCCAACCGCCATAAGATGTCTATCCGCACAAAAGATGGTCTATTATATGAAATGTTTGGTAAAGTACATGTTTATTTTCTAACTAACGCATTTAAACAATCGAATCAGAATGATGAGATTGCCTAAATAAATGCATAAGTATATATATATATATATTTGCAACAAAATAAAAAATGATTGGCATTTATGTTGTACCATGGTATAATTCCCGTCCATTTGCATTTGGATTCAACAAAGTGTTAATGCCTGGTTAATTGAATTTTGTACGCTATCAGTTCCAGATAATAGACCATGGTTTTCTACAAGCACATTTTAAAGCTAAACAATCTCTTAAAAACATCAAAGGAAATATTGGAATGTTACATTGTATATACATAAACGTTAGAGAAAAGCGAAAGGGCATTCAAAACTGGAAAATCCAGATATATATAACTGACCTAAGCAAATCTTTGACGTTCTCTGATACCAACAATACGGGTATGTTAAGGTTGTTTCACGTCGGTTTGTTTCATACGAGTTGCTCTTCTTTGTAATAGGTTACGTCATGACGTTGCATTTATGGAAACGTACTCTTCATGGGTGAACTGCCCGAAGGGAAAATTTGTTTCTGCAGATCTATAAATGCACTTATTCCTTGTTCGTTTTGTGACAGTAAGATTAACATATATATTTATTGACTAATCATATTGTGAATATATCATTATGTTGAATATGTCGATTGTAATATATGATTTTTGTGCTTGCCAGTCTTGCTAAGCACACCCCTTCAATGCCCATATTTGGAAATCGCCATCGCGAAAAAGCTTGTCTGTTGACAAATACGAGAATGATACATACGCATATGCTTACCATCAATATGATACTTATGTAGCAGAATTTCACAAAAAAAGGAAAATGTATACATCCTCAGTTGCAGACAAATGATGCTGAGAGGTAAACCTTAGTTTAAATTAATAATGACAATCTCCTGAAGCACATGTACAGCAAACAGCTGATACTGAAAAACAGGGGGTCGTACCTACCGAACTTGAAGAAAGCACATGGAGAATCAAAATAAGATACTTAAGCCTATAATTCTCTCATGTTAATACCAACATTTTCGTGATCTTTCTTGTAAAGATGGAGATATTTTATTTGCATGCAGTATCTATTTTTGTCACAGGCACAGGTGAATCAGACACCACCACCCCCTTTTGCAAGTTGTGGAACACAATTCATAGAGAAATAATCAATATAATGACTATAATGATGAAAACCATTAAAAAACGTTTGAATCTTTATACAAAGTATATATTGATGGGTTGGGGTCCTGTTTATTTTTAGAATTTACAAGTGACATACATTCTCCATATAACACCTTGGCTTGGAAATGCAAATTGTCCATTCTGAGTACTTGTGTAGTACCAATTCTCAACACATGCCAATAATTGACAACCAAACAGTATGCATGTATTATCAGAGAATAACATCCATTTTCAGAGGTGTTTTCCCTAAACAAATCTTTTGTCAAGGGACTGGGGAGGATGACTTCAATTCCATAAACATTTAAGCTTCTTAAATTTATTTTTGGTCAAAATTAATTTGCACATAACAGATTTGATCAAATAAACAACGGTCGAAAACTGATCTGACCCCCGTTAGTTATTCTCTAAATCCAGTTTGTGTTTTTACTAACTAACAAAAGGCATGGTCCATATACAGTTAATACATAAAACCATAAAACCAAAACCTGAAATGAAACTATTATGTACATTGTAATTTAAATCCATTTTTTAATTAAAAGTAGGTGATCTGGTTGTGCTACAATATCACATTTTGATCAAAGAAATTGTTATTGAGACATTAAGACAGATGCTTAATTCCTATTAATATATTGTATTTTAATTTAGTTATGCCAAAGCATGTTCAGTAAAATTAAACCTTTAAATAATTAAAAATTGCACTGATCAAATTGTATAGGCATTGATACCGGTTTTAAGTTTTTTACTTAGAAGACATACCTGGTTATGCATACATTGTACAGTGTACTGTTAATTCCAAAAGAAAATATTATATAACCCAATTGTAGAATGATGAATTTATCCTGCAATTGTGTGATTTTGAGTACTAATAGGCAGGTCAGATATACTTAAGTGTTATTTAGTCATTCTATGTTTTGATAGTATATTTTGTAGGCATATACAGCATATTACAATAATAATAATTTTAGAATATGGTCAATATTCAGCATTTTCATTGAATTTAGTTCAGTAGCGGAGTATCATATTAACTGTCTCTACACTGAGCTAAATTCATTGTTATGCATTCAATCATCTTGGTGATATACTGAGGGTATGATAAATGAGCATCAAGGTAAGATGCTAAGCATGTTATTCGTGTACATATTGATCTATTGATAAAACAGATTGATCTTAATGACCCATCTTCTTCTTATTATAATGTTAAAAAAATGTACTTAACATATTTGAATATTTTTATTATGTTTGAAAAAATTGAAATTAAGAAAGTGTACTGATTTTTAACCCAACTGGCCCAAAAAGACTAAATGATGTATTATCATGACTGTGTCTGTCATCTGTTATCCATATTGTTTTTCTCAGAAATTGTCAACACAAATGGACAAAGTTATAGCAGATATGCTACGGTACTTGGTTAGTTCGTAATATATCTGATTGCTACAAAACTATATATAATTGTTTCACATTATTATGTTTCACTCGGTAGCTTGACAGTCCAAATTTAGTATTTCATGAAATATTGCTAATTTCGCAACGTTCCTTGAGGTTACCTGGTTTGCTATGAAATGTTGAGTATATCAGAGATAGGCAGTTTGTCTAAAATATATAATTGATCACTGTAGTTATATCAATTGGTTGTACATATATGTGAGTTGCATTAACTGCATTTTACCTGTAATTTAGTTCTTTATGAAAATATCATTAATCTTTATCTTTCTGTCATGATGACCACTTGAGCTTGTTGACATTGGTACCTGATATTAGAATATTGTGAAGAAAAAATGGCAAACAGGGACCATTTGTTTTTTGCATTTAAAAACATATTACAATTTTTTTCTAATATATGTTTTTCTCTTTTGATGTAGAATTAATGCATATTTTTCATCTCTAATTGCTGGTGTCTAAAGGCTTTTAACTATTTATAGTTTATTTTGTTGGTTCAAAAGGCCATGGAGATTGATACAGCTTTTATGTTATTTTGTTTATATGTTTGCAGAACGGAAATAAAAATGTTATTGCTACTAATTAATGGGAAAAAAACGTGCCGTAAAGCTAAATGTACCGCTGTATTTCATTGCCCCTTTCTTAAGGTTTATTTAACCTAGCATACACACATAACACAAACAAGATTAAATACATAACATTGAACCATATACTTGTATATGTAGATATATAGATATACTAAAAATGTATCAGTAGACTCAGTGCCATATTAACGCATGGGCACGCTGAGCAGTTGCCGGTGACCCCATGAGCATAAGGGCCCTATGCTAATCTTTACATGCTGTGAGCGGCATGCTTTGCAATGTTTAAACACTGGTTTTTTTGGAAGTACCTATACACTAACTATATATTTTTATTCCTGCGAGTGGTTCTATAAGTAGTCATCTCAGTGTACCGCTTTGCCCGGGGTCCAATAATGCTGTTAAGATGGCCCTGGGTAGACTTTCCCCAGATTCACAAAACATATACAAAACAATGTAACCCCAGATTCATTTTTACTTAATTAAGATTTAATAAATTTTAAAATACCATCAATTTCATCCGGTGCAAGTTCTAGATATGAAAATTTACAAGAATAAAAATAGATTTGAGGGTTACGAGTGTTATCTGGTTTTTTCCACTTCATCTGTAGGCAATTATAAAAAGTACCATTTTATTTTGTAAAAAAGAGATGTGAGGGGAACAAAAGAAACAAATCTATTATTACACCATGCACACACAGATATTCACTATGTTTGCAAATATATCTATTTTTGCCATTTTTTTTCAAAAGTATTTCAACTCAAGATATAATTGAACAACTTTGTCTTTAGCAGAGAGTTGTCGAATATGAACCTAATACTGATATACATACTGCATGCAGAAACATAATTGTGTTATATGTCTCTAATACATGAATAAGTAATACATGGATGATCAATATTTTGTTTTGTGCATGACCCCCAGGTATACTATTGTGTGATACTGATAGTGATAGAAGTTGACATGGATAACTGATAGTGATAGAAGTTGACATGGATAATTACACCATTTTACAATTGATTAATAATCACTTCACAGAAACCTTTTTTTATATATGAAATAACCAATTGATTAATTATCGAATCGATGATGAATTTAGTTTACTTTAATTAAATAAAGCAAAAAATTGTACTCTTTTCATATTTGCCGCCGATATAGTTAACAAATATTGTTACCTCCCTTTATCGGTGGGCCGGATCACTTGAGTATTTTATTGTTTTCGCGATTGATGAAATATTGAGTACGTACACTTCGACATAAAAGTTCTAGAATATACGTGTCAATAAATTCACAGTTAAAACATATTCACAAAGAGCAGATAATAAAGATATATGATTTTGCTACGAGATCAATGAAAACCTTGACAGAAGACGACGATTTACAATTGTACACCTTTGACCAACAGGAGTCGTCAATTTTCCGCGTTTTATCTTGTCTTAATCTCCATTGTTGGCTGTATAGTAGCTCTCGTAGCACTTTTCTTAAACAAAAATAAAAAATCTTTCAGAAAATATCCAGTTATTAATTCAACTTTCACTCTAAATACTAGAACTTTTCGAAATTAGTTAAGGCACTGATTTTAGTCACGTGACCATCATTTTATCAACGGAAATCCACGTTGACTTGCACAAAGTTGAAACATTTTCACTTTCGAACATGTATAAATAACTGGTTGCAATATGCATAGAATATTGCGATGCTTTACTCATTAATTTGTATTACATACCTGACCCCCCTTTTTTATGGCATGCAATCTTAGAAACAGCCTTAGCACACCTGCGCGTCTGTAAGATATCTATAAAATTCAAAGCCTATAGTTGGGAGAGAAACAACGTAAGCAATTAATTAGGGATGGTATCAACCCGAACAAAAATATACCAGCAGAATCATCTATCACTTCTGGGAAACGAAGATTTTCAAGGCACAAAGAAATTAATAGAGACGAAAATGACATAGTCGTCAATTTGCCATCAACAGATCTAAAACCTGATGAAATTTGTATACTCTCTAAGGGACTTAATTTCTGTCCCACCCCTAGCAAAATCAATGAGGAGCAACTATCAGCAGATCACGACAAATTTGCTAGATCTCTTCGAATTAAAGAGTATTTCTTGGCCAAAGAGAGAGATTTTACTGTAGATGGGTCGTCCGATTCGGAAGATAATAATGGATCCCCCTTCCTAGGTTTAATAAAAAAAGGTTCATGGAATCCAAAACCCAGCAAAAATACACCTTTAGAATCCTTTATTGAATTAGTTAAAATGGGTGTTCAGACAGCGGCTAGCACGAACATACCAACACATAGGGATAGCAGCAGGAAATGTATTCTATATGAAATAATTCAACTTGGTCTTTCTAGTGGTAGTATGTAAAAGTAGAAATGGTATGCACTTTAAATTATTAAAATCGAATAATATTTGTAGTTTTTACACTAATTTAAACATTGGAAAATATGCAGTTGTTTTGGCGGGAAAACCCATTATTACAGATATCTGAAAATAGGACATCTTTCGTTTCATAGTTCTGATAGAAAAAATATATGTACATCAATCCTTTTTTCCTGTTATGCTTTCATTTCAATATATTTCCAATAAATAACAAAATAAAGTTGGATATTCAATGGGTTTTTTGGAAGGTTGAAATAAAAAATTACCAAAATTTAGTGCAATTTTCCTTTTCGCCTGCTTTTAGACAACATATATCGTCAATGTTACACCTTTTCCGCCAAGTTTTTCTTACTTCTGCTATTTCAAACATGTTCTTGTTACTTTAGAAACATGCAAGAAGTAATAAATAGAGAATATACTATAATACGAACTGTTCCGATCACTTAATTGTCTAAAATCACTGATTTTTGGCCTATAAATACGATTTTTATTCATTGAAAATCGTCATTTTCCTCCATTTTTCGTGTATATATTTTAATTGTATTTCAGTTCAACTAAAAGCATCAACCTTAAAAGCATTTGCATGATTAGAACTAAAAAATGGAACACATAATTCCATGTTCTATTCAATTTTTTTTTGATTTTTGGTGTTTTAACGCCACTTTCAGCAATATTTCAGCTATATCAAGGCGTCCTGTTTTCGTGGTGGCAGAAACCGGAGTACCTGGAGAGAACCACCGACCATGGGCAAGTAACTGGTAAACTTTATCACTTGCACTCTTTTTGTAATCTACAAAGCCAGGCGCGAACCCACGCCGTATTGGTGATAGGCTTGTATGAGTTGTTAGGTAATCCAACTACCTAACTCATTGAGCCACCCGGGCCCTTTATTCTATTCAAAACACTGCTACATAGTACCAATTCTATGCTAAGGAAATTGGTTTTCCTCACAAAATTTCCAATTTAAACCTGAAATATCTGTTCGTTTTTACAACAAAAAGAAATACATATGAGATGCATATTTGTGTACTATTTTTGAACATAATTTGAACAAATATAAATTACAAAAACATTTCATTTTTTTTCAATCTATATTCCTTCAAACTGTACAAATATTCATAAAATTAAATAATTATTCATAATCATTCCTCTGTTGGAGTTTGGTCACGGGCAGACCTCTGAAAAGCAGATATATGTTCATCTTGTTTGTGTAGCACAAGCTGCTTCCGTTGCTCCTGTGGAATATTTAAAGTAGCATCTATGCCTGTAAGGACACTGTTTGTGTGATTAACCATTTTCAGCAAATTTTGAATCAAAGTCTCACAAGATAATTTTTTCCTTTCTTTGGAGAAGAAATACAACTTATGGTCAATATTTGGAGGAGACATAACTCATTTAAAATAAGTAATTTGTGCTTTAACAACAGATTCCTTTTCATGTTCATTCATACAGCTTTCGAGTAAGGTTGTAATATCTACGCTTGTTAATCCATGACTTTAACACCTTCGATTCCTACTAAATGTCTAAGTACAGTTTGTATTGTCTGACCGATATGTTTCACCCCTACTCCAAATGAATGTAGATCTTGAACAACCTGACGGACGGACGGTAGATATTCTCCTTGGGAAAAAGTTTATTTTTTCTTCAATGAGTTCATTAACTTGTGCTATTAGATTGTCTATATTTCTGTCTTTGTCCGACAAATCTCTCTGTAGTTGTAAAATTACTTGCTTTTGATTCTGATTGATTTCCCGATATTCAGAGTTTTGTTTTTTAAAGTATGCCATGCTTTTATTTGCTTTACGTTTTTCTGATTCAACTGTCCCCAGTTTTTGTGTGTCTAGTTTTAGTTTCTTTATTTCTGCTTTTTGTTCACTAATAACTTTTTTATGATAGCTCTCCCGTTTCTGATACTTTCTAAATTCGTGATAGTTATACCGCAGCAATATTTGATCAATTTTTCACTTTGGGTTTTATATTTCTTCTGAATTTGACTAAGTTTTGAATTTAAAGTCAGTATAGTGTGTTTTTGTTGACAGCATTCATCAACAAGTTCATCTATTTCACCTTGAAGATCGTAAATTTCGTCAAGAGACAGTTCATACTGATGTCTGAAATCGTCAATAATATTGCATGAAATTTCAAGTTTAGATTCGGCGATATGCAGCTTCTTTTCAAAATGACGAAAATCGGAAAATTCAGTAAATGTTGCATTAGTATCAGCTTTTCTTTTATGGGCATTTTTATTGTTTTGATGACATTGCGGGATGGAAAACGGTAATTTAAAAAACCGATCTAGTTCATCATATTCTTTGTTTTTCTGTAAATTGCTCTTTATTTCAATCATTTTTTTATATTTGTTATTCAGCGCTGCATCTGATGATTTTTCGTCAAAACCAAGGATTTCAATGAAGTAATTGTGGACTTCCTTCAGAGTTTTGTTCTTTATCATTTTCCCAAAAGTAGATAAAAAGTATTTATTTGTAATACCCTTTTCACGGCAGTTGCAGGGATTGCTAGCACCATCGATGTTTGGATAAAGTATTGAAACTTTTTCTGAAAGGTCTTTCAGAATGCTAGACTCGCATGAATTTACTTTTTGAATCCGCTTCAAGACGTGTCGTTTCAAGGAATCAACCCTTGGGACACGAACTTCACCATCAACAGCTTTAACACAATCTATTACATTTATTGGTTTTTGGTTCAAAAGCTGATTTCTCTCAAATAGTGCTCCTACTAGGAGGTAGCTTAACTCAAGACGAACTCTACACTGGCCAGCAGCTGCGAGGCCTGAAGCCGGAATAAAAAGATATAATCATGAATCTGGAATGGATGATCAATGAGACATTTTTACTGTTCAATCGCGAAAGACTGTATGGCAAACTTTTTTATTTGTTTATCACTGTCCATTTACTCCATAATTTGCCACTAATGTTCCTATCTAATTAAATATTAAATAGTAAATGGATGTAACGCTTTCAGGAATAACTACTTCTCACTAACAATTTTTTTCATCCGACATTCCAACTAAATTATCTCTTGAATATTTTGGGATTTATTTTATTTTGAGAATGATCTTTTTTTTTCAATATCAAATATAACTTTAATGGAAAATTTACTTCATCAGATTAACGACAGTGGCGATGTTTATCTCTCTCTCTCTCTCTTTCTTAAAAATACACCATTATTTATTTAAGCAATAATAGTGAATCAGAATACTTAAAAAAAAGAAACAAATTTCTTTCAATTTTCTTGTCAGAATATTTTGTTTTTTAATCAGTCAGAGTGTCGACTTTATTTATGAAAAAAAAAGCATAGCCCCCTTTTCAAGTTAAAAGGTCGACCTATGCGTTTAAATGGATTCAATTTTAGGAAGAACCATGTGCGTTACACATTAACTTTCCGAATTTACATTATTTCATGCAATATAATTATTGAGAACTGTTGCGTTTTTCCGTATACTGAGTATAAAAGAAAGTTATTTATAGCCGAATGTCGATCTAATTTATGACTCAATATACATAACTACCTGTTTTGAATGGATTAACCCAAGTCAGGGGCGGATCCAGAGGGGGGCGCACCCGGCGCCCCCCCTAAAATTGGAAAAAATATAATTTTTTTGCGTAAAATCGTGATTTTTCACACGAAATACCCCAACAATTTTCGCACCTCCCTCCGCTCGGTGCAATTTATTTAAGTGCGCCCCCCTAACTTGAAATCCTGGATCCCCCTGCAAGTTGTAACATAAATGATATTTTTTTCACTGTACTTGATTGATATCGTAATATGATTGTAAAAATACAGAGCTGTGTTATCAAGAGTATTAAATTTTTATAAAACGGAGGAATTATTTCTTACCAGGTAATTTTTTATGCAGCACCAGGTGGTCTTGTATCCCACGATTTTTTAACTGGTTTACGGGTTGTGTGGCAGACGACCAAGCAGAAAAACAATTGTTTGGAGCATATCTTCATGTTTTGAATTCTAGAGTAGACGACGTTTAGTGGGAACAAAATCGAGGAAGAACATAGAAAAACTAAAAGGCATTTTTTATTTCCGTTTTTCATACTGAATCATTGAATAATTTACTTTGAAACTAATATTATCGTAATCTACGGGATCTCCTCTGTAATTTAAACTATCCTTGGTTGTCACTACTACCTGGCCACTCATCCCGGTTTTGTAACTTGTCAAAGTAACATGAAAATCACGCAACGTCGGCGGTCCAAAATGACGTCATTTTGGAGATATTTTGAAAGTATGCTCGTTTAGAATTAAAAACCAAGCAAATATATTTAATATTATTAGGAAATTTTTTGTACCATAACAATCGGTAGATTCTAATTTATCAATTGATACCAGATTATACTTGGTACCTATCGTGGAAATGTAGAAATCACTATAAATAACAGTAGCCTGAAACTGAAAAATATCATGGCTAGGGAATTTTTCTATTGACTGTTATCCCTACAACACATAACAACCACACTCCAGCAGAAAAGGGTGCGATCCAAGAATTAAAGGAATTGGATGACAATGTTCATAAAGCCAGTAGACAAGGGTAGCGCAGTTGTTGTGGACAAAGTAGATTATTTAGAAGAGACAAGTGACGGAAGAAAGATATTACAAAAAACTGGACTCTGACCCCACGGAAGAATTCAGCACTAGAATAACACAGGAGCTAAAAATTATGAAAGAAAATAGTGATATTGACAAGACCATTTTCGATTATTTGAAACCAGACAAACACAAAACCGGACGCTTTTATCTATTACCTAAAACTCATAAAGTTAGCAACCCCGGGAGACCCATTGTTTCAGCAAATGGGCACCCCACAGAAAAAATATTCGAATACATCGATTTCCACTTTCGACTTCATGTATAAGCGCTACCCTCACATTTGAAAGACACAACTGATTATCTTCAAACCTTCCTTCGGGGACCATTGTTATTTCGATAGACGTTACGTCATTATACACTAGCATCCCACCCAATGACGGTATCGAAGCATGTTGAGAGGCCTGGGACCAAAGAGCCTTTAAAGAACCACCAACGGAATGTCTTGTCCAGTTGCTCACATTGGTGCTGAAGTATAACAACTTTACATTTAATGGAGAGCATTTTTTACAAATCAACGGAATAGCTATGGGAACAAATATGGCACCTTCATACGCCAACATCTTCATGGAGAAACTTGAAAAAACTAATCATACAATATGCACCCTACAAGCCAGTTTCCTGGTTTCGTTTCGTTGACATGAAGTGGACCGAGTCGGAAGAAAACCTCAATCGTTTCTTTGACCATGTCAACAATGTTCATCCCACTATAAAATTCACCCATGAAACATCCAGAAATAACATCTCCTTTCTGGATACTTACACTACCTGTGAAAATGGTATTGTGTCAACTGACATATACAACAAACCGACATATACACATCAGTACCTGTCCCCACAGAGTTGTCATCCTAAACATTGCACCAAAAGTATTCCGTACAGCCAAGCGCTCCGAATCAAACCCATCTGCTCCAATGAACAAACTACAAATAAAACGGCTTGGGGAACTGACATATCATCTGAAAAAGAGGGGTTACAACAATAGGAGCATTAACCATTGTTTTAACAAAGCAAGTGGTATTGACAGAAAAGATATCATCCAATATAAAGAAAAGAAGACGAACAACAGAGTGTCATCACATACCATCCTGCGCTCAGTAATTTATCCAACATCGTTCGTAAGCACTGGACAACCATACAAAAACACCCATAATTGTGCAAAATTTTCAAAGATCCACCCGTCTTGGCTTTCAGGAAACCTAAAAGTTTGAAAGATATCTTGGTGAGAGCTGACATCTCCCCTCGATCTCCCTACAATGGTCAGTGCCAAACATGTGATTCGAGACGATGTATGACGTGCGAAAACATCCAATGCACACACCAATTCAGCAGCACACATACTGGAGAAGAATTCATCATATACTGCAATGCCAACTACAAAACGGAAAGTATTATTTACCTCCTGGAATGTGCAATTTGTGGCCTTCAATACATCGGAGAAACTAAACAACAACTTAGTAAACGCTTGAATGGCCACAGAAGCGATGGAAATTGCAAATCTGACCTTCCACTCAGCAGACATCTCAGATCGACGGACCACCATAATTCTTTCGGGAAACTGAAGGTCACCATAATTGACCATAACTCCAAGTGGGATGATAAAGGCATACAGGAAAGGGAAAGCTTCTAGATTAGAAAACTTAAGACCTTATCACCGAATGGAATCAATGAGAAAAAGAAATAGCCTCTCTTGACTCCTTTTTTTGTTGGTCTCCTGCAGTCGTATTAGGACATACAGTTTGCTCAATTAGCCCAAAGTATATATCCCACAGTGTGGTGGGCCGGTTTTTTTTTAATGTGTTTGGGTAACATACCGTTTTAAACAATATTTTTGACAGTGCTATTTGATACTTTTACCAGTAATGTCTCATTTTTATTTTTATTTCTAATTAAACATTTATTTAAATGTGTAGTCCTATTGTGTATTTATGTTATTGCTATTGTACTTTTATTTATTTATATGTGGGATTTTAATTCTTTAATGCACGTATTTTTATATGAGTAACATCTGGTTCTTTTGTCCCGCACATTAACCGTCACAAACTGTTTTTGAAATTGTAAAGTCGCCATATTGGTTCGACATTTTATTCAATTAGACATTGATAAAGTCTCTCGGTGGGACGAACATTTTGTCATTCAACAAAGTGTTTAATTCTTTATCAGTTTGTTTTGTGTACTTGGTGTTGTTTTAAACTATTTTAGACGTTTATAATTTATTTTACTTGTATAGTATCGTTATACCGTAACGATCCAACACTCCTTAAGATTGATCGTTGACTGGTTCTTCAGATGGTATATATATATATATATATACAACGTCTGAAAAACCAGTCAACGATCAATCTTACGTGGTGTTGGATCGTTACGGTATAACGATACTATACAAGTAAAACAATTATAAACGTCTAAAATGGTTTGTAAAACAACACCAAGTACACAAAACAAAGTGATAAAGAATTAAACACTTCGTAGAATGACAAAATTTTCGTCCCACCGAGGGACTTTATCAATGTCTAATTAAATAAAATCTCGAAACAATATGGCGACTTTTCAAATTTCAAAAAAGTTTTTGACGGTCCATGTACGGCACAAAAGAACCAGAAGATGCACATATGAAACTACATGCATAAAAGAATGGAAATCCTACATATAAATTAATAAAAGTACAGTAACAATAATATAAATATACAATAGGGCTACACATTTAAATAAATGTTAAATTAGAAATAAAAATAAATATAAAAATGAGACATTATTGGTAAATGTATGAAATAGCACTGTCAAAATATTGTTGAAAACGGTATGATACCCAAACTCATTCAAAAAAACGGCCCGCCCCAGTGTGGAATATATACTTTGGGCCAATAGAGCAAACTGTATGTCCTAATACGACTGGATGAGATCAACACGAATAGGAGTCAAGAGAGGATATTACTTTTTCTCATTGATTCCATTCGGTGATAAGGTCTTAAGTTTTCTAATCCAGAAGCTTTCCCTTTCCTGTCTGCTTTTATCATCCCACTTGGGGTTATGGTCAATTATGGTGACCTTTAGTTTGCCGAAAGAATCATGGTGGCCCGTCGATCTGAGATGTCTGCTGAGTGGAAGGTCAGGTTTGCAATTTGCATCGCTTCTGTAGCCATTCAAGCGTTTACTAAGTTGTTGTTTAGTTTCTCCGATGTATTGAAGACCACAAATTGCACATTCCAGGAGGTAGATAATATTTTCTGTCTTGCAGTTGGCATTGCAGTATATGATGAATTTTTCTCCTGTATGTGTGCTGCTGAATTTTTGTGTGCATTGGATGTTTTTGCACGTCATACATCGTCTCGAATCACATTTTTGACTCTGACCATTGTAGGCAGATCGAGGGGAGATGTCAGCTCTCACCAAGATGTCTTTCAAACTTTTGGGTTTCCTGAAGGCCAAGACGGGTGGTTCTTTGAAGATTTTACACAGTTCTGGGTGTTTTTGTATGGTTGTCCAGTGCTCACGAACGATGCTGGATAAATTACTGAGCGCAGGATGGTATGTAATGACAAATGGCACTCTGTTGTTCGCGTTCTTTTCTTTATATTGGATGAGGTCTTTTCTGTCAATACCACTTGCTTTGTTAAAACAATGGTTAATGCTCGCATTGTTGTAGCCCCTCTTTTTTAGATGACATTTCAGTTCCCCAAGCCGTTTTTTGGTGGTTTGTTCGTTGGAGCAGATGCGTTTGATTCGGAGAGCTTGGCTGTACGGAATACTTTTGGTGCAATGTTTAGGATGACAACTCTGTGGGGACAGGTACTGATGTTTATCTGTCGGTTTGTTGTATATGTCAGTTGACATAATACCATTTTCACAGGTGGTGTAAGTATCCAGAAAGGAGATGTTATTTCGAGATGTTCCATGGGTGAATTTTATAGTGGGGTGAACATTATTGGCGTGGTCAAAGAAACGATTGAGGTTTTCTTCCGACTCGGTCCACTTCATGTCAACGTCGTCTATGAAACGAAACCAGGAAAGTGGCCTGTGAGGTGCAGATTGTATGAGAAGTTTCTCAAGCTTCCCCATGAAGATGTTGGCGTATGAAGGTGCCATCTTTGTTCCCATAGCTGTTCCGTTGATTTGTAAAAAATGCTCTCCATTAAATGTAAAATTGTTATGCTTCAGTACCAATGTGAGCAACTGGACAAGACATTCCGTTGGTGGTTCTTTCACGGCTCTTTGGTCCCAGGCCTCTCGACATGCTTCGATACCGTCATTATGTGGGATGTTAGTGTATAATGACGTAACGTCCATCGAAACAAGAATGGTCCCCGAAGGAAGGGGGTTCATGGATTCCATTTTTTGAAGATAATCAGTGGTGTCTTTCAAATGTGAAGGTAACGCTTCTACATGAGGTCGAAGGTGGAAATCGACGAATTCGGAGATTTTTTCTGTGGGGTGCCCATTTGCTGAAACAATGGGTCTCCCGGGGTTGTTGACTTTATGAATTTTAGGTAATAGGTAGAAGCGTCCGACTTTGGGTTTGTCTGGTTTCAAGTAATCGAAAGTGTTCTTGTCGATATGACTATTTTCTTTCATAATTTTTAGCTCCTGTGTTATTTTAGTGCTGAATTCTTCAGTGGGGTCAGAGTCCAGTTTTTTGTAAAATCTTTCATCCATCAGTTGTCTGTTTGCCTCCTCTAAATAATCTACTTTGTCCATAACAACAATTGCGTTACCCTTGTCTGCTGACTTTATGACAATGTCATCCCTTTCCTTTAATTCTTGTAGTGCACCTTTTTCTGCTGGAGTGAGGTTGTTATGGGTTGGTATGTTCGTGCTGGTTGCTGTCTGGACATCATTTTTGACTAAATCAATAAAGGATTCTAATGTTGTATTTTTGCTGGGTTTTGGAATCCATGAACTTTTTTTCTTAAACCTAGGAAGGGGGATCTCATTATCATCTTACGAATCGGACGACTCATCTAACACCACAAAGCACTGGTTGGAAATCAAATAGATTTGTGGAACGATGGGACTCTATACTCTTTGACTGTTCCACCCGTCTCCTTATTCTATTGTACCAGAACACTGTACACAATCTCGAGGTACTGGATAAAACTATTACGAACATTAAAACTGACCTAAGCAAATCTTTGACGTTCTCGGATACCAACAATATTAATGAACGTCTGCAAGATATCCACAATATTCAAAGCCTAAAGTTGCGAGAGAAACAACGTAAGAAATTCTTTAGGGATGGTATCAACCCGAACAAAAATATGCCATCAGAATTATCTGTCACTTCTGGGGAAACGACAACGCGGAAACGAAGATTTTCAAGACACAAAGAAATTAATAGAGACCAAAATGACACAGTCGTCAATTTGTCATCAAAAGATCTAAAACCTGCTGAAATTCGTATACTCTCTAAGGGACTTAATTTCTGCCCCACCCCCAACAAAATAAACGAGGAGCAACTATCAGCTGATCTCGACAAATTTGCTAGATCTCTTCGTATTAAAGAATATTTCTCAGCCAAAGAGAGAGACTGTCCTGTAGATGAGTCGTCCGATTCGGAAGATGATAATGAGATCCCCCTTCCTAGGTTTAAGAAAAAAGTTCATGGATTCCAAAACCCAGCAAAAATACAACATTAGAATCCTTTATTGATTTAGTCAAAATTGATGTCCAGACAGCAACCAGCACGAACATACCAACCCATAACAACCTCACTCCAGCAGAAAAAGGTGCGCTACAAGAATTAAAGGAAAGGGATGACATTGTCATAAAGTCAGCAGACAAGGGTAGCGCAATTGTTGTTATGGACAAAGTAGATTATTTAGAGGAGGCAAACAGACGACTGATGGATGAAAGATTTTACAAAAAAATGGACTCTGACCCCACGGAAGAATTCAGCACTAAAATAACACAGGAGCTAAAAATTATGAAAGAAAATAGTCATATCGACAAGAACACTTTCGATTACTTGAAACCAGACAAACCCAAAGTCGGACGCTTCTACCTATTACCTAAAATTCATAAAGTCAACAACCCCGGGAGACCCATTGTTTCAGGAAATGGGCACCCCACAGAAAAAATCTCCGAATTCGTCGATTTCCACCTTCGACCTCATGTAGAAGCGTTACCTTCACATTTGAAAGACACCACTGATTATCTTCAAAAAATGGAATCCATGAACCCCCTTCCTTCGGGGACCATTCTTGTTTCGATGGACGTTACGTCATTATACACTAACATCCCACATAATGACGGTATCGAAGCATGTCGAGAGGCCTGGGACCAAAGAGCCGTGAAAGAACCACCAACGGAATGTCTTGTCCAGTTGCTCACATTGGTACTGAAGCATAACAATTTTACATTTAATGGAGAGCATTTTTTACAAATCAACGGAACAGCTATGGGAACAAAGATGGCACCTTCATACGCCAACATCTTCATGGGGAAGCTTGAAAAACTTATCATACAATCTGCACCTCACAAGCCACTTTCCTGGTTTCGTTTCATAGACGACGTTGACATGAAGTGGACCGAGTCGGAAGAAAACCTCAATCGTTTCTTTGACCACGCCAATAATGTTCACCCCACTATAAAATTCACCCATGAAACATCTCGAAATAACATCTCCTTTCTGGATACTTACACCACCTGTGAAAATGGTATTATGTCAACTGACATATACAACAAACCGACAGATAAACATCAGTACCTGTCCCCACAGAGTTGTCATCCTAAACATTGCACCAAAAGTATTCCGTACAGCCAAGCTCTCCGAATCAAACGCATCTGCTCCAACGAACAAACCACCAAAAAACGGCTTGGGGAACTGAAATGTCATCTAAAAAAGAGGGGTTACAACAATGCGAGCATTAACCATTGTTTTAACAAAGCAAGTGGTATTGACAGAAAAGACCTCATCCAATATAAAGAAAAGAACGCGAACAACAGAGTGCCATTTGTCATTACATACCATCCTGCGCTCAGTAATTTATCCAGCATCGTTCGTGAGCACTGGACAACCATACAAAAACACCCAGAACTGTGTAAAATCTTCAAAGAACCACCCGTCTTGGCCTTCAGGAAACCCAAAAGTTTGAAAGACATCTTGGTGAGAGCTGACATCTCCCCTCGATCTGCCTACAATGGTCAGTGTCAAAAATGTGATTCGAGACGATGTATGACGTGCAAAAACATCCAATGCACACAAAAATTCAGCAGCACACATACAGGAGAACAATTCATCATATACTGCAATGCCAACTGCAAGACAGAAAATATTATTTACCTCCTGGAATGTGCAATTTGTGGTCTTCAATACATCGGAGAAACTAAACAACAACTTAGTAAATGCTTGAATGGCCACAGAAGCGATGCAAATTGCAAACCTGACCTTCCACTCAGCAGACATCTCAGATCGACGGGCCACCATGATTCTTTCGGCAAACTAAAGGTCACCATAATTGACCATAACCCCAAGTGGGATGATAAAAGCAGACAGGAACGGGAAAGCTTCTTGATTAGAAAACTTAAGACCTTATGACCGAATGGAATCAATGAGAAAAAGTAATATCCTCTCTTGACTCCTATTCGTGTTGATCTCCTCCAGTCGTATTAGGACATACAGTTTGCTCTATTGGCCCAAAGTATATATTCCACACTGGGGCGCGCCGTTTTTTTGAATGAGTTTGGGTATCATACCGTTTTCAACAATATTTTGACAGTGCTATTTCATACATTTACCAATAATGTCTCATTTTTATATTTATTTTTATTTCTAATTTAACATTTATTTAAATGTGTAGCCCTATTGTATATTTATATTATTGTTACTGTACTTTTATTAATTTATATGTAGGATTTCCATTCTTTTATGCATGTAGTTTCATATGTGCATCTTCTGGTTCTTTTGTGCCGTACATGGACCGTCAAAAACTTTTTTGAAATTTGAAAAGTCGCCATATTGTTTCGAGATTTTATTTAATTTGACATTGATAAAGTCCCTCGGTGGGACGAAAATTTTGTCATTCTACGAAGTGTTTAATTCTTTATCACTTTGTTTTGTGTACTTGGTGTTGTTTTACAAACCATTTTAGACGTTTATACGTCTGAAAATTAAACCAAACAGTGTTAGAATTAGATTTTAGAGCTGTCAAATTTTTGTTCTTCCCTCGACGGGATTTGAACCCACACAATTGATACACTGCAGCATCATTTGCTTAGCCTTACGTCTAGCGCCCTAGACCACTCGTACACATCCACTCCCTAAAAAGGAGCTTCAATAATCGTAGTGTTACCATTCTCGTAAGGCAAATCTAGTGATAGACATAAGACATGTGTATAAGCGTGTGTAGATGGTACATATATACTTAATATTATAATTTGACAGCAATCTAGCTCAGCAATTTTTAATATATATTGCATAGGATAATGAAGAATTCATTATACAGTCACAGGAAATAAAGTATATTATAAAAACGTATAGAAGCAAGTGACAAACATACACTATATCTGTCCCACTGGATCGCAAAGTTATTAAGGATACTAGGTTAATACTAAATATTATATACGTCTGAAAATTAAACCAAACGGGCTTAGAATTAGATTGTAGAGCTGTCAAATTTTTGTTCTTCCCTCGACCGGATTTGAACCCACACCATTGATGCACTGCAGCATCATTCGCTTAGCCTTACGGCCAGCGCCCTACACCACTCAACCACATCCACTCCCTAACAAAGGAGCTTCAATAATCGTAGTGGTACCTTTTCTCGTAAGGCAAATCTAGGTATAGACGTAAGACATGTGTATAAGCGTGTGTAGATGGTACATATATACTTAATATTATAATTTGACAGCAATCTAACTCGGCAATTTTTAATATATATTGCATAGCATAATGAAGAATTATTATACAGTCACAGGAAATAAAGTATATTATACAAACGTCTAGAAGCAAGTGACAACCATACAATATATCTGTCCCACTGGATCTCAAAGTTACTAAGGATATATATATGTATATATATATATATATATATACGTCTGAAAATTAAACCAAACAGTGTTAGAATTAGATTTTAGAGCTGTCAAATTTTTGTTCTTCCCTCGACGGGATTTGAACCCACACCATTGTTACACTGCAGCACCATTCGCTTAGCCTTACGTCCAGCGCCCTAGACCACTCGACTACATCCACTCCCTAAAAAAGGAGCTTCAATAGTCGTAGTGTTACCTTGTCTCGTAAGGCAAATCTAGGGATAGACGTAAGACATGTGTATAAGCGTGTGTAGATGGTACATATATACTTAATATTATAATTTGACAGCAATCTAACTCAGCAATTTTTAATATATTGGATAGGATAATGAAGAATTATTCATTATACCGTCACAGGAAATAAAGTATATTATACAAACGTCTAGAAGCAAGTGACAACCATACAATATATCTGTCCCACTGGATCTCAAAGTTACTTTAAAGGATACTAGGTTAATACTAAATATTATATACGTCTGAAAATTAAACCAAACAGTGTTAGAATTAGATTTTAGAGCTGTCAAATTTTTGTTCTTCCCTCGACGGGATTTGAACCCACACCATTGTTACACTGCAGCATCATTTGCTTAGCCTTACGTCAAGCGCCCTAGACCACTCGACTACATCCACTCCCTAAAAAAGGAGCTTCAATAGTCGTAGTGTTACCTTGTCTCGTAAGGCAAATCTAGGGATAGACGTAAGACATGTGTATAAGCGTGTGTAGATGGTACATATATACTTAATATTATAATTTGACAGCAATCTAACTCAGCAATTTTTAATATATTGGATAGGATAATGAAGAATTATTCATTATACAGTCACAGGAAATAAAGTATATTATACAAACGTCTAGAAGCAAGTGACAACCATACAATATATCTGTCCCACTGGATCTCAAAGTTACTTTAAAGGATACTAGGTTAATACTAAATATTATATACGTCTGAAAATTAAACTAAACAGTGTTAGAATTAGATATTAGAGCTGTCAAATTTTTGTTCTTCCCTCGACGGGATTTGAACCCACAACATTGTTACACTGCAGCACCATTCGCTTAGCCTTACGTCCAGCGCCCTAGACCACTCGACTACATCCACTCCCTAAAAAAGGAGCTTCAATAGTCGTAGTGTTACCTTGTCTTGTAAGGCAAATCTAGGGATAGACGTAAGACATGTGTATAAGCGTGTGTAGATGGTACATATATACTTAATATTATAATTTGACAGCAATCTAACACAGCAATTTTTAATATATTGGATAGGATAATGAAGAATTATTCATTATACAGTCACAGGAAATAAAGTATATTATACAAACGTCTAGAAGCAAGTGACAACCATACAATATATCTGTCCCACTGGATCTCAAAGTTACTTTAAAGGATACTAGGTTAATACTAAATATTATATACGTCTGAAAATTAAACCAAACAGTGTTAGAATTAGATTTTAGAGCTGTCAAATTTTTGTTCTTCCCTCGACGGGATTTGAACCCACACCATTGTTACACTGCAGCATCATTTGCTTAGCCTTACGTCAAGCGCCCTAGACCACTCGACTACATCCACTCCCTAAAAAAGGAGCTTCAATAGTCGTAGTGTTACCTTGTCTCGTAAGGCAAATCTAGGGATAGACGTAAGACATGTGTATAAGCGTGTGTAGATGGTACATATATACTTAATATTATAATTTGACAGCAATCTAACACAGCAATTTTTAATATATTGGATAGGATAATGAAGAATTATTCATTATACAGTCACAGGAAATAAAGTATATTATACAAACGTCTAGAAGCAAGTGACAACCATACAATATATCTGTCCCACTGGATCTCAAAGTTACTTTAAAGGATACTAGGTTAATACTAAATATTATATACGTCTGAAAATTAAACTAAACAGTGTTAGAATTAGATTTTAGAGCTGTCAAATTTTTGTTCTTCCCTCGACGGGATTTGAACCCACAACATTGTTACACTGCAGCACCATTCGCTTAGCCTTACGTCCAGCGCCCTAGACCACTCGACTACATCCACTCCCTAAAAAAGGAGCTTCAATAGTCGTAGTGTTACCTTGTCTCGTAAGGCAAATCTAGGGATAGACGTAAGACATGTGTATAAGCGTGTGCAGATGGTACATATATACTTAATATTATAATTTGACAGCAATCTAACACAGCAATTTTTAATATATTGGATAGGATAATGAAGAATTATTCATTATACAGTCACAGGAAATAAAGTATATTATACAAACGTCTAGAAGCAAGTGACAACCATACAATATATCTGTCCCACTGGATCTCAAAGTTACTTTAAAGGATACTAGGTTAATACTAAATATTATATACGTCTGAAAATTAAACCAAACAGTGTTAGAATTAGATTTTAGAGCTGTCAAATTTTTGTTCTTCCCTCGACGGGATTTGAACCCACACCATTGTTACACTGCAGCACCATTCGCTTAGCCTTACGTCCAGCGCCCTAGACCACTCGACTACATCCACTCCCAAAAAAAGGAGCTTCAATAGTCGTAGTGTTACCTTGTCTCGTAAGGCAAATCTAGGGATAGACGTAAGACATGTGTATAAGCGTGTGTAGATGGTACATATATACTTAATATTATAATTTGACAGCAATCTAACTCAGCAATTTTTAATATATTGGATAGGATAATGAAGAATTATTCATTATACAGTCACAGGAAATAAAGTATATTATACAAACGTCTAGAAGCAAGTGACAACCATACAATATATCTGTCCCACTGGATCTCAAAGTTACTTTAAAGGATACTAGGTTAATACTAAATATTATATACGTCTGAAAATTAAACCAAACAGTGTTAGAATTAGATTTTAGAGCTGTCAAATTTTTGTTCTTCCCTCGACGGGATTTGAACCCACACCATTGTTACACTGCAGCACCATTCGCTTAGCCTTACGTCCAGCGCCCTAGACCACTCGACTACATCCACTCCCAAAAAAAGGAGCTTCAATAGTCGTAGTGTTACCTTGTCTCGTAAGGCAAATCTAGGGATAGACGTAAGACATGTGTATAAGCGTGTGTAGATGGTACATATATACTTAATATTATAATTTGACAGCAATCTAACTCAGCAATTTTTAATATATTGGATAGGATAATGAAGAATTATTCATTATACAGTCACAGGAAATAAAGTATATTATACAAACGTCTAGAAGCAAGTGACAACCATACAATATATCTGTCCCACTGGATCTCAAAGTTACTTTAAAGGATACTAGGTTAATACTAAATATTATATACGTCTGAAAATTAAACTAAACAGTGTTAGAATTAGATTTTAGAGCTGTCAAATTTTTGTTCTTCCCTCGACGGGATTTGAACCCACACCATTGTTACTCTGTAGTACCATTCGCTTAGCCTTACGTCCAGCGCCCTAGAGCTCTCGACTACATCCACTCCCTAAAAAAGGAGCTTCAATAGTCGTAGTGTTACCTTGTCTCGTAAGGCAAATCTAGGGATAGACGTAAGACATGTGTATAAGCGTGTGTAGATGGTACATATATACTTAATATTATAATTTGACAGCAATCTAACTCAGCAATTTTTAATATATTGGATAGGATAATGAAGAATTATTCATTATACAGTCACAGGAAATAAAGTATATTATACAAACGTCTAGAAGCAAGTGACAACCATACACTATATCTGTCCCACTGGATCTCAAAGTTACTTTAAAGGATACTAGGTTAATACTAAATATTATATACGTCTGAAAATTAAACCAAACAGTGTTAGAATTAGATTTTAGAGCTGTCAAATTTTTGTTCTTCCCTCGACGGGATTTGAACCCACACCATTGTTACACTGCAGCATCATTTGCTTAGCCTTACGTCAAGCGCCCTAGACCACTCGACTACATCCACTCCCTAAAAAAGGAGCTTCAATAGTCGTAGTGTTACCTTGTCTCGTAAGGCAAATCTAGGGATAGACGTAAGACATGTGTATAAGCGTGTGTAGATGGTACATATATACTTAATATTATAATTTGACAGCAATCTAACTCAGCAATTTTTAATATATTGGATAGGATAATGAAGAATTATTCATTATACAGTCACAGGAAATAAAGTATATTATACAAACGTCTAGAAGCAAGTGACAACCATACAATATATCTGTCCCACTGGATCTCAAAGTTACTTTAAAGGATACTAGGTTAATACTAAATATTATATACGTCTGAAAATTAAACCAAACAGTGTTAGAATTAGATTTTAGAGCTGTCAAATTTTTGTTCTTCCCTCGACGGGATTTGAACCCACACCATTGTTACACTGCAGCACCATTCGCTTAGCCTTACGTCCAGTGCCCTAGACCACTCGACTACATCCACTCCCTAAAAAAGGAGCTTCAATAGTCGTAGTGTTACCTTGTCTCGTAAGGCAAATCTAGGGATAGACGTAAGACATGTGTATAAGCGTGTGTAGATGGTACATATATACTTAATATTATAATTTGACAGCAATCTAACTCAGCAATTTTTAATATATTGGATAGGATAATGAAGAATTATTCATTATACAGTCACAGGAAATAAAGTATATTATACAAACGTCTAGAAGCAAGTGACAACCATACAATATATCTGTCCCACTGGATCTCAAAGTTACTATAAATGATACTAGGTTAATACTAAGTATTATATACGTCTGAAAATTAAACCAAACAGTGTTAGAATTAGAATTTAGAGCTGTCACATTTTTGTTCTTCCCTCGACGGGATTTGAACCCACACCATTGTTACACTGCAGCACCATTCGCTTAGCCTTACGTCCAGCGCCCTAGACCACTCGACTACATCCACTCCCTAAAAAAGGAGCTTCAATAGTCGTAGTGTTACCTTGTCTCGTAAGGCAAATCTAGGGATAGACGTAAGACATGTGTATAAGCGTGTGTAGATGGTACATATATACTTAATATTATAATTTGACAGCAATCTAACTCAGCAATTTTTAATATATTGGATAGGATAATGAAGAATTATTCATTATACAGTCACAGGAAATAAAGTATATTATACAAACGTCTAGAAGCAAGTGACAACCATACAATATATCTGTCCCACTGGATCTCAAAGTTACTTTAAAGGATACTAGGTTAATACTAAATATTATATACGTCTGAAAATTAAACTAAACAGTGTTAGAATTAGATTTTAGAGCTGTCAAATTTTTGTTCTTCCCTCGACGGGATTTGAACCCACAACATTGTTACACTGCAGCACCATTCGCTTAGCCTTACGTCCAGCGCCCTAGACCACTCGACTACATCCACTCCCTAAAAAAGGAGCTTCAATAGTCGTAGTGTTACCTTGTCTCGTAAGGCAAATCTAGGGATAGACGTAAGACATGTGTATAAGCGTGTGTAGATGGTACATATATACTTAATATTATAATTTGACAGCAATCTAACACAGCAATTTTTAATATATTGGATAGGATAATGAAGAATTATTCATTATACAGTCACAGGAAATAAAGTATATTATACAAACGTCTAGAAGCAAGTGACAACCATACAATATATCTGTCCCACTGGATCTCAAAGTTACTTTAAAGGATACTAGGTTAATACTAAATATTATATACGTCTGAAAATTAAACCAAACAGTGTTAGAATTAGATTTTAGAGCTGTCAAATTTTTGTTCTTCCCTCGACGGGATTTGAACCCACACCATTGTTACACTGCAGCACCATTCGCTTAGCCTTACGTCCAGCGCCCTAGACCACTCGACTACATCCACTCCCAAAAAAAGGAGCTTCAATAGTCGTAGTGTTACCTTGTCTCGTAAGGCAAATCTAGGGATAGACGTAAGACATGTGTATAAGCGTGTGTAGATGGTACATATATACTTAATATTATAATTTGACAGCAATCTAACTCAGCAATTTTTAATATATTGGATAGGATAATGAAGAATTATTCATTATACAGTCACAGGAAATAAAGTATATTATACAAACGTCTAGAAGCAAGTGACAACCATACAATATATCTGTCCCACTGGATCTCAAAGTTACTTTAAAGGATACTAGGTTAATACTAAATATTATATACGTCTGAAAATTAAACTAAACAGTGTTAGAATTAGATTTTAGCGCTGTCAAATTTTTGTTCTTCCCTCGACGGGATTTGAACCCACACCATTGTTACACTGCAGCACCATTCGCTTAGCCTTACGTCCAGCGCCCTAGACCACTCGACTACATCCACTCCCTAAAAAAGGAGCTTCAATAGTCGTAGTGTTACCTTGTCTCGTAAGGCAAATCTAGGGATAGACGTAAGACATGTGTATAAGCGTGTGTAGATGGTACATATATACTTAATATTATAATTTGACAGCAATCTAACTCAGCAATTTTTAATATATTGGATAGGATAATGAAGAATTATTCATTATACAGACACAGGAAATAAAGTATATTATACAAACGTCTAGAAGCAAGTGACAACCATACAATATATCTGTCCCACTGGATCTCAAAGTTACTTTAAAGGATACTAGGTTAATACTAAATATTATATACGTCTGAAAATTAAACCAAACAGTGTTAGAATTAGATTTTAGAGCTGTCAAATTTTGTTCTTCCCTCGACGGGATTTGAACCCACACCATTGTTACACTGCAGCACCATTCGCTTAGCCTTACGTCCAGCGCCCTAGACCACTCGACTACATCCACTCCCTAAAAAAGGAGCTTCAATAGTCGTAGTGTTACCTTGTCTCGTAAGGCAAATCTAGGGATAGACGTAAGACATGTGTATAAGCGTGTGTAGATGGTACATATATACTTAATATTATAATTTGACAGCAATCTAACTCAGCAATTTTTAATATATTGGATAGGATAATGAAGACTTATTCATTATACCGTCACAGGAAATAAAGTATATTATACAAACGTCTAGAAGCAAGTGACAACCATACAATATATCTGTCCCACTGGATCTCAAAGTTACTTTAAAGGATACTAGGTTAATACTAAATATTATATACGTCTGAAAATTAAACCAAACAGTGTTAGAATTAGATTTTAGAGCTGTCAAATTTTTGTTCTTCCCTCGACGGGATTTGAACCCACACCATTGTTACTCTGTAGTACCATTCGCTTAGCCTTACGTCCAGCGCCCTAGACCTCTCGACTACATCCACTCCCTAAAAAAGGAGCTTCAATAGTCGTAGTGTTACCTTGTCTCGTAAGGCAAATCTAGGGATAGACGTAAGACATGTGTATAAGCGTGTGTAGATGGTACATATATACTTAATATTATAATTTGACAGCAATCTAACTCAGCAATTTTTAATATATTGGATAGGATAATGAAGAATTATTCATTATACAGTCACAGGAAATAAAGTATATTATACAAACGTCTAGAAGCAAGTGACAACCATACACTATATCTGTCCCACTGGATCTCAAAGTTACTTTAAAGGATACTAGGTTAATACTAAATATTATATACGTCTGAAAATTAAACCAAACAGTGTTAGAATTAGATTTTAGAGCTGTCAAATTTTTGTTCTTCCCTCGACGGGATTTGAACCCACACCATTGTTACACTGCAGCATCATTTGCTTAGCCTTACGTCAAGCGCCCTAGACCACTCGACTACATCCACTCCCTAAAAAAGGAGCTTCAATAGTCGTAGTGTTACCTTGTCTCGTAAGGCAAATCTAGGGATAGACGTAAGACATGTGTATAAGCGTGTGTAGATGGTACATATATACTTAATATTATAATTTGACAGCAATCTAACTCAGCAATTTTTAATATATTGGATAGGATAATGAAGAATTATTCATTATACAGTCACAGGAAATAAAGTATATTATACAAACGTCTAGAAGCAAGTGACAACCATACAATATATCTGTCCCACTGGATCTCAAAGTTACTTTAAAGGATACTAGGTTAATACTAAATATTATATACGTCTGAAAATTAAACTAAACAGTGTTAGAATTAGATTTTAGAGCTGTCAAATTTTTGTTCTTCCCTCGACGGGATTTGAACCCACAACATTGTTACACTGCAGCACCATTCGCTTAGCCTTACGTCCAGCGCCCTTGACCACTCGACTACATCCACTCCCTAAAAAAGGAGCTTCAATAGTCGTAGTGTTACCTTGTCTCGTAAGGCAAATCTAGGGATAGACGTAAGACATGTGTATAAGCGTGTGTAGATGGTACATATATACTTAATATTATAATTTGACAGCAATCTAACACAGCAATTTTTAATATATTGGATAGGATAATGAAGAATTATTCATTATACAGTCACAGGAAATAAAGTATATTATACAAACGTCTAGAAGCAAGTGACAACCATACAATATATCTGTCCCACTGGATCTCAAAGTTACTTTAAAGGATACTAGGTTAATACTAAATATTATATACGTCTGAAAATTAAACCAAACAGTGTTAGAATTAGATTTTAGAGCTGTCAAATTTTTGTTCTTCCCTCGACGGGATTTGAACCCACACCATTGTTACACTGCAGCACCATTCGCTTAGCCTTACGTCCAGCGCCCTAGACCACTCGACTACATCCACTCCCTAAAAAAGGAGCTTCAATAGTCGTAGTGTTACCTTGTCTCGTAAGGCAAATCTAGGGATAGACGTAAGACATGTGTATAAGCGTGTGTAGATGGTACATATATACTTAATATTATAATTTGACAGCAATCTAACTCAGCAATTTTTAATATATTGGATAGGATAATGAAGAATTATTCATTATACAGTCACAGGAAATAAAGTATATTATACAAACGTCTAGAAGCAAGTGACAACCATACAATATATCTGTCCCACTGGATCTCAAAGTTACTTTAAAGGATACTAGGTTAATACTAAATATTATATACGTCTGAAAATTAAACTAAACAGTGTTAGAATTAGATTTTAGAGCTGTCAAATTTTTGTTCTTCCCTCGACGGGATTTGAACCCACAACATTGTTACACTGCAGCACCATTCGCTTAGCCTTACGTCCAGCGCCCTAGACCACTCGACTACATCCACTCCCTAAAAAAGGAGCTTCAATAGTCGTAGTGTTACCTTGTCTCGTAAGGCAAATCTAGGGATAGACGTAAGACATGTGTATAAGCGTGTGTAGATGGTACATATATACTTAATATTATAATTTGACAGCAATCTAACACAGCAATTTTTAATATATTGGATAGGATAATGAAGAATTATTCATTATACAGTCACAGGAAATAAAGTATATTATACAAACGTCTAGAAGCAAGTGACAACCATACAATATATCTGTCCCACTGGATCTCAAAGTTACTTTAAAGGATACTAGGTTAATACTAAATATTATATACGTCTGAAAATTAAACCAAACAGTGTTAGAATTAGATTTTAGAGCTGTCAAATTTTTGTTCTTCCCTCGACGGGATTTGAACCCACACCATTGTTACACTGCAGCACCATTCGCTTAGCCTTACGTCCAGCGCCCTAGACCACTCGACTACATCCACTCCCAAAAAAAGGAGCTTCAATAGTCGTAGTGTTACCTTGTCTCGTAAGGCAAATCTAGGGATAGACGTAAGACATGTGTATAAGCGTGTGTAGATGGTACATATATACTTAATATTATAATTTGACAGCAATCTAACTCAGCAATTTTTAATATATTGGATAGGATAATGAAGAATTATTCATTATACAGTCACAGGAAATAAAGTATATTATACAAACGTCTAGAAGCAAGTGAAAACCATACAATATATCTGTCCCACTGGATCTCAAAGTTACTTTAAAGGATACTAGGTTAATACTAAATATTATATACGTCTGAAAATTAAACCAAACAGTGTTACAATTAGATTTTAGAGCTGTCAAATTTTTGTTCTTCCCTCGACGGGATTTGAACCCACACCCTGCAGCACCATTCGCTTAGCCTTACGTCCAGCGCCCTAGACCACTCGACTACATCCACTCCCTAAAAAAGGAGCTTCAATAGTCGTAGTGTTACCTTGTCTCGTAAGGCAAATCTAGGGATAGACGTAAGACATGTGTATAAGCGTGTGTAGATGGTACATATATACTTAATATTATAATTTGACAGCAATCTAACTCAGCAATTTTTAATATATTGGATAGGATAATGAAGAATTATTCATTATACAGACACAGGAAATAAAGTATATTATACAAACGTCTAGAAGCAAGTGACAACCATACAATATATCTGTCCCACTGGATCTCAAAGTTACTTTAAAGGATACTAGGTTAATACTAAATATTATATACGTCTGAAAATTAAACCAAACAGTGTTAGAATTAGATTTTAGAGCTGTCAAATTTTGTTCTTCCCTCGACGGGATTTGAACCCACACCATTGTTACACTGCAGCACCATTCGCTTAGCCTTACGTCCAGCGCCCTAGACCACTCGACTACATCCACTCCCTAAAAAAGGAGCTTCAATAGTCGTAGTGTTACCTTGTCTCGTAAGGCAAATCTAGGGATAGACGTAAGACATGTGTATATGCGTGTGTAGATGGTACATATATACTTAATATTATAATTTGACAGCAATCTAACTCAGCAATTTTTAATATATTGGATAGGATAATGAAGAATTATTCATTATACAGTCACAGGAAATAAAGTATATTATACAAACGTCTAGAAGCAAGTGACAACCATACAATATATCTGTCCCACTGGATCTCAAAGTTACTTTAAATGATACCAGGTTAATACTAAGTATTATATACGTCTGAAAATTAAACCAAACAGTGTTAGAATTAGATTTTAGAGCTGTCAAATTTTTGTTCTTCCCTCGACGGGATTTGAACCCACACCATTGTTACACTGCAGCACCATTCGCTTAGCCTTACGTCCAGCGCCCTTGACCACTCGACTACATCCACTCCCTAAAAAAGGAGCTTCAATAGTCGTAGTGTTACCTTGTCTCGTAAGGCAAATCTAGGGATAGACGTAAGACATGTGTATAAGCGTGTGTAGGTGGTACATATATACTTAATATTATAATTTGACAGCAATCTAACTCAGCAATTTTTAATATATTGGATAGGATAATGAAGAATTATTCATTATACAGTCACAGGAAATAAAGTATATTATACAAACGTCTAGAAGCAAGTGACAACCATACAATATATCTGTCCCACTGGATCTCAAAGTTACTTTAAAGGATACTAGGTTAATACTAAATATTATATACGTCTGAAAATTAAACCAAACAGTGTTAGAATTAGATTTTAGCGCTGTCAAATTTTTGTTCTTCCCTCGACGGGATTTGAACCCACACCATTGTTACACTGCAGCACCATTCGCTTAACCTTACGTCCAGCGCCCTAGACCACTCGACTACATCCACTCCCTAAAAAAGGAGCTTCAATAGTCGTAGTGTTACCTTGTCTCGTAAGGCAAATCTAGGGATAGACGTAAGACATGTGTATAAGCGTGTGTAGATGGTACATATATACTTAATATTATAATTTGACAGCAATCTAACTCAGCAATTTTTAATATATTGGATAGGATAATGAAGAATTATTCATTATACAGACACAGGAAATAAAGTATATTATACAAACGTCTAGAAGCAAGTGACAACCATACAATATATCTGTCCCACTGGATCTCAAAGTTACTTTAAAGGATACTAGGTTAATACTAAATATTATATACGTCTGAAAATTAAACCAAACAGTGTTAGAATTAGATTTTAGAGCTGTCAAATTTTGTTCTTCCCTCGACGGGATTTGAACCCACACCATTGTTACACTGCAGCACCATTCGCTTAGCCTTACGTCCAGCGCCCTAGACCACTCGACTACATCCACTCCCTAAAAAAGGAGCTTCAATTGTCGTAGTGTTACCTTTTCTCGTAAGGCAAATCTAGGGATAGACGTAAGACATGTGTATATGCGTGTGTAGATGGTACATATATACTTAATATTATAATTTGACAGCAATCTAACTCAGCAATTTTTAATATATTGGATAGGATAATGAAGAATTATTCATTATACAGTCACAGGAAATAAAGTATATTATACAAACGTCTAGAAGCAAGTGACAACCATACAATATATCTGTCCCACTGGATCTCAAAGTTACTTTAAATGATACCAGGTTAATACTAAGTATTATATACGTCTGAAAATTAAACCAAACAGTGTTAGAATTAGATTTTAGAGCTGTCAAATTTTTGTTCTTCCCTCGACGGGATTTGAACCCACACCATTGTTACACTGCAGCACCATTCGCTTAGCCTTACGTCCAGCGCCCTTGACCACTCGACTACATCCACTCCCTAAAAAAGGAGCTTCAATAGTCGTAGTGTTACCTTGTCTCGTAAGGCAAATCTAGGGATAGACGTAAGACATGTGTATAAGCGTGTGTAGGTGGTACATATATACTTAATATTATAATTTGACAGCAATCTAACTCAGCAATTTTTAATATATTGGATAGGATAATGAAGAATTATTCATTATACAGGTCACAGGAAATAAAGTATATTATACAAACGTCTAGAAGCAAGTGACAACCATACAATATATCTGTCCCACTGGATCTCAAAGTTACTTTAAAGGATACTAGGTTAATACTAAATAGTATATACGTCTGAAAATTAAACCAAACAGTGTTACAATTAGATTTTAGAGCTGTCAAATTTTTGTTCTTCCCTCGACGGGATTTGAACCCACACCATTGTTACACTGCAGCACCATTCGCTTAGCCTTACGTCCAGCGCCCTAGACCACTCGACTACATCCACTCCCTAAAAAAGGAGCTTCAATAGTCGTAGTGTTACCTTGTCTCGTAAGGCAAATCTAGGGATAGACGTAAGACATGTGTATAAGCGTGTGTAGATGGTACATATATACTTAATATTATAATTTGACAGCAATCTAACTCAGCAATTTTTAATATATTGGATAGGATAATGAAGAATTATTCATTATACAGTCACAGGAAATAAAGTATATTATACAAACGTCTAGAAGCAAGTGACAACAATACAATATATCTGTCCCACTGGATCTCAAAGTTACTTTAAAGGATACTAGGTTAATACTAAATATTATATACGTCTGAAAATTAAACCAAACAGTGTTAGAATTAGATTTTAGCGCTGTCAAATTTTTGTTCTTCCCTCGACGGGATTTGAACCCACACCATTGTTACACTGCAGCACCATTCGCTTAGCCTTACGTCCAGCGCCCTAGACCACTCGACTACATCCACTCCCTAAAAAAGGAGCTTCAATAGTCGTAGTGTTACCTTGTCTCGTAAGGCAAATCTAGGGATAGACGTAAGACATGTGTATAAGCGTGTGTAGATGGTACATATTTACTTAATATTATAATTTGACAGCAATCTAACTCAGCAATTTTTAATATATTGGATAGGATAATGAAGAATTATTCATTATACAGTCACAGGAAATAAAGTATATTATACAAACGTCTAGAAGCAAGTGACAACCATACAATATATCTGTCCCACTGGATCTCAAAGTTACTTTAAAGGATACTAGGTTAATACTAAATATTATATACGTCTGAAAATTAAACCAAACAGTGTTAGAATTAGATTTTAGAGCTGTCACATTTTTGTTCTTCCCTCGACGGGATTTGAACCCACACCATTGTTACACTGCAGCACCATTCGCTTAGCCTTACGTCCAGCGCCCTAGTCCACTCGACTACATCCACTCCCTAAAAAAGGAGCTTCAATAGTCGTAGTGTTACCTTGTCTCGTAAGGCAAATCTAGGGATAGACGTAAGACATGTGTATAAGCGTGTGTAGATGGTACATATATACTTAATATTATAATTTGACAGCAATCTAACTCAGCAATTTTTAATATATTGGATAGGATAATGAAGAATTATTCATTATACAGTCACAGGAAATAAAGTATATTATACAAACGTCTAGAAGCAAGTGACAACCATACAATATATCTGTCCCACTGGATCTCAAAGTTACTTTAAAGGATACTAAGTTAATACTAAATATTATATACGTCTGAAAATTAAACCAAACAGTGTTAGAATTAGATTTTAGAGCTGTCACATTTTTGTTCTTCCCTCGACGGGATTTAAACCCACACCATTGTTACACTGCAGCACCATTCGCTTAGCCTTACGTCCAGCGCCCTAGACCACTCGACTACATCCACTCCCTAAAAAAGGAGCTTCAATAGTCGTAGTGTTACCTTGTCTCGTAAGGCAAATCTAGGGATAGACGTAAGACATGTGTATAAGCGTGTGTAGATGGTACATATATACTTAATATTATAATTTGACCGCAATCTAACTCAGCAATTATTAATATATTGGATAGGATAATGAAGAATTATTCATTATACAGTCACAGGAAATAAAGTATATTATACAAACGTCTAGAAGCAAGTGACAACCATACAATATATCTGTCCCACTGGATCTCAAAGTTACTTTAAAGGATACTAGGTTAATACTAAATATTATATACGTCTGAAAATTAAACCAAACAGTGTTAGAATTAGATTTTAGAGCTGTCAAAGTTTTGTTCTTCCCTCGACGGGATTTGAACCCACACCATTGTTACACTGCAGCACCATTCGCTTATCCTTACGTCCAGCGCCCTAGACCACTCGACTACATCCACTCCCAAAAAAAGGAGCTTCAATAGTCGTAGTGTTACCTTGTCTCGTAAGGCAAATATAGGGATAGACGTAAGACATGTGTATAAGCGTGTGTAGATGGTACATATATACTTAATATTATAATTTGACAGCAATCTAACTCAGCAATTTTTAATATATTGGATAGGATAATGAAGAATTATTCATTATGCAGTCACAGGAAATAAAGTATATTATACAAACGTCTAGAAGCAAGTGACAACCATACAATATATCTGTCCCACTGTATCTCAAAGTTACTTTAAAGTATACTAGGTTAATACTAAATATTATATACGTCTGAAAATTAAACCAAACAGTGTTAGAATTAGATTTTAGAGCTGTCAAATTTTTGTTCTTCCCTCGACGGGATTTGAACCCACACCATTGTTACACTGCAGCACCATTCGCTTAGCCCTACGTCCAGCGCCCTAGACCACTCGACTACATCCACTCCCTAAAAAAGGAGCTTCAATAGTCGTAGTGTTACCTTGTCTCGTAAGGCAAATCTAGGGATAGACGTAAGACATGTGTATAAGCGTGTGTAGATGGTACATATATACTTAATATTATAATTTGACAGCAATCTAACTCAGCAATTTTTAATATATTGGATAGGATAATGAAGAATTATTCATTATACAGTCACAGGAAATAAAGTATATTATACAAACGTCTAGAAGCAAGTGACAACCATACAATATATCTGTCCCACTGGATCTCAAAGTTACTTTAAAGGATACTAGGTTAATACTAAATATTATATACGTCTGAAATTTAAACCAAACAGTGTTAGAATTAGATTTTAGAGCTGTCAAATTTTTGTTCTTCCCTCGACGGGATTTGAACCCACACCATTGTTACACTGCAGCACCATTCGCTTAGCCCTACGTCCAGCGCCCTAGACCACTCGACTACATCCACTCCCTAAAAAAGGAGCTTCAATAGTCGTAGTGTTACCTTGTCTCGTAAGGCAAATATAGGGATAGACGTAAGACATGTGTATAAGCGTGTGTAGATGGTACATATATACTTAATATTATAATTTGATAGCAATCTAACTCAGCAATTTTTAATATATTGGATAGGGTAATGAAGAATTATTCATTATACAGTCACAGGAAATAAAGTATATTATACAAACGTCTAGAAGCAAGTGACAACCATACAATATATCTGTCCCACTGGATCTCAAAGTTACTTTAAAGGATACTAGGTTAATACTAAATATTATATACGTCTGAAATTTAAACCAAACAGTGTTAGAATTAGATTTTAGAGCTGTAAATTTTTTGTTCTTCCCTCGACGGGATTTGAACCCACACCATTGTTACACTGCAGCACCATTCGCTTAGCCTTACGTCCAGCGCCCTAGACCACTCGACTACATCCACTCCCTAAAAAAGGAGCTTCAATAGTCGTAGTGTTACCTTGTCTCGTAAGGCAAATCTAGGGATAGACGTAAGACATGTGTATAAGCGTGTGTAGATGGTACATATATACTTAATTTTATAATTTGACAGCAATCTAACTCAGCAATTTTTAATATATTGGATAGGATAATGAAGAATTATTCATTATACAGTCACAGGAAATAAAGTATATTATACAAACGTCTAGAAGCAAGTGACAACCATACAATATATCTGTCCCACTGGATCTCAAAGTTACTTTATAGGATACTAGGTTAATACTAAATATTATATACGTCTGAAAATTAAACCAAACAGTGTTAGAATTAGATTTTAGAGCTGTCAAATTTTTGTTCTTCCCTCGACGGGATTTGAACCCACACCATTGTTACCATGGGTGAAAGGTATTGATGTTTGTCTGTGGGCTTAGAGTAGAAAATCAGTTGTCATGTTGCCCTCCTTGACCGTGGTGGTAGTATCAAGGAAGGACATTTTGTGAAGACCTATCAACATACGAATCGGACATAAAAGAAGTCACTGATATTCCTAGATTTGTCCAGAAAAGTAATTGGATCCCGAAACCTAGCAAAAATACCAGGCTAGAATCGGTCATTAACCTAATTAAGTCAGATATCAAACACAATGTTGACGTACATTTCCCCAAGACCGACAACTTAACACAGGCAGAAAGATCAGCCCTTAGGGATATACATGAAAGAGATGATATTATTATTAAGCCAGCAGATAAGGGGAATGCAGTAGTAGTCATGGATAAAACGACATATATACAAGAAGCAGAAAGACAACAGTCCGATTGTCGATTCTACGAAAAATTAGATTCTGACCCTACACTAGATTTTGCGCAGAAGATCATACGAGCCTTAGAGGCTATGCATGCTCGTGGCCACTTAGACAATAAGACCATGGAGTACCTTACTCCAGAGGATCCCAAGCCAGGCCGTTTCTATCTGCTGCCTAAAATTCACAAGGAAAACAATCCGGGGAGACCGATTGTATCAGCCAATGGTCACCCAACTGAAAAGATATCGGAATTTATTGATTTTCACCTTCGGCCGTTCGTTGAAAACCTTCCATCACACATCAAAGATACTACCGACTACTTGAAGAAAATGGAAAACTTAGCCATTCCAGAAAATACCACGCTTGTTACCATGGATGTAACTTCCCTTTACACGAACATTCCCCATGATGACGGAATTGCCGCATGCAGAAAAATATGGGAACAACGAACAGATCAAGAACCTCCGACAGAATGTTTAGTAGAGATGCTTACACTAGTTCTAAAAAACAACAATTTTACTTTTGACGGAAATCACTATCTTCAAATAAATGGGACAGCTATGGGAACCAAAATGGCACCCTCCTATGCCAACATTTTTATTGGGGTACCTAGAAGAACGATTACTCCTCTCGTCACTTAAACAACCTCTTTCATGGTTCCGATTTATAGATGACGTTGACATGAAGTGGACACATGGCGATGAAGAGCTTGATGAATTTTTGGAACATGCCAACAGTATCCATCCGTCTATAAAATTCACACACGAAGTGTCGAAAACCAAAATGCTCACGTGACAATTTTTCAAATCGGATTACAGACGCTGATGAAGCTTGTCGGTCAAGCGAAATATCCGTCGATTTCATTATAATTATAGTCTTTTTGTAGACTTATAGTTATTTTTGTTACATTTTAACATATTTTTTTGATATCGTTGTGCTAACATTTTAGACGTTTATTTATCATTTTTGTTTGTTTGCACAGTATCGTTAACACTTGTTTCCGATCCGACATCTCGTAGATTTATACGTTGGCTACTTTTTCAGATGTTTATTTATTATTTTTCTTGAGTGAGCCTGTATTATGTTTTCGAATATAATCCGTATAAACCTATATTCATGGATTACAACTTTTATTTCAAAGATCTAAGAAATATCAAACAAAATCTAATTAAAATTGACCATCATATAAAAAATCTTTGTTGCTACATTTCGGTGAACAAAGTACCAAAAGAATTGAAAACCAAAGTAACGCCACAAACTCCTGGTATCAAAACTAATAATGTTTACCGACGTTGGGATAGAATTTTATTTGAATGTTCAACCCGAATTTTGAAACTTCTTTTAGACGATGCCTCATACCAAAAGAAAGGCCTCGTAAAAATATTTTCGGATTTGCTCAAAACCAGTGAAGAACAACTCTCGACAGACGATTTTACAAACATAAGCCGTCGTCTAGATGAAATTCAAAAATTAGAAGACACCAAATTTTCAAAGAAACGAGATGCTAAGTTTAAAAGGGATGGAATCAAACCCAAACTCCAATTGATTCCACCGAGGACACAGTGGGGAGGAGGACACGTACACGACGCTTCAGAAGGAAAAGGAAAGCAGAGAATAGAAAATCTAACGTGGTTGTCAATCTCTCCAGTAAACCCCTAAATTCAGCCGAATCATCGTTGCTTTCTAAGGGTTTAAATTTTTGTCCTAATCCTCCTAAAATAAATGTTCATGAACTCGATGAAGACCTGGATCAATTTGCACGACGGCTTAGAATTAAAGAATATTTTCATTCAAAGAAAGAAACCAGTGAAGACCTATCAACAGACGAATCGGACATAAAAGAAGTCACTGATATTCCTAGATTTGTCAAGAAAAGTAATTGGATCCCGAAACCTAGCAAAAATACCAGGCTAGAATCGGTCATTAACCTAATTAAGTCAGATATCAAACACAATGTTGACGTACATTTCCCCAAGACCGACAACTTAACACAGGCAGAAAGATCAGCCCTTAGGGATATACATGAAAGAGATGATAGTATTATTAAGCCAGCAGATAAGGGGAGTGCAGTAGTAGTCATGGATAAAACGACATATATACAAGAAGCAGAAAGACAACTGTCCGATTGTCGATTCTACGAAAAATTAGATTCTGACCCTACACTAGATTTTGCGCAGAAGATCATACGAGCCTTAGAGGCTATGCATGCTCGTGGCCACTTAGACAATAAGACCATGGAGTACCTTACTCCAGAGGATCCCAAGCCAGGCCGTTTCTATCTGCTGCCTAAAATTCACAAGGAAAACAATCCGGGGAGACCGATTGTATCAGCCAATGGTCACCCAACTGAAAAGATATCGGAATTTATTGATTTTCACCTTCGGCCGTTCGTTGAAAACCTTCCATCACACATCAAAGATACTACCGACTACTTGAAGAAAATGGAAAATTTAGCCATTCCAGAAAATACCACGCTTGTTACCATGGATGTAACTTCCCTTTACACGAACATTCCCCATGATGACGGAATTGCCGCATGCAGAAAAATATGGGAACAACGAACAGATCAAGAACCTCCGACAGAATGTTTAGTAGAGATGCTTACACTAGTTCTAAAAAACAACAATTTTACTTTTGACGGAAATCACTATCTTCAAATAAATGGGACAGCTATGGGAACCAAAATGGCACCCTCCTATGCCAACATTTTTATTGGGGACCTAGAAGAACGATTACTCCTCTCGTCACTTAAACAACCTCTTTCATGGTTCCGATTTATAGATGACGTTGACATGAAGTGGACACATGGCGATAAAGAGCTTGATGAATTTTTGGAACATGCCAACAGTATCCATCCGTCTATAAAATTCACACACGAAGTGTCGAAAACCAAAATGTCCTTCCTTGATACTACCACCACGGTCAAGGAGGGCAACATGACAACTGATTTATACTCTAAGCCCACAGACAAACATCAATACCTTTCACCCAGTAGTTGCCATCCTAAGCACTGTTTTAAGAGTATCCCATTCAGCCAAGCCATTAGGGTAAAACGAATATGCTCCACTGTTGAAACCACCAAGCAAAGACTAGGAGATTTACGCCATCATTTGAAGAAACGGGGATATAATGACAAAGTTATAGAGAGTGGGTTTTCAAAAGCCAGTGAAATTAACAGAAATGACCTCCTGGAATACAAAGAAAAAAAGATCAACAAACGGGTTCCCCTTGTTCTCACTTACCATCCTTCTTTAGCCAAAATTGCAGGCATTGTCCGTCATCATTGGAAAGAAATTCAAAAAAGTGAAACGCTGGCCAAGTTGTTCCCTGAACCACCCGTTGTAGCGTTCCGGCGACCTAAAAGCATTAAGGATACACTGGTCAGAGCTGCGGTATCTAGACCTTCATCGACGGTCGGCCAGTGTAAACCATGTGGTGACAAGCGTTGCAAGTGCTGTCTCCAATTGCAACACACACAAGTGTTCCATAGCAAGACGAAAGGAAAGGAGTATAAGATATTTTGCAATGTCAATTGCAAAACACCTAATGTGGTTTACCTCCTTGACTGTCACGTCTGCGGGTCGCAATACGTAGGAGAAAGTGTCCAACCATTCAACAAAAGAATGAATGGACACATAAGTGACCTAACGAAAAAGACGCTCTTGCCCGTGAGTCAACACTTTGTGTCGCCGGGGCACTCATTGGAAGACTTTGGCAGATCCAAAATTTATATCATTGACCACAATCCAAGTTGGAAAGAAAATCAAAGACAGAAAAAAGAGAGTTTTTGGATCCGCGAGTTACAAACATTACACCCGGAAGGCATAAACAAAAAGGCCTAAATCTTTTGTTTTTTAACTTTTTATCCAGTGCCTGGACCTTAGCTAGTTGGTAAACTTCATTACATTTTCTCATTCTGTTCATATTTATAAATTAGTGTGCAATATACTTGAATAATATAAAGTATAAAGTTCAAGATTATGATTTTTAGTAATTTACGTCACGATAACTGATGCTCACGTGACAATTTTTCAAATCGGATTACAGACGCTGATGAAGCTTGTCGGTCAAGCGAAATATCCGTCGATTTCATTATAATTATAGTCTTTTTGTAGACTTATAGTTATTTTTTTTACATTTTAACATATTTTTTTGATATCGTTGTGCTAACATTTTAGACGTTTATTTATCATTTTTGTTTGTTTGCACAGTATCGTTAACACTTGTTTCCGATCCGACATCTCGTAGATTTATACGTTGGCTACTTTTTCAGATGTTTATTTATTATTTTTCTTGAGTGAGCCTGTATTATGTTTTCGAATATAATCCGTATAAACCTATATTCATGGATTACAACTTTTATTTCAAAGATCTAAGAAATATCAAACAAAATCTAATTAAAATTGACCATCATATAAAAAATCTTTGTTGCTACATTTCGGTGAACAAAGTACCAAAACAATTGAAAACCAAAGTAACGCCACAAACTCCTGGTATCAAAACTAATAATGTTTACCGACGTTGGGATAGAATTTTATTTGAATGTTCAACCCGAATTTTGAAACTTCTTTTAGACGATGCCTCATACCAAAAGAAAGGCCTCGTAAAAATATTTTCGGATTTGCTCAAAACCAGTGAAGAACAACTCTCGACAGACGATTTTACAAACATAAGCCGTCGTCTAGATGAAATTCAAAAATTAGAAGACACCAAATTTTCAAAGAAACGAGATGCTAAGTTTAAAAGGGATGGAATCAAACCCAAACTCCAATTGATTCCACCGAGGACACAGTGGGGAGGAGGACACGTACACGACGTTTCAGAAGGAAAAGGAAAGCAGAGAATAGAAAATCTAACGTGGTTGTCAATCTCTCCAGTAAACCCCTAAATTCAGCCGAATCATCGTTGCTTTCTAAGGGTTTAAATTTTTGTCCTAATCCTCCTAAAATAAATGTTCATGAACTCGATGAAGACCTGGATCAATTTGCACGACGGCTTAGAATTAAAGAATATTTTCATTCAAAGAAAGAAACCAGTGAAGACCTATCAACAGACGAATCGGACATAAAAGAAGTCACTGATATTCCTAGATTTGTCAAGAAAAGTAATTGGATCCCGAAACCTAGCAAAAATACCAGGCTAGAATCGGTCATTAACCTAATTAAGTCAGATATCAAACACAATGTTGACGTACATTTCCCCAAGACCGACAACTTAACACAGGCAGAAAGATCAGCCCTTAGGGATATACATGAAAGAGATGATAGTATTATTAAGCCAGCAGATAAGGGGAGTGCAGTAGTAGTCATGGATAAAACGACATATATACAAGAAGCAGAAAGACAACTGTCCGATTGTCGATTCTACGAAAAATTAGATTCTGACCCTACACTAGATTTTGCGCAGAAGATCATACGAGCCTTAGAGGCTATGCATGCTCGTGGCCACTTAGACAATAAGACCATGGAGTACCTTACTCCAGAGGATCCCAAGCCAGGCCGTTTCTATCTGCTGCCTAAAATTCACAAGGAAAACAATCCGGGGAGACCGATTGTATCAGCCAATGGTCACCCAACTGAAAAGATATCGGAATTTATTGATTTTCACCTTCGGCCGTTCGTTGAAAACCTTCCATCACACATCAAAGATACTACCGACTACTTGAAGAAAATGGAAAATTTAGCCATTCCAGAAAATACCACGCTTGTTACCATGGATGTAACTTCCCTTTACACGAACATTCCCCATGATGACGGAATTGCCGCATGCAGAAAAATATGGGAACAACGAACAGATCAAGAACCTCCGACAGAATGTTTAGTAGAGATGCTTACACTAGTTCTAAAAAACAACAATTTTACTTTTGACGGAAATCACTATCTTCAAATAAATGGGACAGCTATGGGAACCAAAATGGCACCCTCCTATGCCAACATTTTTATTGGGGACCTAGAAGAACGATTACTCCTCTCGTCACTTAAACAACCTCTTTCATGGTTCCGATTTATAGATGACGTTGACATGAAGTGGACACATGGCGATAAAGAGCTTGATGAATTTTTGGAACATGCCAACAGTATCCATCCGTCTATAAAATTCACACACGAAGTGTCGAAAACCAAAATGTCCTTCCTTGATACTACCACCACGGTCAAGGAGGGCAACATGACAACTGATTTATACTCTAAGCCCACAGACAAACATCAATACCTTTCACCCAGTAGTTGCCATCCTAAGCACTGTTTTAAGAGTATCCCATTCAGCCAAGCCATTAGGGTAAAACGAATATGCTCCACTGTTGAAACCACCAAGCAAAGACTAGGAGATTTACGCCATCATTTGAAGAAACGGGGATATAATGACAAAGTTATAGAGAGTGGGTTTTCAAAAGCCAGTGAAATTAACAGAAATGACCTCCTGGAATACAAAGAAAAAAAGATCAACAAACGGGTTCCCCTTGTTCTCACTTACCATCCTTCTTTAGCCAAAATTGCAGGCATTGTCCGTCATCATTGGAAAGAAATTCAAAAAAGTGAAACGCTGGCCAAGTTGTTCCCTGAACCACCCGTTGTAGCGTTCCGGCGACCTAAAAGCATTAAGGATACACTGGTCAGAGCTGCGGTATCTAGACCTTCATCGACGGTCGGCCAGTGTAAACCATGTGGTGACAAGCGTTGCAAGTGCTGTCTCCAATTGCAACACACACAAGTGTTCCATAGCAAGACGAAAGGAAAGGAGTATAAGATATTTTGCAATGTCAATTGCAAAACACCTAATGTGGTTTACCTCCTTGACTGTCACGTCTGCGGGTCGCAATACGTAGGAGAAAGTGTCCAACCATTCAACAAAAGAATGAATGGACACATAAGTGACCTAACGAAAAAGACGCTCTTGCCCGTGAGTCAACACTTTGTGTCGCCGGGGCACTCATTGGAAGACTTTGGCAGATCCAAAATTTATATCATTGACCACAATCCAAGTTGGAAAGAAAATCAAAGACAGAAAAAAGAGAGTTTTTGGATCCGCGAGTTACAAACATTACACCCGGAAGGCATAAACAAAAAGGCATAAATCTTTTGTTTTTTAACTTTTTATCCAGTGCCTGGACCTTAGCTAGTTGGTAAACTTCATTACATTTTCTCATTCTGTTCATATTTATAAATTAGTGTGCAATATACTTGAATAATATAAAGTATAAAGTTCAAGATTATGATTTTTAGTAATTTACGTCACGATAACTGATGCTCACGTGACAATTTTTCAAATCGGATTACAGACGCTGATGAAGCTTGTCGGTCAAGCGAAATATCCGTCGATTTCATTATATTTATAGTCTTTTTGTAGACTTATAGTTATTTTTGTTACATTTTAACATATTTTTTTGATATCGTTGTGCTAACATTTTAGACGTTTATTTATCATTTTTGTTTGTTTGCACAGTATCGTTAACACTTGTTTCCGATCCGACATCTCGTAGATTTATACGTTGGCTACTTTTTCAGATGTTTATTTATTATTTTTCTTGAGTGAGCCTGTATTATGTTTTCGAATATAATCCGTATAAACCTATATTCATGGATTACAACTTTTATTTCAAAGATCTAAGAAATATCAAACAAAATCTAATTAAAATTGACCATCATATAAAAAATCTTTGTTGCTACATTTCGGTGAACAAAGTACCAAAACAATTGAAAACCAAAGTAACGCCACAAACTCCTGGTATCAAAACTAATAATGTTTACCGACGTTGGGATAGAATTTTATTTGAATGTTCAACCCGAATTTTGAAACTTCTTTTAGACGATGCCTCATACCAAAAGAAAGGCCTCGTCAAAATATTTTCGGATTTGCTCAAAACCAGTGAAGAACAACTCTCGACAGACGATTTTACAAACATAAGCCGTCGTCTAGATGAAATTCAAAAATTAGAAGACACCAAATTTTCAAAGAAACGAGATGCTAAGTTTAAAAGGGATGGAATCAAACCCAAACTCCAATTGATTCCACCGAGGACACAGTGGGGAGGAGGATACGTACACGACGTTTCAGAAGGAAAAGGAAAGCAGAGAATAGAAAATCTAACGTGGTTGTCAATCTCTCCAGTAAACCCCTAAATTCAGCCGAATCATCGTTGCTTTCTAAGGGTTTAAATTTTTGTCCTAATCCTCCTAAAATAAATGTTCATGAACTCGATGAAGACCTGGATCAATTTGCACGACGGCTTAGAATTAAAGAATATTTTCATTCAAAGAAAGAAACCAGTGAAGACCTATCAACAGACGAATCGGACATAAAAGAAGTCACTGATATTCCTAGATTTGTCAAGAAAAGTAATTGGATCCCGAAACCTAGCAAAAATACCAGGCTAGAATCGGTCATTAACCTAATTAAGTCAGATATCAAACACAATGTTGACGTACATGTCCCCAAGATCGACAACTTAACACAGGCAGAAAGATCAGCCCTTAGGGATATACATGAAAGAGATGATATTATTATTAAGCCAGCAGATAAGGGGAGTGCAGTAGTAGTCATGGATAAAACGACATATATACAAGAAGCAGAAAGACAACTGTCCGATTGTCGATTCTACGAAAAATTAGATTCTGACCCTACACTAGATTTTGCGCAGAAGATCATACGAGCCTTATAGGCTATGCATGCTCGTGGCCACTTAGACAATAAGACCATGGAGTACCTTACTCCAGAGGATCCCAAGCCAGGCCGTTTCTATCTGCTGCCTAAAATTCACAAGGAAAACAATCCGGGGAGACCGATTGTATCAGCCAATGGTCACCCAACTGAAAAGATATCGGAATTTATTGATTTTCACCTTCGGCCGTTCGTTGAAAACCTTCCATCACACATCAAAGATACTACCGACTACTTGAAGAAAATGGAAAACTTAGCCATTCCAGAAAATACCACGCTTGTTACCATGGATGTAACTTCCCTTTACACGAACATTCCCCATGATGACGGAATTGCCGCATGCAGAAAAATATGGGAACAACGAACAGATCAAGAACCTCCGACAGAATGTTTAGTAGAGATGCTTACACTAGTTCTAAAAAAACAACAATTTTACTTTTGACGGAAATCACTATCTTCAAATAAATGGGACAGCTATGGGAACCAAAATGGCACCCTCCTATGCCAACATTTTTATTGGGGACCTAGAAGAACGATTACTCCTCTCGTCACTTAAACAACCTCTTTCATGGTTCCGATTTATAGATGACGTTGACATGAAGTGGACACATGGCGATAAAGAGCTTGATGAATTTTTGGAACATGCCAACAGTATCCATCCGTCTATAAAATTCACACACGAAGTGTCGAAAACCAAAATGTCCTTCCTTGATACTACCACCACGGTCAAGGAGGGCAACATGACAACTGATTTATACTCTAAGCCCACAGACAAACATCAATACCTTTCACCCAGTAGTTGCCATCCTAAGCACTGTTTTAAGAGTATCCCATTCAGCCAAGCCATTAGGGTAAAACGAATATGCTCCACTGTTGAAACCACCAAGCAAAGACTAGGAGATTTACGCCATCATTTGAAGAAACGGGGATATAATGACAAAGTTATAGAGAGTGGGTTTTCAAAAGCCAGTGAAATTAACAGAAATGACCTCCTGGAATACAAAGAAAAAAAGATCAACAAACGGGTTCCCCTTGTTCTCACTTACCATCCTTCTTTAGCCAAAATTGCAGGCATTGTCCGTCATCATTGGAAAGAAATTCAAAAAAGTGAAACGCTGGCCAAGTTGTTCCCTGAACCACCCGTTGTAGCGTTCCGGCGACCTAAAAGCATTAAGGATACACTGGTCAGAGCTGCGGTATCTAGACCTTCATCGACGGTCGGCCAGTGTAAACCATGTGGTGACAAGCGTTGCAAGTGCTGTCTCCAATTGCAACACACACAAGTGTTCCATAGCAAGACGAAAGGAAAGGAGTATAAGATATTTTGCAATGTCAATTGCAAAACACCTAATGTGGTTTACCTCCTTGACTGTCACGTCTGCGGGTCGCAATACGTAGGAGAAAGTGTCCAACCATTCAACAAAAGAATGAATGGACACATAAGTGACCTAACGAAAAAGACGCTCTTGCCCGTGAGTCAACACTTTGTGTCGCCGGGGCACTCATTGGAAGACTTTGGCAGATCCAAAATTTATATCATTGACCACAATCCAAGTTGGAAAGAAAATCAAAGACAGAAAAAAGAGAGTTTTTGGATCCGCGAGTTACAAACATTACACCCGGAAGGCATAAACAAAAAGGCATAAATCTTTAGTTTTTTAACTTTTTATCCAGTGCCTGGACCTTAGCTAGTTGGTAAACTTCATTACATTTTCTCATTCTGTTCATATTTATAAATTAGTGTGCAATATACTTGAATAATATAAAGTATAAAGTTCAAGATTATGATTTTTAGTAATTTACGTCACGATAACTGATGCTCACGTGACAATTTTTCAAATCGGATTACAGACGCTGATGAAGCTTGTCGGTCAAGCGAAATATCCGTCGATTTCATTATATTTATAGTCTTTTTGTAGACTTATAGTTATTTTTGTTACATTTTAACATATTTTTTTGATATCGTTGTGCTAACATTTTAGACGTTTATTTATCATTTTTGTTTGTTTGCACAGTATCGTTAACACTTGTTTCCGATCCGACATCTCGTAGATTTATACGTTGGCTACTTTTTCAGATGTTTATTTATTATTTTTCTTGAGTGAGCCTGTATTATGTTTTCGAATATAATCCGTATAAACCTATATTCATGGATTACAACTTTTATTTCAAAGATCTAAGAAATATCAAACAAAATCTAATTAAAATTGACCATCATATAAAAAATCTTTGTTGCTACATTTCGGTGAACAAAGTACCAAAACAATTGAAAACCAAAGTAACGCCACAAACTCCTGGTATCAAAACTAATAATGTTTACCGACGTTGGGATAGAATTTTATTTGAATGTTCAACCCGAATTTTGAAACTTCTTTTAGACGATGCCTCATACCAAAAGAAAGGCCTCGTCAAAATATTTTCGGATTTGCTCAAAACCAGTGAAGAACAACTCTCGACAGACGATTTTACAAACATAAGCCGTCGTCTAGATGAAATTCAAAAATTAGAAGACACCAAATTTTCAAAGAAACGAGATGCTAAGTTTAAAAGGGATGGAATCAAACCCAAACTCCAATTGATTCCACCGAGGACACAGTGGGGAGGAGGATACGTACACGACGTTTCAGAAGGAAAAGGAAAGCAGAGAATAGAAAATCTAACGTGGTTGTCAATCTCTCCAGTAAACCCCTAAATTCAGCCGAATCATCGTTGCTTTCTAAGGGTTTAAATTTTTGTCCTAATCCTCCTAAAATAAATGTTCATGAACTCGATGAAGACCTGGATCAATTTGCACGACGGCTTAGAATTAAAGAATATTTTCATTCAAAGAAAGAAACCAGTGAAGACCTATCAACAGACGAATCGGACATAAAAGAAGTCACTGATATTCCTAGATTTGTCAAGAAAAGTAATTGGATCCCGAAACCTAGCAAAAATACCAGGCTAGAATCGGTCATTAACCTAATTAAGTCAGATATCAAACACAATGTTGACGTACATGTCCCCAAGACCGACAACTTAACACAGGCAGAAAGATCAGCCCTTAGGGATATACATGAAAGAGATGATATTATTATTAAGCCAGCAGATAAGGGGAGTGCAGTAGTAGTCATGGATAAAACGACATATATACAAGAAGCAGAAAGACAACTGTCCGATTGTCGATTCTACGAAAAATTAGATTCTGACCCTACACTAGATTTTGCGCAGAAGATCATACGAGCCTTATAGGCTATGCATGCTCGTGGCCACTTAGACAATAAGACCATGGAGTACCTTACTCCAGAGGATCCCAAGCCAGGCCGTTTCTATCTGCTGCCTAAAATTCACAAGGAAAACAATCCGGGGAGACCGATTGTATCAGCCAATGGTCACCCAACTGAAAAGATATCGGAATTTATTGATTTTCACCTTCGGCCGTTCGTTGAAAACCTTCCATCACACATCAAAGATACTACCGACTACTTGAAGAAAATGGAAAACTTAGCCATTCCAGAAAATACCACGCTTGTTACCATGGATGTAACTTCCCTTTACACGAACATTCCCCATGATGACGGAATTGCCGCATGCAGAAAAATATGGGAACAACGAACAGATCAAGAACCTCCGACAGAATGTTTAGTAGAGATGCTTACACTAGTTCTAAAAAACAACAATTTTACTTTTGACGGAAATCACTATCTTCAAATAAATGGGACAGCTATGGGAACCAAAATGGCACCCTCCTATGCCAACATTTTTATTGGGGTACCTAGAAGAACGATTACTCCTCTCGTCACTTAAACAACCTCTTTCATGGTTCCGATTTATAGATGACGTTGACATGAAGTGGACACATGGCGATGAAGAGCTTGATGAATTTTTGGAACATGCCAACAGTATCCATCCGTCTATAAAATTCACACACGAAGTGTCGAAAACCAAAATGCTCACGTGACAATTTTTCAAATCGGATTACAGACGCTGATGAAGCTTGTCGGTCAAGCGAAATATCCGTCGATTTCATTATAATTATAGTCTTTTTGTAGACTTATAGTTATTTTTGTTACATTTTAACATATTTTTTTGATATCGTTGTGCTAACATTTTAGACGTTTATTTATCATTTTTGTTTGTTTGCACAGTATCGTTAACACTTGTTTCCGATCCGACATCTCGTAGATTTATACGTTGGCTACTTTTTCAGATGTTTATTTATTATTTTTCTTGAGTGAGCCTGTATTATGTTTTCGAATATAATCCGTATAAACCTATATTCATGGATTACAACTTTTATTTCAAAGATCTAAGAAATATCAAACAAAATCTAATTAAAATTGACCATCATATAAAAAATCTTTGTTGCTACATTTCGGTGAACAAAGTACCAAAAGAATTGAAAACCAAAGTAACGCCACAAACTCCTGGTATCAAAACTAATAATGTTTACCGACGTTGGGATAGAATTTTATTTGAATGTTCAACCCGAATTTTGAAACTTCTTTTAGACGATGCCTCATACCAAAAGAAAGGCCTCGTAAAAATATTTTCGGATTTGCTCAAAACCAGTGAAGAACAACTCTCGATAGACGATTTTACAAACATAAGCCGTCGTCTAGATGAAATTCAAAAATTAGAAGACACCAAATTTTCAAAGAAACGAGATGCTAAGTTTAAAAGGGATGGAATCAAACCCAAACTCCAATTGATTCCACCGAGGACACAGTGGGGAGGAGGACACGTACACGACGTTTCAGAAGGAAAAGGAAAGCAGAGAATAGAAAATCTAACGTGGTTGTCAATCTCTCCAGTAAACCCCTAAATTCAGCCGAATCATCGTTGCTTTCTAAGGGTTTAAATTTTTGTCCTAATCCTCCTAAAATAAATGTTCATGAACTCGATGAAGACCTGGATCAATTTGCACGACGGCTTAGAATTAAAGAATATTTTCATTCAAAGAAAGAAACCAGTGAAGACCTATCAACAGACGAATCGGACATAAAAGAAGTCACTGATATTCCTAGATTTGTCAAGAAAAGTAATTGGATCCCGAAACCTAGCAAAAATACCAGGCTAGAATCGGTCATTAACCTAATTAAGTCAGATATCAAACACAATGTTGACGTACATGTCCCCAAGACCGACAACTTAACACAGGCAGAAAGATCAGCCCTTAGGGATATACATGAAAGAGATGATATTATTATTAAGCCAGCAGATAAGGGGAGTGCAGTAGTAGTCATGGATAAAACGACATATATACAAGAAGCAGAAAGACAACTGTCCGATTGTCGATTCTACGAAAAATTAGATTCTGACCCTACACTAGATTTTGCGCAGAAGATCATGCGAGCCTTAGAGGCTATGCATGCTCGTGGCCACTTAGACAATAAGACCATGGAGTACCTTACTCCAGAGGATCCCAAGCCAGGCCGTTTCTATCTGCTGCCTAAAATTCACAAGGAAAACAATCCGGGGAGACCGATTGTATCAGCCAATGGTCACCCAACTGAAAAGATATCGGAATTTATTGATTTTCACCTTCGGCCGTGCGTTGAAAACCTTCCATCACACAACAAAGATACTACCGACTACTTGAAGAAAATGGAAAATTTAGTCATTCCAGAAAATACCATGCTTGTTACCATGGATGTAACTTCCCTTTACACGAACATTCCCCATGATGACGGAATTGCCGCATGCAGAAAAATATGGGAACAACGAACAGATCAAGAACCTCCGACAGAATGTTTAGTAGAGATGCTTACACTAGTTCTAAAAAACAACAATTTTACTTTTGACGGAAATCACTATCTTCAAATAAATGGGACAGCTATGGGAACCAAAATGGCACCCTCCTATGCCAACATTTTTATGGGGGACCTAGAAGAACGATTACTCCTCTCGTCACTTAAACAACCTCTTTCATGGTTCCGATTTATAGATGACGTTGACATGAAGTGGACACATGGCGATAAAGAGCTTGATGAATTTTTGGAACATGCCAACAGTATCCATCCGTCTATAAAATTCACACACGAAGTGTCGAAAACCAAAATGTCCTTCCTTGATACTACCACCACGGTCAAGGAGGGCAACATGACAACTGATTTATACTCTAAGCCCACAGACAAACATCAATACCTTTCACCCAGTAGTTGCCATCCTAAGCACTGTTTTAAGAGTATCCCATTCAGCCAAGCCATTAGGGTAAAACGAATATGCTCCACTGTTGAAACCACCAAGCAAAGACTAGGAGATTTACGCCATCATTTGAAGAAACGGGGATATAATGACAAAGTTATAGAGAGTGGGTTTTCAAAAGCCAGTGAAATTAACAGAAATGACCTCCTGGAATACAAAGAAAAAAAGATCAACAAACGGGTTCCCCTTGTTCTCACTTACCATCCTTCTTTAGCCAAAATTGCAGGCATTGTCCGTCATCATTGGAAAGAAATTCAAAAAAGTGAAACGCTGGCCAAGTTGTTCCCTGAACCACCCGTTGTAGCGTTCCGGCGACCTAAAAGCATTAAGGATACACTGGTCAGAGCTGCGGTATCTAGACCTTCATCGACGGTCGGCCAGTGTAAATCATGTGGTGACAAGCGTTGCAAGTGCTGTCTCCAATTGCAACACACACAAGTGTTCCATAGCAAGACGAAAGGAAAGGAGTATAAGATATTTTGCAATGTCAATTGCAAAACACCTAATGTGGTTTACCTCCTTGACTGTCACGTCTGCGGGTCGCAATACGTAGGAGAAAGTGTCCAACCATTCAACAAAAGAATGAATGGACACATAAGTGACCTTACGAAAAAGACGCTCTTGCCCGTGAGTCAACACTTTGTGTCGCCGGGGCACTCATTGGAAGACTTTGGCAGATCCAAAATTTATATCATTGACCACAATCCAAGTTGGAAAGAAAATCAAAGACAGAAAAAAGAGAGTTTTTGGATCCGCGAGTTACAAACATTACACCCGGAAGGCATAAACAAAAAGGCCTAATTCTTTTGTTTTTTAACTTTTTATCCAGTGCCTGGACCTTAGCTAGTTGGTAAACTTCATTACATTTTCTCATTCTGTTCATATTTATAAATTAGTGTGCAATATACTTGAATAATATAAAGTATAAAGTTCAAGATTATGATTTTTAGTAATTTACGTCACGATAACTGATGCTCACGTGACAATTTTTCAAATCGGATTACAGACGCTGATGAAGCTTGTCGGTCAAGCGAAATATCCGTCGATTTCATTATAATTATAGTCTTTTTGTAGACTTATAGTTATTTTTGTTACATTTTAACATATTTTTTTGATATCGTTGTGCTAACATTTTAGACGTTTATTTATCATTTTTGTTTGTTTGCACAGTATCGTTAACACTTGTTTCCGATCCGACATCTCGTAGATTTATACGTTGGCTACTTTTTCAGATGTTTATTTATTATTTTTCTTGAGTGAACCTGTATTATGTTTTCGAATATAATCCGTATAAACCTATATTCATGGATTACAACTTTTATTTCAAAGATCTAAGAAATATCAAACAAAATTTAATTAAAATTGACCATCATATAAAAAATCTTTGTTGCTACATTTCGGTGAACAAAGTACCAAAAGAATTGAAAACCAAAGTAACGCCACAAACTCCTGGTATCAAAACTAATAATGTTTACCGACGTTGGGATAGAATTTTATTTGAATGTTCAACCCGAATTTTGAAACTTCTTTTAGACGATGCCTCATACCAAAAGAAAGGCCTCGTAAAAATATTTTCGGATTTGCTCAAAACCAGTGAAGAACAACTCTCGACAGACGATTTTACAAACATAAGCCGTCGTCTAGATGAAATTCAAAAATTAGAAGACACCAAATTTTCAAAGAAACGAGATGCTAAGTTTAAAAGGGATGGAATCAAACCCAAACTCCAATTGATTCCACCGAGGACACAGTGGGGAGGAGGACACGTACACGACGTTTCAGAAGGAAAAGGAAAGCAGAGAATAGAAAATCTAACGTGGTTGTCAATCTCTCCAGTAAACCCCTAAATTCAGCCGAATCATCGTTGCTTTCTAAGGGTTTAAATTTTTGTCCTAATCCTCCTAAAATAAATGTTCATGAACTCGATGAAGACCTGGATCAATTTGCACGACGGCTTAGAATTAAAGAATATTTTCATTCAAAGAAAGAAACCAGTGAAGACCTATCAACAGACGAATCGGACATAAAAGAAGTCACTGATATTCCTAGATTTGTCAAGAAAAGTAATTGGATCCCGAAACCTAGCAAAAATACCAGGCTAGAATCGGTCATTAACCTAATTAAGTCAGATATCAAACACAATGTTGACGTACATTTCCCCAAGACCGACAACTTAACACAGGCAGAAAGATCAGCCCTTAGGGATATACATGAAAGAGATGATATTATTATTAAGCCAGCAGATAAGGGGAGTGCAGTAGTAGTCATGGATAAAACGACATATATACAAGAAGCAGAAAGACAACTGTCCGATTGTCGATTCTACGAAAAATTAGATTCTGACCCTACACTAGATTTTGCGCAGAAGATCATACGAGCCTTAGAGGCTATGCATGCTCGTGGCCACTTAGACAATAAGACCATGGAGTACCTTACTCCAGAGGATCCCAAGCCAGGCCGTTTCTATCTGCTGCCTAAAATTCACAAGGAAAACAATCCGGGGAGACCGATTGTATCAGCCAATGGTCACCCAACTGAAAAGATATCGGAATTTATTGATTTTCACCTTCGGCCGTTCGTTGAAAACCTTCCATCACACATCAAAGATACTACCGACTACTTGAAGAAAATGGAAAATTTAGCCATTCCAGAAAATACCACGCTTGTTACCATGGATGTAACTTCCCTTTACACGAACATTCCCCATGATGACGGAATTGCCGCATGCAGAAAAATATGGGAACAACGAACAGATCAAGAACCTCCGACAGAATGTTTAGTAGAGATGCTTACACTAGTTCTAAAAAACAACAATTTTACTTTTGACGGAAATCACTATCTTCAAATAAATGGGACAGCTATGGGAACCAAAATGGCACCCTCCTATGCCAACATTTTTATTGGGGTACCTAGAAGAACGATTACTCCTCTCGTCACTTAAACAACCTCTTTCATGGTTCCGATTTATAGATGACGTTGACATGAAGTGGACACATGGCGATGAAGAGCTTGATGAATTTTTGGAACATGCCAACAGTATCCATCCGTCTATAAAATTCACACACGAAGTGTCGAAAACCAAAATGCTCACGTGACAATTTTTCAAATCGGATTACAGACGCTGATGAAGCTTGTCGGTCAAGCGAAATATCCGTCGATTTCATTATAATTATAGTCTTTTTGTAGACTTATAGTTATTTTTGTTACATTTTAACATATTTTTTTGATATCGTTGTGCTAACATTTTAGACGTTTATTTATCATTTTTGTTTGTTTGCACAGTATCGTTAACACTTGTTTCCAATCCGACATCTCGTAGATTTATACGTTGGCTACTTTTTCAGATGTTTATTTATTATTTTTCTTGAGTGAACCTGTATTATGTTTTCGAATATAATCCGTATAAACCTATATTCATGGATTACAACTTTTATTTCAAAGATCTAAGAAATATCAAACAAAATCTAATTAAAATTGACCATCATATAAAAAATCTTTGTTGCTACATTTCGGTGAACAAAGTACCAAAAGAATTGAAAACCAAAGTAACGCCACAAACTCCTGGTATCAAAACTAATAATGTTTACCGACGTTGGGATAGAATTTTATTTGAATGTTCAACCCGAATTTTGAAACTTCTTTTAGACGATGCCTCATACCAAAAGAAAGACCTCGTAAAAATATTTTCGGATTTGCTCAAAACCAGTGAAGAACAACTCTCGACAGACGATTTTACAAACATAAGCCGTCGTCTAGATGAAATTCAAAAATTAGAAGACACCAAATTTTCAAAGAAACGAGATGCTAAGTTTAAAAGGGATGGAATCAAACCCAAACTCCAATTGATTCCACCGAGGACACAGTGGGGAGGAGGACACGTACACGACGTTTCAGAAGGAAAAGGAAAGCAGAGAATAGAAAATCTAACGTGGTTGTCAATCTCTCCAGTAAACCCCTAAATTCAGCCGAATCATCGTTGCTTTCTAAGGGTTTAAATTTTTGTCCTAATCCTCCTAAAATAAATGTTCATGAACTCGATGAAGACCTGGATCAATTTGCACGACGGCTTAGAATTAAAGAATATTTTCATTCAAAGAAAGAAACCAGTGAAGACCTATCAACAGACGAATCGGACATAAAAGAAGTCACTGATATTCCTAGATTTGTCAAGAAAAGTAATTGGATCCCGAAACCTAGCAAAAATACCAGGCTAGAATCGGTCATTAACCTAATTAAGTCAGATATCAAACACAATGTTGACGTACATTTCCCCAAGACCGACAACTTAACACAGGCAGAAAGATCAGCCCTTAGGGATATACATGAAAGAGATGATATTATTATTAAGCCAGCAGATAAGGGGAGTGCAGTAGTAGTCATGGATAAAACGACATATATACAAGAAGCAGAAAGACAACTGTCCGATTGTCGATTCTACGAAAAATTAGATTCTGACCCTACACTAGATTTTGCGCAGAAGATCATACGAGCCTTAGAGGCTATGCATGCTCGTGGCCACTTAGACAATAAGACCATGGAGTACCTTACTCCAGAGGATCCCAAGCCAGGCCGTTTCTATCTGCTGCCTAAAATTCACAAGGAAAACAATCCGGGGAGACCGATTGTATCAGCCAATGGTCACCCAACTGAAAAGATATCGGAATTTATTGATTTTCACCTTCGGCCGTTCGTTGAAAACCTTCCATCACACATCAAAGATACTACCGACTACTTGAAGAAAATGGAAAATTTAGCCATTCCAGAAAATACCACGCTTGTTACCATGGATGTAACTTCCCTTTACACGAACATTCCCCATGATGACGGAATTGCCGCATGCAGAAAAATATGGGAACAACGAACAGATCAAGAACCTCCGACAGAATGTTTAGTAGAGATGCTTACACTAGTTCTAAAAAACAACAATTTTACTTTTGACGGAAATCACTATCTTCAAATAAATGGGACAGCTATGGGAACCAAAATGGCACCCTCCTATGCCAACATTTTTATTGGGGTACCTAGAAGAACGATTACTCCTCTCGTCACTTAAACAACCTCTTTCATGGTTCCGATTTATAGATGACGTTGACATGAAGTGGACACATGGCGATGAAGAGCTTGATGAATTTTTGGAACATGCCAACAGTATCCATCCGTCTATAAAATTCACACACGAAGTGTCGAAAACCAAAATGCTCACGTGACAATTTTTCAAATCGGATTACAGACGCTGATGAAGCTTGTCGGTCAAGCGAAATATCCGTCGATTTCATTATAATTATAGTCTTTTTGTAGACTTATAGTTATTTTTGTTACATTTTAACATATTTTTTTGATATCGTTGTGCTAACATTTTAGACGTTTATTTATCATTTTTGTTTGTTTGCACAGTATCGTTAACACTTGTTTCCGATCCGACATCTCGTAGATTTATACGTTGGCTACTTTTTCAGATGTTTATTTATTATTTTTCTTGAGTGAACCTGTATTATGTTTTCGAATATAATCCGTATAAACCTATATTCATGGATTACAACTTTTATTTCAAAGATCTAAGAAATATCAAACAAAATCTAATTAAAATTGACCATCATATAAAAAATCTTTGTTGCTACATTTCGGTGAACAAAGTACCAAAAGAATTGAAAACCAAAGTAACGCCACAAACTCCTGGTATCAAAACTAATAATGTTTACCGACGTTGGGATAGAATTTTATTTGAATGTTCAACCCGAATTTTGAAACTTCTTTTAGACGATGCCTCATACCAAAAGAAAGGCCTCGTAAAAATATTTTCGGATTTGCTCAAAACCAGTGAAGAACAACTCTCGACAGACGATTTTACAAACATAAGCCGTCGTCTAGATGAAATTCAAAAATTAGAAGACACCAAATTTTCAAAGAAACGAGATGCTAAGTTTAAAAGGGATGGAATCAAACCCAAACTCCAATTGATTCCACCGAGGACACAGTGGGGAGGAGGACACGTACACGACGTTTCAGAAGGAAAAGGAAAGCAGAGAATAGAAAATCTAACGTGGTTGTCAATCTCTCCAGTAAACCCCTAAATTCAGCCGAATCATCGTTGCTTTCTAAGGGTTTAAATTTTTGTCCTAATCCTCCTAAAATAAATGTTCATGAACTCGATGAAGACCTGGATCAATTTGCACGACGGCTTAGAATTAAAGAATATTTTCATTCAAAGAAAGAAACCAGTGAAGACCTATCAACAGACGAATCGGACATAAAAGAAGTCACTGATATTCCTAGATTTGTCAAGAAAAGTAATTGGATCCCGAAACCTAGCAAAAATACCAGGCTAGAATCGGTCATTAACCTAATTAAGTCAGATATCAAACACAATGTTGACGTACATTTCCCCAAGACCGACAACTTAACACAGGCAGAAAGATCAGCCCTTAGGGATATACATGAAAGAGATGATATTATTATTAAGCCAGCAGATAAGGGGAGTGCAGTAGTAGTCATGGATAAAACGACATATATACAAGAAGCAGAAAGACAACTGTCCGATTGTCGATTCTACGAAAAATTAGATTCTGACCCTACACTAGATTTTGCGCAGAAGATCATACGAGCCTTAGAGGCTATGCATGCTCGTGGCCACTTAGACAATAAGACCATGGAGTACCTTACTCCAGAGGATCCCAAGCCAGGCCGTTTCTATCTGCTGCCTAAAATTCACAAGGAAAACAATCCGGGGAGACCGATTGTATCAGCCAATGGTCACCCAACTGAAAAGATATCGGAATTTATTGATTTTCACCTTCGGCCGTTCGTTGAAAACCTTCCATCACACATCAAAGATACTACCGACTACTTGAAGAAAATGGAAAATTTAGCCATTCCAGAAAATACCACGCTTGTTACCATGGATGTAACTTCCCTTTACACGAACATTCCCCATGATGACGGAATTGCCGCATGCAGAAAAATATGGGAACAACGAACAGATCAAGAACCTCCGACAGAATGTTTAGTAGAGATGCTTACACTAGTTCTAAAAAACAACAATTTTACTTTTGACGGAAATCACTATCTTCAAATAAATGGGACAGCTATGGGAACCAAAATGGCACCCTCCTATGCCAACATTTTTATTGGGGTACCTAGAAGAACGATTACTCCTCTCGTCACTTAAACAACCTCTTTCATGGTTCCGATTTATAGATGACGTTGACATGAAGTGGACACATGGCGATAAAGAGCTTGATGAATTTTTGGAACATGCCAACAGTATCCATCCGTCTATAAAATTCACACACGAAGTGTCGAAAACCAAAATGTCCTTCCTTGATACTACCACCACGGTCAAGGAGGGCAACATGACAACTGATTTATACTCTAAGCCCACAGACAAACATCAATACCTTTCACCCAGTAGTTGCCATCCTAAGCACTGTTTTAAGAGTATCCCATTCAGCCAAGCCATTAGGGTAAAACGAATATGCTCCACTGTTGAAACCACCAAGCAAAGACTAGGAGATTTACGCCATCATTTGAAGAAACGGGGATATAATGACAAAGTTATAGAGAGTGGGTTTTCAAAAGCCAGTGAAATTAACAGAAATGACCTCCTGGAATACAAAGAAAAAGAGATCAACAAACAGGTTCCCCTTGTTCTCACTTACCATCCTTCTTTAGCCAAAATTGCAGGCATTGTCCGTCATCATTGGAAAGAAATTCAAAAAAGTGAAACGCTGCCCAAGTTGTTCCCTGAACCACCCGTTGTAGCGTTCCGGCGACCTAAAAGCATTAAGGATACACTGGTCAGAGCTGCGGTATCTAGACCTTCATCGACGGTCGGCCAGTGTAAACCATGTGGTGACAAGCGTTGCAAGTGCTGTCTCCAATTGCAACAGACACAAGTTTTCCATAGCAAGACGACAGGAAAGGAGTATAAGATACTTTGCAATGTCAATTGCAAAACACCTAATGTGGTTTACCTCCTTGACTGTCACGTCTGCGGGTCGCAATACGTAGGAGAAAGTGTCCAACCATTCAACAAAAGAATGAATGGACACATAAGTGACCTTACGAAAAAGACGCTCTTGCCCGTGAGTCAACACTTTGTGTCGCCGGGGCACTCATTGGAAGACTTTGGCAGATCCAAAATTTATATCATTGACCACAATCCAAGTTGGAAAGAAAATCAAAGACAGAAAAAAGAGAGTTTTTGGATCCGCGAGTTACAAACATTACACCCGGAAGGCATAAACAAAAAGGCCTAAATCTTTTGTTTTTTAACTTTTTATCCAGTGCCTGGACCTTAGCTAGTTGGTAAACTTCATTACATTTTCTCATTCTGTTCATATTTATAAATTAGTGTGCAATATACTTGAATAATATAAAGTATAAAGTTCAAGATTATGATTTTTAGTAATTTACGTCACGATAACTGATGCTCACGTGACAATTTTTCAAATCGGATTACAGACGCTGATGAAGCTTGTCGGTCAAGCGAAATATCCGTCGATTTCATTATAATTATAGTCTTTTTGTAGACTTATAGTTATTTTTGTTACATTTTAATATATTTTTTTGATATCGTTGTGCTAACATTTTAGACGTTTATTTATCATTTTTGTTTGTTTGCACAGTATCCTTAACACTTGTTTCCTATCCGACATCTCGTAGATTTATACGTTGACTACTTTTTCAGATGTTTATATATATATATATATAATATATATATATATATATATATATATACGTCTGAAAATTAAACCAAACAGTGTTAGAATTAGATTTTAGAGCTGTCAATATATATATATATATATGTATATATTCCATCGTTCATATTATATGAATGATACAATATTGTGTTACAGATGCATTTTAGCACAAACAATTGTCTTATTTACTGGACATTTTAAGTGTGTGTACGTATTAATTGACGAGAGAAACATTTGACATACACCGTTATTTATGCATAATATCAGCTACATGTATGTATTCATATTTGACCTATTATAATGACCTAGCTAATAGGTGTCTCTTCATTGTTATAGCTATGAGCTGTATAACATTACTATCAATATTATTTCAGTTTTAATGTTAGATGAAACTCATGGATTTGTCAAAAGTCACCAACAAACTTATCACATACACCTTGCCACGGGCGCGAATGGAACTTAGTTTCAGTGATTTTAGTCGATGACATCATATATATTGTCAATCAAAATTCCATATGATTATGGTCATGGCTTCGCTTGAAATAACTCTGGAATATATTTATATATACATACATTTACATAATGAACATTCAGATTGTTGCTCTTTGTAAACTTGAAAATATAAAACATAAAAACAGAACTTTCACATATATTCAACGCATGACAATATTTCAGATATCAACAGTGACCATTCACAAGTTTTACGAATTGTTTGTGATGCTCCGATGACAACAGAACAGACAACCGAAAAGATAGAAACACCTGATGCACCGCAAAGTTCCCCACAAACGCCTGTTTCGGAGAAATCAATCACAATCAGCTCAAGCATAGATTCTACAACTACTGTTACAACGACAAATGTTAAACATCAATCGATAGCTACAACTACAGACACGACCGCAGGTAAAAGTCTAGCTACAAGTGAACTAAGTCATGACATGTTAAAGCTAAAGATACACATACATGAAATATTGAATAATAATTTTAGATTGGAATTTTCAAAAGCTTAATAAGTGAATTGTAAATTTAAAAGGAACACACCTTCTTAAGAACTACATGTATATTGTGCAAACTGTGGTCAGATTTCTTAATCAAGGTCAGCTTCAGTTGTTTGTCTTATTTACGTTATTTGTGTTTGTTTTCGTATAGCGGTATCCAACACATAGTGTGTTGTTTGCTGTGTTCGTCTTCATCTTGTGTCTTGTGTGCCTAATGTTGCCAGTTTCTGTGGATTGTCTATTCTTGATTGTCACTTCTGTTTTCTATAACGTTTATTTTCTACTCTTTGACATGGTTGATGTACCTTGGTAAGTAATCTTAAAAATACATATGTTGGTTGTTTTAATCTTTTGCTTGGTATTTTATTGACCTTCGATGGTCTTTTTCTACTTGTGCCAAAATGTCGTTATAATATATTTATGGACCGCATCAATGAGACAATTAACCATGATATAGTCTACTCTACATGCAATTTGTGGTATGCTAAGAGACAATGATATGCTTAGTTTTGCAAGTGACAAGATGAAACATTTTAAGGTCTATCAATGGCTGATTGGACACTAAATTTGCGGTTTGGGCAGTGATCATTGAATACATATCTTGATATATGGACAGGCGACATAAGGGTAATAACAAAATTACCGAACACCGAGCAATCTTTCAAAAGGGTGAGGCAAAACTCATAAGTCAACAAACAGAAAAAATCATTTAACAATCGGAAACTGTGAAAACCGGAATGGCCCTGACTTGGTACAGGCATTTCCAAAGAAATGGTGGGTTCAATCAGATTTTACAGACGAAATAGGACACATATTTTGAGGGGTGGGCCATAACAATTGGACTATAATTGTAAGGAAGGATATGGATGTAAATGCACCCGAAAGCCTATTCAACTTTCCACTTCGACACAACTTAATATAAAGAGACATCGCCTTTATGTTTGTCTTATTTCTCACAACCACAGTATGGTCATTAATAATTAGTACAACTCATAGGTAAACTAATTGTGAAGAAGCTCATATACCGCAGTTGAACGGTTTTCTTTCTTTCTATCGATAAACGCTCCGTTTTAACATCTTTGTCGTTCTGATGATATTTAAAGAACGGATAAGGGTTATTTGACACTAATTTCGAAGTGCGACTCTGTCCCATTCCGGACTCATGTGTACACAATCGGAAACTGGGAAAACGTAATGACCCTGACTTGGTACAGGCATTTCTAAAGAAATAGTGGGTTGAATCAGATTTTAAAGCGCCAAACCCCCCGATTTCATTACGGCTCAAAGGTTCGGCAATCACTATTACAGTATTTATAACAATACTGGAACGAAATAGGTAAAATAGTTGTCAAAGCAGTACCAAACGCAGTGAAACAAATGTCAAAAACAATTTTATGTCACACATTGATAAAAATATATTTTTGATATTTGTGTTGACTTCCTTATCTTTAAGCATTTACACTATATGAAAATGCATCGTTTATCATCGTCTCTGCAGAGACGGAATATATTTCGACAAGATCTTGGTATCGGAATATAAACTTTTTAAGGGATCGAAAAAGGCGAATCTTTTCATAGCCCTGGTTCAGTAGCCTGTTTTCCAGATGAAGATGACGTTTCAGGAAATCAGAATAATTGCTACTGGCCCTTGCATAGTGAATCAATTGCGAGATGTAAACACCATATCATGAGAAGCTGGTATATTGCTGCACATATTTGGAAAATTTATGATTTTAACATTGAAGTCGTCCCGTTTATCATAAATATTAGTACTGAGTTGACCACTGTCGTCAATTTCGAGATATAAGTCCAAAAATGATGCGGACGAAGCTGTATCTGTGATCTCTTTAACTTCCAGCTCTGGAGGATATATCAATGGAAGAAATTCTGCAAATCTAGAATTATTGATAAATAAAACGTCATCAATATACCTGTATGTGAAACTAAACGCTCTAGCCTCATGAATCGTCTTATCTTTTACAAGCTTTTGCAGAAACTCCAACTCATATGAGTATAAAAATAAATCGGCTAGAAGAAGAGCACAATTCGTACCCATTGGTTTGCCGTCGACCTGTTGAAACAGTGTCCCTCCAAAGGAGACAAATATGTTATCGATGAGGAACTCCAGCATACTGATCACTTGTTCCTCGGAGTAGGATGTTTTACCTTTTTGAATTTTGTTTGAAAATTATGTGGAATTGTAGCCTAACACAACAAATGTTGAGCCACAGTTTCTATATATTGCAATTGGTGCTGGTTCTGGTGTAACTTTAATACTGCTGGTAGTCTTAGTTGTAATATGTCTAAGGTTTGTACAAATATCATGTACTTTTGATGTTTAATGCTTTATCTGCAATTATTTCTGCATGACAATATTCCCAACAATAACAAAATACGTCCAATAAAGATAGTATCTATACATTACAGTAGATATCTCACGTATCCTTTCGCAAGCCAAATAAGATGCATAACAATATATAAGACAAACGATCAAGTCGATTTGAAAACATTTACAAGAATGTTAAACACTTGAAAATCATGGACAGAAACAAATTGTCACAAATGTGGTTGGTTGTAATATTGACATACATTCTACAAGAACAAAGAGGTTGATTAGTAATGAATCCCGAACAGACCGAGGTGTACAACATTATGTGATAACATTTGTCAGTGACTTCCGACAGATCGGTGGTTTTCTCCGTGTCCTGCGGTTTCCTCCACCAATATAACTGACCCCACGATATAGCTGAAATATTGTTGAAAGTTGCGTTAAGCACCATAAAGCCTATATAAATAAAATGCATTGTATTAACTATTTTTCTTATGTACTATTCAAATTAAGTTTAGATAATAATTGTTTCTGTTCTTTCTTTTGTTTGTAGTTGCAGAAAATGATAAAACAACATATATTGCACTCAGTGCAATTTCTAGTACAGTTGCTATAATACTTCTGATAGCTTTAGTTATAACGTGCATACGGTTTGTATATATATTTTTTTTCTATATAAACAGTAATCAATATATAATACAACGATTATGATACGGTAATGTTAATTGTTTCTTTAATGAGATTCTCTTCCTATATGTATTTAAGTAGTTATCATTTAATTGAACCCATTAGTGCACATACATGTAGATGAACACTTACACAGATTTTATCTGATGTAAATGATTTGTTGATGGTTGTTTGTCCTTTTCTACCTTTTCGTATCTTCAAACTCTTCATAAAACAAATTAAGGTGGAATATGAAACAATGCATAGAGATAATCTATAATAATTACATAATCGTTTTCGTACAATGAACTTGGTGGGGTTTATTTTATTACTTGCATCAGAATATTTATTTATCAAAGCTCCAATCATAAATTACATCTGGATATCTTTATAGGTACAAAGCATTACTAAATGCAAGAAGAACAAATGAGAATGTAAACAATTCCAATCATCAAGTAGAATATAACAGACATTATTCTGATTTGACATATTATGGACCGAACGAGCCAGGTCAAGAATATGATATTATTGATAGTAATTATAATACTATTGATGTTGACAGATCCCGACCCTCTAACAACGTAGTATGCATGGAAGGAGAATATATTAGTGTTGAACCTGATCGACATTTGACGACTAACATTAATTGAGGACAAAAGCAAAAATTATCAAGAAAATATATGACTTTACAATTTTAATTATACTTTGATTTCTCGAAAACATTATTGTGACTAAAACTAAAACTAGCTATAACAATGGTAACAGTAACTTGAGAGAGAGAGAGAGAGAGAGAGAGAGAGAGAGAGAGAGAGAGAGAGAGTAATTAAACAACATAGACACACCATATATATTTTAGAAACAAATAATTGTACAGATGATTTTGCCTTTAACCTGGCTTAAAGTTCGCACAACCCAAATATCTGGTCAGTAGGGAGAGATTTAAAATTATGCCAGACTACCAAGTTCAAGCTCTCCCTAACAGACCATATCTCATTCAGAAAAATAGTAAGGTCATTTTTTTAGTTTAAATTCTTTGTATGCTAAATGGGGTTCATGTTGTTCACTTTACCCTAGTATGTTCTTAGTTCCGTGCTTTTATATCTGCTGCGCTTTCCATACGAAATCATGTTCGGTTCGTCTTTATCCGCAATTGCTCATTGGACAGCTCATGTATGAAGTTGTATTTGCTTAAGCATATTAGTGTCAACACGACTTGACTGTAAAAGTAGCAATGCGAGTGCTTACAAGATGCAGAAACCGCTTACCCTTCGTTATCACTTGGGTTCAAACTGGTTTTTAATTCGATTGTCCATTCGTGATTGCATCTTCGTGTTTCCCTAACTTTTATATTAAGACCTAACCATACCAGTTTTGGAAAATAAACCACTCATATGTTCTGTCTACTGTTCGGCATAGATGAAGATCACAAATAATTTGTCAAAGACGTTGATATTTAATTAAGTGCACACGACACGTTTCTGATATAACCGTAATCAATTACGCTCCAAATAAAAAGAAATGGAAAGCGAAATAATCTATAAATAAAGTCACCGAAAGCGAAAAACTAAAGCAAACAAAGGATATAAATAGTATAGCCAAATTCAGCTATAATTACCTATACATTAGTTACAATAATAATATCTTTATGTAGGAACTGTATATCTTAATAATAACTATATCTAATAAACAAAGTGTGGCTAAAACGAATCAGAGTTTACAACAATACAGAACAGACATTTTAAAAACACGAACAACGTTAAAAAAATATATATAATGCGTATTGGGCAATCTAGATGATAATTTGAAAATAATAAAGCTAATATATACAAAGTATGATGGTTAGTTAAATAATATAATTACATATCGAGAATAATATTATCTGTCCATCTGAACACTAGTATATATGCACTGGTATGAAGCCATTGATTATATGTTTATTATATTTTTCTATAATTTAATTAAGCTCTTCTTTTAGTGGAAATATTTTAGTTTGTTTGTTTTGTTTAGTTTTATATAATTTACATCTAACTAGAGCATGATTCGTACATGTAGCATTGTCATTATTTCTCAAAACGAGCTATTTACACTGCGAGAACAAATATATCATGCATTTCTTATTTCAAATAAAAAATAACAGAGGTGTGGTTCCTGTTATTTTACCGGCAATAATGTTACCCATTGACACTAAATTATATAGCCTGTCTTAAAACCGTATAGATCAAAGCTGTAATTGGGGGATGTGGTCAACATAACATATTTTTTCTGCCTCATAGTATTTATTGTACAATAGAAGTATATAAATATTTGGTATGCCTTATTTCACAAATATATAGAGTAATGTTGAAGATACTAAAGGGCGAACCAGCGGCCGTACAATCTTTAGTTTTCTGTGTAGTGCTTCATAGATTACTGTTTGTCATTGTAGTGTCCGTCCTTCTATTTACGGGTTTTGACTACCCCCTTTGGTGTCTTCAAACTGATCTTTAAGAGAGATAGACAACACAACGACCAATTGAAAAAAGGGACAAGAAGACGAAAATGGTCGACAAAACAATAAACAGAAAACAAAGACTTGAACAATAAATCTTTTGTATTCCTATTTGTATTAACGATAACAACATTCTGATTAATGTAAATCGATTGGTAAGTAACTACTACTGTACAGAACGCAATACTGCACTTTATTGACCAGGAGAGGGATAAAATGAAAGACAACAAATATCACACTGTCGGAACAGTTCAAAATATATTACAATGTTGGAACAGTTCAAAAAATATCACACTGTCGGAACAGTTAAAAAAACATCACACTGTCGGAACAGTTCCAAAATCAAATAGAAAAATCGCACAAAGACAATCGTTACACCAAGCACACATATGTATGACCGCTCGATTTGCTCGCTTGAAACAGGGATTCTAATAACATGTGAAGGGCTGAAGCTAGTTTTATAGGTCCAAACTTCACCTCGTAGTGAAATGATGCTGTCATGCAAGTTTTCTCACATATTGGTAAAATTCAAATCATCACAAATAACCAGGCGAAGAAAGTTGTTATAAAGAACGTTCTAATTTTGAAAATTAGACATATTATATTTAATCTTCGTGGCACATAATTTCCCATATGCATGGTTGTAGCTATGTTAAAGAGATCCAAACGCTTCATTGATCATTAACATATTAAATGGTATGCAAGACTATCGTAAGACATATTAAAGTGGATGCACTCAGGATTCAAATTTCTATTAAAGAAAATATTGTATGTATAATTTACAGTGTGATTTTAGATCGTTTTCCTTGTTGATTCTTTCCCTTGTCATACAAAAGTGATGTATTGTAATGTGAACTAGACTTCCTTGTTAATGTATTCATTAAAAACAATGAAGATAATAGCTATACTTATACAACAAGTTAAAGAAAAATACTACTGTCAGTTGGGTATGTGTGATTTTTTATGTGATTGTGTATACATGTTTAGAATTATACTTTTAAAAATACTTGTGTTCATTATTTCATACAGTGTTTATTTTACATGACAAATATATATGTGTATGCCCATAAATATTACATTACCATTAGAGAAAATCGAAGGAGCAATTAGAAATGGACAATCCAGAGACACTGACAACATTAGGCACACAAGAGACAGAACGAACAATGATCGACTTTACATTACACAGAAAACCCCACAACAATCCAGATGATAATTCAAGTGATACGAAAGAGAAAACAGTCCTTGCTCAACTAGCGGTGCCCGTGGTGTCACTATTAAACAACACGAACATCATTTGCAAAGAGAATCGCAACAACTGCATATGGAAATAATCAGAAAAAACATAGATAAAGCAAGACCTAAGAATACAATAAAGGGGAGTAAAGATTAACAAACCGAACATTTTAGCGGACATGACACCACGGGACAGAAAACATGAAATATGTCATTGGACAAACTGGTGAATATCGGACCCATCACACAACCTAGCGTTGGGGACAACTAACGTTTGTTTTTGGCTTGGTTTATCGCCATTTTCAACAATATTTCGGTTTTTTCACTGCGGTCAATTTTATTGGTTGGGAAATCGGAGAACCCGGAGAAAACCACCGACATACCGCATGTCACTGACAAACTTGTAAAGCATGTGAAATTTCAACGGACATACACGTGGCTGTTATTGAAGTATTTACAAAATATTGCACTTTCTTACTTCTTGTAAATAATAAAAATGTTTATATATTAATCATTTAAGTCCAGCACTGATATCTACGCTAACAAATTATCCACTTAATAATAAAGAATGCATGCCACGATGTCGTTATAGGTGTAATACCACTAATTAATTTCTTTTTAATTTTCTATTAAATTTGTGTTTTTTTAGCCTACCTGGCCATTTTATCTTAAGCTTAAGCTTTCCCAGACCATATAGGTTATGAAAACATACATGATTCCTCTACATTCTGTCAAAATTTCAGGGCATGTATAAAATTTTGCAGTGTAATGCCAGGCTACGGAAAACACCTACACTAATAATAGCTCGGTCATCCCCCAGTATTTATAGGTCATGCATCAAATCCTCCACAGAGGTATTGAAATACAACCAAATCCATCCAATTTAGGCTAAAAATAATCCGTATATATTTTACTTCAATTATCAATTTAATTATTCGATTCCATTCAGTAGTTTTCACAATACTACAAAGCGAAAGGAACTTTTTTCTTTTAAAGGGACTACTTTCGTATATGTTCTAAGCTCTGATTGGTGAATTAGTGGTTTGACACCTTATATGTCGTTCGTCATCCTTAGTAGTGGGGAAAGGACAAAATCATCTAACACCCTTATATTAAAACATTAAAAGCTGTTATTGTGAATACAACACAGAAACGTAGAACCTGTCAATTCTACCAAATCAGGCACCACTTCCTCCCTCCAGGGTATAATTACCACTTCCTCCCTCCAGGGTATAATTACCACTTCCTCCCTACAGGGTTTAATTACCACTTCCTCCCTCCAGGGTATAATTACCACTTCCTCCCTCCAGGGTATAATTACCACTTCCTCCCTCCAGGGTATAATTACCACTTCCTCCCTCCAGGGTATAATTACCACTTCCTCCCTCCAGGGTATAATTACCACTTCCTCCCTCCAGGGTATAATTACCACTTGTAACATGAATGCATTATTTTCCTTTGATCTTTTTCATGGTTTATATACCAGAATGTAAGCAACAGCTAAGAACTATGAAATAATACACGCAGATACGAGATATTGCATACTTTATATCTGGGCTGTAGTTTGACTACTTTCAGAGAGCCGTGCAATAAGCAACAACTTAGATGTGATATTGCATGGACTCATGCTACATATTATTTATTCCACGAGTTCCCGACATAAGCAGTGGTATATATATTTATCCTGCAATCAGTACATTTGCTGTACAAATATACCACACGAATAAATTTTTGCTTTATTCGTAGCCTACGAATAAACTTTTGAAGCCTACGAATAAACTTTTAAACCTACGAATAAACTTTTAAGCCCCGCCCATAGATTCCGGAACTACTTTTTTGTGTTTTTGCTCTCCTGTGAAGGAGTTAAAATATTAACCGTAACCAATGTCAATAATCGACGTCGTCTTTTTCTAATAAATGTTTTCGTTCTCACTATTTGTAAATTTACAAACCGACAAAATGAAACTAATAATTTTAAAATTTCATATTTTTTATACATATTTTACGATAAAAAAAATCCTAGAAGTCAATAAAAAACAAAACAAAAATCTTAAACAAATCCGAATCATTTATACCTTGACAGGGAAGCTTTGAAAACAAAACAAAAGCAACTAAAACTACAGGACAAAGGGAATAAACCAAAGAGGACATGCCCTCCAACAGATGAGGAAATTAACATCCTTTATAACAGAAACGTTCTGGGCAGTCACACACCACAATCTCACACTTATATGGTTAAATAACTCAGTACAGTTTGAACATCAAACTCTAAGATTACTACATATATTTTATTATAAAATTTCTTCATATTAAATGTTCAAATAATTCAAATCAATTACTTCAACATATCAGATAGTAGATTTCTTCAAGGTGAAAAGAACACATATTCCTGCTATTGCATCAAATCACTTTAAAATTATAGATAATTTTTTATATTCTGAATTCTTTATGACACCACAAAATATCTATATAATTTGTTTTAACCATTTGGAATAATTGTATTCAGTCACTTCCTCCAATCATTTTGCATCTTTTTTTAAAACATTTTTTTTCTTTTGCAAAATTCCAACAAAGTTGTATGATTTGTCAGTTGAAACTAGTGTTTTATCTGCTGGAATTCTACTCACTGTCGATCAGGATTACAGTACATTTTTTATTTTGTGCAATTCCATTTGAAACTGATTCACATACCCCTGGCCTGTGCAACAACTGAGTGATAGTTCTTGAAAAATGTCCTTTGTTTAATCAGATCTTTATAAAACGTTCATAGGTTTTTATGCAATTATTTCTTTCATATATATAGTCTTTGCACTTATTTCAAACATCACATGTACATTGTACACTGTTAGACCATTAATCCAGCCATTCATCTGAAAGACATTAATATAGCATTGATTATAATTAAAATACATGTTATTATATATTTACTAATTAAATAACAAGAAAAAAGGAACAAAATGCAGACTAAATTAGCAATGTTTGAATATTTGAAACTTCAAGCTTTCATAATGCATTTTTGTATGATCTGACTCAAAAAATATATTCGCACATTAGTCATTACTTGCAACAGCCAACATTATCATGTAAATATTGTTCATTCCAGAAAAATATATCCTTCACTCTAATATTTTTCTGGTCACAACACTTATGCAATAAACCTATGTCCATAATATTCTTGGTTCCTTAATGACATCGCATTATGTAATTTACCAATCAATGGATTATGGTTTAATAATATCAAATTTGATATGAAGAAAATAGTTGGTGGGGATTCTACATGTACATACATGTAGACTTCAATGCATATTAATTCATTTGATTATGATATACAAACAGAAGTTAAATATAGTAATTAAAATCATATCTGGTGCTTGTTGACACTAAATCAGATCTATATTTTGATTTTCTTCAATTTACCGTGTATATATGAAAGTTTTATTTTATTCTATAAAAATAAATTCCAATTTTCCAATGAAACCAATGTAAAGTCCAGAAGATTGGTATTAGCCTCTTCTCCTTTATATACTTGCATTGTCGCAAAATACATAATTTATTTGTACGAGCTTTAGAAACAGTTTGAAAAGTGCATGAAAGAAAACTTTCCAGTCTCATGAAAAAAATGAAGGAAAGTTGCAAATTAGACATTAATCAATCAGTGCCAGAAAATATCTTATCCCGTCCAGAAGTTAAGAGAAAACAATGTGGAGGGGATCTATAGATAGTATGCAAATATCTGGGCATAAAAATGTGGCATCTATTAATAATTACTCAACATTGAGTGAGGAAAGACACAAGAAAATATCAAACATCCTCAGCAACACTGAAAGTGAAACTAACAGAAATGCTTTTCAGCAAACTTACCTCGTAAAACCTCCACAAATTATACAGCCAGTAGCACTTCTGATATTTCGTGTCGAAGCAATCCCGATGTTCCTTCTTACAGTTCCAATACAAATATGCCAAGTCAAATTAGTTCTATGTTTTACGGCGTGGTCATCCATAACAAATGGTGAATGTGTACACAATTTTCACAAATGACTTATATCCCAATAACTGAGCATTTGAGTGTTTGACATCGTTGTTAAATACATTTCCGTGAATCAGTTCAGTTTGTTGAGATAAATTATTAATCTTTCTGTTGTCTCTACTCTACCTAGTTTACTTAAAACATGCTCGAATCGTCGATACATGTATGTGTGTGTTGCTTTCACATGTTTACAAACTGTGTGGGTCACGAAAGAACCAGAAGATGCACATGTGCCGTACATGGACCGTCAAAACTTTTCTGAAATTTGAAAAGTCGCCATATTGTTTCGAGATTTTATTTAATTAGACATTGATAAAGTCCCTCGGTGGGACGAACATTTTGTCATTCTACGAAGTGTTTAATTCTTTATCACTTTGTTTTGTGTACTTGGTGTTGTTTTACAAACCATTTTAGACGTTTATAATTGTTTTACTTGTATAGTATCGTTATACCGTAACGATCCAACACCCCGTAAGATTGATCGTTGACTGGTTTTTCAGACGTTGTATATATTATATATATATATTTGTTATATATTCCATCGTTCATATTATAGGAATGATAAACTATTTTGCTACAGATGCATTTTAGCACAAACAATTGTCTTCATTACTGGACATTTTAAGCGTGTGTACATGTTGTTTATTGACGAGAGAAACATTTGACATACACCGTTATGAATGCATGATATCAGCTACATGTATGTATTCATATTTGACTTATTATAATGACCTACTTAATAGGTGTCTCTTCATTGTTATAGCTATGAGCTGTATAACTTTACTATCAGTATTATTTCAGTTTCAATGTTAGATGAAACTCATGGATTTGTCAAAAGTCACCAACAAACTTATCACATACACCTTGCCACGGGCGCGAATGGAACTCAGTTTCAGTGATTTTAGTCGATGACATCATAGATATTGTCAATCGAAATTCCATATGATTACGGTCATGGCATCGCTTGAAATAACTCTGGAATATTTTTATATATATAAATTTACATAATGAGCAGTCTAAAAAGCAAAAGAAACAGATTGTTGCTCTTTGTAAACTTGAAAATATAAAACATAAAAACAGTACTTTCACTTATATTCAACGCATGACAATATTTCAGATAGCAAAAGTTCCCCACAAACGCCTGTTTCGGAGAAATCAACCACAAACAGCTCAAACATAGATACTACAACTACTGTTACAACGACAAATGTTAAACATCAATTGATAACTACTACTACAGACACGACAACAGGTAAAAGTCTAGTTACAAGTGCACTAAGTCATGACATGTTAAAGCTAAAGATACACATACATGAAATATTGAATAATAATTTTAGATTGAAATTTCCAAAACTTAATAAGTGAATTGTAACTGTAAAAGCAATAATAACTACATGTATACTGTGCAAACTGTGGTCAGATTTCTTAATCAAGTTCAGCTTCATTTGTTTGTAGGAGGTCCCATGTCTTATTTTCGTTATTTGTGTTTGTTTGCGTATAGCGGTATCCAACACATATTGTGTTGTGTTGTTTGCTGTGCTCGTGTTCGTCTTGTATCTTGTGTGCCTAATGTTGCAAGCTTCTGTGGATTGCCTATTCTTGATTGTCCCTTCTGTTTATTTTCCACTCTTTGACATGGTTGATGTACCTTGGTAGTTAATCTTCGAAATACATATTTTGGTTGTTTTATTCTTTTGTTTGGTAGTTTATTGATCTTCGATGGCCTTTTTCTACTTGTGCTAATATTTCTTTATAATATATGTATGGACCGCATCAATGAGACAATTAACCATGATATAGTCTACTCTACATGCAATTTGTGGTATGCTAAGAGGCAATGCTATACTTATTTTTGCAAGTGACAAGATGAAACATTTTAAGGTCTATCAATGGCTGATTGGACACTAAATTTGCGATTTGGGCAGTGATCATTGAACACATATCTTGAGGTATGGACAGACGACATAGGAAACACAGTTTGAGGGGTGGGCCATACCAAATGCACTATAATTGTAAGGAAGGATATGGATGTAAATGCATCCGAAAGCCTATTCAACTTTCCACTTCGACACAACTTAAAGTAAAGGGACATCACCTTTATTTTTGTCATATTTCTAACAACCACAGTATGGTCATTAATAATTAGTACAACTCATATCGTAAACTGAGTGTGAAGAAGCTCATATACCGCAGTTGAGCGGATATCTTTCCTTCTATCGACAAACGCTCCGTTTTAACATCTATGTCGTTCTGATGATATTTAAAGAACGGATAAGGGTTATTTGACACTAATTTCGAAGTGCGACTCCGTCCCATTGCGGATTCATTAGTCCTTGATGAAGGCTATTCCTGAAACGCGTCATGCAGACCTAATTATATATCAAGGTTTTTATAATTAATTATTCTTACAGGGCTTGAACAAACAACATATATTGCCATTGGTGGTGGTTCTGGTGTAACTTTAATACTGCTGGTAGTCTTAGTTGTCATATGTCTAAGTTTTGTAGAAATATCATGTACTTTTGATGTTTGATGCATTATCTGTAATTATATCTGCATGACAATATTCCCAACAATAACAAAATACATCCAATAAAGATATTATCTATACACTGCAGTAGATATCTCGGTATCAAGCCAAATAAAATGTACTACAATCAATAAGACAAACGACCAAGTCGATTTGAAAACACTTACAAGAATGTTGAACACTTGAAAATCATCAACAGAAACAAAATGTCACAAATGTGGTTGGTTGTAATATTGACATACATTCTACAATAATGAAGAGGTTGACTAGTAATGAATACCAAAATCTTCTAGCTTGAAAACTCAAAAGAATAGATCACATTCACCCTGGTATATATATGCAGATATGAAACTCATAATGTGGAAAATCAGTCTGCTCTCAATGCTATATATATTGCATAATATCGACATTTGAGGACGATTGTCAATATTTGTTACATTATTCAAGTAATACGAATTTTAAATTGAAAGAAGTTTTAAACCTTCAGTGATAATAGAAATATATTGGATTCGTACTACGACAAACACTGCAATCAATATATATATGTGTTCGAATAAGGTCAATATAGAGACCCACAAGGTAGGTATAGAAATATGACCCAGTTTGTCCGCTATATGGCATAGCTCCTCCAAAGTTGACACTCATTAGATACAATGATTTTGTAATGAACATAGTTTAAGCTGTTTAGGATTATTGCTCTAAGATAGGTTTAGTGTTAATATTATTTTCAGTATTACAGTTCTATTTGTGTTTTGTTAATAGCAATAACGTTTCAGAAGTCCTAGGGTGTCTGTGGTTTCATAAAACACTTATGGACTGGTTATTTGGACAATAGTCAGTATATTTCTTCTCGACATCAACTATTCCCCTATTATGCGTGGATATGGTGTATACTAAAGAGCATTGTAGAATTTCATATTGTAATTTGTATCACAGTATTTGTAAGAGTTTAATTTAAAACATTTGTTTTCCTTTTTTTCATTAGAAGGAAATCAACACAAAAAGCAGGAACCGATGAATATGTAGAGAGCTCATATCAGCAAGAGAAAAATGACGATAAGTTGCCAGATAATGTACTATACGTGCCAGCGGATGAATTTGATATTACTGGTGGTAAATGCAGTACCGCTGACGTGGATACAGCAAGATCCTCCAATAAACGATTAAGTATGGAAAGCAATTACAGTACCCTTGATGAGGATATGCCAAAAACCTCCAAAAATAGAATAAGCATGGATGGAGATTACAGTACAGCTGAACTCGATGAACATTAGGATACAAACTGTAGTTAACCTGAGAATTCAGAACTAGTGCAAACAAAAGGGAAACAAAAACCAACTATCAAACCAAAACCTAAATCGTCGTGTAAAAACAGTGAGGCCAATCGCTCCCTTGATCAAAACATAAAGCACGTTACTCCTCTAAATGGCAGTGATAACGTCTATGCTATTGTTGATAAAAGTAGTAAAAATGTTCCTACAGCTAATGTAGGTAAAGGAGAGGGAACATTTCTGCCTGATCAAACCTACGCTGTTGTGGACAAAGCACGGAAACGTAAATCTAGTTCGGATGAAACAAATAAAAAGAAGTTTGAAATAAATTCTGGCAACAGGGCTTAGGCTATGTGATATTTGTTCAGGAATAATATAACATATTTTATTTAGATCTGAGTATTTATGCTTTGGTTTCCTAACGTTCATAACATTAACTTTGCATGTAAGATTAGTCTGTTCCTTTCTGTATAAGTGACATTCCCAAACACAATTAAGGAAAGTGGTATTTGTTTTTCAAAATAACAGTGGAGTGGAAAAAACAGATGCTAAAATATTAATATTGGTGCAATCACTGCTTAAGCTTCTTTTGATAATATTAAATATCCTTACACATACTGCATAAATTATATAGCATATACTGTAAATAATAGGAAGATTAAACTGACCGTCAATTTATGTTAGACGTGGCTGTAAATGAACTAGAAATACTGAACATTTATATAGATTAGCGTGTACAATGCATTACTGGAATAACCATGATCGGGTATCTTCAAAGACAAAAGAATGGAATGCGAAATAATTTAAATCTTTCAGATCAAGAAATCAAAGGTCATTAATAGGATATTGAAAAACAAGCATATACATGATTAATCTTTCAACTATTAAATAATGTAATATGTTTATGTAGACCTATTTGTCGGTAATACTTTTTTATATTTATAGAGAGAGAGAGAGAGAGATTTTTGAAACAATTTATGATACAGATGATCTTGGCCTTAGCCTGGCTAAAAGTTCGCACAACCAAATTATCTAGTCAGTAGGGAGAGGTTTAAAATTCTGCCAGACTACCAAGTTCAAGATCTTCCTAGCTGACCATATCTCATTCAGAAAAAAAATTATATGGTCATTTCTTAAGTTTGAAATCTTTGTATGCTAAATGGGGTTCATGTTTTTCACTTTACCCTATTATGTTCTTAGTTCTGTCCTTTAATGTCTGCTGCGCTTTCCATAGGAAATCATGTTCGGTTCCTCTTTATCCGCAATTATTCATTGGACAGCTCGTGTCTTTAGTTGTATTTGCTTACGCATATTAGTGTCAACACGACTTGACTGTATAAGTAGCAATGCGAGTTTCTTACAAGATGCAGAAACCGCTTACCCTTCGTTATCACTTGGGTTCAATCTGGTTTTTATTTGGATTGTCCATTCGTGATTGCATCTTCGTGTTTCCCTAACTTTTATATTAAGACCTAACCAAACCAGTTTTGGAAAATAAACCACCCATATGCTCTATCTACTTTTCGGCTTAGATGAAGATCACAAATAATTTGTCAAAGACGTTGATATTTAATTAAGTGCACACGACACGTTTCTGACATAACCTTAATCAATTACGCTGCAAATAAAAAGAAGCGGAAAGCGAAATAATCTATAAATAAAGTCATCGAAAGCAAAAAAAGACAAAGGTAACAAAGGATATAAACAGTATAGCCAAAATCAGGTGTAATTACCTGTAGATTGCTTTTTTTGGTATTTCAAAATATGTAATTAGCAAGAGGTTTACAATTAATTTATATTTTATTTATTTGACCTAAGTCTTATACGTGTGATCTGTTCAGATACCGATGTTTTCAGTAAGGTAGATACATCTACTCAGTAACTTATTCTTATTGGGTTAATTCTTACAATTGTTCTTTACACTTTAAAAGCCAGTGTTTTATACACTGTGATCATTATTTTGATTTAATTTGATGCGTGTAAAGTAGAACACGTTTGTTAAAAAATACCCACCCACCCGCGGTACCTAAATATTTTAGTAAATTTATTAAAACCACAAGCAATATATAGTATATGTATATATTATTAAATTTTTAGTCGTATATAAAGAAACGTTTATTGCATTATATGATTAGTGGAATTTATGGACTGCGATTGTGTGATCAATATTCATGGACACTGATAATATAATAGTGACCAGCAGTTAAAATTGAATTTCATGGACAGTGATAATTAATGTGATAATGGTGGACAGTTAATAGCCAAAAATGATATTTATTTTTGTATTTTTATTTATTGTGATATAATAATATATATATATATGAATGGCAATACATATATTCTCTTTTGCTTGTTTTCATGTAGCCATAATTGCTAATTAGTTCCAATAATAATATCTTTATGTAGGAACTGTATATTTTAATAATAACTATTACTAATAAACCAAGTGCGGCTAAAACGAATCAGAGTGTACAACAATACAGAACAGACATTTTAAAACACTAACAACGTTAAATAATATATAATGCGTATTGGGAAATCTAGATGATAATTTGAAAATAATAAAGCTAATATATACAAAGTATGATGGTTAGTTAAATAATATACTTACATATCGAGAATAATATTATGTGTCCATCTGAAAATTATTATCTATGTGCTGGTATGATGCCATCGATTATATGTTTATTATATTTTTCTATAATTTAATTAAGCTCTTCTTTTAGTGGAAATATTTTAGTTTGTTTTGTTTTAGTTTTATATAATGTACATCTAATTAGAGCATGATTCGTACATGTAGTGTTGTCATTATTTCTCAAAACGACCTATTTACCCTGCGAGACCACATCTATCATGCATTTCTTATTTCAAATAAAGAATAATAGAGGTGTGGTTCCTGCTATTTTACAGGCAATAATGTTACCCATTGACACTAAATTATATAGCCTGTCTTAAAACACGTATAGAACAAAGCTGTAATTGGGGGATGTGATCAACATAACATATTTTTTCTGCCTCATAGTATTTATTGTGCAATAGAAGTATATATATATTTGGTATGCCTTATTTCACAAATATATAGAGAAATGTTGAAGATACTAAAGGGCGAACCAGCGGCCGTAAAATCTTTAGTTTTCTGTGTAGTGCTTCCTAGATCACTGTGTGTCATTGTATTGTCCATCCTTACATCTACAGGTTTTGACTGCCTCTTTGGTGTCTTCAAACTGTTCTTTAAGAGAGATAGACAACACAACGACCAAGTAAAAAAAAGGGACAAGAAGACGAAAATGGTCGACAAAACAATAAACAGAAAACAAAGACTTGAACAATAAATCTCTTGTATTCCTATTTGTATTAACCATAACAACATTCTGATGTAAATCGCTTGGTAAGTAACTACTACTGTACAGAGTACAATAATGCACGCGCCAGGAGAGGGATAAAATGAGAGACAACAAATATCACACTGTCGGAACAGTTTCAAAATCCAATCGCACATAGACAATCGATACACCAAGCACACATATATATGACCGCTCGATTTTCGAGCTTGAAACAGGGATTCTAATAACATGTGGAGGCGTTAAGCTAGTTATATAGGCCCAAGCTTCCCCGTGTAGTGAAATGATGTTGTTATGCAAGTTTTCTCACATATTGGTAAAATGCTAATCCTCACAAATAACCAGGCGAAGAAAGTTGTTGAAAATTAGACATACTATATTTAATCTTCGTGACACATAATTTGCCATATGGATGTTTGTAGCTATGTTAAAGAGAATGCTTCATTGATCATTAAAATATTAAATGGTATACAAGTCTATCGTAAGACATATTAAAGTGGATGCACTCAGGATTCAATTTTCTATTAAAAAAAATATTGTATGCATAATTTACAGTATGATTTTCGATCGTTTTCCTTGTTGATTCTTTCCCTTGTCATACAAAAGTGATGTATTGTAATGTGAACTAGACTTCCTTGTTAATGTATTCATTAAACAAATGAATATCAGATAATATCTACACTTAAACAACAAGTTAAAGAAAAATACTACTGTCAGTTGGGTATGTGTGATTCTTTATGTGATTGTGTATACATGTTTAGAATTATACTTTTAGAATACTTGTGTTCATGATTTCATACAGTGTTTATTTTACATGACAAATATATATTTGTATGCCCAGAAATATTACATTACCATTAGAGAAATCCGAAGGCCCAATTAGAAATGGACAATTCAGAGACACTGACAACATTAGGCATACAAGAGACAGGACGAACAATGATTGACATTACATTACACAGAAAACCCCCTTACAATTCAGATGCTAATTCAAGTGATACGAAAGAGAAAACAGTCCTTGCTCAACTAGCGATACCCGTCGTGTCTCTATTAAACAACACGAACATCATTTACAAAGAAAATCGCAACAACTGCATAAGGAAGTAATGAGAAAAAAGCATAGATAAAGCAAAACCTAAGAATACAATAAACGGGAGTAAAGACGAACGAACCGAACATTGTAGCGGACATGACAACACGGGACTGAAAACATGAAATATGTCATTGGACAAACTGGTGAATATCGGACCCATCACACAACCTAGCGTTGGGGACAACTTACGTTTATTTTTGGTTTTGTTTATCGCCATTTTCAACAATATTTCGGTGTTTTTCACTGCGTTCAATTTTATTGGTGGAGGAAATCGGAATATCCGGAGAAAACCCCAACCTACCGCAAGTCACTGATAAACTTGTAAAGCATGTGAAACTTCAACGGACATACACGTAGCTGTAATTGAAGTATATTTACACATTAATGCACTTTCTTTCTTACTTCTTGTAAATAATAAAAATGTTTAGATATTAATCATTAGTCCAACACTGATATCTATGTTAAACAATTAGCCACTTAATAATAAAGAATGTATACCACGATGTCGTTATAGGTGTAATACCACTAATTAATTTCTTTTACATTTTCTACTAAATTTGTGTTTTTCGAGCCTACCTGGACATTTTATCTTAAGCTTAACCTTTCCAAGACCTAATATTTTCTGAAACGTACATGATTCCTCTACGTTCTGTCAAAATTTCAGGGCATGTTCAAAATCTTGCAGTGAAATGCCAGGCTACGGAAAACACCTATTCTAAAATTAGCCCGGTTATTCCCCAGTATCTATAGGTCATGCATCAAGTCCTCCATAGAGGTATTGAAGTACAACTAAATCCATCCAATTTAGACTCAAAATAATCCCTATATTATTATCAATTTTAATTATTCGATTCCATTCAGTAGTTGTCACAATACTACAAAGTGAAACGAACATTTTTCTTTAAACGGGACTGCTTTCGTATATGTTCTAAGCTCTGATTGGTGAATTACAGGGAATCATTATCACTTGTAACATGAATGCATTATTTTCCTTTGATCTTTTTCATGGTTTATATACCAGAATGTAAGCAATAGCTAAGAACAATGACATAATACACGCAAATACGAGATATTGTATACTTTATATATGGGCTGTAGTTTGACTATTTTCAGAAAGCCGTGCAATAAGCAACGACTTAGATGTGATATTGCATGGACTCATGCTACATATCATTTATACCACGAGTTTCCGACTTAATCGGTGGTATATATATATTACTTCTACATGTAATATGTATACTATTGTATGGGTATTTTTATGCATTAGTGAATAACAATAAACTAATATTTAACGTACATTTGTATCATCGTGGAATCATTCAACTGTTTAAAGATATTTAATTTGTATATGCTTGCCAACTTATATTGTGCATTGCTTGTTGGTCTTTTCAACTTCCGGGTTGACTCGCGAGACAACATAAAACGTAGAACATGATGTTTCTGATATACACGATATTAGTGATTCTTCAACTGTATAAAGGTAAGACGATCTGTTTCATAATTACAACTATCACCATCATTCGTAGAATATTAACAGATGGCATCAATGTAAATATGACATTTCTTAAACAAGAACTACCTCGGTAAAGGTCGACAAAATCGTGTAATATTACTCATTCTTTTGTTAAGCTTCAAAAATGCAAACGTAGATACTTAATTTGCTGTGAACGACCCATGTGAGGAACATACTCAAAGGCAAACAATAAACAAGTCACATGACCTATGTCGTCGGTAGCAGGAAAGCCAAACGTCAGGCACCGATACTGATGGTGATATTGGTCGTAATTTGAAAAATGCAGTGCAATATGGTTAAAGGAATCATCCTTACACATCTGTATGCCTAAATATACACTGTCCACATACTATTCTGAAATGATCAGGGAGTAGAATAACATATTTATGCTCATTATTGAAGACCCTACAATGACTGTGAAAGGAAGAACAGCTAATGCAACAAACAACAGTAAATGCCGTGGTACTCATAGTTTCATTCTTAATAGACATGTGATTTGATTGCTGAACAATACATTGGATAGAGCCTTCAGCTAAAAGTGTCCGTATCATAGATATATGTTTTGGTCATGTCATATGTTCATGTTTAATTCCTACATTTTCCATTTTCCAACATGTTATCATCTTGTCTGTCATGAAGACTAGTTAATTGATGCTTATCACCAAATAATATTAATGCAAACGTAGACATCACATTCCTGTGCACACGAAGCGTTGCATGAATAACCTTCATCAGGTGCGATTGGAATGACAAATAATTTATACGAATCTAGAATAATGGCCTATAATAAACAGAACCTACTTTGCTATTAGTCACTTATTTACAGTCTTTTACTGATCTTTGAACTCGTCGTGTTGATGTCATTTTAGGTTTTTGTGAAAGTGGTTGTTTGGTTTACAGCGATATTATACACGTTCTTTGCTCAATATTTTGCTTTGCTGTCTAACAGAACGGGCTGGAATCCCATTAATCGGTATCATGCCACCACATTTCTATGTTTGTCCTTCACACCAGTGCTTAGATTTTGTCTGGACACTGTCCTACTTCTTTCTGTATTGAACATATTGAGGTTTGTCAACGGAATAGTTCGTGTTGTTGTTAGCTATTTTGTCATTCATTACTGTTTAGCTGTATATTCTCAGTATTACTTGATTTTGTGTTTTCATTTATAGGTATAGCAACAGCGGTTGCAGATCCCTGCCCGGATTATGTTAAAAACAGTAACATAGGTAAATACATATCTAACGAACCCATTCTTTCTTTTAGTGTTTATGTCATTTTGAATACTGAAAACGGAGCATGCAATATGCATGACTAACCGATAATACAAATTGAAAAGTGAAATATCTTGTAAAAGACCATAGAAATGATGAATATGAAGCGGGTTGGCTTTCTAGTAGTTGCTATTAAATTGTTACATGTCAAGACAATGTACATTTTTATTTGAATTAGATAGTTGTGAGGTAGTTTATATGTTTCTTTATACGGAGATCTATCATGCACTTACATATAACAACAAATTGTATTCGGTCACCTCGGGGTAGGAGGGAATCTTAAATGGAACTTTTTAATTCTTGATTTTTAATTCTTGATTCTTAATTCCTGATTCTACATCCTTAATTCTTAACCCATACGTCCTATAGATTTACGTAGGAAACTTTTCATTTACTAAGTTTCTACACAGGAGTCGGCATTTGTTCCACAGGGACACCAAGGTCACGAACTAATATATATTAGGAAATGATTGCACATACTAATAGTAATATTATACATTTTAATAGAGTCAATTTAATTTATGTTGTACAATACCTCAACGTTATCATATAACGATAGTTGGATTACCTAACAACTCATACAAGCCTATCACCAATACGACGTGGGTTCGAGACCAGCTTTGTATATTACAAAAAAGGTGCACTGGACTCGCAGTAGCAAGTGATAAAGGTTATCAATTGCTTGCCCATGGTCGGTGATTCTCTCCTAGTACTCCGGCTTCTTCCACTACTAAAACTGGTCGCCATGATATAGCTGAAATATTGCTGAAAGTGGCATTAAAACACTAAAGATAAAAATAAATCAATTAGAAAGAGTGCTTCATCTGTTCAGTGGATCAACACAAGTTTAAATTGTGAAATAAATTGATCTATCTAATGCTTCTATTGGTAGTTGCTGTTTTCAATTTACAATTAATAAACAAATTAAATGTTAACGATGAAACACTATTGTCAAAACATATAAGTAAATGTTAACAATAAAGTATTTGTGTGATAGGGTGTATTTTACCATAGTAATAGTTTTATTTCATAATTATGTATTCAGTAATTAACAACTTCGCATATGTCTTAAATAAAATATTTCAACTTGTATATAATTACTTTTATATATTATATTAATAAATTATTAAATGAGCTATAATTATCGATCTCATTAAAACTACTCTAGTATTGTTTATTGATTAGATAACGACACACCTGGATGAACATGCTTGGTATGTCACATGCCTTGGAATCATTTCTTTCCTTGGATATTCTTATCATGGTTTCTATTGGTTCAAAGTTTCCGAAATTCTGAATTCAGTCCTTCTGATTGATTCTTCGCTTTTGAGTTAGATTTAAAAACGGGTATTGGCTTTGGAAGGTCCAAGACGCTCCACAAATTTCTGATACTGATTCTTTGGAATTCGAATATCTTTATTGAATTATATTCCAACTGATTATAATTGAAGGTATTTATGCTTTTCTTGTCATTTTCTGTATTTATTCATTTTGGGGAAATTAGAAACTTAGACCTTCGACCTGACCATTTTTTTATGAACGAATGAATGAATGAATGAATGAGTGAGTGAAACGTAGATAACTACAAGTATATTACGTTAATTGATAATAGTTTTTAACTTGATAATCACTGTATTGAATTTCCTTAATTATTGTTTAATAACAGTGAGTAATTATTTTCTAATATATTTTTAATAGTTTCAATGTAAAAACGTTGGGAGCCAATAGAACCGGGCTGGTTTGTTGGGTATATAAATAACGAGCTGATCCTAGTTATATATAATTTATTTCTTCATCTATGGGGGTTTTAACCCTGTAAATAACAATTAACAGGTAAGTATATGAAATACACATTCACACGATGAAATTGACATTCAAGTACAAAAGAATAACATGTAAACACAATAACATAAATCAATACAATAGTAAACAATAAGTTGTGTCTTGTTTTCGACTAAATATAAGGTATGAAAGTGTATGAATAAAATATAAAGATTTACGGGTGTGAACTGTGTTAATATTGCATATGTTTTAAAGGGATTCCGTAGTACAAAATATAGTATCTGTCAAGCTGTTTTAATATCACGATAATATGAAATATCTGTATTCGACAGTGAAATATCGTACATGAAGAATAGCAATTCTTGTGAATAAAATCGTATTCGCAAATTAACCAATTTACGAATTAGTATACACACAAACAAAGTTTGTTTACAAAGTTACACAATACAATTACAAAACACTCAATTACCTGTCTGTGGGACCAGGTTTCACCAAATTAAACACATTGTCGGTAGGCTACATGATAGCAATTCTCCTGAAAAATATACAATTAAGGATGCTCTCAGTTTCTTGCATAATCAGCAAAATGTATAATTGCTACTCAATATTTCAATCCGGCATTAGAATATCATTTACATCATGTTATGCCGCATTTCATAACCAAGTTCATTTTTACATTGAAACTATTAAAAATATATTAGAAAATAATTACTCACTGTTATTAAACAATAATTAAGGAAATTCAATACAGTGATTATCAAGTTAAAAACTATTATCAATTAACGTAATATACTTGTAGTTATCTACGTTTCACTCACTCATTCATTCATTCATTCATTCGTTCATAAAAAAATGGTCAGGTCGAAGGTCTAAGTTTCTAATTTCCCCAAAATGAATAAATACAGAAAATGACAAGAAAAGCATAAATACCTTCAATTATAATCAGTTGGAATATAATTCAATAAAGATATTCGAATTCCAAAGAATCAGTATCAGAAATTTGTGGAGCGTCTTGGACCTTCCAAAGCCAATACCCGTTTTTAAATCTAACTCAAAAGCGAAGAATCAATCAGAAGGACTGAATTCAGAATTTCGGAAACTTTGAACCAATAGAAAGCATGATAAGAATATCCAAGGAAAGAAATGATTCCAAGGCATGTGACATACCAAGCATGTTCATCCAGGTGTGTCGTTATCTAATCAATAAACACTACTAGAGTAGTTTTAATGAGATCGATAATTATAGCTCATTTAATAATTTATTAATATAATATATAAAAGTAATTATATACAAGTTGAAATATTTTATTTAAGACATATGCGAAGTTGTTAATTACTGAATACATAATTATGAAATAAAACTATTACTATGGTAAAATACACCCTATCACATTTGTACTGATTCCAACTATATATCATTATCAAATAAATATGGATAACATGCCATAATTAATGCAGTAGTTATATCATTATCTGTTTTAATTACTTTCTTGCAGTGGCTGATATGTGTAAGTCAAGCTCTGCAACAGAAGAAACAAATTCTGGAAGTTACAAAATAGACAGTGTTGTATTACGTATAGTGATGCAACAAAACAACTGCATATGTCGGGTAACGTTAGACAATCAAACAGAAATACCGGTAGCTGTAGGTTTGAGGAAATGTGATGGTCTTACATCATCAGCACCAGAGAAAGCTGATTGTGGACTTGCAGTTGACATAAATCATATACCTGATATGTCTACAGGACATGTAATAGCTCCTATTGAATGTCTTGTGAACGATACACTTCGTCATACACCACTGTTTCAAAATGGTTATCTGCAATTTAGATCTAGGATAATTAATGGAGACTTTATCAGAGGCTTCTGTATACGGATACTACGAGGTAAGACATAATTACAAATCATCAACCAATAATTATTGTTGTCCAGTCACTAACTATTAATAATACCTCGCATAGCTTGACAAAATATCGAATAATCTATTCGAGTTTACTTCATAAAGGGCATAGTCCTTATTATATAAGTACGCTGAAGAAACAAATCATACACCATCAGAAATCCCCAATCCCAACCGCGATAAGATGTTTATCCGCACAAAAGATGGTCTATTATATGAAATGTTTGGTAAAGTACATGTTTATTTCCCAACTAGCGCATTTAAACAATCGTATCAGAATGATGAAATGGCCTAAATAAATGCATAAGTATATATATATTTGCAACAAAATCAAAAATTATTGGTATTTATGTTGTATGTGGTATAATGCATTCGGATTCAACAAAGTGTTAATGCCTGGTTAATTGAACTTTCCAGTGTTGGAAGGTCATTTGTTGATTGCAAATGTTGTCAATATATTTTTTGTAACATCTTTATCGGTATCGTTGCACAATCTTCTAGACTTCTATAATTTATTTTGTTTGTACTGCATCGTCATGTCTCGACGAACGGTTACTCATTAAGTTCTCTGGTTGGTAGATTCCCTTAGACTTTATATATACATATATATTATATATATATATATGTTATATATTCCATCGTTCATATTATAGGAATGATAAACTATTTTGCTACAGATGCATTTTAACACAAACAATTGTCTTCATTACTGGACATTTTAAGCGTGTGTACGCGTTGTTTATTGACGAGAGAAACATTTGACATACACCGTTATGAATGCATGATATCAGCTGCATGTATGTATTCATATTTGACTTATTATAATGACCTACATAATAGGTGTCTCTTCATTGTTATAGCTATGAGCTGTATAACATTACTATCAATATTATTTCAGTTTCAATGTTAGATGAAACTCATGGATTTGTCAAAAGTCACCAACAAACTTATCACATACACCTTGCCACGGGCGCGAATGGAACTCAGTTTCAGTGATTTTAGTCGATGACATCATAGATATTGTCAATCAAAATTCCATATGATTACGGTCATGGCATCGCTTTAAATAACTCTGGAATATTTTTATATATATAAATTTATATAATGAGCAGTCTAAAAAGCAAAAGAAACAGATTGTTGCTCTTTGTAAACTTGAAAATATAAAACATAAAAACAGTACTTTCACTTATATTCAACGCATGACAATATTTCAGATAGCAAAAGTGACCATTCACAAGTTTTACGCATTGTTTGTGATGCTCCGATGACAACAGAACAGACAACCCAAAAGATAAAAACATCTGATGGATCGCAAAGTTCCCCACAAACGCCTGTTTCGGAGAAATCAACCACAAACAGCTCAAACATAGGTACTACAACTACTGTTACAACGACAAATGTTAAACATCAATCGATAACTACTACTACAGACACGACAACAGGTAAAAGTCTAGTTACAAGTGCACTAAGTCATGACATGTTAAAGCTAAAGATACACATACATGAAATATTGAATAATAATTTTAGATTGAAATTTCCAAAACTTAATAAGTGAATTGTAAATGTAAAAGCAATAATAACTACATGTATACTGTGCAAACTGTGGTCAGATTTCTTAATCAAGTTCAGCTTCATTTGTTTGTAGGAGGTCCCATGCCTTATTTACGTTATTTGTGTTTGTTTGCGTATAGCTGTATCCAACACATATTGTGTTGTGTTGTTTGCTGTGCTCGTGTTCGTCTTGTATCTTGTGTGCCTAATGTTGCAAGCTTCTGTGGATTGTGTATTCTTGATTGTTCCTTCTGTTTATTTTCCACTCTTTGACATGATTGATGTACCTTGGTAGTTAATCTTCGAAATACATATTTTGGTTGTTTTATTCTTTTGTTTGGTAGTTTATTGATCTTCGATGGCCTTTTTCTACTTGTGCTAATATTTCTTTATAATATATGTATGGACCGCATCAATGAGACAATTAACCATGATATAGTCTACTCTACATGCAATTTGTGGTATGCTAAGAGGCAATGCTATACTTATTTTTGCAAGTGACAAGATGAAGCATTTTAAGGTCTATCAATGGCTGATTGGACACTAAATTTGCGGTTTGGGAAGTGATCATTGAACACATATCTTGAGGTATGGACAGACGACATAGGACACACATTTTGAGGGGTGGGCCATACCAAATGCACTATAATTGTAAGGAAGGATATGGATGTAAATGCATCCGAAAGCCTATTCAACTTTCCACTTCGATACAACTTAAAGTAAAGGGACATCACCTTTATTTTTGTCATATTTCTAACAACCACAGTATGGTCATTAATAATTAGTACAACTCATATCGTAAACTGAGTGTGAAGAAGCTCATATACCGCAGTTGAGCGGTTATCTTTCCTTCTATCGACAAACGCTCCGTTTTAACATCTATGTCGTTCTGATGATATTTAAAGAAAGGATGAGGGTTATTTGACACTAATTTCGAAGTGCGACTCCGTCCCATTGCGGACTCATTAGTTCTTGATGAAGGCTATTCCTGAAACGCGTCATGCACACCTAATTATATATCAAGGTTTTTATAATTAATTATTCTTACAGGGCTTGAACAAACTACATATATTGCAATTGGTGCTGGTTCTGGTGTAACTTTAATACTGCTGGTAGTCTTAGTTGTAATATGTCTAAGGTTTGTAGAAATATCATGTACTTTTGATGTGTGATGCATTATCTGTAATTATATCTGCATGACAATATTCCCAACAATAACAAAATACATCCAATAAAGATATTTTCTATACATTGCAGTAGATATCTCGGTATCAAGCCAAATAAAATGTACTACAATCAATAAGACAAACGACCAAGTCGATTTGAAAACACTTACACGAATGTTGAACACTTGAAAATCATGAACAGAAACAAAATGTCACAAATGTGGTTGGTTGTAATATTGACATATATTCTACAATAATGAAGAGGTTGATTAATAATGAATACCAACATCTTCTAGCTTGAAAACTCAAAAGAATAGATCACATTCACCCTGGTATATATATGCAGATATGAAACTCATAATGTGGAAAATCAGTCTGCTCTCAATGCTATATATATTGCATAATATCGACATTTGAGGACGATTGTCAATATTTGTTACATTATTCAAGTAATAAGAATTTTAAATTGAAAGAAGTTTTAAACCTTTAGTGATAATAGAAATATATTGGATTCGTACTACAACAAACACTGCAATCAAAATATATATATATGTGTTCGAATAAGGTCAATATAGAGACCCACAAGGTAGGTATAGAAATATGACCCAGTTTGTCCGCTATATGGCATAGCTCCTCCAAAGTTGACGCTCATTAGATACAATGATTTTGCTATGAACATAGTTTAAGCTGTTTAGGATTATTGCTCTAAGATAGGTTTAGAGTTAATATTATTTTCAGTATTACAGTTGTATTTGTGTTTTGTTAATAGCAATAACGTTTCAGAAGTCCTAGGGTGTCTGTGGTTTCATAAAACACTTATGGACTGGTTATTTGGACAATAGTCAGTATATTTCTTCTCGACATCAACTATTCCCCTATTATGCATGGATATGTTGTATACTAAAGACCATTGTAGAATTTCATATTGTAAGTTGTATCACAGTATTTGTAAGAGTTTAATTTAAAACATCTGTTTTTCCTTTTTTTCATTAGAAGGAAATCAACACAAAAAGCAGGAACCGATGAATATGTAGATAGCTCACATCAGCAAGAGGAAAATGACGATACGTTGCCAGATAATGTACTATACGTGCCAGCGGATGAATTTGATATTACTGGTGGTAAATGCTGTACCGCTGACGTGGATACAGCAAGATCCTCCAATAAACGATTAAGTATGGAAAGCAATTACAGTACCCTTGATGAGGATATGCCGAAATCTTCCAACAAAAGACTAAGCATGGAAGGAGATTATAGTACCGTTGATGAGGATACACGAATATCCCTCAACGAAAGATTAAGTGTGGAAGGCAATTACAGTACCGTTGATGAGGATATGCCATAAACCTCTAAAAATAGAATAAGCATGGATGGAGATTACAGTACAGTTGAATTCGATGAACATTTGGATACAAACTGTAGTTATCCTGAAAATTCAGAACTAGGGCAAACAAAAGGGAAACAAAAACCAACTATCAAACCAAAACCTAAATCGTCGTGTAAAAACAGTGAGGCCAATCGCTCCCTTGATCAAAACATAAAGCACGTTACTCCTCCAAATGGCTGTGATAACGTCTATGCAATTGTTTATAAAAGTAGTAACAATGTTCCTACAACTAATGTAGGTAAAGGAGAGGGAACATTTCTGCCTGATCAAACCTACGCTGTTGTGGACAAAGCACGGAAACGTAAATCTAGTTCGGATGAAACAAATAAAAAGAAGTTTGAAATAAATTCTGGCAACAGGGCTTAGGCTATGTGATATTTGTTCAGGAATAATATAACATATTTTATTTAGATCTGAGTATTTATGCTTTGGTTTCCTAACGTTCATAACATTAACTTCGCATGTAAGATTATTCTGTTTCTTTCTGTATAAGTGACATTCCCAAACACAATTAAGGAAAGGGGTATTTGTTTTTCAAAATAACAGTGGAGTGGAAAAACAGATATTGGTGCAATCACTGCTTAAGCTTCTTTTGATAATATTAAATATCCTTACACATACTGCATAAATTATATTGCATATACTGTAAATAATAGGAAGATTAAACTGACCGTCAATTTATGTTAGACGTGGCTGTAAATGAACTAGAAATACTGAACAATTATATAGATTAGAGTGCACAATGCATTACTGGAATAACCATGATCGGGTACCTTCAACGACAAAAGAATGGAATGCGAAATAATTTAAATCTTTCAGATCAAGAAATCAAAGGTCATTAATAGGATATTGAAAAACAAGCACATACATGATTAATCTTTCAACTATTAAATAATGTAATATGTTTATGTAGACCTACTTGTCGGTAATACTTGTTTATATTTATGGAGAGAGAGAGAGAGAGAGAGAGAGAGAGAGAGAGAGAGAGAGAGAGAGAGATTTTTGAAACAATTTATGATACAGATGATCTTGACCTTAGCCTGGCTAACAGTTCGCACAACCAAATTATCTGGTCAGTAGGGAGAGGTTTAAAATTCTGCCAGACTACCAAGTTCAAGATCTTCCTAGCTGACCATATCTCATTCAGAAAAAAAATTATATGGTCATTTCTTAAGCTTGAAATCTTTGTATGCTAAATGGGGTTCATGTTGTTCACTTTACCCTATTATGTTCTTAGTTCTGTCCTTTAATATCTGCTGCGCTTTCCATAGGAAATCATGTTCGGTTCCTCTTTATCCGTAATTATTCATTGGACAGCTCGTGTCTTTAGTTGTATTTGCTTACGCATATTAGTGTCAACGCGACTTGACTATATAATTAGCAATGCGAGTTTCTTACAAGATGCAGAAACCGCTTACCCTTCGTTATCACTTGGGTTCAATCTGGTTTTTATTTGGATTGTCCATTCGTGATTGCATCTTCGTGTTTCCCTAACTTTTATATTAAGACCTAACAAAACCAGTTTTGGAAAATAAACCACCCATATGTTCTATCTACTTTTCGGTTTAGATGAAGATCACAAATAATTTGTCAAAGAGGCTGATATTTAATTAAGTGCACACGACACGTTTCTGACATAACCTTAATAAATTACGCTGCAAATAAAAAGAAGCGGAAAGCGAAATAATCTATAAATAAAGTCACCGAAAGCAAAAAACAAAGGAAACAAAGGATATAAACAGTATAGCCAAAATCAGGTGTAATTACCTGTAGATTGCTTTTTTTGGTATTTCAAAATATGTAATTAGCAAGAGGTTTACAATTAATTTATATTTTATTTATTTGGCCAAAGTCCTATACGTGTGATCTGTTCAGTTACCGGTTTTTCCAGTAAGGTAGATAAATCTACTCACTACCTTATTCTTATTGGTTTAATTCTTACTATTGTTCTTTACACTTTAAAAGCCAGTGTTTTATACACTGTGATCATTATTTTGATTTAATTTGATGCGTGTAAAGTAGAACACGTTTGTTAAAAAAATACTCACCCACCCGCGGTAACTAAAAATTTTAGTAAATTTATTAAAACCACAAGCAATATATAGTATATGTATATATTATTAAATTTTTAGTCGTATATAAAGAAACGTTTATTGCATAATATGATTAGTGGAATTTATGGACAGCGATTTTGTGATCAATATTCATGGACAATGATAATATAATAGTGACCAGCAGTTAACATTGAATTTCATGGGCAGTGATAATTAATGTGATAATGGTGGACAGTTAATAGCCAAAAATGATATTTATTTTTGTATTTTTATTTATTGTGATATAATAATATATATATACATGAATGGCAATACATATATTCTCTTTTGCTTGTTTTCTTGTAGCCATAATTGCTAATTAGTTCCAATAATAATATCTTTATGTAGGAACTGTATATTTTAATAATAACTATTACTAATAAACCAAGTTCGGCTAAAACGAATCAGAGTTTACAACAATACAGAACAGACATTTTAAAACACTAACAACGTTAAATAATATATAATGCGTATTGGGAAATCTAGATGATAATTTGAAAATAATAAAGCTAATATATACAAAGTATGATGGTTAGTTAAATAATATACTTACATATCGAGAATAATATTATGTGTCCATCTGAAAATTATTATCTATGTGCTGGCATGATGCCATCGATTATATGTTTATTATATTTTTCTATAATTTAATTAAGCTCTTCTTTTAGTGGAAATATTTTAGTTTGTTTTGTTTTAGTTTTATATAATGTACATCTAATTAGAGCATGATTCGTACATGTAGTGTTGTCATTATTTCTCAAAACGACATATTTACCCTGCGAGAACACATCTATCATGCATTTCTTATTTCAAATAAATAATAATAGAGGTGTGGTTCCTGCTATTTTACCGGCAATAATGTTACCCATTGACACTAAATTATATAGCCTGTCTTAAGACACGTATAGAACAAAGCTGTAATTGGGGGATGTGATCAACATAACATATTTTTTCTGCCTCATAGTATTTATTGTGCAATAGAAGTATATAAATATTTGGTATGCCTTATTTCACAAATATATAGAGAAATGTTGAAGATACTAAAAGGCGAACCAGCGGCCGTAAGCTCTTTAGTTTTCTGTGTAGTGCTTCCTAGATCACTGTGTGTCATTGTAGTGTCCATCCTTACATTTACGGGTTTTGACTACCCCTTTGGTGTCTTCAAACTGTTCTTTAAGAGAGATAGACAACACAACGACCAAATGAAAAAAAGGGACAAGAAGACGAAAATGGTCGACAAAACAATAAACAGAAAACAAAGACTTGAACAATAAATCTCTTGTATTCCTATTTGTATTAACCATAACAACATTCTGATGTAAATCGCTTGGTAAGTAACTACTACTGTACAGAGTGCAATAATGCACGTGCCAGGAGAGGGATAAAATGAGAGACAACAAATATCACACTGTCGGAACAGTTTCAAAATCCAATCGCACATAGATAATCGATACACCAAGCACACATATATATATGACCGCTCGATTTTCGAGATTGAAACAGGGATTATAATAACATGTGGAGGCGTTAAGCTAGTTATATAGGTCCAAGCTTCACCGTGTAGTGAAATGATGCTGTTATGCAAGTTTTCTCACATATTGGTAAAATGCTAATCCTCACAAATAACCAGGCGAAGAAAGTTGTTGAAAATTAGACATACTATATTTAATCTTCGTGACACATAATTTGCCATATGGATGTTTGTAGCTATGTTAAAGAGAACGCTTCATTGATCATTAAAATATTAAATGGTATGCAAGTCTATCGTAAGACATATTAAAGTGGATGCACTCAGGATTCAATTTTCTATTAAAAAAAATATTGTATGCATAATTTACAGTATGATTTTCGATCGTTTTCCTTGTTGATTCTTTCCCTTGTCATACAAAGTGATGTATTGTAATGTGAACTAGACTTCCTTGTTAATATATTCATTAAACAAATGAATATCAGATAATATCTACACTTATACAACAAGTTAATGAAAAATACTACTGTCAGTTGGGTATGTGTGATTCTTTATGTGATTGTGTATACATGTTTAGAATTATACTTTAAAAATACTTGTGTTCATGATTTCATACAGTGTTTATTTTACATGACAAATATATATTTGTATGCCCAGAAATATTACATTACCATTAGAGAAATCCGAAGGCCCAATTAGAAATGGACAATTCAGAGACACTGACAACATTAGGCACACAAGAGACAGGACGAACAATGATTGACATTACATTACACAGAAAACCCCCTTACAATTCAGATGCTAATTCAAGTGATACGAAAGAGAAAACAGTCCTTGCTCAACTAGCGATACCCGTCGTGTCTCTATTAAACAACACGAACATCATTTACAAAGAAAATCGCAACAACTGCATAAGGAAGTAATGAGAAAAAAGCATAGATAAAGCAAAACCTAAGAATACAATAAACGGGAGTAAAGACGAACGAACCGAACATTGTAGCGGACATGACAACACGGGACTGAAAGCATGAAATATGTCATTGGACAAACTGGTGAATATCGGACCCATCACACAACCTAGCGTTGGGGACAACTTACGTTTGTTTTTGGTTTTGTTTATCGCCATTTTCAACAATATTTCGGTGTTTTTCACTGCGTTCAATTTTATTGGTGGAGGAAATCGGAATATCCGGAGAAAACCCCAACCTACCGCAAGGCACTGACAAACTTGTCAAGCATGTGAAACTTCAACGGACATACACGTAGCTGTAATTGAAGTATATTTACACATTAATGCACTTTCTTTCTTACTTCTTGTAAATAATAAAAATGTTTATATATTAATCATTAGTCCGGCACTGATATCTACGCTAAACAATTAGCCACTTAATAATAAAGAATGTATACCACGATGTCGTTATAGGTGTAATACCACTAATTAATTTCTTTTACATTTTCTACTAAATTTGTGTTTTTCGAGCCTACCTGGACATTTTATCTTAAGCTTAACCTTTCCAAGACCTAATATTTTCTGAAACGTACATGATTCCTCTACGTTCTGTCAAAATTTCAGGGCATGTTCAAAATCTTGCAGTGAAATGCCTGGCTATGGAAAACACCTATTCTAAAATTAGCCCGGTTATTCCCAGTATCTATAGGTCATGCATCAAGTCCTCCATAGAGGTATTGAAGTACAACCAAATCCATCCAATTTAGACTCAAAATAATCCCTATATTATTATCAATTTTAATTATTAGATTCCATTCAGTAGTTGTCACAATACTACAAAGTGAAACGAACATTTTTCTTTAAACGGGACTACTTTCATATATGTTCTAAGCTCTGATTGGTGAATTAGTGGTTGGACACCATATATGTCGTTCGTCATCCTTAATAGTAGGAAAAGGACAAAATCATCTAACACCCTTATATTGAAATATTAAAAGCTGTTATTGTGAATACCACACAGAAACGTAGTACCAGTTAATTTGACTAAATCAGGCACCTTCCCTACAGGGAATAATTATCACTTGTAACATGAATGCATTATTTTCCTTTGATCTTTTTCATGGTTTATATACCAGAATGTAAGCAACAGCTAAGAACAATGACATAATACACGCAAATACGAGATATTGTATACTTTATATATGGGCTGTAGTTTGACTATTTTCAGAAAGCCGTGCAATAAGCAACGACTTAGAAGTGATATTGCATGGACTCATGCTACATATCATTTATACCACAATTTCCGACTTAAGCGGTGGTATATATATTACTTCTACATGTAATATGTATACTATTGTATGGGTATTTTTATGCATTAGTGAATAACAATAAACTAATATTTAACGTACATTTGTATCATCGTGGAATCATTCAACTGTTTAAAGATATTTAATTTGTATATGCTTGCCAACTTATATTGTGCATTGCTTGTTGGTCTTTTCAACATCCGGGTTGACTCGCGAGACAACCTAAAACGTAGAACATGATGTTTCTGATATACACGATATTTGTGATTCTTCAACTGTATAAAGGTAAGACGATCTGTTTCATAATTACAACTATCACCATCATTCGTAGAATATTAACAGATGGTATCAATGTAAATATGACATTTCTTAAACAAGAACTTCCTCGGTAAAGGTCGACAAAATCGTGTAATATTACTCATTCTTTTGTTAAGCTTCAAAAATGCAAACGTAGATACTTAATTTGCTGTGAACGACCCATGTGAGGAACATACTCAAAGGCAAACAATAAACAAGTCACATGACCTATGTCGTCGGTAGCAGGAAAGCCAAACGTCAGGCACCGATACTGATGGTGATATTGGTCGTAATTTGAAAAATGCAGTGCAATATGGTTAAAGGAATCATCCTTACACATCTGTATGCCTAAATATACACTGTCCACATACTATTCTGAAATGATAAGGGAGTAGAATAACATATTTATGCTCATTATTGAAGACCATACAATGACTGTGAAAGGAAGAACAGCTAATGCAACACAAAACAGTAAAGGCCGTGGTACTCATAGTTTCATTCTTAATAGACATGTGATTTGATTGCTGAACAATACATTGGATAGAGCCTTCAGCTAAAAGTGTCCGTATCATAGATATATGTTTTGGTCATGTCATATGTTCATGTTTAATTCCTACATTTTCCATTTTCCAACATGTTATCATCTTGTCTGTCATGAAGACTAGTTAATTGATGCTTATCACCAAATAATATTAATGCAAACGTAGACATCACATTCCTGTGCACACGAAGCGTTTCATGAATAACCCTCATCAGGTGCGTTTGGAATGACAAATAATTTATACGAATCTAGAATAATGGCCTATAATAAACAGAACCTACTTTGCTATTAGTCACTTATTTACAGTCTTTTACTGATCTTTGAACTCGTCGTGTTGATGTCATTTTAGGTTTTTGTGAAAGTGGTTGTTTGGGTTACAGGGATATTATACACGTTCTTTGCTCAATATTTTGCTTTGCTGTCTAACAGAACGGGCTGGAATCCCATTAATCGGTATCATGCCACCACATTTCTATGTTTGTCCTTCACACCAGTGCTTAGATTTTGTCTGGACACTGTCCTACTTCTTTCTGTATTGAACATATTGAGGTTTGTCAACGGAATAGTTCGTGTTGTTGTTAGCTATTTTGTCATTCATTACTGTTTAGCTGTATATTCTCAGTATTACTTGATTTTGTGTTTTCATTTATAGGTATAGCAACAGCGGTTGCAGATCCATGCCCGGATTATGTTAAAAACAGTAACATAGTTAAATACATATCTAACGAACCCATTCTTTCTTTTAGTGTTTATTTCATTTTGAATACTGAAAACGGAGCATGCAATATGCATGACTAACCGATAATACAAATTGAAAAGTGAAATATCTTGTAAAAGACCATAGAAATGATGAATATGAAGCGGGTTGGCTTTCTAGTAGTTGCTATTAAATTGTTACATGTCAAGACAATGTACATTTTTATTTGAATTAGATAGTTGTGAGGTAGTTTATATGTTTCTTTATACGGAGATCTATCATGCACTTACATATAACAACAAATTGTATTCGGTCACCTCGCGGTAAGAGGGAATCTTAAATGGAACTTTTTAATTCTTGATTTTTAATTCTTGATTTTTAATTCCTGATTCTACATCCTTAATTCTTAACCCATACGTCCTATAGATTTACGTAGGAAACTTTTCATTTACTAAGTTTCTACACAGGAGTCGGCATTTGTTCCACAGGGACACCAAGGTCACGAACTAATATATATTAGGAAATGATTGCACATACTAATAGTAATATTATACATTTTAATAGAGTCAATTTAATTTATGTTGTACAATACCTCAACGTTATCATATAGCGATAGTTGGATTACCTAACAACTCATACAAGCCTATCACCAATACGACGTGGGTTCGAGATCAGCTTTGTATATTACAAAAAAGGTGCACTGGACTCGCAGTAGCAAGTGATAAAGTTTATCAATTACTTGCCCGTGGTCGGTGGTTCTCTCCTAGTACTCCGGCTTCTTCCACTACTACAACTGGTCGCCATGATATAGCTGAAATATTGCTGAAAGTGGCGTTAAAACACTAAAGATAAAAATAAATCAATTAGAAAGAGTGCTTCATCTGTTCAGTGGATCAACACAAGTTTAAATTGTGAAATAAATTGATCTATCTAATGCTTCTATTGGTAGTTGCTGTTTTCAATTTTCAATTAATAAACAAATTAAATGTTAACGATGAAACACTATTGTCAAAACATATAAGTAAATGTTAACAATAAAGTATTTGTACTGATTCCAACTATATATCATTATCAAATAAATATGGATAACATGCCATAATTAATGCAATAGTTATATCATTATCTGTTTTAATTACTTTCTTGCAGTGGCTGATATGTGTAAGTCAAGCTCTGCAACAGAAGAAACAAATTCTGGAAGTTACAAAATAGACAGTGTTGTATTACGTATAGTGATGCAACAAAACAACTGCATATGTTGGGTAACGTTGGACAATCAAACAGAAATACCGGTAGCTGTAGGTTTGAGGAAATGTGATGGTCTTACATCAACAGCACCAGAGAAAGCTGATTGTGGACTTGCAGTTGACATAAATCATATACCTGATATGTCTACAGGACATGTAATAGCTCCTATTGAATGTCTTGTGAACGATACACTTCGTCATACACCACTGTTTCAAAATGGTTATCTGCAATTTAGATCTAGGATAATTAATGGAGACTTTATCAGAGGCTTCTGTATACGGATACTACGAGGTAAGACATCATTACAAATTGGGAATTTGAAAAAAAATCATCAACCAATAATTATTGTTCTCCAGTCACTAACTATTAATAATACCTCGCATAGCTTGACAAAATATCGAATAATCTATTCGAGTTTACTTCATAAAGGGCATAGTCCTTATTATATAAGTACGCTGAAGAAACAAATCATACACCATCAGAAATCCCCAATCCCAACCGCGATAAGATGTATATCCGCACAAAAGATGGTCTATTATATGAAATGTTTGGTAAAGTACATGTTTATTTCCCAACTAGCGCATTTAAACAATCGAATCAGAATGATGAGATGGCCTAAATAAATGCATAAGTATATATATATTTGCAACACAATCAAAAATGATTGGTATTTATGTTGTATGTGGTATAATGCATTTGGATTCAACAAAGTGTTAATGCCTGGTTAATTGAACTTTCCAGTGTTGGAAGGTCATTTGTAGATTGCAAATGTTGTCAATATATTTTTTGTAACATCTTTATCGGTATCGTTGCACAATCTTCTAGACTTCTATAATTTATTTTGTTTGTACTGCATCGTCATGTCTCGACGAACGGTTACTCATTAAGTTCTCTGGTTGGTGGATTCCCTTAGACTTTATATATACATATATATTATATATATATATATGTTATATATTCCATCGTTCATATTATAGGAATGATAAACTATTTTGCTACAGATGCATTTTAACACAAACAATTGTCTTCATTACTGGACATTTTAAGCGTGTGTACGCGTTGTTTATTGACGAGAGAAACATTTGACATACACGGTTATGAATGCATGATATCAGCTACATGTATGTATTCATATTTGACTTATTATAATGACCTACTTAATAGGTGTCTCTTCATTGTTATAGCTATGAGCTGTATAACATTACTATCAATATTATTTCAGTTTCAATGTTAGATGAAACTCATGGATTTGTCAAAAGTCACCAACAAACTTATCACATACACCTTGCCACGGGCGCGAATGGAACTCAGTTTCAGTGATTTTAGTCGATGACATCATAGATATTGTCAATCAAAATTCCATATGATTACGGTCATGGCATCGCTTGAAATAACTCTGGAATATTTTTATATATATAAATTTACATAATGAGCAGTCTAAAAAGCAAAAGAAACAGATTGTTGCTCTTTGTAAACTTGAAAATATAAAATATAAACACAGTACTTTCACTTATATTCAACGCATGACAATATTTCAGATAGCAAAAGTGACCATTCACAAGTTTTACGAATTGTTTGTGATGCTCCGATGACAACAGAACAGACAACCCAAAAGATAAAAACATCTGATGCACCACAAAGTTCCCCACAAACGCCTGTTTCGGAGAAATAAACCACAAACAGCTCAAACATAGATACTACAACTACTGCTACAACGACAAATGTTAAACATCAATCGATAACTACTACTACAGACACGACAACAGGTAAAAGTCTAGTTACAAGTGCACTAAGTCATGACATGTTAAAGCTAAAGATACACATACATGAAATATTGAATAATAATTTTAGATTGAAATTTCCAAAACTTAATAAGTGAATTGTAAATGTAAAAGCAATAATAACTACATGTATACTGTGCAAACTGTGGTCAGAATTCTTAATCAAGTTCAGCTTCATTTGTTTGTAGGAGGTCCCATGCCTTATTTACGTTATTTGTGTTTGTTTGCGTATAGCGGTATCCAACACATATTGTGTTGTGTTGTTTGCTGTGCTCGTGTTCGTCTTGTATCTTGTGTGCCTAATGTTGCAAGCTTCTGTGGATTGTATATTCTTGATTGTTCCTTCTGTTTATTTTCCACTCGTTGACATGGTTGATGTACCTTGGTAGTTAATCTTCGAAATACATATTTTGGTTGTTTTATTCTTTTGTTTGGTAGTTGATTGATCGTCGATGGCCTTTTTCTACTTGTGCTAATATTTCTTTATAATATATGTATGGACCGCATCAATGAGACAATTAACCATGATATAGTCTACTCTACATGCAATTTGTGGTATGCTAAGAGGCAATGCTATACTTAGTTTTGCAAGTGACAAGATGAAACATTTTAAGGTCTATCAATGGCTGATTGGACACTAAATTTGCGGTTTGGGAAGTGATCATTGAACACATATCTTGAGGTATGGACAGACGACATAGGACACACATTTTGAGGGGTGGGCCATACCAAATGCACTATAATCGTAAGGAAGGATATGGATGTAAATGCATACGAAAGCCTATTCAACTTTCCACTTCGATACAACTTAAAGTAAAGGGACATCACCTTTATTTTTGTCATATTTCTAACAACCACAGTATGGTCATTAATAAGTAGTACAACTCATATCATAAACTGAGTGTGAAGAAGCTCATATACCGCAGTTGAGCGGTTATCTTTCCTTCTATCGAGAAACGCTCCGTTTTAACATCTATGTCGTTCTGATGATATTTAAAGAAAGGATGAGGGTTATTTGACACTAATTTCGAAGTGCGACTCCGTCCCATTGCGGACTCATTAGTCCTTGATGAAGGCTATTCCTGAAACGCGTCATGCACACCTAATTATATATCAAGATTTTTATAATTAATTATTCTTACAGGGCTTGAACAAACAACATATATTGCAATTGGCGCTGGTTCTGGTGTAACTTTAATACTGCTGGTAGTCTTAGTTGTAATATGTCTAAGGTTTGTAGAAATATCATGTACTTTTGATGTTTGATGCATTATCTGTAATTATATCTGCATGACAATATTCCCAACAATAACAAAATACATCCAATAAAGATATTATCTATACATTGCAGTAGATATCTCGGTATCAAGCCAAATAAAATGTACTACAATCAATAAGACAAACGACCAAGTCGATTTGAAAACACTTACAAGAATGTTGAACACTTGAAAATCATGAACAGACACAAAATGTCACAAATGTGGTTGGTTGTAATATTGACATACATTGTACAATAATGAAGAGGTTGATTAATAATGAATACCAACATCTTCTAGCTAGAAAACTCAAAAGAATAGATCACATTCACCCTGGTATATATATGCAGATATGAAACTCATAATGTGGAAAATCAGTCTGCTCTCAATGCTATATATATTGCATAATATCGACATTTGAGGACGATTGTCAATATTTGTTACATTATTCAAGTAATACGAATTTTAAATTGAAAGAAGTTTTAAACCTTTAGTGATAATATAAATATATTGGATTCGTACTACAACAAACACTGCAATCAATATATATATGTGTTCGAATAAGGTCAATATAGAGACCCACAAGGTAGGTATAGAAATATGACCCAGTTTGTCCGCTATATGGCATAGCTCCTCCAAAGTTGACGCTCATTAGATACAATGATTTTGCTATGAACATAGTTTAAGCTGTTTAGGATTATTGCTCTAAGATAGGTTTAGTGTTAATATTATTTTCAGTATTACAGTTGTATTTGTGTTTTGTTAATAGCAATAACGTTTCAGAAGTCCTAGGGTGTCTGTGGTTTCATAAAACACTTATGGACTGGTTATTTGGACAATAGTCAGTATATTTCTTCTCGACATCAACTATTCCCCTATTATGCATGGATATGGTGTATACTAAAGACCATTGTAGAATTTCATATTGTAAGTTGTATCACAGTATTTGTAAGAGTTTAATTTAAAACATCTGTTTTTCCTTTTTTTCATTAGAAGGAAATCAACACAAAAAGCAGGAACCGATGAATATGTAGATAGCTCACATCAGCAAGAGGAAAATGACGATAAGTTGCCAGATAATGTACTATACGTGCCAGCGGATGAATTTGATATTGCTGGTTGTAAATGCTGTACCGCTGACGTGGATAAAGCAAGATCCTCCAATAAACGATTAAGCATGGAAAGCAATTACATTACCCTTGATGAGAATATGCCGAAATCTTCCAACAAAAGATTAAGCATGGAAGGAGATTATAGTACCGTTGATGAGGATACACGAATATCCCTCAACGAAAGATTAAGTGTGGAAGGCAATTACAGTACCGTTGATGAGGATATGCCAAAAACCTCTAAAAATAGAATAAGCATGGATGGAGATTACAGTACAGCTGAACTCGATGAACATTTGGATACAAACTGTAGTTATCCTGAGAATTCAGAACTAGGGCAAACAAAAGGGAAACAAAAACCAACTATCAAACCAAAACCTAAATCGTCGTGTAAAAACAGTGAGGCCAATAGCTCCCTTGATCAAAACATAAAGCACGTTACTCCTCCAAATGGCAGTGATAACGTCTATGCAATTGTTGATAAAAGTAGTAACAATGTTCCTACAGCTAATGTAGGTAAAGGAGAGGGAACATTTCTGCCTGATCAAACCTACGCTGTTGTGGACAAAGCACGGAAACGTAAATCTAGTTCGGATGAAACAAATAAAAAGAAGTTTGAAATAAATTCTGGCAACAGGGCTTAGGCTATGTGATATTTGTTCAGGAATAATATAACATATTTTATTTAGATCTGAGTATTTATGCTTTGGTTTCCTAACGTTCATAACATTAACTTCGCATGTAAGATTATTCTGTTCCTTTCTGTATAAGTGACATTCCCAAACACAATTAAGGAAAGGGGTATTTGTTTTTCAAAATAACAGTGGAGTGGAAAAACAGATATTGGTGCAATCACTGCTTAAGCTTCTTTTGATAATATTAAATATCCTTACACATACTGCATAAATTATATAGCATATACTGTAAATAATAGGAAGATTAAACTGACCGTCAATTTATGTTAGACGTGGCTGTAAATGAACTAGAAATACTGAACAATTATATAGATTAGAGTGCACAATGCATTACTGGAATAACCATGATCGGGTACCTTCAAAGACAAAAGAATGGAATGCGAAATAATTTAAATCTTTCAGATCAAGAAATCAAAGGTCATTAATAGGATATTGAAAAACAAGCACATACATGATTAATCTTTCAACTATTAAATAATGTAATATGTTTATGTAGACCTACTTGTCGGTAATACTTTTTTATATTTATGGAGAGAGAGAGAGAGAGAGAGAGAGAGAGAGAGAGATTTTTGAAACAATTTATGATACAGATGATCTTGGCCTTAGCCTGGCTAACAGTTCGCACAACCAAATTATCTGGTCAGTAGGGAGAGGTTTAAAATTCTGCCAGACTACCAAGTTCAAGATCTTCCTAGCTGACCATATCTCATTCAGAAAATTATATGGTCATTTCTTAAGTTTGAAATCTTTGTATGCTAAATGGGGTTCATGTTGTTCACTTTACCCTATTATGTTCTTAGTTCTGTCCTTTAATGTCTGCTGCGCTTTCCATAGGAAATCATGTTCGGTTCCTCTTTATTCGCAATTATTCATTGGACAGCTCGTGTCTTTAGTTGTATTTGCTTACGCATATTAGTGTCAACGCGACTTGACTATATAAGTAGCAATGCGAGTTTCTTACAAGATGCAGAAACCACTTACCCTTCGTTATCACTTGGGTTCAATCTGGTTTTTATTTGGATTGTCCATTCGTGATTGCATCTTCGTGTTTCCCTAACTTTTATATTAAGACCTAACCAAACCAGTTTTGGAAAATAAACCACCCATATGTTCTATCTACTTTTCGGTTTAGATGAAGATCACAAATAATTTGTCAAAGAGGCTGATATTTAATTAAGTGCACACGACACGTTTCTGACATAACCTTAGTCAATTACGCTGCAAATAAAAAGAAGCTGAAAGCGAAATAATCTATAAATAAAGTCACCGAAAGCAAAACACAAAGGAAACAAAGGATATAAACAGTATAGCCAAAATCAGGTGTAATTACCTGTAGATTGCTTTTTTTGGTATTTCAAAATATGTAATTAGCAAGAGGTTTACAATTAATTTATATTTTATTTATTTGGCCTAAGTCCTATACGTGTGATCTGTTCAGTTACCGGTTTTTCCAGTAAGGTAGATAAATCTACTCACTACCTTATTCTTATTGGTTTAATTCTTACTATTGTTCTTTACACTTTAAAAGCCAGTGTTTTATACACTGTGATCATTATTTTGATTTAATTTGATGCGTGTAAAGTAGAACACGTTTGTTAAAACAATACCCACCCACCCGCGGTAACTAAACATTTTAGTAAATTTATTAAAACCACAAGCAATATATAGTATATGTATATATTATTAAATTTTTAGTCGTATATAAAGAAACGTTTATTGCATTATATGATTAGTGGAATTTATGGACAGCGATTTTGTGATCAATATTCATGGACAATGATAATATAATAGTGACAAGCAGTTAGCATTGAATTTCATGGACAGTGATTATTAATGTGATAATGGTGGACAGTTAATAGCCAAAAATGATATTTATTTTTGTATTTTTATTTATTGTGATATAATAATATATATATATATGAATGGCAATACATATTTTCTCTTTTGCTTGTTTTCTTGTATCCATAATTGCTAATTAGTTCCAATAATAATATCTTTATGTAGGAACTGTATATTTTAATAATAACTATTACTAATAAACCAAGTGCGGCTAAAACGAATCAGAGTTTACAACAATACAGAACAGACATTTTAAGACACTAACAACGTTAAATAATATATAATGCGTATTGGGAAATCTAGATGATAATTTGAAAATAATAAAGCTAATATATACAAAGTATGATGGTTAGTTAAATAATATACTTACATATCGAGAATAATATTATGTGTCCATCTGAAAATTATTATCTCTGTGCTGGCATGATGCCATCGATTATATGTTTATTATATTTTTCTATTATTTAATAAAGCTCTTCTTTTAGTGGAAATATTTTAGTTTGTTTTGTTTTAGTTTTATATAATGTACATCTAATTAGAGCATGATTCGTACATGTAGTGTTGTCATTATTTCTCAAAACGACCTATTTACCTTGCGAGAACACATCTATCATGCATTTCTTATTTCAAATAAAGAATAATAGAGGTGTGGTTCCTGCTATTTTACCGGCAATAATGTTACTCATTGACACTAAATTACATAGCCTGTCTTAAGACACGTATAGAACAAAGCTGTAATTGGGGGATGTGATCAACATAACATATTTTTTCTGCCTCATAGTATTTATTGTGCAATAGAAGTATATAAATATTTGGTATGCCTTATTTCACAAATATATAGAGGAATGTTGAAGATACTAAAGGGCGAACCAGCGGCCGTAAACTCTTTAGTTTTCTGTGTAGTGCTTCCTAGATCATTGTGTGTCATTGTAGTGTCCATCCTTACATTTACGGGTTTTGACTGCCTCTTTGGTGTCTTCAAACTGTTCTTTAAGAGAGATAGACAACACAACGACCAAGTGAAAAAAAGGGACAAGAAGACGAAAATGGTCGACAAAACAATAAACAGAAAACAAAGACTTGAACAATAAATCTCTTGTATTCCTATTTGTATTAACCATAACAACATTCTGATGTAAATCGCTTGGTAAGTAACTACTACTGTACAGAGTGCAATAATGCACGTGCCAGGAGAGGGATAAAATGAGAGACAACAAATATCACACTGTCGGAACAGTTTCAAAATCCAATCGCACATAGACAATCGATATACCAAGCACACATATATATGACCGCTCGATTTTCGAGATTGAAACAGGGATTCTAATAACATGTGGAGGCGTTAAGCTAGTTATATAGGTCCAAGCATCACCGTGTAGTGAAATGATGCTGTTATGCAAGTTTTCTCACATATTGGTAAAATGCTAATCCTCACAAATAACCAGGCGAAGAAAGTTGTTGAAAATTAGACATACTATATTTAATCTTCGTGACACATAATTTGCCATATGGATGTTTGTAGCTATGTTAAAGAGAACGCTTCATTGATCATTAAAATATTAAATGGTATACAAGTCTATCGTAAGACATATTAAAGTGGATGCACTCAGGATTCAATTTTCTATTAAAAAAAATATTGTATGCATAATTTACAGTATGATTTTCGATCGTTGTCCTTGTTAATTCTTTCCCTTGTCATACAAAAGTGATGTATTGTAATGTGAACTAGACTTCCTTGTTAATGTATTCATTAAAACAATGAATATCAGATAATGTCTACACTTATACAACAAGTTAAAGAAACATACTACTGTCAGTTGGGTATGTGTGATTCATTATGTGATTGTGTATACATGTTTAGAATTATACTTTAAAAATACTTGTGTTCATGATTTCATACAGTGTTTATTTTACATGACAAATATATATGTGTATGCCCAGAAATATTACATTACCATTAGAGAAATCCGAAGGCCCAATTAGAAATGGACAATCCAGAGACACTGACAACATTAGGCACACAAGAGACAGGACGAACAATGATTGACATTACATTACACAGAAAAACCCCTTACAATTCAGATGCTAATTCAAGTGATACGAAAGAGAAAACAGTCCTTGCTCAACTAGCGAATACCCGTCGTGTCTCTATTAAACAACACGAACATCATTTACAAAGAAAATCGCAACAACTGCATAAGGAAGTAATGAGAAAAAAACATAGATAAAGCAAAACCTAAGAATACAATAAACGGGAGTAAAGACGAACGAACCGAACATTGTAGCGGACATGACAACACGGGACTGAAAACATGAAATATGTCATTGGACAAACTGGTGAATATCGGACCCATCACACAACCTAGCGTTGGGGACAACTTACGTTTGTTTTTGGTTTTGTTTATCGCCATTTTCAACAATATTTCGTTTTTTTTCACTGCGTTCAATTTTATTGGTGGAGGAAATCGGAATATCCGGAGAAAACCCCAACCTACCGCAAGTCACTGACAAACTTGTAAAGCATGTGAAACTTCAACGGACATACACGTAGCTGTAATTGAAGTATTTACACATTAATGCACTTTCTTTCTTACTTCTTGTAAATAATAATTTTTTTTATATATTAATCATTAGTCCAGCACTGATATCTACGCTAAACAATTAGCCACTTAATAATAAAGAATGTATACCACGATGTCGTTATAGGTGTAATACCACTAATTAATTTCTTTTACATTTTCTACTAAATTTGTGTTTTTCGAGCCTACCTGGACATTTTATCTTAAGCTTAACCTTTCCAAGACCTAATATTTTCTGAAACGTACATGATTCCTCTACGTTCTGTCAAAATTTCAGGGCATGTTCAAAATTTTGCAGTGAAATGCCAGGCTACGGAAAACACCTATTCTAAAATTAGGCCGGTTATTCCCCAGTATCTATAGGTCATGCATCAAATCCTCCATAGAGGTATTGAAGTACAACCAAATCCATCCAATTTAGACTCAAAATAATCCCTATATTTTTATCAATTTTAATTATTCGATTCCATTCAGTAGTTGTTACAATACTACAAAGTGAAACGAACATTTTTCTTTAAACGGGACTACTTTCGTATATGTTCTAAGCTCTGATTGGTGAATTAGTGGTTTGAAACCATATATGTCGTTCGTCATCCTTAATAGTAGGAAAAGGACAAAATCATCTAACACCCTTATATTGAAATATTAAAAGCTGTTATTGTGAATACCACACAGAAACGTAGTACCAGTTAATTTGACTAAATCAGGCACCTTCCCTACAGGGAATAATTATCACTTGTAACATGAATGCATTATTTTCCTTTGATCTTATTCATGGTTTATATCCCAGAATGTAAGCAACAGGCAAGAACAATGACATAATACACGCAAATACGAGATATTGTATACTTTATATATGGGCTGTAGTTTGACTATTTCCAGAAAGCCGTGCAATAAGCAACGACTTAGATGTGATATTGCATGGACTCATGCTACATATCATTTATACCACAATTTCCGACTTAAGCGGTGGTATATATATTACTTCTACATGTAATATGTATACTATTGTATGGGTATTTTTATGCATTAGTGAATAACAATAAACAAATATTTAACGTACATTTGTATCATCGTGGAATCATTCAACTGTTTAAAGATATTTAATTTGCATATACTTGCCAACTTATATTGTGCATTGCTTGTTGGTCTTTTCAACTTCCGGGTAGACTCGCGAGACAACATAAAACGTAGAACATGATGTTTCTGATATACACGATATTAGTGATTCTTCAACTGTATAAAGGTAAGACGATCTGTTTCATAATTACAACTATCACCATCATTCGTAGAATATTAACAGATGGTATCAATGTAAATATGACATTTCTTAAACAAGAACTTCCTCGGTAAAGGTCGACAAAATCGTGTAATATTACTCATTCTTTTGTTAAGCTTCAAAAATGCAAACGTAGATACTTAATTTGCTGTGAACGACCCATGTGAGGAACATACTCAAAGGCAAACAATAAACAAGTCACATGACTTATGTCGTCGGTAGCAGGAAAGCCAAACGTCAGCCACCGATACTGATGGTGATATTGGTCGTAATTTGAAAAATGCAGTGCAATATGGTTAAAGGAATCATCCTTACACATCTGTATGCCTAAATATACACTGTCCACATACTATTCTGAAATGATCAGGGAGTAGAATAACATATGTATGCTCATTATTGAAGACCCTACAATGACTATGAAAGGAAGAACAGCTAATGCAACAAACAACAGTAAAGGCCGTGGTACTCATAGTTTCATTCTTAATAGACATGTGATTTGATTGCTGAACAATACATTGGATAGAGCCTTCAGCTAAAAGTGTCCGTATCATAGATATATGTTTTGGTCATGTCATATGTTCATGTTTAATTCCTACATTTTCCATTTTCCAACATGTTATCATCTTGTCTGAATTGAAGACTAGTTAATTGATGCTTATCATCAAATAATAATAATGCAAACGTAGACATCACATTCCTGTGCACACGAAGCGTTTCATGAATAACCTTCATCAGTTGCGATTGGAATGACAAATAATTTATACGAATCTAGAATAATGGCCTATAATAAACAGAACCTACTTTGCTATTAGTCACTTATTTACAGTCTTTTACTGATCTTTGAACTCGTCGTGTTGATGTCATTTTAGGTTTTTGTGAAAGTGGTTGTTTGGGTTACAGCGATATTATATACGTTCTTTGCTCAATATTTTGCTTTGCTGTCTAACAGAACGGGCTGGAATCCCATTAATCGGTATCATGCCACCACATTTCTATGTTTGTCCTTCACACCAGTGCTTAGATTTTGTCTGGACACTGTCCTACTTCTTTCTGTATTGAACATATTGAGGTTTGTCAACGGAATAGTTCGTGTTGTTGTTAGCTATTTTGTCATTCATTACTGTTTAGCTGTATATTCTCAGTATTACTTGGTTTTGTGTTTTCATTTATAGGTATAGCAATAGCCGTTGTAGATCCCTGCCCGGATTATGTTAAAAACAGTAACATAGGTAAATACATATCTAACGAACCCATTCTTTCTTTTAGTGTTTATGTCATTTTGAATACTGAAAACGGAGCATGCAATATGCATGACTAACCGATAATACAATTTGAAAAGTGAAATATCTTGTAAAAGACCATAGAAATGATGAATATGAAGCGGGTTGGCTTTCTAGTAGTTGCTATTAAATTGTTACATGTCAAGACAATGGACATTTTTATTTGAATTAGATATTTGTGAGGTAGTTTATATGTTTCTTTATACGAAGATCTATCATGCACTTACATATAACAACAAATTGTATTCGGTCACCTCGGGTTAAGAGGGAATCTTAAATGGAACTTTTTAATTCTTGATTTTTAATTCTTGATTCTTAATTCCTGATTCTACATCCTTAATTCTTAACCCATACGTCCTATATATTTACGTAGGAAACTTTTCATTTACTAAGTTTCTACACAGGAGTCGGCATTTGTTCCACAGGGACACCAAGGTCACGAACTAATATATATTAGGAAATGATTGCACATACTAATAGTAATATTATACATTTTTATAGAGTCAGTTTAATTTATGTTGTACAATACCTCAACGTTATCATATAGCGATAGTTGGATTACCTAACAACTCATACAAGCCTATCACCAATGCGACGTGGGTTCGAGACCGGCTTTGTATATTACAAAAAAGGGTGCACTGGACTCGCAGTAGCAAGTGATAAAGTTTATCAATTGCTTGGCCATGGTCGGTGGTTCTCTCCTAGTACTCCGGCTTCTTCCACTACTACAACTGGTCGCCATGATATAGCTGAAATATTGCAGAAAGTGGCGTTAAAACACTAAAGATAAAAATAAATCAATTAGAAAGAGTGCTTCATCTGTTCAGTGGAACAACAAAAGTTTAAATTGTGAAATAAATTGATCTATCTAATGCTTCTATTGGTAGTTGTTTTTTTCAATTTACAATTAATAAACAAATTAAATGTCAACGATGAAACACTATTGTCAAAACATATAAGTAAATGTTAACAATAAAGTATTTGTACTGATTCCAACTATATATCATTATCAAATAAATATGGATAACATGCCATTATTAATGCAATAGTTATATCATTATCTGTTTTAATTGCTTTCTTACAGTGGCTGATATGTGTAAGTCAAGCTCTGCAACAGAAGAAACAAATTCTGGAAGTTACAAAATAGACAGTGTTGTATTACGTATAGTGATGCAACAAAACAACTGCATATGTTGGGTAACGTTGGACAATCAAACAGAAATACCGGTAGCTGTAGGTTTGAGGAAATGTGATGGTCTTACATCAACAGCACCAGAGAAAGCTGATTGTGGACTTGCAGTTGACATAAATCATATACCTGATATGTCTACAGGACATGTAATAGCTCCTATTGAATGTCTTGTGAACGATACACTTCGTCATACACCACTGTTTCAAAATGGTTATCTGCAATTTAGATCTAGGATAATTAATGGAGACTTTATCAGAGGCTTCTGTATACGGATACTACGAGGTAAGACATCATTACAAATTGGGAATTTGAAAAAAAATCATCAACCAATAATTATTGTTCTCCAGTCACTAACTATTAATAATACCTCGCATAGCTTGACAAAATATCGAATAATCTATTCGAGTTTACTTCATAAAGGGCATAGTCCTTATTATATAAGTACGCTGAAGAAACAAATCATACACCATCAGAAATCCCCAATCCCAACCGCGATAAGATGTATATCCGCACAAAAGATGGTCTATTATATGAAATGTTTGGTAAAGTACATGTTTATTTCCCAACTAGCGCATTTAAACAATCGAATCAGAATGATGAGATGGCCTAAATAAATGCATAAGTATATATATATTTGCAACAAAATCAAAAATGATTGGTATTTATGTTGTATGTGGTATAATGCATTTGGATTCAACAAAGTGTTAATGCCTGGTTAATTGAACTTTCCAGTGTTGGAAGGTCATTTGTAGATTGCAAATGTTGTCAATATATTTTTTGTAACATCTTTATCGGTATCGTTGCACAATCTTCTAGACTTCTATAATTTATTTTGTTTGTACTGCATCGTCATGTCTCGACGAACGGTTACTCATTAAGTTCTCTGGTTGGTGGATTCCCTTAGACTTTATATATACATATATATTATATATATATATATGTTATATATTCCATCGTTCATATTATAGGAATGATAAACTATTTTGCTACAGATGCATTTTAACACAAACAATTGTCTTCATTACTGGACATTTTAAGCGTGTGTACGCGTTGTTTATTGACGAGAGAAACATTTGACATACACGGTTATGAATGCATGATATCAGCTACATGTATGTATTCATATTTGACTTATTATAATGACCTACTTAATAGGTGTCTCTTCATTGTTATAGCTATGAGCTGTATAACATTACTATCAATATTATTTCAGTTTCAATGTTAGATGAAACTCATGGATTTGTCAAAAGTCACCAACAAACTTATCACATACACCTTGCCACGGGCGCGAATGGAACTCAGTTTCAGTGATTTTAGTCGATGACATCATAGATATTGTCAATCAAAATTCCATATGATTACGGTCATGGCATCGCTTGAAATAACTCTGGAATATTTTTATATATATAAATTTACATAATGAGCAGTCTAAAAAGCAAAAGAAACAGATTGTTGCTCTTTGTAAACTTGAAAATATAAAATATAAACACAGTACTTTCACTTATATTCAACGCATGACAATATTTCAGATAGCAAAAGTGACCATTCACAAGTTTTACGAATTGTTTGTGATGCTCCGATGACAACAGAACAGACAACCCAAAAGATAAAAACATCTGATGCACCACAAAGTTCCCCACAAACGCCTGTTTCGGAGAAATAAACCACAAACAGCTCAAACATAGATACTACAACTACTGCTACAACGACAAATGTTAAACATCAATCGATAACTACTACTACAGACACGACAACAGGTAAAAGTCTAGTTACAAGTGCACTAAGTCATGACATGTTAAAGCTAAAGATACACATACATGAAATATTGAATAATAATTTTAGATTGAAATTTCCAAAACTTAATAAGTGAATTGTAAATGTAAAAGCAATAATAACTACATGTATACTGTGCAAACTGTGGTCAGAATTCTTAATCAAGTTCAGCTTCATTTGTTTGTAGGAGGTCCCATGCCTTATTTACGTTATTTGTGTTTGTTTGCGTATAGCGGTATCCAACACATATTGTGTTGTGTTGTTTGCTGTGCTCGTGTTCGTCTTGTATCTTGTGTGCCTAATGTTGCAAGCTTCTGTGGATTGTATATTCTTGATTGTTCCTTCTGTTTATTTTCCACTCGTTGACATGGTTGATGTACCTTGGTAGTTAATCTTCGAAATACATATTTTGGTTGTTTTATTCTTTTGTTTGGTAGTTGATTGATCGTCGATGGCCTTTTTCTACTTGTGCTAATATTTCTTTATAATATATGTATGGACCGCATCAATGAGACAATTAACCATGATATAGTCTACTCTACATGCAATTTGTGGTATGCTAAGAGGCAATGCTATACTTAGTTTTGCAAGTGACAAGATGAAACATTTTAAGGTCTATCAATGGCTGATTGGACACTAAATTTGCGGTTTGGGAAGTGATCATTGAACACATATCTTGAGGTATGGACAGACGACATAGGACACACATTTTGAGGGGTGGGCCATACCAAATGCACTATAATCGTAAGGAAGGATATGGATGTAAATGCATACGAAAGCCTATTCAACTTTCCACTTCGATACAACTTAAAGTAAAGGGACATCACCTTTATTTTTGTCATATTTCTAACAACCACAGTATGGTCATTAATAAGTAGTACAACTCATATCATAAACTGAGTGTGAAGAAGCTCATATACCGCAGTTGAGCGGTTATCTTTCCTTCTATCGAGAAACGCTCCGTTTTAACATCTATGTCGTTCTGATGATATTTAAAGAAAGGATGAGGGTTATTTGACACTAATTTCGAAGTGCGACTCCGTCCCATTGCGGACTCATTAGTCCTTGATGAAGGCTATTCCTGAAACGCGTCATGCACACCTAATTATATATCAAGATTTTTATAATTAATTATTCTTACAGGGCTTGAACAAACAACATATATTGCAATTGGCGCTGGTTCTGGTGTAACTTTAATACTGCTGGTAGTCTTAGTTGTAATATGTCTAAGGTTTGTAGAAATATCATGTACTTTTGATGTTTGATGCATTATCTGTAATTATATCTGCATGACAATATTCCCAACAATAACAAAATACATCCAATAAAGATATTATCTATACATTGCAGTAGATATCTCGGTATCAAGCCAAATAAAATGTACTACAATCAATAAGACAAACGACCAAGTCGATTTGAAAACACTTACAAGAATGTTGAACACTTGAAAATCATGAACAGACACAAAATGTCACAAATGTGGTTGGTTGTAATATTGACATACATTGTACAATAATGAAGAGGTTGATTAATAATGAATACCAACATCTTCTAGCTAGAAAACTCAAAAGAATAGATCACATTCACCCTGGTATATATATGCAGATATGAAACTCATAATGTGGAAAATCAGTCTGCTCTCAATGCTATATATATTGCATAATATCGACATTTGAGGACGATTGTCAATATTTGTTACATTATTCAAGTAATACGAATTTTAAATTGAAAGAAGTTTTAAACCTTTAGTGATAATATAAATATATTGGATTCGTACTACAACAAACACTGCAATCAATATATATATGTGTTCGAATAAGGTCAATATAGAGACCCACAAGGTAGGTATAGAAATATGACCCAGTTTGTCCGCTATATGGCATAGCTCCTCCAAAGTTGACGCTCATTAGATACAATGATTTTGCTATGAACATAGTTTAAGCTGTTTAGGATTATTGCTCTAAGATAGGTTTAGTGTTAATATTATTTTCAGTATTACAGTTGTATTTGTGTTTTGTTAATAGCAATAACGTTTCAGAAGTCCTAGGGTGTCTGTGGTTTCATAAAACACTTATGGACTGGTTATTTGGACAATAGTCAGTATATTTCTTCTCGACATCAACTATTCCCCTATTATGCATGGATATGGTGTATACTAAAGACCATTGTAGAATTTCATATTGTAAGTTGTATCACAGTATTTGTAAGAGTTTAATTTAAAACATCTGTTTTTCCTTTTTTTCATTAGAAGGAAATCAACACAAAAAGCAGGAACCGATGAATATGTAGATAGCTCACATCAGCAAGAGGAAAATGACGATAAGTTGCCAGATAATGTACTATACGTGCCAGCGGATGAATTTGATATTGCTGGTTGTAAATGCTGTACCGCTGACGTGGATAAAGCAAGATCCTCCAATAAACGATTAAGCATGGAAAGCAATTACATTACCCTTGATGAGAATATGCCGAAATCTTCCAACAAAAGATTAAGCATGGAAGGAGATTATAGTACCGTTGATGAGGATACACGAATATCCCTCAACGAAAGATTAAGTGTGGAAGGCAATTACAGTACCGTTGATGAGGATATGCCAAAAACCTCTAAAAATAGAATAAGCATGGATGGAGATTACAGTACAGCTGAACTCGATGAACATTTGGATACAAACTGTAGTTATCCTGAGAATTCAGAACTAGGGCAAACAAAAGGGAAACAAAAACCAACTATCAAACCAAAACCTAAATCGTCGTGTAAAAACAGTGAGGCCAATAGCTCCCTTGATCAAAACATAAAGCACGTTACTCCTCTAAATGGCTGTGATAACGTCTATGCAATTGTTGATAAAAGTAGTAACAATGTTCCTACAACTAATGTAGGTAAAGGAGAGGGAACATTTCTGCCTGATCAAACCTACGCTGTTGTGGACAAAGCACGGAAACGTAAATCTAGTTCGGATGAAACAAATAAAAAGAAGTTTGAAATAAATTCTGGCAACAGGGCTTAGGCTATGTGATATTTGTTCAGGAATAATATAACATATTTTATTTAGATCTGAGTATTTATGCTTTGGTTTCCTAACGTTCATAACATTAACTTCGCATGTAAGATTATTCTGTTCCTTTCTGTATAAGTGACATTCCCAAACACAATTAAGGAAAGGGGTATTTGTTTTTCAAAATAACAGTGGAGTGGAAAAACAGATATTGGTGCAATCACTGCTTAAGCTTCTTTTGATAATATTAAATATCCTTACACATACTGCATAAATTATATAGCATATACTGTAAATAATAGGAAGATTAAACTGACCGTCAATTTATGTTAGACGTGGCTGTAAATGAACTAGAAATACTGAACAATTATATAGATTAGAGTGCACAATGCATTACTGGAATAACCATGATCGGGTACCTTCAAAGACAAAAGAATGGAATGCGAAATAATTTAAATCTTTCAGATCAAGAAATCAAAGGTCATTAATAGGATATTGAAAAACAAGCACATACATGATTAATCTTTCAACTATTAAATAATGTAATATGTTTATGTAGACCTACTTGTCGATAATACTTTTTTATATTTATGGAGAGAGAGAGAGAGAGAGAGAGAGAGAGAGAGAGAGATTTTTGAAACAATTTATGATACAGATGATCTTGGCCTTAGCCTGGCTAACAGTTCGCACAACCAAATTATCTGGTCAGTAGGGAGAGGTTTAAAATTCTGCCAGACTACCAAGTTCAAGATCTTCCTAGCTGACCATATCTCATTCAGAAAATTATATGGTCATTTCTTAAGTTTGAAATCTTTGTATGCTAAATGGGGTTCATGTTGTTCACTTTACCCTATTATGTTCTTAGTTCTGTCCTTTAATGTCTGCTGCGCTTTCCATAGGAAATCATGTTCGGTTCCTCTTTATTCGCAATTATTCATTGGACAGCTCGTGTCTTTAGTTGTATTTGCTTACGCATATTAGTGTCAACGCGACTTGACTATATAAGTAGCAATGCGAGTTTCTTACAAGATGCAGAAACCACTTACCCTTCGTTATCACTTGGGTTCAATCTGGTTTTTATTTGGATTGTCCATTCGTGATTGCATCTTCGTGTTTCCCTAACTTTTATATTAAGACCTAACCAAACCAGTTTTGGAAAATAAACCACCCATATGTTCTATCTACTTTTCGGTTTAGATGAAGATCACAAATAATTTGTCAAAGAGGCTGATATTTAATTAAGTGCACACGACACGTTTCTGACATAACCTTAGTCAATTACGCTGCAAATAAAAAGAAGCTGAAAGCGAAATAATCTATAAATAAAGTCACCGAAAGCAAAACACAAAGGAAACAAAGGATATAAACAGTATAGCCAAAATCAGGTGTAATTACCTGTAGATTGCTTTTTTTGGTATTTCAAAATATGTAATTAGCAAGAGGTTTACAATTAATTTATATTTTATTTATTTGGCCTAAGTCCTATACGTGTGATCTGTTCAGTTACCGGTTTTTCCAGTAAGGTAGATAAATCTACTCACTACCTTATTCTTATTGGTTTAATTCTTACTATTGTTCTTTACACTTTAAAAGCCAGTGTTTTATACACTGTGATCATTATTTTGATTTAATTTGATGCGTGTAAAGTAGAACACGTTTGTTAAAACAATACCCACCCACCCGCGGTAACTAAACATTTTAGTAAATTTATTAAAACCACAAGCAATATATAGTATATGTATATATTATTAAATTTTTAGTCGTATATAAAGAAACGTTTATTGCATTATATGATTAGTGGAATTTATGGACAGCGATTATTAATGTGATAATGGTGGACAGTTAATAGCCAAAAATGATATTTATTTTTGTATTTTTATTTATTGTGATATAATAATATATATATATATGAATGGCAATACATATTTTCTCTTTTGCTTGTTTTCTTGTATCCATAATTGCTAATTAGTTCCAATAATAATATCTTTATGTAGGAACTGTATATTTTAATAATAACTATTACTAATAAACCAAGTGCGGCTAAAACGAATCAGAGTTTACAACAATACAGAACAGACATTTTAAGACACTAACAACGTTAAATAATATATAATGCGTATTGGGAAATCTAGATGATAATTTGAAAATAATAAAGCTAATATATACAAAGTATGATGGTTAGTTAAATAATATACTTACATATCGAGAATAATATTATGTGTCCATCTGAAAATTATTATCTCTGTGCTGGCATGATGCCATCGATTATATGTTTATTATATTTTTCTATTATTTAATAAAGCTCTTCTTTTAGTGGAAATATTTTAGTTTGTTTTGTTTTAGTTTTATATAATGTACATCTAATTAGAGCATGATTCGTACATGTAGTGTTGTCATTATTTCTCAAAACGACCTATTTACCTTGCGAGAACACATCTATCATGCATTTCTTATTTCAAATAAAGAATAATAGAGGTGTGGTTCCTGCTATTTTACCGGCAATAATGTTACTCATTGACACTAAATTACATAGCCTGTCTTAAGACACGTATAGAACAAAGCTGTAATTGGGGGATGTGATCAACATAACATATTTGTTCTGCCTCATAGTATTTATTGTGCAATAGAAGTATATAAATATTTGGTATGCCTTATTTCACAAATATATAGAGGAATGTTGAAGATACTAAAGGGCGAACCAGCGGCCGTAAACTCTTTAGTTTTCTGTGTAGTGCTTCCTAGATCATTGTGTGTCATTGTAGTGTCCATCCTTACATTTACGGGTTTTGACTGCCTCTTTGGTGTCTTCAAACTGTTCTTTAAGAGAGATAGACAACACAACGACCAAGTGAAAAAAAGGGACAAGAAGACGAAAATGGTCGACAAAACAATAAACAGAAAACAAAGACTTGAACAATAAATCTCTTGTATTCCTATTTGTATTAACCATAACAACATTCTGATGTAAATCGCTTGGTAAGTAACTACTACTGTACAGAGTGCAATAATGCACGTGCCAGGAGAGGGATAAAATGAGAGACAACAAATATCACACTGTCGGAACAGTTTCAAAATCCAATCGCACATAGACAATCGATATACCAAGCACACATATATATGACCGCTCGATTTTCGAGATTGAAACAGGGATTCTAATAACATGTGGAGGCGTTAAGCTAGTTATATAGGTCCAAGCATCACCGTGTAGTGAAATGATGCTGTTATGCAAGTTTTCTCACATATTGGTAAAATGCTAATCCTCACAAATAACCAGGCGAAGAAAGTTGTTGAAAATTAGACATACTATATTTAATCTTCGTGACACATAATTTGCCATATGGATGTTTGTAGCTATGTTAAAGAGAACGCTTCATTGATCATTAAAATATTAAATGGTATACAAGTCTATCGTAAGACATATTAAAGTGGATGCACTCAGGATTCAATTTTCTATTAAAAAAAATATTGTATGCATAATTTACAGTATGATTTTCGATCGTTGTCCTTGTTAATTCTTTCCCTTGTCATACAAAAGTGATGTATTGTAATGTGAACTAGACTTCCTTGTTAATGTATTCATTAAAACAATGAATATCAGATAATGTCTACACTTATACAACAAGTTAAAGAAACATACTACTGTCAGTTGGGTATGTGTGATTCATTATGTGATTGTGTATACATGTTTAGAATTATACTTTAAAAATACTTGTGTTCATGATTTCATACAGTGTTTATTTTACATGACAAATATATATGTGTATGCCCAGAAATATTACATTACCATTAGAGAAATCCGAAGGCCCAATTAGAAATGGACAATCCAGAGACACTGACAACATTAGGCACACAAGAGACAGGACGAACAATGATTGACATTACATTACACAGAAAAACCCCTTACAATTCAGATGCTAATTCAAGTGATACGAAAGAGAAAACAGTCCTTGCTCAACTAGCGAATACCCGTCGTGTCTCTATTAAACAACACGAACATCATTTACAAAGAAAATCGCAACAACTGCATAAGGAAGTAATGAGAAAAAAACATAGATAAAGCAAAACCTAAGAATACAATAAACGGGAGTAAAGACGAACGAACCGAACATTGTAGCGGACATGACAACACGGGACTGAAAACATGAAATATGTCATTGGACAAACTGGTGAATATCGGACCCATCACACAACCTAGCGTTGGGGACAACTTACGTTTGTTTTTGGTTTTGTTTATCGCCATTTTCAACAATATTTCGTTTTTTTTCACTGCGTTCAATTTTATTGGTGGAGGAAATCGGAATATCCGGAGAAAACCCCAACCTACCGCAAGTCACTGACAAACTTGTAAAGCATGTGAAACTTCAACGGACATACACGTAGCTGTAATTGAAGTATTTACACATTAATGCACTTTCTTTCTTACTTCTTGTAAATAATAATTTTTTTTATATATTAATCATTAGTCCAGCACTGATATCTACGCTAAACAATTAGCCACTTAATAATAAAGAATGTATACCACGATGTCGTTATAGGTGTAATACCACTAATTAATTTCTTTTACATTTTCTACTAAATTTGTGTTTTTCGAGCCTACCTGGACATTTTATCTTAAGCTTAACCTTTCCAAGACCTAATATTTTCTGAAACGTACATGATTCCTCTACGTTCTGTCAAAATTTCAGGGCATGTTCAAAATTTTGCAGTGAAATGCCAGGCTACGGAAAACACCTATTCTAAAATTAGGCCGGTTATTCCCCAGTATCTATAGGTCATGCATCAAATCCTCCATAGAGGTATTGAAGTACAACCAAATCCATCCAATTTAGACTCAAAATAATCCCTATATTTTTATCAATTTTAATTATTCGATTCCATTCAGTAGTTGTTACAATACTACAAAGTGAAACGAACATTTTTCTTTAAACGGGACTACTTTCGTATATGTTCTAAGCTCTGATTGGTGAATTAGTGGTTTGAAACCATATATGTCGTTCGTCATCCTTAATAGTAGGAAAAGGACAAAATCATCTAACACCCTTATATTGAAATATTAAAAGCTGTTATTGTGAATACCACACAGAAACGTAGTACCAGTTAATTTGACTAAATCAGGCACCTTCCCTACAGGGAATAATTATCACTTGTAACATGAATGCATTATTTTCCTTTGATCTTATTCATGGTTTATATCCCAGAATGTAAGCAACAGGCAAGAACAATGACATAATACACGCAAATACGAGATATTGTATACTTTATATATGGGCTGTAGTTTGACTATTTCCAGAAAGCCGTGCAATAAGCAACGACTTAGATGTGATATTGCATGGACTCATGCTACATATCATTTATACCACAATTTCCGACTTAAGCGGTGGTATATATATTACTTCTACATGTAATATGTATACTATTGTATGGGTATTTTTATGCATTAGTGAATAACAATAAACAAATATTTAACGTACATTTGTATCATCGTGGAATCATTCAACTGTTTAAAGATATTTAATTTGCATATACTTGCCAACTTATATTGTGCATTGCTTGTTGGTCTTTTCAACTTCCGGGTAGACTCGCGAGACAACATAAAACGTAGAACATGATGTTTCTGATATACACGATATTAGTGATTCTTCAACTGTATAAAGGTAAGACGATCTGTTTCATAATTACAACTATCACCATCATTCGTAGAATATTAACAGATGGTATCAATGTAAATATGACATTTCTTAAACAAGAACTTCCTCGGTAAAGGTCGACAAAATCGTGTAATATTACTCATTCTTTTGTTAAGCTTCAAAAATGCAAACGTAGATACTTAATTTGCTGTGAACGACCCATGTGAGGAACATACTCAAAGGCAAACAATAAACAAGTCACATGACTTATGTCGTCGGTAGCAGGAAAGCCAAACGTCAGCCACCGATACTGATGGTGATATTGGTCGTAATTTGAAAAATGCAGTGCAATATGGTTAAAGGAATCATCCTTACACATCTGTATGCCTAAATATACACTGTCCACATACTATTCTGAAATGATCAGGGAGTAGAATAACATATGTATGCTCATTATTGAAGACCCTACAATGACTATGAAAGGAAGAACAGCTAATGCAACAAACAACAGTAAAGGCCGTGGTACTCATAGTTTCATTCTTAATAGACATGTGATTTGATTGCTGAACAATACATTGGATAGAGCCTTCAGCTAAAAGTGTCCGTATCATAGATATATGTTTTGGTCATGTCATATGTTCATGTTTAATTCCTACATTTTCCATTTTCCAACATGTTATCATCTTGTCTGAATTGAAGACTAGTTAATTGATGCTTATCATCAAATAATAATAATGCAAACGTAGACATCACATTCCTGTGCACACGAAGCGTTTCATGAATAACCTTCATCAGTTGCGATTGGAATGACAAATAATTTATACGAATCTAGAATAATGGCCTATAATAAACAGAACCTACTTTGCTATTAGTCACTTATTTACAGTCTTTTACTGATCTTTGAACTCGTCGTGTTGATGTCATTTTAGGTTTTTGTGAAAGTGGTTGTTTGGGTTACAGCGATATTATATACGTTCTTTGCTCAATATTTTGCTTTGCTGTCTAACAGAACGGGCTGGAATCCCATTAATCGGTATCATGCCACCACATTTCTATGTTTGTCCTTCACACCAGTGCTTAGATTTTGTCTGGACACTGTCCTACTTCTTTCTGTATTGAACATATTGAGGTTTGTCAACGGAATAGTTCGTGTTGTTGTTAGCTATTTTGTCATTCATTACTGTTTAGCTGTATATTCTCAGTATTACTTGGTTTTGTGTTTTCATTTATAGGTATAGCAATAGCCGTTGTAGATCCCTGCCCGGATTATGTTAAAAACAGTAACATAGGTAAATACATATCTAACGAACCCATTCTTTCTTTTAGTGTTTATGTCATTTTGAATACTGAAAACGGAGCATGCAATATGCATGACTAACCGATAATACAATTTGAAAAGTGAAATATCTTGTAAAAGACCATAGAAATGATGAATATGAAGCGGGTTGGCTTTCTAGTAGTTGCTATTAAATTGTTACATGTCAAGACAATGGACATTTTTATTTGAATTAGATATTTGTGAGGTAGTTTATATGTTTCTTTATACGAAGATCTATCATGCACTTACATATAACAACAAATTGTATTCGGTCACCTCGGGTTAAGAGGGAATCTTAAATGGAACTTTTTAATTCTTGATTTTTAATTCTTGATTCTTAATTCCTGATTCTACATCCTTAATTCTTAACCCATACGTCCTATATATTTACGTAGGAAACTTTTCATTTACTAAGTTTCTACACAGGAGTCGGCATTTGTTCCACAGGGACACCAAGGTCACGAACTAATATATATTAGGAAATGATTGCACATACTAATAGTAATATTATACATTTTTATAGAGTCAGTTTAATTTATGTTGTACAATACCTCAACGTTATCATATAGCGATAGTTGGATTACCTAACAACTCATACAAGCCTATCACCAATGCGACGTGGGTTCGAGACCGGCTTTGTATATTACAAAAAAGGGTGCACTGGACTCGCAGTAGCAAGTGATAAAGTTTATCAATTGCTTGGCCATGGTCGGTGGTTCTCTCCTAGTACTCCGGCTTCTTCCACTACTACAACTGGTCGCCATGATATAGCTGAAATATTGCAGAAAGTGGCGTTAAAACACTAAAGATAAAAATAAATCAATTAGAAAGAGTGCTTCATCTGTTCAGTGGAACAACAAAAGTTTAAATTGTGAAATAAATTGATCTATCTAATGCTTCTATTGGTAGTTGTTTTTTTCAATTTACAATTAATAAACAAATTAAATGTCAACGATGAAACACTATTGTCAAAACATATAAGTAAATGTTAACAATAAAGTATTTGTACTGATTCCAACTATATATCATTATCAAATAAATATGGATAACATGCCATTATTAATGCAATAGTTATATCATTATCTGTTTTAATTGCTTTCTTACAGTGGCTGATATGTGTAAGTCAAGCTCTGCAACAGAAGAAACACATTCTGGAAGTTACAAAATAGACAGTGTTGTATTACGTATAGTGATGCAACAAAACAACTGCATATGTCGGGTAACGTTGGACAATCAAACAGAAATACCGGTAGCTGTAGGTTTGAGGAAATGTGATGGTCTTACATCATCAACACCAGAGAAAGCTGATTGTGGACTTGCAGTTGACATAAATCATATACCTGATATGTCTACAGGACATGTAATAGCTCCTAATGAATGTCTTGTGAACGATACACTTCGTCATACACCACTGTTTCAAAATGGTTATCTGCAATTTAGATCTAGGATAATCAATGGAGACTTTATCAGAGGCTTCTGTATACGGATACTACGAGGTAAGACATCATTACAAATTGTGAATTTGAAAAAAAATCATCAACCAATAATTATTGTTCTCCATCCATTAACTATTAATAATACCTCGCATAGTTTGACAAAATATCGAATAATCTATTCGAGTTTACCACATAAAGGGCATAGTCCTTATTTTATAAGTACGCTGAAGAAACAAATCATACACCATCAGAAATCCCCAATCCCAACCGCGATAAGATGTCTATCCGCACAAAAGATGGTCTATTATATGAAATGTTTGGTAAAGTATATGTTTATTTCCCAACTAACGCATTTAAACAATCGAATGAGAATGATGAGATGGCCCAAATAAATGCATAAATATATATATATTTGCAACAAAATCAAAAATTATTGGCATTTATGTTGTACAATGGTATAATGCATTTGGATTCAACAAAGTGTTAATGCCTGGTTATTTGAACTTTCCAGAGTTGGAAGGTCATTTGTTGATCGAAAATGTTGTCAATATATTTGTTGTAACATCTTTATCGGTATCGTTCACAATCTTCTAGACTTTTATAATTTATTTTGTTTGTACTGCATCGTCATGTCTCGACGATCCATTACTCTGGTTGGTAGATTCCCTTAGATTTTATATATATATATATATATATCAATATATAAAATTTGACAGCTCTAAAATCTAATTCTAACACTGTTTGGTTTAATTTTCAGACGTATATAAATATATATATAACATATATATATATATATTATATATATATATATATGTTATATATTCCATCGTCCATATTATAGGAATGCTAAACTATTTTGCTACAGATGTATTTTAGCACAAACAATTGTCTTCATTACTGGACATTTTAAGTGTGTGTACGTGTTGTGTATTGACGAGAGAAACATTTAACATACACCGTTAGTTATGCATGATATCAGCTACATGTATGTATTCATATTTGACTTATTGTAATGACCTAGCTAATATGTGTCTCTTCATTGATTATTATTAGCTAATTATTATTAACTATTAGCTGTAGAACATTACTATCAATATTATTTCACTTTCAATGTTAGATGAAACTCATGGATTTGTCAAAAGTCACCAACAAACTTATCACATACTCCTTGCCACGGGCGCGAATGGAACTCAGTTTCAGTTATTTTAGTCGATGACATCATATATATTGTCAATCAAAATGCCATATGATTACGGTTATGGCATCGCTTGAAATAACTCTGGAATATATTTATATATATAAATTTACATAATGAGCAGTCTAAGAAGAGCAATAGAAACAGATTGTTGCTCTTTGTTAGCTTGAAAATATAAAACATAAAAACAGTACTTTCACTCATATTCAACGCATGACAATATTTCAGATAGCAACAGTGACCATTCACAAGTATTACGAATTGTTTGTGATGCTCCGATGACAACAGAACAGACAACCGAAAAGATAACAACATCTGATGCACCGCAAAGTTCCACACAAACGCCTGTTTCGGAGAAATCAACCACAAACAGCCCAAACATAGATTCTACAACTACTGTTACAAAGGAGAAATCAACCACAAACAGCTCAAATATAGATACTACAACTACTGTTACAACGACAAATGTTAAACATCAATCGATAACTACAACTACAGAAACGACAACAGGTAAAAGTCTAGTTATAAGTGCACTAAGTCATGACATGTTAAAGCTAAAGATCCACATACATGAAATATTGAATAATGATTTTAGATTGGAATTTCCAAATCTTAATAAGTGAATTGTAAATTTAAAGGAATCAAACCTGCATAAGAACTACATGTATATTGTGCAAACTGTGGTCACATTTCTTAATCAAGTTCAGCTTCAGTTGTTTGTAGGAGGTCTCGTGCCTTATTTACGTTATTTGTGTTTGTTTGCGTATAGCGGTATCCAGCATATATAGTGTTGTGTTGTTTGCTGTGCTCGTGTTCGTCTTGTGTCTTGTTTGCCCAATGTTGCCAGTTTTTGTGGATTGTCTATTCTTGATTGTCCCTTCTGTTTTCTCTAACGTTTATTTTCTACTCTTTGACATGGTTGATGTACCTTGGTAATTAATCTTAAAAATACATATTTTGGTTGTTTTAATCTTTTGCTTGGTATTTTATTGATCTTCGATGGCCTTTTTCTACTTGTGCCCATGTTTTTTATAATATATTTATGGATCGTATCAATGAGACAATTAACCATGATACAATCTACTCTACATACAATTTGTGGTATGCTAAGAGGCAATGCTATACTTATTTCTGCAAGTGATAAGATGAAACATGTTAAGGTCTATCAATGGCTGATTGGACACTAAATTTGCGGTTTGAGCAGTGATCATTGAACACATATCTTGAGGTATGGACAGACGACATATGACACACATTTTGAGGGGTGGGCCATAACAAATGCACTATAATTGTAAGGAAGGATATGGATGTAATTGGACCCGAAAGTCTATTCAACTTTCCACTTAAAGTAAAGACATCGCCTTTATTTTTGTCTTATTTCTCACAACCACAGTATGGTCATTAATAATTAGTACAACTCATACCGTAAACTGAGTGTGAAGAAGCTCATATACCGCAATTGAGTGGTATTCTTTCCTTCTATCGATAAACGCTCCGTTTTAACATCTTTGTCGTTCTGATGATATTTAAAGAACGGAAAAGGGTTATTTGACACTAATTTCGAAGTGTGACTCCGTCCCATTGCGGACTCATTAGTCCTTGATTAAGGCTATTTCAGAAACGCGTCATGCACACCTAATTATATATCAAGGTTTTTATGATTAATTATTCTTACAGGGCTTGAACAAACAACATATATTGCAATTGGTGCTGGTTCTGGTGTAACTTTAATACTGCTGGTAGTCTTAGTTGTAATATGTCTAAGGTTTGTAAAAATATCATGTACTTTTGATATTTAATGCTTTATCTGCAATTATTTCTGCATGACAATATTCCCAACAATAACAAAATACGTCAAATAAAGATATTATTTATACATTGCAGTAGATATCTCGCGTATCGTTTCACAAGCCAAATAAGATGTATTACAATCAATAAGACAAACGACCAAGTCGAATTGAAAACATTTACAAGAATGTTGAACACTTGAAAACATGGACAGAAACAAAATGTCACAAATGTGGTTTGTTGTAATATTGGCATACATTATACAAGAATAAAGAGGTTGATTAGTAATGAATACCAAACATTTCTAGCTAGAAAACTCAAAGGAATAGACCACATTCACCCTAGTATATTTATGCTGATATGAATCTCATAATGTGGAAAATCAGTCTGCTCTAAAGTTATCACAATAATATATGTATTGCATAATATCGACATTTGAGGGCAATTGTCAATATGCGTTATATTATTCAAGTAATAAGAATTTAAATTGAAAGACGTTTTAAAACTTTAGTGATAATATAAATATATTGGATTCGTACTACAACAAACACTGCAATCAATATATATAGGTGTTCGAATAAGGTCAATATAGAGACCCACAAGGTAGCTATAGAAATAAGACCCAGTTTGTCCGCTATAGGGCATAGCTCCACCAAAATTGCCACTCATTAGATACAATGATTTTGCTATAAACATAGTTTAAGCTGTTTAGAATTATTGCTCTGAGATAGGTTTAGTGTTAAAATTATTTTCAGTATTACTTTCAAGTTCTATTTGTGTTTTGTTAATAGCAATAACGTTTCAGATGTCCTAGGGTGTCTGTGGTTTCATAAAACACTTATGGACTGGTTATTTGGACAATAGTCAGTATATTTCTTCTCGACATCAACTATTCCCCTATTATACATGGATATGGTGTATACTAAAGAGCATTGTAGAATCTCATATTGTAAGTTGTATCACAGTATTTGTAAGAGTTTAATTTAAAACATAGTTTGTCCTTTTTTCATTAGAAGGAAATCAACACAAAAAGCAGGACCCAATGAATATGTAGATAACTCACATCAGGAGGAAGAAAGTGACGATAAGCTACCAGATAATGTACTATACGTGCCAACGGGGGAATTTGATATTACTGGTGGTAAATGCAGTACCGCTGATGTGGATACAGCAAGATCCTCCAATAAAGGATTAAGCATGGAAGGCAATTACAGTACCGTTGATGACGATATGCCGAAATCTTCTAACAAACGATTAAGCATGGAAGGCAATTACAGTACCGTTGATGAGGATATGCCGAAATCTTCCAACAAAAGATTAAGCATGGAAGGAGATTATAGTACCGTTGATGAGGATACACGAATATCCCTCAACGAAAGATTAAGTGTGGAAGGCAATTACAGTACCGTTGATGACGATATGCCGAAATCTTCTAACAAACGATTAAGCATGGAAGGCAATTACAGTACCGTTGATGAGGATATGCCGAAATCTTCCAACAAAAGATTAAGCATGGAAGGAGATTATAGTACCGTTGATGAGGATACACGAATATCCCTCAACGAAAGATTAAGTGTGGAAGGCAATTACAGTACCGTTGATGAGGATATGCCAAAAACCTCCAAAAATAGAATAAGCATGGATGGAGATTACAGTACAGTTGAACTCGATAAACATTTGGATACAAACTGTAGTTATCCTGAGAATTCAGAACTAGTGCAAACAAAAGGGAAACAAAACAACTATCAAACCAAAACCTAAATCGTCCTGTAAAAACAGTGAGGCCAATCGCTCCCTTGATCAAAACATAAAGCACGTTACTCCTCTAAATGGCAGTGATAACGTCTATGCAATTGTTGATAAAAGTATTAAAAATGTTCCTACAGCTAATGTAGGTAAAGGGGAGGGAACATGTCCGTCTGATCAAACCTACGCTGTTGTGGACAAAGCACGGAAACGTAAATCTAGTTCGGTTGAAACAAATAAAAAGAAGTTCGAAATAAATTCTGGGAACAGGGATTAGGCTATGTGATATTTTTTCAGAAATAATATAACATATCTTATTTAGATCTGAGTATTTATGCTTTGGTTTCCTAAAGTTCATAACATTAACTTCGCATGTAAGATTAGTCTGTTCCTTTCTGTATAAGTGACATTCCCAAACACAATTAAGGAAAGGGGTATTTGCTTTTCAAAATAACAGAGTGGAGTGGGAAAAAAACGATGCTAAAATGTTAATATTGGTGCAATCACTGCTTAAGCTTCTTTTGATAATATTAAATATCCTTACACATACTGCATAAATTATATAGCATATACTGTAAATAATAGAAAGATGAAACTGACCGTCAATTTATGTTAGACGTGGCTGTAAATGAACTAGAAATACTGAACAATTATATAGTTTAGCGTGCACAATGTATTACTGGAATAACCATGATCGGGTACCTTCAAAGACAAAAGAATGGGATGCGAAATAATTTAAGTCTTTCAAATCAAGAATCCAAAGGACATAAATAAGATATTGAAAAACAAGCATATACATGATTAATCTTTTAGCTATGAAATAATGTAATATGTATATGTAGACCTACTTGTCGGTAATAATTTTTTTAAATTAAGAGAGAGAGAGAGAGAGAGAGAGAGAGAGAGAGAGAGATTTGAAACAAATAATGTTACAGATGATTATGGCCTTAACCTGGCTAAAAGTTCGCACAACCAAATTATCTGGTCAGTAGGGAGAGATTTAAATTTCTGCCAGTCTAACGAGTTCAAGATCTTCCTAGCAGACCATATTTCATTCAGAAAAAAAATAATATGGTCTTTTCTTAAGTTTGAAGTCTTTGTATGCTAAATGGGGTTCATGTTGTTCACTTTACCCTATTATGTTCTTAGTTCTGTCCTTTAATGTCTGCTGCGCTTTCCATATGAAATCATGTTCGGTTCCTCTTTATCCGCAATTGTTCATTGGACAGCTCGTGTCTTTAGTTGTATTTTCTTACGCATATTAGTGTCAACACGATTTAACTGTATAAATAGCAATGCGAGTGTCTTACAAGATGCAGAAACCGCTTACCCTTCGTTATCACTTGGGTTCAATCTGGTTTTTATTTGGATTGTCCATTCGTGATTGCATCTTCGTGTTTCCCTAACTTTTATATTAAGACCTAACCAGACCAGTTTTGGAAAATAAACCACCAATATGTTCTGTCTACTTTTCGGTTTAGATGAAGATCACAAATAATTTGTCAAAGAGGCTGATGTTTAATTAAGTGCACACGACACGTTTCTGACATAACCTTAGTCAATTACGCTGCAAATAGAAAGAATCGGAAAGCGAAATAATCTATAAATAAAGTCACCGAAAGCAAAAAACAAAGGAAACAAAGGATATAAACAGTATAGCCAAAATCAGGTGTAATTACCTGTAGATTGCTTTTTTTGGTATTTCAAAATATGTAATTAGCAAGAGGTTTACAATTAATTTATATTTTATTTATTTTGGCCTAAGTCCTATACGTGTGATCTGTTCAGTTACCGGTTTTTTCAGTAAGGTAGATAAATCTACTCACTACCTTATTATTATTGGTTTAATTCTTACTATTGTTCTTTACACTTTAAAAGCCAGTGTTTTATACACTGTGATCATAATTTGATTTAATTTGATGCGTGTAATGTAGAACGTTTGTTAAAAAAATTACCCACCCACCCGCGGTACCTGCAAATTTTAGTAAATTTATTAAAACCACAAGCAACATATGGTATATGTATATATTATTAAATTTTTAGTCGTATATAAAGAAACGTTTATTGCATTATATGATTAGTGGAATTTATGGACAGAGATTGTGTGATCAATATTCATGAACAATGATAATATAATAGTGACCAGCATTTAACATTGAATTTCATGGACAGTGATAATTCATGTGATAATGGTGGACAGTTAATAGCCAAAACTGATATTTATTTTTGTATTTTTATTTATTGTGATATAATAATATATATATATATATATATATATATAAATGGCAATACACATATTCTCTTTTGCTTGTTTTCTTGTAGCCATAATTGCTAATTAGTTACAATAACATGATGGCAACCGTAAAATTTCCGCAGTGATGACTTCAACTTAACCACTAGGAACCATTGCTTCATGACCATCTTTCATTGTCGTGATCGTATGCTAGTTCAATTTACAACTACGTATGCCAATCAGTGCATATCACCCATAAAGTTGTGAGTTCGAATCACGCTCATTGCGATGTGTATTCGATAAAACATTATGTGATAAAGTTTGCCAGCGACAGGTTGGTGGTTGTCTCCGGTTTCCTCCTCCATTTAAAACTGACCACCACGATATAACTAAAATATTGTTGAAAGTGGCGCTAAACACCATAGGCCTAGCATAAACCCTTGTTAGTAGCAATCCTTTATCGAGGAAATCATTATCATATCAAATCTATTTTTCACGACTCATACATTATCGAACTTGCCGTTCGTATAAAATTGATTACGCCACCATCTTTTTTTAAATGTCCTAAGTTATTACCGCAAAATGTTTTATAGGATAGCATTGTCTTAACTTACAAAATAAAGTTTTTTAGGAAGATATTAACACCTTGGTGAAACGTAGTCTGTCATCTGAGTACATACGCCGGGTGATGGTGCTGGCAATTAGATTCTGCTACTTATGTGACCTTTGTTTCCTTAATTATTATATTGTTTCGATAGTCTTATGTATTATCTAAACAATCAATGGATGGGTAAGCCCACCTGCTCTCTGTTAAAAATATAGTTGAGTGAATACATTGTATATTGCATGTATATTCGATATCTATTTTTCCTGTGACGCTATGATGAAATCTTCGTCATCTTATACTATATATTAAAAATTGCCGCGTTAGATTGCTGTCAAATTAGACACATGTCTTATATCCATCTCTAGATTTCCCTTACGAGACAATGTAACACTTCGACTATTGAAGCTATATTTTTATATAGCGTATATGGCCGAGTGGTGTAGGGCGCTGGACATAAGGCTAATCGATTGGTGCTACAGTGTATCGATGGTGTTAGAGAAGAATACAAATATGTCAGCTCAAAGATCTAATTCTAACACCGTTGGGTTTAATTTTCAGACGTATATATATTTATATATATAAAACCAATCTTTATTTCTCAGAAACCCATTGGAATATATAGGTATAGCGAATTGGACAGCTATTTACAACTATATATTCTGTAAGAGAGAAATAGTAATGTCGAAGCACAATTTACATGGCCGCACTATTTCACTCAAATGAAAAATTCGGGTTAATAAGACTAGTTTAACACCGTCAATTTGTATTGAAGTGTCTGTACCAACGCAGGATATTGAGCGAACATGTGTATTGATTATCTCCCTTTCTGATGGTGTTGTATTTTGCTTTTTTCATTTCATCAGTATACACTTATCGGTATTTCTAGAGTGAACTTTCGTGACTTCAAATATAGTTTGTAAATGAGGTCGTCTGTTCTAAGAAAAATAGTGTGTACATACGAAGAGAATAGTCATTGGGCACTTTGGTATCTATAAACGCTTCTGAGTTAACAAAGTGGAACCATCGTGGTCGTATGATAGTTGGATTTACAACTACCTATGCATTCAGTGTATGTCACCACTAACGTTCTGAGTTCAAATCCCGCTCATAGCGAGGTGTACTCTATACCTCATTATGTGATTAGGTTTGTCAGTGACTTGCGGCAGGTCTTTGGTTTTCTCTAGGTACAATTGTTTCCTCCACCAATAAAGCTGGTCGCCAGATATAACTGATACATTGCTGTGAATGGCGTATCACACCATAACCTTAACCCCTAGTTAGCAAAGTGAGTGTTGATGTATCTGAATTTAATTTAAACATAGTTTATTGTCTAAATAATGACAAAAGTATCAGAAACAAGTTTTTCAATTTAGTATTGTCTTCTACATCTGTATCTGTCTTAGAGGTGTAGATGTTGGTGTTTTCTACGATATTTTGATTGAATTTAGGAACTGTTTCAACAGTGTTGTATTTTGTATTTTCCATTTTATTTACAAATGAAGTAATGTGTTATCTTGAGGAGTGATACATTTTGAAAAGATTTTTTTTTAAATGAAGCTTAACCTCCGTAATCCAATATTACTCACAGACTTTAAGAACATCGTATCCATTAAGCCATGATATAATTGATATAGCTTCATACCATGAAGTTGATTTTACTGACATGTAACAATTAGATATACCTTTAGTTAATGTAAGATATTACACAGATAAGATTAAATTTAGAGACTATAAATCAGATGAAATCGTATCGGTAGGTCGTGGGTTTGGTTCCAATTCGCGTTAAAGCAGACAATAGACTTGGTATGTGTTGCTTCTTCGTTATGCACGTAACAGTATAGAGTAAGAGCATTTAAAATGGAGTTGGCTCGGAGTCAGAATCTCTACCAGCGGACTGTTATTTCAACGAGACTGCAAAATAAAAATCAAATTAAGTCGTGTTAGAAGAAACCGAAGGAACATTCAAGAATGCACAATCCAGAGACAAAAGCAACAATGGGAACAAGACACAGAACGAAGACAAACAAAAGAGAGAAAAAAACACAATACAGAAAACTATAGTAATGAGTAATCGCCAAATCCCGGGGGTGAACCCATTCGCGAGGGGTAAGCAGTTGCTGCTTCTTATAAGACACGCAACGTTTTATTAATAATCCGATAAAACTCTGGTCAATGAAACAATAGATTATTTTAAGCAAAAACTACAAAAGTCTTTCGTTACCTCCCTTTCAGTGTGAAGACTATAATTTATCAATCAGCAGTTGATGATTGTTAGTTTCATCTTGATTTCCTACTTTCCCTTAATGACAAACAAAAATAAAAGAGGTATGTCGTTGACACTAATTGCACCAGGTATTTTTTTCCGAGTTTTTTTGTTGTTTTGTTTTTGTTTTTGTTTTTTTTAAGATTTAATAGTAATCTTCTGCAGAATAAATTTATGAAATAAATCATATTATTGATACGCCATCTACTAATAAGAATGTTGGGGTCCTTTGTTAATAGTAATTCTGGATACACGATACTAACGGAACTGAATTGTGTCCATACAGTGGTTAATTTGATGAACATGATTAAACTTCAATGAAAAAATATATGATTTTAAGCACATTTTACAAACGTCTTCCGCTTAACTCCTCCTTCAGTATGTATAATATATAACTTCTCAATCGGCAGTTGGTGATTGCTACTTTCCCTTTGATGACAAGTAAATAAAAAATCAAAGTAATGTCACTGACATTCACTTCACTAGGACGACATTTTGAAATCTAACTTGTATCAGCAAGACATACCGTGTTTTTTAATATATAACGGAACACTTCTAAGAAGGAATAAAGGTATATCTGTTGTTGAAACAGAGAGAATCAATGTTATATAGATGATATGGTGTTTTGACTATTTATATAAACTTTGAGGATCCTTTGTTATTAGTAATGGCGGATATACGATGCATTAACCGAACTGAATTGTATCCCCAAAGTAGTTAATTTGAAGAACATATTTCATCTGCGTGTAAATAAGTGTTTTCAAACTTCACCTGTTATTGTCCTTTTTTCTTCTTCTGATTACCCCTTTGGTATCTTTAAACATTTCTTATGATAACAATGTTACTCCTTTGCCTGTATAGAATGCAGAAATTATATGTAGCTATTATGTTCCAGCAGCGTATGATAAAATCTGCAATATTGGAATGATTTTAGAAAATGACCTTAGTGACAAGACCGTAAATATTGACTTTATTGTTCATTGTTGAAAGGTGGATAAAATATTCCATTGACCAAATTATAAACACGACATGGTATGGATATAGAGCAAAGATATCACTGTTAAAATCGAGCATCCAATAGTTACTAGAAAAGGTGGCCGGAAGATCTGTGTTTCTGATGATGTGGTGGAGTTTCAGGAGGCTTACAAATCTAAACAGCTCCTGATGACAACCTATCAATTCTTTTTTCTTGACAAATACTTTTGGGATTTTTGTCCTGCAATTGCCCCAGTTCCGTGAGAATGAGTCTTAATAAACCGCGAAGCGGTTTATGAAATGCGTAAACTGTTCCAAACCAGGTTATGCAAGTATAACCTGTTAAACTATTTCAAATATTCCTTATGATTTATTTTTTGTTACACAATTTAAAGATTCCTCGATTTAATTACGACTATTTCTTAAGACTATTTGAATTTTTCGTTGGCGAATGAATATGTTCGTGACGTCACAATACCAACCCAGGTTATCAATTATAACAAAAAAATTATCCAGGTGGACCAGCCAATCCGATTGCAGTATTCAAATCAAATTAAATTATTAGAGTTTAAACAATGAAAAAAAAAGATTGTTTTACCTCCCCTTCAGTGTGTATAATATATAATTTCTCAATCGTCAGTTGGTGATTGTTAGTTTCCTTTTGATTTCTAATTTCGCTTTAAGGACAAGGAAAAAGAAAAACAAAGGAATGTCACTGACATTTATTTCATCATGAAGACCCTTTTCCGTGTTTGTTTATTTCTTTTGAAATCTAACTTGTACCAGCAAGACGTATCATGTATTTATTCACATAAAACGGAAATCTTCTAAAAAAGAATAAAAATATGCCTGGAGTTGAAACAGTGAGAATCAATGTTATATAAATGATATGCTGTTGTGACTACTTATATCAACTTTATGGGTCTTTTGTTATTAGCAATGGTTGATGCATGATACCATAACCGAACTGAATTGCATCCACCCTGTGCATACTATGAACAACATATTTTCTATGCGTTCAAATGAAATACTGAAATAGTGTTTTCAAACCTTCACAAAAGCGAAAAATACAGATAACCAACCTGATGTTGTACGCAAATATATGTGTCTGCTATTGTTCTAAGAGGGGTCCTTCTTTACGCGGGTATGCCGCCATCTCTGCTTTTCATGTTCACATGGGGTGGTGAATGGGACAGATGATAAACAAAGATACATCTCTTTTTTATAGTTATCGCAAACCAGACGAAACATGCTCTTTTCAAATTTACTGGGATGTTAAGAAGATCGGCAAGGTACAAGTGTTTTTATACATAATTACAAATATATAATTAATTAGTCAAACTCGTTGACTTAGAATGAATTTAACTTGGAATCATTAAATATATTATGAATAAAGTTCAAATTTTAAATTCTACGTACCTATCTAGTTAATGTGAAGGTTGATATTTTCCTGACAATTCTATGACAACATAATATCACTAAGAGGCTACGTTTGTGTCCAGAATACTGATTTAATTCCGCCACACTTTATTGAAATGCCTGTATCAAGCCAAGAAAATGAGCTAACATTCATGTATAGGTGTTAGGGGTATCAATTTGTCCTCTCTTTCTACGATTTTTCAATTAGATTTTAGAATTATTCTGACTTAATAAATATATTTATATCCCGACCATATAGCACGATTTTTCAATCACCACTAAAATTCCTTCATACACGTGTTTTATGTACTGTATAAGTTGCTATTTTATTAAATACTGATTTTTTTTACATAAACGTTATCGCGAAAGAAAAAACTAGCGAATACACTTCACCTGCATATTAGTGAATTTTATGCATGTGTAATTTTAGGTACACAAATATCTATTGAAATTTCCATCTTCATTATTTTTATATCTGATATGATTAGTTTATAGCTAGGGTCAATCATCCCTTTTATATGGTTTTTCCCTTCAATTATATTTGTCATCTTAATGAATCAAGCGCGTGGATCTTCAATTACTTATAATATACAGAGAGTGGACAGAATAATCAAATTGTTCATCACTTCCAATCTTCCCTAAATCTACATAATACATTATGTTATATAAACCTACGCTAAAAATTTCTTGTAAAGTTATTTTGATTTGGTCATTTCCAATAATAATTATCACGCACGAAAGAATAATTATGTCAAATATTTTGTTTTTGATTCATGCTTGATTGCACATTCTCAGTTTTCTCTACCGTTTATTTTCAACTTTTAATTAATTAAACACAGTCCAAAAGGCACTATACACTGTTATTATTTAATAGTTTATGACGTTCAAACTATAGGTCTGTTCGACTTGTCATTCGGTAAATAACGGATTCTTGTTACGATCGTATATTTCATGTTTTTATTATTAAGAGTCGTTTTATGTGTATTGATGTTCATTGGTATATCGTTTAAATTATATAAAGGAGAAGACGTTCTAAGTTGTAAGATGTTATTGTCATGTTTTTGGACAATACAATGTGTTCAAACTAACTATTTTTGTTTTGTTTCTATGTATCCTGATTTTCTCTTGCTATTTAGATAAATGATATATATAGTGCCAATGAATTTACACATTTAAGACCAACTTAACTAATTCATATGTCTATATATTTCGATACGTGTTAAATAGACGCAAAGAAGGTGGTTGCATTCAAAATAGCAGGGGGGAGGGGAATCAGGCGTAGAAAATAAAATGACACAAAACTAAGTATATCAATAGAGTTATTTGTCAGTAGGTATTTTCAGTTCTCTCGGTTATATTTGTGTGTAAAAGTGGTGACCGAATTTGTAAATGTATTTCTATCAACGCTCTTAAAGCCCTATGATCAATGCATTTTTACATACCGGTAATTAAGATACAATTGGAATTTTTGTTAGTTAATTTACTCGTCTAGACGGGAGATCAAATTGACCCGGTTTAGATCAATCTGTTCTTTACGCCAAGACCTTTAGCTGATATCGTGAACACTATGTATTCTTTTCCACTTATGTTTTCTGAACAAGGATATTCTTCAAAAAGTTCCGTAATATTATGATTTAGTACCTAACATATGAAAATGGTGCATTTTGATTGGATAGTCAGTGTGTATTATTTTTTAACAATACACTTGACAACGGGGGGCTATACCTAGTGACGGGAACTATACCAGTTTCAAGCGATTTCCCGCGGGGACTATACCTGTGGCATAGATTTTTCCGCGATATTTTTATATTTTTTTGTCAAGATTTATCTCCCTTAAAATAGACTCGCGCTGTAGTCTTTTCAAATTCAAATTCAAAAATTCAAACAGTTTTATTTAATGTCGGTACATTTTTTAAATCTGCTGTCAACATGACCAGATTTGTGCAATGCAAATATAATGTTACATTGTAAATTTTATTATTATTATTATATTGAATTTGAGTGTGTTTTTCTTTTATGTGTGGAATGGGATGTTAAGTACTAAATATATTATTGTCCCACGAGAACAGTTTTCCTATAGTGTTGCCTGGTGAGGTATAGTGCCCTCTCCGTTGGCTCAGGCAGGCACTATACCTCACCAGACAACACTATAGGAGAACAGTTCCCTCATGCGTAGACAATAATAGAACATTAAGAACGCGATGGACTAGTTATAATGTAGATATAGTTGTATCACCAGGTGACCCATAGAATGAGAATTTAGATCATTACGCTTGTTGTTTGTTCTGGTATGTTCTGGTTTGTTCTGATTTGTTCTGGTATGTATATTTACAGAAGATTGCCTTTAATTGTACAAACCATACAAAGTAGAACTGGTACTGGTATATGGCCGGGACCGTAATTCCCAAAAAAGGAAGTAGCAGATTAGTTATAGGATCCAATCTCCGAAACAACCTACATTACAACCCTAATAATATCGAATATTACAGGGACCGTTGTGGCCGTGATCGTTTGGTAGTTGGATTTACAACTACCTATAGAATCAGTGCCTATCACCATTGAAGTTGTGACTTCGAATCTCGATCGGGACGAGGTGTACACCATTATGTAATAAAGTTTGTCAGTGACTTGCGACAGGTCGGTAGTTTTCTCCGGGTACTCCGGTTTCCATCACCAATACAACTGACCGCCACAACATAGCTAAACTATTGTGGGGTTAAACGCCATCAAGCATATCGAATGTTACTTCTGCTACAACGGAAGGGCGGACTTGCTCCATGGTGGACGTTCGTGTCAGATTTAAATAACAGATCACAGACTTTTGATGAATTGTTGAAATTGAAACCAAAGTAATATCAAATGTATAACCCTATAAAACTGGAAGAAATGAATGTAGTGATTCGTCTATAAAAAAAACTGTGGAGATAATTCGAATTGTCTAAAGAGTATTTAAGAGGTGAAATACTAAAGAAGTAATACTATAGCTTCTGTTTGGGAAATTGAATAACACCACGCAGGCCCGAAGTTTAAATTATACACTTTGTATAATTCTCAATTACAGAAACTAAAATTGTCGGTCTGATTTATTAAAGGCAATTTACCTTTCAATTTCGTATTCAAATGCTTAAGAACAAACGCCTTTATATGTTGTAGTCAATGAACCTTCATTGGAAAACAAACGTATCAAGCAGTATGCAACCAAATTGAAGGCGTACCCTTCAAATCCTGCTTACGACTGTGTTTTACTCCTTTATTTGAAAATGTTTATGATAAACAGCCCAATACAATTCAATAGTTTAGATGTCATAGTCCCTATTGTAGATTCTGAAAACCCTCATTTGTTCAATCGAAAACCTACCTCTAATATCAAACTTAGAAATTTCCGACGAAGCAAACCCTTTACTAATTCAACAACATTTTGCTGATATTTTATCAGTAACATCTGAATACTGTACAATTTATACTAATAGTTTTAAGGATGTTGATAGGATAGCAACAGCAGCTGTTTTCTGACAGCAGGTCTATTGTCTTCTATTACTATCTGCCAGTTCGATAACCAGTGCAAAATCTAAATCAATATTTCTAGCTTTGAGGTTTGTTACCTCTTCTGATGAAAGTAAGTTCATTGTCGTCTGTTCGGATTCTTTCTTGTCTGTTGGCAATTGAGAGTTGTAAATCCCAAAATCCTTTCATTTTTCAAAAATATTTGACATTTATATAAGCCTTCTTGCAATCGGTAAGCAAGTCATTTTCACATGAATCCCTAGTGATGTATGTATCCATGACCAGGAAACCAAGGAGTGAGTGAGTGATTGTTGGCTAACGCTAACACAGCAATTTGTCAGTTATATTATGGTGGGTGGAAGCCACGGAGATATTGTGTAACCTAAGATCCATTTCTTCTATTCCATATAATGATCTTATGTCTACTATGATGACATACATTTTATAAGCTTGAATGACACTTGAGACTAGCACATTCATTGGGTAATTAAATGATATACATTGCTTGGTTAACAAGACGTTTTGTTCATACGGTTAGAATCACAAGGTGGGCACGGGTGGCTCAATGAGTTAGGTAGTTGGATTACCTAACACCTCATACAAGCCTATCACCAATACGGCGTGGATTCGCGCCCGGCTTTGTAAATTACAAATAGGGTGCACTCGATTCGCAGCCGCAAGTGATAAAGTTTACTAGTTACTTGCCCACGGCCTGTGGTTCTCTCCGGGTACTCCGGCTTCTTCCACCACTAAAGCTGGTCGCCATGATATAGCTAAACACCAAAAATCAATCAATCAATCAATCAATCGGACTCACATGAAATATGTCGTCTTGATAATTATATATGCACAGAGTTATTTATTTAATAAAGAGGAAAGACTGAAACGTATTCCATGTAATTCCAATTATTCATTGAAATATAATTTAATCGAGTGCGTCGATGTTGCTGATAAAAGTTAGAGAAAACCGAAGGTGCAATCTAGAAGACACAGAACGAGCACACAAATACAACACCTATTTTCGTTAGACATTCTACAACACCCACAATTTATCTGTTTGTTTACAAATGTTGCAGACTACACCATTTTGACATTTTTTAAAGGAAACAAATGTATATGTACTGAACAATAAAGATATGTTAATTCCAAATATATGGTTATATCCTTCTAATTTTTCATGTATTTGAACACAATAAAAATGGAAACAAACAATTCCAAGATCAAATATCAAAATCATAGAAACAGACAAAATCGATATATCCCGATTGTTTTATACACAACAAAGTTTTATTTCTAAAGGTCTTGCAAATGAGGAATTTAAATTTTTAAGATGGTTAACACCACGATATGGCTGAATTATTAAAGTTGGCGTTAAGCACCAATCAATCAATCAACGGAAACTGATTAAATTCTTTAAAACATGCCTTGAAAGAGGCCACCAACGACAATTCCGCGTAAATTGTTCCCTTTTAGGAGAGTAGTAGAGTAATCGTAACTATTCCGCCATTCTCGCTACCCTGCAAATAACCTCGTATGCATTAGGCGTATAAATCGCACTACTTTTCACATGTCAGTTACATGAAAGTTTAATAAAGTTATATTTTAAGCAATTTTCTATATTTCAATTAAAGTTTTAATTAGCTTTGCATGATTAGATTTTACTTAGTAAGTCTTCCATAATGGATTTTCGTGGACTATATTTTTGTGCGGCTTAGCTTATCCTAACTTCCGGCAAACAATTTAAGAAGAATTTCTACTATGTACGTACGAGGTTATTTGCAGAGTAGCGAGAATGGCCGAGTAGTTACGATTGAGTAGTATAGAAACATCACCGGAAATGACGTCACCGGAAGTTGGATCACCGGATATGACGTCACCGGAAGTCGTGAACCGGAAACCGGAAATGAAAGGGAGATAATTTCTCGCGGTTTTTTTACCCGTATTTCCGGCGATTTTTTTCCGGAACTCCTCTAGATTCTAGGTACGAACAACGGAATTGTGAATCCAACCTGTATCGGGTCACTATTGACCTATTACCCCTATGTTAAACCATTTTTCCTTCCTGAATTGTGCAGTCAGTCGTTATTAATTAACTCAGTGGTATGTGTATGCAATATATGACTGCATTTTCTATGTTCTTTGTTTGTTTGTTTTTTTCGTAAATAAAATGTTATTCATCATGCGGGGCTTTACATTATAACAAAACGCCAAGTACATTTTCTAAGCTTTATTGATAATACGATGCACAAAAGTCTTGACTAATTACGGCTCTTCACCTGTCTCAATCGATAATGAAGTATTCCAAACCGGGTAAATTTACATAATTTTGAGTTGCTTAATTAAGGACCTCTCATTATTATTCTATTATTCTAAGTATTGTTCCATTCATAGGGGTTTTAACACCGTGTTTTATTTACCAATAATAATGCATACTTTAATACAAATAATTACACACTGAATATATTACCAGACCACTGCAAAATTGTATGATTTTATAAGATGGATTTTTTATTACGGTCTATTAGGCAACCTTTATATTTTATATTGGTTTTTCTAAAGAGGCCCCGCGTTTAATTATTCATATGCGTGCCAGTGAAGTGGGTATTCGATACGTGAAGTAATCAAAAAGAGATTAACCCCACTGATCAGACAAGTTGAAACATGAATGAAATATATTTACGACACATGCCCTCCGGTGACCTCTAGGTGCTTTAAATATAGACATAATACACAATCAAATCGATACCAAGTATTGCTAAATTGATTTCAACCGTACCAGACTCCAATGTTAAAATATGCAGATTATGTGGGGGGGCAGACTTTTTGTACACGTGTGCTGTAACTGTCAATATTCTTTCGAAATCCAATAAGAATTTTTCTTTTGAAGAACTTAATTAGCGTTATATTTTTGACAAACTTTTCGTCTGCTGCATTCCTTACACGGTTTAGCAATATTTACTCTGGTGAAACCAAATGACGTTTATTTTACAGGATTTGTCATTGTAACATGAACTTTTGCATCTTTTTTTTGTGTGTGTGTGTGTTCTACCATCTAGAGCACACTGAACAACAACTTAGCTATTAGTAGTAGTTTTTATATTATAGTATTATTTTTCACATCAGACATGTATAAAATTGAAATGTGAAGAATTTGGACTATATTTACAACCAGGAAGCTATTATACCAAGAGTTTCCTATGGGTTGAGTTGAAGTTTTTTGCTCGCCACCATGACTCGGTTAACCGTTACGGAATACCTGTGTCACAAATGACCACAGATATGTTCCACTTGTCGTAAGCACTTCCCGGTCCTTTCCTTATTAATGTGTATAACATTATTGTATAGGGCGGATATACTAAGTTGATATAACTTGTTTCTAATTGTACATGTATGACAATAAAATATGTTTAAACTAAATTAATGGCTTATCGCCGATTTCGTAACTATGGTTACACGATGGGTGCCACTAGTGGTACCGAAACCCCTAACTCTTCCAGAGCACCCGAGTACACCCCAGGTTTTATTTAGATTCGTGTTACTCGATCTTTAGTTTTCTGTTTATTCTTTTGTCAATCGCTGTTTGTCCATTTTTCTTTGCCCATTGTGTTGTCTGTCTTTCGATTTTGATTACCCCTTTGGTATCTCCAAGCTCTTCCTGTAATAATCAGCCTTGATTGCAATGTGATATAACTTTATCTTGTCGCATCAAATGGTTATATCAAGATATAAATATATTTAATATTATTAACGTGTTTCGCTATTTAATGAATGTGTTCAAACAGGTGGTTGTATTATATACACATGGTTATTTCCTTTCAATAATCTAAATATCGTCTGTTAGTGAATGACTTATTTACCTATCAACAGACATCATACTGACCTTTTAATCGGATCATGTTTAAACTGGTCGAAACGCGTTGAGGCATGAGCAATTACAGTTCTGATATGGATGTGATGTGTAAACTGGAACATTCCAATTGAAAAATCAATAGCCCACGCCATTTCAATGGATTATATTTAAAATGTTGTATTTAAATTGAATTAATTCACGTTTTTTTTGTTTTTTTTTTAGTTTTTTTTTTTTTTTGCTTTTTTTTTTTGTTTGTTTTTTTGGTTTGTTTGTTTTTTTTTTTGTTTTTTTTTTTTACGTCATTTAATATTCACTTTTGTAAGATAAATAAAAACTGTATACATATTTAACGTACCCTACCCACATTCGCGTTTGCATCCGTGTTCAATATGTTCGTCATACATTCGTTTTGTTTTTGTTTTTGACGTTTACCGGTACTTTTTGAGGTATCACTCGGATTTTCGTGTTTATTCAACATCTTAATTACTATTTTGTTGACTTGTTGGAGATTTTTTCATAGGTGTTTACGTTAGTTTTCGATATTTTCATAATGTGTTTCATTCTGTCTGAGATTTTGTCGTTTACTTTTTTGATTCCTTCCTCCAATTTTCGTGCTTATTCAACATCTTAATCACTATTTTTGTTGAATTGTTACAGCTTTGTCATACACTGTACTTTAATGTGCTGTCCTTTGTTGTATGTGTATGTTGTTGTCCTTCGATTTTGTCATTGGAGGATGAGGAGGGGTATAGTAGTAGCCTGTTTCCTTCGGCGGCGCCACCCGCCGCCTGCCGGTGGTGGTGATTTCTTTCACTAATTATTCGTATTGTTTTTGTTTTTGTTATATTTTTTTCTTAAGCTTTCACTAATTATTCGTTTTGTTTTTGTTTTTGTTATATTTTTTCTTGAACTTTCACTAATTATTCGTTTGTTTTTGTTTTTGTTATATTTTTTCTTGAACTTTCACTAATTATTCGTTTTGTTTTTGTTTTTGTTATATTTTTTCTTGAACTTTCTATCTATAAGGACGTTTCTTGATTCCGTCCTCTAATTTTTGGTATTTATTCAACATCTTAATCACTATTTTGTTAACCGTGTCTTAATTACCAATAATTACACACTGAATATATTACCATACCATAAAAATCAATCATGAACTTAAAAACTCATACTGTCTTTCTAAGGTAATAAAAGTTCCCCCCTCCCATTAATGGGATGAAGGTCAATACACCTATGAAAAAAAAAAAACATAGAAAATTTGCTTGAAATGAATAGCCTTTCATTCTTATTATATTGATATACCACCAGAAAGTACTTCAAGTAAACACCCTCGGTATGACATATCCATTAAAGTATGCATAATTAAAACGAGGTGTTAAAACCCCTTTGAATGGTACAATACTTGGAATAATGAGAGGTCTTTAATTAAGCAACACAAAATTATGTAAATTTACCCGGTTTGGAATACTTCATTATCGATTGAGACAGGTGTTTCTGTGAAGAGCCAAATTCAACTGAACTAATTACAGAGTACAGCACTTAGGGATGTTTAATAGTTAAATACATATATCTAATGTTGTTTTATATGTCTTTAGATACGATAGGTGTATTTTCATTACACCACTGGAAACGTTTAACGATGTAATAACGCTCCAATATTCATATCACACTACACAAAAAGGGGGAAATAATAGGAATTGTTGAGATTTGGAGGGTTAATAATTAATTCACGTATTGAATACTTAAACGCAGGGGCTTCTTTAGGAACCAGTATAAATATAATGTTGCACGATAGACCTTAATTGAAATACATCCTATAATGCGTTTTACACGAACGTTTGAACAGCTGTTGTAACGTCCTTTAAAATTGATGTCGCGCCATATAACGTCCCTTTCAAAGACAAACCCTATCAATCAAAAGACAGGGCAGGGTTAAACATTCTACCTATCGGATTTTATTTGGTTGTAAAACCCCACCTCCCTCTCTTTCCCACTGCGCCAAAATACGTGACTAATCCCCTCCCTCCATATAAAAACATGTGTTTTGAAGCTACCATCATCCAAGAAACGAAAATGGAGGTCTACGTAGACATACACCATATTAGATTAAGGCATCTCTATGTCATGCCGTTGGCTTCAACGTTCCTCGACGAGGAGTCAATGAACGACTGTATTAGAAAATCCATGGAGTGGTGCGAGGATTTACCCTCACACGATGCCACCTATGTATAGAAAATGGAGATGTCTGAATCCATCGGTGTGACACTGAAGGATGGGGTGTGGTGTTGGACCAGTGACACGATGTTGGTTGCTGAGGTTGTATGTGGACTAAACAACGCATGCGTGTTCATAAGAACACTTTATCCCTGCTAGGATATCCTAGTAGGGTAAAACGGCCCTTGTCAGGGCCACCAATATTTTTCAAAAAAGAATCTAGATTGTTATTGGATAAATCCAAGTGAACTAATTACAGAGTACAGCGCTTAGGTATCTTGTTTTATATGTCTTTATAGAAAATAACAGAGTAACGTAGATAGAAATAAAAGATGGAAGTTATAAATGCTCGTGCCCAGATTTGTTTTAGGAACATGACTCATTATGGTGAACACTTTGCTTTGTTCTTGAGGGAAAACCCCTTAGTTATCGTACAAATTAATTAATAGATATTGATGTTACAAAGTAACCTGGTCGGTCCGTTTGAACTTCAAACAGTTGGTATAATACCTCATCCTCGTAGCTACTTCAACATAAAGTTCTAAACAGAAATTTTCTATAATTAAGTTCCACCAAATATTTCGAAAGAATATAGTTACAGCACACGGGTACACAAATATATGTTGTTTTTTAACATAATCTGCATTTTTTAACATTGGAGTCGGGTACGGTTGAAATCAATTTAGCAATACTTGGTATCGATTTTTGTGTATTATGTTTATATTTAAATCACCTGGAGTTCACCTAAGGGCATATGTCGTAAATGCATTCATGTTTCAACTTGTCTGATCATTGGGGGTTAATCTCGTTTTGAATACTTCACGTATCGAATACCCAATTCACTGGCACGCGTATGCATAATTAAACGCGGGGCCTCTTTAGAAAACCAATATAAAATTTAAGGGTTGCCTAATAGACCGTAACGAACTCGGCGATAAGCCATTAATTTAGTTTAAACATATTTTATTGTCATACATGTACAATTAGAAACAAGTTATATCAACTTAGTATATCCGCTCTATACAATAATGTTATACACATTAATGAGGAAAGGACCGGGAAGTGCTTACGACAAGTGGAACATACCTGTGGTCATTTGTGACACAGGTATTCCGTAACGTTTAACCGAGTCATGGTGGCGAGCGAAAAACTTCAACTCAACCCATAGGAAACTCTTGGTATAATAGCTTCCTGGTTGTAAATATAGTCCAAATTCTTCACATTTCAATTTTATACATGTCTGATGTGAAAAATAATACTATAATATAAAAACTACTACTATTAACTAAGTTGTCGTTCAGTGTGCTCTACATGGTAGAACACACACAAAAAAACACAAAAAAACCAAAAAGAAGTAAAGGTTCATGTTACAATGACAAATCCTGTAAAATAAACGTCATTTGGTTTCACCAGAGTAAACATAGCTAAACCGTGTAAGGAATGCACGCGACTTTTACGAAAGGACATTTTAAATATCTCGGTTATCCGATAACATAAAATCAATAGATTTAGCAGACGAAAAGTTTGTCAAAAATATAACGCTAATTAAGTTCTTCAAAAGAAAAATTCTTATTGGATTTCGAAAGAATATTGACAGTTACAGCACACGTGTACAAAAAGTCTGCCCCCCCCCCCCCCCCCCCCCCCACATAATCTGCATAATTTTAACATTGGAGTCTGGTACGGTTGAAATCAATTTAGCAATACTTGGTATCGATTTTTGTGTATTATGTTTATATTTAAATCACCTGGAGTTCACCTAAGGGCATATGTCGTAAATGCATTCATGTTTCAACTTGTCTGATCATTGGGGGTTAATCTCGTTTTGAATACTTCACGTATCGAATACCCACTTCACTGGCACGCGTATGCATAATTAAACGCGGGGCTTCTTTAGAAAACCAATATAAAATTTAAGGGTTGCCTAATAGACCGTAATAAAAAATACATCTTATAAAATCATACAATTTGTCGTTTTACACGGAGATTGAACAGCTGTTGTTTTTTTTTTCATAGGTGTATTGACCTTCATCCCATTATTGGGAGGGGGGAACCTTTATAACCTTAGAAAGACAGTATGAGTTTTTAAGTTCATGATTGATTTGTATGGTATGGTAATATATTCAGTGTGTAATTATTGGTAATTAAGACACGGTCAACAAAATAGTGATTAAGACGTTGAATAAATACCAAAAATTAGTGGACGGAATCAAGAAACGTCCTTATAGATAGAAAGTTCAAGAAAAAATATAACAAAAACAAAAACAAAACGAATAATTAGTGAAAGTTCAAGAAAAAATATAACAAAAACAAAAACAAAACGAATAATTAGTGAAAGTTCAAGAAAAAAAATATAACAAAAACAAAAAACAATACAAATAATTTGTGAAAGTTCAAGAAAAAATATAACAAAAACAAAAACAATACGAATAATTAGTGAAAGAAATCACCACCCCCGGCAGGCGGAGGGTGGCGCCGCCGAAGGAAACAGGCTACTACTATACCCCTCCTCATCCTCCAATGACAAAATCGAAGGACAACAACATACACATACAACAAAGGACAGCACATTAAAGTACAGTGTATGACAAAGCTGTAACAATTCAACAAAAATAGTGATTAAGATGTTGAATAAACACGAAAATTGGAGGAAGGAATCAAAAAAGGAAACGACAAAATCTCAGACAGAATGAAACACATTATGAAAATATCGAATACTAACGTAAACATCTATGAAAAAATCTCCAACAAGTCAACAAAATAGTAATTAAGATGTTGAATAAACACGAAAATCCGAGTGAAACCTCAAAAAGTAAACGTCAAAAACAAAAACAAAACGAATGTATTGAACACGGATGCAAACGCGAATGTGGGTAGGGTACGTTAAATATGTATACAGTTTTTATTTATCTTACAAAAGTGAATATTAAATGACGTAAAAAAAAAAAACAAAAAACAAAAAAAAACAAAAAAAAAACAAAAAAAAAACAAAAAAAAAACAAAACAAAATTAAAACTTAAAAAAAAACTTAAGAAAAAACGTGAATTTCATTCAATTTAAATACAACATTTTAAATATAATCCATTGATTATTGATCCAGCTTACGCATCACATCCATATCAGAACTGTAATTGTTCAGCCTCAACGCGTTTCGACAAGTTTAAACATGGTCCGATTAAAAGGTCATTATGATGTCTGTTGATAGGTAAATAAGTCATTCGCTAACAAACGATATTTAAATTGTTGAAAGGAAATAACCATGTGTATATAATAGAACCACCTGTTTGAACACATTCATTAAATAGCGAAACACGTTAATAATATTAAATATATTTATATCTTGATATAACCATTTGATGCGACAAGATAAAGCTATATCACATTGCAATCAAGGCCGATTATTACAGGAAGAGTTTGAAGATACCAAAGGGGTAATCAAAATCGAAAGACAGACAACACAATGGGCAAAGAAAAATGGACAAACAGCGATTGACAAAAGAATAAACAGAAAACAAAAGATCGAGTAACACGAATCTAAATAAAACCTGGGGGTGTACTCGGGTGCTCTGGAAGAGTTAGGGGTTTCTGTACCACTAGTGGCACCCGTCGTATAACCATAGTTACGAACTCGGCGATAAGCCATTAATTTAGTTTAAACATATTTTATTGTCATACATGTACAATTAGAAACAAGTTATATCAACTTAGTATATCCGCTCTATACAATAATGTTATACACATTAATGAGGAAAGGACCGGGAAGTGCTTACGACAAGTGGTCATTTGTGACACAGGTATTCCGTAACGTTTAACCGAGTCATGGTGGCGAGCGAAAAACTTCAACTCAACCCATAGGAAACTCTTGGTATAATAGCTTCCTGGTTGTAAATATAGTCCAAATTCTTCACATTTCAATTTTATACATGTCTGATGTGAAAAATAATACTATAATATAAAAACTACTACTAATAACTAAGTTGTCGTTCAGTGTGCTCTACATGGTAGAACACACACAAAAAAACACAAAAAAACCAAAAAGAAGTAAAGGTTCATGTTACAATGACAAATCCTGTAAAATAAACGTCATTTGGTTTCACCAGAGTAAACATAGCTAAATCGTGTAAGGAATGCACGCGACTTTTACGAAAGGACATTTTAAATATCTCGGTTATCCGATAACATAAAATCAATAGATTTAGCAGACGAAAAGTTTGTCAAAAATATAACGCTAATTAAGTTCTTATTGGATTTCGAAAGAATATTGACAGTTACAACACACGTGTACAAAAAGTCTGCCCCCACCCACCCACCCCCCCCCCCCCCCCCCCCACATAATCTGCATAATTTTAACATTGGAGTCAGGTACGGTTGAAATCAATTTAGCAATACTTGGTATCGATTTGTTTGTGTATTATGTCTATATTTAAAGCACCTGGAGGTCACCGGAGGGCATGTGTCGTAAATATATTTCATTCATGTTTCAACTTGTCTGATCATTAGGGTTAATCTCTTTTTGATTATTTCACGTATCGAATACCCACTTCACTGGCACGCATATGAATAATTAAACGCGGGGCCTCTTTAGAAAAACCAATATAAAATTTAAGGGTTGCCTAATAGACCGTAATAAAAAAATCCATCTTATATATTCATACAACTTTGCAGTGGTCTGGTAATATAGTCAGTGTGTAATTATTTGTATTAAAGTATGCATTATTATTGGTAAATAAAACACGGTGTTAAAACCCCTATGAATGGTACAATACTTAGAATAATAGAATAATAATGAGAGGTCTTTAATTAAGCAACAAAAAATTATGTAAATTTACACGGTTTGGAATACTTAATTATCGATTGAGACAGGTGTTCCTGTGAAGAGCCGTTATTAGTCAAGACTTTTGTGCATCGTCTTATCAATAAAGCTTAGAAAATGTACTTGGCGTTTTGTTATAATGTAAAGCCCCGTATGATGAATAACATTTTATTTACGAAAAAACCAAACAAACAAAAGAACATAGAAAATGCAGTCATATATTGCATACACATACCACTGAGTCAATTAATCACGGCTGACTGCACAATTCAGGAGGGAAAAATGGATTAACATAGGGGTAATAGGTCTATAGTGACCCGATACAGGTTGAATTCACAATTACGTTGTTCGTACCTAGAATCTAGAGGAGTTCCGGAAATTATCTCCCTTTCATTTCCGGTTTCCGGTTCACGACTTCCGGTGACGTCATATCCGGTGATGCAACTTCCGGTGACGTTATTTTCGGTTATGCAACTTCCGGTTGCGCATGCGGACGCGATCACTTCCGGCACCCCCACACAGCACCCCCACAAATGATAAGTGGATGGTGCTTCTATACTACTTAGGAGCCCTTGCAAGTATATTTCATGTACATTGAGAGTGTCATTATTCTCGCGCTTGTAGCTATATTACACACTTTGAAATAGTTATTTACCAGGGTTCCTAATACTAGGATAAGCACTTCCACGATTAAAAATCCTGTTTTATTGACTTCCGTCATAACCACTAGTAAAGATACCGTTATCAATTTGAACAGAAAAAAAGTGTTTGGACTCAGTATGGTTATTTATTTTGTTGAAGTTCTGTGATTTTTCTTCTCCTGATTGCCAGTTTACTTTGTTGACAAACTTAAAATGTTTTATCTTGTATATAACACGTTTATACAACCTTTAAAATGACATGTTTTGCATGCCGCTACAATGTTATTTCATCTATATGTTGTATATGTTAAATTAGAACATACCACCTCACAAAAGATATACTTTCCACTTGAAGGGGACAGCATGGTCGTGATCGGATGGTAGTTTTATTTATAACTACCTATGTAATCATGGCATGCCACCACTAAAGTTGTGAGTTCGAATTCGCTCATGCGAGGTGTACTCGATACCACATTATGTGATAAAGTTTGTCAGTGACTTGCGGCAGGTCGGTGGTTTTCTCCGATTACTCCGGTTTCCTCCACCAATAAAACTGACCACCACAATATAACTGAAAGTGGCGCTTAACACCATAACCATAACCCCACATTATATTGATACAAAGATATTTTCGGAACAATCCCTTTATCATGTAGGTCCCGTGTGCTTACATGACTTCTTTTTGTATGTGCTTAGGCAGAGCTAAGACCAACAGGTCAAATAATACCATATACGTCTCTGAAGTAGTACTTAAGGAAGGAATGCACATTAAGAATATTCCATCATTTTAGTACATTGTTGTATTGACACATATATATTATTGATTATTTCTTGCTTACAAAGCTGTCTGTTAATATGTAGATTCGTATAGTGTATACAGGGGCGGATCCAGAGGGGGGCGCACCCGGCGCACGCCCCCCCTAAAATTGGAAAAAATAAAAAATTTTGGCGTAAAATCGTGATTTTTCACACGAAATATCCCAACAATTTTCGCGCCTCCCTCCGCAATTGGAAAAAAATATGATTTGTTGGCGTAAAATCGTGATTTTTCACACGAAATACCCCAAAAATGTTCGTGCCTCCCTCCACTCGGTGCAATTTTTTTAAGTGCGCCCCCCCTAACTTGAAATCCTGGATCCGCCCCTGGTATATGTTAGTTATTAATCCAACTGCATTTTCCTTATAATTCCATTTGAATGAATAACAGAATCTGATGATAAGTGTAGATCCCAAGAATGAAAATAGAAAAAATGTATGTAAAAATAAATAGCCACGCTGATGTCGTAAAACTACCATCAAAACAATATGGTGTGTTCGATTTATTAGGTAACTGCAGTCTGTTTGATTTAGTGATTCCGTTCTCAAATCGTTAATTAGTTTTTCTATTTGCTACAGTAATATTTGTTATAAAAAATAAAGTTTAAAGAAAAATATTTATGATATTTGTTTAAAGATATAAAATCTAAAAAGATGGAACTAAGTGGCAAATTTAGTTTCCTCATACTTTATAAAAATTATTGTTAGAAAATATGAAAATAATTAGTCGAAACTAGGGGTAAAATAAAGCATAAACAGAAAAATACAGTTGGTTAATGTAGTTAATTATATGAAATTATGTTGTATATATTTATTTCTCCCATTATTACGGTGTTTTAACCCCGCTGAACCAGTGGTGGAAACAATATGTAATCCTCTAGAGGATTAACATGTCTCGTGCCTTTCTCCGCATGTTGTCAAATCGGTAATATTGAAGGATTTTGAAATAAAGTTCGTGCTAAATAATGGGAGAAACAAATTCTCCTTCAGTTGCCCGTGGGTTACGATAGTTCTCCACTCTCGAGAATTAAATTAAAAATGTTAACCACTCGTCTGACAGCTTGTGGTTAACATTTTAAATTTAACTCTCTTGAGTGGAGAAATATCGTAACCCACGGGCAACTGAAGGAGAATCTATATGTATTTGTAAATAAAAAAAAAAAATCCATCACCAATAAAGAAATAATAAAGATGAAAGTCCTTTGTCTTGGTTAATAGATTGATAGAATAAACTTATATGTCCTATTTTATTTATAAACTCTTTTAATCAGGAATTTAACCACATGCTGCGATTGAACATAAACTCTACAAGCCTGACCACATTCTCAGGTTAATCAATATAATTACACAGATTACCAAACTATATCATCAGCACTTTTCTTTTTGTCCGCTTTTTTCCTTTTTTTGTGTGTGTTCTACCATGTAGAGCACACTGAACAACAACTTAGCTATTAGTAGTAGTTTTTATATTATAGTATTATTTTTCACATCAGACATGTATAAAATTGAAATGTGAAGAATTTGGACTATATTTACAACCAGGAAGCTATTATACCAAGAGTTTCCTATGGGTTGAGTTGAAGTTTTTTGCTCGCCACCATGACTCGGTTAACCGTTACGGAATACCTGTGTCACAAATGACCACAGATATGTTCCACTTGTCGTAAGCACTTCCCGGTCCTTTCCTTATTAATGTGTATAACATTATTGTATAGGGCGGATATACTAAGTTGATATAACTTGTTTCTAATTGTACATGTATGACAATAAAATATGTTTAAACTAAATTAATGGCTTATCGCCGATTTCGTAACTATGGTTACACGATGGGTGCCACTAGTGGTACAGAAACCCCTAACTCTTCCAGAGCACCCGAGTACACCCCAGGTTTTATTTAGATTCGTGTTACTCGATCTTTAGTTTTCTGTTTATTCTTTTGTCAATCGCTGTTTGTCCATTTTTCTTTGCCCATTGTGTTGTCTGTCTTTCGATTTTGATTACCCCTTTGGTATCTCCAAGCTCTTCCTGTAATAATCAGCCTTGATTGCAATGTGATATAACTTTATCTTGTCGCATCAAATGGTTATATCAAGATATAAATATATTTAATATTATTAACGTGTTTCGCTATTTAATGAATGTGTTCAAACAGGTGGTTGTATTATATACACATGGTTATTTCCTTTCAATAATCTAAATATCGTCTGTTAGTGAATGACTTATTTACCTATCAACAGACATCATACTGACCTTTTAATCGGATCATGTTTAAACTGGTCGAAACGCGTTGAGGCATGAGCAATTACAGTTCTGATATGGATGTGATGTGTAAACTGGAACATTCCAATTGAAAAATCAATAGCCCACGCCATTTCAATGGATTATATTTAAAATGTTGTATTTAAATTGAATTAATTCACGTTTTTTTTGTTTTTTTTTTAGTTTTTTTTTTTTTTTGCTTTTTTTTTTTGTTTGTTTTTTTGGTTTGTTTGTTTTGTTTTTTGTTTTTTTTTTTTACGTCATTTAATATTCACTTTTGTAAGATAAATAAAAACTGTATACATATTTAACGTACCCTACCCACATTCGCGTTTGCATCCGTGTTCAATATGTTCGTCATACATTCGTTTTGTTTTTGTTTTTGACGTTTACCGGTACTTTTTGAGGTATCACTCGGATTTTCGTGTTTATTCAACATCTTAATTACTATTTTGTTGACTTGTTGGAGATTTTTTCATAGGTGTTTACGTTAGTTTTCGATATTTTCATAATGTGTTTCATTCTGTCTGAGATTTTGTCGTTTACTTTTTTGATTCCTTCCTCCAATTTTCGTGCTTATTCAACATCTTAATCACTATTTTTGTTGAATTGTTACAGCTTTGTCATACACTGTACTTTAATGTGCTGTCCTTTGTTGTATGTGTATGTTGTTGTCCTTCGATTTTGTCATTGGAGGATGAGGAGGGGTATAGTAGTAGCCTGTTTCCTTCGGCGGCGCCACCCGCCGCCTGCCGGTGGTGGTGATTTCTTTCACTAATTATTCGTATTGTTTTTGTTTTTGTTATATTTTTTTCTTAAGCTTTCACTAATTATTCGTTTTGTTTTTGTTTTTGTTATATTTTTTCTTGAACTTTCACTAATTATTCGTTTGTTTTTGTTTTTGTTATATTTTTTCTTGAACTTTCACTAATTATTCGTTTTGTTTTTGTTTTTGTTATATTTTTTCTTGAACTTTCTATCTATAAGGACGTTTCTTGATTCCGTCCTCTAATTTTTGGTATTTATTCAACATCTTAATCACTATTTTGTTAACCGTGTCTTAATTACCAATAATTACACACTGAATATATTACCATACCATAAAAATCAATCATGAACTTAAAAACTCATACTGTCTTTCTAAGGTTATAAAAGTTCCCCCTCCCATTAATGGGATGAAGGTCAATACACCTATGAAAAAAAAAAACATAGAAAATTTGCTTGAAATGAATAGCCTTTCATTCTTATTATATTGATATACCACCAGAAAGTACTTCAAATAAACACCCTCGGTATGACATATCCATTAAAGTATGCATAATTAAAACGAGGTGTTAAAACCCCTTTGAATGGTACAATACTTGGAATAATGAGAGGTCTTTAATTAAGCAACACAAAATTATGTAAATTTACCCGGTTTGGAATACTTCATTATCGATTGAGACAGGTGTTTCTGTGAAGAGCCAAATTCAACTGAACTAATTACAGAGTACAGCACTTAGGGATGTTTAATAGTTAAATACATATATCTAATGTTGTTTTATATGTCTTTAGATACGATAGGTGTATTTTCATTACACCACTGGAAACGTTTAACGATGTAATAACGCTCCAATATTCATATCACACTACACAAAAAGGGGGAAATAATAGGAATTGTTGAGATTTGGAGGGTTAATAATTAATTCACGTATTGAATACTTAAACGCAGGGGCTTCTTTAGGAACCAGTATAAATATAATGTTGCACGATAGACCTTAATTGAAATACATCCTATAATGCGTTTTACACGAACGTTTGAACAGCTGTTGTAACGTCCTTTAAAATTGATGTCGCGCCATATAACGTCCCTTTCAAAGACAAACCCTATCAATCAAAAGACAGGGCAGGGTTAAACATTCTACCTATCGGATTTTATTTGGTTGTAAAACCCCACCTCCCTCTCTTTCCCACTGCGCCAAAATACGTGACTAATCCCCTCCCTCCATATAAAAACATGTGTTTTGAAGCTACCATCATCCAAGAAACGAAAATGGAGGTCTACGTAGACATACACCATATTAGAATAAGGCATCTCTATGTCATGCCGTTGGCTTCAACGTTCCTCGACGAGGAGTCAATGAACGACTGTATTAGAAAATCCATGGAGTGGTGCGAGGATTTACCCTCACACGATGCCACCTATGTATAGAAAATGGAGATGTCTGAATCCATCGGTGTGACACTGAAGGATGGGGTGTGGTGTTGGACCAGTGACACGATGTTGGTTGCTGAGGTTGTATGTGGACTAAACAACGCATGCGTGTTCATAAGAACACTTTATCCCTGCTAGGATATCCTAGTAGGGTAAAACGGCCCTTGTCAGGGCCACCAATATTTTTCAAAAAAGAATCTAGATTGTTATTGGATAAATCCAAGTGAACTAATTACAGAGTACAGCGCTTAGGTATCTTGTTTTATATGTCTTTATAGAAAATAACAGAGTAACGTAGATAGAAATAAAAGATGGAAGTTATAAATGCTCGTGCCCAGATTTGTTTTAGGAACATGACTCATTATGGTGAACACTTTGCTTTGTTCTTGAGGGAAAACCCCTTAGTTATCGTACAAATTAATTAATAGATATTGATGTTACAAAGTAACCTGGTCGGTCCGTTTGAACTTCAAACAGTTGGTATAATACCTCATCCTCGTAGCTACTTCAACATAAAGTTCTAAACAGAAATTTTCTATAATTAAGTTCCACCAAATATTTCGAAAGAATATAGTTACAGCACACGGGTACACAAATATATGTTGTTTTTTAACATAATCTGCATTTTTTAACATTGGAGTCTGGTACGGTTGAAATCAATTTAGCAATACTTGGTATCGATTTTTGTGTATTATGTTTATATTTAAATCACCTGGAGTTCACCTAAGGGCATATGTCGTAAATGCATTCATGTTTCAACTTGTCTGATCATTGGGGGTTAATCTCGTTTTGAATACTTCACGTATCGAATACCCAATTCACTGGCACGCGTATGCATAATTAAACGCGGGGCCTCTTTAGAAAACCAATATAAAATTTAAGTGTTGCCTAATAGACCGTAACGAACTCGGCGATAAGCCATTAATTTAGTTTAAACATATTTTATTGTCATACATGTACAATTAGAAACAAGTTATATCAACTTAGTATATCCGCTCTATACAATAATGTTATACACATTAATGAGGAAAGGACCGGGAAGTGCTTACGACAAGTGGAACATACCTGTGGTCATTTGTGACACAGGTATTCCGTAACGTTTAACCGAGTCATGGTGGCGAGCGAAAAACTTCAACTCAACCCATAGGAAACTCTTGGTATAATAGCTTCCTGGTTGTAAATATAGTCCAAATTCTTCACATTTCAATTTTATACATGTCTGATGTGAAAAATAATACTATAATATAAAAACTACTACTATTAACTAAGTTGTCGTTCAGTGTGCTCTACATGGTAGAACACACACAAAAAAACACAAAAAAACCAAAAAGAAGTAAAGGTTCATGTTACAATGACAAATCCTGTAAAATAAACGTCATTTGGTTTCACCAGAGTAAACATAGCTAAACCGTGTAAGGAATGCACGCGACTTTTACGAAAGGACATTTTAAATATCTCGGTTATCCGATAACATAAAATCAATAGATTTAGCAGACGAAAAGTTTGTCAAAAATATAACGCTAATTAAGTTCTTCAAAAGAAAAATTCTTATTGGATTTCGAAAGAATATTGACAGTTACAGCACACGTGTACAAAAAGTCTGCCCCCCCCCCCCCCCCCCCCATAATCTGCATAATTTTAACATTGGAGTCTGGTACGGTTGAAATCAATTTAGCAATACTTGGTATCGATTTTTGTGTATTATGTTTATATTTAAATCACCTGGAGTTCACCTAAGGGCATATGTCGTAAATGCATTCATGTTTCAACTTGTCTGATCATTGGGGGTTAATCTCGTTTTGAATACTTCACGTATCGAATACCCACTTCACTGGCACGCGTATGCATAATTAAACGCGGGGCTTCTTTAGAAAACCAATATAAAATTTAAGGGTTGCCTAATAGACCGTAATAAAAAATACATCTTATAAAATCATACAATTTGTCGTTTTACACGGAGATTGAACAGCTGTTGTTTTTTTTTTCATAGGTGTATTGACCTTCATCCCATTATTGGGAGGGGGGAACCTTTATAACCTTAGAAAGACAGTATGAGTTTTTAAGTTCATGATTGATTTGTATGGTATGGTAATATATTCAGTGTGTAATTATTGGTAATTAAGACACGGTCAACAAAATAGTGATTAAGACGTTGAATAAATACCAAAAATTAGTGGACGGAATCAAGAAACGTCCTTATAGATAGAAAGTTCAAGAAAAAATATAACAAAAACAAAAACAAAACGAATAATTAGTGAAAGTTCAAGAAAAAATATAACAAAAACAAAAACAAAACGAATAATTAGTGAAAGTTCAAGAAAAAAAATATAACAAAAACAAAAAACAATACAAATAATTTGTGAAAGTTCAAGAAAAAATATAACAAAAACAAAAACAATACGAATAATTAGTGAAAGAAATCACCACCCCCGGCAGGCGGAGGGTGGCGCCGCCGAAGGAAACAGGCTACTACTATACCCCTCCTCATCCTCCAATGACAAAATCGAAGGACAACAACATACACATACAACAAAGGACAGCACATTAAAGTACAGTGTATGACAAAGCTGTAACAATTCAACAAAAATAGTGATTAAGATGTTGAATAAACACGAAAATTGGAGGAAGGAATCAAAAAAGGAAACGACAAAATCTCAGACAGAATGAAACACATTATGAAAATATCGAATACTAACGTAAACATCTATGAAAAAATCTCCAACAAGTCAACAAAATAGTAATTAAGATGTTGAATAAACACGAAAATCCGAGTGAAACCTCAAAAAGTAAACGTCAAAAACAAAAACAAAACGAATGTATTGAACACGGATGCAAACGCGAATGTGGGTAGGGTACGTTAAATATGTATACAGTTTTTATTTATCTTACAAAAGTGAATATTAAATGACGTAAAAAAAAAAAACAAAAAACAAAAAAACAAACAAAAAAAAACAAAAAAAAAACAAAAAAAAAACAAAAAAAAAACAAAACAAAATTAAAACTTAAAAAAAAACTTAAGAAAAAACGTGAATTTCATTCAATTTAAATACAACATTTTAAATATAATCCATTGATTATTGATCCAGCTTACGCATCACATCCATATCAGAACTGTAATTGTTCAGCCTCAACGCGTTTCGACAAGTTTAAACATGGTCCGATTAAAAGGTCATTATGATGTCTGTTGATAGGTAAATAAGTCATTCGCTAACAAACGATATTTAAATTGTTGAAAGGAAATAACCATGTGTATATAATAGAACCACCTGTTTGAACACATTCATTAAATAGCGAAACACGTTAATAATATTAAATATATTTATATCTTGATATAACCATTTGATGCGACAAGATAAAGCTATATCACATTGCAATCAAGGCCGATTATTACAGGAAGAGTTTGAAGATACCAAAGGGGTAATCAAAATCGAAAGACAGACAACACAATGGGCAAAGAAAAATGGACAAACAGCGATTGACAAAAGAATAAACAGAAAACAAAAGATCGAGTAACACGAATCTAAATAAAACCTGGGGGTGTACACGGGTGCTCTGGAAGAGTTAGGGGTTTCTGTACCACTAGTGGCACCCGTCGTATAACCATAGTTACGAACTCGGCGATAAGCCATTAATTTAGTTTAAACATATTTTATTGTCATACATGTACAATTAGAAACAAGTTATATCAACTTAGTATATCCGCTCTATACAATAATGTTATACACATTAATGAGGAAAGGACCGGGAAGTGCTTACGACAAGTGGAACATACCTGTGGTCATTTGTGACACAGGTATTCCGTAACGTTTAACCGAGTCATGGTGGCGAGCGAAAAACTTCAACTCAACCCATAGGAAACTCTTGGTATAATAGCTTCCTGGTTGTAAATATAGTCCAAATTCTTCACATTTCAATTTTATACATGTCTGATGTGAAAAATAATACTATAATATAAAAACTACTACTAATAACTAAGTTGTCGTTCAGTGTGCTCTACATGGTAGAACACACACAAAAAAAAGTTTGTCAATAATATAACACTAATTAAGTTCTTATTGGATTTCGAAAGAATATTGACAGTTACAGCACACGTGTACAAAAAGTCTGCCCCCACCCACCCCCCCCCCCCCCCCCCCCCCCACATAATCTGCATAATTTTAACATTGGAGTCTGGTACGGTTGAAATCAATTTAGCAATACTTGGTATCGATTTGTTTGTGTATTATGTCTATATTTAAAGCACCTGGAGGTCACCGGAGGGCATGTGTCGTAAATATATTTCATTCATGTTTCAACTTGTCTGATCGTTAGGGTTAATCTCTTTTTGATTATTTCACGTATCGAATACCCACTTCACTGGCACGCATATGAATAATTAAACGCGGGGCCTCTTTAGAAAAACCAATATAAAATTTAAGGGTTGCCTAATAGACCGTAATAAAAAAATCCATCTTATATATTCATACAACTTTGCAGTGGTCTGGTAATATAGTCAGTGTGTAATTATTTGTATTAAAGTATGCATTATTATTGGTAAATAAAACACGGTGTTAAAACCCCTATGAATGGTACAATACTTAGAATAATAGAATAATAATGAGAGGTCTTTAATTAAGCAACCCAAAATTATGTAAATTTACACGGTTTGGAATACTTAATTATCGATTGAGACAGGTGTTCCTGTGAAGAGCCGTTATTAGTCAAGACTTTTGTGCATCGTCTTATCAATAAAGCTTAGAAAATGTACTTGGCGTTTTGTTATAATGTAAAGCCCCGTATGATGAATAACATTTTATTTACGAAAAAACCAAACAAACAAAAGAACATAGAAAATGCAGTCATATATTGCATACACATACCACTGAGTCAATTAATCACGGCTGACTGCACAATTCAGGAGGGAAAAATGGATTAACATAGGGGTAATAGGTCTATAGTGACCCGATACAGGTTGAATTCACAATTACGTTGTTCGTACCTAGAATCTAGAGGAGTTCCGGAAATTATCTCCCTTTCATTTCCGGTTTCCGGTTCACGACTTCCGGTGACGTCATATCCGGTGATGCAACTTCCGGTGACGTTATTTTCGGTTATGCAACTTCCGGTTGCGCATGCGGACGCGATCACTTCCGGCACCCCCACACAGCACCCCCACAAATGATAAGTGGATGGTGCTTCTATACTACTTAGGAGCCCTTGCAAGTATATTTCATGTACATTGAGAGTGTCATTATTCTCGCGCTTGTAGCTATATTACACACTTTGAAATAGTTATTTACCAGGGTTCCTAATACTAGGATAAGCACTTCCACGATTAAAAATCCTGTTTTATTGACTTCCGTCATAACCACTAGTAAAGATACCGTTATCAATTTGAACAGAAAAAAAGTGTTTGGACTCAGTATGGTTATTTATTTTGTTGAAGTTCTGTGATTTTTCTTCTCCTGATTGCCAGTTTACTTTGTTGACAAACTTAAAATGTTTTATCTTGTATATAACACGTTTATACAACCTTTAAAATGACATGTTTTGCATGCCGCTACAATGTTATTTCATCTATATGTTGTATATGTTAAATTAGAACATACCACCTCACAAAAGATATACTTTCCACTTGAAGGGGACAGCATGGTCGTGATCGGATGGTAGTTTTATTTATAACTACCTATGTAATCATGGCATGCCACCACTAAAGTTGTGAGTTCGAATTCGCTCATGCGAGGTGTACTCGATACCACATTATGTGATAAAGTTTGTCAGTGACTTGCGGCAGGTCGGTGGTTTTCTCCGATTACTCCGGTTTCCTCCACCAATAAAACTGACCACCACAATATAACTGAAAGTGGCGCTTAACACCATAACCATAACCCCACATTATATTGATACAAAGATATTTTCGGAACAATCCCTTTATCATGTAGGTCCCGTGTGCTTACATGACTTCTTTTTGTATGTGCTTAGGCAGAGCTAAGACCAACAGGTCAAATAATACCATATACGTCTCTGAAGTAGTACTTAAGGAAGGAATGCACATTAAGAATATTCCATCATTTTAGTACATTGTTGTATTGACACATATATATTATTGATTATTTCTTGCTTACAAAGCTGTCTGTTAATATGTAGATTCGTATAGTGTATACAGGGGCGGATCCAGAGGGGGGCGCACCCGGCGCACGCCCCCCCTAAAATTGGAAAAAATAAAAAATTTTGGCGTAAAATCGTGATTTTTCACACGAAATATCCCAACAATTTTCGCGCCTCCCTCCGCAATTGGAAAAAAATATGATTTGTTGGCGTAAAATCGTGATTTTTCACACGAAATACCCCAAAAATGTTCGTGCCTCCCTCCACTCGGTGCAATTTTTTTAAGTGCGCCCCCCTAACTTGAAATCCTGGATCCGCCCCTGGTATATGTTAGTTATTAATCCAACTGCATTTTCCTTATAATTCCATTTGAATGAATAACAGAATCTGATGATAAGTGTAGATCCCAAGAATGAAAATAGAAAAAATGTATGTAAAAATAAATAGCCACGCTGATGTCGTAAAACTACCATCAAAACAATATGGTGTGTTCGATTTATTAGGTAACTGCAGTCTGTTTGATTTAGTGATTCCGTTCTCAAATCGTTAATTAGTTTTTCTATTTGCTACAGTAATATTTGTTATAAAAAATAAAGTTTAAAGAAAAATATTTATGATATTTGTTTAAAGATATAAAATCTAAAAAGATGGAACTAAGTGGCAAATTTAGTTTCCTCATACTTTATAAAAATTATTGTTAGAAAATATGAAAATAATTAGTCGAAACTAGGGGTAAAATAAAGCATAAACAGAAAAATACAGTTGGTTAATGTAGTTAATTATATGAAATTATGTTGTATATATTTATTTCTCCCATTATTACGGTGTTTTAACCCCGCTGAACCAGTGGTGGAAACAATATGTAATCCTCTAGAGGATTAACATGTCTCGTGCCTTTCTCCGCATGTTGTCAAATCGGTAATATTGAAGGATTTTGAAATAAAGTTCGTGCTAAATAATGGGAGAAACAAATTCTCCTTCAGTTGCCCGTGGGTTACGATAGTTCTCCACTCTCGAGAATTAAATTAAAAATGTTAACCACTCGTCTGACAGCTTGTGGTTAACATTTTAAATTTAACTCTCTTGAGTGGAGAAATATCGTAACCCACGGGCAACTGAAGGAGAATCTATATGTATTTGTAAATAAAAAAAAAAAAAAAAAAAAAAAAATCCATCACCAATAAAGAAATAATAAAGATGAAAGTCCTTTGTCTTGGTTAATAGATTGATAGAATAAACTTATATGTCCTATTTTATTTATAAACTCTTTTAATCAGGAATTTAACCACATGCTGCGATTGAACATAAACTCTACAAGCCTGACCACATTCTCAGGTTAATCAATATAATTACACAGATTACCAAACTATATCATCAGCACTTTTCTCTTTGTCCGCTTTTTTCCCTTTTTTGAGGGGATGGGCGTGGTCGTAAGGAAGCTGGAATTACAACTATATGTGCAATCAATGTCTATCAACACTTAAGTTGTAAGTTCGAATTGCGGTCATGGCGAGGTCCACTCGATGTAACTTTTGTCAGTGATTTGTTTCAAGTCATTGGTTTTCTCCGGGTACTCCGCTTTTCTTACACCAATACAACTAACCGTCATCAAATAACTGAAATATTATTGAAGTGGTGTTAAACCCCAGCCCTTTACCCTCTTATTTCTGTCTCTAGAAAATTGATCTACACAATTAAGGAAAACGTACATTACCCAAATCATTAGATATCATCGAAAAAATGTGGTCCGTGGATATAAAACAATAGTACACGTATTACGCGAGATAACTCGAATTAATTTGTGATGGGATAAAAAACATAGATGTCAAACGTAGTGGGTAAGACGCGTTTCTAGAATAACGTTCATCAGTCGTAAGTCATAAACGTAGACGTAAGTGTACTAAGAGTTACGACCGTTTCACGACTTACGATAAAAAGTGATCGCAAAGTTAAGAGTGATGGTAGATGCACGTAGGCCGTAAATCCTAATGATTAGTGAAACGGTCGTAACTCTTAGTACACTTACGTCTACGTTTACGACTTACGACCTTTAGTGAAACGGTCGCTGGTACGTTTATGGTCAAAAGCTTTGAAAACCAAAACAATTTATAAGTTGGTAAGAAGGAGATTAAAATGTCTAAACAGTGTAGAACAAATCAACTGATGCAACTGCTGCGGAAATAAATGTGACAAAATATATGAATGCCACTTGAGGATTGGTTTGGTTTTATTGTGATTAACGTCACTTTCAACAATATGTCAGTTATATCGTGGCGATCAGTTTTATTGGTAGAGAAAACCGGAGGACCCGGAGAAAACCTGTCGCAAGTCACTGACAAACTTTATCACATAATATTGTATTGGGTACACCTCGCCCTCATCGGGATTCGAACCCACAACATCAGTGGTGATAGGCACTGATTGCAGAGGTAGATTTAAAACCAGCTACTATACGATCATGGTTACGATGGCCCCGTCATTTTAGGAAGATTTACATAAAAAATTCATAGATCTACATATCTTGTTTTGATTCATACTTATTTGTTGTTTTATTTTGGAAAATTACAGAACGCATTCTAAATATGCCCGTCAGTTCAACCTACAGTTTATTTGTCTATATTTGGTCTTTTGGTGTAGATTTAAACAAAATCGAATTTATTTTTATGTCTCTGAAAACCTATATAAGGGGCTGTCTTGGCCGTGATCTTATGGTAGTGGCACTTACAACTACCTGTGCAATTAGTGCCCATCAACACAGATATTGTGAGCTCGAATCTCGACCAGGGCGAGGTGTGCAATGTTATGTGATAAAGTTTGTCAATGACCTGCGACAGGTTGGTGGGGTTCTCCGGGTACTCCGGTTTCCTCCACAAATAAAACTGAGCACCACGATAACAAACAATCTATAAAGACCACCTGGAATTTCATTTGACCAACCATTTCCCATTTCTACTCTTCACACTACCATTCCTCGTGAAAATTTAAATAAAGAAATAATTCATAAAGCATTTTCTTTCAAAATTGTAAGCAACGTTACAAGTCTTTGATTTAACTTACTTTGTCAAGCGCAACAAGGGCCCTGGTGGCTCAATGAATTAGGTAGTTGCATTACCCAACAACTCGCACAAGCCTATCACCAATACAGCGTGGGTTCGCGCCGGCTTTGTAATTTACAAAAAAGGATGAACTCGACTCGCAGCCGCAAGTGATAAAGTTTACCAGTTGCTTGCCCATGGTCGGTGGTTCTCTCTGGGTACTAAGATATATTAAAGCTTGATATCGATGCAAGAAGTAAATATTCTGAAAAGAGGAATTCTTTAATTTACAAATCATAGACGCCATTGAAGTAAGCATAAACAATGTACTCGACGCTAAGTTGAGGAAAAAACGACCCAACAGATGTAAAAGATGGTGTGATAAGTTTGACGACCTCGAACAGCAGAGTCTAAGCATATTACGATTTAGCATTTTCCATTGGTAGTAGAATACAGATCTTGCAAGTAGTCGACATAGTAAACAAAATCGGTCTCGCAATAACATGTTGTTGATATTGTGTGTCACGGCATTTTGAAACAAAACATCGAGGTATTTAAACATCTCTATCAATCAGGGCCTAACAAAAGCATGGCAAAGAGCAAGCATTCGTGACTAGACAATATGTGCATAAAAAAACTGCTAATGTCAACACGAGTAAACAATTGGTATTATTACATGACCATTTTATTTAAACAATTGTATTGGCTATCATGTTGTCTGTCACCTGACATTCCGTAAAATTTGATATTGTTTGATTAAATTCGTATTGACTTGGTTTCACTTTCGTTATCCATTGCATCATGTATGACGTCATAATGAAGTGATTAATTTCATATTGACTTGGTTTCACTTTCACCTTTCATTTTAATGTAATATAACAATTATAGTCTTTTGTATCGGTCAATAGGAGTTGTTATGGACCTTAGTAATCAATATTCACCTCAGCCTAAAGGCTTCGGTGAATATCGTTTTTAAGGTCCATAAAAACTCGCATTGACCTCAATAAAAGACTGTAATTGTATACAATTTAAGTGATAAGAAATTACAAATTAGAAATATAACTTCAAACTACATATGTACTCGTGATTGACTATATCAGAAAATGGACAAAACCAGAAAAAAGATTTTGTGTGAGTTTGCTATTAACACATATACAGAAATCCTCAGTATATTAATAATCATATTAAGATTATTATTAATAAATACAATTAATTATTTCTGGTATATAATGACACAATACTGTGGGGTCATCCAATATTCATTGTGAAAATTGAACAATATGTTGTCCTTTGCTATTGTTGTTAATTGTTATGCTAGATACAATGCATGTGGTAATACATCGGTATAACGTTAACCAACAATGCTATATATATGTACACATATTAACATTGTAGCTGAAGATCTGCAACAGCAGTGAAACCGTTAGTACAAGAATGTTGTGAAAAATCCGTCTTGTTCATTTTTTACTAATTTCTTTTATATGTGCCAGCATACGGATTTCATTTGACTTTTTAATATAATTATTCATATGTTAATAGAACGGGATCTATTAGCGGTAAAAGATTTCTTTCTAAATCAAATTAAATACTTGCTCATTCGAAGCTCAAACGTGTTGCAGTTTGGTTCTAGAACTATCCTAAATAACTGGATGGTATTAGTATTGGACAGAGAAATTTGGAGGAACATCCAGTTCATGGAGTGTGACAAAAATAAGTGGGGGAGGGGGGGAAAATATGTCCCCGAAATTATCAATGGACTCACAAAATTAACCTCGTGCCCAAATTCGACAGCATCTCGAAAAGTGAAATAATATAATGAATCTCCTGACTGCTCGCGTGATGTCGCTTAGTATATATATAACTATCCTAAGAGACACCACGCTCCAAGTATCTGGATGTAACTAGTATTGGAGAGAGAAATTTGGGTTCGCATACCACACAGGCAGCGTTGACTCATTCTTTTGCAACCGAAAAACATTCTAGTCAAAACCTTCCATAACTAACACAACCTCTCATAACTAACCCAAAACTCAATTGTGAAAACAGTTTTGCCAAATTCAAATCCTTAAAAACTTGAGTGCTATCTGTAATTGTAAAGACGAATACGGTTTGATGCTAGAATTAAAATTCATATCTTTTTCTCCGTTAATTTCAAATCTTAGGCTTTTCGTCTTATCAATACCAATGTACAAATGCATAGGTTCTACAGACCGTTGTCCAGTAATTATAAATTTCATATCTCTTTCAAAAGCATTGAAAATAAAACAGGAGAAACACAGTTCAATCTTAATTTAAGCAAAAATAAGCTTTGTGCATATATACATAAATATGCAACAATTCACAGTCAGAAAGTTCAAAAATGCAATGTCATCAGTCTAGATATCAAACTGCTGAAGGTAACTTGCTGGGGTCACCTAATTGCTCATTAGCTTTGGAAAATACATCATTGGTGGTTCGTCAGCATCGCAAAATTTACCCAAAAAATTCCTCAAGTACTTTCGAATATTAACGCCATTCTCTAACTAGCCAATAACTTCAGAAGATGAACTAATTTCCCGGCAAGCATCCATATGATTATGTAAAAACCCGGATCCCTAAAAGACACGTTTCCAAATCAAAATTCCCAAAATTCCACACCTTCAGCACTCATAAAGGAGAATGGAGGTTGGAGAACCTATCCTCTGTAATTCACCCACATATCCATATTATCTTCAACTGTATTAACTTCAGTGCTGCTAGGATCAAACAAGGACTTAACATTGCCATTCCGGTATATAAATGTTGTCTTTTTTACACCTAGGATATACACCCTAGACTTTACAGAGACAAAATTCTCCAACCTCCATTCCGCGCGACAAACGCCGTTAAGGATTATATTCCTTTGGAAAAGAGGTAAGAAAACTGAACGTGGTATGTAACCAGCTAAATGTTAAAATAGTAACTGCTTGTACTAGGTATAGAAACAAAAATACAGACAAAAATTAAGATCGCTTTAGCATCGGGCACTCATCTACATGACCGTTTTCCTTACAATAAAACACGATCCCTTCAAGTTACGAGAATGTCGAGGCTTATATACAGTTGGTCCTCTTATACCCATGTGTAAAGGATGGTCTTATATGTTTTCTAATCGAGCCAAGTCTGTAACCGTCACATTAGATTCTGCGGATTAAAATTCCAACACCATTGGCTGTAAACCCTTACCTACCAGTGTATGTCTCGGCTTTAATATCAGATGAGCTTCGGTCATCTGCTAAATCGGTAAATTTAAAATAAAAATTAGCGAAGCGCAAAATCAATGAAAAAATACATGTACCAAACAGAGGTACAACTCACGATTACTAACAGCTGATTGACACATTTATTCAAAAATCCACAGATATAGAAATTCGATATCCCATTGAAACAAAGTCAACGTCTTATTCAAGCACACCTTGAGCTTAAATTGCCGTTTTCAATACACGTGTATAAAAATAACTAATGAGTTATAATCTAATAATATTATCGACAACTAAAGAGAACATTAAATTGAAGGAAAAGAATGAATAACAAGCGTCAACTAAACATATCATATTAAACCATGGGAGCAACAAGCTGTACATAAATTTCCATTTCAAAACAAATATTTCTTTAAAACCTATTACCCATATACATTAACCGTCATGAAAACGGACGACACCGTCCATAAATTAAACTCAAAAATACGACACCGTCCATCAATTAAAATCCGCTGGCATAAAATCAAAAAGGGACGACACCGTCCACAAGCAAATTAATTCCAAAACGGACGACACCATCCGTAAATAAGACATAAACTAGAGTAAAATACGGACGACATCATTTGTTAAAAATGAACAGAATATGCAGACGGCACCATCGGCAAGGGACGACACCGTCCAAAAACAATTATTAATTCCAGAACGGATGACACCATCCGTAAAACTTAAACTAGAGTAAAATACGGTCGACACCATCCGTTAAAAATGTACCATCCATAAGTGAATTAAACTACATTAAAAACGAACATCCGTTAAAAATGAAAAGAATATGCAGACGCACCATCCTCAAGGAACGACACCGTCTAAAAAATATTAATTCCAAAACGGACCACCATCCGTAAATAAATTAAACTACAATAAGCAACGGACGACACCATCCGTAAATAAGCTAAACCACTTTAACAAACGGACGACACCATTCGTTAAAATGAAAAGAATATGCAGATGACACCATCTGCAAAAATAGAAAGAAAATCATATTTACATTAAATATTAAGAGCGCGCGAGTCCGACTGGTAAAACGTATATGCCACGTGGATCGCGTGAAGCACGAAGTGTAGGTAAAAGTGAGAACAGAAACAAGTTTGTCCGCGGCGACTGCAGCTCGAAAAGTGAAATAATATAATTAATATCGTGACTTCTCTAGAATACATGTGTGTGGTTATTTTTATGCACTATTGAATAACAGTTAACAAATATTTAACGTGCATTGTGTATCACCGTGTATTCAATTGTTTAAAGATATTTAATTTGTATATGCTTGCCAACTTATGGTGTGCATTGCTTATTGGTCCTTATAAACTTCCGGGTTGACACGCCAGGCAACATACAACGTAGAACATGATATTTCTGATATACACGATATTAGTGATTCTTCAACTGTATAAAGGTAAGACGATTTGCTACAACTATCACCATCATTCTTAAAACATTAATGTCTATTCAGTAGGGGCTAAAGCGGATATACATTTCCATTCGATGGTATCAATGTAAATATGACATTTCTTAAACAAGAACTTCCACGGTAAAGGTCGACAAAATCGCAAACGTTAGTATTATTACTCACTCTTTTGTTAAGCTTCAAAAACTAAAACATTAAAATACAAATGTAGATACTTAATTTGCTGTGAACGACCCATGTGATGTACACACGTAGATACTTAATTTGCTGTGAACGACCCTTGTGAGTTACACACGTAGATACTTAAATTGCTGTGAAAGACCCATGTTAGGTACACACGTATATACTTAATTTGCTGTGAACGACCCATGTGAGGTACATACGGAAAGGCAAACAATAAACAAGTCACATGACTTATGTCGTCGGTAGCAGGAAAGCCAAACGTCAGCCACCGAAACTGATGGTCATATTGGTCGTAATTTGAACAATACATAGCAATATGGTTAAAGGGATCATCCTTACACATTCGTATACCTAAATATATACTGATCACATACTATTTTGAAATGATTAGGGACTAGAATAGCATATGTATGCTCATTATTGAAGACCCTACAATGACTGTAAAAGTAAGAACAGATAATGTAACAAACAGCAGTAAAGGCCGTGGTACTCATAGTTTCATTTTATAACCATGCCCAATGTCACTGCTGGTGGAATTTTTTCCCCCGAGGACATTGTAACTTGGTAGCTTTACTTAAGCCTTTATATACTTATGAGTTTTGACTTACCCTTTGTAGGATTGTGCGGAGTTCGGTAATTTTGTTATTACCCTGAGATGATTTGATTGCTGAACAATACATTGGATAGAGCGTTCAGCTAAAAGTGTCCGTATCGGAGATATATGTTTTGGTCATGTAATATGTTCATGTTTATTTCCTACATTCTCCATTTTCCAACATGTTATCATCTTGTCTGTCATGAAGACTAGGTAATTGATGCTTATCACCAAATAATATTTATCCGGAGATCTATCATGCACTTACATTTAACAACAAATAATAGTAATGCAAACGTAGATATCACATTCCTGAGCACACGAAGCGTTTCATGAATAACCTTCATAAGGTCCGATTGGAATGGCAAATAATTTATAAGAATCTAGAATAATGGCCTATAATAAACAGAACCTACTTGGCTATTAGTCACTTATTTACAGTCTTTTACTGATCTTTGAACTCGTCGTTTTTATGTCATTTTAGTTTCTGTGAAAGTGGTCTTTTGGGTTAAAGCGATATCATACACGTTCTTTGCTCATTATTTTGGTTTGCCGTCTAACACCACGTGCTGGAATCCCATTAATCGGTATCATGCCACCACATTTCTATGTTTGTCCCTCACACCAGTGCTTAGATTTCGTCTGGTAGCTGTCCTACTTGTTTATGTATTGAGCAGGTGAGGTTTATCAACGGAATAGTTCGTGTTGTTGTTAGCTATTTTGTCATTCATTTTTACTGTTTAGCTGTATATTCTCAGTATTACTTGATTTTGTGTTTTCATTTATAGGTATAGCAACAGTGGTTCCAGGTCCCTGACCGGATTATGTTAAAAACAGTAACATAGGTAAATACATATCTAACCAACCCATTCTTTCTTTAAAAGTGTTTATGTCATTTTGAATACTGAAAACGGAGCATGCAATATGCATGACAACCCGATAATACAAATTGAAAAGTGAAATATGTTGTAAAAGACTATAGAAATGATGAATATGAAGCGGGTTGGTTTTCTAGTAGTTACTATTAAATTGTTACATGTCAAGACAATGTACATTCTAATTTGAATTAGATATTTGTGAGGTAGTTTATATATTTCTTTATCCGGAGATCTATCGTGCACTTACATATAACAACAAATTGTATTCGGTCACCTCGGGTTAAGAGGGAATCTTAAATGGAACTTTTTAATTCTTGATTTTTAATTCTTGGTTCTTAATTCCTGATTCTATATCCTTAAGTATTAACCCATACGTCCTATAGATTTACGCAGGAAACTTTTATTTCATTTACTAAGTTTCTACACAGGAATCGGCATTTGTTCCACAGGGACACCAAGGTCAGAAACTAATATATATTAAGAAAAAGATTGGACCTAATAGTAGTAATATTATACATTCTTATAGGGTCAATTTAATTTATGTTGTACAATATCTCAACGTTATCATATAGCGATAGTTGGATTACCTAACAACTGATACAAGCCTATCACCAATACGACATGGGTTCGCGACCGGCTTTGTATATTGCAAAAAAAAGGTGCACTCAACTCGCAGTAGCAAGTGATAAAGTTTATCAGTTGCTTGCCCATGGTCGGTGGTTCTCTCCTAGTACTCCGGCTTCTTCCACTACTAAAACTGGTCGCCATGATACAGCTGAAATATTGCTGAAAATGGCGTTAAAACACCAAAAATAAACATAAATCAATTAGAAAGAGTGCTTCATCTGTTCAGTGGATCAATAAAAGTTTAAATTTGAATGTGAAATAAATTGATCTATCTAATGCTTCTATTGATAGTTGCTGTTTTTGATTTACAATTAATAAACAAATTAAATGTTAACGATGAAACACTATAGTCAAAGCATATAAGTAAATGTTAACAATAAAGTATTTGTACTGATTCCAACTATATATCATTATCAAATAAATATGGATAACATGCCATAATTAATGCAATAGTTATATCATTATCTGTTTTAATTACTTTCTTACAGTTGCTGATATGTGTAAGTCAAGTTCTGCAACAGAAGATACAAGTAATGGAGGTTACAAAGTAGACAGTGTTGTATTACGTATAATGAGCCAACCGGATGACTGCATATGTCGGGTAATGATAGCCAATCAACAAAATACAGTAAGTGTAGGAATCAGAAAATGTGATGGTCTTACAGCATCAGCACCAGTGAAAGCTGATTGTGGACTTGTAGTTGACATACATTATACACCTGATATGTCTACAGGAAATGTAATAGCTCCTATTGAATGTCTTGTGAACGATACACTTCGTCATACACCACTGTTTCAAAAGAGTTATTTGCAATTTAGATCTATGATAATTAATAGGTAAGGCATCATTACAAATTGTGAATTTGAAAACAAATACCTCGATTATTTGACAAAATATCGAATAATATATTCGAGTTTACCCCATAAAGAGCATAGTCCTTAATATATAAGTACGCTGAAGAGACAAATCATACACCATCAGAAATCCCCAATCCCAAAAGCGATAAGATGTCTATCCGCATAAAAGATGGTCTATTATATGAAATGTTTGGTAAAGTACATGTTTATTTCTAACTAATGCATTTAACGAATCAGAATGATGAGATTGCCTACAAAAATGCATAAGTATATATATATATTAGCAACAAAATAAAAAATGATTGGTATTTATGTTGTACAATGATATAATCCTCGTCCATTTGCATTTGGATTCAACAAAGTGTTAATGTCTGGTTAATTGAACTTTCAAGATAATAGACCCTAGTTTTCTACAAGGACATTTTAAAGCTAAACAATCTATAAAAAACATCAAAGGAAATATTGCAATGTATATAAATAAACGTTAGAGAAAAGCGAAAGGTCATTCAAAACTGGACAATCCAGATATATATATATAACTCACCTAAACAAATCTTTGACGTTCTCGGATACCAACAATATAAACGAACGTCTGCAAGATATCTACAAAATTCAAAGCCTAAAGTTGCGAAAGAAACAACGTAAGAAATTATTTAGGGGTGGTATCAATCCGAACAAAAATATACCATCAGAATCATCTGTCACTTCTGGGGAAACTACAAGGCGGAACCGAAGATTTTCAAGGCACAAAGAAATTAATAAAGACCAAAATGACACAGTCGTCAATTTGTCATCAAAAGATCTAAAACCTGATGAAATTCGTATACTCTCTAAGGGACTTAATTTCGTCCCACCCCTAACAAAATCAATGAGGAGCAACTATCAGCTAATCTCGACTAATTTGCTAGATCTCTTCGAATTAAAGAGTATTTCCTGGTCAAAGAGAGAGACTTTCCTGTAGATGGGTCGTCCGATTCGGAAGATGATAATGAGATCCCCCTTCCTAGGTATAAGAACAAAAGTTCATGGATTCCAAAAACCCAGCAAAAATACAACTTTAGAATTTTTTATTGATTTAGTAACAAGTGATGTTCAGACAGCGGCTAGCACGAACATACCAACCCATAAGAACCTCACTCCAGTCGAAAAGGGCGCGATCCAAGAATTAAAGGAAAGAGATGACAAGTAGCGCAGTTGTTGTTACGGAATAATTCAGCACTAAAATAACACAGGAGCTAACAATTATGAAAGAAAATAGTCATATCGACAAGAACACTTTCGATTATTTGAAACCAGACAAACCCAAAGCCGGACGCTTCTATATATTACCTAAAATTCATAAAGCTAACAAACCCGGGAGACCCATTTTTTCAGCAAATGGGCACCCCACAGAAAAAATCTCAAAATTCGTCTATTTCCACCTTCGACTTCATGTAGAAGCGGTACCCTCACATTTGAAAGACACTACTGATTATCTTCAAACCTTCCTTCGGGGAACATTCTTGTTTCGATGGACATTACATCATTATACACTAGTATCCCACATAATGACGGTATCGAAGCATATCGAGAGGCCTGGGACCAAAGAGCCGTTAAAGAACCACCAACGGAATGTCTTGTCCAGTTGCTCACATTGGTACTGAAGCATAGCAACTTTACATTTAATGGAGAGCATTTTTAACAACTCAACGGAACCACTATGGGAACAAAGATGGCACCTTCATACGCCAACATCTTCATGGGGAAACTTGAAAAACTAATCATACAATCTGCACCCTACAATCCAATTTCCAGGTTTCGTTTCATAGACGACGTTGACATGAAGTGGACCGAGTCGGAAGAAAACCTCAATCGTTTCTTTGACCATGCCAACTATGCCCACTATAAAATTCACCCATGAAACATCCAGAAATAACATCTCCTTTCTGGATACTTACACTACCTGTGAAATGGTATTATGTCAACTGACATATAAAACAAACCGACAGATACACATCAGTACCTGTCCCAACGGAGTTGTCATCCTAAGCATTGCATCAACAGTATTCCGTACAGCCAAGCTCTCCGAATCAAACGCATCTGCTCCAATGAGCAAACCACAAATAAACGGCTTGGGGAACTGAAATATCATCTGAAAAATAGGTTTTACACAATTCGAGCATTAACCATTGCTTTAAGACAGCAAGTGGTATTGACAGAAAAGACCTCATCCAATATAAAGAAAAAAAGACGAACAACAGAGTGCCATTTGTCATCACATACCATCCTGTGCTCAGTAATTTATCCAACATCGTTCGTAAGCACTGGACAACCATACAAAAACACCCATAATTGTGCAAAATCTTCAAAGAACCACCCGTCTTTGCTTTCAGGAAACCCAAAAGTTTGAGAGATATCTTGGTGAGAGCTGACATCGCCCCTCGATCTGCCTACAATGGTCCGTGCCCAAAATGTGATTCAAGACGATGTATGACATGCATAAACATCCAATGCAGACAAAAATTCAGTAGCATACCTGCAGGTGAAGAATTCATGATATACTGCAATGCCAACTGCAAGACGGAAAATAGTATCTACCTCCTGGAATGTGCAATGTGCGGCCTTCACTACATAGCCAGAAATGATGGGTACTTTGCTCATTTGCATATATAAGATGGCGACGCCGGGACGACTGCAATTTTCATATGATCTATACAGACGATATCATTCATAATTGCATGTGTGTCATTTTCTGAACTTGAAAATGATACATTGAATCTAGCTGAATTAAATGAAATAAAAATTAATGAAAACAATTAAATATTCGAAGTTCCTGGACTAAATGAAAATCCGAGGCGACGAACCCTTTTTTGGCCTAAGAGTCTATATAAAAATGTCAGAAATACATGAAACTGGTGGCGTGTGCCACAAAATTTAACAATGAATGACATTTGGTGACATATTTTCTGAAATTAATTTAGATTCCTCAATAATATATGTAATTATATTGACTAACCTTATATTTCTAGCTTCTAAACTCGGGGTTCCCACATTAAATATAATATGATAATTTTTGCATGATCGCGATATCAAAGACATGTCTAAAATCGTTACAAAACAAAAATATTTAAATTTTGACAGAAGAAAAACTTTGCGGAAATAAATAATAACTTTTAATTTTCGAATCATTGACGGACACATTGAATTTCCGTACTGTAGACTATTTTTTGATAAATCTAATAAACGATCCATCAAGCTTGAAACTGCAGTTACGTGATCAAAATCTAATTTAAATATGATGAATATTTATGAGGAAAGTACCATCAATTTCTAGATATGACATCGTAGAAATTAAACAACAACTTAGTAAAAGCTTGAATGGCCACAGAAGCGAAGGAAATTGCAAATCTGACCTTCCACTCAGCAGACATCTCAGATCGACGAGCCACCATGATTCTATCGGGAAACTGAAGGTCACCATAAGTGACCATAATCCCAAGTGGGATGATGAAAGCATACAGGAAAGGGAAAGCTGTTGCTCTTTGTAAGCTTGAAAATATAAAACATAAAAACAGAACTTTCAATTATATTCAACGCATGACAATATTTCAGATAGCAACAGTGACCATTCACAAGTTTTACGAATTGATTGTGATGCTCCGATGGCAACAGAACAGACAACCGAAAAGATAAAAACATCTGATGCACCGCAAAGTTCCCCACAAACGCTTGTTTCGGAGAAATCAACCACAAACAGCTCAAACATAGATACTACAACTACCGTTATAACGACAGGTAAACGTCTAGTTACAAGTGCACTAATTCATGACATGTTAAAGCTAAAGATACACATACATGAAATATTGAATAATAATTTTAGATTGGAATTTCCAAAACTTAATAAGTGAATTGTAAATTTAAAAGGAACAAACCATTTTAAGAACTACATGTATATTGTGCAAACTGAGGTCAGATTTCTTAATCAAGTTCAGCTTCATTTGTTTGTAGGAGGTTTCATGCCTTATTTACGTTATTTTTGTTTGCTTGCGTATAGCGGTATCCACCACATATTGTGTTGTGCTGTTTACTGTGCTCGTGTTCGTCTTGTGTGCCCAATGTTGCCAGTTTCTGTGGATTGTCTATTCTTGATTGTCCCTTCTGTTTTCTCAAACGTTTATTTTCTACTCTTTGACATGGTTGATGTACCTTGGTAATTAATCTTCGAAATACATATTTTGGTTGTTTTATTCTTTTGTTTGATATTTTATTGATCTTCGATGGCCTTTTTCTACTTGTGCCCATATTTCTTTATAATATAGTAATGGACCGCATCAATGAGACAATTAACCATGACATAGTCTACTCTACATGCAATTTGTGGTATGCAAAGAGGCAATGCTATACTTATTTTTGCAAGTGACAAGATGAAACATTTTTAGGTCTATCAATGGCTGATTGGACACTAAATTTGCGGTTTGGGCATTGATCATTGAACACATATCATGAGGTATGGACAGACGACATAGGACACACATGTTGAGGGGTGGACCATAACAGATGCACTATAATTGTAAGGAAAGATATGGATGTAATTGCACCCGAAAGCCTATTCAACTTTCCACTTCGACACAACTTAAAGTAAAGAGACATCGCCTTTATTTTTGTCTTATTTTTCAAAACCACAGTATGGTCATTAATATTTAGTACAACACATACCGTAAACTGAGTTTGAAGATGCTCATACACCACAGTTTAGCGGTTTTCTTTCCTTCTATCGTTTAACACTCCGTTTTAGCAACTTTGTCGTTCTGATGATATTTAAAGAACGGATAAGGGTTATTTGACACTAATCTCGAAGTGCGACTCCGTCCCATTGCGGACTCATGTGTACACAGGGGATCTTGGTTGATCTTAGCTATCATGCCTAGGCTTTTTTGTTTTATTGTTCCCAAACATGTTTAATTTATTTGGCTTTCTAATGTTGTGCTGTTGAGCGAGCTTCATGAAGGTTATTCCAGAAATGCGTCATGCACACCTAATTATATATCAAGGTTTTCTTAATTAATTATTCTTACAGGGCTTGAACAAACAACATATATTGCAATTGGTGCTGGTTCTGGTGTAACTTTAATACTGCTGGTAGTCTTAGTTGTAATATGTCGAAGGTTTGTAAAAATATCATGTTTTTTTATGTTTGATGCATTATCTGCAATTCTTTCTGCATGACAATATTCCCAACAATAACAAAATACGTCCAATAAAGATATTATCTATACATTGCAGTAGATATCTCACGTATCCTTTCACAAGCCAAATAAAATGTACTACAATCAATAAGACATACGACCAAGTCGATTTGAAAACATTTACAAGAATGTTAAACACTTGAAAATCATGGACAGAAACAAAATGTCACAATTGTGGTTGGTTGTAATATTGACATACATTCTACAAGAATAAAGAGGTTGATTAGTAATGAATACCAAAAACTTCTAGCTAGAAAACTCAAAAGAATGGATCACATTCACCCTAGTATATGTATGCGGATATAAATCTCATAATGTGGAAAATCAGTCTGCTCTTAAGTTATCACAATACTCTATATATTGCATAATATCGACATTTGAGGACAATTGTCAATATCCGTTATATTATTCAAGTAATACGAATTTTTAATTGAAAGACGTTTTAAAACTTTAGTGATAATAGAAATATATTGGATTCGTACTACAACACACACTGCAATCAATATATAGGTGTTCGAATAAGGTCAATATAGAGACCCACAAGGTAGCTATAGAAATAAGACCCAGTTTGTTCGCTATAGGGCATACCTCCTCCAAAGTTGACACTCATTAGATACAATGATTTTGCTATAAACATAGTTTAAGCTGTTTAGAATTATTGCTCTAAGTTAGGTTTAGTGTTAATATTATTTTCAGTATTACTTTAAGTTATATTTGTGTTTTGTTAATAGCAATAACGTTTTAGATGTCCTAGGGTGTCTGTGGTTTCATAAAACACTTATGGACTGGTTATTTGGACAATAGTCAGTATATTTCTTCTCGACATCAACTATTCCCCTATTATACCTGGATGTGGTGTATACTAAAGAGCATTGTGGAAGTTCTTATTGTATGTTGTATCACAGTATTTGTAAGAGTTTAATTTAAAACATCTGTTTTTCCTTTTTTCATTAGAAGGAAATCAACACAAAAAGCAGGAACCAATGGATATGTAGATAACTCACATCAGCAAGACGAACATGACGATAAGTTGCCAGATAATGTACTATACGTGCCAGCGGGGGAATTTGACATTACTGGTGGTAAATGCAGTACCGCTGATGTGGATACAGCAAGATCCTCCAATAAACAATTAAGCATGGAAGGCAATTACAGTACCGTTGATGAGGATATGCCGAAATCTTCCAACAAAAGATTAAGAATGGAAGGAGATTATAGTACCGTTGATGAGGATACACGAGTATCCCTCAACGAAAGATTAAGTGTGGAAGGCAATTACAGTACCGTTGATGAGGATATGCCAAAAACCTCCAACAATAGAATAAACATGGATGGAGATTACAGTACATTTGAACTCGATGAACATTTGGATACAAACTGTAGTTATCCTGAGAATTCAGAACTTGGGCAAACAAAAGGGAAACAAAAACCAACTATCAAACCAAAACCTAAATCGTCGTGTAAAAACAGTGAGGCCAATAGCTCCCTTCATCAAAACATAAAACACGTTACTCCTCCAAATGGCAGTGATAACGTCTATGCAATTGTTGATAAAAGTAGTAAAGATGTTCTTACAGCTAATGTAGGTAAAGGGAAGGGAACATGTCAGTCTGATCAAACCTACGCTGTTGTGGACAGAGCACGGAAACGTAAATCTATTTCGGATGAAACAAATAAAAAGATGTTCGAAATGAATTCTGGCAACAGGGTTTAGGCTATGTGATATTTTTTCAGGAATAATATAACATATATTATTTAGATCTGAGTATCTATGCTTTGGTTTCCTAAAGTTCATAACATTAACTTCGCATATAAGATTAGTCTGTTCCTATCTGTATAAGTGACATTCCCAAACATAATTAAGGAAAGTGGTATTTTTTTTTTCAAAATAACAGAGTGGAGTGGGAAAAAAACGATGCTAAAATGTTAATATTGGTGCAATCACTGCTTAAGCTTCTTTTGATAATATTAAATATCCTTACACATACTGCATAAATTATATAGCATATACTGTAAAAAATAGGAAGATGAAACTGACCGTCAATTTATGTTAGACGTGGCTGTAAATGAACTAGAAATACTGAACAATTATATAGATTAGCGTGCACAATGCATTACTGGAATAACCATGATCGGGTACCTTCAAAGACAAAAGAATGGAATGCGAAATAATTTAAGTCTTTCGGATCAAGAAATCCAAAGGACATAAATTGGATATTGAAAAACAAGCATATACGTGATTAATCTTTTAGCTATGAAATAATGTAATATGTATATGTAGACCTATTTGTCGGTAATACTTTTTTATATTTATGCAGAGAGAGAGAGAGAGAGAGAGAGAGAGAGATTTGAAACAAATAATGTTACAGATGGTTTTGGCCTTAACCTGACTAAAGGCTCGCACAACCAAATTATCTGGTCAGTAGGGAGAGATTTAAAATTATGCCAGACTACCAAGTTCATGATCTTCCTAGCAGACCATATCTCATTCAGAAAAAAAATAATGTGGTCATTTCTTAAGTTTGAAATCTTTGTATGCTAATTGGGGTTCATGTTGTTCACTTTACCCTATTATGTTCTTAGTTCTGTCCTTTAATGTCTGCTGCGCTTTCCATATGAAATCATGTTCGGTTCCTCTTTATTCGCAATTGTTCATTGGACAGCTCGTGTCTTTAGTTGTATTTGTTTACGCATATTAGTGTCAACATGACTTGACTGTATAAGTAGCAATGCGAGTGTCTTACAAGATGCAGAAACCGCTTACCCTTCGTTATCATTTGGGTTCAATCTAGTTTTTATTTGGATTGTCCATTCGTGATTGCATATTCGTGTTTCCCTAACTTTTATTTTAAGACCTAACCAGACCAGTTTTGGAAAATAAACCACCCATATGTTCTGTCTACTTTTCGGCTTAGATGAAGATCACAAATAATTTGTCAAAGACGTTGATATTTAATTAAGTGCACACGACACGTTTCTGACATAACCTTAATCAATTACGCAGCAAATAAAAAGAAGCGGAAAACGAAATAATCTATAAATGAAGTCACCGAAAGCAAAAAAAAACAAAGGAAACAAAGGATATAAACAGTATAGCTAAAATCAGGTGTAGTTATCTGTACATTGTTTTTTTTTGTATTTCAAAATATGTAATTAGCAAGAGGTTTACAATTAATCTATATTTTATTTATTTGGCCTAAGTCCTATACGTGTGATCTGTTCAGTTACCGATGTTTCCAGTAAGGTAGATAAATCTACTCACTACCTTATTCTTATTGGTTTAATTCTTACTATTGTTCTTTACACTTTAAAAGCCAGTGTTTTATACACTGTGATCATTATTTTGATTTAATTTGATGCGTGTAAAGTAGACCACGTTTGCTAAAAAAATGCCCACCCACCCGCGGTACCTAAAGAGTTTAGTAAATTTATTAAAACCACAAGCAATATATAGTATATGTATATATCATTAAATGTTTAGTCGTATATAAAGAAACGTTTATTGCATTATATGATTAGTGGAATTTATGGACAGCGATTGTGTGATCAATATTCATGGACAATGATAATATAATTGTGACCAGCAGTTAACATTGAATTTCATGGACAGTGATAATTAATGTGATAATGGTGGACAGTTAATAGCCAAAAATGATATTTATTTTTGTATTTTTATTTATTGTGATATAATAATATATATCGAGGGGTTAGTGCCATATTGTCGTATCTTAATATTTCATCTTTTTGAGGAATTACAAAAAATTATTTTATGACTATGTTTTATAATGTAGTGTTACCAAAGTGATTTTATAAGTAAATAAAACAATAAATGTTATGATTATATATGCAATTTACTTCTAAAAATCAGCATATTGATTTAATAACACTTTTTATCTATACACTAAGGAGACATGCAGTATTTACATTGATAATTTCCAGATGTTAATACAATGCTACATTAACCGCTGATAAGACTGTCTGCTGATTTGTTTATTTAAAGATTAAACAGGTGTGTGCAAGGCATGTTTATGACATTTTAGGATTCACTTTTCTGGCTCCCTAACTTTAATATGAATAATGCTTCTTTCATCAACCAAATTAAAGGAAACAAAAATACTTTATGGCAGCAAATGAACAATTAATTTGAAATATCTTTTCTATAATGACTGAATTGTAGTATTCATCAGTTAAAACATTCTACTAAAGTAAACATTGATTTTTTGAAAACCAACATAAGAATGGCAAAATATTTCAGGATAATTTCCAATGAACTAAAAAGCAATTAAAATCAATTATATAAGGAACCGACCATTTAACTTGAAGGGGGGGGGGGAGGGTTATGGTTTTTTGTTTCGTTCAGAATTTTTTTTTCCGACAACACAAGAATTTATTTTTTTTCCCAGGATTTAACATTAGGTCATATAACAAAAACTCTGAATCAGATTATTTTTTTTCCTCCACCAAAATCAGAATATTTTTTTCAGCAACATTGGGAATCAGAATATTTTTTTTGAAAAAAACATAACCCCCGCCCCCCCCCCCTCCCCCTTCAAGTTAAATGGTCGTTCCCTAAGCTAAAACATCAATACTGTAATCATATATCACAGTAAGATTACATTTCAACCACAATAACTATTAGATGTATGTCTGTATGAATGATTATATCATAAAATAGTTTAAACAATTTTTTCAACAGCTCTTTTGAAAATTGAATTAGATAGTAGTAACATGATTTTGAACACTTTGAAAACTGAGGAATACCATAAGGGTTTCAAAATACCATTATAATAAAATTATGCTAAATCCTATTGAAATAATTCAATACTGTCTGTAAATCTCAAAAGAAAATTATTTTAAAATCAAACTACAAAATATATATTATATAACAGTCAAATTTGTATGCACTATATCTAATGCAGGAATATAATGTCTACAGTTCTAATACAGTGTATAGAAGAACCCCTAAACTAATCATGCAATCTAATTAAACGAGTCATTTAATGTCACCACTGTTATTTTCTTAGTCTCATTCTTGATCAGAATCGGCTTGTTCCTCTTCAGCATCGGTGTCAGCTAGTTTGTCATCTACATTACTGCTTGAGGGCAATGATTTGTAATAATCGTGGTATTCAGATGGGATGATACCACTTCTGCATAAGCTGACAAGGTCTTTCTTTTTGGCTGCTGATATCTTCTGTCTCGATGTGTATTTCCTTGTCAGTTCTTGTGGTTCGGCAGTGCGTCCTCGTTTGGCTGTACCAGCTACTTTGAGAACTCTGAATTCATCTTCGAAATTGTACTTAAACATGATACAGTCCAGGTTTTCTTGGGTGTACCTTATCCATTTGATTTGCAACCAATTTACTTTTTTGCCATTAACATCTTCTTTCCGGAATTTCATGTATTTCTTTGTGAAATCTTTGAAATCGTAGATGTCCCCAAACTTCAAAGGCGGCACAATCATATATGGATCTTTTCTCCTGGCCATTCTAATAACAGTTGCCCACTGTTGAGGAACAAAGAATTCGGTTTTTTTCTTTGCAAATTCAATTGCAGCATGCATGCTGTCACACCCCATTTGGGTGTGACAGCTCTCTAGAAATTTGTGATCAATAACTTCAATGGAAGAATGGTGAGTAACAGCATGGAGTAGACATGTGGCAGTAAACTGATTGCGGTTTTGCCCCGAACATGCGTCGGAATAGAATATTGCATGTCTTGTAGTGTTTGGTAAAGATAATAATTGAAGGTATAGACACGTGCCAATTTCACATGAGCCTCTCTGAGCGTCTACCTCAGACCATATGTAACAGGTGGCATTGTTGCTTGCGAGGTTGTAAATAGACAAATTGTGGCAACTTAGCTTCCGCATGTAGTAAAGCTGGCTGACTAAACTACACGGTGTCGTTAAAACGGCTTGCAAGTCAAATGTGGCAACGAAGTTGTCATTAGAACTTTTTGCTAACTCCTTGTCCTTTTTCTTTTCCTCTCTTGCTTTGACTTTTCTTTCTTGATGGTTTTCATATTCCACTTTTAACACTGGAGTGAGGCTTCCTTCATCTTTAGCTTGATGATAACTAATGCAAAGACCACACTGATCTTTCTTCGGAACATGAAAGGAGAAATTGTATTCTTCGTTGAACACTTTTCGATATACAGATTGACTCACAATATCCTTTTCTGGGATTTCTCCTTTGCACTGTTCCAAATAAAGTTGATGCATCCTTGTTATGTTCAAATCTGCACCCAGGTACTTTCTGTTGGAATCCTTACGAGTGTAATGTCCATCTACTACAGGGAAGGATTCTATGTGCTTCTGAACTACTTCCATAGCATTTTTTGTTGTTTTGTTGTGTGGTTCATGTTTGCCACGCTTGTCTGTACCCAAATAAACACCTCCCTGCTGGTTTCTCAAAGCATTATGGACAAATGATTCGCTTACTCCTAATGTTGCCAACAAATACTTTTTGCAAACATGATAACGGACTCCATCCACACAAAATGAGTACGACCTATGGACATTCTTTTTTTTGCTTACAGGTGTGTTTTCTTCATCTAGGTATGTTCTAGTTTTCTTTTCCGTTGTATTTGCAATAATAAAATCCTTTTTTCTGTCATTGCTATCTAGAGACCAAAAGGCTTGGAATATATCATTTCGATTTTTGTCATTCATATTCATAGTGCATTTGAAAGTGCTTTAGAACAGTCAGCAGGCTTCAAACATCTTTCCTGAACAACATTTACCTTCGCAGATATGTATTCCTTTCCTGTGAGTCGAAGTTTCTTTCTGACATTTTTTTTCCATATTTCTGGTGTTGCTTTGCGTTTCCTAAATAATGACTTTTTTGGAGGTGTTATGAAATTCGGGGCCTTCCTAGGGGGTGTGCCCTTTGGTCTTCCTCTCTTTTTCTTTTCTCTGACAGGAGTACTAGGTGTCTGTTCTGCTTTATCCCCACATACTATGTTCTCATTTAAATGTTGAGAAGTATATTTTTAATGTTGTATTATCATCACTACTACTGAAGTCAGACTCAATAGCAGAGTGGCGTTTGAGCTGTTTTGTTGTGTCAGGTGTTGTTTTATTCTGTATCTGTCTGTATTTTGTCTTCTTTTTCTGTCTTGGAGTAACCTTTAAGGCATTTGGCGACCCATTGGAATCAGTTGATGAAGTATCTTCTTTATAGGTACGAACAGCTGATTTGTCCTGAATTAATATTTGGTCTTGTGTATTCTTATTACCCGGGGTTTCTTTCATATCAGCCATAGGTGTGTCATTGGTAGTCGGTTTATCAGCCATAGGTGTGTCATTGGCAGCTGGTTCATCAGCCGTAGGTGTGTCATTGGTACCTGCTTCATCAACCATAGGTGTATCATTGGTTGCTGATTCATCAGCCGTAGGTGTGTCATTGTTACCTGGTTCATCAGTGGTAGGTGTGGCATTGATACCTGGTTCATCAGTGGTAGGTGTGTCATTGGTACCTGGTTCACCAACCATAGGTGTGTCATTGGTACCTGGTTCATCAACCGTAGGTGTGTCATTGTTACCTGGTTGATCAGTGGTAGGTGTGTCATTCGTACCTGGTTCATAAGTGATAGGTGTGTCATTGATACATGGTTCATCAGTGGTAGGTGTGTAATTTGTACCTAATTCATCAACCGTAGGTGTGTCATTGCTACCTGGTTGATCAGTGGTAGGTGTGTCATTGCTACCTGGTTGATCAGTGGTAGGTATGTCATTCGTACCTGGTTCATCAGTGGTAGGTGTGTCATTGATACCTGGTTGATCAGTGGTAGGTGTGTCATTGATACCTGGTTCATCAGTTATAGGTGTGTAATTGTAACCTGGTTCATCATCCGTAGGTGTGTCATTGGTACCTGCTTCATCAACCATAGGTGTATCATTGGTAGCTGATTCATCAGCCGTAGGTGTGTCATTGTTACCTGGTTGATCAGTGGTAGGTGTGTCATTCGTACCTTGTTCATAAGTGAAAGGTGTGTCATTGATACCTGGGTCATCATTTATAGGTATGTCATTGTAACGCGGTTCTTCAGCCGTAGGTGTGTCATTGGTACCTGATTCATCAACCATAGGTGTATCATTGGCAGCTGATTCATCAGCCGTAGGTGTGTCATTGATATCTGGTTCATCAGTGGTAGGTGTGTCATTGATACCTGGTTCATCAGTTATAGGTGTGTCATTGTAACCTGGTTCATCAGTCATAGCTCTGCCATTGGTATCTTGTTCATCAACCGTTTGGCATTGGTACCTTGTGTATCATTACTACCTACTTGCTGTCTGTTTGTTACTGAGGAATCATCTTCTGTATCCCCTTCGATTGCATTCGAACCATTATCTTGGGTATCACGTACCATAGCTGCAATTGTCGTCCATTCCTCGTCTGAAGATCAACTGGATTCCGACATTTTATTACCTAAAACAAATGAATATGAAGCTTATTATTATGATTAGCTAAAAGAATTGGCCAAATATAGGATTACCTCTCATATCCTATTGCCAAACAAGTAAACTCACTACAATTTATACCCCTGACAACACACTTTGACACCTAAGTTTTATAGCCTCCCATTTCAGATATTGGACAGCAACCATAGTTCGTCATGCACATTTTCAGGTTGTAAACTACATTTTATTTTACATCTAATTATATTGAGGAGCTTAGGAGGAAATCTTCTTATCAAATAATTTGATCATTAAAAAGTGATAATCTTTTCAATCTGGTAATATAGAGTTCTTGTGAACAAATAAAAATTGAAACTTACCAATAGAAAACTGGAATTAATTAGTACTGTAGATGTTTTCATTACATTCAACATAACCAGCCTCTACTGAAAATATGGAAATAAATACCAATTAAAAGGCCATACATTTTAAACAAAATGTCAATAATTTTGGCGAAGGGTATGTACAAACGTCATACTTGAGATAATAATAATTCAAGATTTTTAGCACAAACATGTACAATCCGTCTAAGAAAATATATGAAGACTTAATATATATATTGCTCATATTGTATATGTATATGTCCCCTGTTGACCCTTGATTGGTGAATCAATAAACTTATGAACTTATGAACTTATATTATATTAAGTGAATACTTAGTAAATTGATGCATAGTATCAAAGTATAGTAAGTGAATATCTAATTCTTACCTTTTAATCCATTGTTGTCTACAGTTTTCTTTGCAGATATTACATTTATTCCTGTTAATACACTTTTTGTAAATGTAACACCAGCTCTAGAATGCATCAACTTTATGTACTCTCTCCTGTCTCTAGAGGATACTGTTTTTAAATAACATCTGCAACGCGCTATCTGATGTTGAGATAAGATGGCTAAGCTTACTGGATAATTAAATACTTTTTCTGCAGTGCCAAAATGACTTATCTTAAAATAAGCTGTTTTGGCAATATTTTCTAAATAAAAAGATATGATATCATCAATGCAAAGTATATTATCTTCACATAAATTTTTACAGCAATGTATCTTTTAATTAAACAAATATACCTGGCATGCAATTATAGATTATCCAATATTACTGTTGTTTGGCGTTTCAAGAAGATGTATATAATATGATAATACTTTTGGGTTCCGGTCAATTTAAAATTAATGCATTATCCTTTTGCCCTGAAATTTACAGACATAACTAGATGCTAACGTATCAACATTTTAGTGCAAAAAAATGAAATTAGCAACATTTTCAGATACAACTTTTTGGCTCTAACCCCTCGATATATATATATATATATAAATGGCAATACACATATTTTCTTTTGCTTGTTTTCTTGTAGCCATAATTGCTAATTAATTACAATAATAATATCTTTATGAAGGAACTGTATATTTTAATAATAACTATAACTGATAAACCAAGTGTGGCTAAAACGAATCAGAGTTTACAACAATACAGAACAGACATTTAAAAACACTAACAACGTTAACAAATATATAATGCGTATTGGGCAATCTAGATGATAATTTGAAAATAATAAAGCTAATATATACAAAGTATGATGGTTAGTTAAATAATATACTTACATATCGAGAATAATATTATGTGTCCATCTGAAAACTATTATCTATGCGCTGGCATGATGCCATCGATTATATGTTTATTATATTTTTTCTATATTTTAATTAAGCTCTTCTTTTAGTGGAAATATTTTAGTTTGTTTTGTTTTAGTTTTATATAATGTACATCTAATTAGAGCATGATTCGTACATGTAGTGTTGTCGTTATTTCTCAAAGCGACCTATTTACACTGGAGAACAAATCTATCATGAATTTCTTATTTCAAATAAAGAATAATAGAGGTGTGGTTCCTGTTATTTTACCGGCAATAATGTTACCCATTGACACTAAATTATATAGCCTGTCTTAAAACACGTATAGAACAAAGCTGTAATTGGGGAATGCGATCAACATAACATATTTTTTCGGCCTCATTGTATTTATTGTACAATAAAAGTATATAAATATTTGGTATGCCTTATTTCACAAATATATAGAGAAATTTTGAAGATACTAAAGGGCGAAACAGCGGCCGTAAAATCTTTAGTTTTATGTGTAGTGCTTCATAGATCAGTGTTTGTCATTGTAGTGTTCGTTCTTCCATTTACTGGTTTTGACTACCCCTTTGGTGTCTTCAAACTGTTCTTTATGAGAGATAGACAACACAACGACCAAATAAAAAAAGGGACAAGAAGACGAAAATGATCGACAAAACAATAAACTGAAAACAAAGACTTGAACAATAAATCTTTTGTATTCCTATTTGTATTAACGATAACAACATTCTGATTAATGTAAATCGATTTGTAAATAACTACTACTGTACAGAGCGCAGTGTGAAACAACATTGTATTTACGTGCCAGGAGAGGGATAAAATGAAAGACAACAAATATCATACTGTTGGAACAGTTACAAAATATCACACTGTCGAAACAGTTCAAAAAATATCACACTTTCGGAACAGTTCAAAAAATATCACACTGTCCGAACAGTTCCAAAATCCAATAGAAAAATCGCACAAAGACGATTGATAAACCAAGCACACATATATATATGACCGCTCGATTTTCTAGCTTGAAACAGGGATTCTAATAACATGTGGAGGCGTAAAGCTAGTTGTGTAGGCCCAAACTTCCCGCGTAGTGAAATGATGCTGTCATGCAACTTTTGTCACATATTGGTAAAATGCAAATCCTCACAAATAACCAGGCGCAGAATGTTGTTATAAAGAACGTTCTAATCTTGAAAATTAGACATACTATATTTAATCTTCGTGACACATAATTTTCCATATGCATGGTTGTAGCTATGTTAAGGAGATCCGAACGCTTCATTGATCATTAAAATATTAAATGGTATACAAAGCTATCGTAAGACATATTAAAGTGGATGCACTCAGGATTAAACTTAATAATAAAGAATGCATACCGCGATGTCGCTATAGGTGTAATACCACTAATTAATTTCTTTTACATTTTCTACTTAATATGTGTTTTTTCGAGCTTACCTGGCCATTTTATCTTAAGCTTAACCTTTCCAAGACTATATATTTTCTGAAACGTACATGATTCCCCTACCTTCGGTCAAAATTTCAGGGCATGTTCAAAATCTTGCAGTGAAATTCCAGGCTACGGAAAACAGTATCTGTAGGTCATGCATCAAATCCTCCATAGAGGTATTGAAGTACAACCAAATCCATCCAATTTATGTTCAAAATAATCCCTATATATTGTACTTCAATTATCAATTTTAATTATTCGATTCCATTCAGTAGTTTTCACAATACTACAAAGTGAAAGGAACTTTTTTTTCTTTAAAAGGGACTACTTTCGTATATGTTCAAAGCTCTGATTGGTGAATTAGTGGTTTGACACCTTATATGTCGTTCGTCATCTTTAATAGTAGGAAAAGGACAAAATCATATAACACCCTTATATTAAAATATTAAAAGCTGTTATTGTGAATACAACACAGAAACGTAGTGCCTGTTAATTCTACCAAATCAGGCACCCTCCCTCCTGGATATAATTACCACTTGTAACATGAATGCTTTATTTTCCTTTGATCGTTTTCATGGTTTATATACCAGAATGTAAGCAACAGCTAAGAACTATGAAATAATACACGCAGATACGAGATATTGCACACTTTATATCTGGGCTGTAGTTTGATTACTTTCAGAGAGCCGTGCAATAAGCAATAAGATGTGATATTGCATGGACTCGTGTTACATATCATTTATTCCACGAGTTTCCGACTTAAGCGGTGGTATATATATATTATTTCTACAGGTAATAAGTATACTATTGCATGGGTGTTTGTATGTACTAGTGAATAACAGCTAACAAATATTTAACATACATTTTGTATCACCGTTGAGTCATTCAACTCTTTAAAGATATTTACTTTGTATATACTTGCCAACTTATAGTGTGCACTGCTTGTTGGTCCTTATCAACTTCCGGGTTGACACGCGAGACAACATAAAACGTAGAACATGATATTTCTGATATACACGATATTAGTGATTCTTCAACTGTATAAAGGTAAGACGATTTATTACATAATTACAACTGTCCCCATAATGCGTAAAAACATTAATGTCTACTCAGTAGAGGCTAAACCAGATGTACATTTCCATTCGATGGTATCAATGTAAATATGACATTTCTTAAACAAGAACTTCCTCGGTAAAGGTCGACAAAATCGCGTAATATTACTCACTCTTTTGTTAAGCTTCAAAAACAAAAACATTAAAACACAAACGTAGATACTTAATTTGCTGTGAACGATCCACGTGAGGTACATACTCAAAGGCAAACAATAAACAAGTCACATGACTTATTTCGTCGTTAGCAGGAAAGCCAAACGTCAGCCACCGAAACTGATGGTGATATTGGTCGTAATTTGAAAAATGCAGTGCAATATGGTTAAAGGGATCATCCTTACACATCCGTATACCTAAATATACACTGACCACATACTATTCTGAGATGATTAGGGAGTAGAATAACATATATATGCTCATTATTGAAGACCCTACAGTGAATGTAAAAGTAAGAACAGATAATGTAACAAACAGCAGTAAAGGCCGTGGTACTCATAGTTTCATTCTTAATAGACAAATGATTTGATTGCTGCACAATACATTGGATAGAGCCTTCAGCTAAAAGTGTCCGTAGCGTAGATATATGTTTTTGTCATGTAATATGTCCATGTTTAATTCCTACATTTTCCATTTTCCAACATGTTATCATCTTGTTTGTCATGAAGACTAGTTAACTGATGCTTATCACCAAATAATATTAATGCAAACGTAGATATCACATTCCTGTGCACACGAAGCGTTTCATGAATAACCTTCATCGGGTGCGATTGGAATGGCAAATAATTTATAAGAATCTAGAATAATGACCTAAAATAAACAGAACCTACTTGGCTATTAGTCACTTATTTACAGTCTTTTACTGATCTTTGAACTCGTCGTGTTTATGTCATTTTAGTTTCTGTGAAAGGGTTTGTTTGGGTTAAAGCGATATCATACACGTTCTTTGCTCATTATTTTGCTTTGTCGTCTAACACAACGGGCTGGAATCCCATTAATCGGTATCATGCCACCACATTTCTATATCTGTCCCTCACATCAGTGCTTAGATTTCGTCTGGTAACTGTCTTACTTGTTTCTCTATTGAACAGGTTGAGGTTTGTCAACGCAATAGTTTGTGTTGTTGTTAGTTATTTTATCATTCGTTGCTGTTAATCTGTATATTCTCAGTAGTACTTGATTGTGTGTTGTCATTTATAGGTATAGCAACAGTGGTTCCAGACCCCTGCCCGGATTATATTAAAAACAATGAAACAGGTAAATACATGTCTAACGAACCCATTCTTTCTTTAAGTGTTTATGTCATTTTGAATACTGAAAATGGAGCATGTAATATGCATGACTAACCGATAATACAAATAGAAAAGTGAAATATGTTGTAAAAGATTAGAAATGATGAATATGAAGCGGGTTGGCTTTCTAGTAGTTGCTATTAAATTGCTACATGTCAAGACAATGTACATTCTAATTTGAATTAGATATTTGTGAGATAGTTTATATGTTTCTTTATCCGGAGATCTATCATGCACTTATATTTAACAACACATTGTATTCGGTCACCTCGGGTTAAGAGGGAATCTTAAATGGAACTGTTTAATTCTTGATTCTTAATTCCTGATTCTATATCCTTAATTCTTAACCCGTGCGTACTATAGACTTACGTAGGAAATTTTCATTTACTAAGTCTCTACACAGGAGTCAGCATTTGTTCCACAGGGACACCAAAGTCACAAACTAATAAATATTAAATAAAAGATTAGACCTAGTAATAATAATATTATACATTTCTATAGAGTCAATTTAACTTATTTTGTACAATACCTCAACGTTATCATATAGCGATAGTTGGATTACCTAACAACTCATACACCTATCACCAATACGACGTGGGTTCGCGCCCGGCTTTGTATATTACAAAATGGTGCACTCTACTCGCAGTAGCAAGTGATAAAGCGGATCAGTTGCTTGCCCATGGTCGGTCATTCTCTCCGGGTACTCCGGCTTCTCCTACCACTAAAACTGGTCGCCATGATATTGCTGAAATATTGCTGAAAGTGGCGCTAAAACACCAAAAATAAAAATAAATCAATTAGAAAGAGTGCTTCATCTGTTCAGTGGATCATCAAAAGTTTAAATTTGAATGTGAAATAAATTGATCTATCTAATGCTGTTATTGATAGTTGCTGTTTTCAATTTACAATTAATAAACATATTAAATGTTAACGATGAAATACTATAGTAAAAACATATAAATAAATGTTACCAATAAAGCATTTGTACTGATTCCAACTATATATCATTATCAAATAAATATTGATAACATGCCATAATTAATGCAATAGTTATATCATTATCTGTTTTAATTACTTTCTTACAGTGGTTGATATGTGTAAGTCAAGTTCTGCAACAGAAGAAACAAATTCTGGAAATTTCAAAGTAGACAGTGTTGTATTACGTATAATGACCCAAGAAGATGACTGCATATGTCGGGTAATGATAGACAATCAAATAGAGACAGTTAATGTGGGAATCAGAAAAGTTGATGGTTTTACAGCATCAGCACCAGAGAAGGCTGAATGTGGACTTGTAGTTGATGTAAATCATATACTTGATATGTCTACAGGAAATGTAATAGCTCCTATTGAATGTCTTGTGAACAGTACACGTCGTCATACACCACTGTTTCAAAAGAGTTATCTGCAATTTAGATCTAGAATAATAAATGGAACCTTCATTAGAGGATACTGTATGCGTATATTACGAGGTAACATGACTTGCAACATACCTTAGATCTTGAATAATTATATTTTAGACATGTTCTTATTAATAAATAAGATTTTTGAAATTACCAATAATCATTACAATAACTTTTGATTTTCCTGTCATTAACCATTAGTGATACCTCGCATACATTTACATGTTAATGAAACAGTTAAAAACAGCCGTACTGGAGTATACCCGATAAAATATCATATAAATACATCGATCATACAATAATACACCACTGGACAAAATCTTTCATCCAACTGGTTAGTTTTTTTAAGTGTTGAAGGATCTAAATTAATATGTAGTTTATTAGTAAGAAAGGATGTGGATGTAAATGAACATGATATACTACCCAAAATAGCAGTTAGAAACAAATCAAAGTCAAGAAACAGCGCATGTATTACTGTTGTGCGTTATCTATGTAATAAACATTTATAATACAACTAATTGAAGGATAAATATAGAAAGCATTCAAAAAGTCGGCTTAGTTCTGTTATTGATATACTAGTTATTAAATCTTTTTCCTGTATGTTATTATATTTCAAAATATGCGTAAAACCGAATCTATAAATGGTGTGTTCGATCCTCAGTAAAATCAAACCAAACACTTTAAAATATGCTAAATATGTTGCATTAATGGTAAATATTGCTTGATTTGGAGTCAGAATTATCTGGGGCGAAATGTGTACTCGCGCAATACTGTTTCAGTGAGCTAGTACTATTCAATCCAACCCAACGTGTTGGAACAGTGCATGTTCTTGCCATGATGTAGCTAAGCAATTGTTCATGTGGAGCTTAACGATAATCGTTAATTGGTAATCTGTAGAGTAAGAGTTAGGTGTTAGAGTAGTCGTAGATATACATCCATCTATCAGTCGATCACAGTCACGATAGCCCAGGAAATGACTCAGTGATATGATTATGGTCAAATGAACATACTGTATACTCTTGTAAACAGTAGTAACTATATGTCACTCATTCAAAACAAGAAACAGAATATAAATAAATTCCAGTATATTAACTTGTATTTTGTATGCTTATGTAATAACAATATTGTAGATATCAAGAGTGATCATTCACAAGTTTTGAGAATTGATTGTGATACTCCAATAACAACACAACAGAAAATAGAACAGACAACAGAATATGATCTAATGACGGAGACTTCTAGTTATGCTACAAATTCACCAATAACTACCATTACATATCCACAAACGACTGATTCGCTACAATCAACAACAAAGAGAACAAAGGAAGATACTATATGTAATGATCAGGTAGCAGGTAATATTATAGGTATAAATGTAGTGAACCGTGATGACAATGTTGAATCCGATCAAACATAATCAGGCAAACTGATGCTGCTTTTAACAATGATGAATATTCACCAAAAACTACAACCAACGACTGATTCGCTACAATTAAATACAACATAGCTGATTTAATTTGATTTGATTTATTATGTTTTACGCCACTTTCAGCAATATTTCAGCTATATTATGGTGACCCGTTTTAGTGGTGGAAGAAACCGGAGTACCAAGAGAGAAACACCGACCATGGGTAAGCAACTGGTAAGCTTAATTACTTGCGGCTGCTAGTAGAGTGCACCTTATTTTGTGATTTACAAAGCCGGGCGCGAACTCACGCTGTATTGGTGATAGGCTTGTATGAGCTATTAGTTAATCCAACTACCTAACTCATTGAGCCACCCGGTCCCTAACAATATAGCTAGTGATCAGATAACATATGATAGCATAAGCATAAATGTAGTGAATTGTGATGGCATTATTACATACAATTTAAAAGCTGACTATAAATATTCATGCAAACTTGCATAAGAAATCAAAAAGGGGATTTCTTCTACAAATCAAGTGTAAAAATTATCAATCGTCACTTTTTTATTGTCTAATATATTAACTTATAAAAAACTTATAATTAATATTTTCATAAATTGCTTCTTTCCTTGGATGCAAATTTTGTGTTTATACAATTTGTTCTCAAAATTTACTTCATTACCAAAAAGACAAATGCCTACATACTTGACAATAATATACATGTAAGGCATTGTCATGATCGTGAACGTATGGTAGTTGGATTTACAACTGCCTATGCAATCAGTGGCTATTACCACTGATGTTGTCAGTTCGAATCCCGATCAGACCGAGGTGTACAACATTATGTGATAAAGTTTGTCAGTGACTTCCGTGTCCTCCGGTTTCTTCCACCAATATAACTGACCCCATGTTATAACTGAAATAGTGTTGAAAGTGGCGTTAAGCACCATAAAGCCTAAGCCTAAAGCCTATATAAATAAAATGCATTGTATTAAATATTTTTCTTATCTACTATTCAAATTAAATTTAGATAATAATTGTTTCTGTTCTTTCTTTTTTTTGTAGTTGCAGAAAATGATAAAACAACATATATTGCACTCAGTGCATTTTCTAGTACAGTTGCTATAATACTTCTGATAGCTTTAGTTATAACGTGCATAAGGTTTGTAAATATTATTTTTTTTCTATATAAACAGTGATCAATATATAATACAGCGATTTTGATACGGCAATGGTAATGGTTTCTTTAATGAGATTCTCTTCATATATGTAATTAAGTAGTTATCATTTAATTGAACCCATTATTGCACATACATGTAGATGAACACTTACACAGAGTTTATCTGATGTATATGATTTGCAGATCGTTGTTTGTCCTTTTCTACCTTTTCGTATCTTCAAACTCTTCATAAAGCAAATTAAGGTGGAATATGAAGCAATCCATAGAGATATTCAATAATAATTACATAATCGTTTTCGAACAATGAACTTTGTGGGGTTTATTTTATTACTTGCATCAGAATATTTATTTATCAAAGCTCCAATTATAAATTACATCTGGATATCTTTATAGGTACAAATCAATACTAAATTCAAAAAGAACAAATGAGAATGTAAACAATTCCAATCATCAAGAAGAATATAACAGACATTATTGTGATTTGACAAATAATGGACCGAGCGTGCCAGGCCAAGAATATGATATTATTGATAGTAATTATAATACCATTGATGTTGACAGGTCCCAGTCATCTAACAACGCAGTATGCATGGAAAGAGAATATATTAGTGTTGAACCTGACGGACATTTGAAGACTAACATTAATTGAGGACAAAGATAAAAAATTAGCCAGAAAATATATGCCTTTCAGAGAGAGAGAGAGAGAGAGAGAGAGAGAGAGAGAGAGAGTAATTAAATAATGTTACTTAGACACACCATATAGATTTTAGAAACAAATAATGGTACAGATGATTTTGACTTTAACGTGGCTTAAAGTTCGCACAACCCAATTATCTGGTCAGTAGGGAGAGATTTAAAATTATGTCAGACTATCAAGTTCAAGCTCTTCCTAGCAGACCATATCTCATTCAGAAATAAAATATGGTCATTTCTTAAGTTTGAAATATGTGTATGCTAAATGGTGTTCATGTTGTTCACTTTACCCTATTATGTTCTTAGGTCCGTGTTTTTATATCTGCTGCGCTTTCCATACGAAATCATGTTCGATTCGTCTTTATCCGCAATTGCACATTGGACAGCTCGTGTATATAGTTGTATTTGCTTATGCATATTAGTGTCAACACGACTTGACAGTATAAGTAGCAATGCGAGTGTCTTACAAGATGCAGAAACCGCTTACCCTTCGTTATCACTTGGGTTCAATCTGGTTTTTATTTGGATTGTCCATTCGTGATTGCATCTTCGTGTTTCCCTAACTTTTATATTAAGACCTAACCAGACCAGTTTTGGAAAATAAACCACCCATATGTTCTGTCTACTTTTCGGCTTAGATGAAGATCACAAATAATTTCTCAAAGACGTTGATATTTAATTAAGTGCACACGACACGTTTCTGACATAGCCTTAATCAATTATGCTGCAAATAAAACTAAGCGGAAAGCGAAATAATCTATAAATAAAGTCACCGAAAGCAAAAAAACAAAGGAAACAAAGGATATAAACAGTATAGCCAAAATCAGGTGTAATTATCTATACATTGTTTTTTTTTGGTATTTCAAAATATGTAATTAGCAAGAGGTTTACAATTAATTTATATTTTATTTATTTGGCCTAAGTCCTATACGTGTGATCTGTTCAGTTACCGGGTTTTTCAATAAGGTAGATAAATCTACTCACTACCTTATTCTTATTTGTTTAATTCTTACTGTTGTTCTTTACACTTTAAAAGCCAGTGTTTTATACACTGTGATCATTATTTTGATTTAATTGACGCGTGTTAAGATTAACAAGTTTGATAAAAAAAAATACCCACCTACCCGCGGTACCTAAACAGTTTAGTAAATTTATTAACACGACAAGCAATATATAGTATATGTATATATTATTAAATTTTTAGTCGTATATACAGAAACGTTTATTGTATTATATGATTAGTGGAATTTATGGACAGCGATTGTGTGATCAATATTCGTGGACAATGATAATATAATAGTGACCAACAGTTAACATTGAATTTAATGGAGAGTGATAATTAATGTGATAATGGTGGACATTTAATAGCCAAAAATGATATTTATTTTTGTATTTTTATTTATTGTGATATAAATTCTCAACATAGCATATTTTTTCTGCCTCATAGTATTTATTGTACAATAGAAGTATATATATATTTGGTATGCCTTATTTCACAAATATATAGAGAAATGTTGAAGATACTAAAGGGCGAACCAGCGGCCGTAAAATCTTTAGTTTTCTGTGTAGTGCTTCCTAGATCACTGTTTGTCATTGTAGTGTCCGTTCTTTCATTTACGGGTTTTGACTACCCCTTTGGTGTCTTCAAACTGTTCTTTAAGAGAGATAGACAACACAACTACCAAATGAAAAAAAGGGACAAGAAGACGAAAATGGTCGACAAAACAATAAACAGAAAACAAAGACTTGAACAATAAATCTTTTGTATTCCTATTTGTATTAACGATAACAACATTCTGATGTAAATCGATTTGTAAGTAACTACTACTGTACAGAACGCAATAATGCACTGTATGTGCCAGGAGAGGGATACAATGAAAGACAACAAATATCACACTGTCGGAACAGTGCAACAAATATCACACTGTCGGAACAGTTCAAAAAATATCACACTGCCTGAACAGTTAAACAAATATCACACTGTCGGAACAGTTCAAAAAATATCACACTGTCGGGACAGTTAAAAAAATATCACACTCTTGGAACAGTTCCAAAATACAATAGAAAAACCGCACAAAGACAATTGATACATCAAACACACATATATATGACGGCTCGATTTTCTACCTTGAAACAAAGATTATAATAACATATGGAGGCGTAAAGCTTCCTCGTGTAGTCAAATGATGCTGTCATGCAAGATTTGTCGCATATTGGTAAAATGTAAATCCTAACAAATAACCAGGCGAAGAAAGTTGGTATAAAGAACGTTCTAATTTTGAAAATTAGACATACTATATTTAATCTTCGTGACACATAATTTGCCATATGCATGGTTGTAGCTATGTTAAATTGATGCGAACGCTTCATTCATCATTAAAATATTAGATGGTATACAAGGCTGCCGTAAGACATATTAAAGTGGATGCACTCAGGATTCAGTTTTTTATTAAAGAACATATTTTATACATAATTTACAGTGTAATTTTAGATCGTTTTCATTGTTGATTCTTTCCCTTGTCATGTAAACGGGACTTATTGTAATGTGAACTAGACTTCCTTGTTAATGTATTCATTAAAAAAAATGAAAATCAGATAATATAAATACTTATACAACAAGATAAAGAAAAATACAACAGTCAGTTGGGTATGTGTGATTTTTTGTGATTGTGTGTACATGTTTAGAATTATACTTTAAAAATACTTGTGTTCATGATTTCATACAGTGTTTATTTTACATGACAAATATATATGTGTATCCCCAGAAATATTACATTACCATTAGAGAAAACCGAAGGAGCAATTAGAAATGGGTCATTTCAGAGACACTGACAACATTAGGCACACAAAAGACAGGAAGAACAATGATCGACAATACATTACATAGAAAAACACCTACAATCCAGATGATAATTCAAGTGAAACGAAAGAGAAAACAGTCCTTGATCTACTAGCTGTATCCGTCGTGTCTCTATTAAACAACACCAATATCATTTGCTAAGATAATCGTGACAACTGCAAAAGGAAATATGCAGAAAAAAACAGATACAACAAGACCTAGGAATACAATAGACGGGAATAAAGACGAACAAACCGAACATTGTAGCGAACATGACACCATGGGACTGAAAACATGAAATATGACATTAGACAAACTGGTGAATATCGGACCCATCACACAACCTAGCGTTGGGGACAACTTACGTTTGATTTTAGTTTGGTGTATCGCCATTTTCAACAATATTTCGGTCAGTTTTATTGGTGGAGGAAATCGGAGTACCCGGAGAAAACCACCGACATGCCGCAAGTCACTGACAAAGTTGTAAATCATGTGAAACTTCAACGGACATACACGTAGCTGTAATTGAAGTATTTACAAAATAATGCACTTTCTTTCTTGCTTCTTGTAAATAATAAAAATGTCCAGCACTGATATCTACGTTAAAAAATTGGCACTTAATAATAAAGAATGCATACCACGATGTCATTATAGGTGTAATACCACTAATTAATTTCTTTCACATTTTCTACTAAATTTGTGTTTTTTCGAGCCTAACTGGCCATTTCATCTTAAGCTTAACCTTTCCAAGACCATATATCTTCTGAAACGTACATGATTCCTCTACGTTCTGTCAAAATTCTACAGCTAATAGGTATACTATTGTATGGATATTTTTATGCACCAGTGAAGAACAGTTAACAAATATTTAATGTACATTACACATCTGTATACCTGAATATACACTGACCACATACTATTTTGAAATGATTAGGGAGTAGAATAACATATTTATGCTCATTATTGAAGACCCTACAGTGACTGTAAAAGTAAGAACAGTATTGTAACAAACAGCAGTTAAGACCGTGGTACTCATAGTTTCATTCTTAATAGACAAATGATTTGATTGCTGAACAATACATTGGATAGAGCCTTCAGCTAAAAGTTTCCGTATAGTAGATATATGTTTTGGTCATGTAATATGTCCATGCTTAATTCCTTTATTTTCCATTTTCCAACATGTTATCATCTTGTTTGTCATGAAGATTAGTTAATTGATGCTTATCACCAAATAACAGTAATGCAAACGTAGATATCACATTCCTGTGCACACGAAGCGTTTCGTGAATAACCTTCATCAGGTGCGATTGGAATGGCAAATAATTTATAAGAATCTAGAATAATGACCTATAATAAACAGAACCTACTTGACTATTAGTCACTTATTTACAGTCTTTTACTGATCTTTGAACTCGTCGTGTTTATGTCATTTTAGTTTTTGGGAAAGTGGTCTTTTGGATTAAACCGATATTATACACGTTCTTTGCTCATTATTTTGCTTTGCCGTCTAACACAACGGGTTGGAATCCCATTAATCGGTATCATGTTACCACCTTTCTATGTCTGTCCCTCACACCAGTGCTTACATTTCGTCTGGTCGATGTTCTACTTGTTTCTGTATTGAGCAGGTTGAGGTTTGTCAAAGGAATAGTTTGTGTTGTTGCTAGCTATTGTGTTATTCATTACTGTTTAGCTGTATATTCTTAGTATTACTTGATTTTGTGTTTTCATTTAAAGGTATAGCAACAGTGGTTACAGATCCCTGCCCGAATTATATTAACAACAGTGTCATAGGTAAATAAATATCTAACGAACCCAGTCTTTCGTTAAGTGTTTTTGTCATTTTGAATACTGAAAACGGAGCTTGCAATATGCATGACTACCCGATAATATCAAATTGAAAAGTGAAATATCTTGTAAAAGACTATAGAAATGATGCATATGAAGCGTGTTGGCTCTCTAGTAGTTGCTATTAAATTGTTACATGTCAAGACAATGTACATTCTAACTTGAATTATATATTTGTGAGATAGTTAATATGTTTCTTTATTCGGAGATATATCATGCACTTACATTTAACAACAAATTGTATTCGGTCACCTCGTGTTAAGAGGGAATCTTAAATGGAACTTTTTAATTCTTGATTGTTAATTCCTGATTCTACATCCTTAATTCTTAACCCATACGTACAATAGACTTACGTAGGAAACTTTTCATTTACTAAGTTTCTACACAGGAGTCAGCATTTGTTCCACAGGGACACCAAGTCACAAACTAATATATATATAAAAAAGATTAGACATAGTAGTAATAATATTATACATTTTTTTAGAGTCAATTTAACTTATTTTGTACAATACCTCAATGTTATCATATAGCGATAGTTGGATTACCTAACAACTCATACAAGCCTATCACCAATACGACGTGGGTTCGCGCCCGGCTTTGTATATTACAAAAATGGTGCACTCCACTCGCAGTAGCAAGTGATACAGTTTATTAGCTGATTTCCCATGTTCGGTGGTTCTCTCTGAGTACTTCGGCTTCTTCCACCACTAAAACTGGTCGCCATGATATAGCTGAAATATTGTTGAAAGTGGCGTTAAAACACCAAAAATTAAAATAGATCAACTAGAAAGAGTGCTTCATCTGTTCAGTGGATCATCAAAAGTTTAAATTTGAATGTGAAATAAATTGATCTATCTAATGCTTCTATTGATAGTTGCTGTTTTCAATTTACAATTAATAAACAAATTAAATGTTAACGATGAAACACTATAGTCAACCTATATAAGTAAATGTTAATAATAAAGTATTTATACTGATTCCAACTATATATCATTATCAAATAAATATGGATAACTTGCCATAATTAATGCAATAGTTATATCATTATCTGTTTTAATTACTTTCTTACAGTGGCTGATATGTGTAAGTCAAGTTCTGCAACAGAAGAAGCACCTTCTACAAGTTACAAAGTAAACAGTGTTGTATTACGTATACTGATCCAACAGGAAGACTGCATATGTCGGGTAATGATAGGCAATCAAAACGATACACTAAGTGTAGGAATCAGGAAATTAGATGGTCTTACAGCATCAGCACCAGAGAAGGCTGAATGTGGACTTGCAGTTGATGTAAATCATATACCTAATATGTCTACTGGAAATGTAATAGCTCCTATTGAATGTCTTGTGCACGGTACACTTCGTCATACAGTACTGTTTCAAAAGAGTTATCTGCAATTTAGATCTAGGATAATTAATGCAGACTTTATCAGAGGCTTCTGCATACGGATAATACGAGGTAACGCATTATTACAAATTGTGAATTTGAAAAAAAATCATAAACCAATAATTTTCGTTCTCCAGCCACTAACTATTAATAATACCTCGCATAGCTTGACAAAATATCGAATACTCTATTCGAGTTTACTTCATAAAGGGCATAGTCCTTACTATATAAGCACGCCGAAGAAACAAATCATACGCCATCAGAAATCCCCAATCCCAAACGCGATAATATGTCTATCAGCACAAAAGATGGTCTATTATATGAAATGTTTGGTAAAGTACATGTTTATTTTCCAACAAACGCATTTAAACAATCGAATCGGAATGATGAGATTGCTTAAATAAATGCATAAGTCTATATATATTTGCAACAAAATAAAAAAAATGATTGCCATTGATGGTATAATCCCCGTCCATTTGCATTTGGATTCAACAAAGTGTTATTGCCTGGTTAATTGAACTTTGTACGCTATCAGTTCCAGATAATAGACCATGGTTTTCTACAAGCACAATTTAAGGCTAAACAATCTACCACAATCATCAAAGGAAATATTGCAATGTATATACATAAACGTTAGAGAATGGACAATCCAGATATAACTCACCTAAGCAAATCTTTGACGTTCTCTGATACCAACAATATAAACGAACGTCTGCAAGATATCTACACAATTCAAAGCCTAAATTTGCGAGAGGAACAACATAAGAAATTATGTAGGGATGTTATCAACCCGAACACAAAACACATCAGAATCATCTGTCACTTCTGCGGAAACGACAAGGCGGAAGCTAAGATTTTCAAGGCACAAAGAAATTAATAGAGACCAAAATTACACAGTCGTCATTTTGTCATCAAAAGATCTAAATCCTGATGAAATGCGTATACTCTCTAAGGGACTTAATTTCTGTCCCATCCCTAACAAAATCAATTAGGGGCAACTATCACCTGATCTCGACAAATTTGCTAGATCTCTTCGTATTAAAGAGTATTTCTTGGCCAAAGAGAGTGACTTTCCTGTAGATGGGTCGTCCGATTCAGAAGATGATAATGAGATCCCCCTTCCTATGTATCAGAAAAGAAAGTTCATGGAATCCAAAACCCAGCAAAAATACAACTTTAGAATCCTTTATTGATTTAGTAACAAATGATGTCCAGACAGCAGTTAGCACCAACATACCAACACATAACAACCTCACTCCAGCAGAAAAGGGTGCGATCCATGAATTAAAGGAAAGGGATGACGGATGAAAGATTTTACAAAAAACTGGACTCTGACCCCACGGAAGAATTCAGCACTAAAATTACGCAGGAGATAATAATTATGAAAGAAAATAGTCATATCGACAAGAACACATTCGATTATTTGAAACCACACAAACCCAAAGCCGGACGCTTCTATCTATTACCTAAAATGCATAGTCAACAACCCCGGGAGACCCATTGTTTCAGAAAATTGGCACCCCACAGAACAAATCTCCGAATTCGTCGATTTTCACCTTCGACTTCATATAGAAGCGCTACCCTCACATTTGAAAGACACCACTGATTATCTTCAAAACTTCCTTCGGGGACCATTCTTGTTTCGATGGACGTTACGTAATTATACACTAGCATCCCACATAATGGCGGTATCGAAGCATGTCGAGAGGCCTTGGACCAAAGAGACGTTAAAGAACCACCAACGGAATGTCTTGTCCAGTTGTTCATATTAGTCTTGAAGCATAACAACTTTACATTTAATGGAGAGCATTTTTTAACAAATCAACGGAACAGCTATGGGAACAAAGATGGCACCTTCATACGCCAATATCTTCATGGGGAAACTTTAAAAACTAATCATACAATCTGCACCCTACAAGCCAATTTCCTGGTTTCATTTCATAGACGACGTTGACATGAAGTGGACCGAGTCGGAAGAAAACCTCAATCGTTTCTTTGACCAAGCCAACTATGTTCACCCCACTATAAGATTCACCCATGAAACATCCAGAAATAACATCTCCTTTCTGGATACTTACACTACCTGTAAAAATGGTATTATGTCAACAGACATATACAACAAACCGACAGATACACATCAGTACCTGTCCCCACAGAGTTGTCATCCTAAACATTGCACAACAAGCATTCCGTACAGTCAAGCTCTCCGAATAAAGCGCATCTGCTCCAATGAACAAACTACAAAAAACGGCTTGGGGAACTGAAACATCATTTGGAAAAGAGGGGTTACAACAATGCGAGCATTAACCATTGTTTTGACAAAGCAAGTGGTATTGACAGAAAATACCTCATCCAATATAAAAAAAGAAGGCGAACAACAGAGTGCCATTTGTCATCATATACCATCCTGTGCTCAGTAATTTATCCAACATCGTTCGTAAGCACTGGACAACCATACCAATCCACCCATAATTGTGCACAATCTTTAAAGAACCACCCGTCTTGGCTTTCAGGAAACCCACAAGTTTGAGAGATATCTTGGTGAGAACTGATATCTCTCCTCGATCTGCCAACAATAGTCAGTGCCAAAAATGTGATTCCAGACGATGTATGACCTGCAAAAACATCCAATGCACACAACAATTCAGCAGCACACATACAGGTGAAGAATTCATCATATACTGCAATGCCAACAGCAAGACGGAAAATATTATTTACCTCCTGGAATGTGCAATTTGTGGCCTTCACTACATTGGAGAAACTGAACAACAACTTAGTAAAAGCTTGAATGGCCACAGAAGTGATGGAAATTGCAAATCTGACCTTCCACTCAGCAGACATCTCAGATCGACGGGCAACCATAATTATTTCGGGAAACTGAAGGTCACCATAATTGACCATAACCCCAAGTGGGATGATAAAGGCATACAGGAAAGGGAAAGCTTCTAAGACCTTATCACCGAATGGAATCAATGAGAAAAAGTAATATCCTCGCTTGACTCCTTTTTTTCTTGGTCTCCTCCAGTCGTATTAGGACATGCAATTTGCTAAAATGGCCCAAATTATATATCCTACACTGTGGTGGTCCGTTTTTTGTTTAAAGAGTTTGGGTATCATACCGTTTTCAAAAATATATTTGATAGTGCTATTTGATACATTAACCAATAATGTCTCATTTTTATTTTTATTTCTAATTAAACATTTATTTAAATGTGTAGTCCTATTGTGTATTTATATTATTGTTATTGTACTTTTATTTATTTATATGTGGGATTTTAATTCTTTTATGTATATATTTTTATATGAGTAACTTCTGGTTCTTTGTCCTGTGCATTGACCGTCAAAAACGTTTTTTTTTAATTTTAAAGTCGCCATATTGGTTTGACATTTTATTCAATTAGACATTGATAAAGTCCCTCGATGGGACGACAATTTTGTCATTCAAAGAAGTGTTTAATTCTTTATCACTTTGTTTTGTGTACTTGGTGTTGTTTTACAAACCATTTTAGACGTTTATAATTGTTTTACTTGTACAGTATCTTACGGGGTGTTGGAATGCTACGGTATAACGATACTATACAAGTAAGATATATTATAAACGTCTAAAATGGTCTAAAAGTCGCTATATTATTTCGAGATTTTATATAATTAGACATTGATAAAGTCCCTCGGTGGGACGAAAATTTTGTCATTCAACGAAGTGTTTAATTCTTTATCACTTTGTTTTGTGTACTTGGTGTTGTTTTACAAACCATTTTAGACGTTTATAATTGTTTTACTTGTATAGTATGGTTATACCGTATCGATCCAACGCCCGTAAGATTGATCGTTGACTGGTTTTTCAGACGTTGTATATATATATATATATATACGTCTGAAAATTAAACCAAACAGTGTTAGAATTAGATTTTAGAGCTGTCAAATTTGTGTTCTTCCCTCGACGAGATTTGAACCCACACCATTGATACACTGCAGCACCATTCGCTTAGACTGACGTACAGCGCCCTAGACCACTCATCCACATCCACTCCCTAAAAAAGGAGCTTCAATAATCGTAGTGTTACCTTTTCTCGAAAGGCAAATCTAGGGATAGACGTAAGACATGTGTATAAGTGTGTGTAGATGCTACATATATAATTAATATTATAATTTGACAGCAATCTGACTCAGCAATTTTTAATATATCGTATAGGATAATAAAGAATTCATTGTAATGTCACAGGAAATAAAATATATTATACAAAGGTCTAGATGCAAGTGACAACCATAGAATATATCAGTCCCACTGGATCTCAAAGTTCCATCGTTCATATTATAGGAATGATAAACTATTTTGCTACAGATTCATTTTAGCACAAACAATTGTCTTCCTTACTGGACATTTTAAGCGTGTGTACGTGTTGTTTATTGACGAGAGAAACATTTGACATACACCGTTATTTATGCATGATATCAGCTACATGTATGTATTCATGTTTGCCTTAATATAATGACCTAGCTAATATGTGTCTCTTCATTGTTATAGCTATGAGCTGTATAACATTACTATCAATATTATTTCAGTTTCAATGTTAGATGAAACTCATGGAGTTGTCAAAGGTCACCAACAAACTTATCACATACACCTTGCCACGGCGCGAATGGAACTCAGTTTTAGTGATTTTAGTTGATGACATCATATATATTGTCAATCAAAATTCCATATGATTACGGTCATGGCATCGCTTGAAATAACTCTGGAATATATTTATATATATAAATTTACATAATGAGCAGTCTAAAAAGCAATAGAAACAGAATGTTGTTCTTTGTAAACTTGAAAATATAAAACATAAAAACAGTACTTTCACTTATATTCAAAGCATGACAATATTTCAGATAGCAACAGTGACTATTCACAAGTTTTACGAATTGTTTGTGATGCTCCGATGACAACAAAACAGACAACCGAAAATATAACACCATCTGATGCACCGCAAAGTTCCCCACAAACGCCTGTTTCGGAGAAATCAACCACACACAGCTCAAACATAGATATTACAACGGACTAAATTAACCACAAACAGCTCAATCATAGATACTACAACTACTGTTACAACGACAAATGTTAACCATCCATCGATAACTACAACTACATACACGACAACAGGTAACAGTCTAGTTACAAGTGCACTAAGTCATGACATGTTAAAGCTAAAGATAGACATACATGAAATATTGAATAATAATTTTAGATTGGAATTTCCAAAACTTAATAAGTGAATTGTAAATTTAAAAGGAAGAAACCATTTTAAGATCTATATGTATATTGTGCAAACTGTGGTCAGATTTCTAATAATCAAGTTTAGCTTCATTTGTTTGTAAGAGGTCTCATGTCTTATTTACGTTATTTGTGTTTGGTTGCGCATAGCGGTATGCACGACATATTGTGTTGTATTGTTTGCTGTGCTCGTCTTCGTCTTGTGTTTTGTTTGCCCAATGTTGCCAGTTTCTGTGGATTGTCTATTCTTGATTGTCCCTTCTATTTTCTCAAACGTTTATTTTCTACTCTTTGACATGGTTGATGTACCTTGGTAATTAATTTTCGAAATACATATCTTGGTTGTTTTAATCTTTCGCTTGGTATTTTATTGACCTTCGATGGCCCTTTTCTACTTGTGCCAATATCTTTTTATAATATATTTATGGACGCATCAATGAGACAATTAACCATGATATAGTCTACTCTACATGCAATTTGTGGTATGCTAAGAGACAATGTTATGCTTATTTTGGCAAGTGACAAGATGAAACAATTTAAGGTCTATCAATGGCTGATTGGACACTAAATTTGCGGTTTGGGCAGTGATCATTGGACAGATGACATAAGGGTAATAACAAAATTACCGAACACCGAGCAATCTTCCAAAAGGGGAAGGCAAAACTCATAAGTCAACAAACAGATCAAAATCATTTATCAACCAGAAAACTGGAAAAACGCAATGGCCCTGACTTGGTGCAGACATTTCCAAAGAAATGGTGGGTTGAATCAGATTTTACAGACGACATATGACACACATTCTGAGGGGTGGGCCATAACAATTGGACTATAATTGTAAGGAAGGATATGGATGTAAATGCACCCGAAAGCCTATTCAACTTTCCACTTCGACACAACTTAAAGTAAAGAGACATCCCCTTTATTTTTTCTTATTTCATACAACCACAGTATGGTCATTAATAATTAGCACAACTGAGTGTGAAGAAGCTCATATACCACAGTTGAGCGGTTTTCTTTCCTTCTATCGATAAACGCTCCGTTTTAACATCTTTGTCGTTCTGATGATATTTAAAGAACGGATAAGGGTTATTTGACACTAATTTTGAAGTGCGACTCCGTCCCATTGCAGACTCATGTGTACACACGTGAACTTGGCTGATTATGACTATCATGTTTAGGCTTTTTTGTTTTATTGTTCCCAAACATGTTTAATTTATTTCGCTTTCTAATGTTGTGCTGTTGAACGTGCTTGATGAACGCTATTCCAGAAACGTGTCATGCACACCTATTTATATATCAAGGTTTGTATAATTAATTATTCTTACAGGAATTGAACAAACAACATATATTGCAATTGGTGCTGGTTCTGGTGTAGCTTTACTACTGCTGGTAGTCTTAGTTGTAATATGTCTAAGGTTTGTGAAAATATCATGTTCTGTTGATGTTTAATGCTTTATCTGTAATTATTTCTGCATGACAATATTTCCAACAATAACAAAATACGTCCAATTAAGATATTATCTATACATTGCGGTATATATCTCGCGTATCCTTTCGCAAGCCAAATAAAATGCATTTCAATCAATAAGACAAACGACCAAGTCGATTTGGAAACATTTACAAGAATGTTGAACACTTGAAAATCATGGACAGAAACAAAATGTGGTTGGTTGTAATATTGACATACATTCTACAAGAATAAAAAGGTTCATTAGTAATGGATATCAAAATTTTCTAGCTAGAAAACTCACATGAATAGACCACATTCACCCTAGTATATAAATACGGATATAAATCTCATAATGTGAAAAATCAGTCTGCTCTTAAGTTATCACAATACTGTATATATTGCATAATATCGACATTTGAGGGCAATTGTCAATATGCGTTATATTATTCAAGTAATAAGAATTTTAAATTGAAAGACGTTTTAAAACTTTAGTGATAATAGAAATATATTGGATTCGTACTACAACAAACACTGCAATCAATATATAGGTGTTCGAATAAGGTCAATATAGAGACCTACAAGGTAGCTATAGAAATAAGACCCAGTTTGTCCGCTATATGGCATAGCTCCTCCAAAGTTGAGCCTCATTAGATACAATGATTTTGCTATAAACATAGTTTAAGCTGTTTAGAATTATTGCTCTAAGATAGGTTTAGTGTTAATATTATTTTCAGTATTACTTTAAGTTCTATTTGTGCTTTGGTAATAACAATAACGTTTCAGATGTCCTAGGGTGTCTGTGGTTTCATAAAACACTTATGGACTGGTTATTTGGACAATAGTCAGTATATTTCTTCTCGACATCAACTATTCCCCTATTATACCTGGATATGGTGCATATTAAAGAGCATTGTAGAATTTCATATTGTATGTTGTATGACAATATTTGTAAGAGTTTAATTTAAAACATCTGTTTTTCCTTTTTTCATTATTTTTTGTATGTTGTATGACAATATTTGTAAGAGTTTAATCTAAAACATCTGTTTTTCCTTTTTTCATTAGAAAAAAATCAACACAAAAAGCAGGAACCGATGAATATGTAGATAACTCACATCAGCAAGAGGAAAGTGACGATAAGCTACCAGATAATTTACTATACGTGCCAACGGGGGAATTTTATATTACTTGTGGTAAATGCAGTATCGCTGATGTGGATACAGCAATATCCTCCAATAAACGATTAAGCATGGAAGGCAATTACAGTACCGTTGATGACGATATGCCGAAATCTTCCAACAAAAGAATAAGCATGGAAGGAGATTACAGTACAGTTGATGACGATATGCCGAAATCTTCCAACAAAAGATTAAGCATGGAAGACAATTACAGTATCGTTGATGACGATATGCCGAAATCTTCCAACAAAAGATTAAGCATGGAAGGAGAATACAGTACAGTTGATGAGGATACACGAATATCCCTCAACAAAAGATTAAGTGTGGAAGGCAATTATAGTACCGTTGATGAGGATATGCCAAAAACCTCCAAAAATAGAATAAGCATGGATGGCGATTACAGTCCATTTGAACTCGATGAACATTTGGATACAAACTGTAGTTATCCTGAGAATTCAGAACTAGAGCAAACAAAAGGGAAACAAAAACCAACTATCAAACCAAAACCTAAATCGTCGTGTAAAAACAGTGAGGCCAATCGCTCCCTTGATCAAAACATAAAGCATGTTACTCCTCCAAATGGCTGTGATAACGTCTATGCAATTGTTGTTAAAAGTAGTAAAAATGTCCCTACAACTAATGTAGGTAAAGAGGAGGGAACATGTCAGTCTGATCAAACCTACGCTGTTGTGGACAAAGCACGGAAACGTAAATCTAGTTCGGATGAAACAAATAAAAAGAAGTTCGAAATAAATTCTGGCAACAGGGTTTAGGCTATGTGACATTTTTTCAGGAATAATATAACATATCTTATATAGATCTGAGTATTTATGCTTTGGTTTCCTAAAGTTCATAACATTAACTTCGCATGTAAGATTAGTCTGTTCCTATCTGTATAAGTGACATTTCCAAACATAATTAAGGAAAGTGGTATTTTTTTTTCAAAATAACGGAGTGGAGTGAAAACCAAACCGATGCTAAAATGTTAATATTAGTGCAATCACTGCTTAAACTTCTTTTGATAATATTAAATATCCTTACACATACTGCATAAATTATATAGCATATACTGTAAATAATAGGAAGATGAAACTGACCGTCAATTTATGTTAGACCTGGCTGTAAATGAACTAGAAATACTGTACAATTATATAGTTTAGCGTGCACAATGCATTACTGGAATAACCATGATCGGGTACCTTCAAAGACAAAAGAATGGAATGAGAAATAATTTAAGTCTTTCAGATCAAGAAATCCAAAGGACATAACTTGGATATTGAAAAACAAGCATATACATGATTAATCTTTTAGCTATGAAATAATGTAATATGTATATGTAGACCCACTTGTCGGTAATATGTTTTTATATTAATGGAGAGAGAGAGAGAGAGAGAGAGAGAGAGAGAGAGAGAGTAATTAAATAATTTTACTAAGCCACTCCATATATATTTTTGAAACAAATAATGTTACAGATGATTTTGGCCTTAACCTGGCTAAAAGTTCGCACAACCAAATTATCTTGTCAGTAGGGAGAGATTTAAAATTCTGTCAGACTACCAAGTTCATGATCTTCCTAGCAGACCATATCTCATTCAGCAAAAACTTAATATGGTCATTTTCTAAGTTTGAAATCTTTGTATGCTAAATAGGGTTCATGCTGTTCACTTTACCCTATTATGTTCTTAATTCTGTCATTTAATTTCTGCTGCGCTTTCCATACGAAATCATGTTCGGTTCGTCTTTATTCGCAATTGTTCATTGGACAGCTCGTGTCTTTAGTTGTATTTGCTTACGCATATTAGTGTCAACACGACTTGACTGTATAAGTAGCAATGCGAGTGTCTTACAAGAGGCAGAAACCGCTTACCCTTCGTTATCACTTGGGTTCAATCTGGTTTCTATTTGGATTGTCCATTCGTGATTGCATCTTCCTCTTTCCCTAACCTTTATATTAAAACCTAACCAGACCAGTTTTGGAAAATAAACCACCCATATGTTCTGTCTACTTTTCGGCTTTGATGAAGATCACAAATAATTTGTCAAAGACGTTGATTTTTAAGTAAGTGCACACGACACGTTTCTGACATAACCTTAATCAATTACGCTGCAAACAAAAAGAAGCAGAAAGCGAAATAATCTATAAATAAAGTCACTGAAAGCAAAAAAAACAAAGGAAGCAAAGGATATAAACAGCATAGCCAAAATCAGGTATAATTACCTATACATTGGTTTTGTTTGGTATTTCAAAATATGTAATTAGCAAGAGGTTTACAATTAATTTATATTATATTTATTTGGCCTAAGTCCTATACGTGTGATCTGTTCAGTTACCGGTTTTCCAGTAAGGTAGATAAATCTACTCACTACCTTATTCTTATTGGTTTAATTCTTACTATTGTTCTTTACACTTTAAAAGCCAGTGTTTTATACACTGTGATCATTATTTTGATTTAATTTGATGCGTGTAAAGTAGAACACGTTTGTTAAAAAAAAATACCCACCCACCCGCGGTACCTAAACATTTTAGCAAATTTATTAAAACCACTAGCAATATATAGTATATGTATATATTATTAAATTTTTAGTCGTATATAAAGAAACGTTTATTGCATTATATGATTAGTGGAATTTATGGACAGCGATTGTGTGATCAATATTCATGGACAATGATAATATAATAGTGACCAGCAGTTAACATTGAATTTCATGGACATTGATAATTAATGTGATAATGATGGACAGTTAATAGCCAAAAATGATATTTATTTTTGTATTTTTATTTATTGTGATATAATAATATATATATATATATATAAATGGCAATACACATATTCTCTTTTGATTGTTTTCTTGCAGCCATAATTGCTAATTAATTACAATAATAATATCTTCATGTATGAACTGTATATATCGAGAATAATATTATGTGTCCATCTGAAAACTATTATCTATGCGCTGGCATGATGCCATCGATTATATGTTTATTATATTTTTCTATTATTTAATTAAGCTCTGCTTTTAGTGGAAATATTTTAGTTTGTTTTGTTTTAGTTTTATATAATTTACATCTAATTAGAGCATGATTCGTACATGTAGTGTTGTCATTATTTCTCAAAACGAGCTATTTACACTGGGAGAACAAATTTATCATGCATTTCGTATTTCAAATAAAAAATAACAGAGGTGTGGTTCTTGTTATTTTACCGACAATAATGTTATCCATTGACACTAAATTATATAGCCTGTCTTAAAACACGTATAGAACAAAGCTGTAATTGGGGGATGTGATCAACATAACCTTTTTCTTCTGCCTGATAGTATTTATTGTACAATAGAAGTATATATATATTTGGTATTCCTTATTTCACAAATATATAGAGAAATGTTGAAGATACTAAAGGGCGAACCAGCGGCCGTACAATCTTTAGTTTTCTGTATAGTGCTTCATAAATCAATGTTTGTCATTGTACTGTCCGTCCGTCCATTTACGGATTTTGACAACCCCTTTGGTGTCTTCAAACTGTTCTTTAAGAGAGATAGACAACACAACGACCAAATGAAAAAGGGACAAGAAGACGAACATTGTCGACAAAACAATAAACAGAAAACAAAGACTTGAACAATAAATCTTTTGTATTCCTATTTGTATTAACGATAACAACATTCTGATTAATGTAAATCGATTGGTAAGTAAATACTACTGTACAGAGCATAATAATGCACTTTATGTGCCAGGAGAGGGATAAAATGAAAGACAAAACATATCAAACTGTCGGAACAGCTAACACAATATCATACTGTCGGAACAACTAACACAATATCATACTGTCGGAACAGTTCAAAAAATATCACACTGTCGGAACAGTTCCAAAATCCAATAGAAAAATCGCACAAAGTCAATCGATACACCAAGCACACATATATATGACCGCTCGATTTTCTAGCTTGAAACAGGGATTATAAAAACATGTGGAGGCGTCAAGCTAGTTTTATAGGTCCAAACTTCCCCGCGTAGTGAAATGATGCGTCATGCAAGTTTTATCACATATTGGTAAAATGCAAATCCTCACAAATAACCAGGCGAAGAAAGTTGTTATAAAGAACGTTCTAATCTTGAAAATTAGACATATTATATTTAATCTTCGTGAAACATAATTTGCCATGTGCATGGTTGTAGTTATGCTAAAGAAATTCGAACGCTTCATTCATCATTAAAATATTAGATGGTATGCAAAGTTATCGTAAGACATATTAAAGTGGATGCACTCAGGATTAAATTTTCTATTAAAGAAAATATTGTATGCATAATTTACATTGTGATTTTAGATCGTTTTCCTTGTTGATTATCTCCCTTGTCATACAAAAGTGACTTATTGTAATGTGAACTAGACTTCCTTGTTAATGTATTCATAAAACAAAAGAATATCAGATAATATCTATACTTATACAACAAGTTAAAGAAAAATACTACAGTCAGTTGGGTTTGTGTGATTGTTTATGTGATTGTATGTACATGTTTAGAATTATACTTTAAAAATGCGTTTGTTCATAATGTCATACAGTGTTTATTTTACATAAATAAATATTGCAGTACCATTACAGAAAACCGAAGGAGCAATTAGAAATGGACAATTCAGAGACACTGACAACATTAGGCACACAAGAGACAGGACGAACAATGACCGACATTACATTACACAGAAAAAAAAAACTACAATCCAGATGATAATTCATGTGATACGAAAGAGAAAACAGTCCTTGCCCAACTAGCAGTACCCGTCGTGTCTCTATCAAACAACACGAATAGCATTTGCTAAGAGAATCGTAACAACTGCAAAAGTAAATAATCAGAAAAAAAAACCAGATAAAGCAAAACCTAGGAATACAATAAACGGGAATAAAGACGAACGAACCGAACAGTGTAGCGGATATGTCACCAGGGGACTGAAAACATGAAATATGTCATTGGACAAACTGGTGAATATCGGACCCATCACACAACCTAGTGTTGGGGACAACTTACGTTTGTTTTTGGTTTGGTTTATCGCCATTTTCAACAATATTTAGTTTTTTTCACTGCGGTCAGTTTTCTTGGTGGAGGAAATCGAAGTACACGGAGAAAACCACCGACCAATTGCAAGTCACTGAAAAACTTGTAAAGCATGTGAAACTTCAACGGACATACACATAGCTGTAATTGAAGTATTTACAAAATAATGCCCTTTCTTTCTTACTTCTTGTAAATAATACATATGTTTATATATTAATCATTTAAGTCCAGCACTGATATCTACGCTAAAAAAAATAGCCACTTAATAATAAAGAATGCATACCACGATGTCGTTATAGGTGTAATACCACTAATTAATTTCTTTCACATTTTCTACTAAATTTGTGTTTGTTCGAGCCTACCTGGCCATTCTATCTTAAGCTTAACCTTTCCAAGACAATATATTTTCTGAAACGTACACGATTCCTCTACGTTCTGTCAATTTTTCAGGGCATGTTCAAAATCTTGCAGTGAAATACCAGGCTACGGAAAACACCTATTCTAAAAATATCCCGATTATCCCCCAGTATTTATAGGTCATGCATCAAATCCTCCATAGAGGTTTTGAAGTACAACCAAATCCATCAAATTTAGGCTCAAAATAAGCCCTATATATTTTACTTCAATTATCAATTTTAATTATTCGATTCCATTCAGTAGTTTTCACAATACTACAAAGTGAAAGGAACTTTTTTCTTTAAAAGAGACTACTTTCGTATATGTTCTAAGCTCTGATTGGTGAATTAGTGGTTTGACACCTTATATGTCGTTGGTCATCCTTAATAGAAGGAAAAGGACACAATCATCTAACACCCTTATATTAAGATATTAAAAGCTGTTATGGTGAATACAACACAGAAACGTAATATATGTTAATTCTACCAAATTAGGCACCCTCCCTCCAGGGTATAATTACCACTTCCCCCTTTCAGGGTATAATTACCACTTGTAATATGAATGCATTATTTTCCTTTGATCTTTTTCATGGTTTATATACCAGAATGTAAGCAACAGCTAAGAACAATGAAATAATACACGCAGATACGAGATATTGCACACTTTATATCTGGGCTGTAGTTTGATTACTTTCAGAGAGCCGTGCAATAATCAACGACTTAGGTGTGATATTGCATGGACTCATGTTACATATCATTTATACCACGAGTTTCCGACCTAACTGGTAGTATATATTTTACTTCTACAGGTAATAGGTATACTATTGCATGGGTATTTTCATGCACTAGTGAATAGCAGTAAACAAATATTTAACGTACATTTTGTATCATCGTGGAATCATTCAACTGTTTAAAGATATTTAATTTGTCAACTTATAGTGTGCACTGCTTCTTGGTCCTTATCAACTTCCGGGTTGAGGTGCGAGCAACCTAAAACGTAGAAAATGATATTTCTGATGTTAGTTACTCTTCAACTGTATAAAGGTAAGACGATTTGTTACATAATTACAACTGTCCCCATAATTCGTAAAGCATTAATTTCTAATACAAACGTAGATACTTAACTTGCTGTCGTCGGTAGCAGGAAAGCCACATGTCAGCCCCGAAACTGGTGATGATATTGGTCGTAATTTGAAAAATGCAGTGCAATATGGTTAAAGGAATCATCCTTACACATTCGTATACCTATATATAGACTGACCACATACTATTCTGAAATGATTAGGGAGTAGAATAACATATGTATGCTCATTATTGAAGACCCTAGCTACATTGACTGTAAAAGTAAGAACATATAATGTAACAAACAGCATGAAAGGCCATGCTATTCATAGTTTCATACTTAATAGACAAATGATTTGATTGCTGAACAATACATTGGATAGAGGCTTCAGTTAAAAGTGTTCGTATCGCTGATATATGTGTTGGTCATGTAATATGTCCATGTTTTATTCCTACATTTTCCATTTTCCAACATGTTATCATCTTGTCTGTCATGAAGACTAGTTAATTGATGTTTATCACCAAATAATATTAATGCAAACGTAGATATCACATTCCTGTGCACACGAAGCGTTTCATGATTAACCTTCATCAGGTGCGATTGGAATGACAAATAATTTATAAGAATCTAGAATAATGGCCTATAATAAACAGAACCTACTTGGCTATTAGTCATTTATTTACAGTCTTTTACTGATCTTTGAACTCGTTGTGTTTACGTCATTTTAGTTTCTGTGAAAGTGGTCTTTTGGGTTATAGCGATATCATACAAGTTCTTTGCTCATTATTTTTTCTTTGCCGTCTAACACAACGGGCTGGAATCCCATTAATCGGTATCATGCCACCACATTTCTATATCTGTCCCCCACACCAGTGCTTAGAATTCGTCTGGTCGCTGTCCTACTTGTTTCTGTATTGAGCAGGTTGAGGTTTGTCAACGGAATAGTTCGTGTTTTTGTTAGCTATTTTGTCATTCATTACTGTTTAGCTGTATATTCTCATTATTACTTTATTTTGTATTTTCATTTATAGGTATAGCAACAGTGGTTCCAGATCCCTGTCCGTCTGATATTAAAAACAGTGACATAGGTAAATACATATCTAACCAACCCATTCTTTCTTTTAGTGTTTATGTCATTTTGAATACTGAAAACGGAGCATGCAATATGCATGACTACCCGATAATACTAATTGAAAAGTGAAATATGTTGTAAAAAACTATAGAAATGATGAATATAAAGCGTAGTAGTTGCTATTAAATTGCTACATGTCAAGACAATGTACATTTTAATTTGAATTATATATTTGTGAGATAGTTTATATGTTTCTTTATCCGGAGATCTATCATGCATTTACATTTAATAACAAATTGTATTCGGTCACCTCGGGTAAAGAGAGAATCTTAAATGGAACCTTTTAATTCTTGATTCTTAATATCTATTCTACATACTTAATTCGTAACTCATACGTACTATAGACTTACGTGGGAAACTTTTCATTTACTAAGGTTTTACACAGGAGTCAGCATGTGTTCCACAGGGACACCAAAGTCACAAACTAATATATATTACGAAAAAGATTATACCTAGTAGTAGTAATATTATACATTTTAATAGAGTCAATTTAACTTATTATCAGTGGCTTGCCCATGGTCTGTGGATCTCTCCGGGTACTCCGGCCTCTTCCAACACTAAAACTGGTCGCCATGGTATAGCTGAAATATTGCTGAAAGTGGCGTTAAAACACCAAAAATTAAAACAGATCAATTAGAAAGAGTGCTTCATCTGTTCAGTGGATCATCAAAAGTTTAAATTTGAATGTGAAATAAATTGATCTATCTAATGCTTCTATTGATAGTTGCTGTTTGCAATTTACAATTAATAAACAAATTAAATGTTAACGATGAACCACTATAGTCAAACCATATAAGTAAATGTTAACAATAAAGTATTTGGACTGATTCCAACTATATATCATTATCAAATAAATATGGATAACATGCCATAATTAATGCAATAGTTATATCATTATCTGTTTAAATTACTTTCTTACAGTGGCTGATATGTGTCAGTCAAGTTCTGCAACAGAAGAAGCAAATTATGGAGGTCCCAGAGTAGACCGTCTTGTATTACGTATAATGACCCAACAGGATGACTGCATATGTCGGGTAACGTTGGACAATCAAACAGAAAACCCGGTAGATGTAGGTTGGAGCAAATATGATGGTTTTATTACATCAGCACCAGAGAAAGTTGATTGTGGACTTGCAGTTGACATAAATCATATACCTGATATGTCTACAGGAAATGTAATAGCTCCTATTGAATGTCTTGTGAACGGTACACTTCGTCACACATCACTGTTTCAAAAGAGTTATCTGCAAATTAGATCTAGGATAATTAATGGAGACTTTATCAGAGGCTTCTGCATACGGCTAATACGAGGTAACAAATCATTACAAATTGTGAATTTAAAAAAAAATCATAAACCATTAATTTTCCTTCTCCAGCGCTAACTATTAATAATACCTCGCACAGCTTGAAAAAATATTGAATAATCTATTCGAATTTACCTCATAAAGTGCATAGTCCTTATTTTATCCTGCAATGACAGCATTTACCGACCAATATAGCCTGCCCAATAATTTTTTTGATATTGGTCAGTTATAAATAGAACATTTTTTTGATATTGGTCAGTTATAAATAGAACATACAAATGTAAAACGGGACACATCGGGGGATATTGTTTTCAAATACATACACAAAATTATTTCAAATACTTTTGTCATCGTCCATTAAACGTTTATTTACGATTTAAAATTGCATGATAAATACAATACATGTGCACTGTCGAAGCATATAGGTTAATATGTGTATTCGGTGCGAAACGCGGGAAAAGGCTCGGGGAAGCCTCGCCCTTTCCCGCGTTTCTAAGCCTCATACACATATTACCTATATGCTTCGACAGTGCACAAGTATTGTATATATATAAGTACGCTGAAGAATTCGTTATACACCACTGTTTCAAAAGGGTTATCTGCAATTTAGATCTAGGATAATTATTGGAGACTTTAACAGAGGCTTCTGTATACCGATAATACGAGGTATGGCATCATTACAAATTGTGAATTTGAAAGCAGAATTATAAACCAATAATGTTCATTCTCCATCCACTAACTATTAATAATACCTCGCATAGCTTGACAAAATATCCAATAATCTATTCGAGTTTACCTCATTAAGGGGATAGTCCTTATTATATAAGTACGCTGAAGAAACAAATCATACACCATCAGAAATCCCAAATCCCAACCGCGATAAGATGGTTATTCGCACAAAAAATGGTCTATTATATGAAATGTTTGGTAAAGTGCATGTTTATTTTCCAAATAACGCATTTAAACAATCGAATCAGAAAGATGAGATTGCCTAAATAAATGTATAAGTATATATATATATATATATATTAACAATATAAACGAACGTCTGCAAGATATCTACAAAATTCAAAGCCTAAAGTTGCGAGGGAAACAACGTCAGAAATTATTTAGGGATTGTATCAACCCGAACAAAAATATACCATCAGAATCATCTGTCACTTCTGGGGAAACGACAAGGCGGAAACGAAGATTTTCAAGGCACATAGAAATTAATAGAGACCAAAATGACACAGTCGGCAATTTGTCATCAAAAGATCTAAAACCTTATGAAATTCGCATACTCTCTAAGGGACTTAATTTCTGTCTCATCCCTAGCAAAATCAATGAAGAGCAACTATCAGCTGATCACGACACATTTGCTAGATTTCTTCGAATTAAAGATTATTTCATGGCCAAAGAGAGAGACAAGGGTAGCGCAGTTGTTGTTATGGAAAACGTAGATTATTTAGAGGAGGCAAACAGACAACTGACGAATGAAAGATTTTACAAAAAACTGGACACTGACCCCACGAAAGAAGTCAGCACTAGAATAACTCAGGAGTTAACAATTATGAAAGAAAATAGTCATATTGCCAAGAACACTTTCGATTATTTGAAACCAGACAAACCTAAAGCTGGACGCTTCTATCTATTACCTAAAATTCATAAAGTCAACAACCCCGGGAGACCCATTGTTTCAGCAAATGGGCACCCCACAGAAAAATCTCCGAATTCGTCGATTTCCACCTTCGACTTCATGTAGAAGCGTTACCCTCACATTTGAAAGACACCACTGATTATCTTCAAAACTTCCTCCGGGACCATTCTTGTTTCGATGGACGTTACGTCATTATGCACTAGCATCCCACATGATGAGGGTATCGAAGCATGTCGAGAGGCCTGGGACCAACGAGCCGTTAAAGAACCACCAACGAATGTCTTGTCCAGTTGCTAACATTGGTACTGAAGTATAACAACTTTACATTTAATGGAGAGCATTTGCTTACAAATCAACGGAATCGCTATGGGAACAAAGATGGCACCTTCATACGCCAACATCTTCATGGGGAAGCTTGAAAAACTAATCATACAATATGCACCCTACAAACCAATTTCCTTCTTTCGTTTCATAGACGACGCTGACACGAAGTGGACCGACTCGGAAGAAAACCTTAATCGTTTCTTTGACCATGCCAACAATGTTCACCCCACTATAAAATTCACCCATGAATCATCCAGAAATAACATCTCCTTTCTGGATACTTACACTACCTGTGAAAATGGTATTATGTCAACTGACATATACAACAAACCGACAGATAAACATCAATACCTGTCCCCACAGAGTTGTCATCCTAAACATTGCACCAAAAGTATTCCGTACAGCCAAGCTCTCCGAATCAAACGCATATGGTCCAATGAACAAACTACAAAAAAAACGGCTTGGTGAACTGAAATATCATCTGAAAAAGGGGGGTTACAACAATGCGAGCATTAACCATTGCTTTAACAAGGCAAGTGGTATTGATAGAAAAAAAACATCCAATATAAAAAAGAAGACGAACAACAGAATGCCATTTGTCATCATATACCATCCTGCGCTCAGTAAGTTATCCAACATCGTTCGTAAGCACTGGACAACCATACAAAAACACCCATAATTGTGCAAGATCTTCAAGGAACCACCCGTCTTGGTTTTCAGGAAACCCAAAAGTTTGAAAGATATCTTGGTGAGAGCTGACATATCCCCTCGATCTGCCTACAATGGTCAGGGCCAAAATGTGATTCGAGACAATGTATGACGTGCACAAGCATCCAATGCACACATAAATGCAGTAGCACACATACAGGAGAAGAAGTCATCATATACTGCAATGCCAACTGTAAGACGGAACATATTATCTACCTCCTGGAATGTGCAATTTGTGGCCTTCAATATATCGGAGAAACTAAACAACAACTTAGTAAACGCTTGAATGGCCACAGAAGCGATCGGAATTGCAAATCTGACCTTCCACTCAGCAGACATCTCAGATCGACGGGCCACCATGATTCTTTCGGGAAACTGAAGGCCACCATTATTGACCATAACCCCAAGTGGGATGATAAAAGCATACAGGAAAGGGAAAGCTTCTGGATTAGAAAACTTAAGACCTTATCACCGAATGGAATCAATGAGAAAAAGTAATATCCTCTCTTGACTCCTTTTTGTTGGTCTCCTCCAGTCGTATTAGGACATACAGTTTGCTCAATTGGCCCAAAGTATATATCCTACACTGTGGTAGGCCGTTTTTTTAATGAGTTTGGGTATCATACCGTTTTCAAAAATATTATTGACAGTGCTATTTGATACATTAAACAATAATGTCTCATTTCTATTTTTATTTCTAATTAAACATTTATTTAAATGTGTAGCCCTATTGTGTATTTATATTATTGTTATTGTACTTTTATTTATTTATATGTGGGATTTTAATTCTTTTATGTATGTATTCTTATATGAGTAACTTCCGGTTCTTTTGTCCCGCACATTGACCGTCTAAAACGTTTTTTGAAATTGTAAAGTCGCCATATTGGTTCGACATTTTATTCAATTAGACATTGATAAAGTCCCTTGGTGGGACGAAAATGTTGTCATTCAACAAAGTGTTTAATTCTTTATCACTTTGTTTTGTGTTCTTGGTGTTGTCTTACAAACCATTTTAGACGTTTATAATATATTTTACTTGTATAGTATCGTTATACCGCAACGATCCAACACCCCGTGATATTGATCGTTGACTGGTTTTTCAGACGTTGTATATATATATATATATATATATATATATGTGTGTTATATATTCCATCGTTCAAATTATAGGAATGATAAAATATTTTGTTACAGATGTTAGCGCAAACAATTGTCTTAATTACTGGACATGTTAAGTGTGTGTACGTGTTGTTTATTGACGAGAGAAACATTTGACATACACGTTATGTATGCATGATATCAGCTACATGTATGTATTCATATTTGACTTATTATAATTACCTAGCTAATAGGCGTCTCTTCATTGTTATAGCTATGAGGTGTATAACATTACTATCAATATTATTTCAGTTTCAATGTTAGATGAAACTCATTGATTTGTCAAAAGTCACCAACAAACTTATCACATACACCATGCCACGGGCGCGAATGGAACTCAGTTTCAGTGATTTTAGTCGATGACATCATATATATTGTCAATCCAAATTCCATATGATTACGGTCATGGCATCGCTTGAAATAACTCTGGAATATATTTATGAATATACATTTACATAATGAGCAGTATAAGAAGCAATAGAAACAGATTGTTGTTCTTTGTAAACTTGGAAATATAAAACATAAAAACAGTACTTTCACTTATATTCAACGTATGACAATATTTCAGATATCACCATTGACCATTCACAAGTTTTACGAATTGACTGTGATGCTCCGATGACAACAGAACAGACAACCGAAAAGATAACAACATCTGATGCACCGCAAAGTTCCCCACAAACGCCTGTTTCGGAGAAATCAACCACAAACAGCTCAAACATAGATACTACAACTACTGTTACAACGACAAATGTTAAACATCAATCGATAACTACAACTACAGACACGACAACAGGTAAAAGTCTAGTTACACTAAGTCATGACATGTTAAAGCTAAAGATACACATACATGAAATATTGAATAATAATTTTAGATTGGAATTTCCAAAACTTAATAAATGAATTGTAAATTTAAAAGCAACAAACCTTCATAAGAACTACATGTATATTGTGCAAACTGTGGTCAGATTTCTTAATCAAGTTCAGCTTCATTTGTTTGTAGGAGGTCTCATGTCTTATTTACGTTATTTGTGTTTGTTTGCGTATAGCGGTATCCACCACATATTGTGTTGTGTTGTTTGCTGTGCTCGTGTTCGTCTTTTGTCTTGTGTGCCAGATGTAGCCAGTTTCTGTGGATTGTCCATTCTTGATTGTCCCTTTTGTTTTCTCTAACGTTTATTTTCTACTCTTTGACATGGTTGATGTACCTTGGTAAGTAACCTTCAAAATACATATTTTGGTTGTTTTAATCTTTTGCCTGGTATTTTATTGACCTTCGATGGCCTTTTTCTACTTGTGCCAATATATTTTTATAATATTTATGGACCGCATCAATGAGACAATTAACCATAATATAGTCTCCTCTACATGCAATTTGTGGTATGCTAAGAGGCAATGCTATGCTTATTTTGGCAAGTGACAAGATGAAACAATTTAAGGTCTATCAGTGGCTGATTGGACACTAAATTTGCGGTTTGGGCAGTGATCATTGAACACATATATTGAGGTATGGACAGATGACATAAGGGTAATAACAAAATTACCGAACACTGAGCAATCTTCCAAAAGGGAAAGGCAAAACTCCTATGTCAACAAACAGACAAAATCATTTATCAACCGGAAAACTGGGAAAACCGCAAAGGCCCTGACTTGGTACATGCATTTCCAAAGAAATGGTGGGTTGAATCAGATTTTACAGACGACATATGACACACTGAGGGGTGGGCCATAACAATTGGACTATAATTGTAAGAAAGGATATGGATGTAAATGCACCCGAAAGCCTATTCAACTTTCCACTTCGACACAACTTAAAGTAAAGAGACATCGCCTTTATTTTTGCCTTATTTCTCACAACCACATTATGGTCATTAATAATTAGTACAACTGAGTGTGAAGAAGCTCATATACCAAAGTTGAGCGGTTTTCTATCCTTCTATCGATAAACGCTCCATTTTAACATCTTTGTTGTTCTGATGATATTTAAAGAACGAATAAGGGTTATTTGACACTAATTTCGAAGTGCGACTCCGTCCCATTGCGAACTCATGTATACACAGGTGACCTTGGCTGATTTGATGCATATATTAACCGAGATTTTGAAGTGGACTTGTACAAAGCAATGGAGGTGTTCGTATCTGCTTCAGTTCATTTATCAACAAAAAGTACTCTGGTTTTGGTATAAGTACCCTTTTCAGAGATTCATATTTCTTATATAACTCATTTTTGAACGTATCTTCTACTGAAAGCTCCATACTGACAACTGATACCTGAACCATAATGGCCCAAATATTTATAGGCCAAGGGATTTGGATGTTCAAACAAGTGTAATCTTAGTGTAGCTTTAAGGACACAGGCTGATTAGTACAAAACAAAGACAAAAAAGTTAAAAGAAAATGTAAAATAAACAGTTGTAAGAACTGTTCACAAAGTGTAATCTTAGTGTTGCTTTAAAAGGACAAAGGCTGATTCGTACAAAACAAACACAAAAAGTGTTTACAATATTTGACATAATGACTGAAATAAATTCACATTCAAGCAATCTGTCAAATAATAGACAAACAAAACATGAAAAAAAAACAAAAAAAAATAGTTTTTTACAATACTTGACATATTGATTGAATTCAAAATTCCATATCAGGCAATTTGTCAAACTGCGGGCATTTATTTTCAGTCATTTGGCCAAATGACTGGAAATTTTAGTCATTTGGCCAAATGACTAGCGGTCAGAGGCATTTGACCAAATGACTGAAAATTTCAGTCATTTGGCCAAATGACTGGTTTGTCACATTGACTGTGACATATATATTTATATTATATTCCACAACAATGACGTTTTATCTTTAATTTGTGTTATATTTATGTTTAAATAAATTATAAACGCTACAATTTTTAACAAACGTTACAATTTTTAGTTTTTTGTTCGGATACATAATAAGATTTACATATAGAGATTCCAATAACTGTAAAGAAATAATTAAAATCAAAAGAGTATTTATCAAAAAGTTTATAGCCTAGGACAATGTGTTTTAATGTTATAAGTCTGTCAATATTAATCTTTTACAGTAGCTGATTAATTTGAGACCATTTTAAAAACAATATTTACAAGAAATTAAATGGCTTTAGTAAATGGCTAGACCCAATATGATAACCACTCTTTATGTTTAATAAAATAAAATTGTACCAGACAATTTACAAGTACTAGAGTGAGTGATTATTGTTTAACGCCAAATGAGCAATTGTTCAACTATATCATGGCGAAAACAAGTTACATTTTAATGAGATGATGATGATGTCTGCTTTGTACTAGTCCGATACGCTTAGTCTATTATTTATAGTGCGAGCTCAGTGAAACAACAGTCCGGCGGTAGATAAGTCGCTCCCTTCCGACACATTATTCTCATTCCTAGCAAACCAGTCTATTTTTTAACAAACTTAACAAATGCCAAATTCATAGTAGTTGATTTGACTCCACCAGCACCCAAATCCAGCATCTACCTCTCTCGAGGAATGAACACCAAGAATTACACCACCGAGGAGGTTTTCAGACGATGTGATGTTTTTGCCATCAATTGACGTAATGCTAACATTACGCACTATTAACGTTATTTGTGTTCTCTTTGCGTATTGTGGTGTCCAATGCATATTGTGTTGCGTATTTATTGTTCATGTCTTCTTCGTTTTGTGTAGCCTATGTTGCCAGTTTCTCTGGATTGTCCATTTTTGATTGGTCAGGGAATATAGATCCTAAGCCGGGAATGTCACATTATATACCCTGTCTGATAGCTGAATAACATATGGTAATATTCTTTCTTGGTACCTGTAATTTTGTATCGGTCGATTAATTAAAGAACTACGAAACAGGGTTTTATAAGTTCACCTGTACCTTTGCAAAACTCAAGTTTGGCGGGGTTTTCAAATCGATATTTGCACGTGCAGTACAGGTAAAACTTTAAATTTTCTAAACTGTATTTCAACATGACAGGTCGAAAACTGTCAGATGTAGAACGATGGCAAGCGGCTGGAATGATAATTGGTGGTATGTCATACAGAAAGACGGCTGAACGATTCAATGTAAGCCACTCGATCATTGTTCGATTGAAGCAGCGCGTGAACCAAACCGTGAATGTAAAAGAACGCCAGAGGACATGACAGCCTTTGAAAACGACTCCAAGAGAAGATTTTGTCATTAGAGGATTTCAGGAGAGAAGTAGCCAGATGGTGAACCCACTGGGTCATTACTAAACGTAATGATTTGCCAACAACACTTTGTACCACACTTGATTCTGTAAGTCCAGTTCTTTATCCTTCTATAGATACAATATTGATAAAACTATGTGTTTTGTTAACTATGCCAGTAGCAAGCGCTACTGCTGAAATGCCATTTAGTGTACTGAGACGTTTGAAAACTTATGTTAGGTCGACCTTAAGATTGATGCATATATTAACCAAGATTTTGAAGTGGACTTGCACAAAGCAATGGAGGTGTTCGTATCTGCTAAGACAAGAAGGGCATATATTGGACAATTTTAGGAAATTCTTGTCTATCAAAGTCATTAAAATAGTGCTTGATTCTGTTATATGAAACCTTGAAATGGCCCCAGATTTTGCATCTCTTCAAAAAAAATCCCAGACCCCCTCCGCCTCTCAAGAATTATGGCGTGCATACTATTAAGCCTCAGCTACGCCCCTGTTGATTGACGGTGAACCAGCGTAATCCGCAATGTCAAAATATTGCTGAATTAACAAGCGCAAATGTGGAAGAATGGCGGCGATTCCCACATGAGAGGCCTCGTATCCTAGTTCGTGGAATAAATAGACGAGTGCGTAGCTTTGGCTACTAATTAAATGTGCTTCCGTCTTCATTCAAAAGTTCTCGAAAAAATTATGGCTCGTTCGTTTTCGTAAACTGTTGAAAAACAATAACCAAATAAAACATTTTTGAATGTACATGTTATCCCCTTTTTCCATTTGTAATAACCAACCATTTGATTTCTTAATCAGCTTCAAATCCGATTCAAAGTGTAGCCCATGTTCTAATCCATAATGAAATATTTCCAAAAGAGCATTTCGTGTTCAACTTCTTTCATCTTAAAATAAATACTGGGTGGTTCTTAACTTTTTGTCGAAGTGTATATATAGAAATATTAGAAATATTAGAAAAGTCGATAATGTAGAATTTAAATTAAGAGAAGAATCACACCATCAAAAATTTAGATCAACTAAATATGTAAACGTGACATTGAAGAGTATTTAATAAAATATTTGTTGTTGTTTGTATGAAACTTGAACATCAAGTAACAAGGAAGTCAGGTTATATTACAAATCGTATATATACCTTAGGTACTCGTGACAAACACGAGACGTATTAGTATTTGGGATATTGCCAGAATTTATTTTAAGAAAAGCATATATGCAACATTGAAACTGATTTAATAATTAGATTTAGATTAAAATAATTAATTTGATCATTATATTATTATATGCTTTATGAATTTATTCAGGTTATGAATAAACGTTACAGAATACCGAAGCGGCAATCAAGAATGGAACATTCAGAGAAATTGGCTTCATTGGGTACAATAGACACAGGGCGCAGACAATCAACATTAAACACAAAACAGAACACTAAAAATAGCAACATGGCCCCCATCAACACCACAGTGAGTGAGTCTTAGCTGCTCGCGAATATTTTATCCCCCCCCCCTTTATAAAAAAACCGCTGGAGATTACAAAACAAAGCAGTTCTACGTGTAATATTTCAATCTTTAGCCCTCTAACATTTAATACAGATGAGAGGAGGGTTGGGATCCCATTAATAGATTTAATCCCGCCATATGTGTATGCCTGTCCCAAGATAGTACCTGGATTTCCAACGAAATATGGTATTTTTGTGTTCAATGAGTTAAGGTGAGACGAGTATTCGTTTTGTTTATATTAATGGTATTGTTGACCATCACTCTTTAAACTATTCTTTCATAACTAAAAATTAATTGTTTTTTCAGCCTTTTGACTTTGAGCATACATGATGAAGGTTACTCCATAAACAGGTTACTCCATAAACATGTCATGCAATCGTAACTACTCGGCCATTCTCGCTACCCTGCAAATAACCTCGTACGTACATAGTAGAAATTCTTCTTAAATTGTTTGCTGGAAGCTAAGTTAAGCTAAGCGCACACAAATATAGTCCACGAAAATCTAATATGGAAGACATACTAAGTAAAATCGAATCATGCAAAACTAATTAAAACTGTAATTGAAATATAGAACATTGCTTAAGATATAACTTTATCAAACTTTCATGTAACGGACATGTGAAAAGTAGTGCGATTTACACGCCTAATGCATACGAGGTTATTTGCAGGGTAGCGAGAATGGTCGAGTAGTTACGATTGCATGTCATGTGCACTAAATTTGATATTTATGTTTTTATTAAAGAAAGAACAAATCTTACCTGTAATCACCCACCTGTAAATTTTGTAAACGCAATTTACCAATGTTATTTAAAATCAAATGATTTGCCTCTGTACTATTAACATCGGTAGTGCATTGCTCAATAGTGTTTTTAGCAACACAATAATATTTTATTCAAAGGTTTGTTACATATATAATGAGAGGCCATGCTCCTCTCAATATATATATATATATATATATATATATATACTAGTTAAAAAAAAGAAACGTTACATCAGTTTATCATATTTTGTGTTCAGCAGGTGCTCCATACATATGTTTTTAATCAATTATTATAACAATTAGGTTATTAGCCTATCGATTCCGCCATTGTTATTTTCGGGAATTCACGTTTTTCATCTTTTCGATAATTTAAAATGTATGCAGGGGTGCTCAATTAGAATTAACGGTCATAAACTGTGTCGTTTGCAAATGTAAGTAAAAGGCCACTTCACCAAAACATTTTTCTACACGTTAGGCTATGCCCCGCTTACTTCAAAATGAGAAGGAACGTGCCGTTGTGATGTTTGAGGCCGGAATGGCACAAACAGATATAGTAAACCATTTTAATTGCTCAAGAATGACAATTTAAAGATTGCTCGTTCGTGTAAATAAGGGTAATAACAAAATTACCGAACTCCGAACAATCTTACAAAGGGAAAGTCAAAACTCATAAGTATATAAACAGACAAAATCAGTCAACAACCGGAAAATTGTGAAAACCGTAATGACCCTGACTTGGTACAGACATTTCTAAAGAAATGGTGGGTTGAATCAGATTTTAAAGCGCCAAATCACCCGCTTTCATTACAGCTCAAAGGTTCCGCTGTCACTATAACAGTATTTATAATAATACTGGAACGAAATAGGTAAAATAGTTGTCAATTCAGAACCAAGTCAAGTGAAGCAAATGTCAAAAACAATTTTAAGTCACACATTGATAAAAAAATATGCTTAACATTTTTGTTGGCCTCCTTATCTTTATACATTTTCACTATATGAAAATGCATCGTGTAAGAGCAACCGGCACAACATCTGATCGTCGACGTAGTGGTAGACCACGAGAAACGACGTTACGTCAAAACAGACACATCACACTAAACCACTTACGTAATCGCTTTGTTACTACTGTGGACACAGCAAGGTGAATCCCTGATATACGTAACAAGAGAATTTCTGACCAAATAGTTCGTAATCGGTTGCGTCAGTCTGAAAAATGTGATCACATTCTATGGAAATGATGTACAACTTTAATATTTTAATGCTTACTTGTGTGTACTAAAGATAATGATAATTTTCCACCTTTTCAGTCAGCTATACATTTCTATTCCGGGGTATAAGGTTATGTGAACCTGCTCCTCTCCAGATTGATGTCAGATCTACATGCACGACATATCAGAAGGGGGTGGGGCAGTCTACGCCTCTTCACTACGTGCCAAGCATAGAAATATAGAATCGACCTCTGGTGGAGGTTAATGTTCACATTTTTTAACTTGTTGGAAAGTCGATTCAAATGTTTATACCTTTCTCGTAGTTAGAATGACTATCAAAGACTCTATAAAGGTCATGCACACTAAACTTGATATTTACGTTTGTATTACTATCACTAGGTCGCTTCCTCTGCTGGTGGACTATTAGTCTCCGGAGGTATCATCTACCCAGTAGTCAGTGTTACTATCACTAAGTCGCTTCCTCTGCTGGTGGACTATTAGTCCTCGCTGGTATCATCCAACCAGTAGCCAGTGTTTCGGCACTGACATTCTTTATTAGATATATTTATAATTCAAATTGTACAGTTACTAAATAATGTAATTTTTACTAAATAAGGGTAATAACAAATTACCGAACCTCCCGCTCTCATTACGGTTCAAAGGTTCCGGCTGTCACTATAACAGTATTTAAATACAGGAACAAAATAGGTAAAATAATTGTCAAAGCAGTACCATATTCGACAAGATCTTGGTATCGGAATATAAACTTTTTAAGAGATCGAATAAGGCGATTCTTTTTATAGCCCTGGTCCAGTAGCCTGTTTCTCAGCCTGTATATCAATGGAAGAAATTCTGCAAATCTAGAATTATTGATAGATAAAACGTCATCAATATACCTGTATGTGAAATTAAAGGCTCTAGCCTCATGAATCTTCTTATCTTTTACACGCTTTTGAAGAAACTCCGACTCATATGAGTATAACAATAAATCGGCTAGAAGAGGGGCACAATTCGTACCCATTGGTATGCCGACGACGTGCTGAAACAGTGTCCCTCCAAAGGAGACAAATGTGTTATCGATGAGGAACTCCAGCATTCCTCGGAGTAGCATGTTTTACCTTTTTGAATTTTGTTTGAAAAATATGTGGAATTGTAGCCTAACACAACACATTTTGAGCAATAGTTTCTATGACTAAAAGCTTTATGAATTGTTTCTTTTAAAACTATTGTTCTCCTCCCTCGGGCATATGTGACCATAGCCAGATTATTGGCTATCCTATTTATGCCCTTTTGGTGTTCTTAATCAATCAGATGGTTTTTTATTTGGTTTTCCAATCTTTTGAATTTGAGCGTACATAATGGAGATTATTGCAGAAACGCCTAGTGCGTATTAAATATGATATCTGCTTTTTTATTATTATAATATAGGATGCTATATTACAATATCATATGGAATAAATTGACATCCGATATTAACAGGGGCCGTCGAGGTCGGGATCGAGCGGTAGTTAGATATACAACTACATGTGCAATCAGTGCCTATAACCACTGAGGTTGTGAGTTCGAGCCCCGTTCATTGTGAGGTGTACTCGATACAACATTATGCGATAAAGTTTATCAGTGACCAGCGACGGTCGGTCGTTTTCTCCGAGTAATCCACCAATGAAACTTACCGTGACGATATGCATAAAATATCATTGAAAGTGGCGTTGAACATCATAAATCAAACTAAACCAAACCGATATTTAGCAGATATCTTTGGTATTTTATTGAAAATATAAACATTGTGCTTTAACTAGAAAGACCACAAAGAACTTTGCTCCATTAATAGTTTGTACAGATATTGACCACGTTAATGTTTATTTCCTTTTAGTAAATGGAAACTGGGGTTCGTGGGGAAGCTGGACTCCGTGTAACAAGACGTGTGTTGGAGGAACAAGGACGCGGCATAGATCTTGTAACAATCCAACACCAGTAAATGGCGGTTCTCCTTGCCCAGGATTGGACTATGAAACGGTATCATGCTCTACAACTATCTTATGCACAGGTATTTCGATAATCTGTTGTTTAGCATAATATATCACATAATATATCACAATGACGCATATTATCACAGTATTTCGAGAATTAGGCATTCACATCAATAGGTGATATTAAGATATAATAATCACATCGAAAAGAAAATGTCCCAAATACCGTTTGCACTCTTTATGAATTGGTCTAACGTATGCTTTTATTTTCAAATCCTCATACAAGTCACAATGAACAAAATCAAGGGGTACATATACTCATTTCATACGAAAATGTTTAAAGTGTCTGGTCAACTCACATTTCGAAAGAAACAAAAATCCTTTTTTATCCATTTTTGAAATGAAATCTACTAAATACTCAATAGTTTTGACCAGATATTTGGTTAGTATTATGTTGTACTTTTGCATATACTCTCAATTTGTTGTGTATCCAATACTTTTATTTATATATACTTAGCATTTATATGATAAGCTTTGCATATGTTTAACGAGCGGAAGTAAACTACCCATAACATCACTCTCAGACTGATAACCCATATCAGGAGCGTCTCATGCAAACAAATATTTACCTGTGCCTTTCGTGCAAGTCAATTCCGTATTTCCGGTGTCGTCTCTATACAAGCATTAACTGACACACACATATTAGTGGGTGATAGGATCTCATCCTGGTTCACAAAAAATACTTCTTATTGATCACAATTCACGGGAAGTAAATGCTGATGATCAAACATCTTTAAAAATATGAAACCCAATGTGACTTGTTAGCTGTACGTATTTCCCTTGCTACATCCCTACTAATCGTGTCAGACAGAATCAATGCAGGTGACGACTAATGATACCTATACTATTGACACATCGAGTCAAGAGAGAAACAATTATGTCGTCAAAAAGACCACATTAAACAAAATCATCAAGAAAATATTACGTGCTAGATGATAATAACGGAGTACGTAAAATAATTATTAATGAAAACGATTCACGGACAATGTTCTCGTCACGATTCACTGTAAATAAAAATCGTCAAGAAAGAATCACATCTTCTAATCTTCTAATGTTTCAAAATCCATTTATAGGAAATGTTGTCATTACCTATTTATAGGGGTTGAGATAATCTTGCTTGACAATAGTGGTCTGAAAATATATCTGTTTAATTCACAATTAAGCGTCCATATAAAGTCATTGACTTTTAAATATTAATTTTGTATTATTTTTCTCGTAAAAACAATTTGTCGGAAGTATAAATCATAAAAAAATTAATACACGACTTTTCCATATCATTCCACCTATCTTCCCTCGACTGTGTCACGGGCTGGTATGTGGTCCTTGGGATGATACCGGGGCTGACATGGAAAAGGGCATGTGTTCTACGGCGCTGGACATAAGACTAAGCGATTGGTGCGACAGTGTATCAATAGTGTGAGTTCAAATTCCGTCGAGCGAAGAACAAAAATTTGTCAGCTCATAGATCTAATTCTAACACTGTTTGGTTGGATTTTCAGACGTGTATGAATATTTAGTATTAGCCTAGTATTGCAAGTAACTTTGATATCCAGTGGGACAGATATATTGTATGGTTGTCACCTGCGCGGATGTTTGTATAATATACTTTATTTCCTGTGACTGTATGATGAATTCTTCATCATCCCATACAACATATTAAAAATTGCTGAGCTAGATTGCTGTCAAATTATAATATTAAGTGTATATATATCATCTACACACGCTTAGACACATGTATTATATCTATATCTAGCTTTTCGTTATGAGACAAGGTAACACTTCGACTATTGAAGCTATATTTTCATATAGCGGATGTGGCCGAGTGGTCTAAGGCGCTGGACATTAAGGTTAAGCGATTGGTACTGCAGTGTATCAATGGTGTGAGTTCAAATCCCATCGAGGGAAGAACAAAAATGTGCCAGCTCAAAGATCTAATTCTAACACTGTTTGGTTTAATTTTCAGACGTGTGTAATATGTATATACTATATATATATATATTATGTCGTTATTAAACGGGTATTACGGGTCATAAGTTCCCATTCAAGGTTTTTCTTTGAAATGAGTAAAGCTACACTAAAATCAATATACCGAAGTGGAACAAGATGACACCCGATTCCGTTTCTGACAACCTAAATTATGATATTGGATTCATAACCAAACCCGTGAGTGATTAATTCAAAAGGATCCTTCTCATGTACACAGCTGCATAAAAACGATTGTTGCAACACTATATTTTAAAAATAAAGAATAATATTTTATTATTTCATCCTTAAATAATATTAATCACATTCCTTCAATTTGTACATGCCCAATGCTAAAAATTTAATATGCTTTTAATTTTGCAATTGCAAATGATATAATACTTAAAAAGAAACTTGTTGATCCAATGAATCTACATTTGTTTTGGACCAACCTACTGCCCCAGTCGTTGTCAATGTTGTGTGTCGAACGACATCAGCTGTTGCACTGTGGAGAACAGAGATTAACGGTGGATCAAAGCAGGAGTTCTATGTACAGTATTGGAGAATATCACAGTCTTCATCGTCAATGTTATCACTATCCATACCTGATCCTGGTATGACATCTGACCTACAATACACAGTCAACAACTTGGTACCAGAAACATTGTATATATTTCAAATAATCACAAGGAATGACTATGGGGATGCGTTCACAAAGTCAGTGAATTGTACTACTGACCAAAGTATGCATGACATAGTATATATTATATTTTAGTACATTATTTATCAATTTATATTTACTCTTTTGTTTCATCTGTTCCAATTTGCTGTACTTTAATCCATTAAATAACCGTTCAAAAAGAGAAGCAGAAGAAAGGTAGACAATACAATGGCCAAGATCAAAAGGACAATAACGATCTTATAACATTACACAGAAACTTAAAGATCGATAAAGATATACATCAACATTAATAGCAACATCGAATAAACGACGCTACACATTACATTATACTGGTTTCACTGTGATCATATTAGCTTTCTCCTATAGCTCATTCCATGTGACACATTTTTACAGTAACTAGTTTTTTTTAACTTGTTACGAGTATAGCTGTAAAACTGTTCACTTCATGTTACACGACAATCAATCAATCAATCAATCAATCAATCAATCACTATTAAAGCATTGAATGGTAATTCATACCAGACAATACTTCATAATTACATACATAAGTCCAGAAAATTTATTTGATCTGATCTATTCTATTTTTCAGGACAAATCCTTGCCTCAAGTCGTCCAGACAGTAATGGACTATTTGCAGCTGGAATCTCGGGATTGGTCATTGGTTTCCTCTATATCATGTTTGCCGTTTCACTTGTTGTCTTTTGTCGTAAGTTGTGTCTTTAATATACAGCAAGGCATGTGCATGTACGATTATTACAAAAGTAGCTAAAACATCAAACTGTATCTATGTCAATGTTAACATCTTTATAAACATTATAGTTTAAACCAACAAATGTATTAGTTAAGTAACAGTGCCGTCTTAAACAAAAAGGTGTTATCCTAACTGGTTAGATTTACCTTACTGGAAATGTCATGACTTTCATACTTTCGTGGATTGCTAAAATAAAGCAGTGTATATTTAACCATTACAGGCTTTCGACTAAAGAAAAAGGACGAAATGAGGTATTTATGTTCTTAGTTTTTATTTTAAAATGTTTTCCTTCATGTTTAATTGATTTCGGTAGTCAAAATCATATTAGGAATTATTAAGCCCTCAGATTTCTGCTGAATGACATCTTGTGCAGGTGCGCTATTTAGCTTTATGAATTTATATTACAAACCAGTAATGGTCAACAAAATAACAAACCACAACAGCACAAACCGCTCTAACAAACCTCAATATAAATACATCTGTCAAGTGAATTTAAATGAAACAGTTATATCAATAATAAATCGCAAACGGACCAAATATAATTATTGTTTCACATTTCACATAATGAATACATTTTCGTACAACTCTGTTTAAAGAATATCATGTTTCTCCTATCTCTATTTAGTGTAATGTTGTTGGCCAATTTTAAATATTCCATGTCAGACTATGTCTGGTTGGTTTCATTCTGATTATGATACAATGCATTTTATGGAAACTTTTTGATTTCAAACTCTGTTAAATTGTACGTATAAATTACTACATTATGATATTTTCTTTTTGTAGACTTATTTTATAAGTGCTATTATACAATATTAGTATAAGCCGTATTTGTCACAATGATAATTCCATTATCTATTCTTAGGTCTAACAATTATACAGATTTCAAAACGTGTACTAGATGTAATCCTGTAGTGACAGATTCTTATGATAGTTTAGAAACGGCAGCCATTGGTATGTGTGTTGATGAATAGTAATATATAGACACGATCTCGTATTTAACGACGAAAATATTTTTTTTGCATTTCTCCGAACTGTATTATCAAAACTAATTCTCTAGTACATGGTTTGGTTTGGTTTAGGATGCCTAACGTCACTTTCAACAATATTTCAGTTATATCGTGACGGTTTTATTGGTGGAGGAAACCGGAGTACCAGGAGAAAACTCCGACCTGTCGCAAGTCACTGACAAATTTTATTACATAATGTTGTAACAAGATCACCTCACCATGAACGGAGTTCGAATTCCCAACAACTTTAGTGGTGATATGCACTGATTGAACAGATAGTTGTACATCCAACTACCATACGATTCACCACGACGGCCCCCTCTAGTATATGGAAACGCACAAGTAGTCATTGGTCACTTTATAACTAATATGTGATTAAAAATAACAAATATACTTAATTATAATATAACTATGCAGTCATCAAGTTTCGTTTAACAGCTACGCATCTAGCCTATAATAAGATGAGTGTGAAGATACCAATGGGGTAATCAGAAGCTGTATATCGAAGAAGAACAGACAACGCAATGGACAAAAGAAAAAGTACAAACAACGATCTACAAAACATGCATATAAAACTAAAGATCGAGTAAAACGAACTAATATTGTGTCCATTGTTTGGGAGGCTTAACAGTAATTTCGATGATAACGTGCATTTTATCAAAAGTGATAAAACCAACAAGCTGTGAAATCATAGGCAGAGATATGACTTTGTGGAGATAGCAAGCTTTTGTGAACAGACCAGGTCACTCCATATTATACCGCGTATTTGTGCATGCTCTATTGTAAGTGACAATGTTACTGTTGTTTTTGTTCAACATTAACTCTTGTTGATGTGTAAATGTCACGTTTACAATTAATACAATTACATGCTTTTGTAGAAGTGAATATAAGTTTTTATTGACCTGTAAAATAATATTGACCGAAGCCGAAGGCTGAGGTCAATATTGTTTTTGTAGGTCAATAATAACTCATATTCACTGATATAAAAGCCTGTAATTGCTTTATTACATACTATGATGCTTATGACGTCAATGGCGTCATCTGGTGAATATTACTTCCAGCAGGTAAATACCATTGTTTATTGACTTTACTTAGCTAATGTACGAACATTTATAGTCATTATGTAATAATATATTTTATATTTACAATCCCTACGGTATACATGTAGGCTTTACAGCTATTGACTATCTTAAGGAAAACGGCCCATATAGAAAGCTGAAATAAAAATACATTGGTATAAGTACCACAATGTTCGTCATAACTACATAATGATTATAATTTATGTTCTCAGTTTGCTATAAAGGTTATACATGACTCAGAAATTATAATCAAATACTAGAGAATATAATACTATATTGAAAATAAAAAAAAAAAGTTTCTATGTTACTTGTTAATATTTATCGTTTACAGGAACAACTGAAGTAAACGAGAACCAAACAGACAGAATGTAAGCTTGTTCAGATCAATTTAATCACATTGCCATGTTATTTTGTTTACACTACATTGTGATACGAATTAATCAACTTACGCAAGTTGTAAAAGTTTCAGTAAATATATTATACTGAATACATGCCCACGGAAGCAACCATTGCTCCCGAATATGTCCTGTCTACGTTGTTATTAACCCTTCTTACATAACAGCGTTATTTTTTATATTATTTAAGCAGTCACTGGCAAATCCATAGAAATAGGAACATGTATATTGTTGTGTAAGAAACTAAAGAAAACTTTAATTGAAATAATAGATTAAAATTATTATCGAATGTCACATGCAAGTTCACTACCCAAATCGGCATAATAGACTATCCATATGCTTAAGCGAAAAAAGTCCAGTGCATACTTCTTTTTTGTCGTAGCAATCGAACAACTTCGACTTCGTATTAACTGTCAGCACTTCTCCATGCATAATGAGTTAACAGCCTATTTATTTTGTAAGAACAGTTTAATTATTCCTGACTGATGTTGATGAGATATCAATACTAGAATGACCATTGACATATGTCTATATCACATTGGTCTTGATACCAGTGTTGTGATAATACTGGCCGTTACGTCAATACACCATAGAATCTGAAGTTGCCATCTCAATGTTCTGCTCATTGGGGATATATCTATTCCAAAGAGACACCAGTAGCGATTGATATCTCTACACAGGTACACGGACATATCAAAGCAATGTCATTTTTTTAAAGTGTATTCTAAAAGGAATTTACAATAGTGGAAACAAAAACTTAGGCAATCATGTTATGCTCAATAGGTTCATAATGTATTTGTGTTTATGTTCCAATCTAGTATTGCTACCTACGAGGAAAGTATGCCAATCGAGAATACTGCCCACACTGACCAACATCAAACCAAACACCAAAAAGGTACTATTATTGTTTTGTATTTTTTAGTTCTCTTTCTTTGCTGATCAAAGTATTCTAATATAAATGATATGAAACTTTGTCCCGCAGGATAGGTAATTTCTATTAACGTTTGGGTCAATATAATGGATACATCAATGTTAATACAAATATCTATATACGTAAAACGGAATGTTGATAATACATACTTTCTATTTTAATTATATCCGTGGTCAATTCAAACTATTTATAATTATGAATTTCATGTCACACCCTGAACAGGTTTAACTGACTTTATACTGCTGTTTGCTTGATGGAGATTAACGTCACTTTCAACAATACTTCAGCTATATCGTGAAGGTCAGTTTAATTGCTGGAGGAAACCGAGGACCAGAAGAAAACCACCGATCTGTCGCAAGTCACTGACAATCTTTATCACATAATGTTGTACACTTCGCCCTGGTCAATATTCGAGCTCACAACATTAGTGATGATATGCACTGATTCCATAGGTAGTTGTAAATCCAACTACCATACGATCACGGCCACGACGGCCCCCTGCTGACTTTATCTTTGCTAGGTTTATACATATAACGTTTAAACAGTGATAGTTAACATTTTTTCCTGTATTAAAACACGAGTAAAACCACTTCTCACTTTGAATCATTAAGCATGAAAAGACGCAAAGTATGCCCATGGAAATATAGAACTGGCTTGGGACATACAAGAAAGGAGGAGGGGCTAAGCAGATGCATATGATCTACCACCCCCTCTTGATAATTGTGAGTCCAACGGCAATACAACGAATTATTGAAACGATTAGAACTATTCCTTTGTTATTCGTGCGTGTACAAACATAGTGCTATCTTAACGTTATTAATCTGTTCTAACTGACACAGCAAGTAGGATAGATAATGAATACCAAACTACAAAACACTGACATGATGTAAACATGTACCCAATGAATTTAAAGAACATGCAACAACACTAACTGACAATTTGTTTTCAATATATTTGAAGGTGCATTGTCTTCATATAGACCACATTAGGACAGAATGCAATGAGTAAATCTTCTCATTTATTTTCAGATGATATAGAGAAACAGGTGAAGATTCGTGAGAACATGAACGTTTAGTTACATTAGTTGTTTTTTTGTCTTGTATTTAGTTGACCTGTTAAATCAGTTGTATTGTGAATGTTCTATAATACATTTTTTTTTTGTCTCTAGACTCTGATTGTATTGAAGCTAATTAGGTATTCATCAACATTTATCAACAGTGAAGATGTTATTTGTTTTGTTGTGGTCTATAAATGTAATCTGTGCTACAATATGTAAACCTCAACTTATAAGATATATATATATATATATATATATATATATATACGTCTGAAAATTAAACCAAACAGTGTTAGAATTAGATTTTAGAGCTGTCAAATGTTTGTTCTTCCCTTGACGGGATTTGAACCATACCATTGATACACTGCAGCACCATTCGCTTAGCCTTACGTCCAGCGCCCTAGACCACTCGACCACATCCACTCCCTATATATATATGGTTGGTAGAGATTCCCTTAGACTTTATATATATATATATATATAGTGGATGTGGTCGAGTGGTCTAGGGCGCTGGACGTAAGGCTAAGCGAATGGTGCTGCAGTGCATCAATTATGTGGGTTCAAATCCCGTCGAGGGAAGAACAAATATTTGACAGCTCTAAAATCTAATTCTAACACTGTTTGGTTTAATTTTCCGACGTATATATATATATATATATATATATATATAACTGAACTATACAGTACCTAACAATGTTATTCTAATGCAATGTGTTCGTATCGTCGGATTTGATTGGTTACTATTCTACGTAAAATTCTCAATCCAAAATTCGTAACTAAGAGGGTCACCATCTTTAAAAGGTGAAATCCTACATGTCACATTTACAACAATACACACAAATAATTAAAATCCCTATCTTGCAAACTTATTTTAGTTTAACATTTATCAAAGTTGAACGTACACGAGACCAAAAAAAAAAACCTCTGATCTTTACGTTTTAGAATGGAAGTCTTCATATGGTGTCATGTTGTTTATGTGCCAAAGTCGGCGACAGAATTTCGCGGAATTTTAATTTGTGTGATTTTTAGATCCAGGGATATGCAATAATACTTTTTTATGTTCAGTATTGCATTAGAATAGAGATAACTGTATTGTATTTGAAAATTTCACGGCATCAATGGTCGATGTAATGGTCGCAAATATTTATTTTCTGGCTCCGCTAACGCATCGCCAGTCAAATCTCCAATTGATGCCGTGAAATTATTTAATTATTATTAACATTAATGATTATTTTCCTTATCAGAATTTGACTATTCTGTTTGGACTCTATGCTTTACTGGCTTTCAAAAAGTTTGACATTTATGAATGTTATTCTAGAAATGCGTCGTGGGCATTAACTTTGCTCTCAACTTTTATTGCACAGTTGTCATATATAAATTAATTACTCACATTTTGGTCCATGATGTGCTCATGTGACCATGTGTTTACTTGTAAACAGTGACGGAATATGGGTAGGCAATGACAGTTTCTTACTTTTGCCTAAACAATAAATGTAAACAGTGAATTAATATGGCCAAGTCTGTTATAAAAATACAATTCCTTATGTTTGCTTATTTCATATAAACAATATTTTAGTGCACCATATCTGTATAGGTTGAAATAATGTTCTAATTATGACTTACTTAATAAATTGCTACAGAAAAGTAAAACGAAAGAGTTTTGTGTTTCTTTTCACCAACAGCATTTCATCAATTAATTGTGTTGTTCCTTGATACAAATCAAGCATACCAGTATTTCTAATATCACAATGTGTATATGTTTGCTTAAAAAACAATAAATATAATTTTAGCAGCTTGAAGTTTTGATTCCATTACCCCCTAACTCCATTTTGGTTTTAAAGTATTTAATGGCTATCTCTATTTATTCATAAGAAGAGTTTGAAGATACCAAAGAGGCAATCAGAATTCATATATCAAACAGCCAACACAATGGCCAAAAGAAACAAACCACAAAAGGACAAACAACGATCTACAAAGCATACACATAAAACTTGAGATCGAGTAACACGAACCCCACTAAAAGCAGGTGGTGAACTCAGGTGCTCCGGAAGGGTAAGCAGTTCCTAGTCCACTAATATCACCCGTCGTGTTAATCTAGTTACAAACCCGGTGATAAGTCGTGAATGAGGAAAGGACCGGGAAGTGTTTACGACAAGTGGAACATACACGTGATCATTTGTGACACAGATATTCCATAACAGTCAACCACATTTTCGAAGTGATGACTTCTACTTAACCAAGAGGAACCCTTGGTTCAGTAGCTTTCTTGTTAGCAGCAACCCTCTGTCAAGGAAATCCTGATAGGAACCACACGCTCTGGAATATCGTATCAACTGAGAGATATATATTACATGTGCATGTGCTGCTGGAAAGTTACTACATATAAATGTATAAAGGTTGCATATGTAACTCATGAATACATAGCCCAACTCTTAGTACTATCACCATTGATTCGTGCCATTATACACACCTTAAGTGTGATGGTGCTCCGAATTTAATCTAGGCTGCGAGTTCCACCTTGTCATTCGCATCAACTGTTCATGTTGTCGTCTCCGATGTATGAGCGTCACTATAACGTCGATGATAATACATTAATAATCTTTGATGAACAAAACTATTTCAATGTTCTAATTTATTGATTACTAAGACATTCTCTTTCCAACACTATTTCATTCTGTTTGTTTGTATTGCTGTTAACAACAATACGATAGTATTGTATTCAAATGCTTATTACAACCAGCATCATAAGCCCAGGCCCCCGTTTCACAAAAGAACGTAAATTGTAAGCAAGGTCGTATAATTTTCAAATCGATTGACGTATTGTAATTTCCGCATAAGTCATATTTACAAAACAGATATTTTTTTTGTGTTCATGTCGTTGCTAAACAGAAACTATTGGTTATAAAAATCTTTCTAAATAAACAACACAAATGTACTTAAAAAATCTACCTCTTTTTCTCTTTATTGCAAAGAAATCTATCCAGATAAAACAAAACTGAACGGCCATGATATAACTGAAATATTGTTGAAACTGACGTCTTAAACACCATCAAACAAACAAACAAGCATGAAAACGGCGGAAATGTGCGCTTCATAAAACGTCATTATGAAATATTATACAAGGAAAAATCGCAGTGGCACGATACTTTTTGAAACGCATGTAACTACATGCATGTAGATTTCGACTGACCAAAAAAAACAAACACTGAATTCGTGCTACAGTGTTCAATTTTCAATTTCTTGACAGTATTTGACTTCAAAATTACAAAAAGTCCAAGAATTCCAAATTAAAGCAGAAAGTTGATATATCATCAAATTTTAACGGGCTGTTCCATTAGTTTAAGTTGGAACTATTTATAGACGTTATATTCATGGAAAATACACAGATGTGAAATAAATGTCCATGAGAAAACGATCTACTGAAATGTATCGTGGTTACTCACGGGTGTATGGGGAAAGGGTACAACATATATTTTACCTCCAAATATAGGGGACAACAATGTTTTATTCCATTGTTTTCTCAAAACCTTGAGGGCAACCGTCCCCAGTTCTTGCTGCATAGGAATAGTACCCGTCAAGTATATTCGTCTCAACTAGAAGTTACGTAAAGCGAATAACTACATGTATTCACTAAGTATTCAAATTGGCTCTGCCTTATGACCCAATACGGTGGTTTTTCAATTTTTGAAACCTATTGATATAGGAAAATATAAAAAAAAATTGCTCATATGCTATAGCTATACTTATTTTGTTCATGTCAATGTTTTGCCATATATTAAAAACATGTAATCAATTTTATTCAAAGAGTCATGTAAATTACCTGGAACAGTGCTAAATACATGCATCTGTACAAATGTACATGTATACTAAAACATTTGAAAAGTTTCATTTGAATCCGCTATAAAATGTCTTTCTTAGATAAATCATAGCTAAATCTGACCTAAGTTATGATATTATAAAGTTAAATATATGTTGCCTGATGTGGGGCAAAGGGCTCCAAAAAAAGTGGGCGGACTAGAATTTTGCAAAAATCACCAATGACAGTCATTGGGAAATATTGGTATAATTGCTGGTGAGGGATGGTGTGAACTTTCTCTTTATTATTGTTGACTTTTCTGTCGTCAGCCATATCAAAGTGGATATTTTCTTCTAATTCCACCGCGGAGCTTTCCCCGAGAAACCAGTCTCTACTTTCGTCCTTTGTTTTCTTAGGGTTTCGCGTGATTTGTATCTACAAAGACCAATAACATAACTATATTTAATATTTAATATTTTGCTTGAACGAATATATGAATTTATCTGATAGGTGCACGGCCCGGATAAATTGATCGATTTGTGTACCTCTGCACAAAGAAGACGTCATAACCACAAATCGTAAATTGAAAATCGTAAAAACATTCCAACAAGTTTTGTGAAACGGTCGAAAACTTAGTCGGTAAGTGGTCCTAAGATAGGTCGGAAATCGTACGATTTACGACATTTTGTCAAATGGGGGCCAGCTTCTTATGAAGCAATATACATAGTATAAATATAGAGATGTTAGCGACATAATGATGCTAAAATAAACAACAATCTTATTTTGTTGACTGTTTGACAATAACCTTGTGTACAAACATACATATTGATAAAAACAAAAAAATGAAAAGTATTCGAACGATAAGGTATTAGTCTATAATAGTTAATCAAATTGGAAATTCATATTTATTGTAAGTTAAGTTGGTTTAAATGGATCTAAGAACAGTTTTAAGACACAAAATGGGTATACAGTAGCAGCTGTAGATCGAAGGACAGGCAAATCAATGACCAATAAAAGAACAAACAATGATGCACAAAACTCTACACAAAAATATAAAGATCTAGCAACGCAAAGCTCATTAAGCACAGGTGGTGATATCTGGTGTTCCGGAAAGGTAAGCAATGTCTCATCCACATGTGACACCAATGGGCTTACTCTTGTTGGAATCCAGGTGAAAACACGTGTATTCGGAAAGGATTAGATTGTGATCACCGAAAATGGAACATGTGAACATGTGGTCATCTGTGATACAGATAATCCGCAACGATTAACCAGGTCAGGGTGACGACTGTAAAACTTTCCAAGTGGTGACGTCAAGGTAACCACTAGGAACCTTTGGTTCACTAGCTTCCTTATTAGCAGCAACCATCTATAACGGACATAATGATAGGAAGCCCAATCTTTAGAATACCGTGCCAACTGAGAGATATATAGTCACGATGGTATAAATTAACTTGGTTAGTTTGTAAATTTGTAATTGTAAGAGACAGGGACTGCTTACCATTCACAAGATAACCTTGTTAGCGTTAGTGCTGATCATCCTTTCATTTTCGGTGTTGTGTTGTTTTTGTTTGTGTTTTATTTTCTTTTTGTGTGCTGTGTCTTGTGTACTCTATGGTGCAAATGTCTCTGTAAAGTCCATTGTAGATTGCCACTTCGGTTTTCTCTAATATATATTAAAGTGCTATTATATCATCGAATAATACAATGAGTGAACTATGCCCAGAAAGCCAACAAGATGTTTTTTTTCACAATTTTATGCTTGAAATTCATAGTTTATTCAAATTCAATAATTAATATCCACAGGTGATAGTTTCATAGTGTGAGAGCTGAAAAAAGATTCTTTGAATCAAACCTAATGTGTACTAATGTGCATTAAAATATCGCAATTTATTGTTCATTTTTTTAAGCATGTCTGTGCCATGTTTTGTGCTTGGTAATGATCCAGGTACATCATTACATCTTTTCATAATTTTCAATGTTTATTGAGAGTGTTTGGTTATTGAATCTATAAGCGAAATTTATGTCAATAGTAAATTAAGAACGAAATGTTATAAAACAAAAAAAAAACATTCAAATATATATCAAAGTACAAATATACAATCTACAAAGACCTTTTTCCATAGCATAAGTGTAAAAGACTTATTTCCACTTCAAATATTTATAGATACATTATTTATTTTAATGTATTCAATGATTCGATGTTTTTATTACTTCCTGGTTGATCACAATAACAATATACGATGTACAATGATTTTACACATTTTTCTACTTTTTAGCTGTAAGTATTATTTTTATTATTTTGATCCTGTCTGTGTACCTTCCGACCACATTCAACTGAAGATTATGATGACAAAATGACATTTCTCCTTATATGCATCACTTGTTGTGAGTTCCTAAAATGCAATGGTTTTCGGTATATTTTCGTCCATGGCTATGAATGAACAATAATCAAATTACCAAAGCTGCCATATAAGACAGAACACCTGGAAAAATATCAGTTGAACATTTGCTGTGCTTATTATAACGTCTGACCATCGTACGTAAACCTTTCACAATATCGTTGGAAGTATATTAGCAAGATATGTCTGTACAGGTCTCTCTGTGGTCAAATTTAACTATGTGTCTGACAGATCTGGCTCCATGCAAGATAGACTGTTTTATTGAAAACAGAAATGTTATGGAATGAGCATATATTTTATATATTTTACCCAGGAATGGCTCTCTGCATGATGACTCTTGTTTCAGTGAGCTAGCGCTATAAAAATCATATTGTCTCCATGTGGACTGTTGTTTCAGTGAGCTAGCACTATACAAATCATACTGTCTTCATGCGGACTGTTGTTTCAGTGAGCTAGCACTATAAAGAGCATACTGTCTCCATGCGGACTGTTGTTTCAGTGATCTAACACTATAGAAATCATACCGTCTCCATGCCTACTGTTGTTTCACTGAGCTAGCACTATACAAATCATACCGTCTCCATGCCTACTGTTGTTTCAGTAAGCTAGCACTATACAAATCATACTGTCTTCATGAGGACTGTTGTTTCAGTGAGCTAGCACTATAAAGAGCATACTGTCTCCATGCGGACTGTTGCTTCAGTGAGCTAGCACTATACAAATCATACTGTCTCCATGCAGATTGTTGTTTCAGTGAGCTAGCACTATAAAAACATACTTTCTCCATGCGTACTGTTGTTTCGGTGAGCTAGCACTATGAAAAAAACATTCTGTCTCCCTGTGGAATCTTGCTTCAGTGAGTTAGCACTATGCGAATCATACGGTCGCCATGAGGAATGTTGCTTCAGTAAGGTAGCACTATGCAAATCATACGGTCTCCAGAGGAATGTTGTTTCAGTAAGCTAGCACTATAAAAATCATACTGTCTCCATGCATTCTGTTGTTTCAGTGAGCTAGCGCTATAAAAATCATACTGTCTCCATGCGGAATCTTGCTTCAGTGTGTTAGCACTATGAACATCATACTGTCTCCATGATGACTGTTGTTTCAGTGAGTTAGCACTATGAAAATCATACTGTCTCCATGCAAACTGTTGCTTCAGTAAACTAGCACAATAAATATCATACTGTCTCCATTAGGACTGTTGTTTCAGTGAGTTAGCACTATGAAAATCATACTGTCTCCATGCATACTGTTGTTTCAGTAAACTAGCACTATAAATATCATACTGTCTCCATTAGGAATGTTGCTTCAGTGAGCTATTACTATGCAAATCATACCGTCTCCATGCTTACTGTTGTTTCATTAAGCTAGCCAGTGAATCGGTCTATCCACCAAGCCGTCGCAATTCAAAAGGGAGATATATCAATAAGGTCTTTGTCATGCTACGCATGCGACCCGTGTCTTTTAGACTTGAGTATACAGTGTGAAAACCTCAAATTCATAGACAAGTTTGTCACATACAAAGTCATACCAGAAACAGTAAATGCTAACGCATCTAGCTCGGATACAGACGACGCAGAAGACGAAAATGCACCATTATCCGATCTCATTATTAAAAAGGAAATATTTGCGGTTTTGTGCGAGGACACACAGTACGATTTCTACCTGGTAAATGCAAACTCTGAATCGCTTACCTTAATTCATGACAAAACAGACAGTTGGGGCGTTCGATTCAACTCGAATTCTAACGTGATAGAAGGAAATTATTTTCAAAGTATAGACGGTGATCCACTAAAAGTTTCTTTAATTCGTTGTAAATTGGCACTAATGCCAGCAGTGTCTGTCGTCTTTATTTGCGATGACGATGATATTGAAAACTGTAGCAGCGACGGGCTGGTAGTTAAGTTATTTGACTCTATCCGTCAATCTATAATTGACTGTATCAAAATGTGTGACTATGTTCGATGATTTACCTACATGTACTAGTATACCAATTAAATTGTTGAAATATGTTGTGGTAACTTTTAATACAATATATAGTTTTTGAAAAATATATTTGTATTTGTAAATAAAATATCATGAACGTTATAAAGGTTAAATTACGTATATGCGAATCAAGCGTTAAAAGCCTAAAAACGTTACTTTTCGACGTTGCGCTCAGTGGTACCAACATCTTGCGCGACGTCATAGTAAAGAATGATGACATAATATTAATAACTAATAAATAATAATTACTGTAACCGCTTCTGTGGTGTAATGGTTAGCGTGTTTGCCTCGAGTTGCGGCAGATCGTAGGTTCGAGCTCCAGTCGAGTCAAACCTGATGCTATACAATTGTTAAATGTTGCTTCTCAGAAATCAGAAGAGAGTGCAAAGACTGATTTGCTCGGAACCAGGATAATATGTCCGATTGGAGCGATAGGTCTATCCGAGGACTGTTGTTTCAGTGAGCTAGCGCTATAAAAATCATACTGTCCCCATGCGAACTGTTGCTTCAGTGAGCTAGCGCTATAAAAATCATACTCTCTCAATACATACTGTTTTTTCAGTGAGCTAGCGCTATAAAAATCATACTGTCCCCATGCTTACGGTTGTTTCAGTGAGCTAGCACTATAAAAATCATAATGTCTCCATGCGTACTGTTGTTTCAGTGAGCTAGCACTATGAAAATCATAATGTATCCATGCGTACTGTTGTTTCAGTGAGCTAGCACTATAAAAATCATACTGTCTCCATGTGGACTGTTGTTTCAGTGAGCTATCACTATACAAATCATAGGGTCTCCATACATACTGGTGTTTCGGTGATCTAGCGCTCTCTGCATGATGATTCTTGTTTCAGTGAGCTAGCGCTATTCAAATCATACGGCCTCCATTCGGACTGTTGTTTCAGTGAGCTAGCACTATACAAATCATACGGTCTCCATGCGGACTGTTGTTTCAGTGAGCTAGCACTATAAAAATCATACCGTCTCCATGCCTACTGTTGTGTCAGTAAGCTAGCACTATACAAATCATACTGTCTTCTGCAGACTGTTGTTTCAGTGAGTTAGCACTATGAAAAGCATACTGTCTTCATGCGGACTGTTGCTTCAGTGAGCTAGCACTATAAAAATCATACTGTCCCCATGCAGACTGTTGTTTCAGTGAGCTAGCACTATAAAAATCATAATTTCTCCATGCATACTGTTGTTTCAGTAAACTAGCACTATAAAAATGATACTGTCTCCAATAAGAATGTTGTTTCAGTGAGCTAGCACTATACACATCATACTGTCTCCATGAGGACTGCTGTTTCAGTGAGCTAGCACTATTACAAATCATACCGTCTCCATGCCTACTATTGTTTCAGTAAGCTTGCATTTTAAAAATCATACCGCTTCCATGCATACTGTTGTTTCAGTAAGCTAACACTATACAAATCATACTGTCTCCATGATGACTGTTGTTTCAGTGAGCTACCACTATGCAAATCATACCGGCTCCATGCCTACTGTTGTTTCAGTAATCTAGCACTATAAAATCATAATGTATCCATGCATACTGTCTGCATTATCACTGTTGCTTCAGTCAGCTAGCACTATAACAGATCATACTTTCTCCATGCGTACGGTTGTTTCAGTGAGCTAGCACTATGAAAGATTATACTAAGCGTGTTGATCTAGTACAAAGCGGACATCATCACCATCATGCCCCTTAATCTATGGAATTAGCACATCATTAGAAGCTTGTAAATTTTCCGTTTTTCGTCCTTTCTTTGTTAGTTTTTAGGCCAAATAATAACTTCACACTTAAAGTAGCTATCTAAGATTTCATTTCCAATATAATACATTTGTAGTATGATATGAAGTTTGGTGAGGGAAATATATTTTAATTTGAAAAGGGGAAGGCTAAAAGTCTGTGGTTTTACCACTGAGTCAATTTTGTTTTATTTCATTATCGAGAAGTGACGAAATAAATTTTACAAAATACACCACTATTTGTCTATGAAAAAATGTTTGAACCAGGATAGGGGCCGTTGTGGTCGTGATTGCATTGTAATTGGATTTACAACTACCTGTGCAATCAGTGCTTATCACCACTAAAGTTGTGAGTTTGAATCCCGCTCATAGCGAGGTGTACTCGATACAATATCATGTGATAAAATTTGCCAGTGTCTTGCGGCAGGTCCGTGATTTTCTCCGGGTATTCCGGCTTCCTCCACCAATAAAACTGACCGCCACGATATAACCGAAATATTGTTGAAAATGGTGTTAAACACTATTACCCTTACCATAACCCACAATCATCTGAATCATTATGAACAAGAGGCTTGCCATGCTTAGATTACTGTACACTTGTATACTCAAGGTACATCTCTGTGCCGAGTTTAATTAAGGTGGTCGTCTTTGATAATCTTGGTTGTAGAATAATTGTTGTTCGATTGATTGATTGATTGATTTGCGTTTAACATCAAATGTAGCAGTATTTCAGCTATATCGTAGCATGAGCAAATTTTATTAATTAAGGGCTATGGTTATTGTGGCTAAGGCCACTTTCAACAATATTTCACCACACATTTATAAAAAGAACCTACAGCTTCTTAGCTTCCAGTCAGATTTGAACTGACATCTTTCCAATATTATTGAAATACACTACCTTGTACTATAGAAGGTGTAATGATTGTTAGTGTTACTGACAATACTGAAAACACATTTACAGATAAATAAAAGTATTTTGGAATCCAGCAAAAGCAAGGTAAGAAATCTTTAATTTTCTTAAACTATTATAGCACACATGTGATACTTTCAGTTTGAGAATATTGGAGCAACTGATTTCATCTCCCGTTTTTATTGGGGTTTGTGTTACTCGATCTTTAGCTTTATTTGTATGTTTTGTAGATCTTGGGTTTTTTTTCCATAGTGTTGTCTGTTCTTCTTCGCTTTACAGATTCTGATTACCCCTTTGGTATATTCAAACTCTTTTTGAAATTTTTATGGGAATTTTAACCTCTTTTGAGGAGATTTTTTAAGTGTGCCATGCATGGTAACTTTTCCCATTTTATGTATTCCGTTGGTCAATCAGTGTATCTATAATTTAGAATATAAGCAATCAATCAATGAAATGATTTGTCTGTTTAATTTTCCTGATGTCTGGAGTAACGGTTGGAAGCCATGCAAACCTAAAATTTGGTTAGGTTTATGGTGTTTAACGCCACTTACAACAATATTTCAGCTATATCGTGGCGGTCGGTTTTATTGGTGAAGGAAACCGAAGTACCCAGAGAAAACTACTGACCTGCCGCGAGTCACTGAAAAACTTTATCACATAATGTTGCATCGAGTACACCTCGCCTGAACGGGGTTCGAACTAACAAGGTTAGTGGCGATAGACAGTAATTGCACAGGTAGTTATAAATTGTCTGGAATCAGGATCAGAAGTCATGCAAACCTAAGAATTAACATTCTGTCAAGACTCATTTCATAAAAAATATTCAGTATTGTGCATTTGAAAATATATTTTATTTATCTTTATTTAAAATGTTTCATCTCATTGTGCTGTAACTTACACTGCTAAACCATAAGTTTACCATAATCATAGGTATCTCACATACATGTAAGGGCAAAATGCAAGCTTTGAAAAGATTGCAGCAGATTTGAGATATACAGGGATGCATATTTTTTTAAACATTATATCTTAAATGATATAATGCTTAAATATATTTGAGATATACAGGCATGTATATTTTTTTAAACTTTATATCTTAAATGATATAATGCTTAAATATATTTGAGATATACAGGCATGTATATTTTTTTAAACTTTATATCTTAAATGATATAATGCTTAAATATATTTGAGATATACAGGCATGTATATTTTTTTAGACTTTATATCTTAAATGTATGTATATCTCAAATCTACTAAAAGAACATAAAGCATATTCACTTTAAATGTGGACAGAAAATTACAGCAATCATGTAAATAAATATCGTCCTTGATCTTTTGCAGGAATATATTTCTCAGAGCAATATCACACTGAAAGCTTATGTGAAGGGAATTCTTACATATGTTTTAAATCGTAGATATAATACAGGGGCGCCCCCCTAACATTTTTCACACTAATTACCCCAACATTGTTCGCGCCTCCCTCGGCTCGGCGCCATTCTTTTAAGTGCGCCCCCTAAATTGAAATCCTAGATCCACCCCTGTGATACATGTACTACATGTACAAGAAAGGATATGGTAGTACTCTTATTTCTTGTAGTAAAAATTAAATTGTTTGTACATATTTGTAATTGTACAACTTAAATTTCCTACACATTTAATACACTGTACACTGTACATCCCCTAGTACCACAGGAAACAGTTGAACACTAAATAGTCTTACTATGATAAGAAAGCTTAAATATTTATAGTCAAAAATTCCAACAATATCAATAAAAACAACCAACCATTTCTCACCTCAAGGCATTGAGCACAAAACACTATGACATTGAAAATAAATCTCCACTCTTAGGACAGGCACACAAATATGGCTGTGTTAAACCGGTTAATGGGATCATTGTTCATTTGAGAGAATATAAATTATTTATCCTTGAGTTATCCCCCTTTGACCTTGTCTCTTGAAGTTGTTGTCTTTGTAAAATGGGTAAGGATAGGTTTATGGTGTTTAACACCACTCTCAACAAATATTTCAGTTATATCGTGGTGGTCCTATATTCGTTGATTATATGTAATTGTAATAATGGAGACGCCAAGAAAACCACTGAATAAATACTGGTGTTTGGTTCCCCACTGTAATATAGTATTAAACTGTTTCGACCCAGCTAAGGGTACTGATCAGATTGCTAAGGCTACCACAACAGTTTTTTTCTCTAAATTTATGATTAAAAATATTTTAATTCATGTTGGTAAATTTCTATATGTAAATATGTCATTGAATACCTATAATAGAAAATAAACAAATCGTTGTTGCCAAACCAAATTTATTTTTAGTTCTTTGGATTTTGGTACCCTAATTTAGCATTTAAAAATGAAGGCTTCATTGTGTACATTGACACAGGAAGTCCAGTGCCTAAAATTCCATCAAAATTACGTTGTCTGGCAGATAAAAATAAAATACTTTTGACGGAATGGAAATGATTCAAAACAAGCGTATTGGCCCAGTGGTTTAGAGTAGAAGATTGAAAACAGACAACACCCTTTTTGACATCTTTGGGGCTCTTGCTTATTTCATGTATCTCCATTCAACAAAAAAAAACACAACTTTCTAGGACCATCCAATGAACAGTCCTACACAGTTTGGTGTCCATTGGTCCTGTGGTTGCAGAGAAGATTAAAATGTAAGTTTACATACGATGACCAAGTGGACGATGGTGTATGATGACTACGACGTACGTCAAGTGATGGTAATACTTCAAAAACTAAGCTTTGTAGGGGGACCATCATTCAATGAACATTCCTACCAGGTTTGGTTCCAATTGGCTCCGTGGTTTCAGACTGAGAAGAGAAGTGTGAAAGTAAAAGTTATTGACGATACCACCGACGATGACAGACGCCAAGTGAAGGTGAGTTAAAAAAAGAACTTCAACAACAAATTGCATGCTTAACCTTCTTTTGACATTGAAAGGATTTATCTTAAAAGAAACAATATTCATATTAAATCCAAATGGCGAGATGATATAATCAACTACACATCATGACCAATCATTCTACCAAATATGAAAGATATCGGACCAATGACATCAGAGGAATTGGATTCATAAAGTGAAATGGGAAGGACGAACGAATAACAGACGAACAGTCAAAAAGTAAAAAATATATGCCCTCCATACTATCGGGAGGTTATGGTGTTTAACACCACTTTCAACAATATTTCAGCTATATCGTGGCGGTCAATTTTACTGGGGGAGGAAATCAGAGTACCCAGAGAAAACATCTGACCTGTCGCAAGTCACTCACAAACTTTATCACATAATGCTGCACAGTGCTCCAGCTAGAATTTTAAAGGTACAGGGTGCCAGCAAAGGACAGGGCATTTTTTTAATGATAAAAAGGGCACTTAGAGAACTGTATCAATGTCATCACATTCACTTGAAATCCAAATTATAAAAATGAAAATAATTTGTACTTTGGTATCGACGTAAACAATGCACCCTTTTAAAACGTCATCTGTCTATGAAATAGAGCTACGTCCCTTGATTTCGGGATTTTACTTTGCATTGTTGGGGGTACGGAATCTGTGCATGGCTTCCAGACCGACAAAACGACCGCTGCGTCTTCACAAGAGATAGTCGAAGGGAGGTCATGATATTTTTTGAAAAGAATAAGGTCTTGGGAGTTGAAGCAAACAAATTTTTGAATATATTTGAAGAAATTTAAAAAACAAACAAGACTTGAAGCGAGCGGGGGTAAAACTAGAGGCTCAGTGGGCTGCGCCTGTGTCGCTCACCTTTCATTCTGCTTTGCGAAACTTAATACAGAACCTTCCATAAGTTTCGGTTCATTTGGCCAAACAGTTTCAGAGAAGAAGATTTTTAGAAATTAACCAACCAGAAACAAGAATTGCCTATGGCAGCCATGTTTGTTAACAGATCGGGATGAAATTAGTAATCTTCATAGAGAACCTTCCATAGATGCTTCCTACCAAGTTTCGGTTCAATTGCCTAACCAGGGAAGAAGAATTTTAGAAATCGACCAATCTGAAACAAGAATTGCCTGTAGCAGCCATTTGTGCTAACGAATCGGGATGAAATTAGCAATCTTTATAGAGAACCTTCCATACATGCTTTCTACCAAATGTTAGGTCCTTCGGGAAAGCGGTATCAGAGGAGACGTTTTTTTCAGAAATCAACCAATCAGAAACAAGAATGGCCTGTGGCGGCCATGTTTGTCAATGGATCGGGACAAAATGAGCGATCTTTATAGAGAACCGTCCATAGATGCTTCCTACCAAATTTCAGTTCATTTGGGAAAGTGGTTTCGGAGGAGAAGATTTTTTAGAAATCAACCAATCAAGAATCAACCAAGAAAAAAATAAAATAATCTAAACAGGCAGCATATAGCCAGTCAATGGTGTTTGCAATTAATATTTCGCATGCACAATAGCGACCCTACATCACAAGGTGTGGAAAATAGAAATATGTTGCTCTCGTGTAATGCGTATTAACTGCATTACATGTAAACTGCATGATTCTGTTTGATAAAGTCCGTAAACTAGAACAGGAAAAAAATATACACTTGAGTGACATATATTAATAGTGTTGTAATAACAGATCGTGAACGTGATGTAGAAGTTTTAAAGAATGTCAAGGTATATTTTAAATGAGGTTGAAACAACTCGCCATTTGATATCAAGTCGGTTGTATTTCATTTTGACGATTTTAATTACGGAAGACGATCACAACCATATTTATTTTTAACAATTGCAACTCAGCTGGTATTTTTTTCATAACCTAAAATAAAATGAAAAAATATATATCACACTGTCGGAACAGTTCCAGCATTCAATAGACAAATCGTAGAAATATGTAAAAGAGTTATAAGAGACTATAATTAAAACAGTATCTGTAGCACAAATATATAAAACAATCTTATATCAATACATTACATACATATATATACAAAATCAACATTATTTACAATAATAAACATTTCTTCTTTCATTTAAAATTAAATTACAGGTTTTGGCGCATATCCTTATCATATTAAAATCTGGGAATAAAAACACTAGTTTCTGATTATCAATTTATATCGAGGACACCTCAACATGAGCGGGACTCAAACTCTCAACTTTAGTGGTGATAGGCAATGATTGCACCGGTAGGTGTAAATTTAACTTTCATACAGTCACGATCATAATGGGCCCCGCACGAATACTATCAATGCAGGCACAAAAATTAAACTGTAAATGAGGAAAATTGTTTTGTAAATAATAACTTATAAAAGTTATAGTTGCAGAAAATTTATTCATAAGAATCATAAAACAAATATATTTATAATAAAATAAAACAATAGATGTATAATATTTAAAAAATAAAACAAAACAAAATTCATCTTAACAAAACAAGTCTTCTCAGCATCAAGGCAGTTGTCCGTTTTTTCTTCTTTTTTCTGTTTCTGTCTGAAACATAATTAAAATATGCAAGATTACCCTTACTGATTATATTCATGATTAGAATAACTAGATGTTCTCTGGAGCCTGTAATCGCTCACCTGGTTTTTAATTTTACTTCTAAATTTCATAGGACAATTTCAGCTGATTCTTTTCTTTTTTCCCATTTGAAATTTCTGCTAATGGTAATGGCAGCCATCTTGGATCAAAGATCATTTCAGCTCAAGCTGCTATGCAGAATATTTTAAGGTGATTTTTTCTCTCTCAAAAGATGCAAAGTCGGTATAAATCGGTTGAAAAAAAATTCACACAAAAACCAAAATATATGTTAAACTACCAACATTGCCATGATGTAGCTGCTGTTAAAATTTGAGCTCATTCTGAGTTATAGTGAATTAAAAAATTTCAGTCAATCAGAAGCAAGAATTTCCCATGGTAGCATGGTTGTTTTCCAATCTGGACCAAACGAGGAAACTTTATACAGAACCTTCCATATGTGCTTCCTACCAAATTTCAGTTCATTTTGGAAAGTGGTTTCGGAGGAGAATATTTTTTAGAAATCAACCAATCAAGAATCAACCAAGAAAAAAATAAAATAATCTAAACAGGCAGCATATAGCCAGTCAATGGTGTTTGCAATTAATATTTCGCATGCACAATAACGACCCTACATCACAAGGTGTGGAAAATAGAAATATGTTGCTGTTGTTTAATGCGTATTAACTGCATTACATGTAAACTGTATGATTCTGTTTGATAAAGTCCGTAAACTAGAACAGGAAAAAAATATACACTTGAGTGACATATATTAATAGTGTTGTAATAACAGATCGTGAACGTGATGTAGAAGTTTTAAAGAATGTCAAGGTATATTTTAAATGAGGTTGAAACAACTCGCCATTTGATATCAAGTCGGTTGTATTTCATTTTGACGATTTTAATTACGGAAGACGATCACAACCATATTTATTTTTAACAATTGCAACTCAGCTGGTATTTTTTTCATAACCTAAAATAAAATGAAAAAATATATATCACACTGTCGGAACAGTTCCAGCATTCAATAGACAAATCGTAGAAATATGTAAAAGAGTTATAAGAGACTATAATTAAAACAGTATCTGTAGCACAAATATATAAAACAATCTTATATCAATACATTACATACATATATATACAAAATCAACATTATTTACAATAATAAACATTTCTTCTTTCATTTAAAATTAAATTACAGGTTTTGGCGCATATCCTTATCATATTAAAATCTGGGAATAAAAACACTAGTTTCTGATTATCAATTTATATCGAGGACACCTCAACATGAGCGGGACTCAAACTCTCAACTTTAGTGGTGATAGGCAATGATTGCACCGGTAGGTGTAAATTTAACTTTCATACAGTCACGATCATAATGGGCCCCGCACGAATACTATCAATGCAGGCACAAAAATTAAACTGTAAATGAGGAAAATTGTTTTGTAAATAATAACTTATAAAAGTTATAGTTGCAGAAAATTTATTCATAAGAATCATAAAACAAATATATTTATAATAAAATAAAACAATAGATGTATAATATTTAAAAAATAAAACAAAACAAAATTCATCTTAACAAAACAAGTCTTCTCAGCATCAAGGCAGTTGTCCGTTTTTTCTTCTTTTTTCTGTTTCTGTCTGAAAAATAATTAAAATATGCAAGATTACCCTTACTGATTATATTCATGATTAGAATAACTAGATGTTCTCTGGAGCCTGTAATCGCTCACCTGGTTTTTAATTTTACTTCTAAATTTCATAGGACAATTTCAGCTGATTCTTTTCTTTTTTCCCATTTGAAATTTCTGCTAATGGTAATGGCAGCCATCTTGGATCAAAGATCATTTCAGCTCAAGCTGCTATGCAGAATATTTTAAGGTGATTTTTTCTCTCTCAAAAGATGCAAAGTCGGTATAAATCGGTTGAAAAAAAATTCACACAAAAACCAAAATATATGTTAAACTACCAACATTGCCATGATGTAGCTGCTGTTAAAATTTGAGCTCATTCTGAGTTATAGTGAATTAAAAAATTTCAGTCAATCAGAAGCAAGAATTTCCCATGGTAGCATGGTTGTTTTCCAATCTGGACCAAACGAGGAAACTTTATACAGAACCTTCCATATGTGCTTCCTACCAAATTTCAGTTCATTTTGGAAAGTGGTTTCGGAGGAGAATATTTTTTAGAAATCAACCAATCAAGAATCAACCAAGAAAAAAATAAAATAATCTAAACAGGCAGCATATAGCCAGTCAATGGTGTTTGCAATTAATATTTCGCATGCACAATAACGACCCTACATCACAAGGTGTGGAAAATAGAAATATGTTGCTGTTGTTTAATGCGTATTAACTGCATTACATGTAAACTGTATGATTCTGTTTGATAAAGTCCGTAAACTAGAACAGGAAAAAAATATACACTTGAGTGACATATATTAATAGTGTTGTAATAACAGATCGTGAACGTGATGTAGAAGTTTTAAAGAATGTCAAGGTATATTTTAAATGAGGTTGAAACAACTCGCCATTTGATATCAAGTCGGTTGTATTTCATTTTGACGATTTTAATTACGGAAGACGATCACAACCATATTTATTTTTAACAATTGCAACTCAGCTGGTATTTTTTTCATAACCTAAAATAAAATGAAAAAATATATATCACACTGTCGGAACAGTTCCAGCATTCAATAGACAAATCGTAGAAATATGTAAAAGAGTTATAAGAGACTATAATTAAAACAGTATCTGTAGCACAAATATATAAAACAATCTTATATCAATACATTACATACATATATATACAAAATCAACATTATTTACAATAATAAACATTTCTTCTTTCATTTAAAATTAAATTACAGGTTTTGGCGCATATCCTTATCATATTAAAATCTGGGAATAAAAACACTAGTTTCTGATTATCAATTTATATCGAGGACACCTCAACATGAGCGGGACTCAAACTCTCAACTTTAGTGGTGATAGGCAATGATTGCACCGGTAGGTGTAAATTTAACTTTCATACAGTCACGATCATAATGGGCCCCGCACGAATACTATCAATGCAGGCACAAAAATTAAACTGTAAATGAGGAAAATTGTTTTGTAAATAATAACTTATAAAAGTTATAGTTGCAGAAAATTTATTCATAAGAATCATAAAACAAATATATTTATAATAAAATAAAACAATAGATGTATAATATTTAAAAAATAAAACAAAACAAAATTCATCTTAACAAAACAAGTCTTCTCAGCATCAAGGCAGTTGTCCGTTTTTTCTTCTTTTTTCTGTTTCTGTCTGAAAAATAATTAAAATATGCAAGATTACCCTTACTGATTATATTCATGATTAGAATAACTAGATGTTCTCTGGAGCCTGTAATCGCTCACCTGGTTTTTAATTTTACTTCTAAATTTCATAGGACAATTTCAGCTGATTCTTTTCTTTTTTCCCATTTGAAATTTCTGCTAATGGTAATGGCAGCCATCTTGGATCAAAGATCATTTCAGCTCAAGCTGCTATGCAGAATATTTTAAGGTGATTTTTTCTCTCTCAAAAGATGCAAAGTCGGTATAAATCGGTTGAAAAAAAATTCACACAAAAACCAAAATATATGTTAAACTACCAACATTGCCATGATGTAGCTGCTGTTAAAATTTGAGCTCATTCTGAGTTATAGTGAATTAAAAAATTTCAGTCAATCAGAAGCAAGAATTTCCCATGGTAGCATGGTTGTTTTCCAATCTGGACCAAACGAGGAAACTTTATACAGAACCTTCCATATGTGCTTCCTACCAAATTTCAGTTCATTTTGGAAAGTGGTTTCGGAGGAGAATATTTTTTAGAAATCAACCAATCAAGAATCAACCAAGAAAAAAATAAAATAATCTAAACAGGCAGCATATAGCCAGTCAATGGTGTTTGCAATTAATATTTCGCATGCACAATAACGACCCTACATCACAAGGTGTGGAAAATAGAAATATGTTGCTGTTGTTTAATGCGTATTAACTGCATTACATGTAAACTGTATGATTCTGTTTGATAAAGTCCGTAAACTAGAACAGGAAAAAAATATACACTTGAGTGACATATATTAATAGTGTTGTAATAACAGATCGTGAACGTGATGTAGAAGTTTTAAAGAATGTCAAGGTATATTTTAAATGAGGTTGAAACAACTCGCCATTTGATATCAAGTCGGTTGTATTTCATTTTGACGATTTTAATTACGGAAGACGATCACAACCATATTTATTTTTAACAATTGCAACTCAGCTGGGTTTTTTTTCATAACCTAAAATAAAATGAAAAATTATATATCACACTGTCGGAACAGTTCCTGCATTCAATAGACAAATCGTAGAAATATGTAAATCCGCTATCCCTATTAAGTTTGTCCTCATAATCTTCATATACTTTTGTGATTTAAAATAAGACAATGATATGAAGATTATAACAACAAACTTCAACACATTTAGCAATTCAATCAATTCAATTCAATATTTTATTTAAGTCTCATCTCTCAATTACAGGTCATAATACACACACAAAACAATCATACAACAATAAATTAGAGAGCCATTCTTTAAAGAATTATAAGAGACTATAATCAAAACAGTATATATAGCACAAATATATAAAACAATATTATATCAATATAGTGCATACATATATATATAAAATCAACATTATTTACAATAATAAACATTTCTTCTTTCATTTAAAATTAAATTACAGGTTTTGGCGCATATCCTTATCATATCAAAATCTGGGAATACAAACACTAGTTTCTGATTATCAATTTATATCGAGGACACCTCAACATGAGCGGGACTCAAACTCTCAACTATCAATGCGGGCACAAAAATAAAACTGTAAATGAGGAAAATTGTTTTGTAAACAATAACTTATAAAAGTTATAGTTGCAGAAAATTTATTCATAAGAATCATAAAACAAATATATGTATAATAAAATAAAACAATAGATGTATAATATTTAAAAAATAAAACAAAACAAAATTCATCTTAACAAAGCAAGTCTTCTCAGCATCAAGGCAGTTGTCCGTTTTTTCTTCTTTTTTCTGTTTCTGCTAATAGTAATGGCAGCCATCTTGGATCAAAGATCATATTCAGCTCAAGTTTCTATGCAGAACATTTTAAGGTGATTTTTTCTCTCTCAAAAGATGCACAGTCGGCATAAATCGGTTGAAAAAAAAATCACATAAAAACCAAAATATATGTTAAACTACCAACATTGCCATGATGTAGCTGCTGTTAAAATTTGAGCTCATTCTGAGTTATAGTGAATACAAAATTCCAGCCAATCAGAAGCAAGAATTTCCCATGGTAGCCATGTTTGTTTTCCAATCTGGACCAAACGAGGAAACTTTATACAGAACCTTGCATATGTGCTTCCTACCAAATTTCAATCAACTAAGGCAAATTGTTTTAGAGAAAAACAAATTAATTGGTCAATCACAAACAAGAACTGCTTTGGTGGCCATATTAGAACTTTGTCTGATTGGCATGGAATATGGAAATCTTGCACAGGACATCCCATACAACTTTCCTATAAAGTAACAATTCATTGTGTCTCCTAGTTTCAGAAGAGTAGATTTAAAAAAAAGAGGGTGAGGCGTTAAATGCACAATTGGCCCCACATTTTATTAAAAAATAATGCTTGACATAGAATAAAAACAATTTACTAATTTAATTGTTATATAAAAAAAATTTCAAAACATATATCTTTCCGTGAAATTGGGTGCGCTATGACGTCATAATGATATCATAATTAGACGGGTAATGCTAAAAATGGACTATAAACGACATATTCAATGTACATTTTAGCTATTTTATATACCTCCACAGTCTTCCACCTACACCAAATTGAGCAGTTGTTTTGAGTAAAGAGGGTTAATGATTGTATCAAAATATTTTGTTGGTGGAGGATTGTGGAGGTTGTTAAATATTAATTTATTTATAACCTCGGCCAGACCCTTAAAATCAATATGTTCACTCTTCTGATTGTATACTAGTATATGAGTCATTATGTATATTTACACAATCTCTGTACATTTTATGATTCATTTCAAGTAATGAAATTCATCAGTAAATAACTTATGTTTCTGTAAATAATTGTATCTATTTTAAATAGAGTTTGTGTACATTGAAACCAGGAGAAAAACGCAATGCATGCAGTCCGGCGTCAATGCGATAAAAGAACTGGTGACTATAAGTGTCATATATGGCCCCATATTTAATGAATCATTATCTTAGAAAATACTTGATTAAAATTTGATTTGTTTTATTTTATAGACGACATCATACTTTTGATGTTAAAACTTGTTTCCAACAAAATCGACACGTATTTGACGTCATTGTGACGTTATGAGCGTTATTTTTTTTTGTATTTCGTGGAATTTTGCCCGCGATATTTCGACGGTTTTTGAAGAAATTGAGCACCTCCGCATCGTGCACCAGAAACATATTTTACCAGATTATTAAAATGAATAAAACACAAATACTGTTGAAGTATTTTTTTGGTGCACGAGGTGTTAAATTTCTTGAAAAATGACGGGAAAATGTTCAAATATTAAAGGTCGAAGTCCTTCTAACGGTAAGCTGTTCGATTTTTCCTTCTATATTGATAGCCAAAAATCTGCTCACCGGAAGTTTAAAAATTAGATCAATTGATAATTTAGAAACGCAAAAGTAATCTATTTCAATGAAAAATACCCAATTCTTTGATTATTAACTCTATGCAAAATCGAAATAAACTTTTAATAAAATTGTAATAAAAAAAATCTCTTTCTTCGAAACTCCCGATGGAAGAGCGGCGTAGGTAAAATGAACGCCATAACAAATCGGCTACACAGTTCATTCAAAATAAAAGATAATAGCCTCACCGATCGCAATTACCAACGAAATAAAAAGTATATCACCTAATTGTTCCTTCAAAACATGAATTAAAAAAATGCTTTCATAAATAGATACCCCGCTAAATTACTCGTGTTTTAGGAGAAAATTATTCATGCGCAGTTGTTGAATGTTGCAGACGACGGGTTTTCATATTTGTAAACAGAAAACGATCGACAATTGCACTTGGAATCTATCGCTAAAATTAATTGAGGTACGCATATTTTGTTATCTTATGCCTGTAATTGGAAAGAATATGACATAGCCAGAAATTATGGGTCCTTTGCTCATTTGCATATCTAAGATGGCGACGCCGGGACGTCTGCAATTTTCATATGATCTATATAGACAATATCATTCATAATTGCATGTGTGTCATTTTCTGAACTTGAAAATGATACATTGAATCAAGCTGAATTAAATGAAATAAAAATTAATAAAAACAATTAAATATTCGAGGTTCCTGGACTAAATGAAAATCCGAGGTGACGAACCCTTTTTTGGCCTTTAGAGTCTATGTAAAAATGTCTGAAATACATGAAACTGGTGGCGTGTGACACCAAATTTAACAATGAATGACATTTGGCGACATATTTTCTGAAATTAATTTAGATTCCTCAATAATATATGTAATTATATTAACTAACCTTATATTTCTAGCTTCTAAACTCGGGGTTCCCACATTAAATATAATATGATAATTGTTGCATGATCGCGATATCAAAGACATGTCTAAAATCGTTACAAAACAAAAATATTTGAATTTTGACAGAAGAAAAACTTTGCGGAAATAAACAATAACCTTTAATTTTCGAATCATTGACGGACACATTGAATTTCCGTACTATAGGCTATTTTTTGACAAATCTAATAAACGATCCATCAAGCTTGAAACTGCAGTCACGTGATCAAAATCTAATTTAAATATGATGAATATTTATGAGGAAAGTACCCTCAATTTCTGGATATGATCTCCTGGTTCTATGCATATGTAGAACTCATTGAAATTAAAACAAAAACAATCAATATAATACATTTTCCTTACCTTGATCTATCCCAAAATGTCAAAATCCGTGATGTACCTTATTCATTGAAGAGTCCAAGGAATTCCGAATGCAAACTGGCACACATTTATACAAAAACCTAGATTAGCTGATCAAAAGAAAACAAATATGTGATTGAGTTTGTCAGTGATTTGCAACAGATCTGTCGTTTTCTCCAGGTACTCCAGTTTTCTCTACAAATAAAACTGACCGCCACATATTTAACTGAAATATTGTTGAAAGTGGCACTAAACACCATAACACTAACCTTAACCCTACAAAAATGTATTTATATAAATATATATATATATATATATTTAGAAGTGTAGAAGATTGTGCAACGATACCGATAAAGATGTTACAAAATATATATTAACAAAATTTTCAATCAACAAATGACCTTCCTCAGTGGCAGACACACACTGAGGAAGATCATTTGTTGATAGAAAATTGTGTCAATATATTTTTTGTAACAATGATAGACACCGAGGAAGGTCATTTGTTTTATCGAAAATTTTGTCAATATATTTTTTGTAACATCTTTATCGATATCGTTGCACAATCTTCTAGACTTCTATAATTTTTTTGTTTGTGCTGCATCGTCATTTCTTGACGATCCGTTACTCGTTAAGTTCTCTGGTTGGTAGATTCCCTTAGACTTTATATATATATATATTATAGGATTAAACACATTTTTTCCGGAGTTTATTGATGCATAACCTGGACCAATTCACTCACAAACAAATAAAATTTCGGACTTTTATGTAAGTTTGTGAGTGACTTGGTCTAGGTTATACATCAATAAACTCCGGAAAAAATGCGCTTAATCCTTATAATTCTGTAACTAAGTTTTTTGTTTCATTTGTTTTGAAAATTTACCTTTGGGGATCCCCAGTACGCACACATAGATATATTCCATTGGCATTGATGTGTGTCGGCCATGCATAGCAAAATGAACTAATCTGATTGTTTTCCTACTTTAAGCTAGACGGTGATGTAATTAAGTTACTGATATTTTCCAATTTGATGGCATTTTGCATTTAGCTACTCAAACAAGTAAAATACCCACAAAATCGTAAAATAAATCAGTAACCAGCTTGTGTCAATCAGCTTCCCTTGTAAACAACGTAACAGGATGACGATATATTACAAAAGTCAAAGTCGATAGATGGTTGTCTTAAGTATTTTTTCCGGATATGTTTTTTTATGTCAACAATACTAGCTTTTTTTTCATTGGCATTTATTTTTTTATGTCATATCTAACAATAATTGTCGATTATTAACAATAAACATTGTTTATTTTATCTTTTTTTTATTATCGGGAATCCAAGCCGCTATTTTATTTACATTACGAAAAAAGTAGTCCGGTGAACATCGTCTATCGAAAGATAAACTGACAAAACCCCGCCTCCATAAGCGCCTATACCCAATCAGAGTATAGGATTTCCAATTATGTAAATAATATAAGAATTATATATGCATATATTCCATCGTTCATATTATAGGAATGATAATTTTTTTGTTACAGATGTATTTTAGAACAAACAATTGTCTTAATTACTGGACATTTTAAGTATGTGTACGTATTGTTTATTGACGAGAGAAAAATTTGACATACACCGTTATTTATGCATGATATCAGCTTCATGTATGTATTCATATTTGACTTATTATAATGACCTAGCTAATAGGTGTCTCTTCTTTGTTATAGCTATGAGATGTATCACATTACTATCAATATTATTTCAGTTTCAATGTTAGATGAAACTCATGGATTTGTCAAAAGTCACCAACAAACTTATCACATACACCTTGCCACGGGCGCGAATGGAACTCAGTTTCAGTGATTTTAGTCGATGACATCATATATGTTGTCAATCAAAATTCCATATGATTACGGTCATGGCATTGCTTGAAATAACTCTGGAATATATTTATATTTATAAATTTACATAATGAGCAGTCTAATATTCTTATATTCAACGCATGACAATATTTCAGATATCACCATTGACCACTCACAAGTTTTACGAATTGTTTGTGATGCTCCAATGACAACAGAACAGACAACCGAAAAGATAGAAACATCTGATGCACCGCAAAGTTCCCCACAAACGCCTGTTTCGGAGAATTCAATCACAATCAGCTCAAACATAGATTCTACATCTACTGTTACAACGACAAATGTTGAACATCAATCGATAACTACTACTACAGACACGACAGCAGGTAAAAGTCTAGTTACAAGTGCACTAAGTCATGACATGTTAAAGCTTAAGATACACATACATGCAATATTGAATAATAATTTTAGATTGGAATTTCCAAAACTTAATAAGTGAATTCTAAATTTTTAAAAGGAACACACCTTGTTAAGAACTAAATGTATATTGTGCAAACTGTGGTCAGATTTCTTAATCAAGTTCAGCTTCATTTGTTTGTAGGAGGTATCATGCCTTATTTACGTTATTTGTGCTTGTTTGCGCATAGCGGTATCCAACACATATTGTGCTGTGTTGTTTGATGTGCTCCATTCTTGATTGTCCCTTCTGTTTTCTCTAACATTTATTTTCTACTCTTTGACATGGTTGATGTACCTTGGTAATTAATCTTAAAAATACATATTTTGGTTGTTTTAATCTTTTGCTTGGTATTTTATTGACCTTCGATGGCCTTTTTCTACTTGTGCCAATATTTGTTTATAATATATTTATGGACCGCATCAATGAGACATTTAACCGTGATCTCTTAAAAAGTTTATATTCCGATACCGAGATCTTGTCGAAATATATTCCGTCTCTGCAGAAATGATTATAAGCGATGCATTTTCATATAGTGAAAATGTATAAAGATAAAGAAGTCAAGAAAAATGTCAAAAATATTTGTTTATCAATGTGTGACGTAAAAGTGTTTTTGACATTTACATTCACTGAATATCGTACTGTTTTGACAACTTTTTACCTATTTTGTTCCTGTATTTAAATACTGTTATAGTGACAGCCGAAGACTTTGAGCCGTAATGAGAGCGGGAGGTTTTGGCGCTTTAAAATCTGATTCAACCCACCATTTCTTTTGAAATGCCTGTACCAAGTCAGGGTCTTAACGGTTTTCACAGTTTTCCGGTTGTTGACTGATTTTGTCTGTCTATATAATTATGAGTTTTGACTTTCCCTTTGTAAGATTGTTCGGAGTTCGGTAATTTTGTTATTACCCTTATTTACTATAGCCATGCCCAATGTCACTGCTGATGGAATTTTTTTTCCCGAGATCATTGCAACTTGATAGCTTTATTTAAGCATTTATGAATAACGAAATTAAGGACAACATACCGGCTAGGACGTCACACGGGTTAACAAGGTCCTCATCTGCTACTACACGGAACAGGGTAGCAAATGATATATGCGTTCCACGAAAAATCCTACGGAATAGCCCCGATTTATCTTACGTTCAACCAGAGGGTAATTATTATTTCAAAACTTCAGATTCGTATCAAATTTTAAGATCTTGTTCTATTAATATTTCGGACTGTCTTAAATCTGCAGGTATTTGTGACTCTTCTCCATGCATTACTACTTGCAAAATAAAAACTGAGAAAAATAATACTTGTAAAACAAGCATCATGCTAATAACTTCTCCTGAATTTACAAGTAATTTAACTGGAAAATCTTACTACACCAAATCGTTTGACCCTCTGGACTGTTCTACTACAAATGTCATTTACGGCATAGAATGTACACTCTGTGGACTTTTGTATGTTGGTGAAACTCGTCAAACATTGCGAAGTAGGATGAGTCAACATCGATACAGGAATTTGTATAATCATTTCAATCAACCGGGTCATAACCGCTGTTTGACGATGAAAGTTCGAATCATCGAGAAGATTTATCATCATACAAACAGTCTATGCTTAGTACACCTTACCGTGCCGATAGAGAGTTGTTTTGGATTAAATAGTTAGGCACGAATTAGACACTGCAATGCCTTACGGTTGCAATGATAACATCAAAGGAGTGGGAAATTTGTCAAGTCCTGGATGCAACGAAATCAACGTGATGAGCCTTTTTAATACTATTCCATGAACTAAACGTAGCCATGGTCATAAAAGAATTCAACATCCTAATGTTAAAAAGTCCTCTAAACCAAGAACGTTACAAGATACTTTTAATGATTTACTTTCCAATATACAGAAACCTCTTGGAATTCATCACATTCGTACAATCTTATTTTCACTAACTGTAAACTATCTCAAAGATCTTAGGGATTTTGGACTTGACATAGGAGGCGTAGATCCTTTTTCTCCTAAGTACAGATTGTCTAGTAGTATTTGTGACGTGGCGTCCTTTCGTCTTTTTAAACCAGTTCGATCTTAACCTCTTCATGATAATAACAGAAAATTCCTCCAGATTCCGTTTGCTAACAAAGGAATCGATGCTATTAACATCATCAACATTCTTAATAGAAAAGAGGTCGTAAAAGAAATTCCACCATATTTCAAAAACCAATCTGTTCCCATTGTCTCCTATAGCTACACTAACAGCATTGGCCGTAAAATTTTCAACTACAAAGAAGCATTGCAAGATATTAACATAGAAGAGTACCTTAAGAACTCTCTGACTAGTGCCTGCTCCCACTCTCCTTTTCAATACAACCTATCAGGACATGTAATCACTGGTGATCTGAATATCTTTCAACCTGAGAGTCTCCGAAAGGTGATTTCTCATGGTCCTAAATTCAGAGAACCTCAACACATCAATTGGAAAATAATTTCAAGATAATTATGGATGCTGTTGAAGATTATGCCAGAAGGTGGAAAAAGAGAGAAGTAGACCAAGATCATGAGTTAGAGTCCTTGTCAGACTGGGTTAGAACAATTAGGTCTCTAGTACAAGTTCGGATTCACAAACTCAAAAAATGTGTTAATAGTCGAACTAAGTCTGTATTTAAAGACCAAGAAGCTGTTAAGTGTCTTTCCTCTCTTCATGACAAATATGTTATCGTTCCCGCGGACAAGGCTTCCAACAATATCGTGTTTGTATGTAAATCATATTACTTCGAATGCCTAATCAAGGAATTAGGCATAAATAGCAACACCTCTAGTAATACCACATACAAACCAACTACGTTCGACAAAGATGAAATCCTAGCTAACCACAGATCATTCATGACCTCTTTAAACATTCCCTCTGGTAAAGAGTCTGAGGATTTACCCTATTTATATTGGATACCTAAACTCCATATGACCCCATACAAAGAAAGGTACATAGCGGGATCATCAACTTGTTCGACGAAAGAATTGTCTATTCACCTGACAAAGATTCTGTCTGCAGTAGAAGAGGGACAATCGAAATATTGTGAAACTGTTTACTCGCGTAGTGGCATAAATCACATGTCGATTTTGAAAAACTCTAAAGATATTTTGGATAACCTGAAATCAAGATCTTTCTCTCAGGTATCCTCCATCAAAACCTTTGATTTTTCAACTCTATATACCACCCTACCGCATGACAAATTAAAAACCCGCTTAAAAGAAACAATTCATAAACTTTCAGTCATAGAAACTATGACTCAATATTGGTTGTGTTAGGCTACAATTCCACATATTTTTCAAACAAAATTCAAAAAAGTAAGACATGCTACTCCGAGGAACAAGTGATCAGTATGCTGGAGTTCCTCATCGATAACATATTTGTCTCCTTTGGAGGGACACTGTTTCAGCAGGTCGTCGGCATACCAATGGGTACGAATTGTGCCCCTCTTCTAGCCGACTTATTTTATATACTCATATGAGTCGGAGTTTCTTCAAAAGATTGTAAAAGATAAGAAGATTCATGAGGCTAGAACCTTTTATTTCACATACAGGTATATTGATGACGTTTTATCTATCAATTATTCTAGATTTGCAGAATTTCTTCCATTGATATATCCTCCAGAGCTGGAAGTTAATGAAACGACAGATACAGCTTGGTCCGCATCATTTTTGGACTTATACCTCGAATTTGACGACAGTGGTCAAATCAATACTAAAATTTGAGCTATATCATGGCAACCAGTTTTAGTGGTGGAAGAAGCCGGAGTACCCGGAGAGAACCACCGACCATGGACAAGCAATACTAACATTTACTTCAATTTTAAAATCACAAATTTTCCAAATATGTGCAGCAATATACCAGCTTCTCCTGCATATGGTGTTTACATCTCGCAATTGATTCGCTATGCAAGGGCCAGTAGCAATTATTCTGATTTCCTGAAACGTCATCTTCATCTGAGAAACAGGCTACTGGACCAGGGCTATACAAAGACTCGCCTTATTCGATCCCTTAAAAAGTTTATATTCCGATACCAAGATCTTGTCGAAATATATTCCGTCTCTGCAGAAAAGATTATAAGCGATCGATTTTCATATAGTGAAAATGTTTAAAGATAGGTTGTCAACAAAAATGTCAAAAATATTTTGTTATCAATGTGTGACGTAAAAGTATCTTTGACATTTACTTCTCTCAGTTTGGTGCTGCTTTTGACAACTGTTTTACCTGTTTTGTTCAAATAGTGTTATAAATACTGTTATAGTGACAGCCGGAGACTTTGAGCCGTAATGAAAGGGGGAGGTTTGGCGCTTTAAAATCTGATTCAACCCACCATTTCTTTAGAAATGCCTGTACCAAGTCAGGGTCATTACGGTTTTCACATTTTTCTGGCTGTTGACTGATTTTGTCTGTTTATATACTTATGAGTTTTGACTTTCCCTTTGTAAGATTGTTCGGAGTTCGGTAATTTTGTTATTACCCTTATTAACCTTTCCAAGAACATATATTTTCTGAAACGTACATGATTCCTCTACGTTCTGTAAAAATTTCAGGGCATGGTTAAAATCTTGCAGTGAAATGCCAGGCTACGGAAAACACCTACTCTAAAAATAGCTCGGTCATCCCCCAGTATGTATAGGTCATGCATCAAATCCTCCAAATGTAGGCTCAAAATAATCCCTATATATTTTACTTCAATTATCAATTTTAATTATTCGATTTCACTCAGTAGTTTTCACAATACTACAAAGCGAAAGGAACTGTTATCTTTAAAAGGGACTACTTTCGTGTATGTTCTAAGCTCTGATTGGTGAATTAGTGGTTTGACACCTTATATGTCGTTCGTCATCCTTAGTAGTAGGAAAAGGACAAAATCATCTAACACCCTTATATCAAAATATTAAAAGCTGTTATTTTGAATACAACACAGAAACGTAGTACCTGTTAATTCTACCAAATCAGGCACCTTCCCTCCAGGGTATAATTACCACTTCCTCCCTCCAGGGTATAATTACCACTTCCTCCCTCCAAGGTATAATTACCACTTCCTCCCTCCAGGGTATAATTACCACTTCCTCCCTCCACTAGCACTATAAAAATGATACTGTCTCCAATAAGAATGTTGTTTCAGTGAGCTAGCACTATACACATCATACTGTCTCCATGAGGACTGCTGTTTCAGTGAGCTAGCACTATTAAAAATCATACCGTCTCCATGCCTACTGTTGTTTCAGTAAGCTTTCATTTTAAAAATCATACCGCCTCCATGCATACTGTTGTTTCAGTAAGCTAGCACTATACAAATCATACTGTCTCCATGATGACTGTTGTTTCAGTGAGCTACCACTATGCAAATCATACCGGCTCCATGCCTACTGTTGTTTCAGTAATCTAGCACTTTACAATCATAATGTATCCATGCATACTGTTGTTTCAGTAAGGTAGCACTATAAAAATCATACTGTCTCCATTAGGAATGTTGCTTCAGTGAGCTAGCACTAAAAAAATCATACTGTCTGCATTATGACTGTTGCTTCAGTCAGCTAGCACTATAACAGATCATACTTTCTCCATGCGTACGTTGTTTCAGTGAGCTAGCACTATGAAGGATTATACTAAGCGTGTTGATCTAGTACAAAGCGGACATCATCACCATCATGCCCCTTAATCTATGGAATTAGCACATCATTAGAAGCTTGTAAATTTTCCGTTTTTCGTCCTTTCTTTGTTAGTTTTTAGGCCAAATAATAACTTCACACTTAAAGTAGCTATCTAAGATTTCATTTCCAATATAATACATTTGTAGTATGATATGAAGTTTGGTGAGGGAAATATATTTTAATTTGAAAAGGGGAAGGCTAAAAGTCTGTGGTTTTACCACTGAGTCAATTTTGTTTTATTTCATTATCGAGAAGTGACGAAATAAATTTTACAAAATACACCACTATTTGTCTATGAAAAAATGTTTGAACCAGGATAGGGGCCGTCGTGGTCGTGATTGCATTGTAATTGGATTTACAACTACCTGTGCAATCAGTGCTTATCACCACTAAAGTTGGGAGTTTGAATCTCGCTCATAGCGAGGTGTACTCGATACAATATCATGTGATAAAATTTGCCAGTGTCTTGCGGCAGGTCCGTGATATTCTCCGGGTATTCCGGCTTCCTCCACCAATAAAACTGACCGCCACGATATAACCGAAATATTGTTGAAAATGGTGTTAAACACTATTACCCTTACCATAACCCACAATCATCTCAATCATTATGAACAAGAGGCTTGCCATGCTTAGATTACTGTACACTTGTATACTCAAGGTACATCTCTGTGCCGAGTTTAATTAAGGTGGTCGTCTTTGATAATCTTGGTTGTAGAATAATTGTTGTTCGATTGATTGATTGATTGATTTGCGCTTAACATCAAATGTAGCAGTATTTCAGCTATATCGTAGCATGAGCAAATTTTATTAATTAAGGGCTATGGTTATTGTGGCTAAGGCCATTTTCAACAATATTTCACCACACATTTATAAAAAGAACCTACAGCTTCTTAGCTTCCAGTCAGATTTGAACTGACATCTTTCCAATATTATTGAAATACACTACCTTGTACTATAGAAGGTGTAATGATTGTTAGTGTTACTGACAATACTGAAAACACATTTACAGATAAATAAAAGTATTTTGGAATCCAGCAAAAGCAAGGTAAGAAATCTTTAATTTTCTTAAACTATTATAGCACACATGTGATACTTTCAGTTTGAGAATATTGGAGCAACTGATTTCATCTCCCGTTTTTATTGGGGTTTGTGTTACTCGATCTTTAGCTTTATTTGTATGTTTTGTAGATCTTGGGTTTTTTTTCCATAGTGTTGTCTGTTCTTCTTCGCTTTACAGATTCTGATTACCCCTTTGGTATATTCAAACTCTTTTTGAAATTTTTATGGGAATTTTAACCTCTTTTGAGGAGATTTTTTAAGTGTGCCATGCATGGTAACTTTTCCCATTTTATGTATTCCGTTGGTCAATCAGTGTATCTATAAATTAGAATATAAGCAATCAATCAATGAAATGATTTGTCTGTTTAATTTTCCTGATGTCTGGAGTAACGGTTGGAAGCCATGCAAACCTAAAATTTGGTTAGGTTTATGGTGTTTAACGCCACTTACAACAATATTTCAGCTATATCGTGGCGGTCGGTTTTATTGGTGAAGGAAACCGAAGTACCCAGAGAAAACTACTGACCTGCCGCAAGTCACTGAAAAACTTTATCACATAATGTTGCATCGAGTACACCTCGCCTGAACGGGGTTCGAACTAACAAGGTTAGTGGCGATAGACAGTAATTGCACAGGTAGTTATAAATTGTCTGGAATCAGGATCAGAAGTCATGCAAACCTAAGAATTAACATTCTGTCAAGACTCATTTCATAAAAAATATTCAGTATTGTGCATTTGAAAATATATTTTATTTATCTTTATTTAAAATGTTTCATCTCATTGTGCTGTAACTTACACTGCTAAACCATAAGTTTACCATAGTCATAGGTATCTCACATACATGTAAGGGCAAAATGCAAGCTTTGAAAAGATTGCAGCAGATTTGAGATATACAGGGATGCATATTTTTTTAAACATTATATCTTAAATGATATAATGCTTAAATATATTTGAGATATACAGGCATGTATATTTTTTTAAACTTTATATCTTAAATGATATAATGCTTAAATATATTTGAGATATACAGGCATGTATATTTTTTTAAACTTTATATCTTAAATGATATAATGCTTAAATATATTTGAGATATACAGGCATGTATATTTTTTTTAGACTTTATATCTTAAATGTATGTATATCTCAAATCTACTAAAAGAACATAAAGCATATTCACTTTAAATGTGGACAGAAAATTACAGCAATCATGTAAATAAATATCGTCCTTGATCTTTTGCAGGAATATATTTCTCAGAGCAATATCACACTGAAAGCTTATGTGAAGGGAATTCTTACATATGTTTTAAATCGTAGATATAATACAGGGGCGCCCCCCTAACATTTTTCACACTAAATACCCCAACATTGTTCGCGCCTCCCTCGGCTCGGCGCCATTCTTTTAAGTGCGCCCCCTAAATTGAAATCCTAGATCCACCCCTGTGATACATGTACTACATGTACAAGAAAGGATATGGTAGTACTCTTATTTCTTGTAGTAAAAATTAAATTGTTTGTACATATTTGTAATTGTACAACTTAAATTTCCTACACATTTAATACACTGTACACTGTACATCCCCTAGTACCACAGGAAACAGTTGAACACTAAATAGTCTTACTATGATAAGAAAGCTTAAATATTTATAGTCAAAAATTCCAACAATATCAATAAAAACAACCAACCATTTCTCACCTCAAGGCATTGAGCACAAAACACTATGACATTGAAAATAAATCTCCTCTCTTAGGACAGGCACACAAATATGGCTGTGTTAAACCGGTTAATGGGATCATTGTTCATTTGAGAGAATATAAATTATTTATCCTTGAGTTATCCCCCTTTGACCTTGTCTCTTGGAGTTGTTGTCTTTGTAAAATGGGTAAGGATAGGTTTATGGTGTTTAACACCACTCTCAACAAATATTTCAGTTATATCGTGGTGGTCCTATATTCGTTGATTATATGTAATTGTAATAATGGAGACGCCAAGAAAACCACTGAATAAATACTGGTGTTTGGTTCCCCACTGTAATATAGTATTAAACTGTTTCGACCCAGCTAAGGGTACTGATCAGATTGCTAAGGCTACCACAACAGTTTTTTTCTCTAAATTTATGATTAAAAATATTTTAATTCATGTTGGTAAATTTCTATATGTAAATATGTCATTGAATACCTATAATAGAAAATAAACAAATCGTTGTTGCCAAACCAAATTTATTTTTAGTTCTTTGGATTTTGGTACCCTAATTTAGCATTTAAAAATGAAGGCTTCATTGTGTACATTGACACAGGAAGTCCAGTGCCTAAAATTCCATCAAAATTACGTTGTCTGGCAGATAAAAATAAAATACTTTTGACGGAATGGAAATGATTCAAAACAAGCGTATTGGCCCAGTGGTTTAGAGTAGAAGATTGAAAACAGACAACACCCTTTTTGACATCTTTGGGGCTCTTGCTTATTTCATGTATCTCCATTCAACAAAAAAAAACACAACTTTCTAGGACCATCCAATGAACAGTCCTACACAGTTTGGTGTCCATTGGTCCTGTGGTTGCAGAGAAGATTAAAATGTAAGTTTACATACGATGACCAAGTGGACGATGGTGTATGATGACTACGACGTACGTCAAGTGATGGTAATACTTCAAAAACTAAGCTTTGTAGGGGGACCATCATTCAATGAACATTCCTACCAGGTTTGGTTCCAATTGGCTCCGTGGTTTCAGACTGAGAAGAGAAGTGTGAAAGTAAAAGTTATTGACGATACCACCGACGATGACAGACGCCAAGTGAAGGTGAGTTAAAAAAAGAACTTCAACAACAAATTGCATGCTTAACCTTCTTTTGACATTGAAAGGATTTATCTTAAAAGAAACAATATTCATATTAAATCCAAATGGCGAGATGATATAATCAACTACACATCATGACCAATCATTCTACCAAATATGAAAGATATCGGACCAATGACATCAGAGGAATTGGATTCATAAAGTGAAATGGGAAGGACGAACGAATAACAGACGAACAGTCAAAAAGTAAAAAATATATGCCCTCCATACTATCGGGAGGTTATGGTGTTTAACACCACTTTCAACAATATTTCAGCTATATCGTGGCGGTCAATTTTACTGGGGGAGGAAATCAGAGTACCCAGAGAAAACATCTGACCTGTCGCAAGTCACTCACAAACTTTATCACATAATGCTGCACAGTGCTCCAGCTAGAATTTTAAAGGTACAGGGTGCCAGCAAAGGACAGGGCATTTTTTTAATGATAAAAAGGGCACTTAGAGAACTGTATCAATGTCATCACATTCACTTGAAATCCAAATTATAAAAATGAAAATAATTTGTACTTTGGTATCGACGTAAACAATGCACCCTTTTAAAACGTCATCTGTCTATGAAATAGAGCTACGTCCCTTGATTTCGGGATTTTACTTTGCATTGTTGGGGGTACGGAATCTGTGCATGGCTTCCAGACCGACAAAACGACCGCTGCGTCTTCACAAGAGATAGTCGAAGGGAGGTCATGATATTTTTTGAAAAGAATAAGGTCTTGGGAGTTGAAGCAAACAAATTTTTGAATATATTTGAAGAAATTTAAAAAACAAACAAGACTTGAAGCGAGCGGGGGTAAAACTAGAGGCTCAGTGGGCTGCGCCTGTGTCGCTCACCTTTCATTCTGCTTTGCGAAACTTAATACAGAACCTTCCATAAGTTTCGGTTCATTTGGCCAAACAGTTTCAGAGAAGAAGATTTTTAGAAATTAACCACCAGAAACAAGAATTGCCTATGGCAGCCATGTTTGTTAACAGATCGGGATGAAATTAGTAATCTTCATAGAGAACCTTCCATAGATGCTTCCTACCAAGTTTCGGTTCAATTGCCTAACCAGGGAAGAAGAATTTTAGAAATCGACCAATCTGAAACAAGAATTGCCTGTAGCAGCCATTTGTGCTAACGAATCGGGATGAAATTAGCAATCTTTATAGAGAACCTTCCATACATGCTTTCTACCAAATGTTAGGTCCTTCGGGAAAGCGGTATCAGAGGAGACGTTTTTTCAGAAATCAACCAATCAGAAACAAGAATGGCCTGTGGCGGCCATGTTTGTCAATGGATCGGGACAAAATGAGCGATCTTTATAGAGAACCGTCCATAGATGCTTCCTACCAAATTTCAGTTCATTTGGGAAAGTGGTTTCGGAGGAGAAGATTTTTTAGAAATCAACCAATCAAGAATCAACCAAGAAAAAAATAAAATAATCTAAACAGGCAGCATATAGCCAGTCAATGGTGTTTGCAATTAATATTTCGCATGCACAATAGCGACCCTACATCACAAGGTGTGGAAAATAGAAATATGTTGCTCTCGTGTAATGCGTATTAACTGCATTACATGTAAACTGCATGATTCTGTTTGATAAAGTCCGTAAACTAGAACAGGAAAAAAATATACACTTGAGTGACATATATTAATAGTGTTGTAATAACAGATCGTGAACGTGATGTAGAAGTTTTAAAGAATGTCAAGGTATATTTTAAATGAGGTTGAAACAACTCGCCATTTGATATCAAGTCGGTTGTATTTCATTTTGACGATTTTAATTACGGAAGACGATCACAACCATATTTATTTTTAACAATTGCAACTCGGCTGTTTTTTTTTTCATAACCTAAAATAAAATGAAAAAATATATATCACACTGTCGGAACAGTTCCAGCATTCAATAGACAAATCGTAGAAATATGTAAAAGAGTTATAAGAGACTATAATTAAAACAGTATCTGTAGCACAAATATATAAAACAATCTTATATCAATACATTACATACATATATATACAAAATCAACATTATTTACAATAATAAACATTTCTTCTTTCATTTAAAATTAAATTACAGGTTTTGGCGCATATCCTTATCATATTAAAATCTGGGAATAAAAACACTAGTTTCTGATTATCAATTTATATCGAGGACACCTCAACATGAGCGGGACTCAAACTCTCAGCTTTAGTGGTGATAGGCAATGATTGCACCGGTAGGTGTAAATTTAACTTTCATACAATCACGATCATAATGGGCCCCGCACGAATACTATCAATGCAGGCACAAAAATTAAACTGTAAATGAGGAAAATTGTTTTGTAAATAATAACTTATAAAAGTTATAGTTGCAGAAAATTTATTCATAAGAATCATAAAACAAATATATTTATAATAAAATAAAACAATAGATGTATAATATTTAAAAAATAAAACAAAACAAAATTCATCTTAACAAAACAAGTCTTCTCAGCATCAAGGCAGTTGTCCGTTTTTTCTTCTTTTTTCTGTTTCTGTCTGAAAAATAATTAAAATATGCAAGATTACCCTTACTGATTATATTCATGATTAGAAAAACTAGATGTTCTCAGGAGCCTGTAATCGCTCACCTGGTTTTTAATTTTACTTCTAAATTTCATAGGACAATTTCAGCTGATTCTTTTCTTTTTTCCCATTTGAAATTTCTGCTAATGGTAATGGCAGCCATCTTGGATCAAAGATCATTTCAGCTCAAGCTGCTATGCAGAATATTTTAAGGTGATTTTTTCTCTCTCAAAAGATGCAAAGTCGGTATAAATCGGTTGAAAAAAAATTCACACAAAAACCAAAATATATGTTAAACTACCAACATTGCCATGATGTAGCTGCTGTTAAAATTTGAGCTCATTCTGAGTTATAGTGAATTAAAAAATTTCAGCCAATCAGAAGCAAGAATTTCCCATGGTAGCATGGTTGTTTTCCAATCTGGACCAAACGAGGAAACTTTATACAGAACCTTCCATATGTGCTTCCTACCAAATTTCAGTTCATTTTGGAAAGTGGTTTCGGAGGAGAATATTTTTTAGAAATCAACCAATCAAGAATCAACCAAGAAAAAAATAAAATAATCTAAACAGGCAGCATATAGCCAGTCAATGGTGTTTGCAATTAATATTTCGCATGCACAATAACGACCCTACATCACAAGGTGTGGAAAATAGAAATATGTTGCTGTTGTTTAATGCGTATTAACTGCATTACATGTAAACTGTATGATTCTGTTTGATAAAGTCCGTAAACTAGAACAGGAAAAAAATATACACTTGAGTGACATATATTAATAGTGTTGTAATAACAGATCGTGAACGTGATGTAGAAGTTTTAAAGAATGTCAAGGTATATTTTAAATGAGGTTGAAACAACTCGCCATTTGATATCAAGTCGGTTGTATTTCATTTTGACGATTTTAATTACGGAAGACGATCACAACCATATTTATTTTTAACAATTGCAACTCAGCTGGTTTTTTTTTCATAACCTAAAATAAAATGAAAAATTATATATCACACTGTCGGAACAGTTCCTGCATTCAATAGACAAATCGTAGAAATATGTAAATCCGCTATCCCTATTAAGTTTGTCCTCATAATCTTCATATACTTTTGTGATTTAAAATAAGACAATGATATGAAGATTATAACAACAAACTTCAACACATTTAGCAATTCAATCAATTCAATTCAATATTTTATTTAAGTCTCATCTCTCAATTACAGGTCATAATACACACACAAAACAATCATACAACAATAAATTAGAGAGCCATTCTTTAAAGAATTATAAGAGACTATAATCAAAACAGTATATATAGCACAAATATATAAAACAATATTATATCAATATAGTGCATACATATATATATAAAATCAACATTATTTACAATAATAAACATTTCTTCTTTCATTTAAAATTAAATTACAGGTTTTGGCGCATATCCTTATCATATCAAAATCTGGGAATACAAACACTAGTTTCTGATTATCAATTTATATCGAGGACACCTCAACATGAGCGGGACTCAAACTCTCAACTTCAGTGGTGATAGGCAATGATTGCACCGGTAGGTGTAAATTTAACTTTCATACGATCACGATCATAAAGGAGCCCCGCACGAATACTATCAATGCGGGCACAAAAATAAAACTGTAAATGAGGAAAATTGTTTTGTAAACAATAACTTATAAAAGTTATAGTTGCAGAAAATTTATTCATAAGAATCATAAAACAAATATATGTATAATAAAATAAAACAATAGATGTATAATATTTAAAAAATAAAACAAAACAAAATTCATCTTAACAAAGCAAGTCTTCTCAGCATCAAGGCAGTTGTCCGTTTTTTCTTCTTTTTTCTGTTTCTACTAATAGTAATGGCAGCCATCTTGGATCAAAGATCATATTCAGCTCAAGTTTCTATGCAGAACATTTTAAGGTGATTTTTTCTCTCTCAAAAGATGCACAGTCGGCATAAATCGGTTGAAAAAAAAATCACATAAAAACCAAAATATATGTTAAACTACCAACATTGCCATGATGTAGCTGCTGTTAAAATTTGAGCTCATTCTGAGTTATAGTGAATACAAAATTCCAGCCAATCAGAAGCAAGAATTTCCCATGGTAGCCATGTTTGTTTTCCAATCTGGACCAAACGAGGAAACTTTATACAGAACCTTGCATATGTGCTTCCTACCAAATTTCAATCAACTAAGGCAAATTGTTTTAGAGAAAAACAAATTAATTGGTCAATCACAAACAAGAACTGCTTTGGTGGCCATATTAGAACTTTGTCTGATTGGCATGGAATATGGAAATCTTGCACAGGACATCCCATACAAATTTCCTATAAAGTAACAATTCATTGTGTCTCCTAGTTTCAGAAGAGTAGATTTAAAAAAAGAGGGTGAGGCGTTATATGCACAATTGGCCCCACATTTTATTAAAAAATAATGCTTGACATAGAATAAAAACAATTTACTAATTTAATTGTTATATAAAAAAAATTTCAAAACATATATCTTTCCGTGAAATTGGGTGCGCTATGACGTCATAATGATATCATAATTAGACGTGTAATGCTAAAAATGGACTATAAACGACATATTCAATGTACATTTTAGCTATTTTATATACCTCCACAGTCTTCCACCTACACCAAATTGAGCAGTTGTTTTGAGTAAAGAGGGTTAATGATCGTATCAAAATATTTTGTTGGTGGAGGATTGTGGAGGTTGTTAAATATTAATTTATTTATAACCTCGGCCAGACCCTTAAAATCAATATGTTCACTCTTCTGATTGTATACTAGTATATGAGTCATTATGTATATTTACACAATCTCTGTACATTTTATGATTCATTTCAAGTAATGAAATTCATCAGTAAATAACTTATGTTTCTGTAAATAATTGTATTTATTTTAAATAGAGTTTGTGTACATTGAAACCAGGAGAAAAACGCAATGCATGCAGTCCGGCGTCAATGCGATAAAAGAACTGGTGACTATAAGTGTCATATATGGCCCCATATTTAATGAATCATTATCTTAGAAAATACTTGATTAAAATTTGATGTGTTTTATTTTATAGACGACATCTTACTTTTGATGTTAAAACTTGTTTCCAACAAAATCGACACGTATTTGACGTCATTGTGACGTTATGAGCGTTATTTTTTTTTGTATTTCGTGGAATTTTGCCCGCGATATTTCGACGGTTTTTGAAGAAATTGAGCACCTCCGCATCGTGCACCAGAAACATATTTTACCAGATTATTAAAATAAATAAAACACAAATACTGTTGAAGTATTTTTTTGGTGCACGAGGTGTTAAATTTCTTGAAAAATGACGGGAAAATGTTCAAATATTAAAGAACGAAGTCCTTCTAACGGTAAGCTGTTCGATTTTTCCTTCTATATTGATAGCCAAAAATCTGCTCACCGGAAGTTTAAAAATTAGATCAATTGATAATTTAGAAACGCAAAAGTAATCTATTTCAATGAAAAATACCCAATTCTTTGATTATTAACTCTATGCAAAATCGAAATAAACTTTTAATAAAATTGTAATAAAAAAAATCTCTTTCTTCGAAACTCCCGATGGAAGAGCGGCGTAGGTAAAATGAACGCCATAACAAATCGGCTACACAGTTCATTCAAAATAAAAGATAATAGCCTCACCGGACGCAATTACCAACGAAATAAAAAGTATATCACCTAATTGTTCCTTCAAAACATGAATTAAAAAAATGCTTTCATAAATAGATACCCCGCTAAATTACTCGTGTTTTAGGAGAAAATTATTCATGCGCAGTTGTTGAATGTTGCAGACGACGGGTTTTCATATTTGTAAACAGAAAACGATCGACAATTGCACTTGGAATCTATCGCTAAAATTAATTGAGGTACGCATATTTTGTTATCTTATGCCTGTAATTGGAAAGAATATGACATAGCCAGAAATTATGGGTCCTTTGCTCATTTGCATATCTAAGATGGCGACGCCGGGACGTCTGCAATTTTCATATGATCTATATAGACAATATCATTCATAATTGCATGTGTGTCATTTTCTGAACTTGAAAATGATACATTGAATCAAGCTGAATTAAATGAAATAAAAATTAATAAAAACAATTAAATATTCGAGGTTCCTGGACTAAATGAAAATCCGAGGTGACGAACCCTTTTTTGGCCTTTAGAGTCTATGTAAAAATGTCTGAAATACATGAAACTGGTGGCGTGTGACACCAAATTTAACAATGAATGACATTTGGCGACATATTTTCTGAAATTAATTTAGATTCCTCAATAATATATGTAATTATATTAACTAACCTTATATTTCTAGCTTCTAAACTCGGGGTTCCCACATTAAATATAATATGATAATTGTTGCATGATCGCGATATCAAAGACATGTCTAAAATCGTTACAAAACAAAAATATTTGAATTTTGACAGAAGAAAAACTTTGCGGAAATAAACAATAACTTTTAATTTTCGAATCATTGACGGACACATTGAATTTCCGTACTATAGGCTATTTTTTGACAAATCTAATAAACGATCCATCAAGCTTGAAACTGCAGTCACGTGATCAAAATCTAATTTAAATATGATGAATATTTATGAGGAAAGTACCCTCAATTTCTGGATATGATCTCCTGGTTCTATGCATATGTAGAACTCATTGAAATTAAAACAAAAACAGTCAATATAATACATTTTCCTTACCTTGATCTATCCCAAAATGTCAAAATCCGTGATGTACCTTATTCATTGAAGAGTCCAAGGAATTCCGAATGCAAACTGGCACACATTTATACAAAAACCTAGATTAGCTGATCAAAAGAAAACAAATATGTGATTGAGTTTGTCAGTGATTTGCAACAGATCTGTCGTTTTCTCCAGGTACTCCAGTTTTCTCTACAAATAAAACTGACCGCCACATATTTAACTGAAATAATGTTGAAAGTGGCACTAAACACCATAACACTAACCTTAACCCTACAAAAATGTATTTATATAAATATATATATATATATATATATATATAGAAGTGTAGAAGATTGTGCAACGATACCGATAAAGATGTTACAAAATATATATTAACAAAATTTTCAATCAACAAATGACCTTCCTCAGTGGCAGACACACACTGAGGAAGATCATTTGTTGATAGAAAATTGTGTCAATATATTTTTTGTAACAATGATAGACACCGAGGAAGGTCATTTGTTTTATCGAAAATTTTGTCAATATATTTTTTGTAACATCTTTATCGATATCGTTGCACAATCTTCTAGACTTCTATAATTTTTTTGTTTGTGCTGCATCGTCATTTCTTGACGATCCGTTACTCGTTAAGTTCTCTGGTTGGTAGATTCCCTTAGACTTTATATATATATATATTATAGGATTAAACACATTTTTTCCGGAGTTTAATAATTGTCGATTATTAACAATAAACATTGTTTATTTTATCTTTTTTTTATTATCGGGAATCCAAGCCGCTATTTTATTTACATTACGAAAAAAGTAGTCCGGTGAACATCGTCTATCGAAAGATAAACTGACAAAACCCCGCCTCCATAAGCGCCTATACCCAATCAGAGTATAGGATTTCCAATTATGTAAATCATATAAGAATTATATATGCATATATTCCATCGTTCATATTATAGGAATGATAATTTTTTTGTTACAGATGTATTTTAGAACAAACAATTGTCTTAATTACTGGACATTTTAAGTATGTGTACGTATTGTTTATTGACGAGAGAAAAATTTGACATACACCGTTATTTATGCATGATATCAGCTTCATGTATGTATTCATATTTGACTTATTATAATGACCTAGCTAATAGGTGTCTCTTCTTTGTTATAGCTATGAGATGTATCACATTACTATCAATATTATTTCAGTTTCAATGTTAGATGAAACTCATGGATTTGTCAAAAGTCACCAACAAACTTATCACATACACCTTGCCACGGGCGCGAATGGAACTCAGTTTCAGTGATTTTAGTCGATGACATCATATATGTTGTCAATCAAAATTCCATATGATTACGGTCATGGCATTGCTTGAAATAACTCTGGAATATATTTATATTTATAAATTTACATAATGAGCAGTCTAATATTCTTATATTCAACGCATGACAATATTTCAGATATCACCATTGACCACTCACAAGTTTTACGAATTGTTTGTGATGCTCCAATGACAACAGAACAGACAACCGAAAAGATAAAAACATCTGATGCACCGCAAAGTTCCCCACAAACGCCTGTTTCGGAGAATTCAATCACAATCAGCTCAAACATAGATTCTACATCTACTGTTACAACGACAAATGTTGAACATCAATCGATAACTACTACTACAGACACGACAGCAGGTAAAAGTCTAGTTACAAGTGCACTAAGTCATGACATGTTAAAGCTAAAGATACACATACATGCAATACTGAATAATAATTTTAGATTGGAATTTCCAAAACTTAATAAGTGAATTCTAAATTTTTAAAAGGAACACACCTTGTTAAGAACTAAATGTATATTGTGCAAACTGTGGTCAGATTTCTTAATCAAGTTCAGCTTCATTTGTTTGTAGGAGGTATCATGCCTTTTTTACGTTATTTGTGCTTGTTTGCGCATAGCGGTATCCAACACATATTGTGCTGTGTTGTTTGATGTGCTCCATTCTTGATTGTCCCTTCTGTTTTCTCTAACATTTTCTACTCTTTGACATGGTTGATGTACCTTGGTAATTAATCTTAAAAATACATATTTTGGTTGTTTTAATCTTTTGCTTGGTATTTTATTGACCTTCGATGGCCTTTTTCTACTTGTGCCAATATTTGTTTATAATATATTTATGGACCGCATCAATGAGACATTTAACCGTGATCTCTTAAAAAGTTTATATTCCGATACCGAGATCTTGTCGAAATATATTCCGTCTCTGCAGAAATGATTATAAGCGATGCATTTTCATATAGTGAAAATGTATAAAGATAAAGAAGTCAAGAAAAATGTCAAAAATATTTTTTTATCAATGTGTGACGTAAAAGTGTTTTTGACATTTACATTCACTGAATATCGTACTGTTTTGACAACTTTTTACCTATTTTGTTCCTGTATTTAAATACTGTTATAGTGACAGCCGAAGACTTTGAGCCGTAATGAGAGCGGGAGGTTTTGGCGCTTTAAAATCTGATTCAACCCACCATTTCTTTTGAAATGCCTGTACCAAGTCAGGGTCTTAACGGTTTTCACAGTTTTCCGGTTGTTGACTGATTTTGTCTGTCTATATAATTATGAGTTTTGACTTTTCAACTACAAAGAAGCATTGCAAGATATTAACATATTCCACATATTTTTCAAACAAAATTCAAAAAAGTAAGACATGCTACTCCGAGGAACAAGTGATCAGTATGCTGGAGTTCCTCAACGATAACATATTTGTCTCCTTTGGAGGGACACTGTTTCAGCAGGTCGTCGGCATACCAATGGGTACGAATTGTGCCCCTCTTCTAGCCGATTTATTTTATATACTCATATGAGTCGGAGTTTCTTCAAAAGATTGTAAAAGATAAGAAGATTCATGAGGCTAGAACCTTTTATTTCACATACAGGTATATTGATGACGTTTTATTTATCAATTATTCTAGATTTGCAGAATTTCTTCCATTGATATATCCTCCAGAGCTGGAAGTTAATGAAACGACAGATACAGCTTGGTCCGCATCATTTTTGGACTTATACCTCGAATTTGACGACAGTGGTCAAATCAATACTAAAATTTGAGCTATATCATGGCAACCAGTTTTAGTGGTGGAAGAAGCCGGAGTACCCGGAGAGAACCACCGACCATGGACAAGCAATACTAACATTTACTTCAATTTTAAAATCACAAATTTTCCAAATATGTGCAGCAATATACCAGCTTCTCCTGCATATGGTGTTTACATCTCGCAATTGATTCGCTATGCAAGGGCCAGTAGCAATTATTCTGATTTCCTGAAACGTCATCTTCATCTGAGAAACAGGCTACTGGACCAGGGCTATACAAAGACTCGCCTTATTCGATCCCTTAAAAAGTTTATATTCCGATACCAAGATCTTGTCGAAATATATTCCGTCTCTGCAGAAAAGATTATAAGCGATCGATTTTTATATAGTGAAAATGTTTAAAGATAGGTTGTCAACAAAAATGTCAAAAATATTTTGTTATCAATGTGTGACGTAAAAGTATCTTTGACATTTACTTCTCTCAGTTTGGTGCTGCTTTTGACAACTGTTTTACCTGTTTTGTTCAAATAGTGTTATAAATACTGTTATAGTGACAGCCGGAGATTTTGAGCCGTAATGAAAGGGGGAGGTTTGGCGCTTTAAAATCTGATTCAACCCACCATTTCTTTAGAAATGCCTGTACCAAGTCAGGGTCATTACGGTTTTCACATTTTTCTGGCTGTTGACTGATTTTGTCTGTTTATATACTTATGAGTTTTGACTTTCCCTTTGTAAGATTGTTCGGAGTTCGGTAATTTTGTTATTACCCTTATTAACCTTTCCAAGAACATATATTTTCTGAAACGTACATGATTCCTCTACGTTCTGTAAAAATTTCAGGGCATGGTTAAAATCTTGCAGTGAAATGCCAGGCTACGGAAAACACCTACTCTAAAAATAGCTCGGTCATCCCCCAGTATGTATAGGTCATGCATCAAATCCTCCAAATGTAGGCTCAAAATAATCCCTATATATTTTACGCCAATTATCAATTTTAATTATTCGATTTCACTCAGTAGTTTTCACAATACTACAAAGCGAAAGGAACTGTTATCTTTAAAAGGGACTACTTTCGTGTATGTTCTAAGCTCTGATTGGTGAATTAGTGGTTTGACACCTTATATGTCGTTCGTCATCCTTAGTAGTAGGAAAAGGACAAAATCATCTAACACCCTTATATCAAAATATTAAAAGCTGTTATTTTGAATACAACACAGAAACGTAGTACCTGTTAATTCTACCAAATCAGGCACCTTCCCTCCAGGGTATAATTACCACTTCCTCCCTCCAGGGTATAATTACCACTTCCTCCCTCCAAGGTATAATTACCACTTCCTCCCTCCAGGGTATAATTACCACTTCCTCCCTCCACTAGCACTATAAAAATGATACTGTCTCCAATAAGAATGTTGTTTCAGTGAGCTAGCACTATACACATCATACTGTCTCCATGAGGACTGCTGTTTCAGTGAGCTAGCACTATTAAAAATCATACCGTCTCCATGCCTACTGTTGTTTCAGTAAGCTTTCATTTTAAAAATCATACCGCTTCCATGCATACTGTTGTTTCAGTAAGCTAACACTATACAAATCATACTGTCTCCATGATGACTGTCGTTTCAGTGAGCTACCACTATGCAAATCATACCGGCTCCATGCCTACTGTTGTTTCAGTAATCTAGCACTATAAAATCATAATGTATCCATGCATACTGTTGTTTCAGTAAGGTAGCACTATAAAAATCATACTGTCTCCATTAGGAATGTTGCTTCAGTGAGCTAGCACTAAAAAAATCATACTGTCTGCATTATGACTGTTGCTTCAGTCAGCTAGCACTATAACAGATCATACTTTCTCCATGCGTACGTTGTTTCAGTGAGCTAGCACTATGAAAGATTATACTAAGCGTGTTGATCTAGTACAAAGCGGACATCATCACCATCATGCCCCTTAATCTATGGAATTAGCACATCATTAGAAGCTTGTAAATTTTCCGTTTTTCGTCCTTTCTTTGTTAGTTTTTAGGCCAAATAATAACTTCACACTTAAAGTAGCTATCTAAGATTTCATTTCCAATATAATACATTTGTAGTATGATATGAAGTTTGGTGAGGGAAATATATTTTAATTTGAAAAGGGGAAGGCTAAAAGTCTGTGGTTTTACCACTGAGTCAATTTTGTTTTATTTCATTATCGAGAAGTGACGAAATAAATTTTACAAAATACACCACTATTTGTCTATGAAAAAATGTTTGAACCAGGATAGGGGCCGTCGTGGTCGTGATTGCATTGTAATTGGATTTACAACTACCTGTGCAATCAGTGCTTATCACCACTAAAGTTGGGAGTTTGAATCCCGCTCATAGCGAGGTGTACTCGATACAATATCATGTGATAACATTTGCCAGTGTCTTGCGGCAGGTCCGTGATTTTCTCCGGGTATTCCGGCTTCCTCCACCAATAAAACTGACCGCCACGATATAACCGAAATATTGTTGAAAATGGTGTTAAACACTATTACCCTTACCATAACCCACAATCATCTCAATCATTATGAACAAGAGGCTTGCCATGCTTAGATTACTGTACACTTGTATACTCAAGGTACATCTCTGTGCCGAGTTTAATTAAGGTGGTCGTCTTTGATAATCTTGGTTGTAGAATAATTGTTGTTCGATTGATTGATTGATTGATTTGCGTTTAACATCAAATGTAGCAGTATTTCAGCTATATCGTAGCATGAGCAAATTTTATTAATTAAGGGCTATGGTTATTGTGGCTAAGGCCATTTTCAACAATATTTCACCACACATTTATAAAAAGAACCCACAGCTTCTTAGCTTCCAGTCAGATTTGAACTGACATCTTTCCAATATTATTGAAATACACTACCTTGTACTATAGAAGGTGTAATGATTGTTAGTGTTACTGACAATACTGAAAACACATTTACAGATAAATAAAAGTATTTTGGAATCCAGCAAAAGCAAGGTAAGAAATCTTTAATTTTCTTAAACTATTATAGCACACATGTGATACTTTCAGTTTGAGAATATTGGAGCAACTGATTTCATCTCCCGTTTTTATTGGGGTTTGTGTTACTCGATCTTTAGCTTTATTTGTATGTTTTGTAGATCTTGGGTTTTTTTTCCATAGTGTTGTCTGTTCTTCTTCGCTTTACAGATTCTGATTACCCCTTTGGTATATTCAAACTATTTTTGAAATTTTTATGGGAATTTTAACCTCTTTTGAGGAGATTTTTTAAGTGTGCCATGCATGGTAACTTTTCCCATTTTATGTATTCCGTTGGTCAATCAGTGTATCTATAATTTAGAATATAAGCAATCAATCAATGAAATGATTTGTCTGTTTAATTTTCCTGATGTCTGGAGTAACGGTTGGAAGCCATGCAAACCTAAAATTTGGTTAGGTTTATGGTGTTTAACGCCACTTACAACAATATTTCAGCTATATCGTGGCGATCGGTTTTATTGGTGAAGGAAACCGAAGTACCCAGAGAAAACTACTGACCTGCCGCAAGTCACTGAAAAACTTTATCACATAATGTTGCATCGAGTACACCTCGCCTGAACGGGGTTCGAACTAACAAGGTTAGTGGCGATAGACAGTAATTGCACAGGTAGTTATAAATTGTCTGAAATCAGGATCAGAAGTCATGCAAACCTAAGAATTAACATTCTGTCAAGACTCATTTCATAAAAAATATTCAGTATTGTGCATTTGAAAATATATTTTATTTATCTTTATTTAAAATGTTTCATCTCATTGTGCTGTAACTTACACTGCTAAACCATAAGTTTACCATAGTCATAGGTATCTCACATACATGTAAGGGCAAAATGCAAGCTTTGAAAAGATTGCAGCAGATTTGAGATATACAGGGATGCATATTTTTTTAAACATTATATCTTAAATGATATAATGCTTAAATATATTTGAGATATACAGGCATGTATATTTTTTTAAACTTTATATCATAAATGATATAATGCTTAAATATATTTGAGATATACAGGCATGTATATTTTTTTAAACTTTATATCTTAAATGATATAATGCTTAAATATATTTGAGATATACAGGCATGTATATTTTTTTTAGACTTTATATCTTAAATGTATGTATATCTCAAATCTACTAAAAGAACATAAAGCATATTCACTTTAAATGTGGACAGAAAATTACAGCAATCATGTAAATAAATATCGTCCTTGATCTTTTGCAGGAATATATTTCTCAGAGCAATATCACACTGAAAGCTTATGTGAAGGGAATTCTTACATATGTTTTAAATCGTAGATATAATACAGGGGCGCCCCCCTAACATTTTTCACACTAAATACCCCAACATTGTTCGCGCCTCCCTCGGCTCGGCGCCATTCTTTTAAGTGCGCCCCCTAAATTGAAATCCTAGATCCACCCCTGTGATACATGTACTACATGTACAAGAAAGGATATGGTAGTACTCTTATTTCTAGTAGTAAAAATTAAATTGTTTGTACATATTTGTAATTGTACAACTTAAATTTCCTACACATTTAATACACTGTACACTGTACATCCCCTAGTACCACAGGAAACAGTTGAACACTAAATAGTCTTACTATGATAAGAAAGCTTAAATATTTATAGTCAAAAATTCCAACAATATCAATAAAAACAACCAACCATTTCTCACCTCAAGGCATTGAGCACAAAACACTATGACATTGAAAATAAATCTCCTCTCTTAGGACAGGCACACAAATATGGCTGTGTTAAACCGGTTAATGGGATCATTGTTCATTTGAGAGAATATAAATTATTTATCCTTGAGTTATCCCCCTTTGACCTTGTCTCTTGGAGTTGTTGTCTTTGTAAAATGGGTAAGGATAGGTTTATGGTGTTTAACACCACTCTCAACAAATATTTCAGTTATATCGTGGTGGTCCTATATTCGTTGATTATATGTAATTGTAATAATGGAGACGCCAAGAAAACCACTGAATAAATACTGGTGTTTGGTTCCCCACTGTAATATAGTATTAAACTGTTTCGACCCAGCTAAGGGTACTGATCAGATTGCTAAGGCTACCACAACAGTTTTTTTCTCTAAATTTATGATTAAAAATATTTTAATTCATGTTGGTAAATTTCTATATGTAAATATGTCATTGAATACCTATAATAGAAAATAAACAAATCGTTGTTGCCAAACCAAATTTATTTTTAGTTCTTTGGATTGACACAGGAAGTCCAGTGCCTAATATTCCATCAAAATTACGTTGTCTGGCAGATAAAAATAAAATACTTTTGACGGAATGGAAATGATTCAAAACAAGCGTATTGGCCCAGTGGTTTAGAGTAGAAGATTGAAAACAGACAACACCCTTTTTGACATCTTTGGGGCTCTTGCTTATTTCATGTATCTCCATTCAACAAAAAAAAAAAAAACTTTCTAGGACCATCCAATGAACAGTCCTACACAGTTTGGTGTCCATTGGTCCTGTGGTTGCAGAGAAGATTAAAATGTAAGTTTACATACGATGACCAAGTGGACGATGGTGTATGATGACTACGACGTACGTCAAGTGATGGTAATACTTCAAAAACTAAGCTTTGTAGGGGGACCATCATTCAATGAACATTCCTACCAGGTTTGGTTCCAATTGGCTCCGTGGTTTCAGACTGAGAAGAGAAGAGTTAAATGTAAAAGTTATTGACGATACCACCGACGATGACAGACGCCAAGTGAAGGTGAGTTAAAAAAAGAACTTCAACAACAAATTGCATGCTTAACCTTCTTTTGACATTGAAAGGATTTATCTTAAAAGAAACAATATTCATATTAAATCCAAATGGCGAGATGATATAATCAACTACACATCATGACCAATCATTCTACCAAATATGAAAGATATCGGACCAATGACATCAGAGGAATTGGATTCATAAAGTGAAATGGGAAGGACGAACGAATAACAGACGAACAGTCAAAAAGTAAAAAATATATGCCCTCCATACTATCGGGAGGTTATGGTGTTTAACACCACTTTCAACAATATTTCAGCTATATCGTGGCGGTCAATTTTACTGGGGGAGGAAATCAGAGTACCCAGAGAAAACATCTGACCTGTCGCAAGTCACTCACAAACTTTATCACATAATGCTGCACAGTGCTCCAGCTAGAATTTTAAAGGTACAGGGTGCCAGCAAAGGACAGGGCATTTTTTTAATGATAAAAAGGGCACTTAGAGAACTGTATCAATGTCATCACATTCACTTGAAATCCAAATTATAAAAATGAAAATAATTTGTACTTTGGTATCGACGTAAACAATGCACCCTTTTAAAACGTCATCTGTCTATGAAATAGAGCTACGTCCCTTGATTTCGGGATTTTACTTTGCATTGTTGGGGGTACGGAATCTGTGCATGGCTTCCAGACCGACAAAACGACCGCTGCGTCTTCACAAGAGATAGTCGAAGGGAGGTCATGATATTTTTTGAAAAGAATAAGGTCTTGGGAGTTGAAGCAAACAAATTTATGAATATATTTGAAGAAATTTAAAACACAACCAAGACTTGAAGCGAGCGGGGGTAAAACTAGAGGCTCAGTGGGCTGCGCCTGTGTCGCTCACCTTTCATTCTGCTTTGCGAAACTTAATACAGAACCTTCCATAAGTTTCGGTTCATTTGGCCAAACAGTTTCAGAGAAGAAGATTTTTAGAAATTAACCAACCAGAAACAAGAATTGCCTATGGCAGCCATGTTTGTTAACAGATCGGGATGAAATTAGTAATCTTCATAGAGAACCTTCCATAGATGCTTCCTACCAAGTTTCGGTTCAATTGCCTAACCAGGGAAGAAGAATTTTAGAAATCGACCAATCTGAAACAAGAATTGCCTGTAGCAGCCATTTGTGCTAACGAATCGGGATGAAATTAGCAATCTTTATAGAGAACCTTCCATACATGCTTTCTACCAAATGTTAGGTCCTTCGGGAAAGCGGTATCAGAGGAGACGTTTTTTCAGAAATCAACCAATCAGAAACAAGAATGGCCTGTGGCGGCCATGTTTGTCAATGGATCGGGACAAAATAAGCGATCTTTATAGAGAACCGTCCATAGATGCTTCCTACCAAATTTCAGTTCATTTGGGAAAGTGGTTTCGGAGGAGAAGATTTTTTAGAAATCAACCAATCAAGAATCAACCAAGAAAAAAATAAAATAATCTAAACAGGCAGCATATAGCCAGTCAATGGTGTTTGCAATTAATATTTCGCATGCACAATAGCGACCCTACATCACAAGGTGTGGAAAATAGAAATATGTTGCTCTCGTGTAATGCGTATTAACTGCATTACATGTAAACTGTATGATTCTGTTTGATAAAGTCCGTAAACTAGAACAGGAAAAAAATATACACTTGAGTGACATATATTAATAGTGTTGTAATAACAGATCGTGAACGTGATGTAGAAGTTTTAAAGAATGTCAAGGTATATTTTAAATGAGGTTGAAACAACTCGCCATTTGATATCAAGTCGGTTGTATTTCATTTTGACGATTTTAATTACGGAAGACGATCACAACCATATTTATTTTTAACAATTGCAACTCAGCTGGTTTTTTTTTCATAACCTAAAATAAAATGAAAAAATATATATCACACTGTCGGAACAGTTCCAGCATTCAATAGACAAATCGTAGAAATATGTAAAAGAATTATAAGAGACTATAATTAAAACAGTATCTGTAACACAAATATATAAAACAATCTTATATCAATACATTACATACATATATATACAAAATCAACATTATTTACAATAATAAACATTTCTTCTTTCATTTAAAATTAAATTACAGGTTTTGGCGCATATCCTTATCATATTAAAATCTGGGAATAAAAACACTAGTTTCTGATTATCAATTTATATCGAAGACACCTCAACATGAGCAGGACTCAAACTCTCAACTTTAGTGGTGATAGGCAATGATTGCACCGGTAGGTGTAAATTTAACTTTCATACAATCACGATCATAATGGGCCCCGCACGAATACTATCAATGCAGGCACAAAAATTAAACTGTAAATGAGGAAAATTGTTTTGTAAATAATAACTTATAAAAGTTATAGTTGCAGAAAATTTATTCATAAGAATCATAAAACAAATATATTTATAATAAAATAAAACAATAGATGTATAATATTTAAAAAATAAAACAAAACAAAATTCATCTTAACAAAACAAGTCTTCTCAGCATCAAGGCAGTTGTCCGTTTTTTCTTCTTTTTTTCTGTTTCTGCCGAAAAATAATTAAAATATACAAGATTACACTTACTGATTATATTCATGATTAGAAAAACTAGATGTTCTCAGGAGCCTGTAATCGCTCACCTGGTTTTTAATTTTACTTCTAAATTTCATAGGACAATTTCAGCTGATTCTTTTCTTTTTTCCCATTTGAAATTTCTGCTAATGGTAATGGCAGCCATCTTGGATCAAAGATCATTTCAGCTCAAGCTGCTATGCAGAATATTTTAAGGTGATTTTTTCTCTCTCAAAAGATGCAAAGTCGGTATAAATCGGTTGAAAAAAAATTCACACAAAAACCAAAATATATGTTAAACTACCAACATTGCCATGATGTAGCTGCTGTTAAAATTTGAGCTCATTCTGAGTTATAGTGAATTAAAAAATTTCAGCCAATCAGAAGCAAGAATTTCCCATGGTAGCATGGTTGTTTTCCAATCTGGACCAAACGAGGAAACTTTATACAGAACCTTCCATATGTGCTTCCTACCAAATTTCAGTTCATTTTGGAAAGTGGTTTCGGAGGAGAATATTTTTTAGAAATCAACCAATCAAGAATCAACCAAGAAAAAAATAAAATAATCTAAACAGGCAGCATATAGCCAGTCAATGGTGTTTGCAATTAATATTTCGCATGCACAATAACGACCCTACATCACAAGGTGTGGAAAATAGAAATATGTTGCTGTTGTTTAATGCGTATTAACTGCATTACATGTAAACTGTATGATTCTGTTTGATAAAGTCCGTAAACTAGAACAGGAAAAAAATATACACTTGAGTGACATATATTAATAGTGTTGTAATAACAGATCGTGAACGTGATGTAGAAGTTTTAAAGAATGTCAAGGTATATTTTAAATGAGGTTGAAACAACTCGCCATTTGATATCAAGTCGGTTGTATTTCATTTTGACGATTTTAATTACGGAAGACGATCACAACTATATTTATTTTTAACAATTGCAACTCAGCTGGTTTTTTTTTCATAACCTAAAATAAAATGAAAAATTATATATCACACTGTCGGAACAGTTCCTGCATTCAATAGACAAATCGTAGAAATATGTAAATCCGCTATCCCTATTAAGTTTGTCCTCATAATCTTCATATACTTTTGTGATTTAAAATAAGACAATGATATGAAGATTATAACAACAAACTTCAACACATTTAGCAATTCAATCAATTCAATTCAATATTTTATTTAAGTCTCATCTCTCAATTACAGGTCATAATACACACACAAAACAATCATACAACAATAAATTAGAGAGCCATTCTTTAAAGAATTATAAGAGACTATAATCAAAACAGTATATATAGCACAAATATATAAAACAATATTATATCAATATATTGCATACATATATATATAAAATCAACATTATTTACAATAATAAACATTTCTTCTTTCATTTAAAATTAAATTACAGGTTTTGGCGCATATCCTTATCATATCAAAATCTGGGAATACAAACACTAGTTTCTGATTATCAATTTATATCGAGGACACCTCAACATGAGCGGGACTCAAACTCTCAACTTCAGTGGTGATAGGCAATGATTGCACCGGTAGATGTAAATTTAACTTTCATACGATCACGATCATAAAGGAGCCCCGCACGAATACTATCAATGCGGGCACAAAAATAAAACTGTAAATGAGGAAAATTGTTTTGTAAACAATAACTTATAAAAGTTATAGTTGCAGAAAATTTATTCATAAGAATCATAAAACAAATATATGTATAATAAAATAAAACAATAGATGTATAATATTTAAAAAATAAAACAAAACAAAATTCATCTTAACAAAGCAAGTCTTCTCAGCATCAAGGCAGTTGTCCGTTTTTTCTTCTTTTTTCTGTTTCTGTCTGAAAAATAATTAAAATATACAAGATTACACTTACTGATTATATTCATGATTAGAAAAACTAGATGTTCTCAGGAGCCTGTAATCGCTCACCAGGTTTTTAATTTTACTTCTAAATTTCATAGTACAATTTCAGCTGATTCTTTTCTTTTTTGCCATTTGAAATTTCTGCTAATAGTAATGGCAGCCATCTTGGATCAAAGATCATATTCAGCTCAAGTTTCTATGCAGAACATTTTAAGGTGATTTTTTCTCTCTCAAAAGATGCACAGTCGGCATAAATCGGTTGAAAAAAAAATATATGTTAAACTACCAACATTGCCATGATGTAGCTGCTGTTAAAATTTGAGCTCATTCTGAGTTATAGTGAATACAAAATTCCAGCCAATCAGAAGCAAGAATTTCCCATGGTAGCCATGTTTGTTTTCCAATCTGGACCAAACGAGGAAACTTTATACAGAACCTTGCATATGTGCTTCCTACCAAATTTCAATCAACTAAGGCAAATTGTTTTAGAGAAAAACAAATTAATTGGTCAATCACAAACAAGAACTGCTTTGGTGGCCATATTAGAACTTTGTCTGATTGGCATGGAATATGGAAATCTTGCACAGGACATCCCATACAACTTTCCTATAAAGTAACAGTTCATTGTGTCTCCTAGTTTCAGAAGAGTAGATTTAAAAAAAAGAGGGTGAGGCGTTAAATGCACAATTGGCCCCACATTTTATTAAAAAATAATGCTTGACATAGAATAAAAACAATTTACTAATTTAATTGTTATATAAAAAAAAATTCAAAACATATATCTTTCCGTGAAATTGGGTGCGCTATGACGTCATAATGATATCATAATTAGACGGGTAATGCTAAAAATGGACTATAAACGACATATTCAATGTACATTTTAGCTATTTTATATACCTCCACAGTCTTCCACCTACACCAAATTGAGCAGTTGTTTTGAGTAAAGAGGGTTAATGATTGTATCAAAATATTTTGTTGGTGGAGGATTGTGGAGGTTGTTAAATATTAATTTATTTATAACCTCGGCCAGACCCTTAAAATCAATATGTTCACTCTTCTGATTGTATACTAGTATATGAGACCATTATGTATATTTACACAATCTCTGTACATTTTATGATTCATTTCAAGTAATGAAATTCATCAGTAAATAACTTATGTTTCTGTAAATAATTGTATTTATTTTAAATAGAGTTTGTGTACATTGAAACCAGGAGAAAAACGCAATGCATGCAGTCCGGCGTCAATACGATAAAAGAACTGGTGACTATAAGTGTCATATATGGCCCCATATTTAATGAATCATTATCATAGAAAATACTTGATTAAAATTTGATGTGTTTTATTTTATAGACGACATCATACTTTTGATGTTAAAACTTGTTTCCAACAAAATCGACACGTATTTGACATCATTGTGACGTTATGAGCGTTATTTTTTTTTGTATTTCGTGGAATTTTGCCCGCGATATTTCGACGGTTTTTGAAGAAATTGAGCACCTCCGCATCGTGCACCAGAAACATATTTTACCAGATTATTAAAATAAATAAAACACAAATACTGTTGAAGTATTTTTTTGGTGCACGAGGTGTTAAATTTCTTGAAAAATGACGGGAAAATGTTCAAATATTAAAGGACGAAGTCCTTCTAACGGTAAGCTGTTCGATTTTTCCTTCTATATTGATAGCCAAAAATCTGCTCACCGGAAGTTTAAAAATTAGATCAATTGATAATTTAGAAACGCAAAAGTAATCTATTTCAATGAAAAATACCCAATTCTTTGATTATTAACTCTATGCAAAATCGAAATAAACTTTTAATAAAATTGTAATAAAAAAAATCTCTTTCTTCGAAACTCCCGATGGAAGAGCGGCGTAGGTAAAATGAACGCCATAACAAATCGGCTACACAGTTCATTCAAAATAAAAGATAATAGCCTCACCGGACGCAATTACCAACGAAATAAAAAGTATATCACCTAATTGTTCCTTCAAAACATGAATTAAAAAAATGCTTTCATAAATAGATACCCCGCTAAATTACTCGTGTTTTAGGAGAAAATTATTCATGCGCAGTTGTTGAATGTTGCAGACGACGGGTTTTCATATTTGTAAACAGAAAACGATCGACAATTGCACTTGGAATCTATCGCTAAAATTAATTGAGGTACGCATATTTTGTTATCTTATGCCTGTAATTGGAAAGAATATGACATAGCCAGAAATTATGGGTCCTTTGCTCATTTGCATATCTAAGATGGCGACGCCGGGACGTCTGCAATTTTCATATGATCTATATAGACAATATCATTCATAATTGCATGTGTGTCATTTTCTGAACTTGAAAATGATACATTGAATCAAGCTGAATTAAATGAAATAAAAATTAATAAAAACAATTAAATATTCGAGGTTCCTGGACTAAATGAAAATCCGAGGTGACGAACCCTTTTTTGGCCTTTAGAGTCTATGTAAAAATGTCTGAAATACATGAAACTGGTGGCGTGTGACACCAAATTTAACAATGAATGACATTTGGCGACATATTTTCTGAAATTAATTTAGATTCCTCAATAATATATGTAATTATATTAACTAACCTTATATTTCTAGCTTCTAAACTCGGAGTTCCCACATTAAATATAATATGATAATTGTTGCATGATCGCGATATCAAAGACATGTCTAAAATCGTTACAAAACAAAAATATTTGAATTTTGACAGAAGAAAAACTTTGCGGAAATAAACAATAACTTTTAATTTTCGAATCATTGACGGACACATTGAATTTCCGTACTATAGGCTATTTTTTGACAAATCTAATAAACGATCCATCAAGCTTGAAACTGCAGTCACGTGATCAAAATCTAATTTAAATATGATGAATATTTATGAGGAAAGTACCCTCAATTTCTGGATATGATCTCCTGGTTCTATGCATATGTAGAACTCATTGAAATTAAAACAAAAACAGTCAATATAATACATTTTCCTTACCTTGATCTATCCCAAAATGTCAAAATCCGTGATGTACCTTATTCATTGAAGAGTCCAAGGAATTCCGAATGCAAACTGGCACACATTTATACAAAAACCTAGATTAGCTGATCAAAAGAAAACAAATATGTGATTGAGTTTGTCAGTGATTTGCAACAGATCTGTCGTTTTCTCCAGGTACTCCAGTTTTCTCTACAAATAAAACTGACCGCCACATATTTAACTGAAATATTGTTGAAAGTGGCACTAAACACCATAACACTAACCTTAACCCTACAAAAATGTATTTATATAAATATATATATATATATATATATAGAAGTGTAGAAGATTGTGCAACGATACCGATAAAGATGTTACAAAATATATATTAACAAAATTTTCAATCAACAAATGACCTTCCTCAGTGGCAGACACACACTGAGGAAGATCATTTGTTGATAGAAAATTGTGTCAATATATTTTTTGTAACAATGATAGACACCGAGGAAGGTCATTTGTTTTATCGAAAATTTTGTCAATATATTTTTTGTAACATCTTTATCGATATCGTTGCACAATCTTCTAGACTTCTATAATTTTTTTGTTTGTGCTGCATCGTCATTTCCTGACGATCCGTTACTCGTTAAGTTCTCTGGTTGGTAGATTCCCTTAGACTTTATATATATATATATTATAGGATTAAACACATTTTTTCCGGAGTTTATTGATGCATAACCAGGACCAATTCACTCACAAACAAATAAAATTTCGGACTTTTATGTAAGTTTGTGAGTGACTTGGTCTAGGTTATACATCAATAAACTCCGGAAAAAATGCGCTTAATCCTTATAATTCTGTAACTAAGTTTTTTGTTTCATTTGTTTTGAAAATTTACCTTTGGGGATCCCCAGTACGCACACATAGATATATTCCATTGGCATTGATGTGTGTCGGCCATGCATAGCAAAATGAACTAATCTGATTGTTTTCCTACTTTAAGCTAGACGGTGATGTAATTAAGTTACTGATATTTTCCAATTTGATGGCATTTTGCATTTAGCTACTCAAACAAGTAAAATGCCCACAAAATCGTAAAATAAATCAGTAACCAGCTTGTGTCAATCAGCTTCCCTTGTAAACAACGTAACAGGATGACGATATATTACAAAAGTCAAAGTCGATAGATGGTTGTCTTAAGTATTTTTTCCGGATATGTTTTTTTATGTCAACAATACTAGCTTTTTTTTCATTGGCATTTATTTTTGTATGTCATATCTAACAATAATTGTCGATTATTAACAATAAACATTGTTTATTTTATCTTTTTTTTATTATCGGGAATCCAAGCCGCTATTTTATTTACATTACGAAAAAAGTAGTCCGGTGAACATCGTCTATCGAAAGATAAACTGACAAAACCCCGCCTCCATAAGCGCCTATACCCAATCAGAGTATAGGATTTCCAATTATGTAAATCATATAAGAATTATATATGCATATATTCCATCGTTCATATTATAGGAATGATAATTTTTTTGTTACAGATGTATTTTAGAACAAACAATTGTCTTAATTACTGGACATTTTAAGTGTGTGTACGTATTGTTTATTGACGAGAGAAAAATTTGACATACACCGTTATTTATGCATGATATCAGCTTCATGTATGTATTCATATTTGACTTATTATAATGACCTAGCTAATAGGTGTCTCTTCTTTGTTATAGCTATGAGATGTATCACATTACTATCAATATTATTTCAGTTTCAATGTTAGATGAAACTCATGGATTTGTCAAAAGTCACCAACAAACTTATCACATACACCTTGCCACGGGCGCGAATGGAACTCAGTTTCAGTGATTTTAGTCGATGACATCATATATGTTGTCAATCAAAATTCCATATGATTACGGTCATGGCATTGCTTGAAATAACTCTGGAATATATTTATATTTATAAATTTACATAATGAGCAGTCTAATATTCTTATATTCAACGCATGACAATATTTCAGATATCACCATTGACCACTCACAAGTTTTACGAATTGTTTGTGATGCTCCAATGACAACAGAACAGACAACCGAAAAGATAGAAACATCTGATGCACCGCAAAGTTCCCCACAAACGCCTGTTTCGGAGAATTCAATCACAATCAGCTCAAACATAGATTCTACATCTACTGTTACAACGACAAATGTTGAACATCAATCGATAACTACTACTACAGACACGACAGCAGGTAAAAGTCTAGTTACAAGTGCACTAAGTCATGACATGTTAAAGCTAAAGATACACATACATGCAATATTGAATAATAATTTTAGATTGGAATTTCCAAAACTTAATAAGTGAATTCTAAATTTTTAAAAGGAACACACCTTGTTAAGAACTAAATGTATATTGTGCAAACTGTGGTCAGATTTCTTAATCAAGTTCAGCTTCATTTGTTTGTAGGAGGTATCATGCCTTATTTACGTTATTTGTGCTTGTTTGCGCATAGCGGTATCCAACACATATTGTGCTGTGTTGTTTGATGTGCTCCATTCTTGATTGTCCCTTCTGTTTTCTCTAACATTTATTTTCTACTCTTTGACATGGTTGATGTACCTTGGTAATTAATCTTAAAAATACATATTTTGGTTGTTTTAATCTTTTGCTTGGTATTTTATTGACCTTCGATGGCCTTTTTCTACTTGTGCCAATATTTGTTTATAATATATTTATGGACCGCATCAATGAGACATTTAACCGTGATCTCTTAAAAAGTTTATATTCCGATACCGAGATCTTGTCGAAATATATTCCGTCTCTGCAGAAATGATTATAAGCGATGCATTTTCATATAGTGAAAATGTATAAAGATAAAGAAGTCAAGAAAAATGTCAAAAATATTTTTTTATCAATGTGTGACGTAAAAGTGTTTTTGACATTTACATTCACTGAATATCGTACTGTTTTGACAACTTTTTACCTATTTTGTTCCTGTATTTAAATACTGTTATAGTGACAGCCGAAGACTTTGAGCCGTAATGAGAGCGGGAGGTTTTGGCCCTTTAAAATCTGATTCAACCCACCATTTCTTTTGAAATGCCTGTACCAAGTCAGGGTCTTAACGGTTTTCACAGTTTTCCGGTTGTTGACTGATTTTGTCTGTCTATATAATTATGAGTTTTGACTTTCCCTTTGTAAGATTGTTCGGAGTTCGGTAATTTTGTTATTACCCTTATTTACTATAGCCATGCCCAATGTCACTGCTGATGGAATTTTTTTTCCCGAGATCATTGCAACTTGGTAGCTTTATTTAAGCATTTATGAATAACGAAATTAAGGACAACATACCGGCTAGGCCGTCACACGTGTTAACAAGGTCCTCATCTGCTACTACACGGAACAGGGTAGCAAATGATATATGCGTTCCACGAAAAATCCTACGGAATAGCCCCGATTTATCTTACGTTCAACCAGAGGGTAATTATTATTTCAAAACTTCAGATTCGTATCAAATTTTAAGATCTTGTTCTATTAATATTTCGGACTGTCTTAAATCTGCAGGTATTTGTGACTCTTCTCCATGCATTACTACTTGCAAAATAAAAACTGAGAAAAATAATACTTGTAAAACAAGCATCATGCTAATAACTTCTCCTGAATTTACAAGTAATTTAACTGGAAAATCTTACTACACCAAATCGTTTGACCCTCTGGACTGTTCTACTACAAATGTCATTTACGGCATAGAATGTACACTCTGTGGACTTTTGTATGTTGGTGAAACTCGTCAAACATTGCGAAGTAGGATGAGTCAACATCGATACAGGAATTTGTATAATCATTTCAATCAACCGGGTCATAACCGCTGTTTGACGATGAAAGTTCGAATCATCGAGAAGATTTATCATCATACAAACAGTCTATGCTTAGTACACCTTACCGTGCCGATAGAGAGTTGTTTTGGATTAAATAGTTAGGCACGAATTAGACACTGCAATGCCTTACGGTTGCAATGATAACATCAAAGGAGTGGGAAATTTGTCAAGTCCTGGATGCAACGAAATCAACGTGATGAGCCTTTTTAATACTATTCCATGAACTAAGCGTAGCCATGGTCATAAAAGAATTCAACATCCTAATGTTAAAAAGTCCTCTAAACCAAGAACGTTACAAGATACTTTTAATGATTTACTTTCCAATATACAGAAACCTCTTGGAATTCATCACATTCGTACAATCTTATTTTCACTAACTGTAAACTATCTCAAAGATCTTAGGGATTTTGGACTTGACATAGGAGGCGTAGATCCTTTTTCTCCTAAGTACAGATTGTCTAGTAGTATATGTGACGTGGCGTCCTTTCGTCTTTTTAAACCAGTTCGATCTTAACCTCTTCATGATAATAACAGAAAATTCCTCCAGATTCCGTTTGCTAACAAAGGAATCGATGCTATTAACATCATCAACATTCTTAATAGAAAAGAGGTCGTAAAAGAAATTCCACCATATTTCAAAAACCAATCTGTTCCCATTGTCTCCTATAGCTACACTAACAGCATTGGCCGTAAAATTTTCAACTACAAAGAAGCATTTCAAGATATTAACATAGAAGAGTACCTTAAGAACTCTCTGACTAGTGCCTGCTCCCACTCTCCTTTTCAATACAACCTATCAGGACATGTAATCACTGGTGATCTGAATATCTTTCAACCTGAGAGTCTCCGAAAGGTGATTTCTCATGGTCCTAAATTCAGAGAACCTCAACACATCAATTGGAAAATAATTTCAAGATAATTATGGATGCTGTTGAAGATTATGCCAGAAGGTGGAAAAAGAGAGAAGTAGACCAAGCTCATGAGTTAGAGTCCTTGTCAGACTGGGTTAGAACAATTAGGTCTCTAGTACAAGTTCGGATTCACAAACTCAAACAATGTGTTAATAGTCGAACTAAGTCTGTATTTAAAGACCAAGAAGCTGTTAAGTGTCTTTCCTCTCTTCATGACAAATATGTTATCGTTCCCGCGGACAAGACTTCCAACAATATCGTGTTTGTATGTAAATCATATTACTTCGAATGCCTAATCAAGGAATTAGGCATAAATAGCAACATCTCTAGTAATACCACATACAAACCAACTACGTTCGACAAAGATGAAATCCTAGCTAACCACAGATCATTCATGACCTCTTTAAACATTCCCTCTGGTAAAGAGTCTGAGGATTTACCCTATTTATATTGGATACCTAAACTCCATATGACCCCATACAAAGAAAGGTACATAGCGGGATCATCAACTTGTTCGATGAAAGAATTGTCTATTCACCTGACAAAGATTCTGTCTGCAGTAGAAGAGGGACAATCGAAATATTGTGAAACTGTTTACTCGCGTAGTGGCATAAATCACATGTCGATTTTGAAAAACTCTAAAGATATTTTGGATAACCTGAAATCAAGATCTTTCTCTCAGGTATCCTCCATCAAAACCTTTGATTTTGCAACTCTATATACCACCCTACCGCATGTCAAATTATAAACCCGCTTAAAAGAAACAATTCATAAACTTTCAGTCATAGAAACTATGACTCAATATTGGTTGTGTTAGGCTACAATTCCACATATTTTTCAAACAAAATTCAAAAAAGTAAGACATGCTACTCCGAGGAACAAGTGATCAGTATGCTGGAGTTCCTCATCGATAACATATTTGTCTCCTTTGGAGGGACACTGTTTCAGCAGGTCGTCGGCATACCAATTGGGTACGAATTGTGCCCCTCTTCTAGCCGATTTATTTTATATACTCATATGAGTCGGAGTTTCTTCAAAAGATTGTAAAAGATAAGAAGATTCATGAGGCTAGAACCTTTTATTTCGCATACAGGTATATTGATGACGTTTTATCTATCAATTATTCTAGATTTGCAGAATTTCTTCCATTGATATATCCTCCAGAGCTGGAAGTTAATGAAACGACAGATACAGCTTGGTCCGCATCATTTTTGGACTTATACCTCGAATTTGACGACAGTGGTCAAATCAATACTAAAATTTGAGCTATATCATGGCAACCAGTTTTAGTGGTGGAAGAAGCCGGAGTACCCGGAGAGAACCACCGACCATGGACAAGCAATACTAACATTTACTTCAATTTTAAAATCACAAATTTTCCAAATATGTGCAGCAATATACCAGCTTCTCCTGCATATGGTGTTTACATCTCGCAATTGATTCGCTATGCAAGGGCCAGTAGCAATTATTCTGATTTCCTGAAACGTCATCTTCATCTGAGAAACAGGCTACTGGACCAGGGCTATACAAAGACTCGCCTTATTCGATCCCTTAAAAAGTTTATATTCCGATACCAAGATCTTGTCGAAATATATTCCGTCTCTGCAGAAAAGATTATAAGCGATCGATTTTCATATAGTGAAAATGTTTAAAGATAGGTTGTCAACAAAAATGTCAAAAATATTTTGCTATCAATGTGTGACGTAAAAGTATCTTTGACATTTACTTCTCTCAGTTTGGTGCTGCTTTTGACAACTGTTTTACCTGTTTTGTTCAAATAGTGTTATAAATACTGTTATAGTGACAGCCGGAGACTTTGAGCCGTAATGAAAGGGGGAGGTTTGGCGCTTTAAAATCTGATTCAACCCACCATTTCTTTAGAAATGCCTGTACCAAGTCAGGGTCATTACGTTTTCACATTTTTCTGGCTGTTGACTGATTTTGTCTGTTTATATACTTATGAGTTTTGACTTTCCCTTTGTAAGATTGTTCGGAGTTCGGTAATTTTGTTATTACCCTTATTAACCTTTCCAAGAACATATATTTTCTGAAACGTACATGATTCCTCTACGTTCTGTAAAAATTTCAGGGCATGGTTAAAATCTTGCAGTGAAATGCCAGGCTACGGAAAACACCTACTCTAAAAATAGCTCGGTCATCCCCCAGTATGTATAGGTCATGCATCAAATCCTCCAAATGTAGGCTCAAAATAATCCCTATATATTTTACTTCAATTATCAATTTTAATTATTCGATTTCACTCAGTAGTTTTCACAATACTACAAAGCGAAAGGAACTGTTATCTTTAAAAGGGACTACTTTCGTGTATGTTCTAAGCTCTGATTGGTGAATTAGTGGTTTGACACCTTATATGTCGTTCGTCATCCTTAGTAGTAGGAAAAGGACAAAATCATCTAACACCCTTATATCAAAATATTAAAAGCTGTTATTTTGAATACAACACAGAAACGTAGTACCTGTTAATTCTACCAAATCAGGCACCTTCCCTCCAGGGTATAATTACCACTTCCTCCCTCCAGGGTATAATTACCACTTCCTCCCTCCAGGGTATAATTACCACTTCCTCCCTCCAGGGTATAATTACCACTTCCTCCCTCCAGGGTATAATTACCACTTCCTCCCTCCAAGGTATAATTACCACTTCCTCCCTCCAGGGTATAATTACCACTTCCTCCCTCCAGGGTATGATTACCACTTCCTCCCTCCAGGGTATAATTACCACTTCCTCCCTCCAAGGTATAATTACCACTTCCTCCCTCCAGGGTATAATTACCACTTCCTCCCTCCAGGGCATAATTACCACTTCCTCCCTCCATGGTATAATTACCACTTCCTCCCTCCAGGGTATAATTACCACTTCCTCCCTCCAGGGAATAATTACCACTTCCTCCCTCCAGGGAATAATTACCACTTCCTCCCTCCAGGGTATAATTACCACTTCCTCCCTCCAGGGTATAATTACCACTTCCTCTCTCCAGGGTATTATTACCACTTCCTCCCTCTAGGATATTATTACCACTTCCTCCCACCAGGGTATAGCTACCAATTCCTCCCTCCAGGGTATAATTACCACTTCCTCCCTCCGGGGTATAATTACCACTTCCTCCCTCTAGGGTATAGCTACCACTTCCTCCCTCCAGGGTATAATTACCACTTCCTCCATCCAGGGTATAATTACCACTTGTAACATGAATGCATTATCTTCCTTTGATCTTTTTAATGGTTTATATACCAGAATGTAAGCAACAGCTAAGAACAATGAAAAAATACACGCAAATACGAGATATTGCATACTTTATATCTGGGCTGTAGTTTGATTACTTTCAGAGAGCCGTGCAATAAGCAACGACTTAGATGTGATATTGCATGGACTCATATATATATATATATATATATTACTTCTACATGTAATAGGCATACTATTGTATGGGTGTTTATATGCACCAGTGAATAACAGTAAACAAATATTTAACGTACATTGTGTATCACCGTGGAGTCATTCAACGGTTTAAAGATATTTAATTTGTATATGCTTGCCAATTTATATTGTGCATTGCTTCTTCGTCCTTATCAACTTCCGGGTTGACCTGCGAGACAACATAAAACGTAGAACATGATATTTCTGATATGCACGATATTAGTGATTCTTCAACTGTATAAAGGTAAGACGATTTGCTACAACTATCACCATCATTCGTAAAACATTAATGTCTATTCAGTAGGGGCTAAAGTAGATATACATTTCCATTCGCTGGTATCAATGTAAATATGACATTTCTTAAACAAGAACTTCCTCGGTAAAGGTCGACAAAATCGCAAACCGTTAGTAATATTACTCACTCTTTTCTTAAGCTTCAATAACTAAACATTAAAATACAAACGTAGATACTTAATTTGCTGTGGACGACGGATGTGAGGTACACAATCAAAGGCAAAAATAAACAAGTCACATGACTTATGTCGTCGGTAGCAGGAAAGCCAAACGTCAGCCGCCGAAACTGATGGTGATATTGATCGTAATTTGAAAAATGCAGAGCAATATAGTTAAAGGGATCATCCTTACACATTCGTATACCTAAATATACACTGACCACATACTATTCTGAAATGATTAGGGTGTAGAATAACATATCTATGCTCATTATTGAAGACCCTACAGTGACTGTAAAAGTAAGAACATATAATGTAACAAACAGTAGTAAAGGCCGTGGTATTCATAGTTTCATTCTTAATAGACAAATGATTTGATTGCTGAACAATACATTGGATATGGCCTTCAGCTAAAAGTGTCCGTATCGTAAATATATGTTTTGGTCATGTAATATATCCATGTTTTATTCCATCATTTTCCATTTTCCAACATGTTATCATCTTGTCTGTCATGAAGACTAGTTAATTGATGTTTATCACCAAATAATATTAATGCAAACGTAGATATCACATTCCTGTGCACACGAAGCGTTTCATGATTAACCTTCATCAGGTGCGATTGGAATGACAAATAATTTATAAGAATCTAGAATAATGGCCTATAATAAACAGAACCTACTTGGCTATTAGTCACTTATTTACAGTCTTTTACTGATCTTTGAACTCGTTGTGTTTACGTCATTTTAGTTTCTGTGAAAGTGGTCTTTTGGGTTATAGCGATATCATTCAAGTTCTTTGCTCATTATTTTTTCTTTGCCGTCTTACACAACGGGCTGGAATCCCATTAATCGGTATTATGCTACCACATCTCTATGTCTGTCCCTCACACCAGGTTTTAGATTCTGTCTGGTCACTGTCCTACTTGTTTCTGTATTGAACAGGTTGAGGTTTGTCAACGGAATAGTTCGTGTTGTTAGCTATTTTGTCATTCATTACTGTTTAGCTGTATATTCTCAGTATTACTTTATTTTGTATTTTCATTTATAGGTATAGCAACAGTGGTACCAGATCCCTGCCCGTCTGATATTAAAAACAGTGACATAGGTAAATACATATCTAACGAACCCATTCTTTCTTTTAGTGTTTATTTCATTTTGAATACTGAAAACGGAGCATGCAATATGCATGACTACCCGATAATACTAATTGAAAAGTGAAATATGTTGTACAAAACTATAGAAATGATGAATATGAAGCGTAGTAGTTGCTATTAAATTGTCACATGTCAAGACAATGTACATTTTAATTTGTATTATATATTTGTGAGATAGTTTATGTTTCTTTATCCGGAGATCTATCATGCACTTACATTTAACAACAAATTGTATTCGGTCACCTCGGGTTAAGAGAGAATCTTAAATGGAACCTTTTAATTCTTGATTCTTAATTTCTGATTCTACATCCTTAATTCGTAACTCATACGTACTATAGACTTACGTGGTAAACTTTTCATTTACTAAGGTTCTACACAGGAGTCAGCATGTGTTCCACAGGGACACCAAAGTCACAAACTAATATATATTACGAAAAAGATTAGACCTAGTAGTAGTAATATTATACATTTTTATAGAGTCAATTTAACTTATTTTCTACAATACCTCAACGCTATGATATAGCGATAGTTGAATTACCTAACAAGTTTATCAGGTGCTTGACCATGGTCGGTGGATCTCCCCGGGTACTCCGGCCTCTTCCAACACTAAAACTGGTCGCCATGATATAGCTGAAATATTGCTGAAAGTGGCGTTAAAACACCAAAAATGAAAACAGATCAATTAGAAAGAGTGCTTCATCTGTTCAGTGGATCATCAAAAAGTGTAAATTTGAATGTGAAATACATTGATCTATCTAATGCTTCTATTGATAGTTGCTGTTTTCAATTTACAATTAATAAACAAATTAAATGTTAACGATGAACCACTATAGTCAAACCATATAAGTAAATGTAAACAATACAGTATTTGGACTGATTCCAACTATATATCATTATCAAATAAATATGGATAACATGCCATAATTAATGCAATAGTTATATCATTATCTGTTTAAATTACTTTCTTACAGTGGCTGATATGTGTCAGTCAAGTTCTGCAACAGAAGAAGCAAATTATGGAGGTCCCAGAGTAGACCGTCTTGTATTACGTATAATGACCCAACAGGATGACTGCATATGTCGGGTAACGTTGGACAATCAAACAGAAAACCCGGTAGATGTAGGTTGGAGCAAATATGATGGTTTTATTACATCAGCACCAGAAAAAGTTGATTGTGGACTTGCAGTTGACATAAATCATATACCTGATATTTCTACAGAAAATGTAATAGCTCCTATTGAATGTCTTGTGAACGATACACTTCGTCACACACCACTGTTTCAAAAGAGTTATCTGCAATTTAGATCTAGGATGATTAATGGAGACTTTATCAGAGGCTTCTGTATACGGATAATACGAGGTAAGGCATCATTACAAATTGTGAATCTGAAAAAAAAAATCATAAACCAATAATTTTCGTTCTCCAGCCACTAGCTATTAATAATACCTCGCATAGCTTGACAAAATATCGAATAATCTATTCGAGTTTACATCATTAAGGGGATAGTCCTTATTATATAAGTACGCTGAAGAAACAAATCATACACCATCAGAAATCCCCAATCCCAACCGCGATAAGATGTCTATCCACACAAAAGATGATCTATTATATGAAATGTTTGGTAAAGTACATGTTTATTTTCCAAATAACGCATTTAAACAATCGAATCAGAATGATGTGATTGCCTAAATAAATGCATAAGTATATATATATATATTAACAATATAAACGAACGTCTGCAAGATATCTACAAAATTCAAAGCCTAAAGTGGCGAGGGAAACAACGTCAGAAATTATTTAGGGATTGTATCAACCCGAACAAAAATATACCATCAGAATCATCTGTCACTTCTGGGGAAACGACAAGGCGGAAACGAAGATTTTCAAGGCACATATAAATTAATAGAGACCAAAATGACACAGTCGGCAATTTGTCATCAACAGATCTAAAACCTTATGAAATTCGCATACTCTCTAAGGGACTTAGTTTCTGTCTCATCCCTAGCAAAATCAATGAAGAGCAACTATCAGCTGATCACGACACATTTGCAAGATTTCTTTGAATTAAAGATTATTTCATGGCCAAAGAGAGAGACAAGGGTAGCGCAGTTGTTGTTATGGAAAACGTAGATTATTTAGCGGAGGAAAACAGACAACTGACGGATGAAAGATTTTACAAAAAAATGGACTCTGACCCCACGAAAGAATTCAGCACTAGAATAACCCAGGAGTTAACAATTATGAAAGAAAATAGTCATATTGCCAAGAACACTTTCGATTATTTGAAACCAGACAAACCCAAAGCTGGACGCTTCTATCTATTACCTAAAATTCATAAAGTCAACAACGCCGGGAGACCCATTGTTTCAGCAAATGGGCACCCCACAGAGAAAAATCTCCGAATTCGTCGATTTCCACCTTCGACTTCATGTAGAAGCGTTACCCTCACATTTGAAAGACACCATTGATTATCTTCAAAACTTCCTCCGGGGACCATTCTTGTTTCGATGGACGTTACGTCATTATGCACTAGCATCCCACATAATGACGGTATCGAAGCATGTCGAGAGGCCGGGGACCAACGAGCCGTTAAAGAACCACCAACGGAATGTCTTGTCCAGTTGCTAACATTGGTACTGAAGTATAACAACTTTACATTTAATGGAGAGCATTTGCTTACAAGTCAACGGAACCGCTATGGGAACAAAGATGGCACCTTCATACGCCAACATCTTCATGGGGAAGCTTGAAAAACTAATCATACAATATGCACCCTACAAACCAATTTCCTCCCTTCGTTTCATAGACGAAGCTGACACGAAGTGGACCGACTCGGAAGAAAATCTTAATCGTTTCTTTGACCATGGCAACAATGTTCACCCCACTATAAAATCCACCCATGAAACATCCAGAAATAACATCTCCTTTCTGGATACTTACACTACCTGTGAAAATGATATTATGTCAACTGACATATACAACAAACCGACAGATAAACATCAATACCTGTCCCCACAGAGTTGTCATCCTAAACATTGCACCAAAAGTATTCCGTACAGCCAAGCTCTCCGAATCAAACGCATATGGTCCAATGAACAAACTACAAAAAAAACGGCTTGGTGAACTGAAATATCATCTGAAAAAGAGGGGTTACAACAATGCGAGCATTAACCATTGCTTTAACAAGGCAAGTGGTATTGATAGAAGAAAAAAAAATCCAATATAAAAAAAAGAAGATGAACAACAGAGTGCCATTTGTCATCATATACCATCCTGCGCTCAGTAAGTTATCCAACATCGTCCGTAAGCACTGGACAACCATACAAAAACACCCATAATTGTGCAAAATCTTCAAGGAACCACCCGTTTTGGCTTTCAGGAAACCCAAAAGTTTGAAAAATATCTTGGTGAGAGCTGACATATCCCCTCGATCTGCCTACAATGGTCAGGGCCAAAAATGTGATTCGAGACAATGTATGACGTGCACAAGCATCCAATGCACACAGAAATTCAGTAGCACACATACAGGAGAAGAATTCATCATATACTGCAATGCCAACTGTAAGACGGAACATATTATCTACCTCCTGGAATGTGCAATTTGTGGCCTTCAATATATCGGAGAAACTAAACAACAACTTAGTAAACGCTTGAATGGCCACAGAAGCGATCGGAATTGCAAATCTGAACTTCTACTCAGCAGACATCTCAGATCGACGGGCCACCATGATTCTTTCGGGAAACTGAAGGTCACCATTATTGACCATAACCCCAAGTGGGATGATAAAAGCATACAGGAAAGGGAAAACTTCTGGATTAGAAAACTTAAGACCTTATCACCGAATGGAATCAATGAGAAAAAGTAATATCCTCTCTTGACTCCTTTTTGTTGGTCTCCTCCAGTCGTATTAGGACAAAAAGTTTGCTCAATTGGCCCAAAGTATATATCCTACACTGTGGTAGGCCGTTTTTTTAATGAGTTTGGGTATCATACCGTTTTCAAAAATATTCTTGACAGTGCTATTTGATACATTAACCAATAATGTCTCATTTCTATTTTTATTTTTAATTAAACATTTATTTAAATGTGTAGCCCTATTGTGTATTTATATTATTGTTATTGTACTTTTATTTATTTATATGTGGGATTTTAATTCTTTTATGTATGTATTCTTATATGAGTAGCTTCCGGTTCTTTGTCACTTTGTTTTGTGTTCTTGGTGTTGTCTTACAAACCATTTTAGACGTTTATAATATATTTTACTTGTATAGTATCGTTATACCGCAACGATCCAACACCCCGTGATATTGATCGTTGACTGGTTTTTCAGACGTTGAATATATATATATATATATATATATATATATGTGTTATATATTCCATCGTTCAAATTATAGGAATGATAAAATATTTTGTTACAGATGTTAGCACAAACAATTGTCTTAATTACTGGACATGTTAAGTGTGTGTACGTGTTGTTTATTGACGAGAGAAACATTTGACATACACCGTTATTTATGCATGATATCAGCTACATGTATGTATTCATATTTGACTTATTATAATGACCTAGATAATAGGCGTCTCTTCATTGTTATAGCTATGAGGTGTATAACATTACTATCAATATTATTTCAGTTTCAATGTTAGATGAAACTCATGGATTTGTCAAAAGTCACCAACAAACTTATCACATACACCTTGCCACGGGCGCGAATGGAACTCAGTTTCAGTGATTTTAGTCGATGACATCATATATATTGTCAATCCAAATTCCATATGATTACGGTCATGACATCGCTTGAAATAACTCTGGAATATATTTATGAATATACATTTACATAATGAGCAGTATAAGAAGCAATAGAAACAGATTGTTGTTCTTTGTAAACTTGGAAATATAAAACATAAAAACAGTACTTTCACTTATATTCAACGCATGACAATATTTCAGATATCACCAGTGACCATTCACAAGTTTTACGAATTGACTGTGATGCTCCGATGACAACAGAACAGACAACCGAAAAGATAACAACATCTACTGCACCGCAAAGTTCCCCACAAACGCCTGTTTCGGAGAAATCAACCACAAACAGCTCAAACATAGATACTACAACTACTGTGACAACGGAGAAATCAACCACAAGCAGCTCAAACATAGATACTACAACTACTGTTACAACGGAGAAATCAACCACAAACAGCTCAAACATAGATATTACAACTACTGTTTCAACGACAAATGTTAAACATCAATCGATAACTACAACTACAGACACGACAACAGGTAAAAGTCTAGTTACAAGTGCACTAAGTCATGACATGTTAAAGCTAAAGATACACATACATGAAATATTGAATAATAATTTTAGATTGGAATTTCCAAAACTTAATAAATGAATTGTAAATTTAAAAGCAACAAACCTTCATAAGAACTACATGTATATTGTGCAAACTGTGGTCAGATTTCTTAATCAAGTTCAGCTTCATTTGTTTGTAGGAGGTCTCATGTCTTATTTACGTTATTTGTGTTTTTTTGCGTATAGCGGTATCCACCACATATTGTGTTGTGTTGTTTGCTGTGCTCGTGTTCGTCTTTTGTCTTGTGTGCCAAATGTAGCCAGTTTCTGTGGATTGTCCATTCTTGAGTGTCCCTTTTGTTTTCTCTAACGTTTATTTTCTACTCTTTGACATGGTTGATGTACCTTGGTAAGTAACCTTCAAAATACATATTTTGGTTGTTTTAATCTTTTGCCTGGTATTTTATTGACCTTCGATGGCCTTTTCCTACTTGTGTCAATATATTTTTATAATATTTATGGAACGCATCAATGAGACAATTAACCATAATATAGTCTCCTCTACATGCAATTTGTCGTATGCTAAGAGGCAATGCTATGCTTATATTGGCAAGTGACAAGATGAAACAATTTAAGGTCTATCAGTGGCTGATTGGACACTAAATTTGCGGTTTGGGCAGTGATCATTGAACACATATCTTGAGGTATGGACAGATGACATAAGGGTAATAACAAAATTACCGAACACCGAGCAATCTTCCAAAAGGGAAAGGCAAAACTCCTAAGTAAACAAACAGACAAAATCATTTATCAACCGGAAAACTGGGAAAACCGCAAAGGCCCTGACTTGGTACATGCATTTCCAAAGAAATGGTGGGTTGAATCAGATTTTACAGACGACATATGACACACTGAGGGGTGGGCCATAACAATTGAACTATAATTGTAAGGAAGGATATGGATGTAAATGCACCCGAAAGCCTATTCAACTTTCCACTTCGACACAACTTAAAGTAAAGAGACATCGCCTTTATTTTTTTCTTATTTCTCACAACCACATTATGGTCATTAATAATTAGTACAACTGAGTGTGAAGAAGCTCATATACCAAAGTTGAGCGGTTTTCTAACCTTCTATCGATAAAGCTCCATTTTAACATCTTTGTCGTTCTGATGATATTTAAACAACGGATAAGGGTTATTTGACACTAATTTCGAAGTGCGACTCCGTCCCATTGCGAACTCATGTATACACAGGTGACCTTGGCTGATTTGATGCATATATTAACCGAGATTTTGAAGTGGACTTGTACAAAGCAATGGAGGTGTTCGTATCTGCTTCAGTTCATTTATCAACAAAAAGTACTCTGGTTTTGGTATAAGTACCCTTTTCAGAGATTCATATTTCTTATATAACTCATTTTTGAACGTATCTTCTACTGAAAGCTCCATACTGACAACTGATACCTGAACCATAATGGCCCAAATATTTATAGGCAAAGGGATTTGGATGTTCAAACAAGTGTAATCTTAGTGTAGCTTTAAGGACAAAACAAAGACAAAAAAGTTCAAAGAAAATGTAAAATAAACAGTTGTAAGACCTGTTCACAAAGTGTAATCTTAGTGTTGCTTTAAAAGGACAAAGGCTGATTCGTACAAAACAAACACAAAAAAAGTGTTTACAATATTTGACATAATGACTGAAATAAATTCACATTCAGGCAATCTGTGAAATAATAGACAAACAAAACATGAAAAAAAAAACCAAAAAATAGTCTTTTTTACAATACTTGACATATTGATTGAATTCAAAATTCCATATCAGGCAATCTGTCAAACTGCGGGCACTTATTTTCAGTCAGTTGGCCAAATGACTGGAAATTTTAGGCATTAGGTCAAATGACTAGCGGTCAGAGGCATTTGACCAAATGACTGAAAATTTCATTCATTTGGCCAAATGACTGGTTTGTCACATTGACTGTAACATATATATATATATATATATATATATTATATTCCACAACAATTACGTTTTATCTTTAATATGTGCTATATTTATGTTTAAATAAATTATAAACGTTACAATTTTTAATAAACGTTACAATTTTTAGTTTTTTGTTCGGATACATAATAAGATTTACATATAGAGATTCCAATAACTGTAAAGAAATAATTAAAATCAAAAGAGTCTTTATCAAAAGGTTTATAGCCTAGGACAATGTGTTTTAATGTTATAAGTCTGTCAATATTAATCTTTTACAGTAGCTGATTAATTTGAGCCCATTTTAAAAACAATATTTACAAGAAATTAAATGGCTTTAGTAAATGGCTAGACCCAATATGATAACCACTCTTTATGTTTAATAAAATAAAATTGTACCAGACAATTTACAAGTACTAGAGTGAGTGATTATTGTTTAACGCCAAATGAGCAATTGTTCAACTATATCATGGCGAAAACAAGTTACATTTTAATGAGATAATGATGATGTCTGCTTTGTACTAGTCCGATACGTTTAGTCTATTATTTATAGTGCGAGCTCAGTGAAACAACAGTCCGCCGGTAGATAAGTCGTTCCCTTCCGACACATTATTCTCATTCCTAGCAAACCAGTCTATTCTTTAACAAACTTAACAAATGCCAAATTCATAGTAGTTGATTTGATTCCACCAGCACCCAAATCCAGCATCTACCTCTCTCGAGGAATGAACACCAAGAATTACACCACCGAGGAGGTTTTCAGAAGATGTGATGTTTTTGCCATCAATTGACGTAATGCTAACATTACGTACTATTAACGTTATTTGTGTTTTCTTTGCGCATTGTGGTGTCCAATGCATATTGTGTTGCGTATTTATTGTTCATGTCTTCTTCGTTTTGTGTAGCCTATGTTGCCAGTTTCTCTGGATTGTCCATTTTTGATTGATCAGGGAATATAGATCCTAAGCTGGGAATGTCACATTATATACCCTGTCTGATAGCTGAATAACATATGGTAATATTCTTTCATGGTACCTGTAATTTGTATCGGTCGATTAATTAAAGAACGACGAAACAGGGTTTTATAAGTTCACCTGTACCTTTGCAAAACTCAAGTTTGGCGGGGTTTTCAAATCGATATATGCACGTGAAGTACAGGTAAAACTATAAACTTTCTAAACTTTATTTCAACATGACAGGTCGAAAACTGTCAGATGTAGAAAGATGGCAAGCGGCTGGAATGATAATTGGTGGTATGTCATACAGACAGACGGCTGAACGATTCAATGTAAGCCACTCGATCATTGTTCGATTGAAGCAGCGCGTGAACCAAACCGGGAATGTAAAAGAACGCCAAAGGATATGACAGCCTTTGAAAACGACTCCAAGAGAAGATTTTGTCATTAGAGGATTTCAGGAGAGAAGTAGCCAGATGGTGAACCCACTGGGTCATTACTTATCGTAATGATTTGCCAACAACACTTTGTACCACACTTGATTCTGTAAATCCAGTTCTTTATCCTTCTATAGATACAATATTGATAAAACTATGTGTTTTGTTAACTATGCCAGTAGCAAGCGCTACTGCTGAAATGCCATTTAGTGTACTGAGACGTTTGAAAACTTATGTGAGGTCGACCATGAAGAATGACAGGCTATCTTCCTTAAGATTGATGCATATATTAACCGAGATTTTGAAGTGGACTTGTACAAAGCAATGGAGGTGTTCGTATCTACTACGACACGAAGGGCAGATTTTGGACAATTTTAAGACATTTCTGTCCATCAAAGTCATTAAAATATTGCTTGATTCTGTTATATGAATCCTTGAAATGGCCCCAGATCTCACCAATTTGCATCTATTCAAAAAAAAATCTCAGACTCCCTCCTCCTCTCAAGAATTATGGCGTGCATACTATTAAGCCTCAGCTACGCCCCTGTTGATTGACGGTGAACCAACGTAATCCGCAATGTCAAAATATTGCAGAATTAACAAGCGCAAATGTGGAAGAATGGCGGCGATTCCCACAAGAGAGGCCTCGTATCCTAGTTCCTGGTATACATAGACGAGTGCGGTAGCTTTGGCTATTACTTAAATGTGCTTCCGTCTTCATTCAAAAGTTCTCGAAAATATTATGGCTCGTTCGTTTTCGTAAACAGTTGAAAAACAATAACCAAATAAAACATTTTTGAAGTTTTAGAATGTTCATGTTATCCTCCTTTTTCCATTTGTAATAACCAACCATTTGATTTCTTAATCAGCTTCAAATACGACTCAAATTGTAGCCCATGATTTAATCCATAATGAAATATTACCAAAAGAGCATTTCGTGTTCAACTTCTTTCATCTTAAAATAAATACTGGGTGTTTCTTAACTTTTGGTCGAAGTGTATATATAGAACAATTAGAAAAGGCGATAATGTAGAATTTAAATTAAGAGAAGAATCACACCACCAAAAAATTTGATCAACTAAATATGTAAACGTGACATTGAAGAGTATTTAATAAAATATTTGTTGTTGTTTATATGAAATTTGAGCATCAAGTAACAAGGAAGTCAGGTTATATTACAAATCGTATATATACCTTATGTACTTGACAAACACAAGACGTATTAGTCAAATCAAAATCAAAAGGTTTTATTTAAAGTAGGTACATTTTATAACAATCAACATAAGCTCTCAAGAGCTTTTCAAACCGACATGCATAATAAATTACATAAATTAAATACAGCACAATAAAACATGTCATGCAATGCAAAATTAAATACATATCCGGATAATATTTATGCATACATTTCTGTGTTTTGACCTCTGGACCTCCACAGCCCTCTGTGTACTTATTGTCATAGGACCAGAAGTCAAAATACAAAATAGATGCAGATATTTATAGAACCCATTACACATACAAGTACATTCATGCAAATTTTAAGCATTTGGGATATTGCCAGAATTTATTCTAAGAAAAGCATATATGCACCATTGAAACTGATCTAATACTTAAATTTAGATTAAAATAATTAATTTGATCATTATATTATTATATGCTTTATGAATTTATTCAGTTTATGAATACACGTTACAGAATACCGAAGCGGCAATCAAGAATGGAACATCCAGAGAAATTGGCTACATTGGGTACAGTAGACACATGGCGCAGTCAAACAACATTAAACACAAAACAGAACACTAAAAATAGAAACACGGCCACTATCAACACCACAGTGAGTGAGTCTTAACTGCACGAGAATATTTTACCCCCCCCCCCCCCTTATAACAAAAACCGCTGGAGATTACAAAACAAAGCAGTTCTACGTGTAATATTTCAATCTTTAGCCCTCTAACATTTAATACAGATGAGAGGAGGGTTGGGATCCCATTAATAGATTTAACCCGGCCATATTGGAATGCCTGTCCCAAGATAGTACCTGGATTTCCAACGAAATATGGTATTGTTGTGTTCAGTGAGTTAAGATGAGTATTTGTTTTGTTTATATTAATGGTATTGTTGACCATCACTCTTTAAACTATTCTTTCATAATTTACAATTAATTGTTTTTTCAGCCTTTTGACTTTGAGCATACATGATGAAGGTTATTCCATAAACATGTCATGTGCACTAAATTTGATATTTATGTTTTTATTAAAGAAAGAACAAATCTTACCTGTAGTCACCCACCTGTAAATTTTGTAAACGCAGTTTACCAATGTTATTTAAATCAAATGATTTGCCTCTGTACTATTAACATCGGTAGTACATTGTTCAATAGTGTTTTTAGCAACACAATAATATTTTATTCAAACGTTTGTTACATATATAATGAGAGGCCACGCTCCTCTCAATATATATATATATATATATATATATACGTCTGAAAATTAAACCAAACAGTGTTAGAATTAAATGTTAGAGCTCTCAAATTTGTGTTCTTCCCTCGACGGGATTTGAACCCACACCATTGATACACTGCAGCACCATTCGCTTAGCCTTATGTCCAGCGCCCTAGACCACTCGACTACATCCACTCCCTAAAAAAAGGAGCTTCAATAGTCGTAGTGTTACCTTGTCTCGTAAGGAAAATCTAGGGATAGACGTAAGACATGTGTATAAGCGTGTGTAGATGGTACATATATACTTTTAATATTATAATTTGACAGCAATCTAACTCAGCAATTTTTAATATAGTGTATAGGATAATGAAGAATTCATTATACAGTCACAGGAAATAAAGTATATTATACAAACGTCTAGAAGCAAGTGACAACCATACAATATATCTGTCCCACTGGATCTCAAAGTTACTTTAAAGGATACTAGGTTAATACTAAATATTATATACGTCTGAAAATTAAACCAAACAGTGTTAGAATTAGATTTTAGAGCTGTCAAATTTTTGTTCTTCCCTCGACGGGATTTGAACCCACACCATTGATACACTGCAGCACCATTCGCTTAGCCTTATGTCCAGCGCCCTAGACCACTCGACTACATCCACTCCCTAAAAAAAGGAACTTCAATAGTCGTAGTGTTACCTTGTCTCGTAAGGAAAATCTAGGGATAGACGTAAGACATGTGTATAAGCGTGTGTAGATGGTACATATATACTTTTAATATTATAATTTGACAGCAATCTAACTCAGCAATTTTTAATATAGTGTATAGGATAATGAAGAATTCATTATACAGTCACAGGAAATAAAGTATATTATACAAACGTCTAGAAGCAAGTGACAACCATACAATATATCTGTCCCACTGGATCTCAAAGTTACTTTAAAGGATACTAGGTTAATATACAGTCAATGTGTCAAACCAGTCATTTGGCCAAATGACTGAAATTTTCAGTCATTTGGTCAAATGCCTCTGACCGCCAGTCATTTGGCCAAATGCCTAAAATTTTCAGTCATTTGCCCAAATGACTAAAAATGATCTCCAGTCATTTGGCCAAATGACTAAAGGGTATTTATTTGGTGTTTTCTAATAACTAAACTATGTTTCATCTGTATTTATGTTTATTATAACAAAAATGTATAATCAAATACATGTAACAACAAATTTACCAGTATAGTGCATTGGTAACACATAATACATACTTCATTTATTTAAACAATTAATTTACACTGTTGTGACATCTGCTATTACACAAAACATTATTTTTGAAACACGCACATCGCTTACTCCGACATCTCTTAGGTTCATTACAATTGTACTTGACGAAACCCTGACCTCGTGTTGAGACTCCTTTTTGTTGGCTTGACGAATAAGGGTAATAACAAAATTACCGAACTCCGAACAATCTTGCAAAGGGAAAGTCAAAACTCATAAGTATATAAACAGACAAAATCAGTCAACAACCTCGACTATGTGGGTGGCGTGGATTACCATGCACTATAACTAGCTCTGACCACAACTCCTTCAAATCGGAAATGATTTGAGCTGTAAATTCGGAACCGTTGTCGTTCTGTAATATATGTGGCGCACCAAATAGCAGAAATATGTCCATTAGTTGGTATGCAACATCAGCAGCTCGCTTTGATATCAGTGGGCGGATAACAACGAACTTTGTAAGATGATCCTGATACACCATAATCCACTTGAAAGAACCATGCGGTAACGATTGCATATCGATGAGATCTACTTGGCCACGAGCGGAGAACTCTTTAGACAAGATCGGTCGAACAACCACACCCTTTGTCATTGGTCGAACGCGTTTACGCTGACAGTCAATGCACATTGACTTAAACAGTTCAAAATCCCTGGTAACATTGGCATACTTCTTGCCTAACTACTTTACCATTCGATCGCGACCACCGTGGCCAGTGGCAATGTGGGCACGTCTGATAACATCAAATGTCTCTTCGATGTGCACGTAATACTGTATCGGGTCATCGTTGGACTTGCGACGTCTTATCAACTTCTCAACATCACCACACTGAAGAATCTCATACTTGGACAGAAGATAATAGCCTTGGTGTGACTTAGCTGATGATTGTTCAATTAAATGCTTCAGTTCATTTATCAACAAAAAATACTCTGGTTTTGGTATAAGTACCCTTTTCAGAGATTCATATTTCTTATATAACTCATTTTTGAACGTATTTTCTACTGAAAGCTCCATACTGACAACTGATACCTGAACCATAATGGCCCAAATATTTATAGGCCAAGGGATTTGGATGTTCAAACAAGTGTAATCTTAGTGTTGCTTTAAGGACATAGGCTTATTAGTACAAAACAAAGACAAAAAAGTTCAAAGAAAATGTAAAATAAACAGTTGTAAGAACTGTTCACAAAGTGTAATCCTAGTGTTGCTTTAAAAGGACAAAGGCTGATTCGTACAAAACAAACACAAAAAAGTGTTTACAATATTTGACATCATGACTGAAATAAATTCACATTCAGGCAATCTGTGAAATAATAGACAAACAAAACATGAAAAAAAAACCCCAAAAAATAGTTTTTTACAATACTTGACATATTGATTGAATTCAAAATTCCATATCAGGCAATTTGTCAAACAGCGGGCACTTATTTTCAGTCATTTGGCCAAATGACTGGAAATTTTAGGCATTTGGCCAAATGACTAGCGGTCAGAGGCATTTGACCAAATGACTGAAAATTTCATTCATTTGGCCAAATGACTGGTTTGTCACATTGACTGTGGCATATATATATATATTATATTCCACAACAATGACGTTTTATCTTTAATTTGTGCTATATTTATGTTTAAATAAATTATAAACGTTATAATTTTTAATAAACGTTACAATTTTTAGTTTTTTGTTCGGATACATAATAAGATTTACATATAGAGATTCCAATAACTGTAAAGAAATAATTAAAATCAAAAGAGTCTTTATCAAAAAGTTTATAGCCTAGGACAATGTGTTTTAATGTTATAAGTCTGTCAATATTAATCTTTTACAGTAGCTGATTAATTTGAGCCCATTTCAAAAACAATATTTACAAGAAATTAAATGGCTTTAGTAAATGGCTAGACCCAATATGATAACCACTCTTTATGTTTAATAAAATAAAATTGTACCAGACAATTTACAAGTACTAGAGTGAGTGATTATTGTTTAACGCCAAATGAGCAATTGTTCAACTATGTCATGGCGAAAACAAGTTGCATTTTAATGAGATGATGATGATGTCTGCTTTGTACTAGTCCGATACGTTTAGTCTATTATTTATAGTGCGAGCTCAGTGAAACAACAGTCCGCCGGTAGATAAGTCGTTCCCTTCCGACACATTATTCTCATTCCTAGCAAACCAGTCTATTCTTTAACAAACTTAACAAATGCCAAATTCATAGTAGTTGATTTGACTCCACCAGCACCCAAATCCAGCATCTACCTCTCTCGAGGAATGAACACCAAGAATTACACCACCGAGGAGGTTTTCAGAAAATGTGATGTGTTTGCCATCAATTGACGTAATGCTAACATTACGTACTATTAACGTTATTTGTGTTTTCTTTGAGTATTGTGGTGTCCAATGCATATTGTGTTGCGTATTTATTGTTCATGTCTTCTTCGTTTTGTGTAGCCTATGTTGCCAGTTTCTCTGGATTGTCCATTTTTGATTGGTCAGGGAATATAGATCCTAAGCCGGGAATGTCACATTATATACCCTGTCTGATAGCTGAATAACATATGGTAATATTCTTTCATGGTACCTGTAATTTGTATCGGTCGATTAATTAAAGAACGACGAAACAGGGTTTTATAAGTTCACCTGTACCTTTGCAAAACTCAAGTTTGGCGGGGTTTTCAAATCGATATTTGCACGTGCAGTACAGGTAAAACTTTAAATTTTCTAAACTGTATTTCAACATGACAGGTCGAAAACTGTCAGATGTAGAACGATGGCAAGCGGCTGGAATGATAATTGGTGGTATGTCATACAGACAGACGGCTGAACGATTCAATGTAAGCCACTCGATCATTGTTCGATTGAAGCAGCGCGTGAACCAAACCGGGAATGTAAAAGAACGCCAAAGGACATGACAGCCTTTGAAAACGACTCCAAGAAAAGATGTTGTCATTAGAGGATTTCAGGAGAGAAGTAGCTAGATGGTGAACCCATTGGGTCATTACTAAACGTAATGATTTGCCAACAACACTTTGTACCACACTTGATTCTGTAAATCCAGTTCTTTATCCTTCTATATATACAATATTGATAAAACTATGTGTTTTGTTAACTATGCCAGTAGCAAGCGCTACTGCTGAAATGCCATTTAGTGTACTGAGACGTTTGAAAACTTATGTGAGGTCGACCATGAAGAATGACAGGCTATCTTCCTTAAGATTGATGCATATATTAACCGAGATTTTGAAGTGGACTTGTACAAAGCAATGGAGGTGTTCGTATCTGCTAAGACACGAAGGGCAGATTTTGGACAATTTTAGGAAATTCTTGTCTATCAAAGTCATTAAAATAGTGCTTGATTCTGTTATATGAAACCTTGAAATGGCCCCAGATCGCACCATTTTGCATCTCTTCAAAAAATATCCCAGACCCCCTCCGCCTCTCAAAAATTATGGCGTGCATAATATTAAGCCTCAGCTACGCCCCTGTTGATTGACGGTGAACCAGCGTAATCCGCAATGTCCAAATATTGCAGAATTAACAAGCGCAAATGTGGAAGAATGGCGGCGATTCCCACATGAGAGGCTTCGTATCCTAGTTCGTGGAATAAATAGACGAGTGCGGTAGCTTTGGCTACTAATTAAATGTGCTTCCGTCTTCATTCAAAAGTTCTCGAAAAAATTATGGCTCGTTCGTTTTCGTAAACTGTTGAAAAACAATAACCAAATAAAACATTTTTGAAGTTTTAGAATGTACATGTTTTCCCCCTTTTTCCATTTGTAATAACCAACCATTTGATTTCTTAATCAGCTTCAAATCCGATTCAAAGTGTAGCCCATGATCTAATCCATAGTGAAATATTACCAAAAGAGCATTTCGTGTTCAACTTCTTTCATCTTAAAATAAATACTGGGTGGTTCTTAACTTTTTGTCGAAGTGTATATATAGAAATATTAGAAAAGTCGATAATGTAGAATTTAAATTAAGAGAAGAATCACACCATCAAAAATTTAGATCAACTAAATATGTAAACGTGACATTGAAGAGTATTTAATAAAATATTTGTTGTTGTTTGTATGAAACTTGAACATCAAGTAACAAGGAAGTCAGGTTATATTACAAATCGTATATATACCTTAGGTACTCGTGACAAACACGAGACGTATTAGTATTTGGGATATTGCCAGAATTTATTTTAAGAAAAGCATATATGCAACATTGAAACTGATTTAATAATTAAATTTAGATTAAAATAATTAATTTGATCATTATATTATTATATGCTTTATGAATTTATTCAGTTTATGAATAAACGTTACAGAATACCGAAGCGGCAATCAAGAATGGAACATCCAGAGAAATTGGCTTCATTGGGTACAATAGACACAGGGCGCAGACAAACAACATTAAACACAAAACAGAACACTAAAAATAGCAGCATTGCCCCCATCAACACCACAGTGAGTGAGTCTTAACTGCTCGCGAATATTTTATCCCCCCCCCTTTATAAAAAAACCGCTGGAGATTACAAAACAAAGCAGTTCTACGTGTAATATTTCAATCTTTAGCCCTCTAACATTTAATGCAGATGAGAGGAGGGTTGGGATCCCATTAATAGATTTAATCCCGCCATATGTGTATGCCTGTCCCAAGATAGTACCTGGATTTCCAACGAAATATGGTATTTTTGTGTTCAATGAGTTAAGGTGAGATGAGTATTCGTTTTGTTTATATTAATGGTATTGTTGACCATCATTCTTTAAACTATTCTTTCATAACTAAAAATTAATTGTTTTTTCAGCCTTTTGACTTTGAGCATACATGATGAAGGTTACTCCATAAACAGGTTACTCCATAAACATGTCATGCAATCGTAACTACTCGGCCATTCTCGCTACCCTGCAAATAACCTCGTACGTACATAGTAGAAATTCTTCTTAAATTGTTTGCCGGAAGCTAAGTTAAGTTAAGCCGCACACAAATATAGTCCACGACAATCTAATATGGAAGACATACTAAGTAAAATCGAATCATGCAAAACTAATTAAAACTGTAATTGAAATATAGAACATTGCTTAAGATATAACTTTATCAAACTTTCATGTAACGGACATGTGAAAAGTAGTGCGATTTACACGCCTAATGCATACGAGGTTATTTGCAGGGTAGCGAGAATGGCCGAGTAGTTACGATTTCATGTCATGTGCACTAAATTTGATATTTATGTTTTTATTAAAGAAAGAAAAAATCTTACCTGTAATCACCCACCTGTAAATTTTGTAAACGCAATTTACCAATGTTATTTAAGATCAAATGATGTGCCTCTGTACTATTATCATCGGTAGTGCATTGTTCAATAGTGTTTTTAGCAACACAATAATATTTTATTCAAAGGTTTGTTACATATATAATGAGAGGCCATGCTCCTCTCAAAATATATATATATATATATATATACTAGTTAAAAAAAAGAAACGGTACATCAGTTTATCATATTTTGTGTTCAGCAGGTGCTCCATACATATGTTTTTAATCAATTATTATAACAATTAGGTTATTAGCCTATCGATTCCGGCATTGTTATTTTCGGGAATTCACGTTTTTCATCTTTTCGATAATTTAAAATGTATGCAGGGGTGCTCAATTAGAATTAACGGTCATAAACTGTGTCGTTTGCAAATGTAAGTAAAAGGCCACTTCACCAAAACATTTTTCTACACGTTAGGCTATGCCCCGCTTACTTCAAAATGAGAAGGAACGTGCCGTTGTGATGTTTGAAGCCGGAATGGCACAAACAGATATAGTAAACCATTTTAATTGCTCAAGAATGACAATTTAAAGATTGCTCGTTCGTGTAAATAAGGGTAATAACAAAATTACCGAACTCCGAACAATCTTACAAAGGGAAAGTCAAAACTCATAAGTATATAAACAGACAAAATCAGTCAACAACCGGAAAATTGTGAAAACCGTAATGACCCTGACTTGGTACAGACATTTCTAAAGAAATGGTGGGTTGAATCAGATTTTAAAGCGCCAAATCTCCCGCTTTCATTACAGCTCAAAGGTTCCGCTGTCACTATAACAGTATTTATAACAATACTGGAACGAAATAGGTAAAATAGTTGTCAAAGCAGAACCAAGTCAAGTGAAGCAAATGTCAAAAACAATTTTAAGTCACACATTGATAAAAAAATATGTTTGACATTTTTGTTGACCTCCTTATCTTTATACATTTTCACTATATGAAAATGCATCGTGTAAGAGCGACCGGCACAACATCTGATCGTCGACGTAGTGGTAGACCACGAGAAACGACGTTACGTCAAAACATACACATCACACTAAACCACTTACGTAATCGCTTTGTTACTACTGTGGACACAGCAAGGCGAATCCCTGGTATACGTAACAAGAGAATTTCTGACCAAATAGTTCGTAATCGGTTGCGTCAGTCTGAAAAATATGATCACATTCTATGGAAATGATGTACAACTTTAATGTTTTAATGCTTACTTGTGTGTACTAAAGATAATGATAATTTTCCACCTTTTCAGTCAGCTATACATTTCTATTCCGGGGTATAAGGTTATGTGAACCTGCTCCTCTCCAGATTGATGTCAGATCTACATGCACGACATATCAGAATGGGGTGGGGCAGTATACGCCTCTTCACTACGTGACAAGCATAGAAATATAGAATCGACCTCTGGTGGAGGTTAATGTTCACATATTTTAACTTGTTGGAAAGTCGATTCAAATGTTTATACCTTTCTCGTAGTTAGAATGACTATCAAAGTCTCTATAAAGGTCATGCACACTAAACTTGATATTTACGTTTGTATTACTATCACTAGGTCGCTTCCTCTGCTGGTGGACTATTAGTCTCCGGAGGTATCATCTACCCAGTAGTCAGTGTTACTATCACTAGGTCGCTTCCTCTGCTGGTGGGCTATTAGTCCTCGCTGGTATCATCCAACCAGTACCCAGTGTTTCGGCACTGACATTCTTTATTAGATATATTTATAATTCAAATTGTACAGTTACTAAATAATGTAATTTTTACTAAATAAGGGTAATAACCAAATTACCGAACCTCCCGCTTTCATTACGGTTCAAAGGTTCCGGCTGTCACTATAACTGTATTTAAATACAGGAACAAAATAGGTAAAATAATTGTCAAAGCAGTACCATATTCGGTGACGTAAATGTCAAAAATATTTTTACGTCACACATTGACAAAAAAAATATCATTGACATTTTTTTACTTCTTTATCTTTATACATTTTCACTATATGAAAATGCATCGCTTATATTTTTTTTCTGCAGAGACGGAATATATTTCGACAAGATCTTGGTATCGGAATATAAACTTTTTAAGAGATCGAATAAGGCGAATCTTTTAATAGCCCTGGTCCAGTAGCCTGTTTCTCAGATGAAGATGACGTTTCAGGAAATCAGAATAATTGCTACTGGCCCTTGCATAGCGAATCAATTGCGAGATGTAAACACCATATGCTGCACATGTTTGGAAAATTTATGATTTTAAAATTGAAGTCGTCCCGCTTATCATAAATTTTAGTACTGAGTTGACCACTGTCGTCAAATTCGAGGTATATGTCCAAAAACGATGCGGTCGAAGCTGTATCGGTTGTCTCTTTAACTTCCAGCTCTGGAGGATATATCAATGGAAGAAATTCTGCAAATCTAGAATTATTGATAGATAAAACGTCATCAATATACCTGTATGTGAAATTAAAGGCTCTAGCCTCATGAATCTTCTTATCTTTTACACGCTTTTGAAGAAACTCCGATTCATATGAGTATAACAATAAATCGGTTAGAAGAGGGGCACAATTCGTACCCATTGGTATGCCGACGACCTGCTGAAACAGTGTCCCTCCAAAGGAGACACATATGTTATCGACGAGGAACTCCAGCATACTGATCACTTGTCCCTCGGAGTAGCATGTTTTCCCTTTTTGAATTTTGTTTGAAAAATATGTGGAATTGTAGCCTAACACAACAAATTTTGAGCAATAGTTTCTATGACTAAAAGGTTTATGAATTGTTTCTTTTAAAACTATTGTTCTCCTCCCTCGGGCATATCTGACCATAGCCAGATTATTGGCTATCCTATTTATGCCCTTTTGGTGTTCTTAATCAATCAGATGGTTTTTTATTTGGTTTTCCAATCTTTTGAATTTGAGCGTACATACTGGAGATTATTGCAGAAACGCCTAGTGCGTATTAAATATGATATCTGCTTTTTTTATTATTATAATGTAGGATGCTATATTACAATAGCATATGGAATAAATTGACATCCGATATTAACAGGGTCCGTCGAGGTCGGGATCGAGCGGTAGTTAGATATACAACTACATGTGCAATCAGTGCCTATCACCACTGAGGTTGTGAGTTCCAGCCCCGTTCATTGTGAGGTATACTCGATACAACATTATGCGATAAAGTTTATCAGTGACCAGCGACGGTCGGTCGTTTTCTCCGAGTAATCCACCAATGAAACTTACCGTGACGATATGCATAAAATATCATTGAAAGTGGCGTTGAACACCATAAATCAAACTAAACCAAACCGATATTTAGCAGATATCTTTGGTATTTTATTGAAAATATAAACATTGTGCTTTAACTAGAAAGACCACAAAGAACTTTGCTCCATTAATAGTTTGTACAGATATTGACCACGTTAATGTTTATTTCCTTTTAGTAAATGGAAACTGGGGTTCGTGGGGAAGCTGGACTCCGTGTAACAAGACGTGTGTTGGAGGAACAAGGACGCGGCATAGATCTTGTAACAATCCAACACCAGTAAATGGCGGTTCTCCTTGCCCAGGATTGGACTATGAAACGGTATCATGCTCTACAACTATCTTATGCACAGGTATTTCGATAATCTGTTGCTTAACATAATATATCACATAATATATCACAATGACGCATATTATCACAGTATTTCGAAAATTAGGCATTCACATCAATAGGTGATATTAAGATATAATAATCACATCGAAAAGAAAATGTCCCAAATACCGTTTGCGCTCTTTATGAATTGGTCTAACGTATGTTTTTTTTTTCAAATCCTCATACAAGTCACAATTGAACAAAATCAAGGGGTACATATACTCATTTCATACGAAAATATTTAAAGTGTCTGGTCAACTCACATTTCGAAAGAAACAAAAATCCTTTTTTACCTTTTTTGACATGAAATCTACTAAATACTCAATAGTTTTGACCAGATATTTGGTTAGTATTATGCTGTACTTTTGCATATACTCTCAATTTGTTGTGTATCCAATACTTTTATTTATATATACTTAGCATTTATATGATAAGCTTTGCATATGTTTAACGAGCGGAAGTAAACTACCCATAACATCACTCTGAGACTGATAACCCATATCAGGAGCGTCTCATTCAAACCAATATTTACCTGTGCCTTTCGTGCAAGTCAATTCCGTATTTCCGGTGTCGTCTCTATACAAGCATTAACTGACACACACATATTAGTGGGTGATAGGATCTCATCCTGGTTCACAAAAAATACTTCTTATTGATCACAATTCACGGGAAGTAAATGCTGATGATCAAACATCTTTAAAAATATGAAACCCAATGTGACTTGTTAGCTGTACGTATTTCCCTTGCTACATCCCTACTAATCGTGTCAGACAGAATCAGTGCAGGTGACGACTAATGATACCTATACTATTGACACATCGAGTCAAGAGAGAAACAATTATGTCGTCAAAAAGACCACATTAAACAAAATCATCAAGAAAATATTACGTGCTAGATGATAATAACGGAGTACGTAAAATAATTATTAATGAAAACGATTCACGGACAATGTTCTCGTCACGATTCACTGTAAATAAAAATCGTCAAGAAAGAATCACATCTTCTAATCTTCTAATGTTTCAAAATCCCTTTATAGGAAATGTTGTCATTACCTATTTATAGGGGTTGAGATAATCTTGCTTGACAACAGTGGTCTGAAAATATATCTGTTTAATTCACAATTAAGCGTCCATATAAAGTCATTGACTTTTAAATATTAATTTTGTATTATTTTTCTCGTAAAAACAATCTGTCGGAAGTATAAATCATAAAAAAGATTAATACACGACTTTTCCATATCATTCCACCTATCTTCCCTCGACTGTGTCTCGGGCTGGTATGTGGTCCTTGGGATGATACCGGGGCTGACATGGAAAAGGGCATGTGTTCTACGGCGCTGGACATAAGACTAAGCGATTGGTGCGACAGTGTATCAATAGTGTGAGTTCAAATTCCGTCGAGCGAAGAGCAAAAATTTGTCAGCTCATAGATCTAATTCTAACACTGTTTGGTTGGATTTTCAGACGTGTATGAATATTTAGTATTAGCCTAGTATTGCAAGTAACTTTGATATCCAGTGGGACAGATATATTGTATGGTTGTCACCTGCGCGGATGTTTGTATAATATACTTTATTTCCTGTGACTGTATGATGAATTCTTCATCATCCCATACAACATATTAAAAATTGCTGAGCTAGATTGCTGTCAAATTATAATATTAAGTGTATATATATCATCTACACACGCTTAGACACATGTATTATATCTATATCTAGCTTTTCGTTATGAGACAAGGTAACACGTCGACTATTGAAGCTATATTTTCATATAGCGGATGTGGCCGAGTGGTCTAAGGCGCTGGACATTAAGGTTAAGCGATTGGTACTGCAGTGTATCAATGGTGTGAGTTCAAATCCCATCGAGGGAAGAACAAAAATGTGCCAGCTCAAAGATCTAATTCTAACACTGTTTTGTTTAATTTTCAGACGTGTGTAATATGTATATACTATATATATATATATATATTATGTCGTTATTAAACGGGTATTACGGGTCATAAGTTCCCATTCAAGGTTTATCTTTGAAATGAGTAAAGCTACACTAAAATCAATATACCGAAGTGGAACAAGATGACACCCGATTCCGTTTCTGACAACCTAAATTATGATATTGGATTCATAACCAAACCCGTGAGTGATTAATTCAAAAGGATCCTTCTCATGTACACAGCTGCATAAAAACGATTGTTGCAACACTATATTTTAAAAATAAAGAATAATATTTTATTATTTCATCCTTAAATAATATTAATCACATTCCTTCAATTTGTACATGCCCAATGCTAAAAATTGAATATGCTTTTAATTTTGCAATGCAAATGATATAATACTTAAAAAGAAACTTGTTGATCCAATGAATCTACATTTGTTTTAGACCAACCTACTGCCCCAGTCGTTGTCAATGTTGTGTGTCGAACGACATCAGCTGTTGCACTGTGGAGAACAGAGATTAACGGTGGATCAAAGCAGGAGTTCTATGTACAGTATTGGAGAATATCACAGTCTTCATCGTCAATGTTATCACTATCCATACCTGATCCTGGTATGACATCTGACCTACAATACACAGTCAACAACTTGGTACCAGAAACATTGTATATATTTCAAATAATCACAAGGAATGACTATGGGGATGCGTTCACAAAGTCAGTGAATTGTACTACTGACCAAAGTATGCATGACATAGTATATATTATATTTTAGTACATTATTTATCAATTTATATTTACTTTTTTGTTTCATCTGTTCCAATTTGCTGTACTTTAATCCATTAAATAACCGTTCAAAAAGAGAAGCAGAAGAAAGGTAGACAATACAATGGCCAAGATCAAAAGGACAAATAACGATCTTATAACATTACACAGAAACTTAAAGATCGATAAAGATATACATCAACATTAATAGCAACATCGAATAAACGACGATACACATTACATTTTACTGGTTTCACTGTGATCATATTAGCTTTCTCCTATAGCTCATTCCATGTGACACATTTTTACAGTAACTAGTTTTTTTTAACTTGTTACGAGTATAGCTGTAAAACTGTTCACTTCATGTTACACGACAATCAATCAATCAATCAATCAATCAATCAATCAATCAATCAATCAATCAATCACTATTAAAGCATTGAATGGTAATTCATACCAGACAATACTTCATAATTACATACATAAGTCCAGAAAATGTATTTGATCTGATCTATTCTATTTTTCAGGACAAATCCTTGCCTCAAGTCGTCCAGACAGTAATGGACTATTTGCAGCTGGAATCTCGGGATTGGTCATTGGTTTCCTCTCTATCATGTTTGCCGTTTCACTTGTTGTCTTTTGTCGTAAGTTGTGTCTTTAATATACAGCAAGGCATGTGCATGTACGATTATTACAAAAGTAGCTAAAACATCAAACTGTATCTATGTCAATGTTAACATCTTTATAAACATTATAGTTTAAACCAACAAATGTATTAGTTAAGTAACAGTGCCGTCTTAAACAAAAAGGTGTTATCCTAACTGGTTAGATTTACCTTACTGGAAATGTCATGACTTTCATACTTTCGTGGATTGCTAAAATAAAGCAGTGTATATTTAACCATTACAGGCTTTCGACTAAAGAAAAAGGACGAAATGAGGTATTTATGTTCTTAGTTTTTATTTTAAAATGTTTTCCTTCATGTTTAATTGAATTCGGTAGTCAAAATCATATTCGGAATTATTAAGCCTTCAGATTTCTGCTGAATGACATCTTGTGCAGGTGCGCTATTTAGCTTTATGAATTTATATTACAAACCAGTAATGGTCAACAAAATAACAAACCCCAACAGCACAAACCGCTCTAACAAACCTCAATATAAATACATCTGTCAAGTGAATTTAAATGAAACAGTTATATCAATAATAAATCGCAAACGGACCAAATATAATTATTGTTTCACATTTCACATAATGAATACATTTTCGTACAACTCTGTTTAAAGAATATCATGTTTCTCCTATCTCTATTTAGTGTAATGTTGTTGGCCAATTTTAAATCTTCCATGTCAGACTATGTCTGGTTGGTTTCATTCTGATTATGATACAATGCATTTTATGGAAACTTTTTGATTTCAAACTCTGTTAAATTGTACGTATAAATTACTACATTATGATATTTTCTTTTTGTAGACTTATTTTATTAGTGCTATTATACAATATTAGTATAAGCCGTATTTGTCACAATGATAATTCCATTATCTATTCTTAGGTCTAACCATTATACAGATTTCAAAACGTGTACTAGATGTAATCCTGTAGTGACAGATTCTTATGATAGTTTAGAAACGGCAGCCATTGGTATGTGTGTTGATGAATAGTAATATATAGACACGATCTCGTATTTAACGACGAAAATATTTGTTGGCATTTCTTCGAACTGTATTATCAAAACTAATTCTCTAGTACATGGTTTGGTTTGGTTTAGGATGCCTAACGTCACTTTCAACAATATTTCAGTTATATCGTGACGGTTTTATTGGTGGAGGAAACCGGAGTACCAGGAGAAAACTCCGACCTGTCGCAAGTCACTGACAAATTTTATTACATAATGTTGTAACAAGATCACCTCACCATGAACGGAGTTCGAATTCCCAACAACTTTAGTGGTGATATGCACTGATTGAACAGATAGTTGTACATCCAACTACCATACGATTCACCACGACGGCCCCCTCTAGTATATGGAAACCGCACAAGTAGTCATTGGTCACTTTATAACTAATATGTGATTAAAAATAACAAATATACTTAATTATAATATAACTATACAGTCATCAAGTTTCGTTTAACAGCTACGCATCTAGCGTATAATAAGATGAGTGTGAAGATACCAATGGGGTAATCAGAAGCTGTATATCGAAGAAGAACAGACAACGCAATGGACAAAAGAAAAAGTACAAACAACGATCTACAAAACATGCATATAAAACTAAAGATCGAGTAAAACGAACTAATATTGTGTCCATTGTTTGGGAGGCTTAACAGTAATTTCGATGATAACGTGCATTTTAATAAAAGTGATAAAACCAACAAGCTGTGAAATCATAGGCAGAGATATGACTTTGTGGAGATAGCAAGCTTTTGTGAACAGACCAGGTCACTCCATATTATACCGCGTATTTGTGCATGCTCTATTGTAAGTGACAATGTTACTGTTGTTTTTGTTCAACATTAACTCTTGTTGATGTGTAAATGTCACGTTTACAATTAATACAATTACATGCTTTTGTAGAAGTGAATATAAGTTTTTATTGACCTGTAAAATAATATTGACCGAAGCCGAAGGCTGATGTCAATATTGTTTTTGCAGGTCAATAATAACTCATATTCACTGATATAAAAGCCTGTAATTGCTTTATTACATACTATGATGCTTATGACGTCAATGGCGTCATCTGGTGAATATTACTTCCAGCAGGTAAATACCATTGTTTATTGACTTTACTTAGCTAATGTACGAACATTTATAGTCATTATGTAATAATATATTTTATATTTACAATCCCTACGGTATACATGTAGGCTTTACAGCTATTGACTATCTTAAGGAAAACGGCCCATATAGAAAGCTGAAATAAAAATACATGGGTATAAGTACCACAATGTTCGTCATAACTACATAATGATTATAATTTATGTTCTCAGTTTGCTATTAAGGTTATACATGACTCAGAAATTATAATCAAATACTAGAGAATATAATACTATATTGAAAATAAAAAAAAAAGATTCTATGTTACTTGTTAATATTTATCGTTTACAGGAACAACTGAAGTAAACGAGAACCAAACAGACAGAATGTAAGCTTGTTGCTTGTTCAGATCAATTTAATCACATTGCCATGTTATTTTGTTTACACTACATTGTGATACGAATTAATCAACTTACGCAAGTTGTAAAAGTTTCAGTAAATATATTATACTGAATACATGCCCACGGAAGCAACCATTGCTCCCGAATATGTCCTGTCTACGTTGTTATTAACCCTTCTTACATAACAGCGTTAGTTTTTATATTATTTAAGCAGTCACTGGCAAATCCATAGTAATGGGAACATGTATATTGTTGTGTAAGACACTAAAGAAAACTTTAATTGAAATAATAGAATAAAATTATTATCGAATGTCACATGCAAGTTCACTACCCAAATCGCCATAATAGACTATCCATATGCTTAAGCGAAAAAAGTCCAGTGCATACTTCTTTTTTGTCGTAGCAATCGAACAACTTCGACTTCGTATTAACTGTCAGCACTTCTCCATGCATAATGAGTTAACAGCCTATTTATTTTGTAAGAACAGTTTAATTATTCCTGACTGATGTTGATGAGATATCAATACTAGAATGACCATTGACATATGTCTATATCATATTGGTCTTGATACCAGTGTTGTGATAATACTGGCCGTTACGTCAATACACCATAGAATCTGAAGTTGCCATCTCAATGTTCTGCTCATTGGGGATATATCTATTCCAAAGAGACACCAGTAGCGATTGATATCTCTACACAGGTACACGGACATATCAAAGCAATGTCATTTTTTTAAAGTGCATTCTAAAAGGAATTTACAATAGTGGAAACAAAAACTTAGGCAATCATGTTATGCTCAATAGGTTCATAATGTATTTGTGTTTATGTTCCAATCTAGTATTGCTACTTACGAGGAAATTATGCCAATCGAGAATACTGCCCACACTGACCAACATCAAACCAAACACCAAAAAGGTACTATTATTGTTTTGTATTTTTTAGTTCTCTTTCTTTGCTGATCAAAGTATTCTAATATAAATGATATGAAACTTTGTCCCGCAGGATAGGTAATTTCTATTAACGTTTGGGTCAATATAATGGATACATCAATGTTAATACAAATATCTATATACGTAAAACGGAATGTTGATAATACATACTTTCTATTTTAATTATATCCGTGGTCAATTCAAACTATTTATAATTATGAATTTCATGTCACACCCTGAACAGGTTTAACTGACTTCATACTGCTGTTTGCTTGATGGAGATTAACGTCACTTTCAACAATACTTCAGCTATATCGTGAAGGTCAGTTTAATTGCTGGAGGAAACCGGAGGACCAGAAGAAAACCACCGATCTGTCGCAAGTCACTGACAATCTTTATCACATAATGTTGTACACTTCGCCCTGGTCGATATTCGAGCTCACAACATTAGTGATGATAGGCACTGATTCCATAGGTAGTTGTAAATCCAACTACCATACGATCACGGCCACGACGGCCCCCTGCTGACTTTATCTTTGCTAGGTTTATACATATAACGTTTAAACAGTGATAGTTAACATTTTTTCCTGTATTAAAACACGAGTAAAACCACTTCTCACTTTGAATCATTAAGCATGAAAAGACGCAAAGTATGCCCATGGAAATATAGAACTGGCTTGGGACATACAAGAAAGGAGGAGGGGCTAAGCAGATGCATATGATCTACCACCCCCTCTTGATAATTGTGAGTCCAACGGCAATACAACGAATTATTGAAACGATTAGAACTATTCCTTTGTTATTCGTGCGTGTACAAACATAGTGCTATCTTAACGTTATTAATCTGTTCTAACTGACACAGCAAGTAGGATAGATAATGAATACCAAACTACAAAACACTGACATGATGTAAACATGTACCCAATGAATTTAAAGAACATGCAACAACACTAACTGACAATTTGTTTTCAATATATTTGAAGGTGCATTGTCTTCATATAGACCACATTAGGACAGAATGCAATGAGTAAATCTTCTCATTTATTTTCAGATGATATAGAGAAACAGGTGAAGATTCGTGAGAACATGAACGTTTAGTTACATTAGTTGTTTTTTTGTCTTGTATTTAGTTGACCTGTTAAATCAGTTGTATTGTGAATGTTCTATAATACATTTTTTTTTTGTCTCTAGACTCTGATTGTATTGAAGCTAATTAGGTATTCATCAACATTTATCAACAGTGAAGATGTTATTTGTTTTGTTGTGGTCTATAAATGTAATCTGTGCTACAATATGTAAACCTCAACTTATAAGATATATATATATATATATATATATATATATATATATACGTCTGAAAATTAAACCAAACAGTGTTAGAATTAGATTTTAGAGCTGTCAAATGTTTGTTCTTCCCTTGACGGGATTTGAACCATACCATTGATACACTGCAGCACCATTCGCTTAGCCTTACGTCCAGCGCCCTAGACCACTCGACCACATCCACTCCCTATATGTATATGGTTGGTAGAGATTCCCTTAGACTTTATATATATATATATATATAGTGGATGTGGTCGAGTGGTCTAGGGCGCTGGACGTAAGGCTAAGCGAATGGTGCTGCAGTGCATCAATTATGTGGGTTCAAATCCCGTCGAGGGAAGAACAAATATTTGACAGCTCTAAAATCTAATTCTAACACTGTTTGGTTTAATTTTCCGACGTATATATATATATATATATATATATATATAACTGAACTATACAGTACCTAACAATGTTATTCTAATGCAATGTGTTCGTATCGTCGGATTTGATTGGTTACTATTCTACGTAAAATTCTCAATCCAAAATTCGTAACTAAGAGGGTCACCATCTTTAAAAGGTGAAATCCTACATGTCACATTTACAACAATACACACAAATAATTAAAATCCCTATCTTGCAAACTTATTTTAGTTTAACATTTATCAAAGTTGAACGTACACGAGACCAAAAAAAAAAACCTCTGATCTTTACGTTTTAGAATGGAAGTCTTCATATGGTGTCATGTTGTTTATGTGCCAAAGTCGGCGACAGCATTTCGCGGAATTTTAATTTGTGTGATTTTTAGATCCAGGGATATGCAATAATACTTTTTTATGTTCAGTATTGCATTAGAATAGAGATAACTGTATTGTATTTGAAAATTTCACGGCATCAATGGTCGATGTAATGGTCGCAAATATTTATTTTCTGGCTCCGCTAACGCATCGCCAGTCAAATCTCCAATTGATGCCGTGAAATTATTTAATTATTATTAACATTAATGATTATTTTCCTTATCAGAATTTGACTATTCTGTTTGGACTCTATGCTTTACTGGCTTTCAAAAAGTTTGACATTTATGAATGTTATTCTAGAAATGCGTCGTGGGCATTAACTTTGCTCTCAACTTTTATTGCACAGTTGTCATATATAAATTAATTACTCACATTTTGGTCCATGATGTGCTCATGTGACCATGTGTTTACTTGTAAACAGTGACGGAATATGGGTAGGCAATGACAGTTTCTTACTTTTGCCTAAACAATAAATGTAAACAGTGAATTAATATGGCCAAGTCTGTTATAAAAATACAATTCCTTATGTTTGCTTATTTCATATAAACAATATTTTAGTGCACCATATCTGTATAGGTTGAAATAATGTTCTAATTATGACTTACTTAATAAATTGCTACAGAAAAGTAAAACGAAAGAGTTTTGTGTTTCTTTTCACCAACAGCATTTCATCAATTAATTGTGTTGTTCCTTGATACAAATCAAGCATACCAGTATTTCTAATATCACAATGTGTATATGTTTGCTTAAAAAACAATAAATATAATTTTAGCAGCTTGAAGTTTTGATTCCATTACCCCCTAACTCCATTTTGGTTTTAAAGTATTTAATGGCTATCTCTATTTATTCATAAGAAGAGTTTGAAGATACCAAAGAGGCAATCAGAATTCATATATCAAACAGCCAACACAATGGCCAAAAGAAACAAACCACAAAAGGACAAACAACGATCTACAAAGCATACACATAAAACTTGAGATCGAGTAACACGAACCCCACTAAAAGCAGGTGGTGAACTCAGGTGCTCCGGAAGGGTAAGCTGTTCCTAGTCCACTAATATCACCCGTCGTGTTAATCTAGTTACAAACCCGGTGATAAGTCGTGAATGAGGAAAGGACCGGGAAGTGTTTACGACAAGTGGAACATACACGTGATCATTTGTGACACAGATATTCCATAACAGTCAACCACATTTTCGAAGTGATGACTTCTACTTAACCAAGAGGAACCCTTGGTTCAGTAGCTTTCTTGTTAGCAGCAACCCTCTATCAAGGAAATCCTGATAGGAACCACACGCTCTGGAATATCGTATCAACTGAGAGATATATATTACATGTGCATGTGCTGCTGGAAAGTTACTACATATAAATGTATAAAGGTTGCATATGTAACTCATGAATACATAGCCCAACTCTTAGTACTATCACCATTGATTCGTGCCATTATACACACCTTAAGTGTGATGGTGCTCCGAATTTAATCTAGGCTGCGAGTTCCACCTTGTCATTCGCATCAACTGTTCATGTTGTCGTCTCCGATGTATGAGCGTCACTATAACGTCGATGATAATACATTAATAATCTTTGATGAACAAAACTATTTCAATGTTCTAATTTATTGATTACTAAGACATTCTCTTTCCAACACTATTTCATTCTGTTTGTTTGTATTGCTGTTAACAACAATACGATAGTATTGTATTCAAATGCTTATTACAACCAGCATCATAAGCCCAGGCCCCCGTTTCACAAAAGAACGTAAATTGTAAGCAAGGTCGTATAATTTTCAAATCGATTGACGTATTGTAATTTCCGCATAAGTCATATTTACAAAACAGATATTTTTTTTGTGTTCATGTCGTTGCTAAACAGAAACTATTGGTTATAAAAATCTTTCTAAATAAACAACAAAAATGTACTTAAAAAATCTACCTCTTTTTCTCTTTATTGCAAAGAAATCTATCCAGATAAAACAAAACTGAACGGCCATGATATAACTGAAATATTGTTGAAACTGACGTCTTAAACACCATCAAACAAACAAACAAGCATGAAAACGGCGGAAATGTGCGCTTCATAAAACGTCATTATGAAATATTATACAAGGAAAAATCTCAGTGGCACGATACTTTTTGAAACGCATGTAACTACATGCATGTAGATTTCGACTGACCAAAAAAAACAAACACTGAATTCGTGCTACAGTGTTCAATTTTCAATTTCTTGACAGTATTTGACTTCAAAATTACAAAAAGTCCAAGAATTCCAAATTAAAGCAGAAAGTTGATATATCATCAAATTTTAACGGGCTGTTCCATTAATTTAAGTTGGAACTATTTATAGACGTTATATTCATGGAAAATACACAGATGTGAAATAAATGTCCATGAGAAAACGATCTACTGAAATGTATCGTGGTTACTCACGGGTGTATGGGGAAAGGGTACAACATATATTTTACCTCCAAATATAGGGGACAACAATGTTTTATTCCATTGTTTTCTCAAAACCATGAGGGCAACCGTCCCCAGTTCTTGCTGCATAGGAATAGTACCCGTCAAGTATATTCGTCTCAACTAGAAGTTACGTAAAGCGAATAACTACATGTATTCACTAAGTATTCAAATTGGCTCTGCCGTATGACCCAATACGGTGGTTTTTCAATTTTTGAAACCTATTGATATAGGAAAATATAAAAAAAAATTGCTCATATGCTATAGCTATACTTATTTTGTTCATGTCAATGTTTTGCCATATATTAAAAACATGTAATCAATTTTATTCAAAAGTCATGTAAATTACCTGGAACAGTGCTAAATACATGCATCTGTACAAATGTACATGTATACTAAAACATTTGAAAAGTTTCATTTGAATCCGCTATAAAATGTCTTTCTTAGATAAATCATAGCTAAATCTGACCTAAGTTATGATATTATAAAGTTAAATATATGTTGCCTGATGTGGGGCAAAGGGCTCCAAAAAAAGTGGGCGGACTAGAATTTTGCAAAAATCACCAATGACAGTCATTGGGAAATATTGGTATAATTGCTGGTGAGGGATGGTGTGAACTTTCTCTTTATTATTGTTGACTTTTCTGTCGTCAGCCATATCAAAGTGGATATTTTCTTCTAATTCCACCGCGGAGCTTTCCCCGAGAAACCAGTCTCTACTTTCGTCCTTTGTTTTCTTAGGGTTTCGCGTGATTTGTATCTACAAAGACCAATAACATAACTATATTTAATATTTAATATTTTGCTTGAACGAATATATGAATTTATCTGATAGGTGCACGGCCCGGATAAATTGATCGATTTGTGTACCTCTGCACAAAGAAGACGTCATAACCACAAATCGTAAATTGAAAATCGTAAAAACATTCCAACAAGTTTTGTGAAACGGTCGAAAACTTAGTCGGTAAGTGGTCCTAAGATAGGTCGGAAATCGTACGATTTACGACATTTTGTCAAATGGGGGCCAGCTTCTTATGAAGCAATATACATAGTATAAATATAGAGATGTTAGCGACATAATGATGCTAAAATAAACAACAATCTTATTTTGTTGACTGTTTGACAATAACCTTGTGTACAAACATACATATTGATAAAAACAAAAAAATGAAAAGTATTCGAACGATAAGGTATTAGTCTATAATAGTTAATCAAATTGGAAATTCATATTTATTGTAAGTTAAGTTGGTTTAAATGGATCTAAGAACAGTTTTAAGACACAAAATGGGTATACAGTAGCAGCTGTAGATCGAAGGACAGGCAAATCAATGACCAATAAAAGAACAAACAATGATGCACAAAACTCTACACAAAAATATAAAGATCTAGCAACGCAAAGCTCATTAAGCACAGGTGGTGATATCTGGTGTTCCGGAAAGGTAAGCAATGTCTCATCCACATGTGACACCAATGGGCTTACTCTTGTTGGAATCCAGGTGAAAACACGTGTATTCGGAAAGGATTAGATTGTGATCACCGAAAATGGAACATGTGAACATGTGGTCATCTGTGATACAGATAATCCGCAACGATTAACCAGGTCAGGGTGACGACTGTAAAACTTTCCAAGTGGTGACGTCAAGGTAACCACTAGGAACCTTTGGTTCACTAGCTTCCTTATTAGCAGCAACCATCTATAACGGACATAATGATAGGAAGCCCAATCTTTAGAATACCGTGCCAACTGAGAGATATATAGTCACGATGGTATAAATTAACTTGGTTAGTTTGTAAATTTGTAATTGTAAGAGACAGGGACTGCTTACCATTCACAAGATAACCTTGTTAGCGTTAGTGCTGATCATCCTTTCATTTTCGGTGTTGTGTTGTTTTTGTTTGTGTTTTATTTTCTTTTTGTGTGCTGTGTCTTGTGTACTCTATGGTGCAAATGTCTCTGTAAAGTCCATTGTAGATTGCCACTTCGGTTTTCTCTAATATATATTAAAGTGCTATTATATCATCGAATAATACAATGAGTGAACTATGCCCAGAAAGCCAACAAGATGTTTTTTTTCACAATTTTATGCTTGAAATTCATAGTTTATTCAAATTCAATAATTAATATCCACAGGTGATAGTTTCATAGTGTGAGAGCTGAAAAAAGATTCTTTGAATCAAACCTAATGTGTACTAATGTGCATTAAAATATCGCAATTTATTGTTCATTTTTTTAAGCATGTCTGTGCCATGTTTTGTGCTTGGTAATGATCCAGGTACATCATTACATCTTTTCATAATTTTCAATGTTTATTGAGAGTGTTTGGTTATTGAATCTATAAGCGAAATTTATGTCAATAGTAAATTAAGAACGAAATGTTATAAAACAAAAAAAAAACATTCAAATATATATCAAAGTACAAATATACAATCTACAAAGACCTTTTTCCATAGCATAAGTGTAAAAGACTTATTTCCACTTCAAATATTTATAGATACATTATTTATTTTAATGTATTCAATGATTCGATGTTTTTATTACTTCCTGGTTGATCACAATAACAATATACGATGTACAATGATTTTACACATTTTTCTACTTTTTAGCTGTAAGTATTATTTTTATTATTTTGATCCTGTCTGTGTACCTTCCGACCACATTCAACTGAAGATTATGATGACAAAATGACATTTCTCCTTATATGCATCACTTGTTGTGAGTTCCTAAAATGCAATGGTTTTCGGTATATTTTCGTCCATGGCTATGAATGAACAATAATCAAATTACCAAAGCTGCCATATAAGACAGAACACCTGGAAAAATATCAGTTGAACATTTGCTGTGCTTATTATAACGTCTGACCATCGTACGTAAACCTTTCACAATATCGTTGGAAGTATATTAGCAAGATATGTCTGTACAGGTCTCTCTGTGGTCAAATTTAACTATGTGTCTGACAGATCTGGCTCCATGCAAGATAGACTGTTTTATTGAAAACAGAAATGTTATGGAATGAGCATATATTTTATATATTTTACCCAGGAATGGCTCTCTGCATGATGACTCTTGTTTCAGTGAGCTAGCGCTATAAAAATCATATTGTCTCCATGTGGACTGTTGTTTCAGTGAGCTAGCACTATACAAATCATACTGTCTTCATGCGGACTGTTGTTTCAGTGAGCTAGCACTATAAAGAGCATTCTGTCTCCATGCGGACTGTTGTTTCAGTGATCTAACACTATAGAAATCATACCGTCTCCATGCCTACTGTTGTTTCACTGAGCTAGCACTATACAAATCATACCGTCTCCATGCCTACTGTTGCTTCAGTAAGCTAGCACTATACAAATCATACTGTCTTCATGCGGACTGTTGTTTCAGTGAGCTAGCACTATAAAGAGCATACTGTCTCCATGCGGACTGTTGCTTCAGTGAGCTAGCACTATACAAATCATGCTGTCTCCATGCAGATTGTTGTTTCAGTGAGCTAGCACTATAAAAACATACTTTCTCCATGCGTACTGTTGTTTCGGTGAGCTAGCACTATGAAAAAAACATTCTGTCTCCCTGTGGAATTTTGCTTCAGTGAGTTAGCACTATACGAATCATACGGTCGCCATGAGGAATGTTGCTTCAGTAAGGTAGCACTATACAAATCATACGGTCTCCAGAGGAATGTTGTTTCAGTAAGCTAGCACTATAAAAATCATACTGTCTCCATGCATTCTGTTGTTTCAGTGAGCTAGCGCTATAAAAATCATACTGTCTCCATGCGGAATCTTGCTTCAGTGTGTTAGCACTATGAACATCATACTGTCTCCATGATGACTGTTGTTTCAGTGAGTTAGCACTATGAAAATCATACTGTCTCCATGCAAACTGTTGCTTCAGTAAACTAGCACAATAAATATCATACTGTCTCCATTAGGACTGTTGTTTCAGTGAGTTAGCACTATGAAAATCATACTGTCTCCATGCATACTGTTGTTTCAGTAAACTAGCACTATAAATATCATACTGTCTCCATTAGGAATGTTGCTTCAGTGAGCTATTACTATGCAAATCATACCGTCTCCATGCTTACTGTTGTTTCATTAAGCTAGCCAGTGAATCGGTCTATCCACCAAGCCGTCGCAATTCAAAAGGGAGATATATCAATAAGGTCTTTGTCATGCTACGCATGCGACCCGTGTCTTTTAGACTTGAGTATACAGTGTGAAAACCTCAAATTCATAGACAAGTTTGTCACATACAAAGTCATACCAGAAACAGTAAATGCTAACGCATCTAGCTCGGATACAGACGACGCAGAAGACGAAAATGCACCATTATCCGATCTCATTATTAAAAAGGAAATATTTGCGGTTTTGTGCGAGGACACACAGTACGATTTCTACCTGGTAAATGCAAACTCTGAATCGCTTACCTTAATTCATGACAAAACAGACAGTTGGGGCGTTCGATTCAACTCGAATTCTAACGTGATAGAAGGAAATTATTTTCAAAGTATAGACGGTGATCCACTAAAAGTTTCTTTAATTCGTTGTAAATTGGCACTAATGCCAGCAGTGTCTGTCGTCTTTATTTGCGATGACGATGATATTGAAAACTGTAGCAGCGACGGGCTTGTAGTTAAGTTATTTGACACTATCCGTCAATCTATAATTGACTGTATCAAAATGTGTGACTATGTTCGATGATTTACCTACATGTACTAGTATACCAATTAAATTGTTGAAATATGTTGTGGTAACTTTTAATACAATATATAGTTTTTGAAAAATATATTTGTATTTGTAAATAAAATATCATGAACGTTATAAAGGTTAAATTACGTATATGCGAATCAAGCGTTAAAAGCCTAAAAACGTTACTTTTTGACGTTGCGCTCAGTGGTACCAACATCTTGCGCGACGTCATAGTAAAGAATGATGACATAATATTAATAACTAATAAATAATAATTACTGTAACCGCTTCTGTGGTGTAATGGTTAGCGTGTTTGCCTCGAGTTGCGGCAGATCGTAGGTTCGAGCTCCAGTCGAGTCAAACCTGATGCTATACAATTGTTAAATGTTGCTTCTCAGAAATCAGAAGAGAGTGCAAAGATTGATTTGCTCGGAACCAGGATAATATGTCCGATTGGAGCGATAGGTCTATCCGAGGACTGTTGTTTCAGTGAGCTAGCGCTATAAAAATCATACTGTCCCCATGCGAACTGTTGCTTCAGTGAGCTAGCGCTATAAAAATCATACTCTCTCAATACATACTGTTTTTTCAGTGAGCTAGCGCTATAAAAATCATACTGTCCCCATGCTTACGGTTGTTTCAGTGAGCTAGCACTATAAAAATCATAATGTCTCCATGCGTACTGTTGTTTCAGTGAGCTAGCACTATGAAAATCATAATGTATCCATGCGTACTGTTGTTTCAGTGAGCTAGCACTATAAAAATCATACTGTCTCCATGAGGACTGTTGTTTCAGTGAGCTATCACTATACAAATCATAGGGTCTCCATACATACTGGTGTTTCGGTGATCTAGCGCTCTCTGCATGATGACTCTTGTTTCAGTGAGCTAGCGCTATTCAAATCATACGGCCTCCATTCGGACTGTTGTTTCAGTGAGCTAGCACTATACAAATCATACGGTCTCCATGCGGACTGTTGTTTCAGTGAGCTAGCACTATAAAAATCATACCGTCTCCATGCCTACTGTTGTGTCAGTAAGCTAGCACTATACAAATCATACTGTCTTCTGCAGACTGTTGTTTCAGTGAGTTAGCACTATGAAAAGCATACTGTCTTCATGCGGACTGTTGCTTCAGTGAGCTAGCACTATAAAAATCATACTGTCCCCATGCAGACTGTTGTTTCAGTGAGCTAGCACTATAAAAATCATAATTTCTCCATGCGTACTGTTGTTTCAGTGAGCTAGCACTATGAAAACATTCTGTCTCCCTGCGGAATCTTGATTCAGTGAGTTAGCACTATGAAAATGATACTGTCTCCATGCATACTGTTGTTTCAGTAAACTAGCACTATAAAAATGATACTGTCTCCAATAAGAATGTTGTTTCAGTGAGCTAGCACTATGCACATCATACTGTCTCCATGAGGACTGCTGTTTCAGTGAGCTAGCACTATTAAAAATCATACCGTCTCCATGCCTACTATTGTTTCAGTAAGCTTGCATTTTAAAAATCATACCGCTTCCATGCATACTGTTGTTTCAGTAAGCTAACACTATACAAATCATACTGTCTCCATGATGACTGTTGTTTCAGTGAGCTACCACTATGCAAATCATACCGGCTCCATGCCTACTGTTGTTTCAGTAATCTAGCACTATAAAATCATAATGTATCCATGCATACTGTCTGCATTATCACTGTTGCTTCAGTCAGCTAGCACTATAACAGATCATACTTTCTCCATGCGTACGGTTGTTTCAGTGAGCTAGCACTATGAAAGATTATACTAAGCGTGTTGATCTAGTACAAAGCGGACATCATCACCATCATGCCCCTTAATCTATGGAATTAGCACATCATTAGAAGCTTGTAAATTTTCCGTTTTTCGTCCTTTCTTTGTTAGTTTTTAGGCCAAATAATAACTTCACACTTAAAGTAGCTATCTAAGATTTCATTTCCAATATAATACATTTGTAGTATGATATGAAGTTTGGTGAGGGAAATATATTTTAATTTGAAAAGGGGAAGGCTAAAAGTCTGTGGTTTTACCACTGAGTCAATTTTGTTTTATTTCATTATCGAGAAGTGACGAAATAAATTTTACAAAATACACCACTATTTGTCTATGAAAAAATGTTTGAACCAGGATAGGGGCCGTTGTGGTCGTGATTGCATTGTAATTGGATTTACAACTACCTGTGCAATCAGTGCTTATCACCACTAAAGTTGTGAGTTTGAATCCCGCTCATAGCGAGGTGTACTCGATACAATATCATGTGATAAAATTTGCCAGTGTCTTGCGGCAGGTCCGTGATTTTCTCCGGGTATTCCGGCTTCCTCCACCAATAAAACTGACCGCCACGATATAACCGAAATATTGTTGAAAATGGTGTTAAACACTATTACCTTACCATAACCCACAATCATCTGAATCATTATGAACAAGAGGCTTGCCATGCTTAGATTACTGTACACTTGTATACTCAAGGTACATCTCTGTGCCGAGTTTAATTAAGGTGGTCGTCTTTGATAATCTTGGTTGTAGAATAATTGTTGTTCGATTGATTGATTGATTGATTTGCGTTTAACATCAAATGTAGCAGTATTTCAGCTATATCGTAGCATGAGCAAATTTTATTAATTAAGGGCTATGGTTATTGTGGCTAAGGCCACTTTCAACAATATTTCACCACACATTTATAAAAAGAACCTACAGCTTCTTAGCTTCCAGTCAGATTTGAACTGACATCTTTCCAATATTATTGAAATACACTACCTTGTACTATAGAAGGTGTAATGATTGTTAGTGTTACTGACAATACTGAAAACACATTTACAGATAAATAAAAGTATTTTGGAATCCAGCAAAAGCAAGGTAAGAAATCTTTAATTTTCTTAAACTATTATAGCACACATGTGATACTTTCAGTTTGAGAATATTGGAGCAACTGATTTCATCTCCCGTTTGTATTGGGGTTTGTGTTACTCGATCTTTAGCTTTATTTGTATGTTTTGTAGATCTTGGGTTTTTTTTCCATAGTGTTGTCTGTTCTTCTTCGCTTTACAGATTCTGATTACCCCTTTGGTATATTCAAACTCTTTTTGAAATTTTTATGGGAATTTTAACCTCTTTTGAGGAGATTTTTTAAGTGTGCCATGCATGGTAACTTTTCCCATTTTATGTATTCCGGTGGTCAATCAGTGTATCTATAATTTAGAATATAAGCAATCAATCAATGAAATGATTTGTCTGTTTAATTTTCCTGATGTCTGGAGTAACGGTTGGAAGCCATGCAAACCTAAAATTTGGTTAGGTTTATGGTGTTTAACGCCACTTACAACAATATTTCAGCTATATCGTGGCGGTCGGTTTTATTGGTGAAGGAAACCGAAGTACCCAGAGAAAACTACTGACCTGCCGCGAGTCACTGAAAAACTTTATCACATAATGTTGCATCGAGTACACCTCGCCTGAACGGGGTTCGAACTAACAAGGTTAGTGGCGATAGACAGTAATTGCACAGGTAGTTATAAATTGTCTGGAATCAGGATCAGAAGTCATGCAAACCTAAGAATTAACATTCTGTCAAGACTCATTTCATAAAAAATATTCAGTATTGTGCATTTGAAAATATATTTTATTTATCTTTATTTAAAATGTTTCATCTCATTGTGCTGTAACTTACACTGCTAAACCATAAGTTTACCATAGTCATAGGTATCTCACATACATGTAAGGGCAAAATGCAAGCTTTGAAAAGATTGCAGCAGATTTGAGATATACAGGGATGCATATTTTTTTAAACATTATATCTTAAATGATATAATGCTTAAATATATTTGAGATAAACAGGCATGTATATTTTTTTAAACTTTATATCTTAAATGATATAATGCTTAAATATATTTGAGATATACAGGCATGTATATTTTTTTAAACTTTATATCTTAAATGATATAATGCTTAAATATATTTGAGATATACAGGCATGTATATTTTTTTAGACTTTATATCTTAAATGTATGTATATCTCAAATCTACTAAAAGAACATAAAGCATATTCACTTTAAATGTGGACAGAAAATTACAGCAATCATGTAAATAAATATCGTCCTTGATCTTTTGCAGGAATATATTTCTCAGAGCAATATCACACTGAAAGCTTATGTGAAGGGAATTCTTACATATGTTTTAAATCGTAGATATAATACAGGGGCGCCCCCCTAACATTTTTCACACTAAATACCCCAACATTGTTCGCGCCTCCCTCGGCTCGGCGCCATTCTTTTAAGTGCGCCCCCTAAATTGAAATCCTAGATCCACCCCTGTGATACATGTACTACATGTACAAGAAAGGATATGGTAGTACTCTTATTTCTTGTAGTAAAAATTAAATTGTTTGTACATATTTGTAATTGTACAACTTAAATTTCCTACACATTTAATACACTGTACACTGTACATCCCCTAGTACCACAGGAAACAGTTGAACACTAAATAGTCTTACTATGATAAGAAAGCTTAAATATTTATAGTCAAAAATTCCAACAATATCAATAAAAACAACCAACCATTTCTCACCTCAAGGCATTGAGCACAAAACACTATGACATTGAAAATAAATCTCCACTCTTAGGACAGGCACACAAATATGGCTGTGTTAAACCGGTTAATGGGATCATTGTTCATTTGAGAGAATATAAATTATTTATCCTTGAGTTATCCCCCTTTGACCTTGTCTCTTGAAGTTGTTGTCTTTGTAAAATGGGTAAGGATAGGTTTATGGTGTTTAACACCACTCTCAACAAATATTTCAGTTATATCGTGGTGGTCCTATATTCGTTGATTATATGTAATTGTAATAATGGAGACGCCAAGAAAACCACTGAATAAATACTGGTGTTTGGTTCCCCACTGTAATATAGTATTAAACTGTTTCGACCCAGCTAAGGGTACTGATCAGATTGCTAAGGCTACCACAACAGTTTTTTTCTCTAAATTTATGATTAAAAATATTTTAATTCATGTTGGTAAATTTCTATATGTAAATATGTCATTGAATACCTATAATAGAAAATAAACAAATCGTTGTTGCCAAACCAAATTTATTTTTAGTTCTTTGGATTTTGGTACCCTAATTTAGCATTTAAAAATGAAGGCTTCATTGTGTACATTGACACAGGAAGTCCAGTGCCTAAAATTCCATCAAAATTACGTTGTCTGGCAGATAAAAATAAAATACTTTTGACGGAATGGAAATGATTCAAAACAAGCGTATTGGCCCAGTGGTTTAGAGTAGAAGATTGAAAACAGACAACACCCTTTTTGACATCTTTGGGGCTCTTGCTTATTTCATGTATCTCCATTCAACAAAAAAAAACACAACTTTCTAGGACCATCCAATGAACAGTCCTACACAGTTTGGTGTCCATTGGTCCTGTGGTTGCAGAGAAGATTAAAATGTAAGTTTACATACGATGACCAAGTGGACGATGGTGTATGATGACTACGACGTACGTCAAGTGATGGTAATACTTCAAAAACTAAGCTTTGTAGGGGGACCATCATTCAATGAACATTCCTACCAGGTTTGGTTCCAATTGGCTCCGTGGTTTCAGACTGAGAAGAGAAGAGTTAAATGTAAAAGTTATTGACGATACCACCGACGATGACAGACGCCAAGTGAAGGTGAGTTAAAAAAAGAACTTCAACAACAAATTGCATGCTTAACCTTCTTTTGACATTGAAAGGATTTATCTTAAAAGAAACAATATTCATATTAAATCCAAATGGCGAGATGATATAATCAACTACACATCATGACCAATCATTCTACCAAATATGAAAGATATCGGACCAATGACATCAGAGGAATTGGATTCATAAAGTGAAATGGGAAGGACGAACGAATAACAGACGAACAGTCAAAAAGTAAAAAATATATGCCCTCCATACTATCGGGAGGTTATGGTGTTTAACACCACTTTCAACAATATTTCAGCTATATCGTGGCGGTCAATTTTACTGGGGGAGGAAATCAGAGTACCCAGAGAAAACATCTGACCTGTCGCAAGTCACTCACAAACTTTATCACATAATGCTGCACAGTGCTCCAGCTAGAATTTTAAAGGTACAGGGTGCCAGCAAAGGACAGGGCATTTTTTTAATGATAAAAAGGGCACTTAGAGAACTGTATCAATGTCATCACATTCACTTGAAATCCAAATTATAAAAATGAAAATAATTTGTACTTTGGTATCGACGTAAACAATGCACCCTTTTAAAACGTCATCTGTCTATGAAATAGAGCTACGTCCCTTGATTTCGGGATTTTACTTTGCATTGTTGGGGGTACGGAATCTGTGCATGGCTTCCAGACCGACAAAACGACCGCTGCGTCTTCACAAGAGATAGTCGAAGGGAGGTCATGATATTTTTTGAAAAGAATAAGGTCTTGGGAGTTGAAGCAAACAAATTTTTGAATATATTTGAAGAAATTTAAAAAACAAACAAGACTTGAAGCGAGCGGGGGTAAAACTAGAGGCTCAGTGGGCTGCGCCTGTGTCGCTCACCTTTCATTCTGCTTTGCGAAACTTAATACAGAACCTTCCATAAGTTTCGGTTCATTTGGCCAAACAGTTTCAGAGAAGAAGATTTTTAGAAATTAACCAACCAGAAACAAGAATTGCCTATGGCAGCCATGTTTGTTAACAGATCGGGATGAAATTAGTAATCTTCATAGAGAACCTTCCATAGATGCTTCCTACCAAGTTTCGGTTCAATTGCCTAACCAGGGAAGAAGAATTTTAGAAATCGACCAATCTGAAACAAGAATTACCTGTAGCAGCCATTTGTGCTAACGAATCGGGATGAAATTAGCAATCTTTATAGAGAACCTTCCATACATGCTTTCTACCAAATGTTAGGTCCTTCGGGAAAGCGGTATCAGAGGAGACGTTTTTTTCAGAAATCAACCAATCAGAAACAAGAATGGCCTGTGGCGGCCATGTTTGTAAATGGATCGGGACAAAATGAGCGATCTTTATAGAGAACCGTCCATAGATGCTTCCTACCAAATTTCAGTTCATTTGGGAAAGTGGTTTCGGAGGAGAAGATTTTTTAGAAATCAACCAATCAAGAATCAACCAAGAAAAAAATAAAATAATCTAAACAGGCAGCATATAGCCAGTCAATGGTGTTTGCAATTAATATTTCGCATGCACAATAGCGACCCTACATCACAAGGTGTGGAAAATAGAAATATGTTGCTCTCGTGTAATGCGTATTAACTGCATTACATGTAAACTGCATGATTCTGTTTGATAAAGTCCGTAAACTAGAACAGGAAAAAAATATACACTTGAGTGACATATATTAATAGTGTTGTAATAACAGATCGTGAACGTGATGTAGAAGTTTTAAAGAATGTCAAGGTATATTTTAAATGAGGTTGAAACAACTCGCCATTTGATATCAAGTCGGTTGTATTTCATTTTGACGATTTTAATTACGGAAGACGATCACAACCATATTTATTTTTAACAATTGCAACTCAGCTGTTTTTTTTTTCATAACCTAAAATAAAATGAAAAATTATATATCACACTGTCGGAACAGTTCCTGCATTCAATAGACAAATCGTAGAAATATGTAAATCCGCTATCCCTATTAAGTTTGTCCTCATAATCTTCATATACTTTTGTGATTTAAAATAAGACAATGATATGAAGATTATAACAACAAACTTCAACACATTTAGCAATTCAATCAATTCAATTCAATATTTTATTTAAGTCTCATCTCTCAATTACAGGTCATAATACACACACAAAACAATCATACAACAATAAATTAGAGAGCCATTCTTTAAAGAATTATAAGAGACTATAATCAAAACAGTATATATAGCACAAATATATAAAACAATATTATATCAATATATTGCATACATATATATATAAAATCAACATTATTTACAATAATAAACATTTCTTCTTTCATTTAAAATTAAATTACAGGTTTTGGCGCATATCCTTATCATATCAAAATCTGGGAATACAAACACTAGTTTCTGATTATCAATTTATATCGAGGACACCTCAACATGAGCGGGACTCAAACTCTCAACTTCAGTGGTGATAGGCAATGATTGCACCGGTAGGTGTAAATTTAACTTTCATACGATCACGATCATAAAGGAGCCCCGCACGAATACTATCAATGCGGGCACAAAAATAAAACTGTAAATGAGGAAAATTGTTTTGTAAACAATAACTTATAAAAGTTATAGTTGCAGAAAATTTATTCATAAGAATCATAAAACAAATATATGTATAATAAAATAAAACAATAGATGTATAATATTTAAAAAATAAAACAAAACAAAATTCATCTTAACAAAGCAAGTCTTCTCAGCATCAAGGCAGTTCTCCGTTTTTTCTTCTTTTTTCTGTTTCTGCTAATAGTAATGGCAGCCATCTTGGATCAAAGATCATATTCAGCTCAAGTTTCTATGCAGAACATTTTAAGGTGATTTTTTCTCTCTCAAAAGATGCACAGTCGGCATAAATCGGTTGAAAAAAAAATCACATAAAAACCAAAATATATGTTAAGCTACCAACATTGCCATGATGTAGCTGCTGTTAAAATTTGAGCTCATTCTGAGTTATAGTGAATACAAAATTCCAGCCAATCAGAAGCAAGAATTTCCCATGGTAGCCATGTTTGTTTTCCAATCTGGACCAAACGAGGAAACTTTATACAGAACCTTGCATATGTGCTTCCTACCAAATTTCAATCAACTAAGGCAAATTGTTTTAGAGAAAAACAAATTAATTGGTCAATCACAAACAAGAACTGCTTTGGTGGCCATATTAGAACTTTGTCTGATTGGCATGGAATATGGAAATCTTGCACAGGACATCCCATACAACTTTCCTATAAAGTAACAATTCATTGTGTCTCCTAGTTTCAGAAGAGTAGATTTAAAAAAAAGAGGGTGAGGCGTTAAATGCACAATTGGCCCCACATGTTATTAAAAAATAATGCTTGACATAGAATAAAAACAATTTACTAATTTAATTGTTATATAAAAAAAATTTCAAAACATATATCTTTCCGTGAAATTGGGTGCGCTATGACGTCATAATGATATCATAATTAGACGGGTAATGCTAAAAATGGACTATAAACGACATATTCAATGTACATTTTAGCTATTTTATATACCTCCACAGTCTTCCACCTACACCAAATTGAGCAGTTGTTTTGAGTAAAGAGGGTTAATGATTGTATCAAAATATTTTGTTGGTGGAGGATTGTGGAGGTTGTTAAATATTAATTTATTTATAACCTCGGCCAGACCCTTAAAATCAATATGTTCACTCTTCTGATTGTATACTAGTATATGAGTCATTATGTATATTTACACAATCTCTGTACATTTTATGATTCATTTCAAGTAATGAAATTCATCAGTAAATAACTTATGTTTCTGTAAATAATTGTATTTATTTTAAATAGAGTTTGTGTACATTGAAACCAGGAGAAAAACGCAATGCATGCAGTCCGGCGTCAATGCGATAAAAGAACTGGTGACTATAAGTGTCATATATGGCCCCATATTTAATGAATCATTATCTTAGAAAATACTTGATTAAAATTTGATGTGTTTTATTTTATAGACGACATCATACTTTTGATGTTAAAACTTGTTTCCAACAAAATCGACACGTATTTGACGTCATTGTGACGTTATGAGCGTTATTTTTTTTTGTATTTCGTGGAATTTTGCCCGCGATATTTCGACGGTTTTTGAAGAAATTGAGCACCTCCGCATCGTGCACCAGAAACATATTTTACCAGATTATTAAAATAAATAAAACACAAATACTGTTGAAGTATTTTTTTGGTGCACGAGGTGTTAAATTTCTTGAAAAATGACGGGAAAATGTTCAAATATTAAAGGACGAAGTCCTTCTAACGGTAAGCTGTTCGATTTTTCCTTCTATATTGATAGCCAAAAATCTGCTCACCGGAAGTTTAAAAATTAGATCAATTGATAATTTAGAAACGCAAAAGTAATCTATTTCAATGAAAAATACCCAATTCTTTGATTATTAACTCTATGCAAAATCGAAATAAACTTTTAATAAAATTGTAATAAAAAAAATCTCTTTCTTCGAAACTCCCGATGGAAGAGCGGCGTAGGTAAAATGAACGCCATAACAAATCGGCTACACAGTTCATTCAAAATAAAAGATAATAGCCTCACCGATCGCAATTACCAACGAAATAAAAAGTATATCACCTAATTGTTCCTTCAAAACATGAATTAAAAAAATGCTTTCATAAATAGATACCCCGCTAAATTACTCGTGTTTTAGGAGAAAATTATTCATGCGCAGTTGTTGAATGTTGCAGACGACGGGTTTTCATATTTGTAAACAGAAAACGATCGACAATTGCACTTGGAATCTATCGCTAAAATTAATTGAGGTACGCATATTTTGTTATCTTATGCCTGTAATTGGAAAGAATATGACATAGCCAGAAATTATGGGTCCTTTGCTCATTTGCATATCTAAGATGGCGACGCCGGGACGTCTGCAATTTTCATATGATCTATATAGACAATATCATTCATAATTGCATGTGTGTCATTTTCTGAACTTGAAAATGATACATTGAATCAAGCTGAATTAAATGAAATAAAAATTAATAAAAACAATTAAATATTCGAGGTTCCTGGACTAAATGAAAATCCGAGGTGACGAACCCTTTTTTGGCCTTTAGAGTCTATGTAAAAATGTCTGAAATACATGAAACTGGTGGCGTGTGACACCAAATTTAACAATGAATGACATTTGGCGACATATTTTCTGAAATTAATTTAGATTCCTCAATAATATATGTAATTATATTAACTAACCTTATATTTCTAGCTTCTAAACTCGGGGTTCCCACATTAAATATAATATGATAATTGTTGCATGATCGCGATATCAAAGACATGTCTAAAATCGTTACAAAACAAAAATATTTGAATTTTGACAGAAGAAAAACTTTGCGGAAATAAACAATAACTTTTAATTTTCGAATCATTGACGGACACATTGAATTTCCGTACTATAGGCTATTTTTTGACAAATCTAATAAACGATCCATCAAGCTTGAAACTGCAGTCACGTGATCAAAATCTAATTTAAATATGATGAATATTTATGAGGAAAGTACCCTCAATTTCTGGATATGATCTCCTGGTTCTATGCATATGTAGAACTCATTGAAATTAAAACAAAAACAGTCAATATAATACATTTTCCTTACCTTGATCTATCCCAAAATGTCAAAATCCGTGATGTACCTTATTCATTGAAGAGTCCAAGGAATTCCGAATGCAAACTGGCACACATTTATACAAAAACCTAGATTAGCTGATCAAAAGAAAACAAATATGTGATTGAGTTTGTCAGTGATTTGCAACAGATCTGTCGTTTTCTCCAGGTACTCCAGTTTTCTCTACAAATAAAACTGACCGCCACATATTTAACTGAAATATTGTTGAAAGTGGCACTAAACACCATAACACTAACCTTAACCCTACAAAAATGTATTTATATAAATATATATATATATATATATATATAGAAGTGTAGAAGATTGTGCAATGATACCGATAAAGATGTTACAAAATATATATTAACAAAATTTTCAATCAACAAATGACCTTCCTCAGTGGCAGACACACACTGAGGAAGATCATTTGTTGATAGAAAATTGTGTCAATATATTTTTTGTAACAATGATAGACACCGAGGAAGGTCATTTGTTTTATCGAAAATTTTGTCAATATATTTTTTGTAACATCTTTATCGATATCGTTGCACAATCTTCTAGACTTCTATAATTTATTTGTTTGTTCTGCATCGTCATTTCTTGACGATCCGTTACTCGTTAAGTTCTCTGGTTGGTAGATTCCCTTAGACTTTATATATATATATATTATAGGATTAAACACATTTTTTCCGGAGTTTATTGATGCATAACCTGGACCAATTCACTCACAAACAAATAAAATTTCGGACTTTTATGTAAGTTTGTGAGTGACTTGGTCTAGGTTATACATCAATAAACTCCGGAAAAAATGCGCTTAATCCTTATAATTCTGTAACTAAGTTTTTTGTTTCATTTGTTTTGAAAATTTACCTTTGGGGATCCCCAGTACGCACACATAGATATATTCCATTGGCATTGATGTGTGTCGGCCATGCATAGCAAAATGAACTAATCTGATTGTTTTCCTACTTTAAGCTAGACGGTGATGTAATTAAGTTACTGATATTTTCCAATTTGATGGCATTTTGCATTTAGCTACTCAAACAAGTAAAATGCCCACAAAATGGTAAAATAAATCAGTAACCAGCTTGTGTCAATCAGCTTCCCTTGTAAACAACGTAACAGGATGACGATATATTACAAAAGTCAAAGTCGATAGATGGTTGTCTTAAGTATTTTTTCCGGATATGTTTTTTTATGTCAACAATACTAGCTTTTTTTTCATTGGCATTTATTTTTGTATGTCATATCTAACAATAATTGTCGATTATTAACAATAAACATTGTTTATTTTATCTTTTTTTTATTATCGGGAATCCAAGCCGCTATTTTATTTACATTACGAAAAAAGTAGTCCGGTGAACATCGTCTATCGAAAGATAAACTGACAAAACCCCGCCTCCATAAGCGCCTATACCCAATCAGAGTATAGGATTTCCAATTATGTAAATCATATAAGAATTATATATGCATATATTCCATCGTTCATATTATAGGAATGATAATTTTTTTGTTACAGATGTATTTTAGAACAAACAATTGTCTTAATTACTGGACATTTTAAGTGTGAGTTAGTATTGTTTATTGACGAGAGAAAAATTTGACATACACCGTTATTTATGCATGATATCAGCTTCATGTATGTATTCATATTTGACTTATTATAATGACCTAGCTAATAGGTGTCTCTTCTTTGTTATAGCTATGAGATGTATCACATTACTATCAATATTATTTCAGTTTCAATGTTAGATGAAACTCATGGATTTGTCAAAAGTCACCAACAAACTTATCACATACACCTTGCCACGGGCGCGAATGGAACTCAGTTTCAGTGATTTTAGTCGATGACATCATATATGTTGTCAATCAAAATTCCATATGATTACGGTCATGGCATTGCTTGAAATAACTCTGGAATATATTTATATTTATAAATTTACATAATGAGCAGTCTAATATTCTTATATTCAACGCATGACAATATTTCAGATATCACCATTGACCACTCACAAGTTTTACGAATTGTTTGTGATGCTCCAATGACAACAGAACAGACAACCGAAAAGATAGAAACATCTGATGCACCGCAAAGTTCCCCACAAACGCCTGTTTCGGAGAATTCAATCACAATCAGCTCAAACATAGATTCTACATCTACTGTTACAACGACAAATGTTGAACATCAATCGATAACTACTACTACAGACACGACAGCAGGTAAAAGTCTAGTTACAAGTGCACTAAGTCATGACATGTTAAAGCTAAAGATACACATACATGCAATATTGAATAATAATTTTAGATTGGAATTTCCAAAACTTAATAAGTGAATTCTAAATTTTTAAAAGGAACACACCTTGTTAAGAACTAAATGTATATTGTGCAAACTGTGGTCAGATTTCTTAATCAAGTTCAGCTTCATTTGTTTGTAGGAGGTATCATGCCTTATTTACGTTATTTGTGCTTGTTTGCGCATAGCGGTATCCAACACATATTGTGCTGTGTTGTTTGATGTGCTCCATTCTTGATTGTCCCTTCTGTTTTCTCTAACATTTATTTTCTACTCTTTGACATGGTTGATGTACCTTGGTAATTAATCTTAAAAATACATATTTTGGTTGTTTTAATCTTTTGCTTGGTATTTTATTGACCTTCGATGGCCTTTTTCTACTTGTGCCAATATTTGTTTATAATATATTTATGGACCGCATCAATGAGACATTTAACCGTGATCTCTTAAAAAGTTTATATTCCGATACCGAGATCTTGTCGAAATATATTCCGTCTCTGCAGAAATGATTATAAGCGATGCATTTTCATATAGTGAAAATGTATAAAGATAAAGAAGTCAAGAAAAATGTCAAAAATATTTTTTTATCAATGTGTGACGTAAAAGTGTTTTTGACATTTACATTCACTGAATATCGTACTGTTTTGACAACTTTTTACCTATTTTGTTCCTGTATTTAAATACTGTTATAGTGACAGCCGAAGACTTTGAGCCGTAATGAGAGCGGGAGGTTTTGGCGCTTTAAAATCTGATTCAACCCACCATTTCTTTTGAAATGCCTGTACCAAGTCAGGGTCTTAACGGTTTTCACAGTTTTCCGGTTGTTGACTGATTTTGTCTGTCTATATAATTATGAGTTTTGACTTTCCCTTTGTAAGATTGTTCGGAGTTCGGTAATTTTGTTATTACCCTTATTTACTATAGCCATGCCCAATGTCACTGCTGATGGAAATTTTTTTCCCGAGATCATTGCAACTTGGTAGCTTTATTTAAGCATTTATGAATAACGAAATTAAGGACAACATACCGGCTAGGACGTCACACGGGTTAACAAGGTCCTCATCTGCTACTACACGGAACAGGGTAGCAAATGATATATGCGTTCCACGAAAAATCCTACGGAATAGCCCCGATTTATCTTACGTTCAACCAGAGGGTAATTATTATTTCAAAACTTCAGATTCGTATCAAATTTTAAGATCTTGTTCTATTAATATTTCGGACTGTCTTAAATCTGCAGGTATTTGTGACTCTTCTCCATGCATTACTACTTGCAAAATAAAAACTGAGAAAAATAATACTTGTAAAACAAGCATCATGCTAATAACTTCTCCTGAATTTACAAGTAATTTAACTGGAAAATCTTACTACACCAAATCGTTTGACCCTCTGGACTGTTCTACTACAAATGTCATTTACGGCATAGAATGTACACTCTGTGGACTTTTGTATGTTGGTGAAACTCGTCAAACATTGCGAAGTAGGATGAGTCAACATCGATACAGGAATTTGTACAATCATTTCAATCAACCGGGTCATAACCGCTGTTTGACGATGAAAGTTCGAATCATCGAGAAGATTTATCATCATACAAACAGTCTATGCTTAGTACACCTTACCGTGCCGATAGAGAGTTGTTTTGGATTAAATAGTTAGGCACGAATTAGACACTGCAATGCCTTACGGTTGCAATGATAACATCAAAGGAGTGGGAAATTTGTCAAGTCCTGGATGCAACGAAATCAACGTGATGAGCCTTTTTAATACTATTCCATGAACTAAACGTAGCCATGGTCATAAAAGAATTCAACATCCTAATGTTAAAAAGTCCTCTAAACCAAGAACGTTACAAGATACTTTTAATGATTTACTTTCCAATATACAGAAACCTCTTGGAATTCATCACATTCGTACAATCTTATTTTCACTAACTGTAAACTATCTCAAAGATCTTAGGGATTTTGGACTTGACATAGGAGGCGTAGATCCTTTTTCTCCTAAGTACAGATTGTCTAGTAGTATATGTGACGTGGCGTCCTTTCGTCTTTTTAAACCAGTTCGATCTTAACCTCTTCATGATAATAACAGAAAATTCCTCCAGATTCCGTTTGCTAACAAAGGAATCGATGCTATTAACATCATCAACATTCTTAATAGAAAAGAGGTCGTAAAAGAAATTCCACCATATTTCAAAAACCAATCTGTTCCCATTGTCTCCTATAGCTACACTAACAGCATTGGCCGTAAAATTTTCAACTACAAAGAAGCATTGCAAGATATTAACATAGAAGAGTACCTTAAGAACTCTCTGACTAGTGCCTGCTCCCACTCTCCTTTTCAATACAACCTATCAGGACATGTAATCACTGGTGATCTGAATATCTTTCAACCTGAGAGTCTCCGAAAGGTGATTTCTCATGGTCCTAAATTCAGAGAACCTCAACACATCAATTGGAAAATAATTTCAAGATAATTATGGATGCTGTTGAAGATTATGCCAGAAGGTGGAAAAAGAGAGAAGTAGACCAAGATCATGAGTTAGAGTCCTTGTCAGACTGGGTTAGAACAATTAGGTCTCTAGTACAAGTTCGGATTCACAAACTCAAAAAATGTGTTAATAGTCGAACTAAGTCTGTATTTAAAGACCAAGAAGCTGTTAAGTGTCTTTCCTCTCTTCATGACAAATATGTTATCGTTCCCGCGGACAAGGCTTCCAACAATATCGTGTTTGTATGTAAATCATATTACTTCGAATGCCTAATCAAGGAATTAGGCATAAATAGCAACACCTCTAGTAATACCACATACAAACCAACTACGTTCGACAAAGATGAAATCCTAGCTAACCACAGATCATTCATGACCTCTTTAAACATTCCCTCTGGTAAAGAGTCTGAGGATTTACCCTATTTATATTGGATACCTAAACTCCATATGACCCCATACAAAGAAAGGTACATAGCGGGATCATCAACTTGTTCGACGAAAGAATTGTCTATTCACCTGACAAAGATTCTGTCTGCAGTAGAAGAGGGACAATCGAAATATTGTGAAACTGTTTACTCGCGTAGTGGCATAAATCACATGTCGATTTTGAAAAACTCTAAAGATATTTTGGATAACCTGAAATCAAGATCTTTCTCTCAGGTATCCTCCATCAAAACCTTTGATTTTTCAACTCTATATACCACCCTACCGCATGACAAATTAAAAACCCGCTTAAAAGAAACAATTCATAAACTTTCAGTCATAGAAACTATGACTCAATATTGGTTGTGTTAGGCTACAATTCCACATATTTTTCAAACAAAATTCAAAAAAGTAAGACATGCTACTCCGAGGAACAAGTGATCAGTATGCTGGAGTTCCTCATCGATAACATATTTGTCTCCTTTGGAGGGACACTGTTTCAGCAGGTTGTCGGCATACCAATGGGTACGAATTGTGCACCTCTTCTAGCCGACTTATTTTATATACTCATATGAGTCGGAGTTTCTTCAAAAGATTGTAAAAGATAAGAAGATTCATGAGGCTAGAACCTTTTATTTCACATACAGGTATATTGATGACGTTTTATCTATCAATTATTCTAGATTTGCAGAATTTCTTCCATTGATATATCCTCCAGAGCTGGAAGTTAATGAAACGACAGATACAGCTTGGTCCGCATCATTTTTGGACTTATACCTCGAATTTGACGACAGTGGTCAAATCAATACTAAAATTTGAGCTATATCATGGCAACCAGTTTTAGTGGTGGAAGAAGCCGGAGTACCCGGAGAGAACCACCGACCATGGACAAGCAATACTAACATTTACTTCAATTTTAAAATCACAAATTTTCCAAATATGTGCAGCAATATACCAGCTTCTCCTGCATATGGTGTTTACATCTCGCAATTGATTCGCTATGCAAGGGCCAGTAGCAATTATTCTGATTTCCTGAAACGTCATCTTCATCTGAGAAACAGGCTACTGGACCAGGGCTATACAAAGACTCGCCTTATTCGATCCCTTAAAAAGTTTATATTCCGATACCAAGATCTTGTCGAAATATATTCCGTCTCTGCAGAAAAGATTATAAGCGATCGATTTTCACATAGTGAAAATGTTTAAAGATAGGTTGTCAACAAAAATGTCAAAAATATTTTGCTATCAATGTGTGACGTAAAAGTATCTTTGACATTTACTTCTCTCAGTTTGGTGCTGCTTTTGACAACTGTTTTACCTGTTTTGTTCAAATAGTGTTATAAATACTGTTATAGTGACAGCCGGAGACTTTGAGCCGTAATGAAAGGGGGAGGTTTGGCGCTTTAAAATCTGATTCAACCCACCATTTCTTTAGAAATGCCTGTACCAAGTCAGGGTCATTACGGTTTTCACATTTTTCTGGCTGTTGACTGATTTTGTCTGTTTATATACTTATGAGTTTTGACTTTCCCTTTGTAAGATTGTTCGGAGTTCGGTAATTTTGTTATTACCCTTATTAACCTTTCCAAGAACATATATTTTCTGAAACGTACATGATTCCTCTACGTTCTGTAAAAATTTCAGGGCATGGTTAAAATCTTGCAGTGAAATGCCAGGCTACGGAAAACACCTACTCTAAAAATAGCTCGGTCATCCCCCAGTATGTATAGGTCATGCATCAAATCCTCCAAATGTAGGCTCAAAATAATCCCTATATATTTTACTTCAATTATCAATTTTAATTATTCGATTTCACTCAGTAGTTTTCACAATACTACAAAGCGAAAGGAACTGTTATCTTTAAAAGGGACTACTTTCGTGTATGTTCTAAGCTCTGATTGGTGAATTAGTGGTTTGACACCTTATATGTCGTTCGTCATCCTTAGTAGTAGGAAAAGGACAAAATCATCTAACACCCTTATATCAAAATATTAAAAGCTGTTATTTTGAATACAACACAGAAACGTAGTACCTGTTAATTCTACCAAATCAGGCACCTTCCCTCCAGGGTATAATTACCACTTCCTCCCTCCAGGGTATAATTACCACTTCCTCCCTCCAAGGTATAATTACCACTTCCTCCCTCCAGGGTATAATTACCACTTCCTCCCTCCACTAGCACTATAAAAATGATACTGTCTCCAATAAGAATGTTGTTTCAGTGAGCTAGCACTATACACATCATACTGTCTCCATGAGGACTGCTGTTTCAGTGAGCTAGCACTATTAAAAATCATACCGTCTCCATGCCTACTGTTGTTTCAGTAAGCTTTCATTTTAAAAATCATACCGCCTCCATGCATACTGTTGTTTCAGTAAGCTAACACTATACAAATCATACTGTCTCCATGATGACTGTTGTTTCAGTGAGCTACCACTATGCAAATCATACCGGCTCCATGCCTACTGTTGTTTCAGTAATCTAGCACTTTAAAATCATAATGTATCCATGCATACTGTTGTTTCAGTAAGGTAGCACTATAAAAATCATACTGTCTCCATTAGGAATGTTGCTTCAGTGAGCTAGCACTAAAAAAATCATACTGTCTGCATTATGACTGTTGCTTCAGTCAGCTAGCACTATAACAGATCATACTTTCTCCATGCGTACGTTGTTTCAGTGAGCTAGCACTATGAAAGATTATACTAAGCGTGTTGATCTAGTACAAAGCGGACATCATCACCATCATGCCCCTTAATCTATGGAATTAGCACATCATTAGAAGCTTGTAAATTTTCCGTTTTTCGTCCTTTCTTTGTTAGTTTTTAGGCCAAATAATAACTTCACACTTAAAGTAGCTATCTAAGATTTCATTTCCAATATAATACATTTGTAGTATGATATGAAGTTTGGTGAGGGAAATATATTTTAATTTGAAAAGGGGAAGGCTAAAAGTCTGTGGTTTTACCACTGAGTCAATTTTGTTTTATTTCATTATCGAGAAGTGACGAAATAAATTTTACAAAATACACCACTATTTGTCTATGAAAAAATGTTTGAACCAGGATAGGGGCCGTCGTGGTCGTGATTGCATTGTAATTGGATTTACAACTACCTGTGCAATCAGTGCTTATCACCACTAAAGTTGGGAGTTTGAATCCCGCTCATAGCGAGGTGTACTCGATACAATATCATGTGATAAAATTTGCCAGTGTCTTGCGGCAGGTCCGTGATATTCTCCGGGTATTCCGGCTTCCTCCACCAATAAAACTGACCGCCACGATATAACCGAAATATTGTTGAAAATGGTGTTAAACACTATTACCCTTACCATAACCCACAATCATCTCAATCATTATGAACAAGAGGCTTGCCATGCTTAGATTACTGTACACTTGTATACTCAAGGTACATCTCTGTGCCGAGTTTAATTAAGGTGGTCGTCTTTGATAATCTTGGTTGTAGAATAATTGTTGTTCGATTGATTGATTGATTGATTTGCGCTTAACATCAAATGTAGCAGTATTTCAGCTATATCGTAGCATGAGCAAATTTTATTAATTAAGGGCTATGGTTATTGTGGCTAAGGCCATTTTCAACAATATTTCACCACACATTTATAAAAAGAACCTACAGCTTCTTAGCTTCCAGTCAGATTTGAACTGACATCTTTCCAATATTATTGAAATACACTACCTTGTACTATAGAAGGTGTAATGATTGTTAGTGTTACTGACAATACTGAAAACACATTTACAGATAAATAAAAGTATTTTGGAATCCAGCAAAAGCAAGGTAAGAAATCTTTAATTTTCTTAAACTATTATAGCACACATGTGATACTTTCAGTTTGAGAATATTGGAGCAACTGATTTCATCTCCCGTTTTTATTGGGGTTTGTGTTACTCGATCTTTAGCTTTATTTGTATGTTTTGTAGATCTTGGTTTTTTTTTCCATAGTGTTGTCTGTTCTTCTTCGCTTTACAGATTCTGATTACCCCTTTGGTATATTCAAACTCTTTTTGAAATTTTTATGGGAATTTTAACCTCTTTTGAGGAGATTTTTTAAGTGTGCCATGCATGGTAACTTTTCCCATTTTATGTATTCCGTTGGTCAATCAGTGTATCTATAATTTAGAATATAAGCAATCAATCAATGAAATGATTTGTCTGTTTAATTTTCCTGATGTCTGGAGTAACGGTTGGAAGCCATGCAAACCTAAAATTTGGTTAGGTTTATGGTGTTTAACGCCACTTACAACAATATTTCAGCTATATCGTGGCGGTCGGTTTTATTGGTGAAGGAAACCGAAGTACCCAGAGAAAACTACTGACCTGCCGCAAGTCACTGAAAAACTTTATCACATAATGTTGCATCGAGTACACCTCGCCTGAACGGGGTTCGAACTAACAAGGTTAGTGGCGATAGACAGTAATTGCACAGGTAGTTATAAATTGTCTGGAATCAGGATCAGAAGTCATGCAAACCTAAGAATTAACATTCTGTCAAGACTCATTTCATAAAAAATATTCAGTATTGTGCATTTGAAAATATATTTTATTTATCTTTATTTAAAATGTTTCATCTCATTGTGCTGTAACTTACACTGCTAAACCATAAGTTTACCATAGTCATAGGTATCTCACATACATGTAAGGGCAAAATGCAAGCTTTGAAAAGATTGCAGCAGATTTGAGATATACAGGGATGCATATTTTTTTAAACATTATATCTTAAATGATATAATGCTTAAATATATTTGAGATATACAGGCATGTATATTTTTTTAAACTTTATATCTTAAATGATATAATGCTTAAATATATTTGAGATATACAGGCATGTATATTTTTTTAAACTTTATATCTTAAATGATATAATGCTTAAATATATTTGAGATATACAGGCATGTATATTTTTTTTAGACTTTATATCTTAAATGTATGTATATCTCAAATCTACTAAAAGAACATAAAGCATATTCACTTTAAATGTGGACAGAAAATTACAGCAATCATGTAAATAAATATCGTCCTTGATCTTTTGCAGGAATATATTTCTCAGAGCAATATCACACTGAAAGCTTATGTGAAGGGAATTCTTACATATGTTTTACATCGTAGATATAATACAGGGGCGCCCCCCTAACATTTTTCACACTAAATACCCCAACATTGTTCGCGCCTCCCTCGGCTCGGCGCCATTCTTTTAAGTGCGCCCCCTAAATTGAAATCCTAGATCCACCCCTGTGATACATGTACTACATGTACAAGAAAGGATATGGTAGTACTCTTATTTCTTGTAGTAAAAATTAAATTGTTTGTACATATTTGTAATTGTACAACTTAAATTTCCTACACATTTAATACACTGTACACTGTACATCCCCTAGTACCACAGGAAACAGTTGAACACTAAATAGTCTTACTATGATAAGAAAGCTTAAATATTTATAGTCAAAAATTCCAACAATATCAATAAAAACAACCAACCATTTCTCACCTCAAGGCATTGAGCACAAAACACTATGACATTGAAAATAAATCTCCTCTCTTAGGACAGGCACACAAATATGGCTGTGTTAAACCGGTTAATGGGATCATTGTTCATTTGAGAGAATATAAATTATTTATCCTTGAGTTATCCCCCTTTGACCTTGTCTCTTGGAGTTGTTGTCTTTGTAAAATGGGTAAGGATAGGTTTATGGTGTTTAACACCACTCTCAACAAATATTTCAGTTATATCGTGGTGGTCCTATATTCGTTGATTATATGTAATTGTAATAATGGAGACGCCAAGAAAACCACTGAATAAATACTGGTGTTTGGTTCCCCACTGTAATATAGTATTAAACTGTTTCGACCCAGCTAAGGGTACTGATCAGATTGCTAAGGCTACCACAACAGTTTTTTTCTCTAAATTTATGATTAAAAATATTTTAATTCATGTTGGTAAATTTCTATATGTAAATATGTCATTGAATACCTATAATAGAAAATAAACAAATCGTTGTTGCCAAACCAAATTTATTTTTAGCTCTTTGGATTTTGGTACCCTAATTTAGCATTTAAAAATGAAGGCTTCATTGTGTACATTGACACAGGAAGTCCAGTGCCTAAAATTCCATCAAAATTACGTTGTCTGGCAGATAAAAATAAAATACTTTTGACGGAATGGAAATGATTCAAAACAAGCGTATTGGCCCAGTGGTTTAGAGTAGAAGATTGAAAACAGACAACACCCTTTTTGACATCTTTGGGGCTCTTGCTTATTTCATGTATCTCCATTCAACAAAAAAAAACACAACTTTCTAGGACCATCCAATGAACAGTCCTACACAGTTTGGTGTCCATTGGTCCTGTGGTTGCAGAGAAGATTAAAATGTAAGTTTACATACGATGACCAAGTGGACGATGGTGTATGATGACTACGACGTACGTCAAGTGATGGTAATACTTCAAAAACTAAGCTTTGTAGGGGGACCATCATTCAATGAACATTCCTACCAGGTTTGGTTCCAATTGGCTCCGTGGTTTCAGACTGAGAAGAGAAGTGTGAAAGTAAAAGTTATTGACGATACCACCGACGATGACAGACGCCAAGTGAAGGTGAGTTAAAAAAAGAACTTCAACAACAAATTGCATGCTTAACCTTCTTTTGACATTGAAAGGATTTATCTTAAAAGAAACAATATTCATATTAAATCCAAATGGCGAGATGATATAATCAACTACACATCATGACCAATCATTCTACCAAATATGAAAGATATCGGACCAATGACATCAGAGGAATTGGATTCATAAAGTGAAATGGGAAGGACGAACGAATAACAGACGAACAGTCAAAAAGTAAAAAATATATGCCCTCCATACTATCGGGAGGTTATGGTGTTTAACACCACTTTCAACAATATTTCAGCTATATCGTGGCGGTCAATTTTACTGGGGGAGGAAATCAGAGTACCCAGAGAAAACATCTGACCTGTCGCAAGTCACTCACAAACTTTATCACATAATGCTGCACAGTGCTCCAGCTAGAATTTTAAAGGTACAGGGTGCCAGCAAAGGACAGGGCATTTTTTTAATGATAAAAAGGGCACTTAGAGAACTGTATCAATGTCATCACATTCACTTGAAATCCAAATTATAAAAATGAAAATAATTTGTACTTTGGTATCGACGTAAACAATGCACCCTTTTAAAACGTCATCTGTCTATGAAATAGAGCTACGTCCCTTGATTTCGGGATTTTACTTTGCATTGTTGGGGGTACGGAATCTGTGCATGGCTTCCAGACCGACAAAACGACCGCTGCGTCTTCACAAGAGATAGTCGAAGGGAGGTCATGATATTTTTTGAAAAGAATAAGGTCTTGGGAGTTGAAGCAAACAAATTTTTGATTATATTTGAAGAAATTTAAAAAACAAACAAGACTTGAAGCGAGCGGGGGTAAAACTAGAGGCTCAGTGGGCTGCGCCTGTGTCGCTCACCTTTCATTCTGCTTTGCGAAACTTAATACAGAACCTTCCATAAGTTTCGGTTCATTTGGCCAAACAGTTTCAGAGAAGAAGATTTTTAGAAATTAACCAACCAGAAACAAGAATTGCCTATGGCAGCCATGTTTGTTAACAGATCGGGATGAAATTAGTAATCTTCATAGAGAACCTTCCATAGATGCTTCCTACCAAGTTTCGGTTCAATTGCCTAACCAGGGAAGAAGAATTTTAGAAATCGACCAATCTGAAACAAGAATTGCCTGTAGCAGCCATTTGTGCTAACGAATCGGGATGAAATTAGCAATCTTTATAGAGAACCTTCCATACATGCTTTCTACCAAATGTTAGGTCCTTCGGGAAAGCGGTATCAGAGGAGACGTTTTTTCAGAAATCAACCAATCAGAAACAAGAATGGCCTGTGGCGGCCATGTTTGTCAATGGATCGGGACAAAATGAGCGATCTTTATAGAGAACCGTCCATAGATGCTTCCTACCAAATTTCAGTTCATTTGGGAAAGTGGTTTCGGAGGAGAAGATTTTTTAGAAATCAACCAATCAAGAATCAACCAAGAAAAAAATAAAATAATCTAAACAGGCAGCATATAGCCAGTCAATGGTGTTTGCAATTAATATTTCGCATGCACAATAGCGACCCTACATCACAAGGTGTGGAAAATAGAAATATGTTGCTCTCGTGTAATGCGTATTAACTGCATTACATGTAAACTGCATGATTCTGTTTGATAAAGTCCGTAAACTAGAACAGGAAAAAATATACACTTGAGTGACATATATTAATAGTGTTGTAATAACAGATCGTGAACGTGATGTAGAAGTTTTAAAGAATGTCAAGGTATATTTTAAATGAGGTTGAAACAACTCGCCATTTGATATCAAGTCGGTTGTATTTCATTTTGACGATTTTAATTACGGAAGACGATCACAACCATATTTATTTTTAACAATTGCAACTCAGCTGTTTTTTTTTTCATAACCTAAAATAAAATGAAAAAATATATATCACACTGTCGGAACAGTTCCAGCATTCAATAGACAAATCGTAGAAATATGTAAAAGAATTATAAGAGACTATAATTAAAACAGTATCTGTAGCACAAATATATAAAACAATCTTATATCAATACATTACATACATATATATACAAAATCAACATTATTTACAATAATAAACATTTCTTCTTTCATTTAAAATTAAATTACAGGTTTTGGCGCATATCCTTATCATATTAAAATCTGGGAATAAAAACACTAGTTTCTGATTATCAATTTATATCGAGGACACCTCAACATGAGCGGGACTCAAACTCTCAACTTTAGTGGTGATAGGCAATGATTGCACCGGTAGGTGTAAATTTAACTTTCATACAATCACGATCATAATGGGCCCCGCACGAATACTATCAATGCAGGCACAAAAATTAAACTGTAAATGAGGAAAATTGTTTTGTAAATAATAACTTATAAAAGTTATAGTTGCAGAAAATTTATTCATAAGAATCATAAAACAAATATATTTATAATAAAATAAAACAATAGATGTATAATATTTAAAAAATAAAACAAAACAAAATTCATCTTAACAAAACAAGTCTTCTCAGCATCAAGGCAGTTGTCCGTTTTTTCTTCTTTTTTCTGTTTCTGTCTGAAAAATAATTAAAATATGCAAGATTACCCTTACTGATTATATTCATGATTAGAAAAACTAGATGTTCTCAGGAGCCTGTAATCGCTCACCTGGTTTTTAATTTTACTTCTAAATTTCATAGGACAATTTCAGCTGATTCTTTTCTTTTTTCCCATTTGAAATTTCTGCTAATGGTAATGGCAGCCATCTTGGATCAAAGATCATTTCAGCTCAAGCTGCTATGCAGAATATTTTAAGGTGATTTTTTCTCTCTCAAAAGATGCAAAGTCGGTATAAATCGGTTGAAAAAAAATTCACACAAAAACCAAAATATATGTTAAACTACCAACATTGCCATGATGTAGCTGCTGTTAAAATTTGAGCTCATTCTGAGTTATAGTGAATTAAAAAATTTCAGCCAATCAGAAGCAAGAATTTCCCATGGTAGCATGGTTGTTTTCCAATCTGGACCAAACGAGGAAACTTTATACAGAACCTTCCATATGTGCTTCCTACCAAATTTCAGTTCATTTTGGAAAGTGGTTTCGGAGGAGAATATTTTTTAGAAATCAACCAATCAAGAATCAACCAAGAAAAAAATAAAATAATCTAAACAGGCAGCATATAGCCAGTCAATGGTGTTTGCAATTAATATTTCGCATGCACAATAACGACCCTACATCACAAGGTGTGGAAAATAGAAATATGTTGCTGTTGTTTAATGCGTATTAACTGCATTACATGTAAACTGTATGATTCTGTTTGATAAAGTCCGTAAACTAGAACAGGAAAAAAATATACACTTGAGTGACATATATTAATAGTGTTGTAATAACAGATCGTGAACGTGATGTAGAAGTTTTAAAGAATGTCAAGGTATATTTTAAATGAGGTTGAAACAACTCGCCATTTGATATCAAGTCGGTTGTATTTCATTTTGACGATTTTAATTACGGAAGACGATCACAACCATATTTATTTTTAACAATTGCAACTCAGCTGGTTTTTTTTTCATAACCTAAAATAAAATGAAAAATTATATATCACACTGTCGGAACAGTTCCTGCATTCAATAGACAAATCGTAGAAATATGTAAATCCGCTATCCCTATTAAGTTTGTCCTCATAATCTTCATATACTTTTGTGATTTAAAATAAGACAATGATATGAAGATTATAACAACAAACTTCAACACATTTAGCAATTCAATCAATTCAATTCAATATTTTATTTAAGTCTCATCTCTCAATTACAGGTCATAATACACACACAAAACAATCATACAACAATAAATTAGAGAGCCATTCTTTAAAGAATTATAAGAGACTATAATCAAAACAGTATATATAGCACAAATATATAAAACAATATTATATCAATATATTGCATACATATATATATAAAATCAACATTATTTACAATAATAAACATTTCTTCTTTCATTTAAAATTAAATTACAGGTTTTGGCGCATATCCTTATCATATCAAAATCTGGGAATACAAACACTAGTTTCTGATTATCAATTTATATCGAGGACACCTCAACATGAGCGGGACTCAAACTCTCAACTTCAGTGGTGATAGGCAATGATTGCACCGGTAGGTGTAAATTTAACTTTCATACGATCACGATCATAAAGGAGCCCCGCACGAATACTATCAATGCGGGCACAAAAATAAAACTGTAAATGAGGAAAATTGTTTTGTAAACAATAACTTATAAAAGTTATAGTTGCAGAAAATTTATTCATAAGAATCATAAAACAAATATATGTATAATAAAATAAAACAATAGATGTATAATATTTAAAAAATAAAACAAAACAAAATTCATCTTAACAAAGCAAGTCTTCTCAGCATCAAGGCAGTTGTCCGTTTTTTCTTCTTTTTTCTGTTTCTACTAATAGTAATGGCAGCCATCTTGGATCAAAGATCATATTCAGCTCAAGTTTCTATGCAGAACATTTTAAGGTGATTTTTTCTCTCTCAAAAGATGCACAGTCGGCATAAATCGGTTGAAAAAAAAATCACATAAAAACCAAAATATATGTTAAACTACCAACATTGCCATGATGTAGCTGCTGTTAAAATTTGAGCTCATTCTGAGTTATAGTGAATACAAAATTCCAGCCAATCAGAAGCAAGAATTTCCCATGGTAGCCATGTTTGTTTTCCAATCTGGACCAAACGAGGAAACTTTATACAGAACCTTGCATATGTGCTTCCTACCAAATTTCAATCAACTAAGGCAAATTGTTTTAGAGAAAAACAAATTAATTGGTCAATCACAAACAAGAACTGCTTTGGTGGCCATATTAGAACTTTGTCTGATTGGCATGGAATATGGAAATCTTGCACAGGACATCCCATACAACTTTCCTATAAAGTAACAATTCATTGTGTCTCCTAGTTTCAGAAGAGTAGATTTAAAAAAAGAGGGTGAGGCGTTATATGCACAATTGGCCCCACATTTTATTAAAAAATAATGCTTGACATAGAATAAAAACAATTTACTAATTTAATTGTTATATAAAAAAAAATTCAAAACATATATCTTTCCGTGAAATTGGGTGCGCTATGACGTCATAATGATATCATAATTAGACGGGTAATGCTAAAAATGGACTATAAACGACATATTCAATGTACATTTTAGCTATTTTATATACCTCCACAGTCTTCCACCTACACCAAATTGAGCAGTTGTTTTGAGTAAAGAGGGTTAATGATCGTATCAAAATATTTTGTTGGTGGAGGATTGTGGAGGTTGTTAAATATTAATTTATTTATAACCTCGGCCAGACCCTTAAAATCAATATGTTCACTCTTCTGATTGTATACTAGTATATGAGTCATTATGTATATTTACACAATCTCTGTACATTTTATGATTCATTTCAAGTAATGAAATTCATCAGTAAATAACTTATGTTTCTGTAAATAATTGGATTTATTTTAAATAGAGTTTGTGTACATTGAAACCAGGAGAAAAACGCAATGCATGCAGTCCGGCGTCAATGCGATAAAAGAACTGGTGACTATAAGTGTCATATATGGCCCCATATTTAATGAATCATTATCTTAGAAAATACTTGATTAAAATTTGATGTGTTTTATTTTATAGACGACATCATACTTTTGATGTTAAAACTTGTTTCCAACAAAATCGACACGTATTTGACGTCATTGTGACGTTATGAGCGTTATTTTTTTTTGTATTTCGTGGAATTTTGCCCGCGATATTTCGACGGTTTTTGAAGAAATTGAGCACCTCCGCATCGTGCACCAGAAACATATTTTACCAGATTATTAAAATAAATAAAACACAAATACTGTTGAAGTATTTTTTTGGTGCACGAGGTGTTAAATTTCTTGAAAAATGACGGGAAAATGTTCAAATATTAAAGGACGAAGTCCTTCTAACGGTAAGCTGTTCGATTTTTCCTTCTATATTGATAGCCAAAAATCTGCTCACCGGAAGTTTAAAAATTAGATCAATTGATAATTTAGAAACGCAAAAGTAATCTATTTCAATGAAAAATACCCAATTCTTTGATTATTAACTCTATGCAAAATCGAAATAAACTTTTAATAAAATTGTAATAAAAAAAATCTCTTTCTTCGAAACTCCCGATGGAAGAGCGGCGTAGGTAAAATGAACGCCATAACAAATCGGCTACACAGTTCATTCAAAATAAAAGATAATAGCCTCACCGATCGCAATTACCAACGAAATAAAAAGTATATCACCTAATTGTTCCTTCAAAACATGAATTAAAAAAATGCTTTCATAAATAGATACCCCGCTAAATTACTCGTGTTTTAGGAGAAAATTATTCATGCGCAGTTGTTGAATGTTGCAGACGACGGGTTTTCATATTTGTAAACAGAAAACGATCGACAATTGCACTTGGAATCTATCGCTAAAATTAATTGAGGTACGCATATTTTGTTATCTTATGCCTGTAATTGGAAAGAATATGACATAGCCAGAAATTATGGGTCCTTTGCTCATTTGCATATCTAAGATGGCGACGCCGGGACGTCTGCAATTTTCATATGATCTATATAGACAATATCATTCATAATTGCATGTGTGTCATTTTCTGAACTTGAAAATGATACATTGAATCAAGCTGAATTAAATGAAATAAAAATTAATAAAAACAATTAAATATTCGAGGTTCCTGGACTAAATGAAAATCCGAGGTGACGAACCCTTTTTTGGCCTTTAGAGTCTATGTAAAAATGTCTGAAATACATGAAACTGGTGGCGTGTGACACCAAATTTAACAATGAATGACATTTGGCGACATATTTTCTGAAATTAATTTAGATTCCTCAATAATATATGTAATTATATTAACTAACCTTATATTTCTAGCTTCTAAACTCGGGGTTCCCACATTAAATATAATATGATAATTGTTGCATGATCGCGATATCAAAGACATGTCTAAAATCGTTACAAAACAAAAATATTTGAATTTTGACAGAAGAAAAACTTTGCGGAAATAAACAATAACTTTTAATTTTCGAATCATTGACGGACACATTGAATTTCCGTACTATAGGCTATTTTTTGACAAATCTAATAAACGATCCATCAAGCTTGAAACTGCAGTCACGTGATCAAAATCTAATTTAAATATGATGAATATTTATGAGGAAAGTACCCTCAATTTCTGGATATGATCTCCTGGTTCTATGCATATGTAGAACTCATTGAAATTAAAACAAAAACAGTCAATATAATACATTTTCCTTACCTTGATCTATCCCAAAATGTCAAAATCCGTGATGTACCTTATTCATTGAAGAGTCCAAGGAATTCCGAATGCAAACTGGCACACATTTATACAAAAACCTAGATTAGCTGATCAAAAGAAAACAAATATGTGATTGAGTTTGTCAGTGATTTGCAACAGATCTGTCGTTTTCTCCAGGTACTCCAGTTTTCTCTACAAATAAAACTGACCGCCACATATTTAACTGAAATATTGTTGAAAGTGGCACTAAACACCATAACACTAACCTTAACCCTACAAAAATGTATTTATATAAATATATATATATATATATATATATAGAAGTGTAGAAGATTGTGCAATGATACCGATAAAGATGTTACAAAATATATATTAACAAAATTTTCAATCAACAAATGACCTTCCTCAGTGGCAGACACACACTGAGGAAGATCATTTGTTGATAGAAAATTGTGTCAATATATTTTTTGTAACAATGATAGACACCGAGGAAGGTCATTTGTTTTATCGAAAATTTTGTCAATATATTTTTTGTAACATCTTTATCGATATCGTTGCACAATCTTCTAGACTTCTATAATTTTTTTGTTTGTTCTGCATCGTCATTTCTTGACGATCCGTTACTCGTTAAGTTCTCTGGTTGGTAGATTCCCTTAGACTTTATATATATATATATTATAGGATTAAACACATTTTTTCCGGAGTTTATTGATGCATAACCTGGACCAATTCACTCACAAACAAATAAAATTTCGGACTTTTATGTAAGTTTGTGAGTGACTTGGTCTAGGTTATACATCAATAAACTCCGGAAAAAATGCGCTTAATCCTTATAATTCTGTAACTAAGTTTTTTGTTTCATTTGTTTTGAAAATTTACCTTTGGGGATCCCCAGTACGCACACATAGATATATTCCATTGGCATTGATGTGTGTCGGCCATGCATAGCAAAATGAACTAATCTGATTGTTTTCCTACTTTAAGCTAGACGGTGATGTAATTAAGTTACTGATATTTTCCAATTTGATGGCATTTTGCATTTAGCTACTCAAACAAGTAAAATGCCCACAAAATCGTAAAATAAATCAGTAACCAGCTTGTGTCAATCAGCTTCCCTTGTAAACAACGTAACAGGATGACGATATATTACAAAAGTCAAAGTCGATAGATGGTTGTCTTAAGTATTTTTTCCGGATATGTTTTTTTATGTCAACAATACTAGCTTTTTTTTCATTGGCATTTATTTTTGTATGTCATATCTAACAATAATTGTCGATTATTAACAATAAACATTGTTTATTTTATCTTTTTTTTATTATCGGGAATCCAAGCCGCTATTTTATTTACATTACGAAAAAAGTAGTCCGGTGAACATCGTCTATCGAAAGATAAACTGACAAAACCCCGCCTCCATAAGCGCCTATACCCAATCAGAGTATAGGATTTCCAATTATGTAAATCATATAAGAATTATATATGCATATATTCCATCGTTCATATTATAGGAATGATAATTTTTTTGTTACAGATGTATTTTAGAACAAACAATTGTCTTAATTACTGGACATTTTAAGTGTGAGTTAGTATTGTTTATTGACGAGAGAAAAATTTGACATACACCGTTATTTATGCATGATATCAGCTTCATGTATGTATTCATATTTGACTTATTATAATGACCTAGCTAATAGGTGTCTCTTCTTTGTTATAGCTATGAGATGTATCACATTACTATCAATATTATTTCAGTTTCAATGTTAGATGAAACTCATGGATTTGTCAAAAGTCACCAACAAACTTATCACATACACCTTGCCACGGGCGCGAATGGAACTCAGTTTCAGTGATTTTAGTCGATGACATCATATATGTTGTCAATCAAAATTCCATATGATTACGGTCATGGCATTGCTTGAAATAACTCTGGAATATATTTATATTTATAAATTTACATAATGAGCAGTCTAATATTCTTATATTCAACGCATGACAATATTTCAGATATCACCATTGACCACTCACAAGTTTTACGAATTGTTTGTGATGCTCCAATGACAACAGAACAGACAACCGAAAAGATAGAAACATCTGATGCACCGCAAAGTTCCCCACAAACGCCTGTTTCGGAGAATTCAATCACAATCAGCTCAAACATAGATTCTACATCTACTGTTACAACGACAAATGTTGAACATCAATCGATAACTACTACTACAGACACGACAGCAGGTAAAAGTCTAGTTACAAGTGCACTAAGTCATGACATGTTAAAGCTAAAGATACACATACATGCAATATTGAATAATAATTTTAGATTGGAATTTCCAAAACTTAATAAGTGAATTCTAAATTTTTAAAAGGAACACACCTTGTTAAGAACTAAATGTATATTGTGCAAACTGTGGTCAGATTTCTTAATCAAGTTCAGCTTCATTTGTTTGTAGGAGGTATCATGCCTTATTTACGTTATTTGTGCTTGTTTGCGCATAGCGGTATCCAACACATATTGTGCTGTGTTGTTTGATGTGCTCCATTCTTGATTGTCCCTTCTGTTTTCTCTAACATTTATTTTCTACTCTTTGACATGGTTGATGTACCTTGGTAATTAATCTTAAAAATACATATTTTGGTTGTTTTAATCTTTTGCTTGGTATTTTATTGACCTTCGATGGCCTTTTTCTACTTGTGCCAATATTTGTTTATAATATATTTATGGACCGCATCAATGAGACATTTAACCGTGATCTCTTAAAAAGTTTATATTCCGATACCGAGATCTTGTCGAAATATATTCCGTCTCTGCAGAAATGATTATAAGCGATGCATTTTCATATAGTGAAAATGTATAAAGATAAAGAAGTCAAGAAAAATGTCAAAAATATTTTTTTATCAATGTGTGACGTAAAAGTGTTTTTGACATTTACATTCACTGAATATCGTACTGTTTTGACAACTTTTTACCTATTTTGTTCCTGTATTTAAATACTGTTATAGTGACAGCCGAAGACTTTGAGCCGTAATGAGAGCGGGAGGTTTTGGCGCTTTAAAATCTGATTCAACCCACCATTTCTTTTGAAATGCCTGTACCAAGTCAGGGTCTTAACGGTTTTCACAGTTTTCCGGTTGTTGACTGATTTTGTCTGTCTATATAATTATGAGTTTTGACTTTCCCTTTGTAAGATTGTTCGGAGTTCGGTAATTTTGTTATTACCCTTATTTACTATAGCCATGCCCAATGTCACTGCTGATGGAAATTTTTTTCCCGAGATCATTGCAACTTGGTAGCTTTATTTAAGCATTTATGAATAACGAAATTAAGGACAACATACCGGCTAGGACGTCACACGGGTTAACAAGGTCCTCATCTGCTACTACACGGAACAGGGTAGCAAATGATATATGCGTTCCACGAAAAATCCTACGGAATAGCCCCGATTTATCTTACGTTCAACCAGAGGGTAATTATTATTTCAAAACTTCAGATTCGTATCAAATTTTAAGATCTTGTTCTATTAATATTTCGGACTGTCTTAAATCTGCAGGTATTTGTGACTCTTCTCCATGCATTACTACTTGCAAAATAAAAACTGAGAAAAATAATACTTGTAAAACAAGCATCATGCTAATAACTTCTCCTGAATTTACAAGTAATTTAACTGGAAAATCTTACTACACCAAATCGTTTGACCCTCTGGACTGTTCTACTACAAATGTCATTTACGGCATAGAATGTACACTCTGTGGACTTTTGTATGTTGGTGAAACTCGTCAAACATTGCGAAGTAGGATGAGTCAACATCGATACAGGAATTTGTACAATCATTTCAATCAACCGGGTCATAACCGCTGTTTGACGATGAAAGTTCGAATCATCGAGAAGATTTATCATCATACAAACAGTCTATGCTTAGTACACCTTACCGTGCCGATAGAGAGTTGTTTTGGATTAAATAGTTAGGCACGAATTAGACACTGCAATGCCTTACGGTTGCAATGATAACATCAAAGGAGTGGGAAATTTGTCAAGTCCTGGATGCAACGAAATCAACGTGATGAGCCTTTTTAATACTATTCCATGAACTAAACGTAGCCATGGTCATAAAAGAATTCAACATCCTAATGTTAAAAAGTCCTCTAAACCAAGAACGTTACAAGATACTTTTAATGATTTACTTTCCAATATACAGAAACCTCTTGGAATTCATCACATTCGTACAATCTTATTTTCACTAACTGTAAACTATCTCAAAGATCTTAGGGATTTTGGACTTGACATAGGAGGCGTAGATCCTTTTTCTCCTAAGTACAGATTGTCTAGTAGTATATGTGACGTGGCGTCCTTTCGTCTTTTTAAACCAGTTCGATCTTAACCTCTTCATGATAATAACAGAAAATTCCTCCAGATTCCGTTTGCTAACAAAGGAATCGATGCTATTAACATCATCAACATTCTTAATAGAAAAGAGGTCGTAAAAGAAATTCCACCATATTTCAAAAACCAATCTGTTCCCATTGTCTCCTATAGCTACACTAACAGCATTGGCCGTAAAATTTTCAACTACAAAGAAGCATTGCAAGATATTAACATAGAAGAGTACCTTAAGAACTCTCTGACTAGTGCCTGCTCCCACTCTCCTTTTCAATACAACCTATCAGGACATGTAATCACTGGTGATCTGAATATCTTTCAACCTGAGAGTCTCCGAAAGGTGATTTCTCATGGTCCTAAATTCAGAGAACCTCAACACATCAATTGGAAAATAATTTCAAGATAATTATGGATGCTGTTGAAGATTATGCCAGAAGGTGGAAAAAGAGAGAAGTAGACCAAGATCATGAGTTAGAGTCCTTGTCAGACTGGGTTAGAACAATTAGGTCTCTAGTACAAGTTCGGATTCACAAACTCAAAAAATGTGTTAATAGTCGAACTAAGTCTGTATTTAAAGACCAAGAAGCTGTTAAGTGTCTTTCCTCTCTTCATGACAAATATGTTATCGTTCCCGCGGACAAGGCTTCCAACAATATCGTGTTTGTATGTAAATCATATTACTTCGAATGCCTAATCAAGGAATTAGGCATAAATAGCAACACCTCTAGTAATACCACATACAAACCAACTACGTTCGACAAAGATGAAATCCTAGCTAACCACAGATCATTCATGACCTCTTTAAACATTCCCTCTGGTAAAGAGTCTGAGGATTTACCCTATTTATATTGGATACCTAAACTCCATATGACCCCATACAAAGAAAGGTACATAGCGGGATCATCAACTTGTTCGACGAAAGAATTGTCTATTCACCTGACAAAGATTCTGTCTGCAGTAGAAGAGGGACAATCGAAATATTGTGAAACTGTTTACTCGCGTAGTGGCATAAATCACATGTCGATTTTGAAAAACTCTAAAGATATTTTGGATAACCTGAAATCAAGATCTTTCTCTCAGGTATCCTCCATCAAAACCTTTGATTTTTCAACTCTATATACCACCCTACCGCATGACAAATTAAAAACCCGCTTAAAAGAAACAATTCATAAACTTTCAGTCATAGAAACTATGACTCAATATTGGTTGTGTTAGGCTACAATTCCACATATTTTTCAAACAAAATTCAAAAAAGTAAGACATGCTACTCCGAGGAACAAGTGATCAGTATGCTGGAGTTCCTCATCGATAACATATTTGTCTCCTTTGGAGGGACACTGTTTCAGCAGGTCGTCCGCATACCAATGGGTACGAATTGTGCACCTCTTCTAGCCGACTTATTTTATATACTCATATGAGTCGGAGTTTCTTCAAAAGATTGTAAAAGATAAGAAGATTCATGAGGCTAGAACCTTTTATTTCACATACAGGTATATTGATGACGTTTTATCTATCAATTATTCTAGATTTGCAGAATTTCTTCCATTGATATATCCTCCAGAGCTGGAAGTTAATGAAACGACAGATACAGCTTGGTCCGCATCATTTTTGGACTTATACCTCGAATTTGACGACAGTGGTCAAATCAATACTAAAATTTGAGCTATATCATGGCAACCAGTTTTAGTGGTGGAAGAAGCCGGAGTACCCGGAGAGAACCACCGACCATGGACAAGCAATACTAACATTTACTTCAATTTTAAAATCACAAATTTTCCAAATATGTGCAGCAATATACCAGCTTCTCCTGCATATGGTGTTTACATCTCGCAATTGATTCGCTATGCAAGGGCCAGTAGCAATTATTCTGATTTCCTGAAACGTCATCTTCATCTGAGAAACAGGCTACTGGACCAGGGCTATACAAAGACTCGCCTTATTCGATCCCTTAAAAAGTTTATATTCCGATACCAAGATCTTGTCGAAATATATTCCGTCTCTGCAGAAAAGATTATAAGCGATCGATTTTCATATAGTGAAAATGTTTAAAGATAGGTTGTCAACAAAAATGTCAAAAATATTTTGCTATCAATGTGTGACGTAAAAGTATCTTTGACATTTACTTCTCTCAGTTTGGTGCTGCTTTTGACAACTGTTTTACCTGTTTTGTTCAAATAGTGTTATAAATACTGTTATAGTGACAGCCGGAGACTTTGAGCCGTAATGAAAGGGGGAGGTTTGGCGCTTTAAAATCTGATTCAACCCACCATTTCTTTAGAAATGCCTGTACCAAGTCAGGGTCATTACGGTTTTCACATTTTTCTGGCTGTTGACTGATTTTGTCTGTTTATATACTTATGAGTTTTGACTTTCCCTTTGTAAGATTGTTCGGAGTTCGGTAATTTTGTTATTACCCTTATTAACCTTTCCAAGAACATATATTTTCTGAAACGTACATGATTCCTCTACGTTCTGTAAAAATTTCAGGGCATGGTTAAAATCTTGCAGTGAAATGCCAGGCTACGGAAAACACCTACTCTAAAAATAGCTCGGTCATCCCCCAGTATGTATAGGTCATGCATCAAATCCTCCAAATGTAGGCTCAAAATAATCCCTATATATTTTACTTCAATTATCAATTTTAATTATTCGATTTCACTCAGTAGTTTTCACAATACTACAAAGCGAAAGGAACTGTTATCTTTAAAAGGGACTACTTTCGTGTATGTTCTAAGCTCTGATTGGTGAATTAGTGGTTTGACACCTTATATGTCGTTCGTCATCCTTAGTAGTAGGAAAAGGACAAAATCATCTAACACCCTTATATCAAAATATTAAAAGCTGTTATTTTGAATACAACACAGAAACGTAGTACCTGTTAATTCTACCAAATCAGGCACCTTCCCTCCAGGGTATAATTACCACTTCCTCCCTCCAGGGTATAATTACCACTTCCTCCCTCCAAGGTATAATTACCACTTCCTCCCTCCAGGGTATAATTACCACTTCCTCCCTCCACTAGCACTATAAAAATGATACTGTCTCCAATAAGAATGTTGTTTCAGTGAGCTAGCACTATACACATCATACTGTCTCCATGAGGACTGCTGTTTCAGTGAGCTAGCACTATTAAAAATCATACCGTCTCCATGCCTACTGTTGTTTCAGTAAGCTTTCATTTTAAAAATCATACCGCCTCCATGCATACTGTTGTTTCAGTAAGCTAACACTATACAAATCATACTGTCTCCATGATGACTGTTGTTTCAGTGAGCTACCACTATGCAAATCATACCGGCTCCATGCCTACTGTTGTTTCAGTAATCTAGCACTTTAAAATCATAATGTATCCATGCATACTGTTGTTTCAGTAAGGTAGCACTATAAAAATCATACTGTCTCCATTAGGAATGTTGCTTCAGTGAGCTAGCACTAAAAAAATCATACTGTCTGCATTATGACTGTTGCTTCAGTCAGCTAGCACTATAACAGATCATACTTTCTCCATGCGTACGTTGTTTCAGTGAGCTAGCACTATGAAAGATTATACTAAGCGTGTTGATCTAGTACAAAGCGGACATCATCACCATCATGCCCCTTAATCTATGGAATTAGCACATCATTAGAAGCTTGTAAATTTTCCGTTTTTCGTCCTTTCTTTGTTAGTTTTTAGGCCAAATAATAACTTCACACTTAAAGTAGCTATCTAAGATTTCATTTCCAATATAATACATTTGTAGTATGATATGAAGTTTGGTGAGGGAAATATATTTTAATTTGAAAAGGGGAAGGCTAAAAGTCTGTGGTTTTACCACTGAGTCAATTTTGTTTTATTTCATTATCGAGAAGTGACGAAATAAATTTTACAAAATACACCACTATTTGTCTATGAAAAAATGTTTGAACCAGGATAGGGGCCGTCGTGGTCGTGATTGCATTGTAATTGGATTTACAACTACCTGTGCAATCAGTGCTTATCACCACTAAAGTTGGGAGTTTGAATCCCGCTCATAGCGAGGTGTACTCGATACAATATCATGTGATAAAATTTGCCAGTGTCTTGCGGCAGGTCCGTGATTTTCTCCGGGTATTCCGGCTTCCTCCACCAATAAAACTGACCGCCACGATATAACCGAAATATTGTTGAAAATGGTGTTAAACACTATTACCCTTACCATAACCCACAATCATCTCAATCATTATGAACAAGAGGCTTGCCATGCTTAGATTACTGTACACTTGTATACTCAAGGTACATCTCTGTGCCGAGTTTAATTAAGGTGGTCGTCTTTGATAATCTTGGTTGTAGAATAATTGTTGTTCGATTGATTGATTGATTGATTTGCGTTTAACATCAAATGTAGCAGTATTTCAGCTATATCGTAGCATGAGCAAATTTTATTAATTAAGGGCTATGGTTATTGTGGCTAAGGCCATTTTCAACAATATTTCACCACACATTTATAAAAAGAACCCACAGCTTCTTAGCTTCCAGTCAGATTTGAACTGACATCTTTCCAATATTATTGAAATACACTACCTTGTACTATAGAAGGTGTAATGATTGTTAGTGTTACTGACAATACTGAAAACACATTTACAGATAAATAAAAGTATTTTGGAATCCAGCAAAAGCAAGGTAAGAAATCTTTAATTTTCTTAAACTATTATAGCACACATGTGATACTTTCAGTTTGAGAATATTGGAGCAACTGATTTCATCTCCCGTTTTTATTGGGGTTTGTGTTACTCGATCTTTAGCTTTATTTGTATGTTTTGTAGATCTTGGGGTTTTTTTCCATAGTGTTGTCTGTTCTTCTTCGCTTTACAGATTCTGATTACCCCTTTGGTATATTCAAACTCTTTTTGAAATTTTTATGGGAATTTTAACCTCTTTTGAGGAGATTTTTTAAGTGTGCCATGCATGGTAACTTTTCCCATCTTATGTATTCCGTTGGTCAATCAGTGTATCTATAATTTAGAATATAAGCAATCAATCAATGAAATGATTTGTCTGTTTAATTTTCCTGATGTCTGGAGTAACGGTTGGAAGCCATGCAAACCTAAAATTTGGTTAGGTTTATGGTGTTTAACGCCACTTACAACAATATTTCAGCTATATCGTGGCGATCGGTTTTATTGGTGAAGGAAACCGAAGTACCCAGAGAAAACTACTGACCTGCCGCAAGTCACTGAAAAACTTTATCACATAATGTTGCATCGAGTACACCTCGCCTGAACGGGGTTCGAACTAACAAGGTTAGTGGCGATAGACAGTAATTGCACAGGTAGTTATAAATTGTCTGAAATCAGGATCAGAAGTCATGCAAACCTAAGAATTAACATTCTGTCAAGACTCATTTCATAAAAAATATTCAGTATTGTGCATTTGAAAATATATTTTATTTATCTTTATTTAAAATGTTTCATCTCATTGTGCTGTAACTTACACTGCTAAACCATAAGTTTACCATAGTCATAGGTATCTCACATACATGTAAGGGCAAAATGCAAGCTTTGAAAAGATTGCAGCAGATTTGAGATATACAGGGATGCATATTTTTTTAAACATTATATCTTAAATGATATAATGCTTAAATATATTTGAGATATACAGGCATGTATATTTTTTTAAACTTTATATCATAAATGATATAATGCTTAAATATATTTGAGATATACAGGCATGTATATTTTTTTAAACTTTATATCTTAAATGATATAATGCTTAAATATATTTGAGATATACAGGCATGTATATTTTTTTTAGACTTTATATCTTAAATGTATGTATATCTCAAATCTACTAAAAGAACATAAAGCATATTCACTTTAAATGTGGACAGAAAATTACAGCAATCATGTAAATAAATATCGTCCTTGATCTTTTGCAGGAATATATTTCTCAGAGCAATATCACACTGAAAGCTTATGTGAAGGGAATTCTTACATATGTTTTACATCGTAGATATAATACAGGGGCGCCCCCCTAACATTTTTCACACTAAATACCCCAACATTGTTCGCGCCTCCCTCGGCTCGGCGCCATTCTTTTAAGTGCGCCCCCTAAATTGAAATCCTAGATCCACCCCTGTGATACATGTACTACATGTACAAGAAAGGATATGGTAGTACTCTTATTTCTTGTAGTAAAAATTAAATTGTTTGTACATATTTGCAATTGTACAACTTAAATTTCCTACACATTTAATACACTGTACACTGTACATCCCCTAGTACCACAGGAAACAGTTGAACACTAAATAGTCTTACTATGATAAGAAAGCTTAAATATTTATAGTCAAAAATTCCAACAATATCAATAAAAACAACCAACCATTTCTCACCTCAAGGCATTGAGCACAAAACACTATGACATTGAAAATAAATCTCCTCTCTTAGGACAGGCACACAAATATGGCTGTGTTAAACCGGTTAATGGGATCATTGTTCATTTGAGAGAATATAAATTATTTATCCTTGAGTTATCCCCCTTTGACCTTGTCTCTTGGAGTTGTTGTCTTTGTAAAATGGGTAAGGATAGGTTTATGGTGTTTAACACCACTCTCAACAAATATTTCAGTTATATCGTGGTGGTCCTATATTCGTTGATTATATGTAATTGTAATAATGGAGACGCCAAGAAAACCACTGAATAAATACTGGTGTTTGGTTCCCCACTGTAATATAGTATTAAACTGTTTCGACCCAGCTAAGGGTACTGATCAGATTGCTAAGGCTACCACAACAGTTTTTTTCTCTAAATTTATGATTAAAAATATTTTAATTCATGTTGGTAAATTTCTATATGTAAATATGTCATTGAATACCTATAATAGAAAATAAACAAATCGTTGTTGCCAAACCAAATTTATTTTTAGTTCTTTGGATTGACACAGGAAGTCCAGTGCCTAATATTCCATCAAAATTACGTTGTCTGGCAGATAAAAATAAAATACTTTTGACGGAATGGAAATGATTCAAAACAAGCGTATTGGCCCAGTGGTTTAGAGTAGAAGATTGAAAACAGACAACACCCTTTTTGACATCTTTGGGGCTCTTGCTTATTTCATGTATCTCCATTCAACAAAAAAAAACACAACTTTCTAGGACCATCCAATGAACAGTCCTACACAGTTTGGTGTCCATTGGTCCTGTGGTTGCAGAGAAGATTAAAATGTAAGTTTACATACGATGACCAAGTGGACGATGGTGTATGATGACTACGACGTACGTCAAGTGATGGTAATACTTCAAAAACTAAGCTTTGTAGGGGGACCATCATTCAATGAACATTCCTACCAGGTTTGGTTCCAATTGGCTCCGTGGTTTCAGACTGAGAAGAGAAGAGATAAATGTAAAAGTTATTGACGATACCACCGACGATGACAGACGCCAAGTGAAGGTGAGTTAAAAAAAGAACTTCAACAACAAATTGCATGCTTAACCTTCTTTTGACATTGAAAGGATTTATCTTAAAAGAAACAATATTCATATTAAATCCAAATGGCGAGATGATATAATCAACTACACATCATGACCAATCATTCTACAAAATATGAAAGATATCCGACCAATGACATCAGAGGAATTGGATTCATAAAGTGAAATGGGAAGGACGAACGAATAACAGACGAACAGTCAAAAAGTAAAAAATATATGCCCTCCATACTATCGGGAGGTTATGGTGTTTAACACCACTTTCAACAATATTTCAGCTATATCGTGGCGGTCAATTTTACTGGGGGAGGAAATCAGAGTACCCAGAGAAAACATCTGACCTGTCGCAAGTCACTCACAAACTTTATCACATAATGCTGCACAGTGCTCCAGCTAGAATTTTAAAGGTACAGGGTGCCAGCAAAGGACAGGGCATTTTTTTAATGATAAAAAGGGCACTTAGAGAACTGTATCAATGTCATCACATTCACTTGAAATCCAAATTATAAAAATGAAAATAATTTGTACTTTGGTATCGACGTAAACAATGCACCTTTTTAAAACGTCATCTGTCTATGAAATAGAGCTACGTCCCTTGATTTCGGGATTTTACTTTGCATTGTTGGGGGTACGGAATCTGTGCATGGCTTCCAGACCGACAAAACGACCGCTGCGTCTTCACAAGAGATAGTCGAAGGGAGGTCATGATATTTTTTGAAAAGAATAAGGTCTTGGGAGTTGAAGCAAACAAATTTATGAATATATTTGAAGAAATTTAAAACACAAACAAGACTTGAAGCGAGCGGGGGTAAAACTAGAGGCTCAGTGGGCTGCGCCTGTGTCGCTCACCTTTCATTCTGCTTTGCGAAACTTAATACAGAACCTTCCATAAGTTTCGGTTCATTTGGCCAAACAGTTTCAGAGAAGAAGATTTTTAGAAATTAACCAACCAGAAACAAGAATTGCCTATGGCAGCCATGTTTGTTAACAGATCGGGATGAAATTAGTAATCTTCATAGAGAACCTTCCATAGATGCTTCCTACCAAGTTTCGGTTCAATTGCCTAACCAGGGAAGAAGAATTTTAGAAATCGACCAATCTGAAACAAGAATTGCCTGTAGCAGCCATTTGTGCTAACGAATCGGGATGAAATTAGCAATCTTTATAGAGAACCTTCCATACATGCTTTCTACCAAATGTTAGGTCCTTCGGGAAAGCGGTATCAGAGGAGACGTTTTTTCAGAAATCAACCAATCAGAAACAAGAATGGCCTGTGGCGGCCATGTTTGTCAATGGATCGGGGCAAAATGAGCGATCTTTATAGAGAACCGTCCATAGATGCTTCCTACCAAATTTCAGTTCATTTGGGAAAGTGGTTTCGGAGGAGAAGATTTTTTAGAAATCAACCAATCAAGAATCAACCAAGAAAAAAATAAAATAATCTAAACAGGCAGCATATAGCCAGTCAATGGTGTTTGCAATTAATATTTCGCATGCACAATAGCGACCCTACATCACAAGGTGTGGAAAATAGAAATATGTTGCTCTCGTGTAATGCGTATTAACTGCATTACATGTAAACTGTATGATTCTGTTTGATAAAGTCCGTAAACTAGAACAGGAAAAAAATATACACTTGAGTGACATATATTAATAGTGTTGTAATAACAGATCGTGAACGTGATGTAGAAGTTTTAAAGAATGTCAAGGTATATTTTAAATGAGGTTGAAACAACTCGCCATTTGATATCAAGTCGGTTGTATTTCATTTTGACGATTTTAATTACGGAAGACGATCACAACCATATTTATTTTTAACAATTGCAACTCAGCTGGTTTTTTTTTCATAACCTAAAATAAAATGAAAAAATATATATCACACTGTCGGAACAGTTCCAGCATTCAATAGACAAATCGTAGAAATATGTAAAAGAATTATAAGAGACTATAATTAAAACAGTATCTGTAGCACAAATATATAAAACAATCTTATATCAATACATTACATACATATATATACAAAATCAACATTATTTACAATAATAAACATTTCTTCTTTCATTTAAAATTAAATTACAGGTTTTGGCGCATATCCTTATCATATTAAAATCTGGGAATAAAAACACTAGTTTCTGATTATCAATTTATATCGAAGACACCTCAACATGAGCAGGACTCAAACTCTCAACTTTAGTGGTGATAGGCAATGATTGCACCGGTAGGTGTAAATTTAACTTTCATACAATCACGATCATAATGGGCCCCGCACGAATACTATCAATGCAGGCACAAAAATTAAACTGTAAATGAGGAAAATTGTTTTGTAAATAATAACTTATAAAAGTTATAGTTGCAGAAAATTTATTCATAAGAATCATAAAACAAATATATTTATAATAAAATAAAACAATAGATGTATAATATTTAAAAAATAAAACAAAACAAAATTCATCTTAACAAAACAAGTCTTCTCAGCATCAAGGCAGTTGTCCGTTTTTTCTTCTTTTTTCTGTTTCTGTCTGAAAAATAATTAAAATATACAAGATTACACTTACTGATTATATTCATGATTAGAAAAACTAGATGTTCTCAGGAGCCTGTAATCGCTCACCTGGTTTTTAATTTTACTTCTAAATTTCATAGGACAATTTCAGCTGATTCTTTTCTTTTTTCCCATTTGAAATTTCTGCTAATGGTAATGGCAGCCATCTTGGATCAAAGATCATTTCAGCTCAAGCTGCTATGCAGAATATTTTAAGGTGATTTTTTCTCTCTCAAAAGATGCAAAGTCGGTATAAATCGGTTGAAAAAAAATTCACACAAAAACCAAAATATATGTTAAACTACCAACATTGCCATGATGTAGCTGCTGTTAAAATTTGAGCTCATTCTGAGTTATAGTGAATTAAAAAATTTCAGCCAATCAGAAGCAAGAATTTCCCATGGTAGCATGGTTGTTTTCCAATCTGGACCAAACGAGGAAACTTTATACAGAACCTTCCATATGTGCTTCCTACCAAATTTCAGTTCATTTTGGAAAGTGGTTTCGGAGGAGAATATTTTTTAGAAATCAACCAATCAAGAATCAACCAAGAAAAAAATAAAATAATCTAAACAGGCAGCATATAGCCAGTCAATGGTGTTTGCAATTAATAATTCGCATGCACAATAACGACCCTACATCACAAGGTGTGGAAAATAGAAATATGTTGCTGTTGTTTAATGCGTATTAACTGCATTACATGTAAACTGTATGATTCTGTTTGATAAAGTCCGTAAACTAGAACAGGAAAAAAATATACACTTGAGTGACATATATTAATAGTGTTGTAATAACAGATCGTGAACGTGATGTAGAAGTTTTAAAGAATGTCAAGGTATATTTTAAATGAGGTTGAAACAACTCGCCATTTGATATCAAGTCGGTTGTATTTCATTTTGACGATTTTAATTACGGAAGACGATCACAACCATATTTATTTTTAACAATTGCAACTCAGCTGTTTTTTTTTTCATAACCTAAAATAAAATGAAAAATTATATATCACACTGTCGGAACAGTTCCTGCATTCAATAGACAAATCGTAGAAATATGTAAATCCGCTATCCCTATTAAGTTTGTCCTCATAATCTTCATATACTTTTGTGATTTAAAATAAGACAATGATATGAAGATTATAACAACAAACTTCAACACATTTAGCAATTCAATCAATTCAATTCAATATTTTATTTAAGTCTCATCTCTCAATTACAGGTCATAATACACACACAAAACAATCATACAACAATAAATTAGAGAGCCATTCTTTAAAGAATTATAAGAGACTATAATCAAAACAGTATATATAGCACAAATATATAAAACAATATTATATCAATATATTGCATACATATATATATAAAATCAACATTATTTACAATAATAAACATTTCTTCTTTCATTTAAAATTAAATTACAGGTTTTGGCGCATATCCTTATCATATCAAAATCTGGGAATACAAACACTAGTTTCTGATTATCAATTTATATCGAGGACACCTCAACATGAGCGGGACTCAAACTCTCAACTTCAGTGGTGATAGGCAATGATTGCACCGGTAGATGTAAATTTAACTTTCATACGATCACGATCATAAAGGAGCCCCGCACGAATACTATCAATGCGGGCACAAAAATAAAACTGTAAATGAGGAAAATTGTTTTGTAAACAATAACTTATAAAAGTTATAGTTGCAGAAAATTTATTCATAAGAATCATAAAACAAATATATGTATAATAAAATAAAACAATAGATGTATAATATTTAAAAAATAAAACAAAACAAAATTCATCTTAACAAAGCAAGTCTTCTCAGCATCAAGGCAGTTGTCCGTTTTTTCTTCTTTTTTCTGTTTCTGTCTGAAAAATAATTAAAATATACAAGATTACACTTACTGATTATATTCATGATTAGAAAAACTAGATGTTCTCAGGAGCCTGTAATCGCTCACCAGGTTTTTAATTTTACTTCTAAATTTCATAGTACAATTTCAGCTGATTCTTTTCTTTTTTGCCATTTGAAATTTCTGCTAATAGTAATGGCAGCCATCTTGGATCAAAGATCATATTCAGCTCAAGTTTCTATGCAGAACATTTTAAGGTGATTTTTTCTCTCTCAAAAGATGCACAGTCGGCATAAATCGGTTGAAAAAAAAATATATGTTAAACTACCAACATTGCCATGATGTAGCTGCTGTTAAAATTTGAGCTCATTCTGAGTTATAGTGAATACAAAATTCCAGCCAATCAGAAGCAAGAATTTCCCATGGTAGCCATGTTTGTTTTCCAATCTGGACCAAACGAGGAAACTTTATACAGAACCTTGCATATGTGCTTCCTACCAAATTTCAATCAACTAAGGCAAATTGTTTTAGAGAAAAACAAATCAATTGGTCAATCACAAACAAGAACTGCTTTGGTGGCCATATTAGAACTTTGTCTGAATGGCATGGAATATGGAAATCTTGCACAGGACATCCCATACAACTTTCCTATAAAGTAACAATTCATTGTGTCTCCTAGTTTCAGAAGAGTAGATTTAAAAAAAAGAGGGTGAGGCGTTAAATGCACAATTGGCCCCACATTTTATTAAAAAATAATGCTTGCCATAGAATAAAAACAATTTACTAATTTAATTGTTATATAAAAAAAATTTCAAAACATATATCTTTCCGTGAAATTGGGTGCGCTATGACGTCATAATGATATCATAATTAGACGGGTAATGCTAAAAATGGACTATAAACGACATATTCAATGTACATTTTAGCTATTTTATATACCTCCACAGTCTTCCACCTACACCAAATTGAGCAGTTGTTTTGAGTAAAGAGGGTTAATGATTGTATCAAAATATTTTGTTGGTGGAGGATTGTGGAGGTTGTTAAATATTAATTTATTTATAACCTCGGCCAGACCCTTAAAATCAATATGTTCACTCTTCTGATTGTATACTAGTATATGAGACCATTATGTATATTTACACAATCTCTGTACATTTTATGATTCATTTCAAGTAATGAAATTCATCAGTAAATAACTTATGTTTCTGTAAATAATTGTATTTATTTTAAATAGAGTTTGTGTACATTGAAACCAGGAGAAAAACGCAATGCATGCAGTCCGGCGTCAATACGATAAAAGAACTGGTGACTATAAGTGTCATATATGGCCCCATATTTAATGAATCATTATCTTAGAAAATACTTGATTAAAATTTGATGTGTTTATTTTATAGACGACATCATACTTTTGATGTTAAAACTTGTTTCCAACAAAATCGACACGTATTTGACGTCATTGTGACGTTATGAGCGTTATTTTTTTTTGTATTTCGTGGAATTTTGCCCGCGATATTTCGACGGTTTTTGAAGAAATTGAGCACCTCCGCATCGTGCACCAGAAACATATTTTACCAGATTATTAAAATAAATAAAACACAAATACTGTTGAAGTATTTTTTTGGTGCACGAGGTGTTAAATTTCTTGAAAAATGACGGGAAAATGTTCAAATATTAAAGGACGAAGTCCTTCTAACGGTAAGCTGTTCGATTTTTCCTTCTATATTGATAGCCAAAAATCTGCTCACCGGAAGTTTAAAAATTAGATCAATTGATAATTTAGAAACGCAAAAGTAATCTATTTCAATGAAAAATACCCAATTCTTTGATTATTAACTCTATGCAAAATCGAAATAAACTTTTAATAAAATTGTAATAAAAAAAATCTCTTTCTTCGAAACTCCCGATGGAAGAGCGGCGTAGGTAAAATGAACGCCATAACAAATCGGCTACACAGTTCATTCAAAATAAAAGATAATAGCCTCACCGGACGCAATTACCAACGAAATAAAAAGTATATCACCTAATTGTTCCTTCAAAACATGAATTAAAAAAATGCTTTCATAAATAGATACCCCGCTAAATTACTCGTGTTTTAGGAGAAAATTATTCATGCGCAGTTGTTGAATGTTGCAGACGACGGGTTTTCATATTTGTAAACAGAAAACGATCGACAATTGCACTTGGAATCTATCGCTAAAATTAATTGAGGTACGCATATTTTGTTATCTTATGCCTGTAATTGGAAAGAATATGACATAGCCAGAAATTATGGGTCCTTTGCTCATTTGCATATCTAAGATGGCGACGCCGGGACGTCTGCAATTTTCATATGATCTATATAGACAATATCATTCATAATTGCATGTGTGTCATTTTCTGAACTTGAAAATGATACATTGAATCAAGCTGAATTAAATGAAATAAAAATTAATAAAAACAATTAAATATTCGAGGTTCCTGGACTAAATGAAAATCCGAGGTGACGAACCCTTTTTTGGCCTTTAGAGTCTATGTAAAAATGTCTGAAATACATGAAACTGGTGGCGTGTGACACCAAATTTAACAATGAATGACATTTGGCGACATATTTTCTGAAATTAATTTAGATTCCTCAATAATATATGTAATTATATTAACTAACCTTATATTTCTAGCTTCTAAACTCGGGGTTCCCACATTAAATATAATATGATAATTGTTGCATGATCGCGATATCAAAGACATGTCTAAAATCGTTACAAAACAAAAATATTTGAATTTTGACAGAAGAAAAACTTTGCGGAAATAAACAATAACTTTTAATTTTCGAATCATTGACGGACACATTGAATTTCCGTACTATAGGCTATTTTTTGACAAATCTAATAAACGATCCATCAAGCTTGAAACTGCAGTCACGTGATCAAAATCTAATTTAAATATGATGAATATCAATTTCTGGATATGATCTCCTGGTTCTATGCATATGTAGAACTCATTGAAATTAAAACAAAAACAGTCAATATAATACATTTTCCTTACCTTGATCTATCCCAAAATGTCAAAATCCGTGATGTACCTTATTCATTGAAGAGTCCAAGGAATTCCGAATGCAAACTGGCACACATTTATACAAAAACCTAGATTAGCTGATCAAAAGAAAACAAATATGTGATTGAGTTTGTCAGTGATTTGCAACAGATCTGTCGTTTTCTCCAGGTACTCCAGTTTTCTCTACAAATAAAACTGACCGCCACATATTTAACTGAAATATTGTTGAAAGTGGCACTAAACACCATAACACTAACCTTAACCCTACAAAAATGTATTTATATAAATATATATATATATATATATATAGAAGTGTAGAAGATTGTGCAACGATACCGATAAAGATGTTACAAAATATATATTAACAAAATTTTCAATCAAAAAATGACCTTCCTCAGTGGCAGACACACACTGAGGAAGATCATTTGTTGATAGAAAATTGTGTCAATATATTTTTTGTAACAATGATAGACACCGAGGAAGGTCATTTGTTTTATCGAAAATTTTGTCAATATATTTTTTGTAACATCTTTATCGATATCGTTGCACAATCTTCTAGACTTCTATAATTTTTTTGTTTGTGCTGCATCATCATTTCCTGACGATCCGTTACTCGTTAAGTTCTCTGGTTGGTAGATTCCCTTAGACTTTATATATATATATATTATAGGATTAAACACATTTTTTCCGGAGTTTATTGATGCATAACCTGGACCAATTCACTCACAAACAAATAAAATTTCGGACTTTTATGTAAGTTTGTGAGTGACTTGGTCTAGGTTATACATCAATAAACTCCGGAAAAAATGCGCTTAATCCTTATAATTCTGTAACTAAGTTTTTTGTTTCATTTGTTTTGAAAATTTACCTTTGGGGATCCCCAGTACGCACACATAGATATATTCCATTGGCATTGATGTGTGTCGGCCATGCATAGCAAAATGAACTAATCTGATTGTTTTCCTACTTTAAGCTAGACGGTGATGTAATTAAGTTACTGATATTTTCCAATTTGATGGCATTTTGCATTTAGCTACTCAAACAAGTAAAATGCCCACAAAATCGTAAAATAAATCAGTAACCAGCTTGTGTCAATCAGCTTCCCTTGTAAACAACGTAACAGGATGACGATATATTACAAAAGTCAAAGTCGATAGATGGTTGTCTTAAGTATTTTTTCCGGATATGTTTTTTTATGTCAACAATACTAGCTTTTTTTTCATTGGCATTTATTTTTGTATGTCATATCTAACAATAATTGTCGATTATTAACAATAAACATTGTTTATTTTATCTTTTTTTTATTATCGGGAATCCAAGCCGCTATTTTATTTACATTACGAAAAAAGTAGCCCGGTGAACATCGTCTATCGAAAGATAAACTGACAAAACCCCGCCTCCATAAGCGCCTATACCCAATCAGAGTATAGGATTTCCAATTATGTAAATCATATAAGAATTATATATGCATATATTCCATCGTTCATATTATAGGAATGATAATTTTTTTGTTACAGATGTATTTTAGAACAAACAATTGTCTTAATTACTGGACATTTTAAGTGTGTGTACGTATTGTTTATTGACGAGAGAAAAATTTGACATACACCGTTATTTATGCATGATATCAGCTTCATGTATGTATTCATATTTGACTTATTATAATGACCTAGCTAATAGGTGTCTCTTCTTTGTTATAGCTATGAGATGTATCACATTACTATCAATATTATTTCAGTTTCAATGTTAGATGAAACTCATGGATTTGTCAAAAGTCACCAACAAACTTATCACATACACCTTGCCACGGGCGCGAATGGAACTCAGTTTCAGTGATTTTAGTCGATGACATCATATATGTTGTCAATCAAAATTCCATATGATTACGGTCATGGCATTGCTTGAAATAACTCTGGAATATATTTATATTTATAAATTTACATAATGAGCAGTCTAATATTCTTATATTCAACGCATGACAATATTTCAGATATCACCATTGACCACTCACAAGTTTTACGAATTGTTTGTGATGCTCCAATGACAACAGAACAGACAACCGAAAAGATAGAAACATCTGATGCACCGCAAAGTTCCCCACAAACGCCTGTTTCGGAGAATTCAATCACAATCAGCTCAAACATAGATTCTACATCTACTGTTACAACGACAAATGTTGAACATCAATCGATAACTACTACTACAGACACGACAGCAGGTAAAAGTCTAGTTACAAGTGCACTAAGTCATGACATGTTAAAGCTAAAGATACACATACATGCAATATTGAATAATAATTTTAGATTGGAATTTCCAAAACTTAATAAGTGAATTCTAAATTTTTAAAAGGAACACACCTTGTTAAGAACTAAATGTATATTGTGCAAACTGTGGTCAGATTTCTTAATCAAGTTCAGCTTCATTTGTTTGTAGGAGGTATCATGCCTTATTTACGTTATTTGTGCTTGTTTGCGCATAGCGGTATCCAACACATATTGTGCTGTGTTGTTTGATGTGCTCCATTCTTGATTGTCCCTTCTGTTTTCTCTAACATTTATTTTCTACTCTTTGACATGGTTGATGTACCTTGGTAATTAATCTTAAAAATACATATTTTGGTTGTTTTAATCTTTTGCTTGGTATTTTATTGACCTTCGATTGCCTTTTTCTACTTGTGCCAATATTTGTTTATAATATATTTATGGACCGCATCAATGAGACATTTAACCGTGATCTCTTAAAAAGTTTATATTCCGATACCGAGATCTTGTCGAAATATATTCCGTCTCTGCAGAAATGATTATAAGCGATGCATTTTCATATAGTGAAAATGTATAAAGATAAAGAAGTCAAGAAAAATGTCAAAAATATTTTTTTATCAATGTGTGACGTAAAAGTGTTTTTGACATTTACATTCACTGAATATCGTACTGTTTTGACAACTTTTTACCTATTTTGTTCCTGTATTTAAATACTGTTATAGTGACAGCCGAAGACTTTGAGCCGTAATGAGAGCGGGAGGTTTTGGCGCTTTAAAATCTGATTCAACCCACCATTTCTTTTGAAATGCCTGTACCAAGTCAGGGTCTTAACGGTTTTCACAGTTTTCCGGTTGTTGACTGATTTTGTCTGTCTATATAATTATGAGTTTTGACTTTCCCTTTGTAAGATTGTTCGGAGTTCGGTAATTTTGTTATTACCCTTATTTACTATAGCCATGCCCAATGTCACTGCTGATGGAATTTTTTTTCCCGAGATCATTGCAACTTGGTAGCTTTATTTAAGCATTTATGAATAACGAAATTAAGGACAACATACCGGCTAGGACGTCACACGGGTTAACAAGGTCCTCATCTGCTACTACACGGAACAGGGTAGCAAATGATATATGCGTTCCACGAAAAATCCTACGGAATAGCCCCGATTTATCTTACGTTCAACCAGAGGGTAATTATTATTTCAAAACTTCAGATTCGTATCAAATTTTAAGATCTTGTTCTATTAATATTTCGGACTGTCTTAAATCTGCAGGTATTTGTGACTCTTCTCCATGCATTACTACTAGCAAAATAAAAACTGAGAAAAATAATACTTGTAAAACAAGCATCATGCTAATAACTTCTCCTGAATTTACAAGTAATTTAACTGGAAAATCTTACTACACCAAATCGTTTGACCCTCTGGACTGTTCTACTACAAATGTCATTTACGGCATAGAATGTACACTCTGTGGACTTTTGTATGTTGGTGAAACTCGTCAAACATTGCGAAGTAGGATGAGTCAACATCGATACAGGAATTTGTATAATCATTTCAATCAACCGGGTCATAACCGCTGTTTGACGATGAAAGTTCGAATCATCGAGAAGATTTATCATCATACAAACAGTCTATGCTTAGTACACCTTACCGTGCCGATAGAGAGTTGTTTTGGATTAAATAGTTAGGCACGAATTAGACACTGCAATGCCTTACAGTTGCAATGATAACATCAAAGGAGTGGGAAATTTGTCAAGTCCTGGATGCAACGAAATCAACGTGATGAGCCTTTTTAATACTATTCCATGAACTAAACGTAGCCATGGTCATAAAAGAATTCAACATCCTAATGTTAAAAAGTCCTCTAAACCAAGAACGTTACAAGATACTTTTAATGATTTACTTTCCAATATACAGAAACCTCTTGGAATTCATCACATTCGTACAATCTTATTTTCACTAACTGTAAACTATCTCAAAGATCTTAGGGATTTTGGACTTGACATAGGAGGCGTAGATCCTTTTTCTCCTAAGTACAGATTGTCTAGTAGTATATGTGACGTGGCGTCCTTTCGTCTTTTTAAACCAGTTCGATCTTAACCTCTTCATGATAATAACAGAAAATTCCTCCAGATTCCGTTTGCTAACAAAGGAATCGATGCTATTAACATCATCAACATTCTTAATAGAAAAGAGGTCGTAAAAGAAATTCCACCATATTTCAAAAACCAATCTGTTCCCATTGTCTCCTATAGCTACACTAACAGCATTGGCCGTAAAATTTTCAACTACAAAGAAGCATTGCAAGATATTAACATAGAAGAGTACCTTAAGAACTCTCTGACTAGTGCCTGTTCCCACTCTCCTTTTCAATACAACCTATCAGGACATGTAATCACTGGTGATCTGAATATCTTTCAACCTGAGAGTCTCCGAAAGGTGATTTCTCATGGTCCTAAATTCAGAGAACCTCAACACATCAATTGGAAAATAATTTCAAGATAACTATGGATGCTGTTGAAGATTATGCCAGAAGGTGGAAAAAGAGAGAAGTAGACCAAGATCATGAGTTAGAGTCCTTGTCAGACTGGGTTAGAACAATTAGGTCTCTAGTACAAGTTCGGATTCACAAACTCAAAAAATGTGTTAATAGTCGAATTAAGTCTGTATTTAAAGACCAAGAAGCTGTTAAGTGTCTTTCCTCTCTTCATGACAAATATGTTATCGTTCCCGCGGACAAGGCTTCCAACAATATCGTGTTTGTATGTAAATCATATTACTTCGAATGCCTAATCAAGGAATTAGGCATAAATAGCAACACCTCTAGTAATACCACATACAAACCAACTACGTTCGACAAAGATGAAATCCTAGCTAACCACAGATCATTCATGACCTCTTTAAACATTCCCTCTGGTAAAGAGTCTGAGGATTTACCCTATTTATATTGGATACCTAAACTCCATATGACCCCATACAAAGAAAGGTACATAGCGGGATCATCAACTTGTTCGACGAAAGAATTGTCTATTCACCTGACAAAGATTCTGTCTGCAGTAGAAGAGGGACAATCGAAATATTGTGAAACTGTTTACTCGCGTAGTGGCATAAATCACATGTCGATTTTGAAAAACTCTAAAGATATTTTGGATAACCTGAAATCAAGATCTTTCTCTCAGGTATCCTCCATCAAAACCTTTGATTTTTCAACTCTATATACCACCCTACCGCATGACAAATTAAAAACCCGCTTAAAAGAAACAATTCATAAACTTTCAGTCATAGAAACTATGACTCAATATTGGTTGTGTTAGGCTACAATTCCACATATTTTTCAAACAAAATTCAAAAAAGTAAGACATGCTACTCCGAGGAACAAGTGATCAGTATGCTGGAGTTCCTCATCGATAACATATTTGTCTCCTTTGGAGGGACACTGTTTCAGCAGGTCGTCGGCATACCAATGGGTACGAATTGTGCCCCTCTTCTAGCCGATTTATTTTATATACTCATATGAGTCGGAGTTTCTTCAAAAGATTGTAAAAGATAAGAAGATTCATGAGGCTAGAACCTTTTATTTCACATACAGGTATATTGATGACGTTTTATTTATCAATTATTCTAGATTTGCAGAATTTCTTCCATTGATATATCCTCCAGAGCTGGAAGTTAATGAAACGACAGATACAGCTTGGTCCGCATCATTTTTGGACTTATACCTCGAATTTGACGACAGTGGTCAAATCAATACTAAAATTTGAGCTATATCATGGCAACCAGTTTTAGTGGTGGAAGAAGCCGGAGTACCCGGAGAGAACCACCGACCATGGATAAGCAATACTAACATTTACTTCAATTTTAAAATCACAAATTTTCCAAATATGTGCAGCAATATACCAGCTTCTCCTGCATATGGTGTTTACATCTCGCAATTGATTCGCTATGCAAGGGCCAGTAGCAATTATTCTGATTTCCTGAAACGTCATCTTCATCTGAGAAACAGGCTACTGGACCAGGGCTATACAAAGACTCGCCTTATTCGATTCCTTAAAAAGTTTATATTCCGATACCAAGATCTTGTCGAAATATATTCCGTCTCTGCAGAAAAGATTATAAGCGATCGATTTTCATATAGTGAAAATGTTTAAAGATAGGTTGTCAACAAAAATGTCAAAAATATTTTGTTATCAATGTGTGACGTAAAAGTATCTTTGACATTTACTTCTCTCAGTTTGGTGCTGCTTTTGACAACTGTTTTACCTGTTTTGTTCAAATAGTGTTATAAATACTGTTATAGTGACAGCCGGAGATTTTGAGCCGTAATGAAAGGGGGAGGTTTGGCGCTTTAAAATCTGATTCAACCCACCATTTCTTTAGAAATGCCTGTACCAAGTCAGGGTCATTACGGTTTTCACATTTTTCTGGCTGTTGACTGATTTTGTCTGTTTATATACTTATGAGTTTTGACTTTCCCTTTGTAAGATTGTTCGGAGTTCGGTAATTTTGTTATTACCCTTATTAACCTTTCCAAGAACATATATTTTCTGAAACGTACATGATTCCTCTACGTTCTGTAAATATTTCAGGGCATGGTTAAAATCTTGCAGTGAAATGCCAGGCTACGGAAAACACCTACTCTAAAAATAGCTCGGTCATCCCCCAGTATGTATAGGTCATGCATCAAATCCTCCAAATGTAGGCTCAAAATAATCCCTATATATTTTACTTCAATTATCAATTTTAATTATTCGATTTCACTCAGTAGTTTTCACAATACTACAAAGCGAAAGGAACTGTTATCTTTAAAAGGGACTACTTTCGTGTATGTTCTAAGCTCTGATTGGTGAATTAGTGGTTTGACACCTTATATGTCGTTCGTCATCCTTAGTAGTAGGAAAAGGACAAAATCATCTAACACCCTTATATCAAAATATTAAAAGCTGTTATTTTGAATACAACACAGAAACGTAGTACCTGTTAATTCTACCAAATCAGGCACCTTCCCTCCAGGGTATAATTACCACTTCCTCCCTCCAGGGTATAATTACCACTTCCTCCCTCCAAGGTATAATTACCACTTCCTCCCTCCAGGGTATAATTACCACTTCCTCCCTCCACTAGCACTATAAAAATGATACTGTCTCCAATAAGAATGTTGTTTCAGTGAGCTAGCACTATACACATCATACTGTCTCCATGAGGACTGCTGTTTCAGTGAGCTAGCACTATTAAAAATCATACCGTCTCCATGCCTACTGTTGTTTCAGTAAGCTTTCATTTTAAAAATCATACCGCTTCCATGCATACTGTTGTTTCAGTAAGCTAACACTATACAAATCATACTGTCTCCATGATGACTGTTGTTTCAGTGAGCTACCACTATGCAAATCATACCGGCTCCATGCCTACTGTTGTTTCAGTAATCTAGCACTATAAATATCATACTGTCTCCATTAGGAATGTTGCTTCAGTGAGCTAGCACTAAAAAAATCATACTGTCTGCATTATGACTGTTGCTTCAGTCAGCTAGCACTATAACAGATCATACTTTCTCCATGCGTACGTTGTTTCAGTGAGCTAGCACTATGAATGATTATACTAAGCGTGTTGATCTAGTACAAAGCGGACATCATCACCATCATGCCCCTTAATCTATGGAATTAGCACATCATTAGAAGCTTGTAAATTTTCCGTTTTTCGTCCTTTCTTTGTTAGTTTTTAGGCCAAATAATAACTTCACACTTAAAGTAGCTATCTAAGATTTCATTTCCAATATAATACATTTGTAGTATGATATGAAGTTTGGTGAGGGAAATATATTTTAATTTGAAAAGGGGAAGGCTAAAAGTCTGTGGTTTTACCACTGAGTCAATTTTGTTTTATTTCATTATCGAGAAGTGACGAAATAAATTTTACAAAATACACCACTATTTGTCTATGAAAAAATGTTTGAACCAGGATAGGGGCCGTCGTGGTCGTGATTGCATTGTAATTGGATTTACAACTACCTGTGCAATCAGTGCTTATCACCACTAAAGTTGGGAGTTTGAATCCCGCTCATAGCGAGGTGTACTCGATACAATATCATGTGATAAAATTTGCCAGTGTCTTGCGGCAGGTCCGTGATTTTCTCCGGGTATTCCGGCTTCCTCCACCAATAAAACTGACCGCCACGATATAACCGAAATATTGTTGAAAATGGTGTTAAACACTATTACCCTTACCATAACCCACAATCATCTCAATCATTATGAACAAGAGGCTTGCCATGCTTAGATTACTGTACACTTGTATACTCAAGGTACATCTCTGTGCCGAGTTTAATTAAGGTGGTCGTCTTTGATAATCTTGGTTGTAGAATAATTGTTGTTCGATTGATTGATTGATTGATTTGCGTTTAACATCAAATGTAGCAGTATTTCAGCTATATCGTAGCATGAGCAAATTTTATTAATTAAGGGCTATGGTTATTGTGGCTAAGGCCATTTTCAACAATATTTCACCACACATTTATAAAAAGAACCCACAGCTTCTTAGCTTCCAGTCAGATTTGAACTGACATCTTTCCAATATTATTGAAATACACTACCTTGTACTATAGAAGGTGTAATGATTGTTAGTGTTACTGACAATACTGAAAACACATTTACAGATAAATAAAAGTATTTTGGAATCCAGCAAAAGCAAGGTAAGAAATCTTTAATTTTCTTAAACTATTATAGCACACATGTGATACTTTCAGTTTGAGAATATTGGAGCAACTGATTTCATCTCCCGTTTTTATTGGGGTTTGTGTTACTCGATCTTTAGCTTTATTTGTATGTTTTGTAGATCTTGGGTTTTTTTTTCCATAGTGTTGTCTGTTCTTCTTCGCTTTACAGATTCTGATTACCCCTTTGGTATATTCAAACTCTTTTTGAAATTTTTATGGGAATTTTAACCTCTTTTGAGGAGATTTTTTAAGTGTGCCATGCATGGTAACTTTTCCCATTTTATGTATTCCGTTGGTCAATCAGTGTATCTATAATTTAGAATATAAGCAATCAATCAATGAAATGATTTGTCTGTTTAATTTTCCTGATGTCTGGAGTAACGGTTGGAAGCCATGCAAACCTAAAATTTGGTTAGGTTTATGGTGTTTAACGCCACTTACAACAATATTTCAGCTATATCGTGGCGATCGGTTTTATTGGTGAAGGAAACCGAAGTACCCAGAGAAAACTACTGACCTGCCGCAAGTCACTGAAAAACTTTATCACATAATGTTGCATCGAGTACACCTCGCCTGAACGGGGTTCGAACTAACAAGGTTAGTGGCGATAGACAGTAATTGCACAGGTAGTTATAAATTGTCTGAAATCAGGATCAGAAGTCATGCAAACCTAAGAATTAACATTCTGTCAAGACTCATTTCATAAAAAATATTCAGTATTGTGCATTTGAAAATATATTTTATTTATCTTTATTTAAAATGTTTCATCTCATTGTGCTGTAACTTACACTGCTAAACCATAAGTTTACCATAGTCATAGGTATCTCACATACATGTAAGGGCAAAATGCAAGCTTTGAAAAGATTGCAGCAGATTTGAGATATACAGGGATGCATATTTTTTTAAACATTATATCTTAAATGATATAATGCTTAAATATATTTGAGATATACAGGCATGTATATTTTTTTAAACTTTATATCTTAAATGATATAATGCTTAAATATATTTGAGATATACAGGCATGTATATTTTTTTTAGACTTTATATCTTAAATGTATGTATATCTCAAATCTACTAAAAGAACATAAAGCATATTCACTTTAAATGTGGACAGAAAATTACAGCAATCATGTAAATAAATATCGTCCTTGATCTTTTGCAGGAATATATTTCTCAGAGCAATATCACACTGAAAGCTTATGTGAAGGGAATTCTTACATATGTTTTAAATCGTAGATATAATACAGGGGCGCCCCCCTAACATTTTTCACATTAAATACCCCAACATTGTTCGCGCCTCCCTCGGCTCGGCGCCATTCTTTTAAGTGCGCCCCCTAAATTGAAATCCTAGATCCACCCCTGTGATACATGTACTACATGTACAAGAAAGGATATGGTAGTACTCTTATTTCTTGTAGTAAAAATTAAATTGTTTGTACATATTTGTAATTGTACAACTTAAATTTCCTACACATTTAATACACTGTACACTGTACATCCCCTAGTACCACAGGAAACAGTTGAACACTAAATAGTCTTACTATGATAAGAAAGCTTAAATATTTATAGTCAAAAATTCCAACAATATCAATAAAAACAACCAACCATTTCTCACCTCAAGGCATTGAGCACAAAACACTATGACATTGAAAATAAATCTCCTCTCTTAGGACAGGCACACAAATATGGCTGTGTTAAACCGGTTAATGGGATCATTGTTCATTTGAGAGAATATAAATTATTTATCCTTGAGTTATCCCCCTTTGACCTTGTCTCTTGGAGTTGTTGTCTTTGTAAAATGGGTAAGGATAGGTTTATGGTGTTTAACACCACTCTCAACAAATATTTCAGTTATATCGTGGTGGTCCTATATTCGTTGATTATATGTAATTGTAATAATGGAGACGCCAAGAAAACCACTGAATAAATACTGGTGTTTGGTTCCCCACTGTAATATAGTATTAAACTGTTTCGACCCAGCTAAGGGTACTGATCAGATTGCTAAGGCTACCACAACAGTTTTTTTCTCTAAATTTATGATTAAAAATATTTTAATTCATGTTGGTAAATTTCTATATGTAAATATGTCATTGAATACCTATAAAAGAAAATAAACAAATCGTTGTTGCCAAACCAAATTTATTTTTAGTTCTTTGGATTGACACAGGAAGTCCAGTGCCTAATATTCCATCAAAATTACGTTGTCTGGCAGATAAAAATAAAATACTTTTGACGGAATGGAAATGATTCAAAACAAGCGTATTGGCCCAGTGGTTTAGAGTAGAAGATTGAAAACAGACAACACCCTTTTTGACATCTTTGGGGCTCTTGCTTATTTCATGTATCTCCATTCAACAAAAAAAAACACAACTTTCTAGGACCATCCAATGAACAGTCCTACACAGTTTGGTGTCCATTGGTCCTGTGGTTGCAGAGAAGATTAAAATGTAAGTTTACATACGATGACCAAGTGGACGATGGTGTATGATGACTACGACGTACGTCAAGTGATGGTAATACTTCAAAAACTAAGCTTTGTAGGGGGACCATCATTCAATGAACATTCCTACCAGGTTTGGTTCCAATTGGCTCCGTGGTTTCAGACTGAGAAGAGAAGAGTTAAATGTAAAAGTTATTGACGATACCACCGACGATGACAGACGCCAAGTGAAGGTGAGTTAAAAAAAGAACTTCAACAACAAATTGCATGCTTAACCTTCTTTTGACATTGAAAGGATTTATCTTAAAAGAAACAATATTCATATTAAATCCAAATGGCGAGATGATATAATCAACTACACATCATGACCAATCATTCTACAAAATATGAAAGATATCGGACCAATGACATCAGAGGAATTGGATTCATAAAGTGAAATGGGAAGGACGAACGAATAACAGACGAACAGTCAAAAAGTAAAAAATATATGCCCTCCATACTATCGGGAGGTTATGGTGTTTAACACCACTTTCAACAATATTTCAGCTATATCGTGGCGGTCAATTTTACTGGGGGAGGAAATCAGAGTACCCAGAGAAAACATCTGACCTGTCGCAAGTCACTCACAAACTTTATCACATAATGCTGCACAGTGCTCCAGCTAGAATTTTAAAGGTACAGGGTGCCAGCAAAGGACAGGGCATTTTTTTAATGATAAAAAGGGCACTTAGAGAACTGTATCAATGTCATCACATTCACTTGAAATCCAAATTATAAAAATGAAAATAATTTGTACTTTGGTATCGACGTAAACAATGCACCTTTTTAAAACGTCATCTGTCTATGAAATAGAGCTACGTCCCTTGATTTCGGGATTTTACTTTGCATTGTTGGGGGTACGGAATCTGTGCATGGCTTCCAGACCGACAAAACGACCGCTGCGTCTTCACAAGAGATAGTCGAAGGGAGGTCATGATATTTTTTGAAAAGAATAAGGTCTTGGGAGTTGAAGCAAACAAATTTATGAATATATTTGAAGAAATTTAAAACACAAACAAGACTTGAAGCGAGCGGGGGTAAAACTAGAGGCTCAGTGGGCTGCGCCTGTGTCGCTCACCTTTCATTCTGCTTTGCGAAACTTAATACAGAACCTTCCATAAGTTTCGGTTCATTTGGCCAAACAGTTTCAGAGAAGAAGATTTTTAGAAATTAACCAACCAGAAACAAGAATTGCCTATGGCAGCCATGTTTGTTAACAGATCGGGATGAAATTAGTAATCTTCATAGAGAACCTTCCATAGATGCTTCCTACCAAGTTTCGGTTCAATTGCCTAACCAGGGAAGAAGAATTTTAGAAATCGACCAATCTGAAACAAGAATTGCCTGTAGCAGCCATTTGTGCTAACGAATCGGGATGAAATTAGCAATCTTTATAGAGAACCTTCCATACATGCTTTCTACCAAATGTTAGGTCCTTCGGGAAAGCGGTATCAGAGGAGACGTTTTTTCAGAAATCAACCAATCAGAAACAAGAATGGCCTGTGGCGGCCATGTTTGTCAATGGATCGGGGCAAAATGAGCGATCTTTATAGAGAACCGTCCATAGATGCTTCCTACCAAATTTCAGTTCATTTGGGAAAGTGGTTTCGGAGGAGAAGATTTTTTAGAAATCAACCAATCAAGAATCAACCAAGAAAAAAATAAAATAATCTAAACAGGCAGCATATAGCCAGTCAATGGTGTTTGCAATTAATATTTCGCATGCACAATAGCGACCCTACATCACAAGGTGTGGAAAATAGAAATATGTTGCTCTCGTGTAATGCGTATTAACTGCATTACATGTAAACTGTATGATTCTGTTTGATAAAGTCCGTAAACTAGAACAGGAAAAAAATATACACTTGAGTGACATATATTAATAGTGTTGTAATAACAGATCGTGAACGTGATGTAGAAGTTTTAAAGAATGTCAAGGTATATTTTAAATGAGGTTGAAACAACTCGCCATTTGATATCAAGTCGGTTGTATTTCATTTTGACGATTTTAATTACGGAAGACGATCACAACCATATTTATTTTTAACAATTGCAACTCAGCTGGTTTTTTTTTCATAACCTAAAATAAAATGAAAAAATATATATCACACTGTCGGAACAGTTCCAGCATTCAATAGACAAATCGTAGAAATATGTAAAAGAATTATAAGAGACTATAATTAAAACAGTATCTGTAGCACAAATATATAAAACAATCTTATATCAATACATTACATACATATATATACAAAATCAACATTATTTACAATAATAAACATTTCTTCTTTCATTTAAAATTAAATTACAGGTTTTGGCGCATATCCTTATCATATTAAAATCTGGGAATAAAAACACTAGTTTCTGATTATCAATTTATATCGAAGACACCTCAACATGAGCAGGACTCAAACTCTCAACTTTAGTGGTGATAGGCAATGATTGCACCGGTAGGTGTAAATTTAACTTTCATACAATCACGATCATAATGGGCCCCGCACGAATACTATCAATGCAGGCACAAAAATTAAACTGTAAATGAGGAAAATTGTTTTGTAAATAATAACTTATAAAAGTTATAGTTGCAGAAAATTTATTCATAAGAATCATAAAACAAATATATTTATAATAAAATAAAACAATAGATGTATAATATTTAAAAAATAAAACAAAACAAAATTCATCTTAACAAAACAAGTCTTCTCAGCATCAAGGCAGTTGTCCGTTTTTTCTTCTTTTTTCTGTTTCTGTCTGAAAAATAATTAAAATATACAAGATTACACTTACTGATTATATTCATGATTAGAAAAACTAGATGTTCTCAGGAGCCTGTAATCGCTCACCTGGTTTTTAATTTTACTTCTAAATTTCATAGGACAATTTCAGCTGATTCTTTTCTTTTTTCCCATTTGAAATTTCTGCTAATGGTAATGGCAGCCATCTTGGATCAAAGATCATTTCAGCTCAAGCTGCTATGCAGAATATTTTAAGGTGATTTTTTCTCTCTCAAAAGATGCAAAGTCGGTATAAATCGGTTGAAAAAAAATTCACACAAAAACCAAAATATATGTTAAACTACCAACATTGCCATGATGTAGCTGCTGTTAAAATTTGAGCTCATTCTGAGTTATAGTGAATTAAAAAATTTCAGCCAATCAGAAGCAAGAATTTCCCATGGTAGCATGGTTGTTTTCCAATCTGGACCAAACGAGGAAACTTTATACAGAACCTTCCATATGTGCTTCCTACCAAATTTCAGTTCATTTTGGAAAGTGGTTTCGGAGGAGAATATTTTTTAGAAATCAACCAATCAAGAATCAACCAAGAAAAAAATAAAATAATCTAAACAGGCAGCATATAGCCAGTCAATGGTGTTTGCAATTAATAATTCGCATGCACAATAACGACCCTACATCACAAGGTGTGGAAAATAGAAATATGTTGCTGTTGTTTAATGCGTATTAACTGCATTACATGTAAACTGTATGATTCTGTTTGATAAAGTCCGTAAACTAGAACAGGAAAAAAATATACACTTGAGTGACATATATTAATAGTGTTGTAATAACAGATCGTGAACGTGATGTAGAAGTTTTAAAGAATGTCAAGGTATATTTTAAATGAGGTTGAAACAACTCGCCATTTGATATCAAGTCGGTTGTATTTCATTTTGACGATTTTAATTACGGAAGACGATCACAACCATATTTATTTTTAACAATTGCAACTCAGCTGTTTTTTTTTTCATAACCTAAAATAAAATGAAAAATTATATATCACACTGTCGGAACAGTTCCTGCATTCAATAGACAAATCGTAGAAATATGTAAATCCGCTATCCCTATTAAGTTTGTCCTCATAATCTTCATATACTTTTGTGATTTAAAATAAGACAATGATATGAAGATTATAACAACAAACTTCAACACATTTAGCAATTCAATCAATTCAATTCAATATTTTATTTAAGTCTCATCTCTCAATTACAGGTCATAATACACACACAAAACAATCATACAACAATAAATTAGAGAGCCATTCTTTAAAGAATTATAAGAGACTATAATCAAAACAGTATATATAGCACAAATATATAAAACAATATTATATCAATATATTGCATACATATATATATAAAATCAACATTATTTACAATAATAAACATTTCTTCTTTCATTTAAAATTAAATTACAGGTTTTGGCGCATATCCTTATCATATCAAAATCTGGGAATACAAACACTAGTTTCTGATTATCAATTTATATCGAGGACACCTCAACATGAGCGGGACTCAAACTCTCAACTTCAGTGGTGATAGGCAATGATTGCACCGGTAGATGTAAATTTAACTTTCATACGATCACGATCATAAAGGAGCCCCGCACGAATACTATCAATGCGGGCACAAAAATAAAACTGTAAATGAGGAAAATTGTTTTGTAAACAATAACTTATAAAAGTTATAGTTGCAGAAAATTTATTCATAAGAATCATAAAACAAATATATGTATAATAAAATAAAACAATAGATGTATAATATTTAAAAAATAAAACAAAACAAAATTCATCTTAACAAAGCAAGTCTTCTCAGCATCAAGGCAGTTGTCCGTTTTTTCTTCTTTTTTCTGTTTCTGTCTGAAAAATAATTAAAATATACAAGATTACACTTACTGATTATATTCATGATTAGAAAAACTAGATGTTCTCAGGAGCCTGTAATCGCTCACCAGGTTTTTAATTTTACTTCTAAATTTCATAGTACAATTTCAGCTGATTCTTTTCTTTTTTGCCATTTGAAATTTCTGCTAATAGTAATGGCAGCCATCTTGGATCAAAGATCATATTCAGCTCAAGTTTCTATGCAGAACATTTTAAGGTGATTTTTTCTCTCTCAAAAGATGCACAGTCGGCATAAATCGGTTGAAAAAAAAATATATGTTAAACTACCAACATTGCCATGATGTAGCTGCTGTTAAAATTTGAGCTCATTCTGAGTTATAGTGAATACAAAATTCCAGCCAATCAGAAGCAAGAATTTCCCATGGTAGCCATGTTTGTTTTCCAATCTGGACCAAACGAGGAAACTTTATACAGAACCTTGCATATGTGCTTCCTACCAAATTTCAATCAACTAAGGCAAATTGTTTTAGAGAAAAACAAATTAATTGGTCAATCACAAACAAGAACTGCTTTGGTGGCCATATTAGAACTTTGTCTGAATGGCATGGAATATGGAAATCTTGCACAGGACATCCCATACAACTTTCCTATAAAGTAACAATTCATTGTGTCTCCTAGTTTCAGAAGAGTAGATATAAAAAAAAGAGGGTGAGGCGTTAAATGCACAATTGGCCCCACATTTTATTAAAAAATAATGCTTGACATAGAATAAAAACAATTTACTAATTTAATTGTTATATAAAAAAAATTTCAAAACATATATCTTTCCGTGAAATTGGGTGCGCTATGACGTCATAATGATATCATAATTAGACGGGTAATGCTAAAAATGGACTATAAACGACATATTCAATGTACATTTTAGCTATTTTATATACCTCCACAGTCTTCCACCTACACCAAATTGAGCAGTTGTTTTGAGTAAAGAGGGTTAATGATTGTATCAAAATATTTTGTTGGTGGAGGATTGTGGAGGTTGTTAAATATTAATTTATTTATAACCTCGGCCAGACCCTTAAAATCAATATGTTCACTCTTCTGATTGTATACTAGTATATGAGACCATTATGTATATTTACACAATCTCTGTACATTTTATGATTCATTTCAAGTAATGAAATTCATCAGTAAATAACTTATGTTTCTGTAAATAATTGTATTTATTTTAAATAGAGTTTGTGTACATTGAAACCAGGAGAAAAACGCAATGCATGCAGTCCGGCGTCAATACGATAAAAGAACTGGTGACTATAAGTGTCATATATGGCCCCATATTTAATGAATCATTATCTTAGAAAATACTTGATTAAAATTTGATGTGTTTTATTTTATAGACGACATCATACTTTTGATGTTAAAACTTGTTTCCAACAAAATCGACACGTATTTGACGTCATTGTGACGTTATGAGCGTTATTTTTTTTTGTATTTCGTGGAATTTTGCCCGCGATATTTCGACGGTTTTTGAAGAAATTGAGCACCTCCGCATCGTGCACCAGAAACATATTTTACCAGATTATTAAAATAAATAAAACACAAATACTGTTGAAGTATTTTTTTGGTGCACGAGGTGTTAAATTTCTTGAAAAATGACGGGAAAATGTTCAAATATTAAAGGACGAAGTCCTTCTAACGGTAAGCTGTTCGATTTTTCCTTCTATATTGATAGCCAAAAATCTGCTCACCGGAAGTTTAAAAATTAGATCAATTGATAATTTAGAAACGCAAAAGTAATCTATTTCAATGAAAAATACCCAATTCTTTGATTATTAACTCTATGCAAAATCGAAATAAACTTTTAATAAAATTGTAATAAAAAAAATCTCTTTCTTCGAAACTCCCGATGGAAGAGCGGCGTAGGTAAAATGAACGCCATAGCAAATCGGCTACACAGTTCATTCAAAATAAAAGATAATAGCCTCACCGGACGCAATTACCAACGAAATAAAAAGTATATCACCTAATTGTTCCTTCAAAACATGAATTAAAAAAATGCTTTCATAAATAGATACCCCGCTAAATTACTCGTGTTTTAGGAGAAAATTATTCATGCGCAGTTGTTGAATGTTGCAGACGACGGGTTTTCATATTTGTAAACAGAAAACGATCGACAATTGCACTTGGAATCTATCGCTAAAATTAATTGAGGTACGCATATTTTGTTATCTTATGCCTGTAATTGGAAAGAATATGACATAGCCAGAAATTATGGGTCCTTTGCTCATTTGCATATCTAAGATGGCGACGCCGGGACGTCTGCAATTTTCATATGATCTATATAGACAATATCATTCATAATTGCATGTGTGTCATTTTCTGAACTTGAAAATGATACATTGAATCAAGCTGAATTAAATGAAATAAAAATTAATAAAAACAATTAAATATTCGAGGTTCCTGGACTAAATGAAAATCCGAGGTGACGAACCCTTTTTTGGCCTTTAGAGTCTATGTAAAAATGTCTGAAATACATGAAACTGGTGGCGTGTGACACCAAATTTAACAATGAATGACATTTGGCGACATATTTTCTGAAATTAATTTAGATTCCTCAATAATATATGTAATTATATTAACTAACCTTATATTTCTAGCTTCTAAACTCGGGGTTCCCACATTAAATATAATATGATAATTGTTGCATGATCGCGATATCAAAGACATGTCTAAAATCGTTACAAAACAAAAATATTTGAATTTTGACAGAAGAAAAACTTTGCGGAAATAAACAATAACTTTTAATTTTCGAATCATTGACGGACACATTGAATTTCCGTACTATAGGCTATTTTTTGACAAATCTAATAAACGATCCATCAAGCTTGAAACTGCAGTCACGTGATCAAAATCTAATTTAAATATGATGAATATTTATGAGGAAAGTACCCTCAATTTCTGGATATGATCTCCTGGTTCTATGCATATGTAGAACTCATTGAAATTAAAACAAAAACAGTCAATATAATACATTTTCCTTACCTTGATCTATCCCAAAATGTCAAAATCCGTGATGTACCTTATTCATTGAAGAGTCCAAGGAATTCCGAATGCAAACTGGCACACATTTATACAAAAACCTAGATTAGCTGATCAAAAGAAAACAAATATGTGATTGAGTTTGTCAGTGATTTGCAACAGATCTGTCGTTTTCTCCAGGTACTCCAGTTTTCTCTACAAATAAAACTGACCGCCACATATTTAACTGAAATATTGTTGAAAGTGGCACTAAACACCATAACACTAACCTTAACCCTACAAAAATGTATTTATATAAATATATATATATATATATATATAGAAGTGTAGAAGATTGTGCAACGATACCGATAAAGATGTTACAAAATATATATTAACAAAATTTTCAATCAAAAAATGACCTTCCTCAGTGGCAGACACACACTGAGGAAGATCATTTGTTGATAGAAAATTGTGTCAATATATTTTTTGTAACAATGATAGACACCGAGGAAGGTCATTTGTTTTATCGAAAATTTTGTCAATATATTTTTTGTAACATCTTTATCGATATCGTTGCACAATCTTCTAGACTTCTATAATTTTTTTGTTTGTGCTGCATCATCATTTCCTGACGATCCGTTACTCGTTAAGTTCTCTGGTTGGTAGATTCCCTTAGACTTTATATATATATATATTATAGGATTAAACACATTTTTTCCGGAGTTTATTGATGCATAACCTGGACCAATTCACTCACAAACAAATAAAATTTCGGACTTTTATGTAAGTTTGTGAGTGACTTGGTCTAGGTTATACATCAATAAACTCCGGAAAAAATGCGCTTAATCCTTATAATTCTGTAACTAAGTTTTTTGTTTCATTTGTTTTGAAAATTTACCTTTGGGGATCCCCAGTACGCACACATAGATATATTCCATTGGCATTGATGTGTGTCGGCCATGCATAGCAAAATGAACTAATCTGATTGTTTTCCTACTTTAAGCTAGACGGTGATGTAATTAAGTTACTGATATTTTCCAATTTGATGGCATTTTGCATTTAGCTACTCAAACAAGTAAAATGCCCACAAAATCGTAAAATAAATCAGTAACCAGCTTGTGTCAATCAGCTTCCCTTGTAAACAACGTAACAGGATGACGATATATTACAAAAGTCAAAGTCGATAGATGGTTGTCTTAAGTATTTTTTCCGGATATGTTTTTTTATGTCAACAATACTAGCTTTTTTTTCATTGGCATTTATTTTTGTATGTCATATCTAACAATAATTGTCGATTATTAACAATAAACATTGTTTATTTTATCTTTTTTTTATTATCGGGAATCCAAGCCGCTATTTTATTTACATTACGAAAAAAGTAGTCCGGTGAACATCGTCTATCGAAAGATAAACTGACAAAACCCCGCCTCCATAAGCGCCTATACCCAATCAGAGTATAGGATTTCCAATTATGTAAATCATATAAGAATTATATATGCATATATTCCATCGTTCATATTATAGGAATGATAATTTTTTTGTTACAGATGTATTTTAGAACAAACAATTGTCTTAATTACTGGACATTTTAAGTGTGAGTTAGTATTGTTTATTGACGAGAGAAAAATTTGACATACACCGTTATTTATGCATGATATCAGCTTCATGTATGTATTCATATTTGACTTATTATAATGACCTAGCTAATAGGTGTCTCTTCTTTGTTATAGCTATGAGATGTATCACATTACTATCAATATTATTTCAGTTTCAATGTTAGATGAAACTCATGGATTTGTCAAAAGTCACCAACAAACTTATCACATACACCTTGCCACGGGCGCGAATGGAACTCAGTTTCAGTGATTTTAGTCGATGACATCATATATGTTGTCAATCAAAATTCCATATGATTACGGTCATGGCATTGCTTGAAATAACTCTGGAATATATTTATATTTATAAATTTACATAATGAGCAGTCTAATATTCTTATATTCAACGCATGACAATATTTCAGATATCACCATTGACCACTCACAAGTTTTACGAATTGTTTGTGATGCTCCAATGACAACAGAACAGACAACCGAAAAGATAGAAACATCTGATGCACCGCAAAGTTCCCCACAAACGCCTGTTTCGGAGAATTCAATCACAATCAGCTCAAACATAGATTCTACATCTACTGTTACAACGACAAATGTTGAACATCAATCGATAACTACTACTACAGACACGACAGCAGGTAAAAGTCTAGTTACAAGTGCACTAAGTCATGACATGTTAAAGCTAAAGATACACATACATGCAATATTGAATAATAATTTTAGATTGGAATTTCCAAAACTTAATAAGTGAATTCTAAATTTTTAAAAGGAACACACCTTGTTAAGAACTAAATGTATATTGTGCAAACTGTGGTCAGATTTCTTAATCAAGTTCAGCTTCATTTGTTTGTAGGAGGTATCATGCCTTATTTACGTTATTTGTGCTTGTTTGCGCATAGCGGTATCCAACACATATTGTGCTGTGTTGTTTGATGTGCTCCATTCTTGATTGTCCCTTCTGTTTTCTCTAACATTTATTTTCTACTCTTTGACATGGTTGATGTACCTTGGTAATTAATCTTAAAAATACATATTTTGGTTGTTTTAATCTTTTGCTTGGTATTTTATTGACCTTCGATGGCCTTTTTCTACTTGTGGCAATATTTGTTTATAATATATTTATGGACCGCATCAATGAGACATTTAACCGTGATCTCTTAAAAAGTTTATATTCCGATACCGAGATCTTGTCGAAATATATTCCGTCTCTGCAGAAATGATTATAAGCGATGCATTTTCATATAGTGAAAATGTATAAAGATAAAGAAGTCAAGAAAAATGTCAAAAATATTTTTTTATCAATGTGTGACGTAAAAGTGTTTTTGACATTTACATTCACTGAATATCGTACTGTTTTGACAACTTTTTACCTATTTTGTTCCTGTATTTAAATACTGTTATAGTGACAGCCGAAGACTTTGAGCCGTAATGAGAGCGGGAGGTTTTGGCCCTTTAAAATCTGATTCAACCCACCATTTCTTTTGAAATGCCTGTACCAAGTCAGGGTCTTAACGGTTTTCACAGTTTTCCGGTTGTTGACTGATTTTGTCTGTCTATATAATTATGAGTTTTGACTTTCCCTTTGTAAGATTGTTCGGAGTTCGGTAATTTTGTTATTACCCTTATTTACTATAGCCATGCCCAATGTCACTGCTGATGGAATTTGTTTTCCCGAGATCATTGCAACTTGGTAGCTTTATTTAAGCATTTATGAATAACGAAATTAAGGACAACATACCGGCTAGGCCGTCACACGGGTTAACAAGGTCCTCATCTGCTACTACACGGAACAGGGTAGCAAATGATATATGCGTTCCACGAAAAATCCTACGGAATAGCCCCGATTTATCTTACGTTCAACCAGAGGGTAATTATTATTTCAAAACTTCAGATTCGTATCAAATTTTAAGATCTTGTTCTATTAATATTTCGGACTGTCTTAAATCTGCAGGTATTTGTGACTCTTCTCCATGCATTACTACTTGCAAAATAAAAACTGAGAAAAATAATACTTGTAAAACAAGCATCATGCTAATAACTTCTCCTGAATTTACAAGTAATTTAACTGGAAAATCTTACTACACCAAATCGTTTGACCCTCTGGACTGTTCTACTACAAATGTCATTTACGGCATAGAATGTACACTCTGTGGACTTTTGTATGTTGGTGAAACTCGTCAAACATTGCGAAGTAGGATGAGTCAACATCGATACAGGAATTTGTATAATCATTTCAATCAACCGGGTCATAACCGCTGTTTGACGATGAAAGTTCGAATCATCGAGAAGATTTATCATCATACAAACAGTCTATGCTTAGTACACCTTACCGTGCCGATAGAGAGTCGTTTTGGATTAAATAGTTAGGCACGAATTAGACACTGCAATGCCTTACGGTTGCAATGATAACATCAAAGGAGTGGGAAATTTGTCAAGTCCTGGATGCAACGAAATCAACGTGATGAGCCTTTTTAATACTATTCCATGAACTAAACGTAGCCATGGTCATAAAAGAATTCGACATCCTAATGTTAAAAAGTCCTCTAAACCAAGAACGTTACAAGATACTTTTAATGATTTACTTTCCAATATACAGAAACCTCTTGGAATTCATCACATTCGTACAATCTTATTTTCACTAACTGTAAACTATCTCAAAGATCTTAGGGATTTTGGACTTGACATAGGAGGCGTAGATCCTTTTTCTCCTAAGTACAGATTGTCTAGTAGTATATGTGACGTGGCGTCCTTTCGTCTTTTTAAACCAGTTCGATCTTAACCTCTTCATGATAATAACAGAAAATTCCTCCAGATTCCGTTTGCTAACAAAGGAATCGATGCTATTAACATCATCAACATTCTTAATAGAAAAGAGGTCGTAAAAGAAATTCCACCATATTTCAAAAACCAATCTGTTCCCATTGTCTCCTATAGCTACACTAACAGCATTGGCCGTAAAATTTTCAACTACAAAGAAGCATTGCAAGATATTAACATAGAAGAGTACCTTAAGAACTCTCTGACTAGTGCCTGCTCCCACTCTCCTTTTCAATACAACCTATCAGGACATGTAATCACTGGTGATCTGAATATCTTTCAACCTGAGAGTCTCCGAAAGGTGATTTCTCATGGTCCTAAATTCAGAGAACCTCAACACATCAATTGGAAAATAATTTCAAGATAATTATGGATGCTGTTGAAGATTATGCCAGAAGGTGGAAAAAGAGAGAAGTAGACCAAGATCATGAGTTAGAGTCCTTGTCAGACTGGGTTAGAACAATTAGGTCTCTAGTACAAGTTCGGATTCACAAACTCAAACAATGTGTTAATAGTCGAACTAAGTCTGTATTTAAAGACCAAGAAGCTGTTAAGTGTCTTTCCTCTCTTCATGACAAATATGTTATCGTTCCCGCGGACAAGACTTCCAACAATATCGTGTTTGTATGTAAATCATATTACTTCGAATGCCTAATCAAGGAATTAGGCATAAATAGCAACACCTCTAGTAATACCACATACAAACCAACTACGTTCGACAAAGATGAAATCCTAGCTAACCACAGATCATTCATGACCTCTTTAAACATTCCCTCTGGTAAAGAGTCTGAGGATTTACCCTATTTATATTGGATACCTAAACTCCATATGACCCCATACAAAGAAAGGTACATAGCGGGATCATCAACTTGTTCGATGAAAGAATTGTCTATTCACCTGACAAAGATTCTGTCTGCAGTAGAAGAGGGACAATCGAAATATTGTGAAACTGTTTACTCGCGTAGTGGCATAAATCACATGTCGATTTTGAAAAACTCTAAAGATATTTTGGATAACCTGAAATCAAGATCTTTCTCTCAGGTATCCTCCATCAAAACCTTTGATTTTGCAACTCTATATACCACCCTACCGCATGTCAAATTAAAAACCCGCTTAAAAGAAACAATTCATAAACTTTCAGTCATAGAAACTATGACTCAATATTGGTTGTGTTAGGCTACAATTCCACATATTTTTCAAACAAAATTCAAAAAAGTAAGACATGCTACTCCGAGGAACAAGTGATCAGTATGCTGGAGTTCCTCATCGATAACATATTTGTCTCCTTTGGAGGGACACTGTTTCAGCAGGTCGTCGGCATACCAATTGGGTACGAATTGTGCCCCTCTTCTAGCCGATTTATTTTATATACTCATATGAGTCGGAGTTTCTTCAAAAGATTGTAAAAGATAAGAAGATTCATGAGGCTAGAACCTTTTATTTCGCATACAGGTATATTGATGACGTTTTATCTATCAATTATTCTAGATTTGCAGAATTTCTTCCATTGATATATCCTCCAGAGCTGGAAGTTAATGAAACGACAGATACAGCTTGGTCCGCATCATTTTTGGACTTATACCTCGAATTTGACGACAGTGGTCAAATCAATACTAAAATTTGAGCTATATCATGGCAACCAGTTTTAGTGGTGGAAGAAGCCGGAGTACCCGGAGAGAACCACCGACCATGGACAAGCAATACTAACATTTACTTCAATTTTAAAATCACAAATTTTCCAAATATGTGCAGCAATATACCAGCTTCTCCTGCATATGGTGTTTACATCTCGCAATTGATTCGCTATGCAAAGGCCAGTAGCAATTATTCTGATTTCCTGAAACGTCATCTTCATCTGAGAAACAGGCTACTGGACCAGGGCTATACAAAGACTCGCCTTATTCGATCCCTTAAAAAGTTTATATTCCGATACCAAGATCTTGTCGAAATATATTCCGTCTCTGCAGAAAAGATTATAAGCGATCGATTTTCATATAGTGAAAATGTTTAAAGATAGGTTGTCAACAAAAATGTCAAAAATATTTTGTTATCAATGTGTGACGTAAAAGTATCTTTGACATTTACTTCTCTCAGTTTGGTGCTGCTTTTGACAACTGTTTTACCTGTTTTGTTCAAATAGTGTTATAAATACTGTTATAGTGACAGCCGGAGACTTTGAGCCGTAATGAAAGGGGGAGGTTTGGCGCTTTAAAATCTGATTCAACCCACCATTTCTTTAGAAATGCCTGTACCAAGTCAGGGTCATTACGTTTTCACATTTTTCTGGCTGTTGACTGATTTTGTCTGTTTATATACTTATGAGTTTTGACTTTCCCTTTGTAAGATTGTTCGGAGTTCGGTAATTTTGTTATTACCCTTATTAACCTTTCCAAGAACATATATTTTCTGAAACGTACATGATTCCTCTACGTTCTGTAAAAATTTCAGGGCATGGTTAAAATCTTGCAGTGAAATGCCAGGCTACGGAAAACACCTACTCTAAAAATAGCTCGGTCATCCCCCAGTATGTATAGGTCATGCATCAAATCCTCCAAATGTAGGCTCAAAATAATCCCTATATATTTTACGCCAATTATCAATTTTAATTATTCGATTTCACTCAGTAGTTTTCACAATACTACAAAGCGAAAGGAACTGTTATCTTTAAAAGGGACTACTTTCGTGTATGTTCTAAGCTCTGATTGGTGAATTAGTGGTTTGACACCTTATATGTCGTTCGTCATCCTTAGTAGTAGGAAAAGGACAAAATCATCTAACACCCTTATATCAAAATATTAAAAGCTGTTATTTTGAATACAACACAGAAACGTAGTACCTGTTAATTCTACCAAATCAGGCACCTTCCCTCCAGGGTATAATTACCACTTCCTCCCTCCAGGGTATAATTACCACTTCCTCCCTCCAGGGTATAATTACCACTTCCTCCCTCCAGGGTATAATTACCACTTCCTCCCTCCAGGGTATAATTACCACTTCCTCCCTCCAAGGTATAATTACCACTTCCTCCCTCCAGGGTATAATTACCACTTCCTCCCTCCAGGGTATAATTACCACTTCCTCCCTCCAGGGTATAATTACCACTTCCTCCCTCCAAGGTATAATTACCACTTCCTCCCTCCAGGGTATAATTACCACTTCCTCCCTCCAGGGCATAATTACCACTTCCTCCCTCCATGGTATAATTACCACTTCCTCCCTCCAGGGTATAATTACCACTTCCTCCCTCCAGGGAATAATTACCACTTCCTCCCTCCAGGGAATAATTACCACTTCCTCCCTCCAGGGTATAATTACCACTTCCTTCCTCCAGGGTATAATTACCACTTCCTCTCTCCAGGGTATTATTACCACTTCCTCTCTCTAGGATATTATTACCACTTCCTCTCACCAGGGTATAGCTACCAATTCCTCCCTCCAGGGTATAATTACCACTTCCTCCCTCCAGGGTATAATTACCACTTCCTCCCTCTAGGGTATAGCTACCACTTCCTCCCTCCAGGGTATAATTACCACTTCCTCCATCCAGGGTATAATTACCACTTGTAACATGAATGCATTATCTTCCTTTGATCTTTTTAATGGTTTATATACCAGAATGTAAGCAACAGCTAAGAACAATGAAAAAATACACGCAAATACGAGATATTGCATACTTTATATCTGGGCTGTAGTTTGATTACTTTCAGAGAGCCGTGCAATAAGCAACGACTTAGATGTGATATTGCATGGACTCATATATATATATATATATATTACTCCTACATGTAATAGGTATACTATTGTATGGGTGTTTATATGCACCAGTGAATAACAGTAAACAAATAGTTAACGTACATTGTGTATCACCGTGGAGTCATTCAACGGTTTAAAGATATTTAATTTGTATATGCTTGCCAATTTATATTGTGCATTGCTTCTTCGTCCTTATCAACTTCCGGGTTGACCTGCGAGACAACATAAAACGTAGAACATGATATTTCTGATATGCACGATATTAGTGATTCTTCAACTGTATAAAGGTAAGACGATTTGCTACAACTATCACCATCATTCGTAAAACATTAATGTCTATTCAGTAGGGGCTAAAGTAGATATACATTTCCATTCGCTGGTATCAATGTAAATATGACATTTCTTAAACAAGAACTTCCTCGGTAAAGGTCGACAAAATCGCAAACCGTTAGTAATATTACTCACTCTTTTCTTAAGCTTCAATAACTAAACATTAAAATACAAACGTAGATACTTAATTTGCTGTGGACGACGGATGTGAGGTACACACTCAAAGGCAAAAATAAACAAGTCACATGACTTATGTCGTCGGTAGCAGGAAAGCCAAACGTCAGCCGCCGAAACTGATGGTGATATTGATCGTAATTTGAAAAATGCAGAGCAATATAGTTAAAGGGATCATCCTTACACATTCGTATACCTAAATATACACTGACCACATACTATTCTGAAATGATTAGGGTGTAGAATAACATATCTATGCTCATTATTGAAGACCCTACAGTGACTGTAAAAGTAAGAACATATAATGTAACAAACAGTAGTAAAGGCCGTGGTATTCATAGTTTCATTCTTAATAGACAAATGATTTGATTGCTGAACAATACATTGGATAGGGCCTTCAGCTAAAAGTGTCCGTATCGTAAATATATGTTTTGGTCATGTAATATGTCCATGTTTTATTCCATCATTTTCCATTTTCCAACATGTTATCATCTTGTCTGTCATGAAGACTAGTTAATTGATGTTTATCACCAAATAATATTAATGCAAACGTAGATATCACATTCCTGTGCACACGAAGCGTTTCATGATTAACCTTCATCAGGTGCGATTGGAATGACAAATAATTTATAAGAATCTAGAATAATGGCCTATAATAAACAGAACCTACTTGGCTATTAGTCACTTATTTACAGTCTTTTACTGATCTTTGAACTCGTTGTGTTTACGTCATTTTAGTTTCTGTGAAAGTGGTCTTTTGGGTTATAGCGATATCATACAAGTTCTTTGCTCATTATTTTTTCTTTGCCGTCTAACACAACGGGCTGGAATCCCATTAATCGGTATTATGCTACCACATCTCTATGTCTGTCCCTCACACCAGGTTTTAGATTCTGTCTGGTCACTGTCCTACTTGTTTCTGTATTGAACAGGTTGAGGTTTGTCAACGGAATAGTTCGTGTTGTTAGCTATTTTGTCATTCATTACTGTTTAGCTGTATATTCTCAGTATTACTTTATTTTGTATTTTCATTTATAGGTATAGCAACAGTGGTACCAGATCCCTGCCCGTCTGATATTAAAAACAGTGACATAGGTAAATACATATCTAACGAACCCATTCTTTCTTTTAGTGTTTATTTCATTTTGAATACTGAAAACGGAGCATGCAATATGCATGACTACCCGATAATACTAATTGAAAAGTGAAATATGTTGTAAAAAACTATAGAAATGATGAATATGAAGCGTAGTAGTTGCTATTAAATTGTCACATGTCAAGACAATGTACATTTTAATTTGTATTATATATTTGTGAGATAGTTTATGTTTCTTTATCCGGAGATCTATCATGCACTTACATTTAACAACAAATTGTATTCGGTCACCTCGGGTTAAGAGAGAATCTTAAATGGAACCTTTTAATTCTTGATTCTTAATTTCTGATTCTACATCCTTAATTCGTAACTCATACGTACTATAGACTTACGTGGTAAACTTTTCATTTACTAAGGTTCTACACAGGAGTCAGCATGTGTTCCACAGGGACACCAAAGTCACAAACTAATATATATTACGAAAAAGATTAGACCTAGTAGTAGTAATATTATACATTTTTATAGAGTCAATTTAACTTATTTTCTACAATACCTCAACGCTATGATATAGCGATAGTTGGATTACCTAACAAGTTTATCAGGTGCTTGACCATGGTCGGTGGATCTCCCCGGGTACTCCGGCCTCTTCCAACACTAAAACTGGTCGCCATGATATAGCTGAAATATTGCTGAAAGTGGCGTTAAAACACCAAAAATGAAAACAGATCAATTAGAAAGAGTGCTTCATCTGTTCAGTGGATCATCAAAAAGTGTAAATTTGAATGTGAAATACATTGATCTATCTAATGCTTCTATTGATAGTTGCTGTTTTCAATTTACAATTAATAAACAAATTAAATGTTAACGATGAACCACTATAGTCAAACCATATAAGTAAATGTAAACAATACAGTATTTGGACTGATTCCAACTATATATCATTATCAAATAAATATGGATAACATGCCATAATTAATGCAATAGTTATATCATTATCTGTTTTAATTACTTTCTTACAGTGGCTGATATGTGTCAGTCAAGCTGTGCAACAGAAGCAGCAAATTCTGGAGGTCCCATAGTAGACCGTGTTGTATTACGTATAATGACCCAACAGGATGACTGCATATGTCGGGTAACGTTGGACAATCAAAAAGAAAACCCGGTAGATGTAGGTTGGAGCAAATATGATGGCTTTATTACATCAGCACCAGAGAAAGTTGATTGTGGACTTGCAGTTGACATAAATCATATACCTGATATTTCTACAGAAAATGTAATAGCTCCTATTGAATGTCTTGTGAACGATACACTTCGTCACACACCACTGTTTCAAAAGAGTTATCTGCAATTTAGATCTAGGATGATTAATGGAGACTTTATCAGAGGCTTCTGTATACGGATAATACGAGGTAAGGCATCATTACAAATTGTGAATCTGAAAAAAAAAATCATAAACCAATAATTTTCGTTCTCCAGCCACTAGCTATTAATAATACCTCGCATAGCTTGACAAAATATCGAATAATCTATTCGAGTTTACATCATTAAGGGGATAGTCCTTATTATATAAGTACGCTGAAGAAACAAATCATACACCATCAGAAATCCCCAATCCCAACCGCGATAAGATGTCTATCCACACAAAAGATGATCTATTATATGAAATGTTTGGTAAAGTACATGTTTATTTTCCAAATAACGCATTTAAACAATCGAATCAGAATGATGTGATTGCCTAAATAAATGCATAAGTATATATATATATATTAACAATATAAACGAACGTCTGCAAGATATCTACAAAATTCAAAGCCTAAAGTGGCGAGGGAAACAACGTCAGAAATTATTTAGGGATTGTATCAACCCGAACAAAAATATACCATCAGAATCATCTGTCACTTCTGGGGAAACGACAAGGCGGAAACGAAGATTTTCAAGGCACATAGAAATTAATAGAGACCAAAATGACACAGTCGGCAATTTGTCATCAACAGATCTAAAACCTTATGAAATTCGCATACTCTCTAAGGGACTTAGTTTCTGTCTCATCCCTAGCAAAATCAATGAAGAGCAACTATCAGCTGATCACGACACATTTGCAAGATTTCTTTGAATTAAAGATTATTTCATGGCCAAAGAGAGAGACAAGGGTAGCGCAGTTGTTGTTATGGAAAACGTAGATTATTTAGAGGAGGAAAACAGACAACTGACGGATGAAAGATTTTACAAAAAACTGGACTCTGACCCCACGAAAGAATTCAGCACTAGAATAACCCAGGAGTTAACAATTATGAAAGAAAATAGTCATATTGCCAAGAACACTTTCGATTATTTGAAACCAGACAAACCCAAAGCTGGACGCTTCTATCTATTACCTAAAATTCATAAAGTCAACAACGCCGGGAGACCCATTGTTTCAGCAAATGGGCACCCCACAGAGAAAAATCTCCGAATTCGTCGATTTCCACCTTCGACTTCATGTAGAAGCGTTACCCTCACATTTGAAAGACACCATTGATTATCTTCAAAACTTCCTCCGGGGACCATTCTTGTTTCGATGGACGTTACGTCATTATGCACTAGCATCCCACATAATGACGGTATCGAAGCATGTCGAGAGACCGGGGACCAACGAGCCGTTAAAGAACCACCAACGGAATGTCTTGTCCAGTTGCTAACATTGGTACTGAAGTATAACAACTTTACATTTAATGGAGAGCATTTGCTTACAAGTCAACGGAATCGCTATGGGAACAAAGATGGCACCTTCATACGCCAACATCTTCATGGGGAAACTTGAAAAACTAATCATACAATATGCACCCTACAAACCAATTTCCTCCCTTCGTTTCATAGACGAAGCTGACACGAAGTGGACCGACTCGGAAGAAAACCTTAATCGTTTCTTTGACCATGCCAACAATGTTCACCCCACTATAAAATCCACCCATGAAACATCCAGAAATAACATCTCCTTTCTGGATACTTACACTACCTGTGAAAATGATATTATGTCAACTGACATATACAACAAACCGACAGATAAACATCAATACCTGTCCCCACAGAGTTGTCATCCTAAACATTGCACCAAAAGTATTCCGTACAGCCAAGCTCTCCGAATCAAACGCATATGGTCCAATGAACAAACTACAAAAAAAACGGCTTGGTGAACTGAAATATCATCTGAAAAAGAGGGGTTACAACAATGCGAGCATTAACCATTGCTTTAACAAGGCAAGTGGTATTGATAGAAGAAAAAAAAATCCAATATAAAAAAAAGAAGATGAACAACAGAGTGCCATTTGTCATCATATACCATCCTGCGCTCAGTAAGTTATCCAACATCGTCCGTAAGCACTGGACAACCATACAAAAACACACATAATTGTGCAAAATCTTCAAGGAACCACCCGTTTTGGCTTTCAGGAAACCCAAAAGTTTGAAAAATATCTTGGTGAGAGCTGACATATCCCCTCGATCTGCCTACAATGGTCAGGGCCAAAAATGTGATTCGAGACAATGTATGACGTGCACAAGCATCCAATGCACACAGAAATTCAGTAGCACACATACAGGAGAAGAATTCATCATATACTGCAATGCCAACTGTAAGACGGAACATATTATCTACCTCCTGGAATGTGCAATTTGTGGCCTTCAATATATCGGAGAAACTAAACAACAACTTAGTAAACGCTTGAATGGCCACAGAAGCGATCGGAATTGCAAATCTGACCTTCTACTCAGCAGACATCTCAGATCGACGGGCCACCATGATTCTTTCGGGAAACTGAAGGTCACCATTATTGACCATAACCCCAAGTGGGATGATAAAAGCATACAGGAAAGGGAAAACTTCTGGATTAGAAAACTTAAGACCTTATCACCGAATGGAATCAATGAGAAAAAGTAATATCCTCTCTTGACTCCTTTTTGTTGGTCTCCTCCAGTCGTATTAGGACAAAAAGTTTGCTCAATTGGCCCAAAGTATATATCCTACACTGTGGTAGGCCGTTTTTTTAATGAGTTTGGGTATCATACCGTTTTCAAAAATATTCTTGACAGTGCTATTTGATACATTAACCAATAATGTCTCATTTCTATTTTTATTTCTAATTAAACATTTATTTAAATGTGTAGCCCTATTGTGTATTTATATTATTGTTATTGTACTTTTATTTATTTATATGTGGGATTTTAATTCTTTTATGTATGTATTCTTATATGAGTAACTTCCGGTTCTTTGTCACTTTGTTTTGTGTTCTTGGTGTTGTCTTACAAACCATTTTAGACGTTTATAGTATATTTTACTTGTATAGTATCGTTATACCGCAACGATCCAACACCCCGTGATATTGATCGTTGACTGGTTTTTCAGACGTTGAATATATATATATATATATATATATATATATGTGTTATATATTCCATCGTTCAAATTATAGGAATGATAAAATATTTTGTTACAGATGTTAGCACAAACAATTGTCTTAATTACTGGACATGTTAAGTGTGTGTACGTGTTGTTTATTGACGAGAGAAACATTTGACATACACCGTTATTTATGCATGATATCAGCTACATGTATGTATTCATATTTGACTTATTATAATGACCTAGATAATAGGCGTCTCTTCATTGTTATAGCTATGAGGTGTATAACATTACTATCAATATTATTTCAGTTTCAATGTTAGATGAAACTCATGGATTTGTCAAAAGTCACCAACAAACTTATCACATACACCTTGCCACGGGCGCGAATGGAACTCAGTTTCAGTGATTTTAGTCGATGACATCATATATATTGTCAATCCAAATTCCATATGATTACGGTCATGACATCGCTTGAAATAACTCTGGAATATATTTATGAATATACATTTACATAATGAGCAGTATAAGAAGCAATAGAAACAGATTGTTGTTCTTTGTAAACTTGGAAATATAAAACATAAAAACAGTACTTTCACTTATATTCAACGCATGACAATATTTCAGATATCATCAGTGACCATTCACAAGTTTTACGAATTGACTGTGATGCTCCGATGACAACAGAACAGACAACCGAAAAGATAACAACATCTACTGCACCGCAAAGTTCCCCACAAACGCCTGTTTCGGAGAAATCAACCACAAACAGCTCAAACATAGATACTACAACTACTGTTACAACGGAGAAATCAACCACAAACAGCTCAAACATAGATACTACAACTACTGTTTCAACGACAAATGTTAAACATCAATCGATAACTACAACTACAGACACGACAACAGGTAAAAGTCTAGTTACAAGTGCACTAAGTCATGACATGTTAAAGCTAAAGATACACATACATGAAATATTGAATAATAATTTTAGATTGGAATTTCCAAAACTTAATAAATGAATTGTAAATTTAAAAGCAACAAACCTTCATAAGAACTACATGTATATTGTGCAAACTGTGGTCAGATTTCTTAATCAAGTTCAGCTTCATTTGTTTGTAGGAGGTCTCATGTCTTATTTACGTTATTTGTGTTTGTTTGCGTATAGCGGTATCCACCACATATTGTGTTGTGTTGTTTGCTGTGCTCGTGTTCGTCTTTTGTCTTGTGTGCCAAATGTAGCCAGTTTCTGTGGATTGTCCATTCTTGATTGTCCCTTTTGTTTTCTCTAACGTTTATTTTCTACTCTTTGACATGGTTGATGTACCTTGGTAAGTAACCTTCAAAATACATATTTTGGTTGTTTTAATCTTTTGCCTGGTATTTTATTGACCTTCGATGGCCTTTTCCTACTTGTGTCAATATATTTTTATAATATTTATGGAACGCATCAATGAGACAATTAACCATAATATAGTCTCCTCTACATGCAATTTGTCGTATGCTAAGAGGCAATGCTATGCTTATTTTGGCAAGTGACAAGATGAAACAATTTAAGGTCTATCAGTGGCTGATTGGACACTAAATTTGCGGTTTGGGCAGTGATCATTGAACACATATCTTGAGGTATGGACAGATGACATAAGGGTAAAAACAAAATTACCGAACACCGAGCAATCTTCCAAAAGTGAAAGGCAAAACTCCTAAGTAAACAAACAGACAAAATCATTTATCAACCGGAAAACTGGGAAAACCGCAAAGGCCCTGACTTGGTACATGCATTTCCAAAGAAATGGTGGGTTGAATCAGATTTTACAGACGACATATGACACACTGAGGGGTGGGCCATAACAATTGAACTATAATTGTAAGGAAGGATATGGATGTAAATGCACCCGAAAGCCTATTCAACTTTCCACTTCGACACAACTTAAAGTAAAGAGACATCGCCTTTATTTTTTTCTTATTTCTCACAACCACATTATGGTCATTAATAATTAGTACAACTGAGTGTGAAGAAGCTCATATACCAAAGTTGAGCGGTTTTCTAACCTTCTATCGATAAAGCTCCATTTTAACATCTTTGTCGTTCTGATGATATTTAAACAACGGATAAGGGTTATTTGACACTAATTTCGAAGTGCGACTCCGTCCCATTGCGAACTCATGTATACACAGGTGACCTTGGCTGATTTGATGCATATATTAACCGAGATTTTGAAGTGGACTTGTACAAAGCAATGGAGGTGTTCGTATCTGCTTCAGTTCATTTATCAACAAAAAGTACTCTGGTTTTGGTATAAGTACCCTTTTCAGAGATTCATATTTCTTATATAACTCATTTTTGAACGTATCTTCTACTGAAAGCTCCATACTGACAACTGATACCTGAACCATAATGGCCCAAATATTTATAGGCCAAGGGATTTGGATGTTCAAACAAGTGTAATCTTAGTGTAGCTTTAAGGACAAAACAAAGACAAAAAAGTTCAAAGAAAATGTAAAATAAACAGTTGTAAGACCTGTTCACAAAGTGTAATCTTAGTGTTGCTTTAAAAGGACAAAGGCTGATTCGTACAAAACAAACACAAAAAAAATGTTTACAATATTTGACATAATGACTGAAATAAATTCACATTCAGGCAATCTGTGAAATAATAGACAAACAAAACATGAAAAAAAAAACCAAAAAATAGTATTTTTTACAATACTTGACATATTGATTGAATTCAAAATTCCATATCAGGCAATCTGTCAAACTGCGGGCACTTATTTTCAGTCAGTTGGCCAAATGACTGGAAATTTTAGGCATTAGGTCAAATGACTAGCGGTCAGAGGCATTTGACCAAATGACTGAAAATTTCATTCATTTGGCCAAATGACTGGTTTGTCACATTGACTGTAACATATATATATATATATATATATATATTATATTCCACAACAATGACGTTTTATCTTTAATTTGTGCTATATTTATGTTTAAATAAATTATAAACGTTACAATTTTTAATAAACGTTACAATTTTTAGTTTTTTGTTCGGATACATAATAAGATTTACATATAGAGATTCCAATAACTGTAAAGAAATAATTAAAATCAAAAGAGTCTTTATCAAAAGGTTTATAGCCTAGGACAATGTGTTTTAATGTTATAAGTCTGTCAATATTAATCTTTTACAGTAGCTGATTAATTTGAGCCCATTTTAAAAACAATATTTACAAGAAATTAAATGGCTTTAGTAAATGGCTAGACCCAATATGATAACCACTCTTTATGTTTAATAAAATAAAATTGTACCAGACAATTTACAAGTACTAGAGTGAGTGATTATTGTTTAACGCCAAATGAGCAATTGTTCAACTATATCATGGCGAAAACAAGTTACATTTTAATGAGATAATGATGATGTCTGCTTTGTACTAGTCCGATACGTTTAGTCTATTATTTATAGTGCGAGCTCAGTGAAACAACAGTCCGCCGGTAGATAAGTCGTTCCCTTCCGACACATTATTCTCATTCCTAGCAAACCAGTCTATTCTTTAACAAACTTAACAAATGCCAAATTCATAGTAGTTGATTTGACTCCACCAGCACCCAAATCCAGCATCTACCTCTCTCGAGGAATGAACACCAAGAATTACACCACCGAGGAGGTTTTCAGAAGATGTGATGTTTTTGCCATCAATTGACGTAATGCTAACATTACGTACTATTAACGTTATTTGTGTTTTCTTTGCGCATTGTGGTGTCCAATGCATATTGTGTTGCGTATTTATTGTTCATGTCTTCTTCGTTTTGTGTAGCCTATGTTGCCAGTTTCTCTGGATTGTCCATTTTTGATTGATCAGGGAATATAGATCCTAAGCTGGGAATGTCACATTATATACCCTGTCTGATAGCTGAATAACATATGGTAATATTCTTTCATGGTACCTGTAATTTGTATCGGTCGATTAATTAAAGAACGACGAAACAGGGTTTTATAAGTTCACCTGTACCTTTGCAAAACTCAAGTTTGGCGGGGTTTTCAAATCGATATATGCACGTGAAGTACAGGTAAAACTATAAATTTTCTAAACTTTATTTCAACATGACAGGTCGAAAACTGTCAGATGTAGAAAGATGGCAAGCGGCTGGAATGATAATTGGTGGTATGTCATACAGACAGACGGCTGAACGATTCAATGTAAGCCACTCGATCATTGTTCGATTGAAGCAGCGCGTGAACCAAACCGGGAATGTAAAAGAACGCCAAAGGATATGACAGCCTTTGAAAACGACTCCAAGAGAAGATTTTGTCATTAGAGGATTTCAGGAGAGAAGTAGCCAGATGGTGAACCCACTGGGTCATTACTTATCGTAATGATTTGCCAACAACACTTTGTACCACACTTGATTCTGTAAATCCAGTTCTTTATCCTTCTATAGATACAATATTGATAAAACTATGTGTTTTGTTAACTATGCCAGTAGCAAGCGCTACTGCTGAAATGCCATTTAGTGTACTGAGACGTTTGAAAACTTATGTGAGGTCGACCATGAAGAATGACAGGCTATCTTCCTTAAGATTGATGCATATATTAACCGAGATTTTGAAGTGGACTTGTACAAAGCAATGGAGGTGTTCGTATCTACTACGACACGAAGGGCAGATTTTGGACAATTTTAAGACATTTCTGTCCATCAAAGTCATTAAAATATTGCTTGATTCTGTTATATGAAACCTTGAAATGGCCCCAGATCTCACCAATTTGCATCTATTCAAAAAAAAATCTCAGACTCCCTCCTCCTCTCAAAAATTATGGCGTGCATACTATTAAGCCTCAGCTACGCCCCTGTTGATTGACGGTGAACCAACGTAATCCGCAATGTCAAAATATTGCAGAATTAACAAGCGCAAATGTGGAAGAATGGCGGCGATTCCCACAAGAGAGGCCTCGTATCCTAGTTCCTGGTATACATAGACGAGTGCGGTAGCTTTGGCTATTACTTAAATGTGCTTCCGTCTTCATTCAAAAGTTCTCGAAAATATTATGGCTCGTTCGTTTTCGTAAACAGTTGAAAAACAATAACCAAATAAAACATTTTTGAAGTTTTAGAATGTTCATGTTATCCTCCTTTTTCCATTTGTAATAACCAACCATTTGATTTCTTAATCAGCTTCAAATACGACTCAAATTGTAGCCCATGATTTAATCCATAATGAAATATTACCAAAAGAGCATTTCGTGTTCAACTTCTTTCATCTTAAAATAAATACTGGGTGTTTCTTAACTTTTGGTCGGAGTGTATATATAGAACAATTAGAAAAGGCGATAATGTAGAATTTAAATTAAGAGAAGAATCACACCACCAAAAAATTTGATCAACTAAATATGTAAACGTGACATTGAAGAGTATTTAATAAAATATTTGTTGTTGTTTATATGAAATTTGAGCATCAAGTAACAAGGAAGTCAGGTTATATTACAAATCGTATATATACCTTATGTACTTGACAAACACAAGACGTATTAGTCAAATCAAAATCAAAAGGTTTTATTTAAAGTAGGTACATTTTATAACAATCAACATAAGCTCTCAAGAGCTTTTCAAACCGACATGCATAATAAATTACATAAATTAAATACAGCACAATAAAACATGTCATGCAATGCAAAATTAAATACATATCCGGATAATATTTATGCATACATTTCTGTGTTTTGACCTCTGGACCTCCACAGCCCTCTGTGTACTTATTGTCATAGGACCAGAAGTCAAAATACAAAATAGATGCAGATATTTATAGAACCCATTACACATACAAGTACATTCATGCAAATTTTAAGCATTTGGGATATTGCCAGAATTTATTCTAAGAAAAGCATATATGCACCATTGAAACTGATCTAATACTTAAATTTAGATTAAAATAATTAATTTGATCATTATATTATTATATGCTTTATGAATTTATTCAGTTTATGAATACACGTTACAGAATACCGAAGCGGCAATCAAGAATGGAACATCCAGAGAAATTGGCTACATTGGGTACAGTAGACACATGGCGCAGTCAAACAACATTAAACACAAAACAGAACACTAAAAATAGAAACACGGCCACTATCAACACCACAGTGAGTGAGTCTTAACTGCACGAGAATATTTTACCCCCCCCCCCCCCTTATAACAGAAACCGCTGGAGATTACAAAACAAAGCAGTTCTACGTGTAATATTTCAATCTTTAGCCCTCTAACATTTAATACAGATGAGAGGAGGGTTGGGATCCCATTAATAGATTTAACCCGGCCATATTGGAATGCCTGTCCCAAGATAGTACCTGGATTTCCAACGAAATATGGTATTGTTGTGTTCAGTGAGTTAAGATGAGTATTTGTTTTGTTTATATTAATGGTATTGTTGACCATCACTCTTTAAACTATTCTTTCATAATTTACAATTAATTGTTTTTTCAGCCTTTTGACTTTGAGCATACATGATGAAGGTTATTCCATAAACATGTCATGTGCACTAAATTTGATATTTATGTTTTTATTAAAGAAAGAACAAATCTTACCTGTAGTCACCCACCTGTAAATTTTGTAAACGCAGTTTACCAATGTTATTTAAATCAAATGATTTGCCTCTGTACTATTAACATCGGTAGTACATTGTTCAATAGTGTTTTTAGCAACACAATAATATTTTATTCAAACGTTTGTTACATATATAATGAGAGGCCACGCTCCTCTCAATATATATATATATATATATATATATACGTCTGAAAATTAAACCAAACAGTGTTAGAATTAAATGTTAGAGCTCTCAAATTTTTGTTCTTCCCTCGACGGGATTTGAACCCACACCATTGATACACTGCAGCACCATTCGCTTAGCCTTATGTCCAGCGCCCTAGACCACTCGACTACATCCACTCCCTAAAAAAAGGAGCTTCAATAGTCGTAGTGTTACCTTGTCTCGTAAGGAAAATCTAGGGATAGACGTAAGACATGTGTATAAGCGTGTGTAGATGGTACATATATACTTTTAATATTATAATTTGACAGCAATCTAACTCAGCAATTTTTAATATAGTGTATAGGATAATGAAGAATTCATTATACAGTCACAGGAAATAAAGTATATTATACAAACGTCTAGAAGCAAGTGACAACCATACAATATATCTGTCCCACTGGATCTCAAAGTTACTTTAAAGGATACTAGGTTAATACTAAATATTATATACGTCTGAAAATTAAACCAAACAGTGTTAGAATTAGATTTTAGAGCTGTCAATTTTTTGTTCTTCCCTCGACGGGATTTGAACCCACACCATTGATACACTGCAGCACCATTCGCTTAGCCTTATGTCCAGCGCCCTAGACCACTCGACTACATCCACTCCCTAAAAAAAGGAACTTCAATAGTCGTAGTGTTACCTTGTCTCGTAAGGAAAATCTAGGGATAGACGTAAGACATGTGTATAAGCGTGTGTAGATGGTACATATATACTTTTAATATTATAATTTGACAGCAATCTAACTCAGCAATTTTTAATATAGTGTATAGGATAATGAAGAATTCATTATACAGTCACAGGAAATAAAGTATATTATACAAACGTCTAGAAGCAAGTGACAACCATACAATATATCTGTCCCACTGGATCTCAAAGTTACTTTAAAGGATACTAGGTTAATATACAGTCAATGTGTCAAACCAGTCATTTGGCCAAATGACTGAAATTTTCAGTCATTTGGTCAAATGCCTCTGACCGCCATTCATTTGGCCAAATGCCTAAAATTTTCAGTCATTTGCCCAAATGACTGAAAATGATCTCCAGTCATTTGGCCAAATGACTAAAGGGTATTTATTTGGTGTTTTCTAATAACTAAACTATGTTTCATCTGTATTTATGTTTATTATAACAAAAATGTATAATCAAATACATGTAACAACAAATTTACCAGTATAGTGCATTGGTAACACATAATACATACTTCATTTATTTAAACAATTAATTTACACTGTTGTGACATCTGCTATTACACAAAACATTATTGTTGAAACACGCACATCGCTTACTCCGACATCTCTTAGGTTCATTACAATTGTACTTGACGAAACCCTGACCTCGTGTTGAGACTCCTTTTTGTTGGCTTGACGAATAAGGGTAATAACAAAATTACCGAACTCCGAACAATCTTCCAAAGGGAAAGTCAAAACTCATAAGTATATAAACAGACAAAATCAGTCAACAACCTCGACTATGTGGGTGGCGTGGATTACCATGCACTATAACTAGCTCTGACCACAACTCCTTCAAATCGGAAATGATTTGAGCTGTAAATTCGGAACCGTTGTCGTTCTGTAATATATGTGGCGCACCAAATAGCAGAAATATGTCCATTAGTTGGTATGCAACATCAGCAGCTCGCTTTGATATCAGTGGGCGGATAACAACGAACTTTGTAAGATGATCCTGATACACCATAATCCACTTGAAAGAACCATGCGGTAACGATTGCATATCGATGAGATCTACTTGGCCACGAGCGGAGAACTCTTTAGACAAGATCGGTCGAACAACCACACCCTTTGTCATTGGTCGAACGCGTTTACGCTGACAGTCAATGCACATTGACTTAAACAGTTCAAAATCCCTGGTAACATTGGCATACTTCTTGCCTAACTACTTTACCATTCGATCGCGACCACCGTGGCCAGTGGCAATGTGGGCACGTCTGATAACATCAAATGTCTCTTCGATGTGCACGTAATACTGTATCGGGTCATCGTTGGACTTGCGACGTCTTATCAACTTCTCAACATCACCACACTGAAGAATCTCATACTTGGACAGAAGATAATAGCCTTGGTGTGACTTAGCTGATGATTGTTCAATTAAATGCTTCAGTTCATTTATCAACAAAAAATACTCTGGTTTTGGTATAAGTACCCTTTTCAGAGATTCATATTTCTTATATAACTCATTTTTGAACGTATTTTCTACTGAAAGCTCCATACTGACAACTGATACCTGAACCATAATGGCCCAAATATTTATAGGCCAAGGGATTTGGATGTTCAAACAAGTGTAATCTTAGTGTTGCTTTAAGGACATAGGCTTATTAGTACAAAACAAAGACAAAAAAGTTCAAAGAAAATGTAAAATAAACAGTTGTAAGAACTGTTCACAAAGTGTAATCCTAGTGTTGCTTTAAAAGGACAAAGGCTGATTCGTACAAAACAAACACAAAAAAGTGTTTACAATATTTGACATCATGACTGAAATAAATTCACATTCAGGCAATCTGTGAAATAATAGACAAACAAAACATGAAAAAAAAAACCCAAAAAATAGTTTTTTACAATACTTGACATATTGATTGAATTCAAAATTCCATATCAGGCAATTTGTCAAACAGCGGGCACTTATTTTCAGTCATTTGGCCAAATGACTGGAAATTTTAGGCATTTGGCCAAATGACTAGCGGTCAGAGGCATTTGACCAAATGACTGAAAATTTCATTCATTTGGCCAAATGACTGGTTTGTCACATTGACTGTGGCATATATATATATATTATATTCCACAACAATGACGTTTTATCTTTAATTTGTGCTATATTTATGTTTAAATAAATTATAAACGTTATAATTTTTAATAAACGTTACAATTTTTAGTTTTTTGTTCGGATACATAATAAGATTTACATATAGAGATTCCAATAACTGTAAAGAAATAATTAAAATCAAAAGAGTCTTTATCAAAAAGTTTATAGCCTAGGACAATGTGTTTTAATGTTATAAGTCTGTCAATATTAATCTTTTACAGTAGCTGATTAATTTGAGCCCATTTCAAAAACAATATTTACAAGAAATTAAATGGCTTTAGTAAATGGCTAGACCCAATATGATAACCACTCTTTATGTTTAATAAAATAAAATTGTACCAGACAATTTACAAGTACTAGAGTGAGTGATTATTGTTTAACGCCAAATGAGCAATTGTTCAACTATGTCATGGCGAAAACAAGTTGCATTTTAATGAGATGATGATGATGTCTGCTTTGTACTAGTCCGATACGTTTAGTCTATTATTTATAGTGCGAGCTCAGTGAAACAACAGTCCGCCGGTAGATAAGTCGTTCCCTTCCGACACATTATTCTCATTCCTAGCAAACCAGTCTATTCTTTAACAAACTTAACAAATGCCAAATTCATAGTAGTTGATTTGACTCCACCAGCACCCAAATCCAGCATCTACCTCTCTCGAGGAATGAACACCAAGAATTACACCACCGAGGAGGTTTTCAGAAAATGTGATGTGTTTGCCATCAATTGACGTAATGCTAACATTACGTACTATTAACGTTATTTGTGTTTTCTTTGCGTATTGTGGTGTCCAATGCATATTGTGTTGCGTATTTATTGTTCATGTCTTCTTCGTTTTGTGTAGCCTATGTTGCCAGTTTCTCTGGATTGTCCATTTTTGATTGGTCAGGGAATATAGATCCTAAGCCGGGAATGTCACATTATATACCCTGTCTGATAGCTGAATAACATATGGTAATATTCTTTCATGGTACCTGTAATTTGTATCGGTCGATTAATTAAAGAACGACGAAACAGGGTTTTATAAGTTCACCTGTACCTTTGCAAAACTCAAGTTTGGCGGGGTTTTCAAATCGATATTTGCACGTGCAGTACAGGTAAAACTTTAAATTTTCTAAACTGTATTTCAACATGACAGGTCGAAAACTGTCAGATGTAGAACGATGGCAAGCGGCTGGAATGATAATTGGTGGTATGTCATACAGACAGACTGCTGAACGATTCAATGTAAGCCACTCGATCATTGTTCGATTGAAGCAGCGCGTGAACCAAACCGGGAATGTAAAAGAACGCCAAAGGACATGACAGCCTTTGAAAACGACTCCAAGAAAAGATGTTGTCATTAGAGGATTTCAGGAGAGAAGTAGCTAGATGGTGAACCCATTGGGTCATTACTAAACGTAATGATTTGCCAACAACACTTTGTACCACACTTGATTCTGTAAATCCAGTTCTTTATCCTTCTATATATACAATATTGATAAAACTATGTGTTTTGTTAACTATGCCAGTAGCAAGCGCTACTGCTGAAATGCCATTTAGTGTACTGAGACGTTTGAAAACTTATGTGAGGTCGACCATGAAGAATGACAGGCTATCTTCCTTAAGATTGATGCATATATTAACCGAGATTTTGAAGTGGACTTGTACAAAGCAATGGAGGTGTTCGTATCTGCTAAGACACGAAGGGCAGATTTTGGACAATTTTAGGAAATTCTTGTCTATCAAAGTCATTAAAATAGTGCTTGATTCTGTTATATGAAACCTTGAAATGGCCCCAGATCGCACCATTTTGCATCTCTTCAAAAAATATCCCAGACCCCCTCCGCCTCTCAAAAATTATGGCGTGCATAATATTAAGCCTCAGCTACGCCCCTGTTGATTGACGGTGAACCAGCGTAATCCGCAATGTCCAAATATTGCAGAATTAACAAGCGCAAATGTGGAAGAATGGCGGCGATTCCCACATGAGAGGCCTCGTATCCTAGTTCGTGGAATAAATAGACGAGTGCGGTAGCTTTGGCTACTAATTAAATGTGCTTCCGTCTTCATTCAAAAGTTCTCGAAAAAATTATGGCTCGTTCGTTTTCGTAAACTGTTGAAAAACAATAACCAAATAAAACATTTTTGAAGTTTTAGAATGTACATGTTTTCCCCCTTTTTCCATTTGTAATAACCAACCATTTGATTTCTTAATCAGCTTCAAATCCGATTCAAAGTGTAGCCCATGATCTAATCCATAGTGAAATATTACCAAAAGAGCATTTCGTGTTCAACTTCTTTCATCTTAAAATAAATACTGGGTGGTTCTTAACTTTTTGTCGAAGTGTATATATAGAAATATTAGAAAAGTCGATAATGTAGAATTTAAATTAAGAGAAGAATCACACCATCAAAAATTTAGATCAACTAAATATGTAAACGTGACATTGAAGAGTATTTAATAAAATATTTGTTGTTGTTTGTATGAAACTTGAACATCAAGTAACAAGGAAGTCAGGTTATATTACAAATCGTATATATACCTTAGGTACTCGTGACAAACACGAGACGTATTAGTATTTGGGATATTGCCAGAATTTATTTTAAGAAAAGCATATATGCAACATTGAAACTGATTTAATAATTAAATTTAGATTAAAATAATTAATTTGATCATTATATTATTATATGCTTTATGAATTTATTCAGTTTATGAATAAACGTTACAGAATACCGAAGCGGCAATCAAGAATGGAACATCCAGAGAAATTGGCTTCATTGGGTACAATAGACACAGGGCGCAGACAAACAACATTAAACACAAAACAGAACACTAAAAATAGCAGCATTGCCCCCATCAACACCACAGTGAGTGAGTCTTAACTGCTCGCGAATATTTTATCCCCCCCCCTTTATAAAAAAACCGCTGGAGATTACAAAACAAAGCAGTTCTACGTGTAATATTTCAATCTTTAGCCCTCTAACATTTAATACAGATGAGAGGAGGGTTGGGATCCCATTAATAGATTTAATCCCGCCATATGTGTATGCCTGTCCCAAGATAGTACCTGGATTTCCAACGAAATATGGTATTTTTGTGTTCAATGAGTTAAGGTGAGATGAGTATTCGTTTTGTTTATATTAATGGTATTGTTGACCATCATTCTTTAAACTATTCTTTCATAACTAAAAATTAATTGTTTTTTCAGCCTTTTGACTTTGAGCATACATGATGAAGGTTACTCCATAAACAGGTTACTCCATAAACATGTCATGCAATCGTAACTACTCGGCCATTCTCGCTACCCTGCAAATAACCTCGTACGTACATAGTAGAAATTCTTCTTAAATTGTTTGCCGGAAGCTAAGTTAAGTTAAGCCGCACACAAATATAGTCCACGAAAATCTAATATGGAAGACATACTAAGTAAAATCGAATCATGCAAAACTAATTAAAACTGTAATTGAAATATAGAACATTGCTTAAGATATAACTTTATCAAACTTTCATGTAACGGACATGTGAAAAGTAGTGCGATTTACACGCCTAATGCATACGAGGTTATTTGCAGGGTAGCGAGAATGGCCGAGTAGTTACGATTTCATGTCATGTGCACTAAATTTGATATTTATGTTTTTATCAAAGAAAGAAAAAATCTTACCTGTAATCACCCACCTGTAAATTTTGTAAACGCAATTTACCAATGTTATTTAAGATCAAATGATGTGCCTCTGTACTATTATCATCGGTAGTGCATTGTTCAATAGTGTTTTTAGCAACACAATAATATTTTATTCAAAGGTTTGTTACATATATAATGAGAGGCCATGCTCCTCTCAAAATATATATATATATATATATATACTAGTTAAAAAAAAGAAACGGTACATCAGTTTATCATATTTTGTGTTCAGCAGGTGCTCCATACATATGTTTTTAATCAATTATTATAACAATTAGGTTATTAGCCTATCGATTCCGGCATTGTTATTTTCGGGAATTCACGTTTTTCATCTTTTCGATAATTTAAAATGTATGCAGGGGTGCTCAATTAGAATTAACGGTCATAAACTGTGTCGTTTGCAAATGTAAGTAAAAGGCCACTTCACCAAAACATTTTTCTACACGTTAGGCTATGCCCCGCTTACTTCAAAATGAGAAGGAACGTGCCGTTGTGATGTTTGAAGCCAGAATGGCACAAACAGATATAGTAAACCATTTTAATTGCTCAAGAATGACAATTTAAAGATTGCTCGTTCGTGTAAATAAGGGTAATAACAAAATTACCGAACTCCGAACAATCTTACAAAGGGAAAGTCAAAACTCATAAGTATATAAACAGACAAAATCAGTCAACAACCGGAAAATTGTGAAAACCGTAATGACCCTGACTTGGTACAGACATTTCTAAAGAAATGGTGGGTTGAATCAGATTTTAAAGCGCCAAATCTCCCGCTTTCATTACAGCTCAAAGGTTCCGCTGTCACTATAACAGTATTTATAACAATACTGGAACGAAATAGGTAAAATAGTTGTCAAAGCAGAACCAAGTCAAGTGAAGCAAATGTCAAAAACAATTTTAAGTCACACATTGATAAAAAAATATGTTTGACATTTTTGTTGACCTCCTTATCTTTATACATTTTCACTATATGAAAATGCATCGTGTAAGAGCGACCGGCACAACATCTGATCGTCGACGTAGTGGTAGACCACGAGAAACGACGTTACGTCAAAACATACACATCACACTAAACCACTTACGTAATCGCTTTGTTACTACTGTGGACACAGCAAGGCGAATCCCTGGTATACGTAACAAGAGAATTTCTGACCAAATAGTTCGTAATCGGTTGCGTCAGTCTGAAAAATATGATCACATTCTATGGAAATGATGTACAACTTTAATGTTTTAATGCTTACTTGTGTGTACTAAAGATAATGATAATTTTCCACCTTTTCAGTCAGCTATACATTTCTATTCCGGGGTATAAGGTTATGTGAACCTGCTCCTCTCCAGATTGATGTCAGATCTACATGCACGACATATCAGAATGGGGTGGGGCAGTATACGCCTCTTCACTACGTGACAAGCATAGAAATATAGAATCGACCTCTGGTGGAGGTTAATGTTCACATATTTTAACTTGTTGGAAAGTCGATTCAAATGTTTATACCTTTCTCGTAGTTAGAATGACTATCAAAGTCTCTATAAAGGTCATGCACACTAAACTTGATATTTACGTTTGTATTACTATCACTAGGTCGCTTCCTCTGCTGGTGGACTATTAGTCTCCGGAGGTATCATCTACCCAGTAGTCAGTGTTACTATCACTAGGTCGCTTCCTCTGCTGGTGGGCTATTAGTCCTCGCTGGTATCATCCAACCAGTACCCAGTGTTTCGGCACTGACATTCTTTATTAGATATATTTATAATTCAAATTGTACAGTTACTAAATAATGTAATTTTTACTAAATAAGGGTAATAACCAAATTACCGAACCTCCCGCTTTCATTACGGTTCAAAGGTTCCGGCTGTCACTATAACAGTATTTAAATACAGGAACAAAATAGGTAAAATAATTGTCAAAGCAGTACCATATTCGGTGACGTAAATGTCAAAAATATTTTTACGTCACACATTGACAAAAAAAATATCCTTGACATTTTTTTACTTCTTTATCTTTATACATTTTCACTATATGAAAATGCATCGCTTATATTTTTTTTCTGCAGAGACGGAATATATTTCGACAAGATCTTGGTATCGGAATATAAACTTTTTAAGAGATCGAATAAGGCGAATCTTTTAATAGCCCTGGTCCAGTAGCCTGTTTCTCAGATGAAGATGACGTTTCAGGAAATCAGAATAATTGCTACTGGCCCTTGCATAGCGAATCAATTGCGAGATGTAAACACCATATGCTGCACATGTTTGGAAAATTTATGATTTTAAAATTGAAGTCGTCCCGCTTATCATAAATTTTAGTACTGAGTTGACCACTGTCGTCAAATTCGAGGTATAAGTCCAAAAACGATGCGGTCGAAGCTGTATCGGTTGTCTCTTTAACTTCCAGCTCTGGAGGATATATCAATGGAAGAAATTCTGCAAATCTAGAATTATTGATAGATAAAACGTCATCAATATACCTGTATGTGAAATTAAAGGCTCTAGCCTCATGAATCTTCTTATCTTTTACACGCTTTTGAAGAAACTCCGATTCATATGAGTATAACAATAAATCGGCTAGAAGAGGGGCACAATTCGTACCCATTGGTATGCCGACGACCTGCTGAAACAGTGTCCCTCCAAAGGAGACAAATATGTTATCGACGAGGAACTCCAGCATACTGATCACTTGTCCCTCGGAGTAGCATGTTTTACCTTTTTGAATTTTGTTTGAAAAATATGTGGAATTGTAGCCTAACACAACAAATTTTGAGCAATAGTTTCTATGACTAAAAGGTTTATGAATTGTTTCTTTTAAAACTATTGTTCTCCTCCCTCGGGCATATCTGACCATAGCCAGATTATTGGCTATCCTATTTATGCCCTTTTGGTGTTCTTAATCAATCAGATGGTTTTTTATTTGGTTTTCCAATCTTTTGAATTTGAGCGTACATAATGGAGATTATTGCAGAAACGCCTAGTGCGTATTAAATATGATATCTGCTTTTTTTATTATTATAATGTAGGATGCTATATTACAATATCATATGGAATAAATTGACATCCGATATTAACAGGGTCCGTCGAGGTCGGGATCGAGCGGTAGTTAGATATACAACTACATGTGCAATCAGTGCCTATCACCACTGAGGTTGTGAGTTCCAGCCCCGTTCATTGTGAGGTATACTCGATACAACATTATGCGATAAAGTTTATCAGTGACCAGCGACGGTCGGTCGTTTTCTCCGAGTAATCCACCAATGAAACTTACCGTGACGATATGCATAAAATATCATTGAAAGTGGCGTTGAACACCATAAATCAAACTAAACCAAACCGATATTTAGCAGATATCTTTGGTATTTTATTGAAAATATAAACATTGTGCTTTAACTAGAAAGACCACAAAGAACTTTGCTCCATTAATAGTTTGTACAGATATTGACCACGTTAATGTTTATTTCCTTTTAGTAAATGGAAACTGGGGTTCGTGGGGAAGCTGGACTTCGTGTAACAAGACGTGTGTTGGAGGAACAAGGACGCGGCATAGATCTTGTAACAATCCAACACCAGTAAATGGCGGTTCTCCTTGCCCAGGATTGGACTATGAAACGGTATCATGCTCTACAACTATCTTATGCACAGGTATTTCGATAATCTGTTGCTTAACATAATATATCACATAATATATCACAATGACGCATATTATCACAGTATTTCGAAAATTAGGCATTCACATCAATAGGTGATATTAAGATATAATAATCACATCGAAAAGAAAATGTCCCAAATACCGTTTGCGCTCTTTATGAATTGGTCTAACGTATGTTTTTTTTTTCAAATCCTCATACAAGTCACAATTGAACAAAATCAAGGGGTACATATACTCATTTCATACGAAAATATTTAAAGTGTCTGGTCAACTCACATTTCGAAAGAAACAAAAATCCTTTTTTATCCTTTTTTGACATGAAATCTACTAAATACTCAATAGTTTTGACCAGATATTTGGTTAGTATTATGCTGTACTTTTGCATATACTCTCAATTTGTTGTGTATCCAATATTTTTATTTATATATACTTAGCATTTATATGATAAGCTTTGCATATGTTTAACGAGCGGAAGTAAACTACCCATAACATCACTCTGAGACTGATAACCCATATCAGGAGCGTCTCATGCAAACCAATATTTACCTGTGCCTTTCGTGCAAGTCAATTCCGTATTTCCGGTGTCGTCTCTATACAAGCATTAACTGACACGCACATATTAGTGGGTGATAGGATCTCATCCTGGTTCACAAAAAATACTTCTTATTGATCACAATTCACGGGAAGTAAATGCTGATGATCAAACATCTTTAAAAATATGAAACCCAATGTGACTTGTTAGTTGTACGTATTTCCCTTGCTACATCCCTACTAATCGTGTCAGACAGAATCAGTGCAGGTGACGACTAATGATACCTATACTATTGACACATCGAGTCAAGAGAGAAACAATTATGTCGTCAAAAAGACCACATTAAACAAAATCATCAAGAAAATATTACGTGCTAGATGATAATAACGGAGTACGTAAAATAATTATTAATGAAAACGATTCACGGACAATGTTCTCGTCACGATTCACTGTAAATAAAAATCGTCAAGAAAGAATCACATCTTCTAATCTTCTAATGTTTCAAAATCCCTTTATAGGAAATGTTGTCATTACCTATTTATAGGGGTTGAGATAATCTTGCTTGACAACAGTGGTCTGAAAATATATCTGTTTAATTCACAATTAAGCGTCCATATAAAGTCATTGACTTTTAAATATTAATTTTGTATTATTTTTCTCGTAAAAACAATCTGTCGGAAGTATAAATCATAAAAAAGATTAATACACGACTTTTCCATATCATTCCACCTATCTTCCCTCGACTGTGTCTCGGGCTGGTATGTGGTCATTGGGATGATACCGGGGCTGACATGGAAAAGGGCATGTGTTCTACGGCGCTGGACATAAGACTAAGCGATTGGTGCGACAGTGTATCAATAGTGTGAGTTCAAATTCCGTCGAGCGAAGAGCAAAAATTTGTCAGCTCATAGATCTAATTCAAACACTGTTTGGTTGGATTTTCAGACGTGTATGAATATTTAGTATTAGCCTAGTATTGCAAGTAACTTTGATATCCAGTGGGACAGATATATTGTATGGTTGTCACCTGCGCGGATGTTTGTATAATATACTTTATTTCCTGTGACTGTATGATGAATTCTTCATCATCCCATACAACATATTAAAAATTGCTGAGCTAGATTGCTGTCAAATTATAATATTAAGTGTATATATATCATCTACACACGCTTAGACACATGTATTATATCTATATCTAGCTTTTCGATATGAGACAAGGTAACACGTCGACTATTGAAGCTATATTTTCATATAGCGGATGTGGCCGAGTGGTCTAAGGCGCTGGACATTAAGGTTAAGCGATTGGTACTGCAGTGTATCAATGGTGTGAGTTCAAATCCCATCGAGGGAAGAACAAAAATGTGCCAGCTCAAAGATCTAATTCTAACACTGTTTTGTTTAATTTTCAGACGTGTGTAATATGTATATACTATATATATATATATATATTATGTCGTTATTAAACGGGTATTACGGGTCATAAGTTCCCATTCAAGGTTTATCTTTGAAATGAGTAAAGCTACACTAAAATCAATATACCGAAGTGGAACAAGATGACACCCGATTCCGTTTCTGACAACCTAAATTATGATATTGGATTCATAACCAAACCCGTGAGTGATTAATTCAAAAGGATCCTTCTCATGTACACAGCTGCATAAAAACGATTGTTGCAACACTATATTTTAAAAATAAAGAATAATATTTTATTATTTCATCCTTAAATAATATTAATCACATTCCTTCAATTTGTACATGCCCAATGCTAAAAATTGAATATGCTTTTAATTTTGCAATGCAAATGATATAATACTTAAAAAGAAACTTGTTGATCCAATGAATCTACATTTGTTTTAGACCAACCTACTGCCCCAGTCGTTGTCAATGTTGTGTGTCGAACGACATCAGCTGTTGCACTGTGGAGAACAGAGATTAACGGTGGATCAAAGCAGGAGTTCTATGTACAGTATTGGAGAATATCACAGTCTTCATCGTCAATGTTATCACTATCCATACCTGATCCTGGTATGACATCTGACCTACAATACACAGTCAACAACTTGGTACCAGAAACATTGTATATATTTCAAATAATCACAAGGAATGACTATGGGGATGCGTTCACAAAGTCAGTGAATTGTACTACTGACCAAAGTATGCATGACATAGTATATATTATATTTTAGTACATTATTTATCAATTTATATTTACTTTTTTGTTTCATCTGTTCCAATTTGCTGTACTTTAATCCATTAAATAACCGTTCAAAAAGAGAAGCAGAAGAAAGGTAGACAATACAATGGCCAAGATCAAAAGGACAAATAACGATCTTATAACATTACACAGAAACTTAAAGATCGATAAAGATATACATCAACATTAATAGCAACATCGAATAAACGACGATACACATTACATTTTACTGGTTTCACTGTGATCATATTAGCTTTCTCCTATAGCTCATTCCATGTGACACATTTTTACAGTAACTAGTTTTTTTTAACTTGTTACGAGTATAGCTGTAAAACTGTTCACTTCATGTTACACGACAATCAATCAATCAATCAATCAATCAATCAATCAATCAATCAATCAATCAATCAATCACTATTAAAGCATTGAATGGTAATTCATACCAGACAATACTTCATAATTACATACATAAGTCCAGAAAATGTATTTGATCTGATCTATTCTATTTTTCAGGACAAATCCTTGCCTCAAGTCGTCCAGACAGTAATGGACTATTTGCAGCTGGAATCTCGGGATTGGTCATTGGTTTCCTCTCTATCATGTTTGCCGTTTCACTTGTTGTCTTTTGTCGTAAGTTGTGTCTTTAATATACAGCAAGGCATGTGCATGTACGATTATTACAAAAGTAGCTAAAACATCAAACTGTATCTATGTCAATGTTAACATCTTTATAAACATTATAGTTTAAACCAACAAATGTATTAGTTAAGTAACAGTGCCGTCTTAAACAAAAAGGTGTTATCCTAACTGGTTAGATTTACCTTACTGGAAATGTCATGACTTTCATACTTTCGTGAATTGCTAAAATAAAGCAGTGTATATTTAACCATTACAGGCTTTCGACTAAAGAAAAAGGACGAAATGAGGTATTTATGTTCTTAGTTTTTATTTTAAAATGTTTTCCTTCATGTTTAATTGAATTCGGTAGTCAAAATCATATTAGGAATTATTAAGCCTTCAGATTTCTGCTGAATGACATCTTGTGCAGGTGCGCTATTTAGCTTTATGAATTTATATTACAAACCAGTAATGGTCAACAAAATAACAAACCCCAACAGCACAAACCGCTCTAACAAACCTCAATATAAATACATCTGTCAAGTGAATTTAAATGAAACAGTTATATTAATAATAAATCGCAAACGGACCAAATATAATTATTGTTTCACATTTCACATAATGAATACATTTTCGTACAACTCTGTTTAAAGAATATCATGTTTCTCCTATCTCTATTTAGTGTAATGTTGTTGGCCAATTTTAAATCTTCCATGTCAGACTATGTCTGGTTGGTTTCATTCTGATTATGATACAATGCATTTTATGGAAACTTTTTGATTTCAAACTCTGTTAAATTGTACGTATAAATTACTACATTATGATATTTTCTTTTTGTAGACTTATTTTATTAGTGCTATTATACAATATTAGTATAAGCCGTATTTGTCACAATGATAATTCCATTATCTATTCTTAGGTCTAACAATTATACAGATTTCAAAACGTGTACTAGATGTAATCCTGTAGTGACAGATTCTTATGATAGTTTAGAAACGGCAGCCATTGGTATGTGTGTTGATGAATAGTAATATATAGACACGATCTCGTATTTAACGACGAAAATATTTTTTGGCATTTCTTCGAACTGTATTATCAAAACTAATTCTCTAGTACATGGTTTGGTTTAGTTTAGGATGCCTAACGTCACTTTCAACAATATTTCAGTTATATCGTGACGGTTTTATTGGTGGAGGAAACCGGAGTACCAGGAGAAAACTCCGACCTGTCGCAAGTCACTGACAAATTTTATTACATAATGTTGTAACAAGATCACCTCACCATGAACGGAGTTCGAATTCCCAACAACTTTAGTGGTGATATGCACTGATTGAACAGATAGTTGTACATCCAACTACCATACGATTCACCACGACGGCCCCCTCTAGTATATGGAAACCGCACAAGTAGTCATTGGTCACTTTATAACTAATATGTGATTAAAAATAACAAATATACTTAATTATAATATAACTATACAGTCATCAAGTTTCGTTTAACAGCTACGCATCTAGCGTATAATAAGATGAGTGTGAAGATACCAATGGGGTAATCAGAAGCTGTATATCGAAGAAGAACAGACAACGCAATGGACAAAAGAAAAAGTACAAACAACGATCTACAAAACATGCATATAAAACTAAAGATCGAGTAAAACGAACTAATATGGTGTCCATTGTTTGGGAGGCTTAACAGTAATTTCGATGATAACGTGCATTTTAATAAAAGTGATAAAACCAACAAGCTGTGAAATCATAGGCAGAGATATGACTTTGTGGAGATAGCAAGCTTTTGTGAACAGACCAGGTCACTCCATATTATACCGCGTATTTGTGCATGCTCTATTGTAAGTGACAATGTTACTGTTGTTTTTGTTCAACATTAACTCTTGTTGATGTGTAAATGTCACGTTTACAATTAATACAATTACATGCTTTTGTAGAAGTGAATATAAGTTTTTATTGACCTGTAAAATAATATTGACCGAAGCCGAAGGCTGATGTTAATATTGTTTTTGCAGGTCAATAATAACTCATATTCACTGATATAAAAGCCTGTAATTGCTTTATTACATACTATGATGCTTATGACGTCAATGGCGTCATCTGGTGAATATTACTTCCAGCAGGTAAATACCATTGTTTATTGACTTTACTTAGCTAATGTACGAACATTTATAGTCATTATGTAATAATATATTTTATATTTACAATCCCTACGGTATACATGTAGGCTTTACAGCTATTGACTATCTTAAGGAAAACGGCCCATATAGAAAGCTGAAATAAAAATACATTGGTATAAGTACCACAATGTTCGTCATAACTACATAATGATTATAATTTATGTTCTCAGTTTGCTATTAAGGTTATACATGACTCAGAAATTATAATCAAATACTAGAGAATATAATACTATATTGAAAATAAAAAAAAAAGATTCTATGTTACTTGTTAATATTTATCGTTTACAGGAACAACTGAAGTAAACGAGAACCAAACAGACAGAATGTAAGCTTGTTGCTTGTTCAGATCAATTTAATCACATTGCCATGTTATTTTGTTTACACTACATTGTGATACGAATTAATCAACTTACGCAAGTTGTAAAAGTTTCAGTAAATATATTATACTGAATACATGCCCACGGAAGCAACCATTGCTCCCGAATATGTCCTGTCTACGTTGTTATTAACCCTTCTTACATAACAGCGTTAGTTTTTATATTATTTAAGCAGTCACTGGCAAATCCATAGAAATAGGAACATGTATATTGTTGTGTAAGACACTAAAGAAAACTTTAATTGAAATAATAGAATAAAATTATTATCGAATGTCACATGCAAGTTCACTACCCAAATCGGCATAATAGACTATCCATATGCTTAAGCGAAAAAAGTCCAGTGCATACTTCTTTTTTGTCGTAGCAATCGAACAACTTCGACTTCGTATTAACTGTCAGCACTTCTCCATGCATAATGAGTTAACAGCCTATTTATTTTGTAAGAACAGTTTAATTATTCCTGACTGATGTTGATGAGATATCAATACTAGAATGACCATTGACATATGTCTATATCATATTGGTCTTGATACCAGTGTTGTGATAATACTGGCCGTTACGTCAATACACCATAGAATCTGAAGTTGCCATCTCAATGTTCTGCTCATTGGGGATATATCTATTCCAAAGAGACACCAGTAGCGATTGATATCTCTACACAGGTACACGGACATATCAAAGCAATGTCATTTTTTTAAAGTGCATTCTAAAAGGAATTTACAATAGTGGAAACAAAAACTTAGGCAATCATGTTATGCTCAATAGGTTCATAATGTATTTGTGTTTATGTTCCAATCTAGTATTGCTACTTACGAGGAAATTATGCCAATCGAGAATACTGCCCACACTGACCAACATCAAACCAAACACCAAAAAGGTACTATTATTGTTTTGTATTTTTTAGTTCTCTTTCTTTACTGATCAAAGTATTCTAATATAAATGATATGAAACTTTGTCCCGCAGGATAGGTAATTTCTATTAACGTTTGGGTCAATATAATGGATACATCAATGTTAATACAAATATCTATATACGTAAAACGGAATGTTGATAATACATACTTTCTATTTTAATTATATCCGTGGTCAATTCAAACTATTTATAATTATGAATTTCATGTCACACCCTGAACAGGTTTAACTGACTTCATACTGCTGTTTGCTTGATGGTGATTAACGTCACTTTCAACAATACTTCAGCTATATCGTGAAGGTCAGTTTAATTGCTGGAGGAAACCGAGGACCAGAAGAAAACCACCGATCTGTCGCAAGTCACTGACAATCTTTATCACATAATGTTGTACACTTCGCCCTGGTCAATATTCGAGCTCAAAACATTAGTGATGATATGCACTGATTCCATAGGTAGTTGTAAATCCAACTACCATACGATCACGGCCACGACGGCCCCCTGCTGACTTTATCTTTGCTAGGTTTATACATATAACGTTTAAACAGTGATAGTTAACATTTTTTCCTGTATTAAAACACGAGTAAAACCACTTCTCACTTTGAATCATTAAGCATGAAAAGACGCAAAGTATGCCCATGGAAATATAGAACTGGCTTGGGACATACAAGAAAGGAGGAGGGGCTAAGCAGATGCATATGATCTACCACCCCCTCTTGATAATTGTGAGTCCAACGGCAATACAACGAATTATTGAAACGATTAGAACTATTCCTTTGTTATTCGTGCGTGTACAAACATAGTGCTATCTTAACGTTATTAATCTGTTCTAACTGACACAGCAAGTAGGATAGATAATGAATACCAAACTACAAAACACTGACATGATGTAAACATGTACCCAATGAATTTAAAGAACATGCAACAACACTAACTGACAATTTGTTTTCAATATATTTGAAGGTGCATTGTCTTCATATAGACCACATTAGGACAGAATCCAATGAGTAAATCTTCTCATTTATTTTCAGATGATATAGAGAAACAGGAGAAGATTCATGAGAACATGAACGTTTAGTTACATTAGTTGTTTTTTTTTGTCTTGTATTTAGTTGACCTGTTAAATCAGTTGTATTGTGAATGTTCTATAATACATTCTTTTTTTGTCTCTAGACTCTGATTGTATTGAAGCTAATTAGGTATTCATTAACATTTATCAACAGTGAAGATGTTATTTGTTTTGTTGTGGTCTATAAATGTAATCTGTGCTACAATATGTAAACCTCAACTTATAAGATATATATATATATATATATATATACGTCTGAAAATTAAACCAAACAGTGTTAGAATTAGATTTTAGAGCTGTCAAATTTTTGTTCTTCCCTTGACGGGATTTGAACCACACCATTGATACACTGCAGCACCATTCGCTTAGCCTTACGTCCAGCGCCCTAGACCACTCGACCACATCCACACCCTATATATATATGGTTGGTAGAGATTCCCTTAGACTTTATATATATATATATATATATAGTGGATGTGGTCGAGTGGTCTAGGGCGCTGGACGTAAGGCTAAGCGAATGGTGTTGCAGTGCATCAATGATGTGGGTTCAAATCCCGTCGAGGGAAGAACAAAAATTTGACAGCTCTAAAATCTAATTCTAACACTGTTTGGTTTAATTTTCCGACGTATATATATATATATATATATATATATATAACTGAACTATACAGTACCTAACAATGTTATTCTAATGCAATGTGTTCGTATCGTCGGATTTGATTGGTACTATTCTACGTAAAATTCTCAATCCAAAATTCGTAACTAAGAGGGTCACCATCTTGAAAAGGTGAAATCCTACATGTCACATTTACAACAATACACACAAATAATTAAAATCCCTATCTTGCAAACTTATTTTAGTTTAACATTTATCAAAGTTGAACGTACACGAGAACAAAAAAAAAAACCTCTGATCTTTACGTTTTAGAATGGAAGTCTTCATATGGTGTCATGTTGTTTATGTGCCAAAGTCGTCGACAGCATTTCGCGGAATTTTAATTTGTGTGATTTTTAGATCCAGGGATATGCAAGAATACTTTTTTATGTTCAGTATTGCATTAGAATAGAGATAACTGTATTGTATTTGAAAATTTCACGGCATCAATGGTCGATGTAATGGTGGCAAATATTTATTTTCTGGCTCCGCTAACGCATCGCCAGTCAAATCTCCAATTGATGCCGTGAAATTATTTAATTATTATTAACATTAATGATTATTTTCCTTATCAGAATTTGGCTATTCTGTTTGGACTCTATGCTTTACTGGCTTTCAAAAAGTTTGACATTTATGAATGTTATTCTAGAAATGCGTCGTGGGCATTAACTTTGCTCTCAACTTTTATTGCACAGTTGTCATATATAAATTAATTACTCACATTTTGGTCCATGATGTGCTCATGTGACCATGTGTTTACTTGTAAACAGTGACGGAATATGGGTAGGCAATGACAGTTTCTTACTTTTGCCTAAACAATAAATGTAAACAGTGAATTAATATGGCCAAGTCTGTTATAAAAATACAATTCCTTATGTTTGCTTATTTCATATAAACAATATTTTAGTGCACCATATCTGTATAGGTTGAAATAATGTTCTAATTATGACTTACTTAATAAATTGCTACAGAAAAGTAAAACGAAATAGTTTTTGTGTTTCTTTTCACCAACAGCATTTCAAGCGGTATTCCATCAATTAATTGTGTTGTTCCTTGATATAAATCAAGCATACCAGTATTTCTAATATCACATGTGTATATGTTTGCTTAAAAAACAATAAATATAATTTTAGCAGCTTGAAGTTTTGATTCCATTACCCCCTAGCTCCATTTTGGTTTTAAGGTATTTAATGGCTATCTCTATTTATTCATAAGAAGAGTTTGAAGAAACCAAAGAGGCAATCAGAATTCATATATCAAACAGCCAACACAATGGCCAAAAGAAACAAACCACAAAAGGACAAACAACGATCTACAAAGCATACACATAAAACTTGAGATCGAGTAGCACGAACCCCACTAAAAGCAGGTAGTGAACTCAGGTGCTCGGAAGGGTAAGCAGTTCCTAGTCCACTAATAGCGCCCGTCGTGTTAATCTAGTTACAAACCCGGTGATAAGTCGTGAATGAGGAAAGGACCGGGAAGTGTTTACGACAAGTGGAACATACACGTGATCATTTGTGACACAGATATTCCATAACAGTCAACCACATTTTCGAAGTGATGACTTCTACTTAACCAAGAGGAACCCTTGGTTCAGTAGCTTCCTTGTTAGCAGCAACCCTCTATCAAGGAAATCCTGATAGGAACCACACGCTCTGGAATATCGTATCAACTGAGAGATATATATTACATGTGCAGGTGCTGCTGGAAAGTTACTACATATACATGTATAAAGGTTGCATATGTAACTCATGAATACATAGCCCAACTCTTAGTACTATCACCATTGATTCGTGCCATTATACACACCTTAAGTGTGATGGTGCTCCGAATTTAATCTAGGCTGCGAGTTCCACCTTGTCATTCGCATCAACTGTTCATGTTGTCGTCTCCGATGTATGAGCGTCACTATAACGTCGATGATAATAAATAAATAATCGTTGATGAACAAAACTATTTCAATGTTCTAATTTATTGATTACTAAGACATTCTCTTTCCAACACTATTTCATTCTGTTTGTTTGTATTGCTGTTAACAACAATACGATAGTATTTTATTCAAATGCTTATTACAACCAGCTTCATAAGCCCAGGCCCCCGTTTCACAAAAGAACGTAAATTGTAAGCAAGGTCGTATAATTTTCAAATCGATTGACGTATTGTAATTTCCGCATAAGTCATATTTACAAAACGGATATTTTTTTTGTGTTCATGTCGTTGCTAAACAGAAACTATTGGTTATAAAACATTTTCTAAATAAACAACAAAAATGTACTTAAAAAATCTACCTCTTTTTCTCTTTATTGCAAGGAAATCTATCCAGATAAAACAAAACTGAATCACCATCATATAACTGAAATATTGTTGAAACTGACGTCTTAAACACCATCAAACAAACAAACAAGCATGAAAACGGCGGAAATGTGCGCTTCATAAAACGTCATTATGAAATATTATACAAGGAAAAATCTCCGTGGCATGATACTTTTTGAAACGCATGTAACTACATGCATGTAGATTTCGACTGACCAAAAAAAACGAACACTGAATTCGTGCTACAGTGTTCAATTTTCAATTTCTTGACAGTATTTGACTTCAAAATTACAAAAAGTCCAAGAATTCCAAATTAAAGCGGAAAGTTGATATATCATCAAATTTTAACGGGCTGTTCCATTAGTTTAAGTTGGAACTATTTATAGACGTTATATTCATGGAAAATACACAGATGTGAAATAAATGTCCATGAGAAAACGATCTACTGAAATGTATCGTGGTTACTCACGGGTGTATGGGGAAAGGGTACAACATATATTTTACCTCCAAATATAGGGGACAACAATGTTTTATTCCATTGTTTTCTCAAAACCTTGAGGGCAACCGCCCCCAGTTCTTGCTGCATAGGAATAGTACCCGTCAAGTATATTCGTCTCAACTAGAAGTTACGTAAAGCGAATAACTACATGTATTCACTAAGTATTCAAATTGGCTCTGCCTTATGACCCAATACGGTGGTTTTTCAATTTTTGAAACCTATTGATATAGGAAAATATAAAAAAAATTGCTCATATGCTATAGCTATACTTATTTTGTTCAAGTCAACGTTTTGCCATATATTAAAAACATGTAATCAATTTTATATTTAAAGAGTCATGTAAATTACCTGGAACAGTGCTAAATACATGCATCTGTACAAATGTACATGTATACTAAAACATTTGAAAAGTTTCATTTGAATCCGCTATAAAATGTCTTTCTTAGATAAATCATAACTAAATCTGACCTAAGTTATGATGTTATAAAGTTAAATATATGTTGCCTGATGTGGGGCAAAGGGCTCCAAAAAAAGTGGGCGGACTATAATTTTGCAAAAATCACCAATGACAGTCATTGTGAAATATTGGTATAATTGCTGGTGAGGGATGGTGTGAACTTTCTCTTTATTATTGTTGACTTTTCTGTCGTCAGCCATATCAAAGTGGATATTTTCTTCTAATTCCACCGCGGAGCTTTCCCCGAGAAACCAGTCTCTACTTTCGTCCTTTGTTTTCTTAGGGTTTCGCGTGATTTGTATCTACAAAGACCAATAACATAACTATATTTAATATTTAATATTTTGCTTGAACGAATATATGAATTTATCTGATAGGTGCACGGCCCGGATAAATTGATCGATTTGTGTACCTCCGCACAAAGAAGACGTCATAACCACAAGTCGTAAATTGAAAATCGTAAAAACATTCCAACAAGTGTTGTGAAACGGTCGAAAACTTAGTCGGTAAGTGGTCCTAAGATAGGTCGGAAATCGTACGATTTACGACATTTTGTCAAATGGGGGCCAGCTTCTTATGAAGCAATATACATAGTATAAATATAGAGATGTTAGCGACATAATGATGCTAAAATAAACAACAATCTTATTTTGTTGACTGTTTGACAATAACCTTGTGTACAAACATACATATTGGTAAAAACAAATAAATGAAAAAGTATTCGAACGATAAGGTATTAGTCTATAATAGTTAATCAATTGGAAATTCATATTTATTGTAAGTTAAGTTGGTTTAAATGGATCTAAGAACAGTTTTAAGACACAAAATGGGTATACAGTAGCAGCTGTAGATCGAAGGACAGGCAAAACAATGACCAATAAAAGGACAAACAATGATGCACAAAACTCTACACAAAAATATAAAGATCGAGCAACGCAAAGCTCATTAAGCACAGGTGGTGATATCTGGTGTTCCGGAAGGGTAAGCAATGTCTCATCCACATGTGACCTCAATGGGTTTACTCTTGTTGGAATCCAGGTGAAAACACGTGTATTCGGAAAGGATTAGATTGTGATCACCGAAAATGGAACATGTGAACATGTGGTCATCTGTGATACAGATAATCCGCAACGATTAACCAGGTCAGGGTGACGACTGTAAAACTTTCCAAGTGGTGACGTCAAGGTAACCACTAGGAACCTTTGGTTCACTAGCTTCCTTATTAGCAGCAACCATCTATAACGGAAATAATGATAGGAAGCCCAATCTCTAGAATACCGTGCCAACTGAGAGATAAATAGTCACGATGGTATAAATTAACTTGGTTAGTTTGTAAATTTGTAATTGTAAGAGACAGGGACTGCTTACCATTCACAAGATAACTTTGTTAGCGTTAGTGCTGATCATCCTTTCATTTTCGGTGTTGTGTTGTTTTTGTTTGTGTTTTTTTTTTTCTTTTTGTGTGCTGTGTCTTGTGTACTCTATGGTGCAAATGGCTCTGTAAAGTCCATTGTAGATTGCCACTTCGGTTTTCTCTAATATATAATAAAGTGCTATTATATCATCGAATAATACAATGAGTGAACTATGCCCAGAAAGCCAACAAGATGTTTTTTTTCACAATGTTATGCTTGAAATTCATAGTTTATTCAAATTCAATAATTAATATCCACAGGTGATAGTTTCATAGTGTGATAGCTGAAAACAGATTCTTTGAATCAAACCTAATGTGTACTAATGTGCATTAAAAATATCGCAATTTATTGTTCATTTTTTTAAGCATGTCTGTGCCATGTTTTGTGCTTGGTAATGATCCAGGTACATCATTACATCTTTTCATAATTTTCAATGTTTATTGAGAGTGTTTGGTTACTGAATCTATAAGCGAAATTTATGTCAATAGTTTTAAGAACGAAATGTTATAAAACAAAAAAAAACATTCATATATATATCAAAGTACAAATATACAATCTACAAAGACCTTTTTTCCATAGCATAAGTGTAAAAGACTTATTTCCACTTCAAATATTTATAGATACATTATTTATTTTAATGTATTCAATGATTCGATGTTTTTATTACTTCCTGGTTGATTACAATAACAATATACGATGTACAATGATTTTACACATTTTTCTACTTTTTAGCTGTAAGTATTATTTTTATTATTTTTATCCTGTCTGTGTACCTTCCGACCACATTCAACTGAAGATTATGATGACAAAATGACATTTCTCCTTATATGCATCATTTGTTGTGAGTTCCTAAAATGCAATGGTTTTCGGTATATTTTCGTCCATGGCTATGAATGAACAATAATCAATTTACCAAAGCTGCCATATAAGACAGAACACCTGGAAAAATATCAGTTGAACATTTGCTGTGCTTATTATAACGTGTGACCATCGTACGTAAACCTTTCACAATATCGTTGGAAGTATATTAGCAAGATATGTCTGTACAGGTCTCTCTGTGGTCAAATTTAACTATGTGTCTGACAGATCTAGCTCCATGCAAGATAGACTGTTTTATTGAAAACAGAAATGTTATGGAATGAGCATATATTTTATATATTTTACCCAGGAATGGCTCTCTGCATGATGACTCTTGTTTCAGTGAGCTAGCGCTATAAAAATCATATTGTCTCCATGCGGACTGTTGTTTCCGTGAGCTAGCACTATACAAATCATACTGTCTTCATGCTGACTGTTGTTTCAGTGAGCTAGCACTATAAAGAGCATACTGTCTCCATGCGGACTGTTGTTTCAGTGATCTAACACTATAGAAATCATAACGTCTCCATGCCTACTGTTGCTTCAGTAAGCTAGCACTATACAAATCATACTGTCTTCATGCGGACTGTTGTTTCAGTGAGCTAGCAATATACAAATCATACTGTCTCCATGCAGATTGTTGTTTCAGTGAGCTAGCACTATAAAAATCATACTTTCTCCATGCGTACTGTTGTTTCGGTGAGCTAGCACTATGAAAAAAACATTCTGTCTCCCTGCGGAATCTTGCTTCAGTGAGTTAGCACTATACGAATCATACGGTCGCCATGAGGAATGTTGCTTCAGTAAGGTAGCACTATACAAATCATACGGTCTCCATGAGGAATGTTGTTTCAGTAAGCTAGCACTATAAAAACCATACTGTCTCCATGCAGTCTGTTGTTTCAGTGAGCTAGCGCTATAAAAATCATACTGTCTCCATGCGGAATCTTGCTTCAGTGTGTTAGCACTATGAACATCATACTGTCTCCATGATGACTGTTGTTTCAGTGAGTTAGCACTATGAAAATCATACTGTCTCCATGCAAACTGTTGCTTCAGTAAACTAGCACAATAAATATCATACTGTCTCCATTAGGACTGTTGTTTCAGTGAGTTAGCACTATGAAAATCATACTGTCTCCATGCATACTGTTGTTTCAGTAAACTAGCACTATAAATATCATACTGTCTCCATTAGGAATGTTGCTTCAGTGAGCTATTACTATGCAAATCATACCGTCTCCATGCTTACTGTTGTTTCATTAAGCTAGCCAGTGAATCGGTCTATCCACCAAGCCGTCGCAATTCAAAAGGGAGATATATCAATAAGGTCTTTGTCATGCTACGCATGCGACCCGTGTCTTTTAGACTTGAGTATACAGTGTGAAAACCTCAAATTCATAGACAAGTTTGTCACATACAAAGTCATACCAGAAACAGTAAATGCTAACGCATCTAGCTCGGATACAGACGACGCAGAAGACGAAAATGCACCATTATCCGATCTCATTATTAAAAAGGAAATATTTGCGGTTTTGTGCGAGGACACACAGTACGATTTCTACCTGGTAAATGCAAACTCTGAATCGCTTACCTTAATTCATGACAAAACAGACAGTTGGGGCGTTCGATTCAACTCGAATTCTAACGTGATAGAAGGAAATTATTTTCAAAGTATAGACGGTGATCCACTAAAAGTTTCTTTAATTCGTTGTAAATTGGCACTAATGCCAGCAGTGTCTGTCGTCTTTATTTGCGATGACGATGATATTGAAAACTGTAGCAGCGACGGGCTTGTAGTTAAGTTATTTGACTCTATCCGTCAATCTATAATTGACTGTATCAAAATGTGTGACTATGTTCGATGATTTACCTACATGTACTAGTATACCAATTAAATTGTTGAAATATGTTGTGGTAACTTTTAATACAATATATAGTTTTTGAAAAATATATTTGTATTTGTAAATAAAATATCATGAACGTTATAAAGGTTAAATTACGTATATGCGAATCAAGCGTTAAAAGCCTAAAAACGTTACTTTTCGACGTTGCGCTCAGTGGTACCAACATCTTGCGCGACGTCATAGTAAAGAATGATGACATAATATTAATAACTAATAAATAATAATTACTGTAACCGCTTCTGTGGTGTAATGGTTAGCGTGTTTGCCTCGAGTTGCGGCAGATCGTAGGTTCGAGCTCCAGTCGAGTCAAACCTGATGCTATACAATTGTTAAATGTTGCTTCTCAGAAATCAGAAGAGAGTGCAAAGACTGGTTTGCTCGGAACCAGGATAATATGTCCGATTGGAGCGATAGGTCTATCCGAGGACTGTTGTTTCAGTGAGCTAGCGCTATAAAAATCATACTGTCCCCATGCGGACTGTTGATTCAGTGAGCTAGCGCTATAAAAATCATACTCTCTCAATACATACTGTTTTTTCAATGAGCTAGCGCTATAAAAATCATACTGTCCCCATGCTTACGGTTGTTTCAGTGAGCTAGCACTATGAAAATCATAATGTCTCCATGCGTACTGTTGTTTCAGTGAGCTAGCACTATAAAAATCATGTCTCCATGCGTACTATTGTTTCAGTGAGCTAGCACTATAAATATCATACTGTCTCCATGAGGACTGTTGTTTCAGTGAGCTATCACTATGCAAATCATAGGGTCTCCATACATACTGGTGTTTCGGTGAGCTAGCGCTATCTGCATGATGACTCTTGTTTCAGTGAGCTAGCGCTGTACAAATCATACGGCCTCCATTCGGACTGTTGTTTCAGTGAGCTAGCACTATACAAATCATACGGTCTCCATGCGGACTGTTGTTTCAGTGAGCTAGCACTATAAAAATCATACCGTCTCCATGCCTACTGTTGTGTCAGTGAGCTAGCACTATACAAATCATACTGTCTTCTGCAGACTGTTGCTTCAGTGAGCTAGCACTATAAAATTCATACTGTCCCCATGCAGACTGTTGTTTCAGTGAGCTAGCACTATAAAAATCATAATTTCTCCATGCGTACTGTTGTTTCAGTGAGCTAGCACTATAAAAACATTCTGTCTCCCTGCAGAATCTTGCTTCAGTGAGTTAGCACTATGAAAATGATACTGTCTCCATGCATACTGTTGTTTCAGTAAACTAGCACTATAAAAATGATACTGTCTCCAATAAGAATGTTGTTTCAGTGAGCTAGCACTATTAAAAATCATACCGTCTCCATGCCTACTGTTGTTTCAGTAAGCTTGCATTATAAAAATCATACCGCTTCCATGCATACTGTTGTTTCAGTAAGCTAAAACTATACAAATCATACTGTCTCCATGATGACTGTTGTTTCAGTGAGCTACCACTATGCAAATCATACCGTCTCCCTGCCTACTGTTGTTTCAGTAATCTAGCACTATAAAAATCATAATGTATCCATGCATACTGTTGTTTCAGTAAGGTAGCACTATAAAAATCATACTGTCTCCATTAGGAATGTTGCTTCAGTGAGCTAGCACTATAACAATCATACTGTCTCCATGATGACTGTTGCTTCAGTCAGCTAGCACTATAACAGATCATACTTTCTCCATGCGTACGGTTGTTTCAGTGAGCTAGCACTATAAAAGATTATACTAAGCGTGTTGATCTAGTACAAAGCGGACATCATCACCATCATGCCCCTTAATCTATGGAATTAGCACATCATTAGAAGCTTGTAAATTTTCCGTTTTTCGTCCTTTCTTTGTTAGTTTTTAGGCCAAATAATAACTTTACTTAAAGTAGCTATCTAAGATTTCATTTCCAATATAATACATTTGTAGTATGATATGAAGTTTGGTGAGGGACATATATTTTAATTTGAAAAGGGGAAGGCTAAATGTCTGTGGTTTTACCACTGAGTCAATTTTGTTTTATTTCTTTATCAAGAAGTGACGAAATAAATTTTACAAAATACACCACTATTTGTCTATGAAAAAAATGTTTGAACCAGGATAGGGGCCGTCGTGATTGCATTGTAGTTGGATTTACAACTACCTGTGCAATCAGTGCTTATCACCACTAAAGTTGTGAGTTTGAATCACGCTCATAGCGAGGTGTACTCGATACAATATCATGTGATAAAATTTGCCAGTGTCTTGCGGCAGGTCCGTGATTTTCTCCGGGTATTCCGGCTTCCTCCACCAATAAAACTGAAAATGGTGTTAAACACTATTACACTTACCATAACCCACAATCATCTGAATCATTATGAACAAGAGGCTTGCCATGCTTAGATTACTGTACACTTGTATACTCAAGGTACATCTCTGTGCCGAGTTTAATTAAGGTGGTCGTCTTTGATTATCTTGGTTGTAGAATAATTGTTGTTCGATTGATTGATTGATTGATTTGCGTTTAACATCAAATTTAGCAGTATTTCAGCTATATCGTAGCATGAGCAAATTTTATTAATTAAGGGCTATGGTTATTGTGGCTAAGGCCACTTTCAACAATATTTCACCACACATTTATAAAAAGAACCCACAGCTTCTTAGCTTCCAGTCAGATTTGAACTGACATCTTTCCAATATTATTGAAATACACTACCTTGTACTATAGAAGGTGTAATGATTGTTAGTGTTACTGACAATACTGAAAACACATTTACAGATAAATAAAAGTATTTTGGAATCCAGCAAAAGCAAGGTAAGAAATCTTTAATTTTCTTAAACTATTATAACACACATGTGATACTTTCAGTTTGAGAATATTGGAGCAACTGATTTCATCTCCCGTTTTTATTGGGGTTTGTGTTACTCGATCTTTAGCTTTATTTGTATGTTTGTAGATCTTGGGTTTTTTTTCCATAGTGTTGTCTGTTCTTCTTCGCTTTACAGATTCTGATTACCCCTTTGGTATCTTCAAACTCTTTTTGAAATTTTTATGGGAATTTTAACCTCTTTTGAGGAGATTTTTTAAGTGTGCCATGCATGGTAACTTTTCCCATTTTATGTATTCCGTTGGTCAATCAGTGTATCTATAATTTAGAATATAAGCAATCAATCAATGAAATGAATTGTCTGTTTAATTTTCCTGATGTCTGGAGTAACGGTTGGAAGCCATGCAAACCTAAAGTTTGGTTAGGTTTATGGTGTTTAACGCCACTTACAACAATATTTCAGCTATATCGTGGCGGTCGGTTTTATTGGTGAAGGAAACCGGAGTACCCAGAGAAAACTACTGACCTGCCGCAAGTCACTGAACAACTTTATCATATAATGTTGCATCGAGTACACCTCGCCTGAACGGGGTTCGAACTAACAAGGTTAGTGGCGATAGACAGTAATTGCACAGGTAGTTATAAATTGTCTGGAATCAGGATCAGAAGTCATGCAAACCTAAGAATTAACATTCTGTCAAGACTCATTTCATAAAGAATATTCAGTATTGTGCATTTGAAAATATATTTTATTTATCTTTATTTAAAATGTTTCATCTCATTGTGCTGTAACTTACACTGCTAAGCCATAAGTGTACCATAGTCATAGGTATCTCACATACATGTAAGGGCAAAATGCAAGCTTTGAAAAGATTGCAGCAGATTTGAGATATACAGGGATACATATTTTTTTTAAACATTATATCTTAAATGATATAATGCTTAAATATATTTGAGATATACAGGCATGTATATTTTTTTAAACTTTATATCTCAAATGTCTGTATATCTCAAATCTACTAAAAGAACATAAAGCATATTCACTTTAAATGTGGACAGAAAATTACAGCAATCATGTAAATAAATATCGTCCTTGATCTTTTGCAGGAATATATTTCTCAGAGCAATATCACACTGAAAGCTTATGTGAAGGGAATTCTTACATATGTTTTAAATCGTAGATATAATACAGGGGCGCCCCCCTAAAATTTTTCACACTAAATACCCCAAAATTTTTCGCGCCTCCCTCTGCTCGGCGCCATTCTTTTAAGTGCGCCCCCCTAACTTGAAATCCTAGATCCACCCCTGTGATATATGTACTACATGTACAAGAAAGGATATGGTAGTACTCTTATTTCTTGTAGTAAAAATTAAATTGTTTGTACATATTTGTAATTGTACAACTTAAATTTCCTACACATTTAATACACTGTACAATGTACATCCCCTAGTACCACAGGAAACAGTTGAACACTAAATAGTCTTACTATGTTAAGAAAGCTTAAATATTTATAGTCAAGAATTCCAACAATATCAATAAAAACAACCAACCATTTCTCACCTCAAGCCATTGAACACAAAACACTATGACATTGAAGATAAATCTCCTCTCTTAGGACAGGCACACAAATATGGCTGTGTTAAACCGGTTAATGGGATCATTGTTCATTTGAGAGAATATAAATTATTTATCCTTGAGTTATCCCCCTTTGACCTTGTCTCTTGGAGTTGTTGTCTTTGTAAAATGGGTAAGGATAGGTCTATGGTGTTTAACACCACTCTCAACAAATATTTCAGTTATATCGTGGTGGTCCTATATTCGTTGATTATATGTAATTGTAATTATGGAGACGCCAAGAAAAACACTGAATAAATACTGGTGTTTGGTTCCCCACTGTAATATAGTATTAAACTGTTTCGACCCAGCTAAGAGTACTCATCAGATGGCTAAGGCTACCACAACAGTTTTTTTCTCTAAATTTATGATTAAAAATATTTTAATTCATGTTGGTAAATTTCTATATGTAAATATGTCATTGAATACCTATAATAGAAAATAAACAAATCTTTGTTGCCAAACCAAATTTATTTTTAGTTCTTTGGATTTTGGTACCCTAATTTAGCATTTAAAAATGAAGGCTTCATTGTGTACATTGACACAGGAAGTCCAGTGCCTAACATTCCATCAAAATTACGTTGTCTGGCAGATAAAAATAAAATACTTTTGACGGAATGGAAATGATTCAAAACAAGCGTATTGACCCAGTGGTTTAGAGTAGAAGATTGAAAACAGACAACACCCTTTTTGACATCTTTGGGGCTCTTGCTTATTTCATGTATCTCCATTCAACTAAAAAAAAACACAACTTTCTAGGACCATCCAATGAACAGTCCTACACAGTTTGGTGTCCATTGGTCCTGTGGTTTCAGAGAAGATTAAAATGTAAGTTTACATACGATGACCAAGTGGACGATGGTGTATGATGACTACGACGTACGCCAAGTGATGGTAATACTTCAAAAACTAAGCTTTGTAGGGGGACCATCATTCAATGAACATTCCTACCAGGTTTGGTTCCAATTGGCTCCGTGGTTTCAGACTGAGAAGAGAAGAGTAAAATGTAAAAGTTATTGACGATACCACCGACGATGACAGACGCCAAGTGAAGGTGAGTTAAAAAAAGAACTTCAACAACAAATTGCATGCTTAACCTTCTTTTGACATTGAAAGGATTTATCTTAAAAGAAACAATATTCATATTAAATCCAAATGGGGAGATGATATAATCAACTACACATCATGACCAATCATTCTACAAAATATGAAAGATATCGGACCAATGACATCAGAGGAATTGGATTCATAAAGTGAAATGAGAAGGACGAACGAATAACAGACGAACAGTCAAAAAGTAAAAAATATATGCCCTCCATACTATCGGGAGGTTATGGTGTTTAACACCACTTTCAACAATATTTCAGCTATATCGTGGCGGTCAATTTTACTGGGGGAGGAAATCAGAGTACCCAGAGAAAACATCTGACCTGTCGCAAGTCACTCACAAACTTTATCACATAATGTTGTACAGTGCTCCAGCTAGAATTTGAAAGGTACAGGGTGCCAGCAAAGGACAGGGCATTTTTTAATGATAAAAATGGCACTTAGAGAAATGTATCAATGTCATCACATTCACTTGAAATCCAAATTATAAAAATGAAAATAATTTGCTGAGTACTTTGGTATCGACGTAAACAATGCTCCCTTTTAAAGCGTCATCTGTCTATGAAATAGAGCTACGTCCCTTGATTTCGGGATTTTACTTTGCATTGTTGGGGGTACGGAATCTGTGCATGGCTTCCAAACTGACAAAACGACCGCTGCGTCTTCACAAGAGATAGTCGAAGGGAGGTCATGATATTTTTTGAAAAGAATAAGGTCTTGGGAGTTGAAGCAAACAAAGCTTTGAATATATTAGAAGAAATTTAAAAAACAAACAAGACTTGAAGCGAGCGGGGGTAAAACTAGAGGCTCAGTGGGCTGCGCCTGTGTCGCTCACCTTTCATTCTGCTTTGCGGAAACTTAATACAGAACCTTCCATAAGTTTCGGTTCATTTGGCCAAACAGTTTCAGAGAAGAAGATTTTTAGAAATTAACCAACCAGAAACAAGAATTGCCTATGGCAGCCATGTTTGTTAACAGATCGGGATGAAATTAGTAATCTTCATAGAGAACCTTCCATAGATGCTTCCTACCAAGTTTCGGTTCAATTGGCTAACCAGGGAAGAAGAATTTTAGAAATCGACCAATCTGGAACAAGAATTGCCTGTAGCAGCCATTTTTGCAAACGAATCGGGATGAAATTAGCAATCTTTATAGAGAACCTTCCATACATGCTTTCTACCAAATGTTAGTTCCTTCGGGAAAGCAGTATCAGAGGAGACGTTTTTTTCAGAAATCAACCAATCAGAAACAAGAATGGCCTGTGGCGGCCATGTTTGTCAATGGATCGGGACAAAATAAGCAATCTTTATAGAGAACCGTCCATAAATGCTTCCTACCAAATTTTAGTTCATTTAATCTAAACAGGCAGCATATAGCCAGTCAATGGTGTTTGCAATTAATATTTCGCATGCACAATAGCGACCCTATCACAAGGTGTGGAAAATAGAAATATGTTGCTGTCGTTTAATGCGTATTAACTGCATTACATGTAAACTGTATGATTCTGTTTGATAAAGTCCGTTAACTAGAACAGGAAAAATATATACACTTGAGTGACATATATTAATAGTGTTGTAATAACAGATCGTGAACGTGATGTAGAAGTTTTAAAGAATGTCAAGGTATATTTTAAATGAGGTTGAAACAACTCGCCATTTGATATCAAGTCGGTTGTATTTCATTTTGACGATTTTAATTACGGAAGACGATCACAACCATATTTATTCTTAACAATTGCAACTCAGCTGGTTTTTTTTTCATAACCTATAATAAAATGAAAAAATATATATCACACTGTCGGAACAGTTCCAGCATTCAATAGACAAATCGTAGAAATATGTAAATCCGCTATCCCTATTAAGTTTGTCCTCATAATCTTCATATACTTTTGTGATTTAAAATAAGACAATGATATGAAGATTATAACAACAAACTTCAACACATTTAGCAATTCAATCAATTCAATTCAATATTTTATTTGAGTCTCATCTCTCAATTACAGGTCATAATACACAAAACAATCATACAACAATAAATTAGAGAGCCATTCGTTAAAGAATTATAAGAGACTATAATTAAAACAGTATCTATAGCACAAAAATATAAAACAATCTTATATCAATATATTGCATACATATATATATAAAATCAACATTATTTACAATAATAAACATTTCTTCTTTCATTTAAAATTAAATTACAGGTATTGGCGCATATCCTTATCATATTAAAATCTGGGAATACAAACACTAGTTTCTGATTATCAATTTATATCGAGGACACCTCAACATGAGCGGGACTCAAACTCTCAACTTCAGTGGTGATAGGCAATGATTGCACCGGTAGGTGTAAATTTAACTTTCATACGATCACGATCATAAGGGAGCCCCGCACGAATACTATCAATGCGGAACAAAAATAAAAATGTAAATGAGGAAAATTGCTTTGTAAACAATAACTTATAAAAGTTATAGTTGCAGAAAATTTATTCATAAGAATCATAAAACAAATATATTTATAATAAAATAAAACAATAGATGTATAATATTTAAAAAATAAAACAAAACAAAATTCATCTTAACAAAACAAGTCTTCTCAGCATCAAGGCAGTTGTCCGTTTTTTCTTCTTTTTTCTGTTTCTGTCTGAAAAATAATTAAAATATACAAGATTACACTTACTGATTATATTCATGATTAGAAAAACCTGTAATCGCTCACCTGGTTTTTAATTTTACTTCTAAATTTCATAGGACAATTTCAGCTGATTCTTTTCTTTTTTGCCATTTGAAATTTCTGTTAATAGTAATGGCAGCCATCTTGGATCAAAGATCATTTCAGCTCAAGTTTCTATGCAGAACATTTTAAGGTGATTTTTTCTCTCTCAAAAGATGCAAAGTCGGTATAAATCGGTTGAAAAAAAATTCACACAAAAACCAAAATATATGTTAAACTACCAACATTGCCATGATGTAGCTGCTGTTAAAATTTGACCTCATTCTGAGTTATAGTGAATAAAAAATTCCAGCCAATCAGAAGCAAGAATTTCCCATGGTAGCCATGCTTGTTTTCCAATCTGGACCAAACGAGGAAACTTTATACAGAACCTTGCATATGTGCTTCCTACCAAATTTCAATCAATTAAGGCAAATGGTTTTAGAGAAAAACAAATTAATTGGTCAATCACAAACAAGAAATGCTATGGTGGCCATATTAGAACTTTGTCTGATTGGCATGGAATATGGAAATCTTGCACAGGACATCCCATACAACTTTCCTATAAAGTAACAATTCATTGTGTCTCCTAGTTTCAGAAGAGTAGATTTAAAAAAAAGAGGGTGAGGCGTTAAGGTGCAAAATTGGCCCCACATTTTATTAAAAAATAATGCTTGACATAGAATAAAAATATTTACTAATTTAATTGTTATATAAACAATTTTTCAAAACATATGTCTTTCTGTGAAATTGGGTGCGCTATGACGTCATAAAAGATTTCATAATTAGACGGATAATGCTAAAAATGGACTATAAACGACATATTCAATTTACATTTTAGCTGTTTTATATACCTCCACAGTCTTTCACCTACACCAAATTGAGCAGTTGTTTTGAGTAAAGAGGGTTAATGATTGTATCAAAATATTTTGTTGGTGGAGGATTGTGGAGGTTGTTAAATATTAATTTATTCATAACCCCGGCCAGACCCTTAAAATCAATATGTTCACTCTTCTGATTGCATACTAGTATATGAGACCATTATGTATATTTACACAATCTCTGTACAGTTTATGATTCATTTCAAGTAATGAAATTCATCAGTAAATAACTTATGTTTCTGTAAATAATTGTATTTATTTTAAATAGAGTTTGTGTACATTGAAACCAGGAGAAAAACTCAATGCATGCAGTCCGGCGTCAATGCGATAAAAGAACTGGTGACTATAAGTGTCATATATGGCCCCATATTTAATGAATCATTATCTTAGAAAATACTTGATTAAAATTTGATGTGTTTTATTTTATAGACGACATCATACTTTTGATGTTAAAACTTGTTTCCAACAAAATCGACACGTATTTGACGTCATTGTGACGTTATGAGCGTTATTTGTTTTTTGTATTTCGTGGAATTTTGCCCGCGATATTTCGACGGTTTTTGAAGAAATTAAGCACCTCCGCAGTCGTGCACCAGAAACATATTTTACCAGATTATTAAAATAAATAAAACACAATTACTGTTGAAGTATTTTTTTGGTGCACGAGGTGTTAAATTTCTTGAAAAATGACGGGAAAATGTTCAAATATTAAAGGACGAAGTCCTTCTAACGGTAAGCTGTCTGATTTTTCCTTCTATATTGATAGCCAAAAATCTGCTCACCGGAAGTTTAAAAAATAGATCAATTGATAATTTAGAAACGCAAAAGTAATCTATTTCAATGAAAAATTCCCAATTCTTTGATTATTAACTCTATGCAAAATCGAAAAAACTTTTAATAAAATTTTAATAAAAAAAATCTCTTTGTTCGAAACTCCCGATGGAAGAGCGGCGTAGGTAAAATGAACGCCATAACAAATCGGCTACACAGTTCATTCAAAATAAAAGATAATAGCCTCACCGGACGCAATTACGAACGAAATAAAAAGTATATCACCTAATTGTTCCTTCAAAACATGAATTGAAAAAATGCTTTCATAAATAGATACCCCGCTAAATTACTCGTGTCTTAGGAGAAAATTATTCATGCGCAGTTGTTGAATGTTGCAGACGACGGGTTTTCATATTTGTAAACAGAAAACGATCGACAATTGCACTTGGAATCTATCGCTAAAATTAATTGAGGTACGCATATTTTGTTATTTTATGCCTGTAATTGGAAAGAATATGACATAGCCAGAAATTATGGGTACTTTGCTCATTTGCATATCTAAGATGGCGACGCCGGGACGTCTGCAATTTTCATATGATCTATATAGACGATATCATTCATAATTGCATGTGTGTCATTTTCTGAACTGGAAATGATACATTGAATCAAGCTGAATTAAATGAAATCAAAATTAATAAAAACAATTAAATATTCGAGGTTCCTGGACTACATGAAAATCCGAGGTGACGAACCCTTTTTTGGCCTTTAGAGTCTATGTAAAAATGTCTGAAATACATGAAACTGGTGGCGTGTGATACAAAATTTAACAATGAATGACATTTGGCGACATATTTTCTGAAATTAATTTAGATTCCTCAATAATATATGTAATTATATTAACTAACCTTATATTTCTAGCTTCTAAACTCGGGGTTCCCACATTAAATATAATATGATAATTTTTGCATGATCGCGATATCAAAGACATGTCTAAAATCGTTACAAAACAAATATATTTGAAATTTGACAGAAGAAAAACTTTGCGGAAATAAACAATAACTTTTAATTTTCGAATCATTGACGGACACATTGAATTTCCGTACTATTGGCTATTTTTTGACAAATCTAATAAACGATCCATCAAGGTTGAAACTGCAGTCACGTGATCAAAATCTAATTTAAATATGATGAATATTTATGGGGAAAGTACCCTCAGTTTCTGGATATGATCTCCTGGTTCTATGCATATGTAGAACTCATTGAAATTAAAACAAAAACAGTCAATATATTACATTTTCCTTACCTTGATCTATCCCAAAATGTCAAAATCCGTGATGTACCTTATTCATTGAAGAGTCCAAGGAATTCCGAATGCAAACTGGCACACATTCATACAAAAATCTGGATTAGCTGATCAAAAGAAAACAAATATGTGATTGAGTTTGTCAGTGATTTGCAACAGATCTGTCGTTTTCTCCAGGTACTCCAGTTTTCTCTACAAATAAAACTGACCGCCACATATTTAACTGAAATATTGTTGAAAGTGGCACTAAACACCATAACACTAACCTTAACCCTACAAAATGTATTTATATATATATAAAAAATAGTGTGGGTTCAAATCCCGTCGAGAGAAGAACAAAAATTTGACAGCTCTAAAATCTAATTCTAACACTGTTTGGTTTAATTTTCAGACGTATATATTTGAACCCACACCATTGATACACTGCAGCACCATTCGCTTAGCCTTACGTCCAGCGCCCTAGACCACTCGACCACATCCACTCCCTAAAAAAGGAGCTTCAATAATCCTAGTGTTACCTTTTCTCGTAAGATAAATCTAGGGATAGACGTAAGACATGTGTATAAGCGTGTGTAGATGGTACATATATATTTAATATTATAATTTGACAGCAATCTAACTCAGCAATTTTTAATATATTGTATAGGATAATGAAGAATTCATTATACAGTCACAGTAAATAAAGTATATTAAACAAACGTCTGGAAGCAAGTGACAACCATACAATATATCTGTCCCACTGGATCTGAAAGTTACTAAGGATACTAGGTTAATACTAAGGATACTAGGTTAATACTAAGGATACTAGGTTAATATATATATATATATATATATATATATATAGAAGTGTAGAAGATTGTGCAACGATACCGATAAAGATGTTACAAAATATATATTAACAAAATGTTCAATCAACAAATGACCTTCCTCAGTGTCTATCAAAGATCGATCAACAAATGACCTTCCTCAGTGGCAGACACTGAGGAAGATCATTTGTTGATAGAAAATTGTGTCAATATATTTTTTGTAACAATGATAGACACTGAGGAAGGTCATTTGTTTTATCGAAAATTTTGGCAATATATTTTTTGTAACATCTTTATCGATATCGTTGCACAATCTTCTAGACTTCTATAATTTTTTTGTTTGTGCTGCATCGTCATTTCTAGACGATCCGTTACTCGTTAAGTTCTCTGGTTGGTAGATTCCCTTAGACTTTATATATATATATATTATAGGATTAAACACATTTTTTCCGGAGTTTATTGATGCATAACCTGGACCAATTCACTCACAAACAAATAAAATTTCGGACTTTTATATAAGTTTGTGAGTGACTTGGTCTAGGTTATACATCAATAAACTCCGGAAAAAATGTGCTTAATCCTTATAATTCTGTAACTAATTTTTTTTTTCATTTGTTTTGAAAATTTACCTTTGGGGATCCCCAGTACGCACACATAGATATATTCCATTGGCATTGATGTGTGTCAGCCATGCATAGCAAAATGAACTAACCTGATTGTTTTCCTACTTTAAGCTAGACGGTGATGTAATTAAGTTACTGATATTTTCCAATTTGATGGCATTTTGCATTTAGCTACTCAAACAAGTAAAATGCCCACAAAATCGTAAAATAAATCAGTAACCAGCTTGTGTCAATCAGCGTCCCTTGTAAACAACGTAACAGGATGACGATATATTACAAAAGTCAAAGTCGATAGATGGTTGCCTTAAGTATTATTTCCGGATATGTTTTTCTATGTCAACAATACTAGCTTTTTTTTCATTGGCATTTATTTTTTTATTTCATATCTAACAATAATTGTCGATTATTAACAATAAACATTGTTTATTTTATCTTTTTTTTATTATCGGGAATCCAAGCCGCCATTTTATTTACATTACGAAAAAAGTAGTCCGGTGAACATCGTCTATCGAAAGATAAACTGACAAAACCCCGCCTCCATAAGCGCCTATACCCAATCAGAGTATAGGATTTCCAATTATGTAAATCATATAAGAATTATATATGCATATATTCCATCGTTCATATTATAGGAATGATAATTTTTTTTGTTACAAATGCATTTTAGCACAAACAATTGTCTTAATTACTGGACATTTTACGTGTGTGTACGTATTGTTTATTGACGAGAGACCGACATACACCGTTATTTATGCATGATATCAGCTTCATGTATGTATTCATATTTGACTTATTATAATGACCTAGGTAATAGGTGTCTCTTCTTTGTTATAGCTATGAGCTGTATCACATTACTATCAATATTATTTCAGTTTCAATGTTAGATGAAACTCATGGATTTGTCAAAAGTCACCAACAAACTTATGACATACACCTTGCCACGGGCGCGAATGGAACTCAGTTTCAGTGATTTTAGTCGATGACATCATATATGTTGTCAATCAAAATTCCATATGATTACGGTCATGGCATTGCTTGAAATAACGCTGGAATATATTTATATTTATAAATTTACATAATGAGCAGTCTAAAAAGCAATAGAAACAGAATGTTGCTCTTTGTAAACTTGAAAATATAAAACATAAAAACAATACTTTCACTTATATTCAACGCATGACAATATTTCAGATATCACCATTGACCACTCACAAGTTTTACGAATTGTTTGTGATGCTCCGATGACAACAGAACAGACAACCGAAAAGATAGAAACATCTGATGCACCGCAAAGTTCCCCACAAACGCCTGTTTCGGAGAATTCAATCACAATCAGCTCAAACATAGATTCTACATCTACTGTTACAACGACAACTGTTGAACATCAATCGATAACTACTACTACAGACACGACAGCAGGTAAAAGTCTAGTTACAAGTGCACTAAGTCATGACATGTTAAAACTAAAGATACACATATATGCAATATTGAATAATAATTTTAGATTGGAATTTCCAAAACTTAATACGTGAATTCTAAATTTTTAAAAGGAACAAACCTTGTTAAGAACTAAATGTATATTGTGCAAACTGTGGTTCGATTTCTTAATCAAGTTCAGCTTCATTTGTTTGTAGGAGGTATCATGCCTTATTTACGTTATTTGTGCTTGTTTGCGTATAGCGGTATCCAACACATATTGTGTTGTGTTGTTTGATGTGCTCCATTCTTGATTGTCCCTTCTGTTTTCTCTAACATTTATTTTCTACACTTTGACATGGTTGATGTACCTTGGTAATTAATCTTAAAAATACATATTTTGGTTGTTTTAATCTTTTGCTTGGTATTTTATTGACCTTCGATGGCCTTTTTCTACTTGTGGCAATATTTGTTTATAATATATTTATGGACCGCATCAATGAGACATTTAACCGTGATCTCTTAAAAAGTTTATATTCCGATACCGAGATCTTGTCGAAATATATTCCGTCTCTGCAGAAATGATTATAAGCGATGCATTTTCATATAGTGAAAATGTATAAAGATAAAGAAGTCAAGAAAAATGTCAAAAATATTTTTTTATCAATGTGTGACGTAAAAGTGTTTTTGACATTTACATTCACTGAATATCGTACTGTTTTGACAACTTTTTACCTATTTTGTTCCTGTATTTAAATACTGTTATAGTGACAGCCGGAGACTTTGAGCCGTAATCAGAGCAGGAGGTTTTGGCGCTTTAAAATCTGATTCAACCCACCATTTCTTTTGAAATGCCTGTACCAAGTCAGGGTCTTAACGGTTTTCACAGTTTTCCGGTTGTTGACTGATTTTGTCTGTCTATATAATTATGAGTTATGACTTTCCCTTTGTAAGATTGTTCGGAGTTCGGTAATTTTGTTATTACCCTTATTTACTATAGCCATGCCCAATGTCACTGCTGATTGAATTTTTTTCCCGAGGTCATTGCAACTTGGTAGCTTTATTTAAGCATTTATGAATAACGAAATTAAGGACAACATACCGGCTAGGACGTCACACGGGTTAACAAGGTCCTCATCTGCTACTACACGGATCAGGGTAGCAAATGATATATGCGTTCCACGGAAAATCCTACGGAATACCCCCGATTTGTCTTACGTTCAACCAGAGGGTAATTATTATTTCAAAACTTCAGATTCGCATCAAATTTTAAAATCTTGTTCTATTAATATTTCGGACTGTCTTAAATCTCCAGGTATTTGTGACTCTTCTCCATGCATTACTACTTGCAAAATAAAAACTGAGAAAAATAATACTTGTAAAACATGCATCATGCTAATAACTTCTCCTGAATTTACAAGTAATTTAACTGGAAAATCTTACTACACCAAATCGTTTGACCCTCTGGACTGTTCTACTAAAAATGTCATTTACGGCATAGAATGTACACTCTGTGGACTTTTGTATGTTGGTGAAACTCGTCAAACATTGATACAGGAATTTGTATAATCATTTCAATCAACCGGGTCATAACCGCTGTTTGACGATGAAAGTTCGAATCATCGAGGAGATTTATCATCATACAAACAGTCCTATGCTTAGTACACCTTACCGTGCCGATAGAGAGTTGTTTTGGATTAAATAGTTAGGCACTGCAATGCCTTACGGTTGCAATGATAACATCAAAGGAGTGGGAAATTTGTCAAGTCCTGGATGCAACGAAATCAACGTGATGAGCCTTTTTAATACTATTCCAAGAACTAAACGTAGCCATGGTCATAAAAGAATTCAACATCCTAATGTTAAAAAGCCCTCTAAACCAAGAACGTTACAAGATACTTTTAATGATTTACTTTCCAATATACAGAAACCTCTTGGAATTCATCACATTCGTACAATCTTATTTTCACTAACTGTAAACTATCTCAAAGATCTTAGGGATTTTGGACTTGACAAAGGAGGCGTAGATCCTTTTTCTCCTAAGTACAGATTGTCTAGTAGTATATGTGACGTGGCGTCCTTTCGTCTTTTTAAACCAGTTCGATCTGAACCTCTTCATGATAATAACAGAAAATTCCTCCAGATTCCGTTTGCTAACAAAGGAATCGATGCTATTAACATCAGCAACATTCTTAATAGAAAAGAGGTCGTAAAAGAAATTCCACCATATTTCAAAAACCAATCTGTTTCCATTGTCTCCTATAGCTACACTAACAGCATTGGCCGTAAAATTTTCAACTACAAAGAAGCATTGCAAGATATTAACATAGAAGAGTACCTTAAGAACTCTCTGACTAGTGCCTGCTCCCACTCTCCTTTTCAATACAACCCATCAGGACATGTAATCACTGGTGATCTGAATATCTTTCAACATGAGAGTCTCCGAAAGGTGATTTCTCATGGTCCTAAATTCAGAGAACCTCAACACATCAATTGGAAAATAATTTCAAGATAATTATGGATGCTGTTGAAGATCATGCCAGAAGGTGGATAAAGAGAGAAGTAGACCAAGATCCTGAGTTAGAGTCCTTGTCAGACTGGGTTAGAACAATTAGGTCTCTAGTACAAGTTCGGATTCACAAACTCAAAAAATGTGTTAATAGTCGAACTAAGTCTGTATTTAAAGACCAAGAAGCTGTTAAGTGTCTTTCCTCTCTTCATGACAAATATGTTATCGTTCCCGCGGACAAGGCTTCCAACAATATCGTGTTTGTATGTAAATCATATTACTTCGAATGCCTAATCAAGGATTTAGGCATAAATAGCAACACCTCTAGTAATACCACATACAAACCAACTTCGTTCGACAAAGATGAAATCCTAGCTAACAACAGATCATTCATGACCTCTTTAAACATTCCCTCTGGTAATGAGTCTGAGGATTTACCCTATTTATATTGGATACCTAAACTCCATAAGACACCATACAAAGAAAGGTACATAGCGGGATCATCAACTTGTTCGACGAAAGAATTGTCTATTCACCTGACAAAGATTCTGTCTGCAGTAGAAGAGGGACAACCGAAATATTGTGAAACTGTTTACTCGCGTAGTGGCATAAATCACATGTCGATTTTGAAAAACTCTAAAGATATTTTGGATAACCTGAAATCAAGATCTTTCTCTCAGGTATCCTCCATCAAAACTTTAGATTTTTCAACTCTATATACCACCCTACCGCATGACAAATTAAAAACCCGCTTAAAAGAAACAATTCATAAAGCTTTCAGTCATAGAAACTATGACTCAATATTTGTTGTGTTAGGCTACAATTCCACATATTTTTCAAACAGAATTCAAAAAAGTAAGACATGCTACTCCGAGGAACAAGTGATCAGTATGCTGGAGTTCCTCATCGATAACATATTTGTCTCCTTTGGAGGGACACTGTTTCAGCAGGTCGTCGGCATACCAATGGGTACGAATTGTGCCCCTCTTCTAGCCGATTTATTTTATATACTCATATGAGTCGGAGTTTCTTCAAAAGATTGTGAAAGATAAGAACATTCATGAGGCTAGAGCCTTTTATTTCACATACAGGTATATTGATGACGTTTTATCTATCAATAATTCTAGATTTGCAGAATTTCTTCCATTGATATATCCTCCAGAGCTGGAAGTTAATGAAACCACAGATACAGCTTGGTCCGCATCATTTTTGGACTTATACCTCGAATTTGATGACAGTGGTCAAATCAATACTAAAATTTTAGCTATATCATGGCAACCAGTTTTAGTGGTGGAAGAAGTCGGAGTACCGGGACAGAACCACCGACCATGGACAAGCAATACTAAAATTTACTTCAATTTTAAGATCACAAATTTTCCAAATATGTGCAGCAATATACCAGCTTCTCCTGCATATGGTGTTAACATCTCGCAATTGATTCGCTATGCAAGGGCCAGTAGCAATTATTCTGATTTCCTGAAACGTCATCTTCATCTGAGAAACAGGCTACTGGACCAGGGCTATACAAAGATTCGCCTTATTCGATCTCTTAAAAAGTTTATATTCCGATACCAAGATCTTGTCGAAATATATTCCGTCTCTGCAGAAAAGATTATAAGCGATCGATTTTCATATAGTGAAAATGTATAAAGATAGGGTGTCAACAAAAATGTCAAAAATATTTTGTTATCAATGTGTGACGTAAAAGTATCTTTGACATTTACTTCTCTGAGTTTGGTGCTGCTTTTGACAACTGTTTAACCTGTGTTGTTCAAATATTGTTATAAATACTGTTATAGTGACAGCCGGAGACTTTGAGCGTAATGAATGGGGAGGTTTGGCGCTTTAAAATCTGATTCAACCCACCATTTCTTTAGAAATGCCTGTACCAAGTCAGAGTCATTACGGTTTTCACATTTTTCTGGCTGTTGACTGATTTTGTCTGTTTATATACTTATGAGTTTTGACTTTTCCTTTGTAAGATTGTTCGGAGTTCGGTAATTTTGTTATTACCCTTATTAACCTTTCCAAGACCATATATATTCTGAAACGTACATGATTCCTCTACGTTCTGTAAAAATTTCAGGGCATGGTTAAAATCGTGCAGTGAAATGCCAGGCTACGGAAAACACCTACTCTAAAATAGCTCGGTCATCCCCCAGTATGTATAGATCATGCATCAAATCCTCCAAATGTAGGCTCAAAATAATCCCTATATATTTTACTTCAATTATCAATTTTTATTATTCGATTTCATTCAGTAGTTTTCACAATACTACAAAGCGAAAGGAACTGTTATCTTTAAAAGGGGCTACTTTCGTGTATGTTCTAAGCTCTGATTGGTGAATTAGTGGTTTGACACCTTATATGTCGTTCGTCATCCTTAGTAGTAGGAAAAGGACAAACTCATCTAACACCCTTATATTAAAATATTAAAAGCTTTTATTTTGAATACAACACAGAAACGTAGTACCTGTTAATTCTACCAAATCAGGCACCTTCCCTCCAGGGTATAGTTACCACTTCCTCCCTCCAGGGTATAATTACCACTTCCTCCCTCCAAGGTATAATTACCACTTTCTCCCTCCAGGGTATAATTACCACTTCCTCCCTCCAGGGAATAATTACCACTTCCTCCCTCCAGGGTATAATCACCACTTCCTCCCTCCAGGGCATAATTACCACTTCCTCTCTCCAGGGTATTATTACCACTTCCTCCCTCCAGGATATTATTACCACTTCCTCCCTCCAGGGTATAGCTACCACTTCCTCCCTCCAGGGTATAATTACCACTTCCTCCCTCCAGGGAATAATTACCACTTCCTCCCTCCAGGGTATAATTACCACTTCCTCCCTCCAGGGTATAATTACCACTTCCTCCCTCCAGGGTATTATTACCACTTCCTCCCTCCAGGATATTATTACCACTTCCTCCCTCCAGGGTATAGCTACCACTTCCTCCCTCCAAGATATAATTACCACTTCCTCCCTCCAGGGTATAATTACCACTTCCTCCCACCAGGGTATAGCTACCACTTCCTCCCTCTAGGGTATAATTACCACTTCCTCCCTCCAGGGTATAATTACCACTTGTAACATGAATGCATTATCTTCCTTTGATCTTGTTCATGGTTTATATACCAGAATGTAAGCAACAGCTAAGAACTATGAAAAAATACACGCAAATACGAGATATTGCATACTTTATATCTGGGCTGTAGTTTGATTACTTTCAGAGAGCCGTGCAATAAGCAACGACTTAGATGTGATATTGCATGGACTCATATATATATATATTACTTCTACATGTAATAGGAATACTATTGTATGGGTGTTTATATGCACTAGTGAACAACAGTAAACAGATATTTAACGTACATTGTGTATCACCGTGTTTAAAGATATTTAATTTGTATATGCTTGCCAACTTATATTGTGCATTGTTTCTTCGTCCTTATCAACATCCGGGTTGACTCGCGAGACAACATAAAACGTAGGACATGATATTTCTGATATGCACGATATTAGTGATTCTTCAACTGTATAAAGGTAAGACAATTTGCTACAACTATCACCATCATTCGTAAAACATTAATGTCTATTCAGTAGGGGCTAAAGTAGATATACATTTCCATTCGATGGTATCAATGTAAATATGGCATTTCTTAAACAAGAACTTCCTCGGTAAAGGTCGACAAAATCGCAAACCGTTAGTAATATTACTCATTCTTTTCTTAAGCTTCAAAAACTAAACATTAAAATACAAACGTAGATACTTAATTTGCTGTTGTGAACGACCGATGTGAGGTACACACTCAAAGGCAAAAATAAACAAGTCACATGACTTATGTCGTCGGTAGCAGGAAAGCCAAACGTTAGCCGCCGAAACTGATGGTGATATTGGTCGTAATTTGAAAAATGCAGAGCAATATAGTTAAAGGGATCATCCTTACACATTCGTATACCTAAATATACGCTGACCACATACTATTCTGAAATGATTAGGGTGTAGAATAACATATCTATACTCATTATTGAAGACCCTACAGTGACTGTAAAAGTAAGAACATTTAATGTAACAAACAGCAGTAAAGGCCGTGGTATTCATAGTTTCATTCTTAATAGACAAATGATTTGATTGCTGAAAAATACATTGGATAGGGCCTTCAGCTAAAAGTGTCCGTATCGTAGATATATGTTTTGGTCATGTAATATGTCCATGTTTTATTCCTACATTTTCCATTTTCCAACATGTTATCATCTTGTCTGTCATGAAGACTAGTTAATTGATGTTTATCACCAAATAATATTAATGCAAACGTAGATATCACATTCCTGTGAACACGAAGCGTTTCATGATTAACCTTCATCAGGTGCGATTGGAATGACAAATAATTTATAAGAATCTAGAATAATGGCCTATAATAAACAGAACCTACTTGGCTATTAGTCACTTATTTACAGTCTTTTACTAATCTTTGAACTCGTTGTGTTTACGTCATTTTAGTTTCTGTGAAAGTGGTCTTTTGTTGGGTTATAGCGATATCATACAAGTTCTTTGCTCATTATTTTTTCTTTGCCGTCTAACACAACGGGCTGGAATCCCATTAATCGGTATTATGCTACCACATCTCTATGTCTGTCCCTCACACCAGGTTTTAGATTCTGTCTGGTCACTGTCCTACTTGTTTCTGTATTGAGCAGGTTGAGGTTTGTCAACGGAATAGTTCGTGTTGTTAGCTATTTTGTCATTCATTACTGTTTAGCTGTATATTCTCAGTATTACTTTATTTTGTATTTTCATTTACAGGTATATCAACAGTGGTTCCAGATCCCTGCCCGCCTGATATTAAAAACAGTGACATAGGTAAATACATATCTAACGAACCCATTCTTTCTTTTAGTGTTTATGTCATTTTGAATACTGAAAACGGAGCATGCAATATGCATGACTACCCGATAATACTAATTGAAAAGTGAAATATGTTGTAAAAAACTATAGAAATGATGAATATGAAGCGTAGTAGTTGCTATTAAATTGTTACATGTCAAGACAATGTACATTTTAATTTGAATTATATATTTGTGAGATAGTTTATGTTTCTTTATCCGGAGATCTATCATGCACTTACATTTAACAACAAATTGTATTCGGTCACCTCGGGTTAAGAGAGAATCTTAAATGGAACCTTTTAATTCTTGATTCTTAATTTCTGATTCTACATCCTTAATTCGTAACTCATACGTACTATAGACTTACGTGGGAAACGTTTCATTTACTAAGGTTCTACACAGGAGTCAGCATGTGTTCCACAGGGACACCAAAGTCACAAACTAATATATATTACGAAAAAGATTAGACCTAGTAGTAGTAATATTATACATTTTTATAGAGTCAATTTAACTTATTTTCTACAATACCTCAACGCTATGATATAGCGATAGTTGGATTACCTAACAAGTTGATCAGGTGCTTGCCCATGGTCGGTGGATCTCCCCGGGTACTCCGGTCTCTTCCAACACTAAAACTGGTCGCCATGATATAGCTGAAATATTGCTGAAAGTGGCGTTAAAACACCAAAAATGAAAACAGATCAATTAGAAAGAGTGCTTCATCTGTTCAGTGGATCATCAAAAAGTTTAAATTTGAATGTGAAATACATTGATCTATCTAATGCTTCTATTGATAGTTGCTGTTTTCAATTTACAATTAATAAACAAATTAAATGTTAACGAAGAACCACTATAGTCAAACCATATAAGTAAATGTTAACAATAAAGTATTTGGACTGATTCCAACTATATATCATTATCAAATAAATATGGATAACATGCCATAATTAATGCAATAGTTATATCATTATCTGTTTTAATTACTTTCTTACAGTGGCTGATATGTGTCAGTCAAGCTGTGCAACAGAAGCAGCAAATTCTGGAGATCCCATAGTAGACCGTGTTGTATTACGTATAATGACCCAACAGGATGACTGCATATGTCGGGTAACGTTGGACAATCAAAAAGAAAACCCGGTAGATGTAGGTTGGAGCAAATATGATGGCTTTATTACATCAGCACCAGAGAAAGTTGATTGTGGACTTGCAGTTGACATAAATCATATACCTAATATTTCTACAGAAAATGTAATAGCTCCTATTGAATGTCTTGTGAACGATACACTTCGTCACACACCACTGTTTCAAAAGAGTTATCTGCAATTTAGATCTAGGATAATTAATGGAGACTTTATCAGAGGCTTCTGTATACGGATAATACGAGGTATGGCATCATTACAAATTGTGAATTTGAAAGCAGAATCATAAACCAATAATTTTCGTTCTCCATCCGCTAACTATTAATAATACCTCGCATAGCTTGACAAAATATCGAATAATCTATTCGAGTTTACCTCATTAAGGGGATAGTCCTTATTATATAAGTACGCTGAAGAAACAAATCATACACCATCAGAAATCCCCAATCCCAACCGCGATAAGATGTTTATCCGCACAAAAAATGGTCTATTATATGAAATGTTTGGTAAAGTACATGTTTATTTTCCAAATAACGCATTTAAACAATCGAATCAGAATGATGAGATTGCCTAAATAAATGCATAAGTATATATATATATATTAACAATATAAACGAACGTCTGCAAGATATCTACAAAATTCAAAGCTCAAAGTGGCGAGGGAAACAACGTCAGAAATTATTTAGGGATTGTATCAACCCGTACAAAAATATACCATCAGAATCATCTGTCACTTCTGGGGAAACGACAAGGCGGAAACGAAGATTTTCAAGGCACATAGAAATTAATAGATACCAAAATGACACAGTCGGCAATTTGTCATCAAAAGATCTAAAACCTTATGAAATTCGCATACTCTCTAAGGGACTTAATTTCTGTCTCATCCCTAGCAAAATCAATGAAGAGCAACTATCAGCTGATCACGACACATTTGTTAGATTTCTTCGAATTAAAGATTATTTCATGGCCAAAGAGAGAGACAAGGGTAGCGCAGTTGTTGTTATGGAAAACGTAGATTATTTAGAGGAGGAAAACAGACAACTGACGGATGAAAGATTTTACAAAAAACTGGACTCTGACCCCACGAAAGAATTCAGCACTAGAATAACTCAGGAGTTAACAATTATGAAAGAAAATAGTCATATTGCCAAGAACACTTTCGATTATTTGAAACCAGACAAACCCAAAGCTGGACGCTTCTATCTATTACCTAAAATTCATAACGTCAACAACCCCGGGAGACCCATTGTTTCAGCAAATGGGCACCCCACAGAAAAATCTCCGAATTCGTCGATTTCCACCTTCGACTTCATGTAGAAGCGTTACCCTCACATTTGAAAGACACCATTGATTATCTTCAAAACTTCCTCCGGGGACCATTCTTGTTTCGATGGACGTTACGTCATTATGCACTAGCATCCCACATAATGACGGTATCGAAGCATGTCGAGAGGCCGGGGACCAACGAGCCGTTAAAGAACCACCAACGGAATGTCTTGTCCAGTTGCTAACATTGGTACTGAAGTATAACAACTTTACATTTAATGGAGAGCATTTGCTTCCAAGTCAACGGAACCGCTATGGGAACAAAGATGGCACCTTCATACGCCAACATCTTCATGGGGAAACTTGAAAAACTAATCATACAATATGCACCCTACAAACCAATTTCCTGCCTTCGTAGCTGACACGAAGTGGACCGACTCGGAAGAAAACCTTAATCGTTTCTTTGACCATGCCAACAATGTTCACCCCACTATAAAATTCACCCATGAAACATCCAGAAATAACATCTCCTTTCTGGATACTTACACTACCTGTGAAAATGGTATTATGTCAACTGACATATACAACAAACCGACAGATAAACATCAATACCTGTCCCCACAGAGTTGTCATCCTAAACATTGCATCAAAAGTATTCCGTACAGCCAAGCTCTCCGAATCAAACGCATATGGTCCAATGAACAAACTACAAAAAAACGGCTTGGTGAACTGAAATATCATCTGAAAAAGAGGGGTTACAACAATGCGAGCATTAACCATTGCTTTAACAAGGCAAGTGGTATTGATAGAAAAAAAATCCAATATAAAAAAAAGAAGACGAACAACAGAGTGCCATTTGTCATCATATACCATCCTGCGCTCAGTAAGTTATCCAACATCGTTCGTAAGCACTGGACAACCATACAAAAACACCCATAATTGTGCAAAATCTTCAAGGAACCACCCGTCTTGGCTTTCAGGAAACCCAAAAGTTTGAAAGATATCTTGGTGAGAGCTGACATATCCCCTCGATCTGCCTACAATGGTCAGGGCCAAAAATGTGATTCGAGACAATGCATGACGTGCACAAGCATCCAATGCATACAGAAATTCAGTAGCACACATACAGGAGAAGAATTCATCATATACTGCAATGCCAACTGTAAGACGGAACATATTATCTACCTCCTGGAATGTGCAATTTGTGGCCTTCAATATATCGGAGAAACTAAACAACAACTTAGTAAACGCTTGAATGGCCACAGAAGCGATCGGAATTGCAAATCTGACCTTCTACTCAGCAGACATCTCAGATCGACGAGCCACCATGATTCTTTCGGGAAACTGAAGGTCACCATTATTGACCATAACCCCAAGTGGGATGATAAAAGCATACAGGAAAGGGAAAACTTCTGGATTAGAAAACTTAAGACCTTATCACCGAATGGAATCAATGAGAAAAAGTAATATCCTCTCTTGACTCCTTTTTGTTGGTCTCCTCCAGTCGTATTAGGACATACAGTTTGCTCAATTGGCCCAAAGTATATATCCTACACTGTGGTAGGCCGTTTTTTTAATGAGTTTGGGTATCATACCGTTTTCAAAAATATTCTTGACAGTGCTATTTGATACATTAACCAATAATGTCTCATTTCTATTTTTATTTCTAATTAAACATTTATTTAAATGTGTAGCCCTATTGTGTATTTATATTATTGTTATTGTACTTTTATTTACTTATATGTGGGATTTTATCTCTTTTATGTATGTATTCTTATATGAGTAACTTCTGGTTCTTTTGTTCCGCACATTGACCGTCTAAAACGTTTTTTGAAATTGTAAAGTCGCCATATTGGTTCGACATTTTATTCAATTAGACATTGATAAAGTCCCTTGGTGGGACGAAAATGTTGTCATTCAACAAAGTGTTTAATTCTTTATCACTTTGTTTTGTTTTCTTGATGTTGTTTTACAAACCATTTTAGACGTTTATAATATATTTTACTTGTATAATATCGCTATACCGCAACGATCCAACACCCCGTGATTTTGATCGTTGACTGGTTTTTCAGACGTTGTATATATATGTATGTTATATATTCCATCGTTCAAATTATAGGAATGATAAAATATTTTGTTACAGATGTTAGCACAAACAATTGTCTTAATTACTGGACATGTTAAGTGTGTGTATGTGTTGTTTATTGACGAGAGAAACATTTGACAAACACCGTTATTTATGCATGATATCAACTGCATGTATGTATTCATATTTGACTTATTATAATGACCTAGCTAATATGCGTCTCTTCATTGTTATAGCTATGAGGTGTATAACATTACTATCAATATTATTTCAGTTTCAATGTTAGATGAAACTCATGGATTTGTCAAAAGTCACCAACAAACTTATCACATACACCATGCCACGGGCGCGAATGGAACTCAGTTTGAGTGATTTTAGTCGATGACATCATATATATTGTCAATCCAAATTCCATATGATTACGGTCATGGCATCGCTTGAAATAACTCTGGAATATATCTAAATATATAAATTTACATAATGAGCAGTCTAAAAAGCAATAGAAACAGAATGTTGCTCATTGTAAACTTGAAAATATAAAACATAAAAACAGTACTTTCACTTATTTTTAACGCATGACAATATTTCAGATATCACCAGTGACCATTCACAAGTTTTACGAATTGATTGTGATGCTCCGATGACAACAGAACAGACAACAAAAAAGATAACATCATCTGATACACCGCAAAGTTCCCCACAAACGCCTGTTTCGGATAAATCAACCACAAACAGCTCAAGCATAGATACTACAACTACTGTTACAACGGAGAAATCAACCACAAACAGCTCCAACATAGATACTACAACTACTGTTACAACGACAAATGTTAAACATCAATCGATAACTACTACTACAGACACGACAACAGGTAAAAGTCTAGTTACAAGTGAACTAAGTCATGACATGTTACAGCTAAAGATACACATACATGAAATATTGAATAATAATTTTAGATTAGAATTTCCAAAACTTAATAAGTGAATTGTAAATTTAAAAGCAACAAACCTTCTTAAGAACTACATGTATATTGTGCAAACTGTGGCCAGATTTCTTAATCAAGGTCAGCTTCATTTGTTTGCAGGAGGTCTCATGCCTTATTTACGCTATTTGTGTTTTTTTGCGTATAGCGGTATCCAACACATATTGTGTTGTGTTGTTTGCTGTGCTCGTGTTCGTCTTGTGTCTTGTGTGCCTAATGTTGCCAGTTTCTGTGGATTGTCTATTCTTGATTGTCCCTTCTGTTTTCTCTAACGTTTATGTTCTACTCTTTGACATGGTTGATGTACCTTGGTAATTAATCTTAGAAATACATATTTTGGTTGTTTTATTCTTTTGCTTGGTATTGTATTGATCTTCGATGGCCTTTTTCTACTTGTGCCCATATTTTTTATAATATATTTATGGACTGCATCAATGAGACAATTAACCATGACATAGTCTCCTCTACATGCAATTTGTGGTATGCTAAAAGGCAATGCTATACTTATTTTTGCAAGTGACAAGATGAAACAATTTAAGGCCTATCAGTGGCCGATTGGACACTAAATTTCGGTTTGGGCAGTGATCATTGAACACATATATTGAGGTATGTACAGTTGACATAAGGGTAATAACAAAATTACCGAACACCGAGCAATCTTCCAAAAGGGAAAGGCAAAACTCATAAGTCAACAAACAGACAAAATCATTTATCAACCGGAAAACTGGGAAAACCGCAATGGCCCTTACTTGGTACAGGCATTTCCAAAGAAATGGTGGGTTGAATCAGATTTTACAGACGACATATGACACACATTCTGAGGGGTGGGCCATAACAATTAGACTATAATTGTAAGGAAGGATATGGATGAAAATGCACCCGAAAGCCTATTCAACTTTTCACTTCGACACAACTTAAAGTAAAGAGACATCGCCTTTTTGTTTTCTTATTTCTCACAACCACAGTATGGTCATTAATAATTAGTACAACTGAGTGTGAAGAAGCTCATATACCAAAGTTGAGCGGTTTTCTTTACTTCTATCGCTCCGTTTTAACATATTTGTCGTACTGATGATATTTAAAGAACGGATAAGGGTTATTTGACACTAATTTCGAAATGCGACTCCGTCCCATTGCGGACTCATGTGTACACAGGTGACCTTGGCTGATTATGGCTATCATGTTTAGGCGTTTTTGCTTTATTGTTCCCAAACATGTTTAATTTATTTGGCTTTCTAATGTTGTCCTGTTGAGCGTGCTTGATGAAGGCTATTCCAGAAACGCGTCATGCACACCTAATTATATATCTAGGTTTTTATAATTAATTATTCTTACAGAGCTTGAACAAAGAACATATATTGCAATTGGTGTTGGTTCTGGTGTAGCTTTAATACTGCTGGTAGTCTTAGTTGTAATATGTCTAAGGTTTGTAAAAAATATCATGTTCTTTTGATGTTTAATGCTTTATCTGCATGAAAATATTCCCAACAATAACAAAATACGTCCAATAAAGATATTATCTATACATTACAGTAGATATCTCGCGTATCCTTTTCGCAATCCAGATAAAATGTATTACAATCAATAAGACAAACGACCAAGTTGATCTAAGAATATTTACAAGAATGTTGAACACTTAAAAAATAATGGACAGATACAAAATGCCACAAATGTGGTTTGTTGTAATATTGGCATACATTCTACAAGAATAAAGAGGTTGGTTAGTAATTAATACCAAAAACTTCTAGCTAGAAAACTCAAACGAATGGATCACATTCACCCTAGTATATATATGCGGATATGAATCTCATAATTTGAAAAATCAGTCTGGTCTTAAGTTATCACAATACTATATATATTGCATCATATCGACATTTGAGGACAATTGTCAATATTTGTTACATTATTCAAGTAATAAGAATTTTAGATTGAAAGACATTTTTAAAACTTTAGTGATAATAGAAATATATTGGATTCGTACTACAACAAACACTGCAATCAATATATTGGTGTTCGAATAAGGTCAATATAGAGACGCACAAGGTAGCTATAGAAATAAGACCCAGTTTGTCCGCTATACGGCATAGCTCCTCCAAAGTTGACGCTCATTAGATACAATGATTTTGCTATAAACATAGTTTAAGCTGTGTAAAATTATTGCCCTAAGATAGGTCTAGTGTTAATATTATTTTCAGTATTACTTTAAGTTCTATTTGTGTTTGTTAATACCAATAACGCTTCAGATGTCCTAGGGTGTCGTGGTTTCATAAAACACTTATGGACAATAGTCAGTATACTTCTTCTCGACATCAACTATTCCCCTATTTTACCTGGATATGGTGTATACTAAAGATCATTGTAGAATTTCTTATTGTATGTTGTATCACAGTAATTGTAAGAGTTTAACTTAAAACATCTGTTTTTCCCTTTTTCATTAGAAGGAAATCAACACAAAAAGCAGGAACCAATGTATATGTAGATAACTCACATCAGCAAGAAGAAAATGACGATAAGTTGCCAGATAATGTACTATACGTGCCAGCGCGGGAATTTGACATTACTGGTGGTAAATGCAGTACCGCTGATGTGGATACAGTAAGATTCTCCAATAAACGATTAAGCATGGAAGGCAATTACAGTACCGTTTATGAGGTTATGCCGAAATTTCCCAACAAAAGATTAAGCATGGAAGGAGATTATAGTACCGTTGATGAGGATACACGAATATCCCTCAACGAAAGATTAAGTGTGGAAGGCAATTACAGTACCGTTGATGAGGATATGCCAAAAACCACCAAAAATAGAATAAGCATGGATGGAGATTACAGTACAGTTGAACTCGATGAACATTTGGATACAAACTGTAGTTATCCTGAGAATTCAGAACTAGGGCAAACAAAAGGGAAACAAAAACCAACTATCAAACCAAAACCTAAATCGTCCTGTAAAAACAGTGAGGCCAATAGCTCCCTTCATCAAAACATAAAGCACGTTACTCCTCCAAATGGCATTGACAACGTCTATGCAATTGTTGATAAAAGTAGTAACAATGTTCCTACATCTAATGTAGGTAAAGGGGAGGGAACATGTCACTTTGATCAAACCTACGCTGTTGTGGAGCAAAGCACGGAAACGTAAATCTAATTCGGATGAAACAAATAAAAAGAAGTTCGAAATAAATTCTGGCAACAGGGCTTAGGCTATGTGATATTTTTTTCAGGAATGATATAACATATCTTATTTAGATCTGAGTATATATTGGTGCAATCACTGCTTCAGCTTCTTTTGATAATATTAAATATCCCTACACATACTGCATAAATTATATTGCATATACTGTAAATAATAAGAAGATGAAACTGACCGTCAATTTATGTTAGACGTGGCTGTTAATGAACTAGAAATACTGAACAATTATATAGTTTAGCGTGCACAATGCATTACTGGAATAACCATGATCGGGTACCTTCAAAGACAAAAGAATGGAATGCGTAATAATCTAAGTCTTCCAGATCAAGATATCCAAAGGACATACATAGGATATTGAAATACAAGCATATACATGATTAATCTTTTTGCTATGAAATAATGTAATATGTATATGTAGATCTACTTGTCAGTAATACTTTTTATATTTATGGAGAGAGAGAGAGAGAGAGAGAGAGAGAGAGAGAGAGAGATTTTTGAAACAAATAATTTTACAGATGATTTTGGCCTTAACCTGGCTAAAAGTTCGCACAACCAAATTATCTGGTCAAGACTTTTGTAGCAGACCGTATCTCATTCAGAAAAAATAATAATATAGTCATTTCTTAAGTTTGAAATCTGTGTATGCTAAATGGGGTTCATGTTGTTCACTTTACCCTATTATGTTCTTAGTTCTGTCCTTTAATGTCTGCTGCGCTTTCCATACGAAATCATGTTCGGTTCCTCTTTATCCGCAATTATTCATTGGACAGCTCGTGTCTTTAGTTGTATTTGCTTACGCATATTAGTGTCAACACGACTTGACTGTATAAGTAGCAATGCGAGTGTCTTACAAGATGCAGAAATCGATTACCCTTCGCTATCATTTGGGTTCAATCTGGTTTTTATTTGGATTGTCCATTCGTGATTGCATCTTCGTGTTTCCTAACTTTTATATTAAGACCTAACCAGACCAGTTTTGGAAAATAAACCACCCATATGTTCTCTCTACTTTTCGGCTTAGATGAAGATCACAAATAATTTGTCAAAGACGTTGATATTTAACTAAGTGCACACGAGACGTTTCTGACATAACCTTAATCAATTACGCTGCAAATAAAATGAAGCGGAAAGCGAAATAATCTATAAATAAAGTCACCGAAAGCACAAAAACAAAGGAAACAAAGAAAATAAACAGCATAGCCAAAATCAGGTGTAATTAGCTATACATTGTTTTTTTTGTATTTCAAATTATGTAATTGGCAAGAGGTTTACAATTAATTTATATTTTATTTATTTGGCCTAAGTCCTATTCGTGTGATCTGTTCAGTTACCGGTTTTTTCAGTAAGGTAGATAAATCTACTCACTATCTTATTCTTATTGGTTTAATTCTTACTATTGTTTTTTACACGTTAAAAGCCAGTGTTTTATACACTGTGATCATTATTTTGATTTAATTTGATGCGTGTAAAGTAGAACAAGTTTGTTAACAAAATACCCACCCACCCGCGGTACCTAAAAATTTTAGTAAATTTATTAAAACCACAAGCAATATATAATATATGTATATATTATTAAATTTTTAGTCGTATATAAAGAAACGTTTATTGCATTATATGATTAGTGGAATTTATGGACAGCGATTGTGTGATCAATATGCATGGACAATGATAATATAATAGTGACCAGCAGTTAACATTGAATTTCATGGACAGTGATAATCAATGTGATAATGGTGGACAGTTAATAGCCAAAAATTATATTTATTTTTGTATTTTTATTTATTGTGATATAATAATTTATATATATATAAATGGCAATACACATATTCTCTTTTGCTTGTTTTCTTGTAGCCATAATTGTTAATTAATTACAATAATAATATCTTTATGTAGGAACAGTATATTTTAATAATAACTATAACTAGTAAACCAGGTGCGGCTAAAACGAATCAGAGTTTACAACAATACAGAACAGACATATTAAAACACTAACAACGTTAACAAATATATAATGCGTATTGGGCAATCTAGATGATAATTTGAAAATGATAGAGCTAATATATACAAAGTATGATGGTTAGTTAAATAATATACTTACATATCGAGAATAATAGTCTGTGTCCATCTGAAAACTAGTATCTATGCGCTGGTAAGATGCCATTGATTATATGTTTATTATATTTTTCTATAATTTAATTAAACTCTTCTTTTAGTGGAAATATTTTAGTTTGTTTTGTTTTAGTTTTATATAATGTACATCTAATTAGAGCATGATTCGTACATGTAGTGTTGTCATTATTTCTCAAAACGACCTATTTACACTGTGAGAACAAATCTATCATGCATTTCTTATTTCAAATAAACAATAATAGAGGTGTTGTTCCTGTTATTCTACCGGCAATAATGTTACCCATTGACACTAAATTATATAGCCTGTCTTAAGACAGGTATAGAACAAAGCTGTAATTGGGGATTGTGATCAACATAACATATTTTTTCTGCCTCATAGTATTTATTCTACAATAGAAGTATATAAATATTTGGTATGCCTTATTTCACAAATATATAGAGAAATGTTGAAGATATTAAAAGGCGAACCAGCGGCCGTAAAATCTTTAGTTTTCTGTGTAGTGCTTCCTAGATCACTGTTTGTCATTGTAGTGTCCATTCTTCCATTTACGGGTTTTGACTACCCCTTTGGTGTCTTCAAACTGTTCTTTAAGAGAGATAGACAACACAACGACCAAATGAAAAAAAGGGACAAGAAGACGAAAATGGTCGACAAAACAATAAACAGAAAACAAAGACTTGAACAATAATTCTTTTGTATTTCTATTTGTATTAACCATAACAACATTCTGATGTAAATCGCTTGGTAAGTAACTACTACTGTACAGAGTGCAATAATGCACCTGCCAGGAGAGGGATAAAATGAAAGTCAATAAATATCACACTGTTGGAATAGTTTCAAAATCCAATAGAAAAATCGCACAAAGACATTCGATACACCATGCACACATATATATGACCGCTCGATTTTCTAGCTTGAAACAGGGATTCTAATAACATGTGGAGGGGTTAAGCTAGTTGTATAGGTCCAAACTTCCCCGTGTAGTGAAATGATGCTGTCATAACTGCACGAAACGTCATCTTTTGATAATCTTTTGTAAATGACGAAAGTTGAATAACAGTCTATCCTTTTTCCAAGATGACATTTTTGTCAACTTTTGGTTGAGAAAAGATGACCTGTTGCCTTTTGATTCTAATATTATATTCGAAAGTCCATCTTTCACCTTTTAAATAAACAAAAGAAGAAACAAAAGTCCATCTTTCACCTTTTAAATAAACAAAAGAAGAAACAAAAGTTGATCTTTCACCTTTTAGAGCTGGAAATGTAGACAAAATTTAACCTTAAACATTTTACTTTCTAAAATGGATACGAAAGTTTGTCTTTCACCTTTTAACTGAACATCCATTCATTGGAAATGTAATACAATCTTCTATATATAGATATGAAAAAGAATAGATATTGGGTAATTGTTGAGGAGACAACAACCCATCGCCAAACTAAATTGATCTCAAAACAAAGGTCGCCTTAAAGTCTTCAACGCAGTTAGAAACCGTGGCCATATAGCAAGCTTTAAATAGTCCAAGGTATACATCAGAGGGAAACCATATGCAAGTAAATAAGGTTTCTGGCATTCAGCTAGATTAAAGTGATTTTTATCACTTTGTATTGTTTAGAAACTAAATCCCTACTGATTTTTTAAATTTATTATAACTTTGAACCTGAAAATCTATAGGCCTGGTCGTTTGTTTCCATTTGGTTCACCTACAGACCACTTTATACTTTTTAGTAGTGATGCTACATGTATGGCATTGACCTTGAAAAGCAATGGGCTTCTTTGCTCATGTCATACCAAATTTAGCCGACTCTACAAGGAATTGTTAGGCCAATGATTGTATTAGGGAACGACCATTTAACTTGAAGGGGGGGGGGGGGGGGTTATGTTTTTTTTCTAAAAAAAATATTCTGATTCCCAATGTTGTTGAAACAAATATTCTGATTTTGGTGGAGGAAAAAAAATAATCTGATTCAGAGTTTTTGTCATATAACCTAATGTGAAATACTGGAAAAAAATTCGCGCTTTGCGCCACAAAAAAATAAATATTCTAACTGTTAAATGGTCGGTCCCTTACTTCATTCCAATCGCATCTTTGCTGGGGTAGCTAATTCAAGCACCACTGAAATCCTGTTGTAAAATGAAATTGCAAAGAGTGAATAGAAATAGTCAAAGTAGTAGACTGTAATTTAAGGGCTCTGTTTCAATTTATTTTTAATTCTAATGCAAACTGCTATTCTTAAATTGTTCAATAAACTTTTGCACAAAGAAACAGGTTATACAATTCATTCTACTACAGGAAATCAAAGCTCGTCTATGATATAAATCTTTCAGGATATTAAATACAATAAAACATTCTCATAATATTTCATATTTTATTCCTCTTCATAAAAGACAAAAGAAAGAAATGGAACTAAAGCATGTACAAACACTGGTATATTTTCAAGCTCAACTTGTTATGACACCATGATATTATTTATTAATGTATCTTAAATAGTAATTCTGACAACAATAGAGGCTCAGGTAAGCCTATATAGTTCACCAGACTTAAATAAGCCTATGAATATGAATGTATGCTGAATGCCTCTTGCAAGGCATATATATTGTTAAAATTTGAGCCCATTCAGGGGAAATTACAGCAGTTTTGACCACTACCTGGATGCATAAATGACTTCATGTCTCAACAACACTATCCAATTTGAGTCTTATGATATGTTACAATCCAAACGTTTGCATTAAAATGTACTTAGTAACTGCAGTTACTTTGGGAAAAATATCGCTTCCTGGATGCTATAATGGACAACTAACATCATGCCTCAACAGTACATTCCATGTTGAGTCTTTATGATATGTAACAAGTCTATTTCTGCAGTAAAGCCACACAAAATAAATTATCTGGTTCTCAGGTCATTTTAAAATGAGAGTATCCAAGGACCATTCCACTAAATTTTGGACCCAATTGGCTAATTAGTTTCAGAAGAGAAGATTACAAATGACTTTTGTCAAATTTTATATTTGTAGCCTAGTGGCCATCTTGGATGGCCGATAGGGCTGCCTGCAATACTTCTTAAAGAAGACCACCCAAAGACCATTAAGGCCAAGAACAAAATTACAATAAGAAAAGCTTACGACGGACAGATGACTGGATAGTGGTAGCAAAAACTCACATGACCCTTTGGGTCAAGTGAGCTATTCAAAATACATATATAAAGTCAAATAACAATATAAGTGAAATACAAATGGAACATGATTATATCTAAGTTTCCCAGTTATCCTTGATGTGAAACAACTACTATGTGTGATATGCAACAAGCATACAAAGTATTATTTCAAATAAATGTATGTGTATTTGGAGGGTAACAAAAAGACAAAAGTACATAAGTTGCTGTTAATACATCCCTGTCAAACCACTGTCTAACTTGTCTAACTTCAGCTTGATCATAAAACAAGTCCTAGATTTTTATCAAGTTAGTAAGCTAATTTATTTCCCTTTTTTTGCATAGTTTTTGCATAATTATGTATTAAGGGACCTGGAAATCCCTGTCACAGAAGGAGTCATAATGACATGTTTTGGAAATTCATAACAAGCAGAACAGCCAAACAGTTGAAATAATGGTCACAATTCTACAACTGCATGTTATATTTTGAAATTTATCATTCAAACAGTAGTTCTCAATGATTTCCATATTGCATATTATTTGAAATCAGCATACAAATATTGAATAAAAACAATTTTTGAGTGTATATACATTGAAAACATGTAATGCCTGCCAAAAAGCTTTATATAGAAAATTGTTTTAGGGATAAGAATCTAGGTATTAATACAGCAAATATTATTGTCTATAAAATAAAACGTTCTCTTACAACTATCACATTTCTATGACGAAATTTTGTTTTGGCATATACAAATCGACATTTAATCCTCTGGATAGGAATGAACATAGCAGGTCCATCCTGTACATATAAATCTGATGACCATATCTCTATTGGTTTACCATAATAGTGTCTTATAGAATCTGGTAGCTGCTGAAACCAATTTACTTGAGCTAAATAGTGTGGATGTGCACATCCATTTACTACAATGTTATGCATATACATTTTAACAATTTGTCCTGGATGAGGTGTCAAATCAGTACATTTAATATCAATTGTTCCTTCTTCATTACACCAAAATGCCAAAACATAAGATGATCTTGTGCTTCTACTCGTTTTAGATCCTATTAAAGTTCCATTAACATACAGTTCTGTACACACTTTAACAGATGAACATACAGTACATTCATGCTGGTATAATGTTGAATACATTTGATTAAGCAATCTTATTTCATTATCATTTAAAATATCATCTTTCAAATTGGGCGCAAAAATATTAGTCGCTACATTAAAACATCCCTCAGTAATTGGTGTATACTTGGAGGATAATTCAAGAATACTTGGTTTCAATTGTGCAGACATAACACCTAAGGTACCTCTCTCTCTCTCTTGTTGTATTACACAATTCATCAAATACAGATTGAAAATGTTTGTCCATATTTATATCCTCTTCCCTGACAAAAGACTCTTTCAAAAATCGTTTCATTAGTTGTACTTCAATATTATTTTGTTAGTTTTGTATGATCCCAATATACCATTTTCTCTTTCAAAACTAAAAAGCCAAAATAAATACACTGGCCCAAAATCTAATACACAATCATGCAAATGGCCATGCAAATGCATATTAGGTGTTACAAAGTCTTGTCCATACAGCTGTTCAAACTTTTTACAAAATTCAATCAATAATCTATCTGCTACTTTAGCATTATTTACTGTAATAAAAACTGAACATAGCCTCCTACATGCTAAAACAAATTTTCTCCAACAGTCAAGATGTTCCAATGGTAGCAAATCATAAAGAGCATAAATTGAAAATAATATTGTCCAATTCTTATACTGATCTGCATTAAATGGCCCATATGATGAAGAAAACTTTTTAGGTAGTCTATCTATATCTGATGGACATTCAAATGGCTCCATGTTTTCTTGTATTAATTTGAAATCTTCATCACATAACAACTTTTTTGTTTTCCATACAGACATCATATGTTTTGCAGTACCTAGGAATAAATTGTGCATGGGGTCTAATGCTGTCATTCGAATTGGATCAAAATATACTAGTTCCAGCAGTACTGAGTATCTTGTGCCAAAGTCTCTTTCATGACTTTCTCTTTCACTTTTGCTGGTACAATTTTGTAGCATGTTGCACTCTTCCCTTTGACTTTCATTATCCCTACTAATCCATGTAATTCTATCAAAACCTCCATAATTTTTCCCCCACCCCACCAGGAAATTTCTTTTTACATTTATTACAACCAGCCGTAGCAGAATGTCCAAGGAATCCACATAATTTTCTGCTGGCAGGGATATCACAACCAACACATATGAGAGACATTTTAAAACATTTCAATACATTAGGGGATTTGAATGAATACATAAAAAATCCTTCTGACCAAGCCTTTTTTAGTTCATCAACAAGGGGAGCGAGAAAGGTATTCGTCTTTGGTTCAGACTTCATATCTGGTATAACTCCTACCAGCAACATATTTTCCCTCCGAAATCTTTGACCTATAGGAAGGTTACAAAAAGCTAAGTACATGACACCAATAGAATAATGAGCATGTTTGTAAGGTTGAAACCAGTCAACATTTAAAATACAACCATAGTTTCCTTCCTTAGTAAAAAATTGTACTTTGTACCGTTAAATTCATTCCATATTCTACCATCATAAATATCATACAAGACCCCTTCTTTGGTTTCTCGTGTACGCCATTGTTCACATAAATCTTCAACATTATTTCTTTTTGCAAAGTAATTTAAGCTAGATTCAATGGATTTATAACAAAAAAATCTTGAGTGGAACAAGGATTTTGGAAGAATAACTGTTGATTTCCATAAGAAGGGGTTGATTGCATCTTTTTCTTAGATGTGGAAGGCGATGATTAGGAAATTGTACATATGAACATTTCTTTACAACTCGTAAACTTTCAACAATGTGAAAACAATCTTCAAATGTGTATAAAGAATAACAGCTAGTACAAACAACATACTGCTTAAAATCTAAAATATCACTATTTAAGAGTGTTGACAACTGATACATATTTTCAGGAAAAATGCTCTTAGCCTTACAACAAACATCTGATTTCATTGATAATAACATAAAAAATGCTGACAACATTTTCAAAAGTAAAGTAACAGCAGAATCAGAAACATAATAAATACACTGCCATAATAATAAAAGTTTACAAAACCAATGTGTTTTCTGTGCTATTTCTGAATCAATATTTGATTCTTTATTAACACTCTCTTCATTCTCAAAATCAATATCCGAGTAACTGTCTGATAATTCAGAAAAATCATCAATGTCTGAACTTGCATCAAAATATGCCTCAATATCTTCATCTTCTAAATTGTTACAGGATGTTGATGACATATCTTTCCATTTCTTCATAAGATCAAAATTAAACTCTGGTTCTTCATCACTTATGTCATTATCATTTGAAAACTCATAACTTTTGGGCTCTGTATTTGTGGCAGTACCAATGTCACAAAATCTAACATTGCATTCCAATAAATGCCTACGAGCATGTCTGTCAGAAAAGACAGGATTACATTTAGGACATGCTTTTCGAGGATGTTTCGCATTGGATGCCATTTTTAATGTTTATCAGAAAGACTTGCTCAAATTTGATTGGTTGTGTGCAAACTTTTTAATCTAGGAGTAGCGACTTCACGGCTACGTGTGCACGCTTTCTCCCAAGTAAGTTGCCCATTCACCAATAAACCAAGCAAGTCTGTACTTCAAAAATAAAGCATCTTTGAAAAACTCATTTTCAAGTACATGTATTTAAAAAATAAAAAAATCTATTATGTTAAATGTAAATGTTTTAATGCAAAAGCAAAAATGTAAAGATCTGAGTAAATTTCTATTACATCTATTTCTTTGATGTTGCACTATTAACAAATATATATTCTGATTTCTACTCAAAATTTTTTTTTTTTTCAACTATATAACTTTGTACAAAAACAGAACATAAGTACAATAACTTTTACTCACATTCTTAATGGACTAATAAAACAAGAAATATTAGGTAAACTAAGTAAATAACAATTCAGTAACTACAAATATTACAATAAAGAATGTATTCTCTGATTTTGCTTGTGCAGGTAAGCAGCATATCTCTGATTTTTCTGGTATTGTACCATGCTTAAAAACAAAGGATCTTTCTTCAGTTTTTCATAAAATATGTTTCTTTCTTTTAACACTTCGTCCTTTTCTTCCGGTGTGTATGTGATGTTTCCTGCCACTTCCCCTACTTTTTGTTTTTCCTTGTACCTGTAACAAATGTTCAAGTTATACAATGATACATATTGTCTTTTGAAAAATAAATCAAAATTTAATGCGAAATGACTGTTTTGATAAAAAAAAAATGCATGTACAGTTTTGTATATCCATGTTCTTTTGCCAGTACCATTTTTATGTTATAAATAGAATAGATAATCATGTCAAGATTTCAAAATGTATAACATGATGTAGTGTAGCTGAAAACCTCAAAATTAGAGCAAGATGGGGGCAATTACTTGATAAAGGAGATGTCTGATGTTTTCACTCCAAATGTAATAAAATATAGCCCTGGATATGTGGAAATATATCTTTGACAGTTTTTGAGATATTTGCCAAACACCCTAAAATAATAACCAGGGGCATTTAATTTATCAACTTTGGTCAAATCAGCTATGCATGTAATTTACATGAGGTCACAGTGTGCCTGTTTCGATACCAATGACTCTTTCGTAATATGTATTGGAAGATTTTTCTATTGGTGATGTGGTAGAAACTGCCCCCTCCTTTCTCCAGTAAATCAAAATGAAAATGTACTAGTATATTAAGTATAATATGGGCTAATTGTTTACAAATATTCTATTGTTAAGTCTAACTGTAAACTCTAAACTGAATTTTGGAATGAACAAACTTATGTTTGAAAAGATTATTTTTTATTAAATACCTATGCTTACTGATGGAGCATAAAATTAACAAAACTAAACTCACCTTTGTTTCTTTTCTTTTCGTCGTCTTCTGCTTATTGCTTTAACAACTTCCTTGCTTCTCTTTATATATGCCTTTAAGGAGAATTCATAACATTTATAAAAGCTGATTCAGTTTGGATTTAATATAATGGGTCTTAGTTATCTATTCAGACTTCATATTTTTCTGGCTACTAAGGCAACAACCATTTTCTTATCTGGGGGGGGCTAGGATTTTTTGAAATATATTAATGCCCTAGCTGACCGGAAAACAAATTATATTTTGCATTGTAGCTGAAAAAAAATTTCTGCTGTCACCGGTTAGAAGAAAAAATATTGCACTGCTGAATTTGAGTAGTCAATGTATTGTTTTTATGGAAAAATATATTTCTGTTCCACATGATAGGAAAAATTTTTTTTGCTATCCTTCTCATGAGAAATATATATTTTGACTGAGGAAGGTTCTGGAATTTTTTTTACGAACACAATGAAAATCCCAGCCCTCCCCCCCCCCCCCCGATAAGAAAATCCCCCCCCCCCCCCCCCCAGATAAGAAAATGGTTGTTACCTAAATAAAAAGTACTTTAGGCTATTGAAGAAACTGGTTTTGGGGTTTTTATGTTCATAACAATATGTTTTAGACTTGTCACTGCATCATAACCGCTTTCCACATCCTTTGTTAGATATGTAATGTATATGTACTTTCCATAAAATTTTATTTTCAGTCCTTCTAGCACTTTTTTTCATTTCAGCTTGTAGTCTTTGCTTCATTATTACCTTTCAAATGAAATACTACTTATAATGCAATTTCAGTTTCTGTTTGTTTTTTGGTTTTATTATACTCTTTTTATAATTTTAGGTCATTCAAATAATCTAAATATTTAATCATAACATTTGTAAAGGTTCATGGGAACCTTGTGAATTGCCATCTTCGCTAGCCAAGGGTTACGATCCGCTCTACTCATCTTCACCCTTGGCATCGTTAGTCGGATTTTCGTAATTCCTGCGCACTGCCACCTGCTGGATTTTGACAGCTATGCCCCTTGTAATGCTGTCATTTTCAGCCAATCGACGCGAGGCTTTCATTTCCTTTCGCTTTAATGCCCTGAAAATTGACTCGAGATTATAATATGGCTGATTTTCAAGCGAAGATTTGACGAGGCTCATACTGTTATTCAATGGTAAGCTAGTGCTTTTATTTCAAACTTACAACATTATTTTATATGTACACGCATTTCTATTTTGTTGACATTTTTCCTACAGAACATGTGCTTTTTGTAAAGCGTGTTCTGATTGGTTGCAGCTAGCACTAGCTGCATTACATATAAACCGTCACTGTGTGACCTCGAAAATCTGTCTAACGATGCCAAGGGTGAAGATCGTAACCCATGGCTAGCGAAGATGGTGTCTTGCCTACTTTCTCTGTTGCCAGAATAACTGGTAATTAAACTCATATGTTATTGTCTTTCAGTGCCAGTGTCACCTTTTGAAAGGACCATTAAAAATTTAAACACGCACTAAAATTGCATTATAATTGTTCACATGCATTGAAATCGATTGTCTGGCTTACCTTGACATCAACACAATTTTTCTGACAATCTGCAGATTTCTTATGGAAGCACTCAAAACGGAAGGATCTATCTATTACAGTAAACACATCTCCATGATTGATCAATGACCTGACAGTTTACTCTGGCAGGATATTCTCTACTTAGGTTTGTTATATACACCTGAAAAAAACCAATAACCACACCATGACATATTTGATTTTTTTATCATTTGGCAAAGCATATACATTAATGTTGCTCGAGCTCATTGTTTTTATACATGTAGATATTTAATCGCAAAACTAAATATCTGGTGCAGGTAGTTTCTACATGTGTACATGAAAGTAATTATTTAATCGATAAATTACAAGGTAAAGTCTAGCTGGCCGAGTCGTCTGGATAGTTTGTTGGAATCTACATATACCTGTACAGATCACTTTAGGATATGAGTTCCCCCCTGCTTTGTACCATATAAAAAGGATGCACTTGACATACCAGCCCATTATATGAGGTTTGTCATTTGACAGCCCAGGTCAGTGGTTCTCTCAAGGCACTTTACTTTTAGCCTCCTCCAACAACGAAACGGACCAACACAATATAGCAAAAATATCGCTTACAGTAGGGCCAAAATTAAAAAAAATGTTTGCTTCCCGCACCCGACCGACCGTTACAAAACGTTGCGACTCAAAATATTTGTTGGTGTGATTTGTGACGATTTTATTTTTTTGGTCACCGGAAGTTCTGATATTGTTCCAGAATTTACATTAGGAACTGGTTTACACATTTAAATGAACAAAATCCGTTGCTCGACTTTGAAGGAATCAGATTTGTGAATGAACGCAGTCTATTTTGAAGGGGAAAAAATCCCCCTACCTACCGACCCATAGGTGAAATGGAGGGTCAGGTGCGGGAAACGAACATATATTTAAGGGTGGCCTAGAGTTAATGTTATTACAATAAGTCCAATTCAAACAAACAAACCTGCACAGGTGACAAGGTAAACAAACTGTCCCTATTTTAAAGCGCCGACCCTAACACATTTTATTGCTAAAATGAAGAAGTTAATATGATCTCCATAAACAGTTCACAAAAGCTTAGTTCATACAACAGCTAATATTAGATCGAATTGACCAAAACTGTGTTAATTCACTGTTAACTCGAGTCTAGACTTGATTACAAAAATGACAGCTTCTGGTAACCAAGGGTGTGTACAAACAGAATCCAAGTCGGTGAAAACAGGATCTATTTCCGAATCATGACGAATTAAAACAAAATAAAAATCTGTTGCCGACCTACCGACCGTGATTTTTTTCATCATGTAACCGGAACCACACCTATTATTTTATTTGGCCTTATTTTGAAGTCCTTTGATGCTTATGGAGAATGACTCTTAAATATCAAAATTACCTCTCCGTTATCTAAGATGCAAACTATGCAATGATTCTTCGATACGCCATCAGGTTTGATAATTATATCACAATCTTCAACGCTGAAAAAATAGTTTTTATGTATTAATACATTTTATAACTATTGCAACATACTTATTAAAGTATGAGAATCAGGTAATTTTGACAAAAAGTTAAATATTCATACTTAAGCGCCTTCAATTTGACTATGTATGTAGTTTATAATTATATGCATGCTATATATCAATGAATTAACTTCCATTTTGTTCTGCATGTACATGTTTGCACATTTCTGGAAAGGTTTAGAACTACACTGTATAGTATGAGCAAATGAAAAAAATAGATGTTGCACCAAGGTCATTTATGACAAGCTTAAAAAGAATTACTTTTGCATAGAGCTGAGAAGTTCATCACGGCTTGCAAACATATATGTCAGGAAGGTATCACTCAGCAAAAATTGCTGTAGGATTAATTTGTAATACATGTACATGTTTCCAGGCAGACTTACGTTAACGCAATGAAATTAAATGCTCCTAAAACTTTTCAGCGGAGCATAAAAACTTAGTAATGATAACAATTATATATATCATGTTTGACAGTTTGTAATCTACTTTGTATCACTTTGAACATGGCAAATGTTAACACAGGTTAATTGGGCCAGGTATATTTTTGTATGCTAAAAAGTCCCTTTGTATACCTTCCTAACAGGCAGTTTCTGATATTCAAGCAAAATATGGCTCCATCAGCACCATTTTTTTTATGACTACTATTTCTCCAAACATTCTGAAATAAAAGGAATCTTTTTTATCGAATCTGATTAAAATATGAGTCCTCAGGTGGTGGATAAGGGAGACCCTCATCTTGGGGATTGTCAGGTTATAATACGGAAAGCCTGACTGTGTATATGTGCCCCTGTTATACTATCGTAGTGTTTTCACTACAAATTTTGATAGGGGAGATTTTAGAATTATAGACGGAGAGAAAATTCAGCCGAGAATCAGATGGCCCCTAGTGGGTTCAGTGTAAAACCCTGGGGATGGAGGTGGAAGCACCCAAGCCAATTTTTTATTTGGTGAATTTTGACTTGCTTTTGAGGGGTTTCCTAGCTTTAAAATTGTTTCTTTTTGCTTCAATTTACACTGACTAACTTTGAGAAAAAGGAAAACGTAATAAACCTTTTTTTTTCAGACAGATATACAGGATTTTCAGGATCTTCTTGACCATTGAACAATTTTTCATTGAGAATGATTTCTCAAGATTAACGACCATCAGTCATTTTCCATTTTTATTTCTGCGAAAGATGTCACATGGTTCTGCCATTTTTCAGGTCAAAGATAAATGTACAAGTTTGGTAGGCAGTTAGTAGAAATAAACTTGATCATTCAGAAAAGAAATATGGACTTCCCCTATGATTATGTATCATTGAAAATAAAGATTTGATAATATTGGTGTTTGTTTCATTTCCTTGACATAGTATGAAGTTATATCAACATTCAGATTCTTTGCAGTTTTTGAATAATTAAAATAGCATCATAGCTTATATTATTATATTAAATGCACATTTAAAGAATATTAATTTGCTAGCCTTTTACTGTAATTTCTCTCTTAAGATTTTGAAATAAAGTATGCATTTAACTTTTTTTAATAACAGAAAAGAACTTTCAAAGGTAAGTAATATTCAAGAATCTGATTGTTAATTATGTAATCAATACAAAATGAAGAATACAAGTTGTCCAAGACTCGTACATTTCAATAAACTTTTATTTTGTTGAAAATGTACAATCACAAATGACCAAACCCCCATAAAATATTTTACGGCAGAACTCAAGCATGTGCTTCAGAAGGGGATCGACAGTTCCTTATATTCAAAGGGCGAATTTGGAGCATTCAAACCGGTTTCAGTTTCGATTCAAACTATCCATTTGTTGCATAAAACCGGTTTAAAACCGATTCGAAACCATAACCGATTTTTTCATTTGTTTTCAACAAACTGAAACTGGTTTTCCGAAACTGACCAAACTGCCTCGTGGTGCAGTTTTAGCGGTTTGTTTTACCACGGTCATACTAAAAAGCGCCAGACAGGACAAACTAAAGAAATGTGAAAACACGTGTAATATAACATTCATAAGTTACACATTATCACCCTAAAGCTGAAATACTTCAAAGAATAATCAGGAAGTACTGGCATCTTATTAAAGATAACACTACAATAGGTACAAAGTTCAAGAAAAATCTAACTATTGGATTCAAAAGAAACAGAAACATTGGTGAATTAGTGAAACGAGCCATAAGATAAATCATATAATTCCTGCTAAAGATATAATCACGCGGAACTAATTGATGTGTATCATCAAAACCACAAGAATAGACAAATATGCTAATAACGAAACTAATTGACATATTAAATAAATGGTGCAGTTGATTAAACAATCGATTTAGATATACCAACTAAACATATTAGTTAATAAAAACAAATAAAACAAAACAAAAAGCAAAAAAGAAATAATAAAATAATACCCCCAAAAAAAATTAAACTAAACAAAAATGGAAAACAAGGGGAGCGATAACTGACGAAAAATATATATCTATATAAATATTATTACTAAAACGAAATAAAGGGTGGTCCTCTGATGAAGGTTTCCCTGGAATAAATTATAATTCCGAAATAACCCGAAACAGGGTACACGTTGCATGTTATCAATGTAAGGCCAGAGATATGATTCACACCAGAAACGGGTGGATATTGGATCAATATCTATGAAAAATAGAAACTGATTTAAAACTATCTATTTGTTTTTGCAGTACCAAACTGTAACCAGTTTTAAAACTGTTATCAAAATTTAAAACCGAAACTGAAACCGGTTTGAATGCACAAAATTCGCTCAGTCATAAGACATCTGCATATAGTCTATAGTTTGACAGACTAGATACTTTTTCATGTTAATGAATATATATGAATATCCCATGTACTCAAACAGAAAATCAAAATGTTCACTCCGAGAGTACATGCCGGCAAATGACAAACTTACAGAATTAAAATCTAGAAAAGAACTCGATTTATTTTTGAACATTTCACCCATGCATGGAATATTCATAGCCAGGGGATTTTATAGCAGTAGCCAGTGAAATACGCCGGTTCCCGGCATCAAATGAAAACACTATACCATTTTTTTAAACTTTTTGTCAGGTAAAATATTAAGAAAATTTAAAAACACTGCGGTACCCAGTGGAAGACATTTAAATCATTAACTAGACAACCTTTCAGACTTACAAATGTAGCTGATAGACTAACAGTAACTTATTGGACCAATTAAAATGATTGTGAGCCCTATTTTTTTTCTCTGACAATATCGAATATTTTATATTCTAAAGTGATTTTCAACAATTGTAATTGGAATGTCTGAATTGTGTATTTACAAAATGCATACAGTAGCATTATTTTAAAATACATGTAAATGGCTTTGTGAATGTACATGTATGTAACAGACAAATTTCAACAGGATGGGACCATGGGGACATGGGCACAAAAACTATGTACAAAATGTAGTCATTAGAGCCGTGAATATAAATCTCAAATTAAGTTTGAACTTTAATTTTTATACCCAAAAATATATATATTGCAGGGGCGGATCCAGAGGGGGGCGCACCCGGCGCGCGTCCCCCCCCCCCCCTAAAATTTGAAAAAAATATGATTTTTTGGCGTAAAATCGTGATTTTTCACACGAAATACCCCTCAAATGTTCGCGCCTCCCTCCGCTCGGCGCAATTTTTTTAAGTGCGTCCCCTCTAGCATGAAATCCTGGATCCGCCCCTGTATTGTATGTATGTACTTAGAGTAATATTCAATATTCGCTGGTCTTCAAAATTTGCACATTGTCATGGATGCCAACACGTTATCTGGGCGCGATATTCTTGAATTATCAGCATGTCTATGATGTCTTTGAGCATGTGCTAGAATCCATATAAGTACAGCAGCAATGAACTCCCAATCAAAATCTTTTATTCTTATCTTTCCTCGCAGGACTCGGCGCTTTTTTCAAATAGCTTGTATCCTCGTATCGTCATTCTGAAGTTGTGAAGCTACGATATACTAGATCCGTCTAAATTTTTTATATTGTCGTAATCATATTCGTTGTAGTATTATTATGTCCACTGAAGTTTCAGACATCTCAGACGATGAAATTCAAGGAAACAGTACCGGTTTTAAAGACCAAAGTTCTAACAGAAGATCACACACAAGACTGAGAGTGACTTGTGATGAGGTAGTCCGCAGACTGGACAGGGACTATGAGTCTGGGAAGGAATCTGGAGTACGGCAAGACCACGGGTTGCGGGTTATAGACTCTGACGATGAAAATACTCCTGCATGTTCCACACATATTGATTATCAATTTGTTAGCGAAGAATACTTTCTTACCATAGGTACCCGATTTGTGGACCCTCCCCCCCTTTTTGTTTTTAAATTTTTTAATTCATCACTTGTGTTGGACGTTTTCATTATAAACAGTGTTAAACAACTTCAAACATGACCATAACTCAATCCGAGATCGATATAAGCCCATTTCTAAAAGCACAAAAACCCTCGATCCTCTACTCTAAATGAATTAAAAGTTTAAAAAAGGGGGGGTCCACAAATCGGGTACCTATGTACTGTAACCGGAAACTCCCGTCATATTTGAAAATTTAAAGATAAGGAACTCAGATCTTTCAATTTGTAAACAAAAACAATGTTACTGTCCACTGTGATGTGTGGACAGGACCCTATGATGCCCCCCTTTTTTTTTTCTTTTTTTTTATATAAACAACATTTTGCAACTTTCTATGTATCACTGTATGACATATATACAAGAAATACAATCAAACAGAAAACCGGCATGGATAGAAACTACTGTTTGATTGCATTTATTGTATATATGTCAAATATTATGTCAGAAAACCGGCATGGATAGAAACTACTGTTTGATTGTATTTATTGTATATATGTCATACAGAGATACATAGAAAGTTGCAAAATGTTGTTTATATGAAAAACAAATCGATGTTAAAAAAAAAAATAAAAAAAGGGGGGTTACATCTAAAGAAAAAAGGGAGAAAAAGGGGGCATCAAAGGGTCCTGTCCACACGTACCTGTGTTACTGTCCTGACAGCTCGACAGTTTGTTGTAACTATAGAGATATGGACAAGAATATCGGCCTATACACTAACACTAAGCTAAAGTATCGTTCTTTTTCATGAATTTCAGTTCCAGTATACAGTATAAAAAAAGAAAAAAAATAGAAGAAAATAATATGTTCAAGATTTGAAATTAACTTGGTTAAAAAAAGGGGGGTGATCATATCAAACAGTTAAATTCCTGGGACTATTATACTAGTCTTATCGTCCCAAGTTATTCTAGCAATCATGAAGTCCTTTGATGTAATTTTTTTTAGATATGTCTTAGTGTAACAGTGGATTCTTTCCTTTTGGATAAAACACATTAGGGTACTGTAGAATTTCCACGACAGAAATACACTAGTGTATTTCTTCTGACGGAATAAACACACTAGTGCAAGGTAGAAATACAGAGTATTTACGTACCCGGACATTCTACACACCGTAAAGAAAGTACGCTTGCATTATCCCCTGAGAAGCTAGTGGCAAAAAGAAAAAATCAAAATATATATACAGGTAAATCTGCCCAAATATGGTAACGTCAGCATCAGTAATGAGGAAGACAATCTCCACTGTCACTGATATTTTAGCCAGGAGCAATATCAAACCCTGTAGAAAAATGCATTGCAATTACTAGTCTCCAATTTTATTCATGATTTAGGTAAATGCAACAGGTATCTCAGTTTCACCAGTGCCAGCTGCAGAACAAAGGACACCTCTCTCAACCAGGAACTGGGCATTATCTCCTACTCCAAGTTCCAGCAGATCAACCCCAGTGCAGTCAAAAGGTGTACAGGACAAAGAGCAAACACAACGGAATACATGTACTAGAATTGCAGTGCCTTCAACAGTACATTCTTTGAGTAAGACATTTAGGATCTGTACATTGTCAACAACAATATCCTTGTTCTGTTTACTTTGATTTGATAACTACTAGTAGTAGCATACATGAAGTTAGTATTAAATGTACAAATGTATGATAAATTGTAATACTCGCTCAGAGTATGAATATACATGTATAAACTCTTAAAACAGCTTGGACATGCTGATTGATTTTTGAAATTTTCATATTGTCTTAATTTACCAGTGAAAACCCAGTTGTGTAAAAAAGTGTAATACAATCTTCTCTGTTTGTGTAAGACATTTCATAGCTGAAATGTTTCCTGAAATTCCATTATTTGGTTTGAAATGACAAAAACATGTCAGATTTTATAGAAAAATTGAAGAGTTTTCATCAGTACTTGCAACTGACAGATAAACAGCTTAGGTAAACAAATATTTCAAGATCTAATTTTGATGATGTATCTACATCTTTAGTACTGACTGCATGTCACTGCATGTGGACCACAGACTATTTTTAAAATATATTATTTTATTAATTTTATTTTTATTACTTGATTTATTTACCTAGATACAAGAGAAATATTAATCAAGATCTATGAAAGGCCGGAGGAAATTCTAACACGTTTAAAAGAGAATGGCCCTGTAGGAATTACACAGAAGACACCACAAACAAGTGTAGTGCCTCCAGCTGTTAAGGTATGTTGAAATATACAAAAATGTAGTTTTATGTAATCATGTAATATGTTCGTATTACTATTTCTTGCTATGTGTCACTAGGAAATCAAAATTTGTGACGGTAAAATCTCTGAATTATGTCCTCAAAACTGAAAATAGAATAAAGTTTTCTCCTAAGTTTTGGAATGAGTTTGGATCAACCTTCCAGAATAAATTTATATTGTCCCAAACTAAAACTATAATGATGTCATCTAAGATGTGAGATGAGACAATTCCCTCTGAGTGTTCATATTTTCCATACAGAAATGAGGCTTGTTGAGTTTCTGATGTTAGAATATGCGAATTCAAGGGTGGAATTGTCCAGTGTCACATTTTTGGACCTGATTGATTGTAATTCTCACATTTCTCATTGTTTTTCTGATGAAAATTAAAGATAATAAACATGGTAACCATGACATGAATATATGTGTTCTCAACCAACATGTAGAGCAACATAAATTTCATATTCGAAAAGATCGTATTTGTTTTGTACCATAGGTTCTGCTTCAGAGGTTTTCATTCAAACTGAAGCGATGAAATATTATCATATCATTTGTACGAAGTTGTATGTATTTCTGACATTCTACCATTGTGATGCGACATTTGTTTTGCATTGTTACGTCAAGGGATGACGTGTGATGTGAGATGCATGAATCTCACACTGGTCTCTCACATGGAATATACATGTCTCAAAACTATGGAAATACGAGAATATATGTTATATATTTGAAACCTGTCTAAACCAAACCATGAGTAATTCCGGAAACCTCTGTTAATCAAACTAACTTCAAATTATGTTTATTGCTTTAATTGTCTATGCAAAGCAAATTTATGTAATCCTAACACCTGTCTAAACTAAGCAACATTTTAGGTCCAAAAGGTGTTGGGTTTAGACAGGTTTCAGGGTATAATTTTCTTTGCTCCGACTATAGCAAAAGCATCCAGGGAGCTATACTTTTACAGTAGTTTGTCCAGAAGAAATCCAATACCAGAATCAAATAAATATTAAAAGTATCCTAAACATAAGTATTATAAAATAATTTTAGAGAAATTTGACAGGTGAAATAGTATAGAAAATTGTAAGCAAATTATTGTCATGTACCAATGAAGACAGATTGGACAACTGACATGTTAAGCTGATTATATAAATTGGTATTGTACTTTGAAAAAGTTCAGTTTTTATTAAAAGGGTAATGAATTATTTTCATGTACCAATGAAGACAGATTTGACAACTGATATGTTAAGCTGATTATATAAATTGGTATTGTACTTTGAAAAAGTTCAGTTTTTATTAAAAGGGTAATGAATTATTGTCATGTACCAATGAAGACAGATTTGACAACTGATATGTTAAGCTGATTATATAAATTGGTATTGTACTTTGAAAAGCTCAGTTTTTATTAAAATTGTAAGCAAATTATTGTCATGTACCAATGAAGACAGATTTGACAACTGATATGTTAAGCTGATTATATAAATTGGTATTGTACTTTGAAAAAGTTCAGTTTTTATTAAAAGGGTAATGATCAAAAATGGATAATTGAAAAAATAATTAAAACTTTTGTTTACATGCAGAATACTGTACGACAAGGTTGCAATGATGGTAAAGAGAAAGGCTTGAGATGGTAAAGAGAAAGGCTTGAGATGGATATTTGACGATGGGAAAAGGTATTGTAAACTTCTATGCATTAAGCATAAACAATTTCAGCTTTGTGTTTAATGTTTTAGTTATTAGAAACATAGGATTTGGTTGTATCTCTAACACATAATATTTTATATTTAACAGATGAATAGATAAAGGGGAAAGGACATTTGTATACGATGCAAATTTAATTACTTTTTTTGTAATGTTTGTGTGATATCCAAAGTGAGAAAAACTCATATTTCCCAGGACGGCGGGAAATACTGGGAAATAAGATTGATTCTTAATTTGCAAATATAATGGTACATGAACCTGTACACATTGTGCACTTGTTTACTTCACATAGTGTAAATTTCTTTGAGTTCCAGATTATTGTAATATATCTTCTTATAAATAAGCAAATTGAACATTTAATTGGAGTATAATATAGACTTGAGTTAATCTGTTTGTACAATCTTCATAATTTACCCAAGATAAATTCTAAAACACTAAGAAAAAAAATTTAATGGATAGTGTTAATGTACAGATATCATTTATCTCAATTTTATATTTTAGAGTATGTGATGCAGTTAATGACAATATGACAACACACATTAAGAATTTGTGAAAGGTTGGAATCCTGCATTTAATGACCCAACTGTTCTTAATCGTGAGTATATACGTGTAAATCTTATTTACTATTTAGTATATTATTAGCTCACCTGACTATAAGGCAATGTGAGCTTTTGTCATGGCTAGTCATCTGTCATCAGCCATAAGCTTTTTACATTTAAATCTTCTCCTCTGAAACCATTAGTCAAATTTGAACCAAGCTTTAATAGCAGGGATTGTCCTTGGGTGGTCCCCTTTCAAAATTATAGCAATATTTTCCCACAAGGAACTGCAAATCTATTAAGAGGTATTCAACATGCAGAAACAAAAAAAAACATTTTTAACCCAGATTAGCAATACTACAGACTCATTCTAAATCTCTAGACTTGCTATGCTTTGTCTGATAGGTATTAGGTTAATATTTAGTCTTACCGTTTTTCCATAATCCTTTTGTTCCATAACCTCTAAAGAATTTGATAGCCTTTTTTCAAGCATTTTCATTGCTTCGTCAAAGGTAACTATTAAAACGGGTGTCATCCATCCATGTGTCCCGAATTGGATTCCAGATGATTACTTCAGAACAAACATGTCAGATTGAAGCCAGGTGTTGTACTTGTATGTTAAATGTACATGTACATGATGTATGTTTTAGAGTTTTTTTCTTTATTTCTTTCAGATGCTTTGAACAGGTATTTCCTGATAAAGAAACTGGAAAATACTGCTCTTACTAACGACAAGCTGGAGACAGAGAAAAGAAAGAGAGCATCGCATGAAAGGAAGAAGGAGGTATGTTAAAGAAGTCAATGATATATATTGTACCTTTATTGCTCTAAATGCACTACCATATTTTTGGGCCTATCTGAAATTTTCATTTCTGTAAAAGGTGATAATCATATTTTATATTTTGTGGACTGTGATGAAATCCTCCTATCCCCCTGAAATATGGATTACAAAACATAGTTAAAAGTTTTGAATACTCGATTTACCAGGAAACCAACATGTAAAATACCCAATCCATTATATCCTGATCTGGATCACAGTGTACATTTAATATTGTGGGATTGGCACAGGTATTCTGATTTTAAAACAGAAATTTCAAATGAAAAAAGGAAACTTTTTAAAATCATGCCTGAATATATTTACCAGGGTGAGAATACGTCATTACAACAGGGTGTCGGTAGCACAAAATACCGTGAATGATATTTTAAATGAACAGCCCACCAAGACCTCATAACAATAGCAAATTAACAGTATGTCATATGTGTTAATGTGTGTAGGTGACAGAAATAATCAACAGATACACATGTATATATACCTTTATTTTGTACCTCCGACATGCTGCGTTATGATGTACATCCCCTTTACATCATCTGAAGTGCTCACAACTCACTTGTGTCTTTCTTCAAATTGTCAGAACTGGAAATCCTTGATTTGTGATGTCATTCAAAATGTCTGTCATTTCAAAATTTCATTTGGATTCCTACTAACATGCAACTCAGCTGTGCATTGCTAGGTTACTGTTACATGTACTTCTTATGTAAAAACTTTCGATTGTGGATGTTATATAGAAAGGTGAACAAAATCGGTATGCAAACATATTGCACAAGATTTTTTTTAAATATATTTCAGAAAGCTAAGCGCAGAGTTACAGCTCTAGAGAAGATGGAGTTGAGCAGTGTAAAGAAAACCAAAATAAGAGCAGCATTGGAAAACAAACACATGTCTTCGGATGAGGAGTGCCAAGATGGATTCATCACACAACAGCCATCTTGGCAGTCGGAAAAATTCAAGACATACAAAAGAAAATTAGATTCTAAATTCATGGATACTTGCTCAGTTAAAAGCAGAAGACAATTGACAAAAAGAACAATAGGCTGTGATGCCATCAAGGAGGCACCAAATCTACAAAATGAGACTTTGTCATGGATTTTAAAAGACTAAAAAAATGCAATCATGATTGTACATTTATATATAAATATGAGCGAGCCTTTAATTTGATGACTTTTTGTATCCTTTTATATTCCATCTCGTACCTTTTCAGTTAAACCTAAATATTACTGAAATACACCAGAAATCATAGAGTTCGAAATATTATAGCTAAAAGCTTCATCAACTGATCGATTCTGAGACTGCCATTCCATTAATTAGTGCTTGAAGTTTTTGAAAAGAATGAATTTGAATTTTGGTGTTTAACGCCATTTTCAGCAATATTTCAGCTATATCATGGCGACAAGTTTTAGTGGTGGAGGAAGCCGAGCACCCGGAGAGAACCACCGACCTTAGGCAAGCAACTGGTAATCTTTATCACTTGCAGCTGCAAGTCGAGTACACGCTGTATTGGTGATAGGCTTTTATAAACACAATGGTCTTTTGTCTGATCAACATTCCACCATAGTATTTTGCACACAAAAATACCCATATATTGCAAATATTTTGTGAATATAATTCTTCAGAAAGATGAATATTTTTTTTATCTTTTACCATATTTCAAATTAAAAAAAGGTAATCTTTTGTTCACTATTTGGACCCAAAATTCACAGAAAAGGTCCTTTTTTGGTTACCTTTTGTGTATTATTTTGATCAAATGATCATCTTTCCCATCTTTTGATCTCCCAAATACCATCTTTATCAAACCTTTTACCTGGCTTTTGTATTTGAAATATGAATTTTTCATTATATTTTTTCCACGAAAGGTTACATTTTGTCATTTACATTTCGAACACATTTTGGTGTTCCAAAAGTTTAACTTTGAAACACCTTTCGTAAAATCAAAAGTGGTCCATTTTGATTACCATTTAAATGGAAAAAGGTATACAAAAAGATGATCCTTTAGATCTTTTATATTTTTATAAAATGAATTCAAAAGACATCAAAATATAATCAAAAGTGGGCCTTTTATACACCTTTTGGTCATGTTAAAAGTTAATTGTTGGTGCAGTGCATGAAAGTTTTCTCACATATTGGTAAAATGCTAATCCTCACAAATAACCAGGCGAAGAATGTTGCTATAAAGAACGTTCTAATCTTGAAAATTAGACATACTATATTTAATCTTCGTGACACATAATTTGCCATGTGCATGGTTGTAGCTATGTTAAACAAATCCGAGCGCTTCATTGATCATTAAAATAGTAAATGGTATACAAGGCTATCATAAGACATATTAAAGTGAATGCACTCAGGATTCAATTTTCTATTAAAGAAAATATTGTATGCATAATTTACAGTGTGATTTTTGATCGTTTTCCTTGTTGATTCTTTCCCTTGTCATACAAAAGTGATTTATTGTAATGTGAACTAGACTTCCTTGTTAATGTAATCATAACAAAATTAATATCAGATAATATCTATGCTTATACAACAAGTTAAAGAAAAATACTACTGTCAGTTGGGTATGTGTGATTGTTCATGTGATTGTGTGTACATGTTTAAAATTATACTTTAAAAACACTTGTGTTCATGATTTCATACAGTGTTTATTTTACATGACAAATATATATGTGTATGCCCATAAATATTACATTACCATTAGAGAAAATAGAAGGAGCAATTAGAAATGGACAAATCAGAGACACTGACAACATTAGGTACACAAGAGACAGAACGAACAATGATCGACATTACATTACACAGAAGAATAAAAATACAATGCAGATGATAATTCAAGTGATACGAAAAAGAAAACAGTCCTTGCTCAACTAGCAATATCCGTCGTGTCTCTATTAAACAACACGAATGTCACTTGCTGAGAGAACGGTAACAACTGAAAAAGGCAATAATCAGAAAAAACAGATCAAGCAAGACCTAGGAATACAATAAACGGGAATAAAAATGAACGAACCGAACATTGTAGCGGACATGACACCACGGGACTGAAAACATGAAATATGTCATTGGACAAACTGGTGAATATCGGACCCATCACACAACGTAGCTTTGGGGACAACTTACGTTTGTTTTTGGTTTGGTTTATCGCTGTTTCCAACAATATTTCGGTTGTTTTGACTGCGGTGAATTGTATTGGTGGGGGAAATCGGAGTACCCGGTGAAAACCACCGACCTACTGCAAGTCACTGACAAACTTGTAAAGCATGTGAAACTTCAACGGACATACACGTAGCTGTAATTGAAATATTTACAAAATAATGCACTTTCTTTCTTACTTCTAGTAAATACTAAAAATGTTTATATATTAATCATTTAAGTCCAGCACTGATATCTACGTTAACAAATTAGCCACTTAATAATAGAGAATGCATACCACGATGTTTGCATAGATGTAATACCACTAATTAATTTCTTTTGCATTTTCTACTAAATTTGGTATACAAAACTAGCCATTTTATATTAAGCTTAACCTTTCCAAGACCATATATTTTCTGAATGTGAGCTGTTGCCATCACTTGGCGGCCGTCGTCCGTCGTCTGTCGTCCATTAACTATTCACATTTTAATCTTCTCCTCTGAAACACCTCAACCAAATGAAGTGACACTTAGTAGGAAGCATCTATGGAAGGTCCTGTGTAACGATTACTCATTTCGTCTGGATCCGTTAACAAACATGGTCGCCACAAACGATTCGTGTTTCTGATTGGCAGATTTAAAAAAAATCTTCTCTTCTAAAACTTCTTAGCCAAATGAACCGAAACTTGGTATGAAGCAACTATGGAAGGTCTTCTATAAAGATTGCTCATTTCATCCCGATCCGTTAACAAACTTGGTTTCCACAGACAATTCTTGTTTCTAATAGGCCGATTTTATCAAATCTTCTCTTCTCAAACTGCTTAGCCAAATGAACCGAAACTTGGTAGGAAGCAACTATGGAAGGTCTTCTATAAAGATTGCACATTTCATCCCGATCCGTTGACAAACATGGTCGCCACAGACAATTCTTGTTTCTAATTGACCGATTTTATAGAATCTTCTCTTCTCAAACTGCTTTGCCAATTGAACCGAAACTTGGTAGGAAGCAACTATGGAAGGTCTTCTTTAAAGATTGCTCATTTCATCCCGATCCGTTAACATACATGGTCTCCACAGACAATTCTTGTTTCTAATTGGCCGATTTTATCAAATCTTCTCTTCTCAAACTGCTTAGCCAAATGAAACGAAACTCGGTAGGAAGCAACTATGGAAGGTCTTCTATAAAGATTGCACATTTCATCCCGATCCGTTGACAAACATGGTCGCCACAGACAATTCTTGTTTCTTATTGGCCGATTTTATAAAATCTTGTCTTCTCAAACTGCTTAGCCAAATGAACCGAAACTTGGTAGGAAGCAACTATGGAAGGTCTTATATAAAAATTGCACTTTTCATCCCGATCCGTTGACAAACATGGTTGCCACAGACAATTCTTGTTTCTGATTGGCCGATTTCTAACAATCTTCTTCTCTGAAACTGCTTAGCCAAATGATCCGAACTTTGGTGGGAAGCACCTATAGAAGGTCTGTCTGTATTAAGTTTTCTCAAAGCAGAATGAAAGGTGAACGACATAGGCTCAGTGGTAGGCTCAGACCACTGAGCCTCTATTTTCAGTGAGCAAAGCACGAACATTTGTCGTATTACAACTTGTAACGAACGTTGCATTAATCGAGTACACCTAACATTTTCTTTGTATGCAAACTGCCAAAATCGTCCGTGTGGAAAGGAATTCAATACTACAGCCTTTGTTAATTTGCTTATCTGTAATGTTAATGTATACATTATACTGTGAAGAAACTTAAATATCATATCCATGAAGTTATTTCCACAGTGACTTACTTCGTTATCAACGAGTATAACATTAAAATATTGCGTGATAAAAAGAATCTCCCACTACTCAATTGATGCGCCTGGACAGCGACTTAAAGTGAGTGTAGCGTATTGAGCACCAACCGTGATGTCAGTGCCACAAAAAGCATAAAAAACTCAAGTGTTCGCGACAGTAGCAATTTAACATAGAAATAACGATTTTGTTATTGCATAAAGTAGCTGAAATTAGCAGCCATGGAGCATATTCATACGATGGATCAGTATTTATCGCCTTTGAGATATTTCCTAATCATAGCTACCCCGATATTGTTAAATTGGAATATAGTGCTCAATAACAATTAGATCAGTGGTATTTACATACTGACAAACCCGGTTATTCATAAATGACCCAACCGGTTTGTATACATGCTTACATTTTGACCCAGCTGGATTTCAAAAACATCTGTTGACATCATGTTTTAGGGTATAACTAGTTACTAATTGACTTTTCATCAACAAAATAGTATGTTTAAGTAAAATCAATCATTCATCAATATTTTTTTTCTTTTTGGGCAACATTTAATTAATTCGTAAATGCAAGATATAGCGATATTTCAGTTGATTGTAATGATTTTGAAGCCGGGTTCCTTACAACTTATAGAAAAATCTAATTTTACACTGCAACAATAAATCCTATTTGGACAAAAAATGAAATTAATAATAATAACAATCATAAAGCATCATAATTCAAAACATTATATACACAGTATATTTATAAAAACTTGCGATAATTATTCGTGTCTGCTTTAAGAAATACCGCTTTAAAATATCCCGGATGTTGACCAAACATTTTTGATCCAAGCTCTTTGACGACAGTGAGGTAATAGGTATACTATTGTATGGGTATTTTTATGCACTAGTGAATAAAAAGTTAACAAATATTTAACGTACATTGTGTATCACAGTGGAGTCATTCAACTGTTTAAAGATATTTAATTTGTATATGCTTGCCAACGTATAGTGTGCATTAATTGTTGGTCCTTATAAACTTCCGGGTTGACACGCGAGACAACATAAAGCGTAGAACATGATATTTCTGATATACATGATATTAGTGATTCTACAACTGTATCAAGGTAAGACGATTTGTTACATAATTACAACTATCAACATAATTCGCAAAACATTAATGTCTACGCAGTAGAGGCTAAAGCGGATATACATTTCCATTCGATGGTATCAATGTAAATATGACATTTCTTAACCAAGAACTTCCTCGGTAAAGGTCGACAAAATTGCAAACCGTTAGTAATATTACTCACGTGACTTTTGTATTGTTTACCTTTGAGTGGGTACTTCACATGGGTCGCTCACAGCAAATTAAGTATCTACGTTTTGTATTTTAATGTTTTAGTTTTTGAAGCTTAACAAATAAGGGTAATAACAAAATTAGCGAACTCCGAACAATCTTACAAAGGAAAAGTCAAAACTCAAACAATACAAAGTCACATGACTTATGTCGTCGGTAGCAGGAAAGCCGAGCGTAAGCCACCGAAACTGGTGGTAATATTGGTCGTAATTTGAAAAATGCAGAGCAATATGGTTAAAGGGATCATCCTTGCACATCCGTATGCCTAAATATACACTGACCACATACTATTCTGAAATGATTAGGGAATAGAATAACATATTTATGCTCATTATTGAAGACCCTATAGTGACTGTAAAGGAAGAAGAGCTAATGTAACAAACAACAGTGAAGGTCGTGGTACTCATAGTTTCATTCTTAATAGACAAATGATTTGATTGCTGAACAATACATTGGATAGAGCATTCAGTTAAGTGTCCGTATCATAGATATATGTTTTGGTCATGTAATATGTCCATGTTTAATTCCTACATTTTCCATTTTCCAACATGTTATCATCTTGTCTGTCATGAAGACTAGTTAATTGATGCTTATCACCAAATAATAGTAATGCAAACGTAGATATCACATTCCTGCGCACACGAAGGGTTTCGTGATTAACCTTCATCAGGTGCGATTGGAATCGCCAATAATCTATAAGAATCTAGAATAATGGCCTATAATAAACAGAACCTACCTGGCTATTAGTCACTTATTTACAGTCTTTTACTGATCTTTGAACTCGTCGTGTTACGTCATTTTAGTTTCTGTGAAAGTGGTTCTTTGGGTCGAAGCGATATCATACACGTTCTTTGCTCATTATTTTGCTTTGCCGTCTAACACAACTGGCTGCAATCCCATTAATCGGTATCATGCCACCACATTTCTATGTCTGTCCCTCACACCAGTGATTATATTTCGTCTGGTCACTGTCCTACTTGTTTCTGTATTGAGCAGGTTGAGGTTTGTCAACGGAATAGTTCGTGTTGTTGTTAGCTATTTTGTCATTCATTACTGTTTAGCTCTATTTTCTCAGTATTACTTGATTTTGTGTTTTCATTTATAGGTATAGCAACAGTGGTTTCAGATCCCTGTCGGTCTGATATTAAAAACAGTGACATAGGTAAATACATATCTAACCAACCCATTCTTTCTTTTAGTGTTTATGTCATTTTGAATACTGAAAACGGAGCATGCAATATGCATGACTACCCGATAATACTAATTGAAAAGTGAAATATGTTGTAAAAGACTATAGAAATGATGAATATGAAGTGGGTTGGCCTTCTAGTAGTTGCTATTAAATGCTACATGTCAAGACAATGTACATTCTAATTTGAATTAGATATTTGTGAGATAGTTTATATGTTTCTTTATCCGGAGATATATCATGCACTTACATTTAACAGCAAATTGTATTCGGTCACCTCGGGTTAAGGGGGAATCTTAAATGGAACTTTTTAATTCTTGACTATTAATTTCTTATTCTACATCCTTAATTCTTAACCCATACGTACTATAGACTTACGTAGGAAACTTTTCATTTACTAAGTTTCTACACAGGCGTCAGCATTTGTTCCACTGGGACACCAAAGTAACAAACTATTATATATATAAGAAAAGATTAGAATGGAAAAAAAAATTCAACAGTCAATCAAGTAGTAGTAATATTATTCATTTTTATCGAGTCAATTTAACTTATTTTGTATAATGCCTCAACGCTATCATATAGCGACATTAGAAAGAGTGAGGGCCCGGGTGGTTCAATGAGTTGGATTACCTAACAACTCATACAAGCCTAGCACCAATACGGTGTGTGTGCGCGCGCCGCGTTTTGTAAATCACAAAAATATGCACTCGACTCGCAGTAGCAAGTGATAAAGTTGATCAGTTGCTTGCCCATGGTTGGTGGTTCTCTCCGGCTTCTTCCACCACTAAAACTGGTCGCCATCATATTGCTGAAATATTGCTGAAAGTGGCGTTAAAACACAAAAAATAAAAATAAATCAATTAGAAAGAGTGCTTCATCTGTTCAGTGGATCATCAAAAATTTGAATTTGAATGTGAAATAAATTTACCTATCTAATGCTTCTATTGATAGTTGCTGTTTTCAATTTACAATTAATAAACAAATTAAATGCTAACGATGAAACACTATAGTCAATACATATAAGTAAATGTTAACAATAAAGTATTTGTAATAATTCCAACTATATATCATTATCAAATAAATATGGATAATATGCCATAATTAATGCAATAGTTATATCATTACCTGTTTTAATTACTTTCTTACAGTGGCTGATATGTATAAGTCAAGCTCTGCAACAGAAGAAGCAAGTTCTGGAGGTTACAAAGTAGACAGTGTTGTATTACGTATAATGATGCAACAAAGCAACTGCATATGTCGGGTAACGTTGGACAATCAAAATGAAAACCTGGTAGTTGTAGATTTGAGGAAATTTTAAGGTTTTCAATCATCAGCACCAGAGAAAGCTGATTGTGGACTTGCAGTTGACATAAATCATATACCTGATATGTCTACGGGAAATGTAATAGCCCCTATTGAATGTCTTGTGAACGTTACACGTCGTCATACATCACTGTTTCAAAAGAGTTATCTGCAATTTAGATCTAGGATAATTAATGGAGACTTTATCAGAGGCTTCTGTATACGGATAATACGAGGTAAGGCATCATTACAAATTGTCAATTCGAAAAAAAAATCATAAACCAATAATTTTCGTTCTCCAGCCACTAACTATTAATAATACCTCACATAGGTTGACAAAATATCGAATAATCTATTTGAGTTTACCTCATAAAGGGCATAGTCCTTATTATATAAGTACGCTGAAGAAACAAATCATACGCCATCAGAAATCTCCAATCCTAAACGCCATAAGATGTCTATCCGCACAAAAGATGGTCTATTATATGAAATGTTTGGTAAAGTACATGTTTATTTTCCAACTAACGCATTTAAACAATCGAATCAGAATGATGAGATTGCCTAAATACATGCATAAGTATATATATATTAGCAACAAAATAAAAAATGATTGCCATTTATGTTGTACAATGGTATAATCCCCGTTCATTTGCATTTCGATTCAACAAAGTGTTAATGACTGGTTAATTGAACTTTCCAGATAATAGACCATGGTTTTCTACAACTACATTTTAAAGCTAAACAATCTACCAAAAACATCAAAGGAAATATTGGAATGTATATAAATAAACGTTAGAGAAAAGCGAAAGGGCATTCAAGAATGGACAATCCTGATATATATAGGGAATGGATGTGGTCAAGTTTTCTAGGGCGCTGGACGTAAGGCTAAGCAAATGGTGCTGCAGTGTAGCAATGGTGTGAGTTCAAATTCCGGTCGAGAGAAGAACAACAATTTCACAGCTCTAAAATATAATTATAACACTGTTTGGTTTAATTTTCAGACGTATATATGCATATATATATACAACGTCTGAAAAACCAGTCAACGATCAATCTTACGGGTGTTGGATCGATACGGTATAACGATACTATTCAAGTAAAACAATTATAAACGTCTAAAATAATTTGTAAAACAACACCAAGTACACAAAACAAAGTGATAAAGAATTAAACACTTCGTTGAATGACAAAATGTTCGTCCCACCGAGGGACTTTATCAATGTCTAATTAAATAAAATCTCGAAACAATAAAGCAACTTTTCAAATTTAAGAAAAAAGTTGTTGACAGTCCATGTACGGCACAAAGGAACCAGAAGATGCACATATGAAACTACATGCATAAAAGAATGGAAATTCTACATATAAATTAATAAAAGTACAATAACAATAATATAAATATACAATAGGGCTACACATTTAAATAAATGTTAAATTTGAAATAAAAAAAAATATAAAAATGAGACATTATTGGTAAATGTATTAAATAGCACTGTCAAAATATTGTTGAAAACGGTATAATACCCAAACTCATTAAAAAAAAACGGCCCGCCACAGTGTGGAATATATACTTTGGGCCAATAGAGCAAACTGTATGTCCTAATACGACTGGAGGAAACCAACACGAATAGGAGTCAAGAGAGGATATTACTTTTTCTCATTGATTCCATTCGGTGATAAGGTCTTAAGTTTTCTAATCCAGAAGCTTTCCCTTTCCTGTCTGCTTTAATCATCCCACTTGGGGTTATGGTCAATTATGGTGACCTTCAGTTTACCGAAAGAATCATGGTGGCCCGTCGATCTGAGATGTCTGCTGAGTGGAAGGTCAGGTTTGCAATTTGCATCGCTTCTGTGGCCATTCAAGCGTTTACTAAGTTGTTGTTTAGTTTCTCCGATGTATTGAAGACCACAAATTGCACATTCCAGGAGGTAGATAATATTTTCTGTCTTGCAGTTGGCATTGCAGTATATGATGATTATTTTCTCCTGTATGTGTGCTGCTGAATGTTTGTGTGCATTGGATGTTTTTGCACGTCTTACATCGTCTCGAATCACATTTGTGACACTGACCATTGTAGGCAGATCGAGGGGAGATGTCACCTCTCACCAAGATGTCTTTCAAACGTCTGGGCTTCCTGAAGGCCAAGGCGGGTGGTTCTTTGAAGATTTTACACAGTTCTGGGTGTTTGTGTATGGTTGTCCAGTGCTCACGAACGATGTTGGATAAATTACTGAGCGCAGGATGGTAAGTGATGACAATTGGCACTCTGTTGTTCGCGTTCTTTTCTTTATATTGGATGAGGTCTTTTCTGTCAATACCACTTGCTTTGTTAAAACAATGGTTAATGCTCGCATTGTTGTAGCCCCTCTTTTTCAGATGACATTTCAGTTCCCCGAGCGTTTTTTGGTGGTTTGTTCGTTGGAGCAGATGCGTTTGATTCGGAGAGCTTAGCTGTACGGAATACTTTTGGTGCAATGTTTAGCATGACAACTCTGTGGGGACAGGTATTGAGGTTTATCTGTCGGTTTGTTGTATATGTCAGTTGACATAATACCATTTTCACAGGTGGTGTAAGTATCCAGAAAGGAGATGTTATTTCCAGATGTTTCATGGGTGAATTTTATAGTGGGGTGAACATAGTTGGCATGGTCAAAGAAACGATTGAGGTTTTCTTCCGACTCGGTCCACTTCATGTCAAGTCGTCTATGAAACGAAACCAGGAAAGTGGCTTGTGAGGTGCAGATTGTATGATTAGTTTCCGCATGAAGATGTTGGCGTATGCAGGTGCCATCTTTGTTCCCATAGCTGTTCCGTTGATTTGTAAAAAATGCTCTCCATTAAATGTAAAATTGCTATGCTTCAGTACCAATGTGAGCAACTGGACAATACATTCCGTTGGTGGTTCTTTGTTGTTATAGCTATGAGGTGTATAACATTACTATCAATATTATTTCAGTTTCAATGTTAGATGAAACTCATGGATTTGTCAAAAGTCCCCAACAAACTTATCACATACACCTTGCCACGGGCGCGAATGGAAATCAGTTTCAGTGATTTTAGTCGATGACATCATATATATTGTCAATCAAAATTCCATATGAATACGGTCATGGCATCGCTTGAAATAACTCTGGAATATATTTATATATATATAAATTTACATAATGAGCAGTCTAAAAAGCAACAGAAACAGATTGTTGCTCTTTGTATAAAACATAAAGACAGTACGTTCACTTATATTCAACGCATGACAATATTTCAGATATCTACAGTGACCATTCACAAGTTTTACGAATTGATTGTGATGCTCAGATGACAACAGAACAAACAAGCGAAAAGATAAAAACATCTGATGCACCGCAAAGTTCCTCACAAACGCCTGTTTCGCAGAAATCAACAACAAACCGCTCAAACATAGATACTACAACTACTGTTACAACGACAAATGTTAAACATCAATCGACTACTACAACTACAGACACGACAACAGGTAAAAGTATAGTTACAAGTGCACTAAGTCATGACATGTTAAAGCTAAAGATACACATGCATGAAATATTGAATAATAATTTTAGATTTGAATTTCCAAAGCTTATTAAATGAATTGTAAATTTAAAAGGAGCAAACCTTCTTAAGAACTACATCAGATTTCTTAATCAAGGTCAGCTTCAGTTGTTTGTAGGAGGTCTCATGTCTTATTTACGTTATTTGTGTTTGTTTGCGCATAGCAGTATCCAACACATACTGTGTTGTGTTGTTTGCTGTGCTCGTCTTCGTCTTGTGTCTTGTGTGCCCAATGTTGCCAGTTTTTGTGGATTGTCCATTCTTGATTGTCCCTTCTATTTTCTCTAACGTTTATTTTCTACTCTTTTACATGGTTGATGTACCTTGGTAATTAATCTTAAAAATACATATTTTGGTTGTTTTAATCTTTTGCTTGGTATGTTATTGACCTGCGATGGTCTTTTTCTACTTGTGCCAATATTTCTTTATAACATATTTATGGACCGCTTCAATGAGACAATTAACCATGATATAGTCTACACTACATGTAATTTGTGGTATGCTAAGAGGCAATGCTATGCTTATTTTTGCAAGTGACAAGATGAAACATTTTAAAGTCTATCAATGGGTGATTGGACACTAAATTTGCGGTTTGGTCAGTGATCATTGAACACATATCTTGAGGTATGGACAGACGACATAGGACACATATGTTGAGGGGTGTGCCATACCAAATGCACTATAATTGTCAGGAAAGATATGGATGTAAATGCATCCGAAAGCCTATTCAACTTTCCACTTCGACACAACTTAAAGTAAAGAGACATCGCCTTTATTTTTGTCATATTTCTCACCACAGTATGGTCATTAATAATTAACACAACTCATACCGTAAACTGAGTGTGAAGGAGCTCATACACCACAGCTGAGTGGTTTTCATTCCTTCTATCGATAAACGCACCGTTTTAACAACTTTTTCGTTCTGATGATATTTAAAGAACGGATAAGGGTTATTTGACACTAATTTCGAAGTGCGACTCCGTCACATTGCGGACTCATTAGTCCTTGATGAAGGTTATTCCAGAAACGCGTCATGCACACCTAATTATATATCAAGGTTTTTATAATTAATTATTCTTACAGGGCTTGAACAAACAACGTATATTGCAATTGGTGCTGGTTCTGATGTAACTTTAATACTGCTGGTAGTCCTAGTTGTAATATGGCTAAGGTTTGTAAGAATATCATATACTTTTGATGTTTAATGCTTTATCTGCAATTATTTCTGCATGACAATATTCCCAACAATAACAAAATACGTCCAATAAAGATATTATCTATACATTGCAGTAGATATCTCGCGTATCCTTTCGCAAGCCAAATAAGATGTATTACAGTCAATAAGACAAACGACCAAGTCGATTTGAAAACATTTGCAAGAATGTTGAACACTTGAAAATCATGGACAGAAACAAAATGTCACAAATGTGGTTGGTTGTAATATTGACATACATTCTACAAGAATAAAGAGGTTGATTAGTAATGAATACCAAAATTTTCTAGCTAGAAAACTCAAAGGAATAGACCACATTCACCCTAATATATGTATGTTAATATGAATCTCATAATGTGAAAAATCAGTCAATATCCGTTATATTATTCAAGTAATAAGAATTTTAAATTGAAAGACGTTTTAAAACTTTAGTGATAATAGAAATATATTGGATTCGTACTACAACAAACACTGCACTCAATATATAGGTGTTCGAATAAGGTCAATATAGAGACCAACAAGGTAAGTATAAAAATATGACCCAGTTTGTCCGCCATAGGGCATAGCTCCTCCATAGTTGATGCTCATTAGATACAATGATTTTGCTATAAACATAGTTTAAGCTGTTTAGAATTATTGCTCTAAGATAGGTTTAGTGTTAATATTATTTTCAGTATTACTTTAAGTTCTATTTGTGTTTGTTAATAGTAATAACGCTTCAGATGTCCTAGGGTGTCTGTGGTTTCATAAAACACTTATGGACTGGTTATTTGGACAATAGTCAGTATATTTCTTCTCGACATTAACTATTCCCCTATTATACCTGGTTGTGGTGTATACTAAAGAGCATTGTGGAATTTCATATTGCAAGTTGTATCACAGTATTTGTAAGAGTTTAATTTAAAACATCTGTTTTTCCTTTTTTCATTAGAAGGAAGTCAACACAAAAAGCAGGAACCGATGAAGATGTAGATAACTCACATCAGCAAGAAGAAAGTGACGATAAGTTGCCAGATAATGTACCATAGGTGCCAGCGGGGGAATTTTATATTACTGGTGGTAAATGCACTACCGCTGATGTGGATACAGCAATATCCTCCAATAAACGATTAAGCATGGAAGGCAATTACAGTACCGTTGATGAGGATATGCCGATATCTTCCAACAAAAGATTAAGCATGGAAGGAGATTACAGTTCTGTTGATGAGGATACACGAATATCCCTCAACGGAAGATTAAGTGTGGAAGGCAATTACAGTACCGTTGATGAGGATATGCCAAACACCTCCAAAAATAGAATAAGCATGGATGGAGATTACAGTATAGTTGAACTCGATGAACATTTGGATACAAACTGTAGTTATCCTGAGAATTCAGAACTAGGACAAACAAAAGGGAAACAAAAACCAACCATCAAACCAAAACCTAAATCGTCGTGTAAAAACAGTGAGGCCAATAGCTCCCTTGATCAAAACATAAAGCACGTTACTCCTCTAAATGGCAGTGATAACGTCTATGCAATTGTTGATAAAAGTAGTAAAACTGTTCATACAACTAATGTAGGTAAAGGGGAGAGAACGTGTCAGTCTGATCACACCTACGCTGTTGTGGACAAAGTACGGAAACGTAAATCTAGTTCGGATGAAACAAATAAAAAGAAGTTCGAAATAAATTCTTGCAACGAGGTTTAAGCTATGTGATATTTTTTCAGGAATAATATAACATATCTTATTTAGATCTGAGTATCTATGCTTTGGTTTCCTAAAGTTCATAGCATTAACTACGCATGTAAGATTAGTCTGTTCCTTTCTGTATGAGTGACATTCCCAAATATCATTAAGGAAAGTGGTATTTGTTTTTCAAAATAACAGTGGGGTGGGAAAAAAACGATGCTAAAATGTTAATATTGGTGCAATCACTGCTCAAGCTTCTTTTGATAATATTAAATATCCTTACACATACTGCATACATTATATAGCATATACTGTAAATAATAGGAAGATGAAACTTACCGTCAATTTATGTTAGACGTGGCTGTAAATGAACTAGAAATACTGAACACTTATATAGTTTAGCGTGCACAATGCATTACTGGAATAACCATGATCGGGTACCTTCAAAGACAAAAGAATGGAATGCGAAATATTTTAAGTCTTTCAGATCAAGAAATCCAAAGGACATAAATAGGATATTGCAAAACAAGCATATACATGATTAATCTTTTAGCTATGAAATAATGAAATATGTATATGTAGATCTACTTGTCGGTAATATTTTTTTATATTTATGGAGAGAGAGAGAGAGAGAGAGAGAGAGAGATTTTTGAAACAAATAATGTTACAGATGATGTTGGCCTTAACCTGGCTAAATGTCCGTACAACCAAATTATCTGGTCAGTAGTGAGAGATTCAAAATTCTGCCAGATCACCAAGTTCAAGATCTTCTTAGCAGACCATATCTCATTCAGAAAAAAAATAATATGGTCATTTCTTAAGTTTGAAATCTTTGTATGCTAAATGGGGTTCATGTGTTCACTTTACCCTATTATGTTCTTAGTTCAGTCCTTTAATGTCTTCTGTGTTTTCCATACGAAATCATGTTCGGTTCCTCTTTATCCGCAATTGTTCATTGGACAACTCGTGTCTTTAATTGTATTTGCTTACGCATATTAGATATTAGTGTCAACACGACTTGACTGTATAAGTAGCAATGTGAGTGTCTTACAAGATGCAGAAACGCTTACCCTTCGATATCACTTGGGTTCAATCTGGTTTTTATTTTGATTGTCCATTCGTGATTGCATCTTCGTGTTTCCCTAACTTTTATATTAAGACCTAACCAGACCAGTTTTGGAAAATAAACCACCCATATGTGCTGTCTACTTTTCGGCTTAGATGAAGATCACAAATAATTTGTCAAAGACGTTGATATTTAATTAAGTGCACACGACACGTTTCTGACATAACCTTAATCAATTACGCTGCAAATAAAAAGAAGTGTAATTATTTATATATTGTTTTTTTTAGTATTTCAAAATATTTAATTAGCAAGAGGTTTACAATTAATTTATATTTTATTTATTTGACCTAAGTCCTATACGTGTAATCTGTTCAGTTACCGTTTTTTCAGTAAGGTAGATAAATCTACTCACTACCTTATTCTTATTGGTTTAATTCTTACTATTGTTCTTTACACTTTAAAAGCCAGTGTTTTATACACTGTGATCATTATTTTGATTTAATTTGATGAGTGTAAAGTAGAACACGTTTGTTAAAAAAGTGCCCACCCACCCGCGGTACCTAAAAATGTTAGTAAATTTATTAAAACCACAAGCAATATATAGTATATGTATATATTATTAAATTTTTAGCCGTATATAAAGAAACGTTTATTGCATTATATGATTAGTGGAATTTATGGACAGCGATTGTGTGATCAATATTCATGGACAATGATAATATATTAGTGACCAGCAGTTAGCATTGAATTTCATGGACAGAGATAATTAATGTGATAATGGTGGACAGTCAATGGCCAAAAATGATATTTATTTTTGTATTTTTATTTATTGTGATATAATATATATATATATATATATATATAAATGGGGCAATACACATATTCTCTTTTACTTGTTTTCTTGTAGCCATAATTGCTAATTAGTTACAATAATAATATCTTTATGTATGAACTGTATATTTTAATAATAACTATAACTAATAAACCAAGTGTGGCTAAAATGAATCAGAGTTTACAACAATACAGAACAGACATTTTAAAACACTAACAACGTTAAAAAATATATAATGCGTATTGGGCAATCTAGATGATAATTTGAAAATAATAAAGCTAATGTATACAAAGTATCATGATTAGTTAAATAATATACTTACATATAGAGAATAATATTCTGTGTCCATCTGAAAACTATTATCTATGCGCTGGTATGATAGCATTGACTATATGTTTATTATATTTTTCTATAATTTAATTAAACTCTTCTTTTAGTGGAAATATTTTAGTTTGTTTTGTTTTAGTTTTATATAATTTACATCTAACTAGAGCATGATTCGTACATGTAGTGTTATCATTATTTCTCAAAACGAGCTATTTACACTGCGAGAACACATCTATCATGCATTTCTTATTTCAAATAAATAATAACAGAGGTGTGGTTCCTGTTATTTTACTGGTAATAATGTTACCCATTGACACTAAATTATATAGCCTGTCTTAAAACACGTATAGAACAAAGCTGTAATTGGGGATGTGGTCAACATAGCATATTTGTTTTCTGCCTCATAGTATTTATTGTACACTAGAAGTATATAAATATTTGGTATGCCTTATTTCACAAATATATAGAGTAATGTTGAAGATACTAAAGGGCAAACCCGCGGCCGTAGAATCTTTAGTTTTCTGTGTAGTGCTTCCTAGATCACTGTTTGTCATTGTAGTGTTCCTTCTTTCATTTACGGGTTTTGACTACCCCTTTGGTGTCTTCAAACTGTTCTTTAAGAGAGATATACAACACAACGACCAAATGAAAAAAAGAGACAAGAAGACGAAAATGGTCGACAAAACAATAAACAGAAAACAAAGACTTGAACAATAAATCTTTTGTATTCCTATTTGTATTAACGATAACAACATTCTTATTAATGTAAACAGAGCACAGTAATGAACTTTAGAGAGGGATAAAATGAAAGACAACAAATATTTCCCACTTTCGGAACAGTTCAAAAAATATGACACTGTCGGAACAGTTCAAAAAAGATCACACTGTCGGAACAGTTCAAAAAATATCACACTGTCGGAACAGTTAAAAAAATATCACAATGTCGGAACAGTTCAAAAAAGATCACACTGTCGAAACAGTTCAAAAAATATCACATTGTCGGAACAGTTCAAAACATATCACCCTGTCGGAACAGTTCAACAAATAGCACACTGTCTGAACAGTTGCAAAATTCAATAGAAAAAATCGCACAAAGACAATCGATACAGCAAGTACACATATATATGACCGCTCGATTTTCTAGCTTGAAGTTTTCCACATATTGGTAAAATGCAAATCCTCACAAATAACCAGGCGAAGAAAGTTGTTATAAAGAACGTTCTAATTTTGAAAATTAGACATACTATAGTTAATCTTCGTGACACATAATTTGCCATATACATGGTTGTAGCTATGTCAAATTGATCCGAACGCTCCATTCATCATTAAAATATTAGATGGTATACAAGGTTATCGTAAGACATATTTAAGTGGATGCACTCAGGATTCAATTTGTTATTAACGAACATATTTTATGCATAATTTACCTTTACGTTTTCCTTGTTGATTCTTTCCCTTGTCATACAAAAGCGACTTATTGTAATGTGAACTAGACTTCCTTGTTAATGTATTCATTAAAAAAAATGAAAATCAGATAATATCTATACTTATACAACAAGTTAAAAAAAAATACTACAGTCAGTTGGGTATGTGTGATTTTTATGTGATTGTGTGTACATGTTTAGAATTGTACTTTAAAAATACTTGTGTTCATGATTTCATACAGTGTTTATTTTACATGACAAATATATATTTGTATGCCCAGAAATATTACATTACCATTAGAGAAAACCGAAGGAGCAATTAGAAATGGACAATTCAGAGACACTGACAACACTACGCACACACGAGACAGAACGAACAATGATCGACATTATATTACACAAAAAACACCCCAACAATTCAAATGATAATTCAAGTGATACGAAAAAGAAAACAGTCCTTGCTCAACTAGCGGTACCCGTCGTGTCTCTATTAAACAACACGAACATCATTTGTTAAGAGAGTCGTAACAACAGCATAAGGAAATAATCAGAAAAAAAACAGATAAAGCAAGACCTAGGAATACAATAAACGGGAATAAAGACGAACAAACCGAACATTATAGCGGACATGACACTACGGGACTGAAAACATGAAATATGTCATTGGACAAACTGGTGAATATCGGACCCATCACACAACCTAGCGTTGTATTGGTGGAGGAAATCGGAGTGGAGTACCCGGAGAAAACCACCAAATGACTGACAAACTTGTAAAGCATGTGAAACTTCAACGGACATACACGTAGCTGTAATTGAAGTATTTACAAAATAATGCACTTTCTCTCTTACTTCTTGTAAATAATAAAAATGTTTATATATTAATGATTTAAGTTCAGCACTGATATCTACGTTAAAACATTAGCCACTTAATAATAAAGAATGCATACCACGATGTCGTTATATGTGTAATACCAGTAATTAATTTCTTTTTACATTTCTACTAAATTTGTGTTTTTTCGAGCCTACCTGGCCATTTTATCTTAAGCTTAACCTTTCCAAGACCATATATTTTCTGAAACGTACATGATTCCTCTACGTTCTGTCAAAATTTCAGGCCATGCTTAATATCTTGCAGTGAAATGTCAGGCTACGGAAAACACCTACTCTAAAAATAGCTCGGTGATCCCCCAGTATTGATAGGTCATGCATCAAATCCTCCATAGAGGTATTGAAATACAACTAAATCCATAAAATTTAGGCTCAAAATATTCCCTATATATTTTACTTCAATTATCAATTTTAATTATTCGATTCCATTCAGTAGTTTTCACAATAGTAGAAAGTGAAAGGTACTTTTCCTTTAAAATGGACTACTTCCATATTTCTTCGAAGCTCTGATTGGTGAATTAGTAGTTTGACACCTTATATGTCGTTCGTCATCTTTAATAGTAGGAAACGGTCAAAATCATCTAACACCCTTATATTAAAATATTAAAAGCTGTTATGGTGAATAGAACACAGAAACGTAGCACCTGTTAATTCTACCAAATCAGGCACCCTCCTTCCAGGGTATAATTACCACTTTGTAACATGAATGCATTACTTTCCCTTGATCTTTTTCATAGTTTATATACCAGAATGTAAGCAACAGCTAAGAACTATGAAATAATACACGCAGATACGAGATATTGCACACTTTATATCTGGGCTGTAGTTTGATTACTTTCAGAGAGCCGTGCAATAAGCAACGACTTAGATGTGATATTGCATGGACTCATGCTACATATCGTTTATTCCACGAGTTTCCGACTTAAGCGGTGGTATATATATAATACTTCTACAGTTAATAGGTATACTATTGTATGGGTGTTTTCATGCACTGGTGATTAACAAATATTTAACGTACATTGTGTATCACCGTGGAGTCATTCAATTGTTTAAAGATATTTAATTTGTATTTGCTTGCCAACTTATAGCGTGCATTGCTTGTTGGTTCTGATCAACTTCCGGGTTGACACGCAAGACAACATACAACGTAGAACATGGTATTTCTGATATACACGATATTAGTGATTCTTCAACTGTATAAAAGTAAGACGATTTCCTACAACAATCACCATCATTCGTAAAACATTAATGTCTATTCAGTAGGGGCTAAAGTGGAAATGCATTTCCATTCGATGGTATCAATGTAAATATGACATTTCTTAAACAAGAACTTCCTCGGTAAAGGTCGACAAAATCGTAAACCGTTAGTAATATTACTCACTCTTTTACAATCTTTTTAAAATCTGATTCAACCCACTTTTGTTAAGCTTCAAAAACTAAAAAATTAAAATACAAATGTAGATACTTAATTTGCTGTGAACGACCCATGTGAGGTACACACTCAAAAGCAAACAATAAACAAGTCACATGACTTATGTCGTCGGTAGCAGGAAAGCCGAACGTCAGCCACCGAAACTGATGGTGATATTGGTCGTAATTTGAAAAAATACAGAGCAATATAGTTAAAGGGATCATCCTTACACTTCCGTATACCTAAATATACACTGACCACATACTATTCTGAAATGATTAGGGAGTAGAATAACATAGCCATGCTCATTATTGAAGACCCTACAGTGACTGTAAATGTAAGAACATAAAATGTAACAAACAGCAGTAAAGGCCGTGGTACTCATAATTTCATTCTTAATAGACAAATGATTTGATTGCTGAACACTACATTGGATAGAGCCTTCAGCTAAAAGTGTCCGTATCGTAGATATATGTTTTGGTCATGTAATATGTCCATGTTTAATTCCTACATTTTCTATTTTCCAACATGTTATCATCTTGTCTGTCATGAAGACTAGTTAATTGATGCTTATCACCAAATAATATTAATGCAAACGTAGATATCACATTCCTCTGCACACGAAGCGTTTCACGAATAACCTTCATCAGGTGCGATTGGAATGGCAAATAATTTATAAGAATCTAGAATAATGGCCTATAATAAACAGAACCTACTTGGCTATTAGTCACTTATTTACAGTCTTTTACTGAACTTTGAACTCGTCGTGTTTATGTCATGTTAGTGTCTGTGAAAGTGGTCTTTTGGGTTAAAGCGATATTATACACGTTCTTTGCTCATTATTTTGCTTTGCCGTCTAACACAACGGACTGGAATCCCATTAATCGATATCATGCCACCACATTTCTATATCTGTCCCTCACACCAGTGATTATATTTTGTCTGGTCGCTGTCCTTCTTGTTTCTGTATTGAGCAGGTTGAGGTTTGTCAACGGAATAGTTCGTGTTGTTGTTAGCTATTTTGTCATTCATTACTGGTTAGCTGTATATTCTCAGTATTATTTGATTTTGTGTTTTCATTTATAGGTATAGCAACAGTGGTTCCAGATCCCTACCCGTCTGATATTAAAAACAGTGCCATAGGTAAATACATATCTAACGAACCCATTCTTTCTTTAAGTGTTTATGTCATTTTGAATACTGAAAACGGCGCATGCAATATGCATGACTAACCGATAATACAAATTGAAAAGTGAAATATGTTGTAAAAGACTATAGAAATGATGAATATGAAGCGGGTTGGCTTTTTGTAGTTGCTATTAAATTGTTACATGTCAAGACAATGTACATTCTAATTTGAATTAAATATTTGTGAGATAGTTTATATGTTTTTTTATCCAGAGATCTATCATGCACTTACATTTAACAACAAATTGTATTCGGTCACCTCGGGTTAAGAGAGAATCTTAAATGGAACTTTTTAATTCTTGATTGTTAATTCCTGATTCTACATCCATAATTCTTAACCCATACGTACAATAGACTTACGATGGAAACTTTTCATTTAATAAGTTTCTACACAGGAGTCAGCATTTGTCCCACAGGGACACCAAAGTCACAAACTAATATATATTATATATATAGTAGTAGTAATATTATAATTTTTTATAGTCAACTTAACTTATGTTGTACAGTGGTTGACATGTGTAAGTCAAGCTCTGCAACAGAAGAAACAAATGCTGGAGGTCACAAAGTAGACAGTGTTGTATAACGTATAATGATGCAACAAAACAACTGCATATGTCGGGTAACGTTGGACAATCAAAACCAAAACCAGGTAGTTATAGGTTTGAGGAAATTTGAAGGTTTTCAATCATCAGCACCAGAGAAATCTGATTGTGGACTTGCAGTTGACATAAATCATATACCTGATATGTCTCCAGGAAATGTAATAGCTCCTATTGAATGTCTTGTGAACAGTACACTTCGTCATACACCACTGTTTCAAAAGAGTTATCTGCAATTTAGATCTAGAATAATACACGGAAACTTCACTAGAGGTTATTTTATGCGTATATTACGAGGTAACATGACTTGCAACATACATTAGAACTTAAATAATTATATTTTAGATATGTTCTTATTAATAAATAAGATTTTGTGAAATGACCAATAATCATTACAATAACTTTAGATTTTCCTGTCATTAACCATTACTGATACCTCGCATACATTTACATGTTTATCAAACAGTTAAAAACCAGCCAAACTAGAGTATACCCGATAAAATATCATAGAAATACATCGATCATTCAATAATACACCACTGGACAAAGTCTTCCATCCAACTGGTTAGTTTTTTAAGTGTTGAAGGATCTAAATTAATATGTAGTTTGTTAGTAAGAAAGGATGTGGATGTAACTGAACATGATACACTACCCAAAATAGCATTTAGACACAAATCAAAGTCACGAAACAGCGCATGTATTACTGTTGTGCATAATAAACATTTATTATACAACTAATTGACGAATATATATAGAAAGCATTCTAAAAGTCGGCTTAGTTCTGTTATTGATATACCAGTTATTAAATATTTTTCCTGTATGTTATTATATTTCAAAATCTGCGTATAACCGAATCTATAAATGGTGTGTTCGATCCTCAGTAAAATTAAACCAAAAACTTTAAAATATGCTAAATATGTTGCCTTTATGGTAAATACTGTTTGGTTTGGAGTCAGGATTATCTGGGGCGAAATGTGTACTCGCGGAGTACTGGTTCAGTGAGTTAGTACTATTTAATCCTACCCAACGTGTTGGATCAGTACATGTTCTTCCCATGATGTAGCTAAGCAATTATGCATGTGGAGTTTAACGATAATCGCTCACTGGTAATATGTAGAGTAAGAGTTATGTGTTAGAGTAGTCGTAGATATACATCCATCAATCAGTCAACCACATTCATGATAGCCCAGGAAACAACTCAGTGATATAATTATGGTCAAATGAACATACCGTATGCTCTTATAAACAGTAATAACTATATGTCACTCATTCAAAACATTTTGTATGCTTATGTAATAACACTATTGTAGATAGAAACAGTGATCATTCACAAGTTTTAAGAATTGATTGTGATACTCCAATGACAACACAACAGAAAATAGAACAGACAACAGAATATGATGTAATGACGGAGACTTCTAGTTATGCTACAAATTCACCAATAACTACCATTACATATCCACAAACTGATTCGCTACAATCAACAACAAAGAGAACAAAGGAAGATACTATATGTAATGATCAGGTAGCAGGTAATATTATAGGTATAAAAGTAGTGAACCGTGATTACAATGTTGAATCCGATCAAACATAATCAGGCAAACTGATGCTGCTTTTAACAATGATGAATATTCCTCAAAAACTACAACCAACGACTGATTCGCTACAATTAAATACAATATAGCTGATTTAATTTGATTTGATTTATTATGTCTTACGCCACTTTCAGCAATATTTCAGTTATATCATGGTGACCAGTTTTAGTGGTGGAAGAAGCCGGAGTACCCAGAGATAACCACCGAACATGGGGAAGCAAATGGTAAACTTTATTACTTGCGGCTGCGAGTCGAGTGCACCTTCTTTTGTAATTTACAAATCCGGGCGCGAACTCACGCTGTATTAGAGATAGGCTTGCATGAGTTATTAGTTAATCCAACTACCTAACTCATTGAGACATCAGAGTCCTTACAATATAGCTAGTGATCAGATAACAGATAATAACATAAGTATAAATGTAGTGAATCGTGATGACCTTATTACCTACAATTTAAAAGCTGACTATGCATATTCATACAAATTTGCATAATAAATCAAAAAGGGATTTTCTTTTACATATCAAGTGTAAAAAATATCAATCGTCACATTTTTTTTTACTAATATATTAACTTATAAAAAAAGCTTTCATGAAGACTTGTCATTTGTGTTTATAAAATGTGTTCTTTTTTTAAAATTTACTTCATTACCAAAATGAAAAAAATGCCTACATACTTGACAATAGTATACATTCGTTTGCATAAGGCATCGTCATGGTCGTGATCGTATGGTAGTTGGATTTGCAACTGCCTATGCAATGAGTGGCTATCACCACTGATGTTGCCAGTTCGAATCCCGAACAGACCGAGGTGTACAACATTATGTGATAAAGTTTGTCAGTGACTTCCGACAGGTCGGTGGTTTTCTCCGTTTCCCCCGGTTTCTTCCGCCAATAAAGCTGAAATATTGTTAAAAGTGGCGTTAAGAACCATAAAGCCTAAGCTTAAAGCATATATAAATAAAATACATTGTATTAAATATTTTTCTTATGTACTATTCAAATTAAGCTTAGATAATAATTGTTTCTGTTCTTTCTTTTTTTTGTTGTTGCAGAAAATGATAAAACAACATATATTGCGCTCAGTGCATTTTCTAGTACAGTTGCTATAATACTTCTGATAGCTTTAGTTATAACGTGCATAAGGTTTGTAAATATATTTTGTTTTCTATATAAACAGTAGTTAATATATAATACAAAGATTTTGATACGGCAATGTTAATGGTTTCTTTAATGAGATTCTCTTCATATATGTATTTAAGTAGTTATCATTTAATTGAACCCATTATTGCACATACGTGTAGATGAACACTTACAAAGATGGTATCTGATGTATATGATTTGTAGATCGTTGTTTGTCCTTTTATACCTTTTCGTATCTTCAAACTCTTCATACAACAAATTAAGGTGGAATATGAAACAATCAATAGATATATTCTATAATAATTACATAATCGTTTTCGAACAAAATGCAAGAAGAACACATGAGAATGTAAACACTTCCAATCATCAAGTAGAATATAACAGACATTATTGTGATTTGACAAATAATGGACCGAACGTACCAAGACAAGACTACGATATTATTGATAGTAATTATAATACCATTGATGTTGACAACGTAGTATGCATGTATTAGTGTTGAACCTGATGGACATTTGACGACTAACATTAATTGAGGAAAAACAAAATTATCCAGAAAATATATGCCTGTATGATTTTAATTATACGTTGATCTCTCGGAAAATGCTAAATGGGGTTCATGTTGTTCACTTTACCCTATTATGTTCTTAGGTCAGTGCTTTTATGTCTGCTGCGCTTTCCATACAAAATCATGTTCGGTTCGTCTTTATCCGCAATTGTTCATTGAACAGCTCGTGTCTTTAGTGGTATTTGCTTACGCATATTAATGTCGACACGACTTGACTGTATAAGTAGAAATGCGAGTGTCTTACATGATGCAGAAACCTCTCTCCCTTCGTTATCACTTGGGTTCAATCTGGTTTTTATTTGGATTGTCCATTCGTGATTGCATCTTCGTGTTTCCCTAGATTTTATATTAAAACCTAACCAGACCAGTCTTGGAAAATAAACCACCCATATGTCCTGTCTACTTTTCGGCTTAGATGAAGATCACCTATAATTTGTCAAAGACGTTGATATTTAATTAAGTGCACACGACACGTTTCTAACATAACTTTAATCAATTACGCTCCAAATAAAAAGAAACGAAAAGCGAAATAATCTATGAATAAAGACACCGGAAGCAAAAAAACAAAAACAAACAAAGGATATAAACAACTAGCCAAAATGAGCTATAGTTACCTATGCATTAGCTACAATAATAATATCCTCATGTAGGAACTGTATATTTAAATAATAACTATATCCAATAAGCCAAGTGTGGCTAAAACGAATGTGAGTTTACAACAATACAGAACAGACATATTGAAACACTGGCAACGTTAACAAATATATAATGTGTATTGGGCAATCTAGATGATAATTTGAAAATAATAAAGCTAATATATACAAAGTATGATGGCTGGTTAAATAAAATACTTACATATTGAGAATAATATGCTGTGCCCATCTGAAAACTATTATCTATGCGCTGGTATGATGCCATTGATTATATGTTTATTATTTTTTTCTAGTATTTAATTAAGCTCTTTTTTTAGTGGAAATATTTTTGTTAATGTTTGGTTTTAGCTTAAAATATTTACATCTAACTAGAGCATGATTCGTACAATGATGAAATAAAGGTAAATATTTCACATTAAGCAGCTTATCGTACCACTTTTCACCTTTTGAAAACGAAAATTACCATCGATTTATTATTTCCTTGCAAGCAAATAATTTGACTTCGCTTTCTCCAAATGCATCTGACCTTACTAATGACAGGTAAAAACGAATAATTTGCATTTTGTCGCTTATTAACTGCAAACTTGCATGGTTCTTTGTCCGTAATTAAGGCCGACTAAAAGCAGATTCACAAAAAATAAGAAATAAGTGCATTGTTGTACTGATTTAATGACGATTTGGTAATCTCCGTAAACAATGCCGATAATTGATAAGATGGCGTCCATTTCTTGATCGATCTCAAAACACGAGCAGTTACACCTTTTTTTCCTGATGCGAGTACATTTCATAACATTTATAAGTTACAAAAACACGTTTTATTAAGGCATCAATGATATCTGATAGCTTTTATGGGTAACAAAAATTTACGATTTTGACAGATAATGCCCCTTTAAATAAACAAAAATAATAGAGGTGCGGTTCCTGTAACACACGTATAGAACAAAGCTGTACTTGGGGGATGTGGTCAACACAACATATTTTTTCTGCCTCATAGTTTCTATTGTACAATAGAAGTATATATATATTTGGTATGCCTTATTTCACAAATATATAGAGAAATGTTGAATATACAAAAGGGCGAACCAGCGGCCGTAAAATCTTTAGTTTTCTGTGTAGTGCTTCATAGATCACTGTTTGTCATTGTAGTGTCCGTTCCTCCATTTACGGGACATGACTACCCCTTTCGTGTCTTCAAACTGTTCTTTAAGAGAAATAGACAACACAACGACCATATGAAAAAAAGGGACAAGAAGACGAAAATGGTCGACAAAACAATCAACAGAAAACAAACACTTGAACAATAAATCTTTTGTATTCCTATTTGTATTAACGATAACAACATTCTGATTAAGGTAAATCGATTTGTAAGTAACTACTACTGTACAGAGAGCAATAAATGCACTTTACAGTTAAAAAAATATCACACTGTCGGAACAGTTAAAAAATATCACACTGTCGGAACAGTTCAAAAAATATCACACTGTCGGGACAGTTCAAAAAATATCACATTGTCGGAACAGTTAACAAATCCAATAGAAAAATCGCATCAAGACACTAGAAACACCAAGCACATATATATTTGACCGCTCGATTTTCTAGCTTGAAACAGGGATTATCATAACATGTGGAGGCGTGAAGCTAGTTATACAGGTCCAAACTTCTCCGCGTAGTGAAATGATGCTGTCATGCAAGTCTTGTCACATATTGGTAAAATGCAAATCCTCACAAATAACCAGGTGAAGAAAGTTGTTATAAAGAACATTCTAATCTTGAAAATTAGACATACTATATTTAATCTTCGTGACACATAATTTGCCATATGCATGGTTGTAGCTATGTGAAAGAGATCCGAACGCTTCATTGATCATTAAAATATTAAATGGAATGCAAATCTATCGTAAGACATATTAAAGTGGATGCACTCAGGATTTAATTTTCTATTAAAGAAAATATTGTATGCATAATTTACATTGTGATTTTAGATCGTTTTCCTTGTTGATTATTTCCCTTGTCATACAAAAGTGACTTATTGTAATGTGAACTAGACTTCCTTGTTAATGTATTCATTAAAAACAATGAAGATAATATCTATACTTATACAACAAGTTAAAGAAAAATACTACTGTCAGTTGGGTATGTGTGATTCTTTATGTGATTGTGCATACACGTTTAGAATTATACATTAAAAATACTTGTGTTCATGATTTCATACAGTGTTTATTTTACATGACAAATATATATGTGTATGCCCATAAATATTGCATTACCATTAGAGAAAACCGAAGGAGCAATTTGACATGGACAATCCAGAGACACTGACAACATTAGGTACACAAGAGACAGGATGAACAATGATCGACATTACATTACACAGAAAAAAAAACTACAATCGAGATGATTATTCAAGTGATACGAAAGAGAAAACAATCCTTGCTCAACTAGCGGTACCCGTCGTGTCACTATTAAACAACACGAACATCATTTGCTAAGAGAATCGTAACAACTGCATAAGGAAATATTCAGAAAAAACAGACAATGCAAGACCTAGGAATACAATAAACGGGAGTAAAGACGAACGAACCGAACATTGTAGCGGACATGACACCACGGGACTGAAAACATGAAATATGTCATTAGACAAACTGGTGAATATCGGACCCATCAAACAACCTAGAGTTGGGGACAACTTACGTCTGTTTTTGGTTTGATTTATCGCCATTTTCAACAATATTTCGGGTTTTTTCACTGAAGCCAGTTTGGTGGAGGAAATCGGAGTACCCGGTGAAAACCACCGACAAATCACTGACAAACTTGTAAAGCATGTAAACTTCAACGGGCATACACGTAGCTGTAATTGTAGTATTTACAAAATAATGCACTTTCTCTCTTACTTCTTGTAAATAATAAAAATGTTTATATATTAATCATTTAAGTCCAGCACTGATATCTACGCTAATAAATTAGCCACTTAATAATAATGAATGCATACCACGATGTCGTTATAGGTGTAATACCACTAATTAATTTCGTTACCATTTTCTACTAAATTTGTGTTTTTTCGAGACTACCTGGACATTTTATCTTAAGCTTAACCTTTCCAAGACCTAATATTTTCTGAAACGTACATGATTCCTCTACGTTCTGTAATAATTTCAGGGCATGTTCAAAATCTTGCAGTGAAATGTCAGGCTACGGAATACACTTATTCTAAAATTAGCGCGGTTATTCCCCAGTATCTATAGGCCATGCATCAAATCCTCAATAGAGGTATTGAAGTACAACCAAATCCATCATATTTAGACTCAAAATAATCCCTATATTATTATCAATTTTAATTATTCGATTCCATTCAGTAGTTGTCACAATACTACAAAGTGAAACGAACATTTTTCTTTAAACGGGACTACTTTCGTATATGTTCTAAGCTCTGATTGGTGAATTAGTGGTTTGACACCTTATATGTCGTTCGTCATCCTTAATAGTAGGAAAAGGACAAAATCATCTAACACCCTTATATTAAAATATTAAAAGCTGTTATTGTGAATACAACACAGAAACGTAGTACCAGTCAATTCTACCAAATCAAGCACCCTCCCTCCAGGGTATAATTACCACTTCCTCCCTCCAGGGTATAATTACCACTTGTAACATGAATGCATTACTTTCCTTTGATCTTTTTCATAGTTTATGTACTAGAATGTAAGCAACAGCTAAGATCTAGAAATAATACACGCAAATACGAGATATTGTATATTTTATATATGGGCTGTAGTTTGACTATTTTCAAAAGCCGTGCAATAAGCAACGACTTAGATGTGATATTGCATGGACTCATGCTACATATCATTTATACCACGAGTTTCCGACTTAAGCCGAGGTATATATATTACTTCTACATGTAATATGTATACTATTGCATGGGTATTTGTATGCATTAGTGAATAACAGTAAACAAATATTTAACGTACATTTTGTATCATCGTGGAATCATTCAACTATTTAAAGATATTTAATTTGTATATGCTTGCCAACTTATATTGTGCATTGCTTGTTGGTCCTTATCAACTTCCGGGTTGACTCGCGAGACACCATAAAACGTAGAACATGATATTTCTGATATACACGATATTAGTGATTCTTCAACTGTATAAAGGTGAGACGATTTGTTACATAATTACAACTATCAGCATCATTCGTAGAACATTAACAGATACACATTTCCATTCGATGGTATCAATGTAAATATGACATTTCTTAAACAAGAACTTCCTCGGTAAATGTCGACAAAATCGTGTAATATTACTCACTCTTTTGTTAAGCTTCAAAAACTAAACATTGAAATACAAACGTAGATACTTAATTTGCTGTGAACGACCCGTGTGAGGTACATACGCAAAGGAAAATAATAAACAAGTCACATGACGTATGTCGTCGGTAAGCCAAACGTCAGCCACCGATACTGATGGTGATATTGGTGGTAATTTGAAAAATGATGTGCAATATTGTAAAAGGAATCATTCTTACACATCCGCATACCTAAATATACACTGACCACATACTATTCTGAAGTGATCAGGGAGTAGAATAACATATTTATGCTCATTATTGAAGACCCTACAATGACTGTGAAAGGAAGAACAGCTAATGTAACAAACAACAGTAAAGGCCGTGGTACTCATAGTTTCATTCTTAATAGACATGTGATTTGATAGCTGAACAATACATTGGATAGAGCCTTCAGCTAAAAGTGTCCGTATCATAGATATATTTTTTGGTCATTTCATATGTTCATGTTTAATTCCTACATTTTCCATTTTCCAACATATTATCATCTTGTCTGTCATGAAGACTAGTTAATTGATGCTTATCACCAAATAATAATAATGCAAACGTAGACATCACATTCCTGTGCACACGAAGCGTTTCATGAATAACCTTCATCAGGTGCGATTGGAATGACAAATAATTTATAAGAATCTAGAATAATGGCCACTAATAAATAGAACCTACTTGGCTATTAGTCACTTATTTACAGTCTGTTACTGATCTTTGAACTCGTCGTGTTGATGTCATTTTAGTTTTTGTGAAAGTGGTTGTTTGGGTTAAAGCGATATTATACACGTTCTTTGCTTATTATTTTGCTTGGCCGTCTAACACAACGGGTTGGAATCCCATTAATCGATATCATGCCACCAGATTTCTATTACTGTCCCTCACACCAGTTTTTAGATTTCGTCTGGTCACTGTGCTACTTGTTTCTGTATTGAGCAAGTTGAGGTTTGTCAACGGAATAGTTCGTGTTGTTGTTAGCTATTTTGTCATTCATTACTGGTTAGCTGTATATTCTCAGTATTACTTGATTTTGTGTTTTCATTTATAGATATATCAACAGTGATTCCAGATCCCTGCCCGGATTATGTTAAAAACAGTAACATAGGTAAATACATATCTAACGAACCCATTCTTTCTTTAAAATTGTTTATGTCATTTTGAATACTGAAACCGTAGCATGCAATATGCATGACTACCCGATAATACAAATTGAAAAGTGAAATATGTTGTAAAAGACTATAGAAATGATGAATATGAAGCGGGTTGGCTTTCTAGTAGTTGCTATTAAATTGTTACATGTCAAGACAATGTACATTCTAATTTGAATTCGATATTTGTGAGATAGTTTATATGTTTCTTTATGCCGAGATCTATCATGCACTTACATTTAACAACAAATTGTATTCGGTCGCCTCGGGTTAAGAGAGAATCTTAAATGGAACTTTTAAATTCTTGATTCGTAATTCCTGATTCTACATCCTTAATTCTTAACCCATACGTACTATAGACTTACGTAGGAAACTTTTCATTTACTAAGTTTCTACACAGGAGTCAGCATTTGATCCACAGGGACACCAAAGTCACAAACTAATATATATTAAGAAAAAGATTAGACCTAGTAGCAGTAATATTATACACTTTTATAGTCAATTTAATTTATGTTGTACAATACCTCAACGTTATCATATAGCGATAGTTGGATTACCTAACAACTCATACAAGGATATCACCAATACGACGTGGGTTTGCGACCGGCTTTGTATATTACAAAAAGGTGCACTCGACTCGCAGTAGCAAGTGATAAAGTTTATCAGTTGATTACCCATGGTCGGTGGTTCTCTCCGAGTACACCGACTTCTTCCATTACTAAAACTGGTCGCCATGATATAGCTGAAATATTGCTGAAATTGATCTATCTAATGCTTCTATTGATAGTTGCTGTTTTCAATTTACAATTAATAAACAAATTAAATGTTAACGATGAAACACTATAGTCAAATCAGATAAGTAAATGTTAACAATAAATTTTTTGTACTGATTCCAACTATATATCATTATCAAATAAATATGGATAGCATGCCATATTTAATGCAATAATTATATCATTATCTGTTTTAATTACTTTCTTACAGTGGCTGATATGTGTAAGTCAAGTTCTGCAACAGAAGAAACAGTTTCTGGAATTTACAAAGTAGACAGTGTTGTATTACGTATAATGACCCAAGAAGATGACTGCATATGTCGGGTAATGATAGACAATCAAATAGATGCAGAAAGTGTAGGAATCAGAAAAGTTGATGGTCTTACAGCATCAGGACCAGAGAAAGCTGATTGTAGACTTGCAATTGACATAAATCATATACCTGATATGTCTACAGGAAATGTAATAGCTCCTATTGAATGTCTTGTGAACGGTACACTTCGTTATACACCAATGTTTCAAAACGGTTATCTGCAATTTAGATCTAGGATAATTAATGGAGATTTTATCAGAGGCTTCTGTATACGGATAATACGAGGTAAGGCATCATTACAAATTGTCAATTTGAAAAAAAAATTTAAATCAATAATTTTCGTTCTCCATCCACTAACTATTAATAATACCTCGCATAGCTTGACAAAATATCGAATAATCTATTCGAGTTTACCTCATAAAGGGCATAGTCCTTATTATATAGGTACGCTGAAGAAACAAATCATACACCATCAGAAATCCCCAATCCCAAACGCGATAAGATGTCTATTCGCACAAAAGATGGTCTATTATATGAAATGCTTGGTAAAGTAAATGTTTATTTTCTAACTAGCGCATTTAAACGATCGAATCAGAATGATGAGATTGCCAAAATAAATGCATAAGTATATATATATTAGCAACAAAATAAAAAATAATTGACATTTATGTTGTACCATGGTATAATCCCCATCCTTTTGCATTTGGATTCAACAAAGTGTTAATGCCTGGTTCAATGAAATTTGTTATCAGTTCCAGATAATAAACCATGGTTTTCTACAAGCACATTTTAAAGCTAAACAATCAACCAAAAACATCAAAGGAAATGTATATAAATAAACGTTAGAGAACAGCGAAAGGGCATTCAAGACTGGACAATCCAGATATATATATATATATATATATAACTGACCAAAACAAATATTTGACGTTCTCGGATACCAACAATACGGGTATGTTAAGGCTGCTTCACGTAGGTTTGTTTCATACGAGTTGCTCCCCTTTGTAATAGGCTACGTCATGACGTTGCATTCATGGAAGCTTACTCTTCATGGGTGAACTGCCCGAATGAAAAATGTGTTTCTGCAGATCTATAAATGCACTTATTCCTTGTTCGTTTTGTGACAGTAAGATTAGCATATATATGTATTGACTATCCAGATTGTGAATATATCATTATGTTGAATATGTCGATTGTAATATATGATTTTTGTGCTTGTCAGTTTTGCTAAGCCCACCCCTTCAATGCCCATATTTGGAAATTGCCATCCCGAAAAAGCTTGTTTGTTGACAAATACGAGAATGATACACACGCACATGCTTATCATTAATATGATACTTATGTAGCAGAATTTCAAAAAAAAAGGAAAATGTGCACATCGTCAGTTGCAGACAAATGATGCTGAGAGGTAAATCTTAGTTTAAATTAATAATGACAATCCCATGAAGCACATGTACAGCAAACAGCTGATACTGAAAAACAGGGGGTCGTACTGAACTTGAGGAAAGCACATGGAGAATCAAAATAAGATCTTTAAGCTTATAATTCTCTCATGTTAATACCAACATTTTCGTGATCTTTCTTGTAAAGATCGACAATTTTTTATTTGCATGCAGTATCTATTTTTGCCACAGGCACAGGTGAATCAGACACCACCACCTCCCTTTTTTGCAAGTTGTGGAACACAATTCATAGAGAAATAATCAACATAATGACTCTAATGATGAAAACTATTAAATCTTTATACAAAATATATCTTTTAGGGTTGGGGCCCTGTTTATTTTTAGAATTTACATTTGTTTTCTTTACAAGTGACATACAATCTCCATATAACACCTTGGCTTGGAAAGGCAAATTGTCCATTCTGCGTACTTGTGTAGGACCAATTCTCAACACATGCCAATAATTGACAACCAAACAGTATGCATGTATTATCAGAGAATAACATCCATTTTCAGATGTTTTTTCTCTAATCTTCTGTCAAGGGACTGGGGAGGATGACTTCAATTCCATAAACATTTAAACTTCTGAAATTTATTTTTGGTCAACATTTATTTGCACATAACAGATTTGATCAAATAAACAACGGCCGAAAACTGATCTGACACCAGTTAGTTATTCTCTAAATCCAGTTTGTGTTTTACTAACTAACAACATTCATGGTCCATATACAGTTAATACATAAAACCATAAAACCAAAACCTGAAATGAAACTATTATGTACATTGTAATTTAAATCAAATTTTTTAATTAAAAGTGGGTGATCTGGTTGTGCTACAATATCACATTTTGATCAAAGATATTTGCATTGAGACATTAAGACAGATGCTTAATTCCTATTGACATATTGTAGTTTAATTTAGTTATGCCAAAACATGTTCAGTAAAATAAAACCTTTAAATAATTAAAAATTGCACTGATCAAATTGTATAAGCATTGATACCGGTTTTAAATTTTTTTCTTAGAAGACATACCTGGTTATATATACATTGTACAGTGTACTGTTAATTCTAAAGAAAAATATTATATAACCCAATTGTAGAATGATGAATTTATCCTGCAATTGTGTGATTTTGAGTACTAATAGGCAGGTCAAGTAAACTTAAGTGTTATTTAGTCATTGTACGTGTTGACAATATATTTTATAGGCATATACAGCATATTACATTACTAATAATTTTAGAAGATGGGCAATATTCAGCATTTTCCTTGGATTTAGTTCAGTAGCTGAGTATCATATTAACTGTCTCTGCACTGAGCTAAGTTCATTGTTATGCATTCAATCATCTTGGTGATATACTGAGGGTATGATAAATGAGCATCAAGGTAAGATGCTAAACATGTTATACATGTACATATTGATCTATTGATGAAACAGATTGATCTTCATGATCCATCTTCCTCTTTTTATGATGTAAAAAAATGTACTTGAAATTTCTGAATATTTGTATTATGTTTGAAAAAACTTAAATTAAGAACGTTTACTGATTTTTTGCTCAACTGGCCCAAAAAGACGAAATGATGTATTATCATGACTGTGTCTGTCATCTGTTATCCATAATTGTTTTACTTATTCTCAGAAATTGTCAAACCAAATGGACAAAGTTATAGCAGATATGTTATGATACTTGGATAGTATGTAATATATCTGATTGTTACAAAACTATATCTAATTTTTTCACATTATTATGTTTCTCTCGGTAGCTTGACAGTCCAAATTTAGTATTTCATGAAATATTACTAATTTCGCAACGTTCCCTTAGGCTATCTGGTTTGCTATGAAATGTTGAGCATATCATAGATAGGCAGTTTGTCTAAAATATATAATTGATCACTGTAGTTATATCAATTGGTTGTACATATATGTGAGTTGCATTAACTGCATTTGACCTGTAATTTAGTTCTTTATGAAAATATCATTAATCTTTACCTTTCTGTCAAGATGACTACTTGAGCTTGTTGACATTGTAACCTGATATTAGAATATTGTGAAGAAAAAATGACAATCAGGGACCATTATTTTTTGCATTTAAAAACACATTACTTTTTTTTTAATCATTTTTTTTCTCTTTTGCTGTAGAATTAATACATCATTTTTCATCTCTAATTGCTGGTGTCTAAAAGCTTTTAACTATTTATAGTTTATTTTGTTGGTTCAAAAGACCATGGAGATTGATACAGTTTTTATGTTATTTTGTTTATATGTTTGTAGAACGGAAATAAAAATTATCTTGCTACTATTTAATGGGGGAAAAAACGTGCCGTAAAACTGCATGTACCGCTGTATTTCATTGCCCTTTTCTTCAAGTTTATTTAACCTGGCATACACACATAGCGAAAACAGGATTAAATACATAACATTGAACCATATACTTGTATATGTAGATATACATATATACTAAAAATGTATCAGTAGACTCAGTGCCATATTAACGCTGAGCAGTTGCCCGGCGACCCCACGAGCATAGGAGCCCTATGCCAATCTGTGCATGCTGTGTGCGGCATGTTTTTTAATGTATAAACACTATTTTTTTTGGAAGTAGCTATACACTAACTATATATTTAATTTAATCGACATTTACATTTTTATTCCTGCGAGTGGTTCTATAAGTAGTCGTCTCAGTGTACCGCTTTGACCGGGGTCCTATAATGCTGTTAAGACGGCCCTGAGTAGACATTCCCCAGATTCACAAAACATGTACAAAACAATGTAACCCCAGATTCATTTTTACTTAATTAAGATTTAATAAATTTAAAAATACCATCAATTTCATCCGGTTCAAGTTCTAGATATGAAAATTTACAGGAATAAAAAATAGATTTGAGGGTTACGAGTGTTATCTGGTTTTTTTCCACTTCATCTGTAAGCCATTATTAAAAAATAACATTTTATTTTGTTAAAAAGAGATGTGAGGGGGAACAAAAGAAACAAATCTATTATTACACCATGCACACTCAGATATTCACTATGTTTGCAAATATATCTATTTTTGCCATTTTTTTTTTCAAAAGTATTTCAACTCAAGATATAACTGAACAACTTTTTCTTTAACAGAGAGTTGTCGAATATGAACCTAATACTGATATACCTAATGCATGCAGAGACATAATTGTGTTATATGTCTCTGATACATGAATAAGTAATACATGGATGATCAATATTTTGTTTTGTGCATGACCCCCAGGTATGCTATTGTGTGATACTGATAGTGACATGTATAACTGATAGTGATAGAAGTGGACATGGATAATTACACCATTTTACAATTTATTAACAATCACTTCACTGAAAGCCTCTTTATATATATGAAATAACCAATTGATTAATTATCGAATCGATGATGAATTTAGTTTACTTTAATTAAATAAAGCAAAAAATTGTATGTTTTCATATTTAACGCCGATATAGTTAACAAATATGTTTACGTCCCTTTATCGGTGCGCCGGATCACCTGAGTGTTTTATTGTTTTCGAGATTGATTAAATATTGAGTACGTACACTTCCACATGAAACTTCTATAATATACGTATCAATAAATTCACAGTTAAAAACATATTCAAAAAGAGCAGATAATAAAGATATATGATTTTGCTACGAGATCAATGAAAAACTTGACAGAAGACGACGATTTACAATTGTACACCATTGACCAACAGGAATCGTCAATTTTCCGCCTTTTATCTTGTCTAAATTTTCATTGTTGGCTGCATATTAGCTCTCGTAGCACTTAAGCAAAAACAAAAAATCTTTCAGAAAATATCCAGTTTTTAATTCAACTTTCACTCTAAAAACATCATTTTATCAACAGAAATCCACGTTGACTTGCACAAGGTTGAAACATTTTCACTTTCGAACATGTATAAATAACTGGTTGCAATATGCATCAAATATTGTGATGCTTTACCCATTAACTTGTATTACATAAGGGTAATAACAAAATTACCGAACTCCGAAGAATCTTACAAAGGGAAAGTCAAAACTCATAATTATATAAACAGACAAAGTCAGTCAACAACCGGAAAACTGGTGAAAACTGTAATGACCCTGACTTGGTACAGGCATTTCTAAAGAAATGGTGGGTTGAGTCAGATTTTAAAGCGCCAAACCCCCATCTCTCATTACGGTTCAAAGGCTACGGCTGTCACTATAACAGTATTTAAATACAGGAACAAAATAGGTAAAATAGTTGTCAAAACAGTACGATATTCAGTGAATGTAAATCTCAAAAACATTTTTACGTCACACATTGATAAAAAAAATATTTTTGATATTTTTCTTGACTTCTTTATCTTTATACATTTTCACTATGTGAAAATGCATCGCTTATAATCGATTCTGCAAAGGCGGAATATATTTCGACAAGATCTTGGTATCGGAATATAAACGTTGTAAGAGATCGAATAAGGCGAATCTTTTAATAGCCCTGGTCCAGTAGTCTGTTTCTCAGATGAAGATGACGTTTCAGGAAATCAGAATAAACACCATATGCAGGAGAAGCTGGTATATTGCTGCAGATGTTTGGAAAATTTATGATTTTAAAATTGAAGTCCCGTTTATCATAAATTTTAGTACTGAGTTGACCACTGTCGTCAAATTCGAGGCATACGTCTAAAAATGATGCGGACGAAGCTGTATCTGTGGTCTCTTTAACTTCCAGCTCTGGAGGATATATCAATGGAAGAAATTCTGCAAATCTAGAATTATTGATAGATAAAACGTCATCAATATACCTGTATGTGAAATTTAAGGCTCTAGCCTCATGAATCTTCTTATCGTTTACAAGCTTTTGAAGAAACTCCGACTCATATGAGTATACAAATAAATCGGCTAGCAGAGGGGCACAATTCGTACCCATTGGTATGCCGACGACCTGCTGAATCAGTGTCCCTCCAAAGGAGACAAACATGTTATCGATGAGGAACTCTAGCATACTGATCACTTGTTGACCCCCCCTTTTTTATTGCATGCAATCTTAGAAACAGCATTAACACACCGGCGCTTCTGTAAGATATCTATGCAATTCAAAACCTAATGTTGCGAGAGAAACAGCGTAAGCAATTATTTAGGGATAATATCAACCCGAACAAAAATATACAATCAGAATCATCTGTCACTTCTGGGGAAACGACAAGGCGGACACGAAGATTTTCAAGGCACTACGAAATTAATAGAGAACAAAATGACATAGTCGTCAATTTGTCATCAAAAGATCTAAAACCTGATGAAATTTGTATACTCTCTAAGGGACTTAATTTCTGTCCCACCCCTAACAAAATCAATGAGGAGCAACTATCAGCTGATCTCGACAAATTTGCTAGATCTCTTCGAATTAAAGACTATATCTTGGCCAAAGAGAGAGACTTTCCTGTAGATGGGTCGTTCGAATCGGAAGATGATAATGGGGTCCACCTTCCTAGGTTTAAGAAAAAAAAGTTCATGGAATCCAAAACCCAGCAAAAATACAACTTTAGAATCTTTTATTGATTTAGTGAAAATTGATGTCCAGAGAGCAGCCAGCGCGAACATACCAACCCATAACAACCTCACTCCAGCAGAAAAGGGTGCGATCCAAGAATTAAAGGAAAGGGATGACATTGTCATAAAGCCAGTAGACAAGGGTAGCGCAGTTGTTGTTATGGACAAAGTAGATTATTTAGAGGAGGCAAACAGACAAGTGACGGATGAAAGATTTTACAAAAAAATGGACTCTAACCCCACGAAAGAATTCAGCACTAGAATAACACAGGAGCTAAAAAATTATGAAGAAAATAGTCATATTGACAAGAACACTTTCGATTATTTGAAACCAGACAAACCCAAAGCCGGACGCTTCTATTTATTACCTAAAACGCATAAAGTCAACAAACCCGGGGGACCCACTGTTTCAGTAAATGGGCACCCCACAGAAACAATCTCCGAATTCATCGACTTCCACTTTCGACTGCATGTATTAGCGCTACCCTCACATTTGAAAGACACCACTGATTATCTTCAAACCTTCCTTCGGGGACGATTCTTGTTTCGATGGACGTTAGGTCATTCTACACTAGCATCCCACACAATGACGGTATCGAAGTATGTTGAGAGGACTGGGACCAAAGAGCCGTTAAAGAACGAATAACGGAATGTCTTGTCCAGTTGCTCACATTGGTACTGAAGTATAACAACTTTACATTTAATGGAGAGCATTTTTTTACAAATCAACGGAACCGCTATGGGAACAAAGATGGCACCTTCATACGCCAACATCTTCATGGGGAAGCATGAAATACTAATCATGCAATCTGCACCCTACATCCCAGTTTCCTGGTTTCGTTTCATAGACGACGTTGACATGAAGTGGACCGAGTCGGAAGAAAACCTCAAACGTTTCTTTGACCATGTCAACAAAGTTCATCCCGCTATAAAATTCACCCATGAAACATCCAGAAATAACATTTCCTTTCTGGATACTTACACTACCTGTAAAAATGGTATTATGTCAACTGACATATACAACAAATCGACAGATAAACATCAGTACCTGTCCCCACAGAGTTGTCCCGCACATTGACCGTCACAAACTTTTTTGAAATTGTAAAGTCGCCATATTGGTTCGACATTTTATTCAATTAGACATTGATAAAGTCTCTCGGTGGACGAAAGTTTTGTCATTCAACAAAGTGTTTAATTCTTTATCACTTTGTTTTGTGTACTTGGTGTTGTTTTACAAACCATTTTAGACGTTTATAATTTATTTTACTTGCATAGTATCGTTATACCGTAACGATCCAACACCCCTTAAGATTGATCGTTGACTGGTTTTTCAGACGTTGTATATATATATATATATATGTGTTATATATTCCATCGTCCATATTATAGAAATGATAAAATGTTTTGCTATAGATGCATTTTAGCACAAACAATTGTCTTAATTACTGGACATTTTAAGCGTGGGTACGTATTGTTTATTGACGAGAGAAACATTTGACATACACCGCTACTCATGCATGATATCAGCTACATGCATGTATTCATATTTGACTTATTATAATGACCTAGCTAATAGGTGTCTCTTCATTGTTATAGCTATGAGCTGTATAACATTACTATCAATATTATTTCAGTTTCAATGTTAGATGAAACTCATGGATTTGTCAAAAGTCACCAACAAACTTATCATATACACCTTGCCACGGGCGCGAATGAAGCTCAGTTTCAGTGATTTTAGTCGATGACATCATATATATTGTCAATCAAAATTCCATATGATTACGGTCATGGCATCGCTTGAAATTACTCTCGAATATATTTATAAATATAAATTTACATAATGAGCAGTCTAAAAAGCAATAGAAACAGAATGTTGCTCTTTGTAAACTTGAAAATATAAAACATAAAAACAGTACTTTCACTTATATTCAACGCATGACAATATTTCAGATATCACCATTGACCACTCGCAAATTTTACGAATTGTTTGTGATGCTCCGATGACAACAGAACAGACAACCGAAAAGATAGAAACATCTGATGCACCGCAAAGTTCCCCATAAACGCTTGCGTCGGGGAAATCAACCACACAACGCTCAAACATAGATTCTACAACTACTATTACAACGGAGAAATCAACCACAAACAGCTCAAACATAGATAATACAACTACTGTTACAACGAAGAAATCAACCACAAACAGCTCAAACATAGATACTACAACTACTGTTACAACGACAAATGTTAAACAGCAATCGATAGATACAACTACAGACACGACAACAGGTAAAAGTTTAGTTACAAGTGAAATAAGTCATGACATGTTAAAGCTAAAGATACACATACATGAAATATTGAATAATAATTTTAGATTGGAATTTCCAAAACGTAATAAGTGAATTGTAAATTTAAAAGGAACAAACCTTTTAAAGAACTACATGTATATTGTGCAAACTGTGGTCAGATGTCTTAATCAAGGTCAGCTTCAGTTGTTTGTAGGAAGTCTCATGTCTTATTTACGTTATTTGTGTTTGTTTTCGTATAGCGGTATCCAACACATATTGTGTTGTTTGCTGTGCTCGTGTTCGTCTTGTGTCCTGTGTGCTCAATGTTGCCAGTTTCTGTGGATTGTCTATTCTTGATGGTCCCTTCTATTTTCTCTAACGTTTATTTTCTACTCTTTGAGATGGTTGATGTACCTTGGTAAGTAATCTTAAAAATACATATTTTGGTTGTTTTAATCTTTTGCTTGGTATGTTATTGATCTTCGATGGCCTTTTTCTACTTGTGCCAATATTTCTTTATAATATATTGATGGATCGCATCAATGAGACAATTAACCATGACATAGTCTACTCTACATGCAATTTGTGGTATGCTAAGAAGCTATGCCATGCTTAGTTTTGCAAGTGACATGATGATACATTTTAAGGTCTATCAATGGCTGATTGGACACTAAATTTGTGGTTTGGGCAGTGATCATTGAACACATATCTTAAGATATGGACAGGCGACATAAGAGTAATAACAAAATTACCGAACACCGAGAAATCTTCCAAATGGAAAGGCAAAACTCATAAGTCAACAAACAGAAAAAATCATTTAACAATCTGAAAACTGGGAAAACGCAATGGCTCTGACTTGTTACAGGCATTTCCAAAGAAATGATGGGTTGAATCAGATTTTACAGACGACATAGGACACACATTTTGAGGGGTGGGCCATAACAATTGAACTATAATTGTAAGGAAGGATATGGATGTAAATGCACCCGAAAGCCTATTCAACTTCCCATTTCGACACAACTTAAATTAAAGGGACATCGCCTTTATTTTTGTCATATTTCTCACAACCACAGTATGGTCATTAATGATTAGTACAACTCATACCGTAAACTGAGTGTGAAGAAGCTCATATACCGCAGTTGAACGGATTTCTTTCCTTCTATCGATAAACGCTCCGTTTTAGCAACTTTGTCGTTCTGGTGATATTTTTGAACGGATAAGGGTTATTTGACACTAATTTCGAAGTGCGAATCCGTCCCATTGCGGACTCATGTGTACACGGGTGACTTTGGCTGATTATGGCTATCATGTTTAGGCTTTTTTGCTTTATTGTTCCCAAACATGTTTAATTTATTTGGCTTTCTAATGTTGTGCTGTTGAGCGTGCTTGATGAAGGTTATTCCAGAAATGTGTCATGCACACCTAATTATATATCAAGGTTTTTATAATTAATTATTCTTACAGGGCTTGAACAAACAATAAGGGTAATAACAAAATTACCGAACTCCGAACAATCTTACAAAGGAAAGTCAAAACTCATAGGTATATAAAGAGACAAAATCAGTTAACAACCGGAAAACTGTGAACACCGTAATGACCCTGACTTGGTACAGGTATTTCTAAAGAAATGGTGGGTTGAATCAGATTTGAAAGCGCCAAACCTCCCGCTTTCCTTACGACTCAATGGTTCCGATTGTCACTATAACAGTATTGATAACAATACTGGAACAAAATAGGTAAAATAGTTGTCATAGCAGTACCAAACCCAGTGAAGCAAATGTCAAAAACAATTTTACGTCACACATTGAAAAAAAAATATTTTTGACATTTTTGTTGACTTCCTTATCTTTATACATTTTCACTATATGAAAATGCATCGCTTATCATCGTCTCTGCAGAGACGGAATATATTTCGACAAGATCTTGGTATCGGAATATAAACCTTTTAAGAGTTCGAATAAGGCGAATCTTGTTATAGCCCCGGTCCAGTAGCCTGTTTCTCAGATGAAGATGACGTTTCAGGAATTCAGAATAATTGCTACTGGCCCTTGGATATCGAATCAATTGCGAGATGTAAACACCATATGTAGGAGAAGCTGGTATATTGCTGAACATATTTGGAAAATGTATGATTTTAATATTGAAACATTTTAGTACTGAGTTGACCACTGTCGTCAAATTCGAGGAATCAGTCCAAAAATGATGCGGACGAAGCTGTATCTGTGGTTTCTTTAACTTCCAGCTCTGGAGGATATATCAATGGAAGAAATTCTGCAAATTTAGAATCATTGATAGATAAAACGTCATCAATATACCTGTATGTGAAATTAAAGGCTCTAGCATCATGAATCTTCTTATCTTTTACAAGCTTTTGAAGAAACTCCGACTCATATGAGTATAAAAATAAATCGGCTAGAAGAGGGGATCAATTCGTACCCATTAGTATGCCGACGACCTGCAGAAACAGTGTCACTCCAAAGGAGACAAATATGTTATCGATGCGGAACTCCAGCATACTGATCACTTGTTCCTCGGAGTAGCATGTTTTACCTTTTTGAACTTTGTTTGAAAAATATGTGGAATTGTAGCCTAACACAACAAATTTTGAGCCATAGTTGATATATATTGGAATTGGTGCTGGTTCTGGTGTAGCTTTAATACTGCTGGTAGTCTTAGTTGTAATATGTCTAAGGTTTGTAAAAATATCATGTACTTTTGATGGTTGATGCATTATCTGTAATTATTGCTGCATGACAATATTCCCAACAATAACAAAATACGTCCAATAAAGATTGTATCAATACATTACAGTATATATATCACGTATCCTTTCGCAAGTTAAATAAGATGTATTACAATCAATAAGACAAACGACCAGGTCGATTTGAAAACATTTACAAGAATGTTGAATACTTGAAAATCATGGACAGAAACAAAATGTCACCAATGTGGTTTGTTGTAATATTGACATACATTCTACTAGAATAAAGGAGTTGATTAGTAATGAATACTACTGATGTTGTCAGTTCGAATCACGAACAGACCGAGGTGTACAACTTTATGTGATAAAGTTTGTCAATGACTTCCGACAGGTCGGTGGTTTTCTCCGTGTCCTCCGGTTTCCTCCACCAATATAACTGACCCCACGATATAACTGTAATATTGTTGAAAGTGGCACCATAAAACATATATAAATCAAATGCATTGTATTACATATTGTTCTTATGTACTATTCAAATTAAGTTTAGATAATAATTGTTTCTGTTCTTTTTTTTTCTTGTTGCAGAAAAAGATAAAACAACATATATTGAACTCAGTGCATTTTCTAGTACAGTTGCTATAATACTTCTGATAGCTTTAGTTATAACGTGCATAAGGTTTGTAAATATATTTTTTTTCTATATAAATGTCGTTGGGTCGATTCTCAGTGGAATAATGTAACAAGACTTAGTGAGTTCTAACATTTATTGCAGTTGGAATTCATATTTCCATATTAAATAGACCCTGTAATGACAATATAAAATATATAAATAATGGATCAAGAAAGATAACTCTTGATAATTTATGCATTGGAATAAAGTAAATTACAAATATTACAAGTTTCTATTCCATTATTGTAACAAAATATGTATTCTCTATAAATGATTTATATACCTGCTCATGGTTCTCATGGACATTTACAAACATTAAACAAGTGGTAATACTTGTACAATAATGGTTTCACATGAACCAAACAAAATAATAACAAAATTAAGAATAAACTAAACATTGTAATACGAAACAAAATAATAACAAAACATAAACATAAGCGAAGCAAAAATAAGCATAAGCTCAACATTATAATAAAGTAAAATAAAAAGTAGCATAATTAGCATCAATAAGCAAAACTATAAAAACAATTATCCTTACCTCACACTGGGGTGCAAAGGTCTTGAAATACAGGATATACCTCAGATCAAGCTGTTCATCAGTATTTAATATATCATGGGAACCTGAATATAAAAAATGGGTTTATAACTATTGTGCTCAAAACATGCACAATTACACAAAGCACAGTTTACACATAGAATTGTTAATAACTCACCTTTTTAATATTTTAATGGTAAAAATAGTATTATGCTCAATATTAAACTCATATTTCATAGTTCCAAATATTATTTCATTTACCTTTAACATTTTATTGGAATTAATGTTTTATAAGTTTATCACATTTTAATAGCATTTAATATGTTAAATTAAGTTTATCACAATTTAATAAGTTTTATAAATCAGTCAATCAATCAATCAACTCAATCTCACGGAGAAAGTTATTTAATAGACAATTAGTAAGTTTATTATAAATACCTTAATGTATGTTAGTGGTGTCAAATAGAAATATCATCAGTTTAATAGTCATCCAAAATTGGATCTAAAAGAATAGTAGTTGGCAATATGTCTGCCTTCCAAGATATGAAAAAGTAATAGAATGTCTCAAAGAACAAAGGAATTTCCCACCAAAAATTCAGGTGACTACAATAACCAATGAAATGAAATAACTGGTCAAACTGACCGTAACTAATCAAATATGCAATGACAAGATACATATCAGGGTTACCTTTGTGAACTTAGGTCATAACCCTAATTAGAATACAAAACATAACACAAAGTTGTAGATCTTATTAATTTTATTATTAAGAGGTTTTAAATATTATAATTCAATGAAAAAAATATTAAAATAATTATATGAACATATTTTATTTACAACAATATATTTTATGAACATAGTAAAAATGAAAAATTAAATTATTTACAAACTGTCAAAATTGACTCTGCCACATACTCCCCCCACCTGGAAAATGGCGTCCCGTCATTTCACGTGGAAGTATGTGAAGATTCCAATATTTTCAAAATAGTCCTGCCTGCCTCTGACTCTAATCCATCTAGCAGTGTTGATTCTGAAAGGGAAGTGATGCACTGGACCCTTTCTTTCCAATCAGATAAAGGTCTCTGAATTACTTTGGACATGTCAAACTCACCAGTCCGATAACGAAGAGGAGCTCTTCGTTCTCTGGTGGAACGACGAATAACTGGCTGATTTTCATCTTCTGAACTAGCTGAAGCTCCTTCCTCATCAAGTGGTTCCTCCTGAACTGAGCTTTGGTCTTGCGAAGCGCTTCTATCTTCTACAGGAATGACTTCCTCCGAGATACTTGAAGTACCATCAGAAGACTGGGCGTCCCCATTAGTCTCACCTGCTTCATGTTCACTATCAGCATCTGGGATAGGCAAGTCCTCAGTGATGGTTGAATCATCGTCTCCTGATCCTATGCTAATATCATATCATCCCCAGTCTGACTCCTCTTCAGATTCCTCTACATTGTCAGGCTGGGTTGGTACCAATTCTTTGTCTATGTCCTTGACAGGTTTTGCTCTAGGTCTGTGTTTCGGTTTCGGTTTCCTAGGAGCCGGTGTTGGTTTATCACAGATGAAACCAATTGGTAGTAGGAGGTTTCGGTGGAGCGTTCTCGTACGTCCTTCGTTGTTCTCCTTCCTGACCTTGAATACAGGGATTCCTTCATTAGGCTGGCTCAAAACTACATATGGGTCATGCTCCCATCTATCAGCCAACTTGTGTTTCCCTTCAAAGCTAACTACTTTCACCAGTACACGGTCTCCTACTTGAACAGTTCCTCCACGAACCTTGTTGTCATAGTTGTCTTCCTGTTTCCTTGCGGCCTTGTTCGTCGCAGCTGTCGCTACTTCATGTGCTTTCTATATTCTATCCTTTAGCTCTGTAATGAACGTGGTGGTAATGTCCTGCTGCTTTTCCCTCAATCCCAATGCTGCGTCGATGGGCAACCTAGGGTTTCGTCCGAGCATCAACATGAAGGGTGAATGTCCTGTACTTTCATGTCTAGTAGAGTTGTGCGCAAAAACCAGTGGACTGACATAATTCTTCCAGTTCGCCTTCTTGCTGGGATCCAGTGAACCAAGCATATCACAGATTGTACGGTTGAACCGTTAGCACTGTCCATTTCCCATTGGATGGTAACTTGTTGTTCTGGACTTGGACATTCCCATGATGGTACATAGCTCTTTGATGATGGTACTTTCAAAGTTAGCTCCCTGGTCTGCATGTATCCGCTCTGGTATACCGTAGTGTAGGATGCATTTGTTGTAGAAAGCATCCGCAACTGTTCTGGCTAGCTGATTCCTAGTAGGTAACGCCATAACAAATCTGGTAAAGTGGTCAGTGATGACAAGTATATGCTGATAATTTCCTTTAGATGGCTCCAAGGTTAGAAAGTCCATACAAACCAATTCCAGTGGCGATGTTGTTGTAATGTTGACCAGGGGTGCACGTTGTATGGTAGATGACTTCCTCCTGATACAACGACCACATTCCTCTATCCAGGTCGTGATGTCCTTATACATTCCAGACCAATAAAAGCGATCTTTGACCAATGATGTTGTACGGTCTCTTCCAGGATGGCCCATGTCATTATGCATCGCTTCCAATACAATGGGTACATGTTCAAGTGGTAGGACAAGCTGGCATTTTTCCTCTTCATCTACTGTTGTTACTCGATGAAGTACTCCTATCAACTTCAGATGATTAAACTGTCTCATCAGTGGATTGGGTCCTAATTCTTTCTTGGACGTCTTGGACTTCTCCTTCACATATTCCGCAATACGGCGTATATCCGGATCCAAGTACTCCGCTCTCTTCCAATCTACTAAGTTGCCAATATCACTGCCTCTGGGGTCTAAATCCTCTAATATCACCTCAGGAGTTAATGTTAAACTATCTACATATGGTTCCTGCGTAATGACATTACAGATGGCCTGAACGGATTCACTGGTGATTGTCGCTGGTAATCGACTCAGTGCATCTGCATCCGCATTGTTTCTTCCTGGGCGATATCTGATGTCAAAGTGAAATGCTGCTAACGAAGCAAGCCAGCGGTGTCCAGTTGCATCTAACTTCGCTGAAGTGAGAACATAGGTGATTGGGTTGTTATCGGTGTATACTGTGAAATCCTGTTGGTATAAGTAGTCCTTGAACTTGTCTACCACTGCCCATTTTAACGCCAGGAATTCTCTCTTATGTGTAGGATAATTGCGCTCTGCTTTGCTAAGTCCACTACTTGCATAGCTGATGACTCTCTTCGCTCCATCCTGCTCCTGATACAAAACAGCACCCCGGGCATCCCCTGACGCGTCTGTGTGGAGTTCGTATGGCAAAAAGCTGCTGGCATATCCTAGGATAGGAGCACTCACAAGATGATCCTTCAATGTCTGGAACGCCTGCCGTTGTGTGTCATCCCATTTCCATTCCCTCGTAGCAATATATTTGGATTTCGTCTTCTTCTTGTTCGGTGCTGGTATCAAGTCTGTAAGCGGTCTACTGATCTTGCTGAAATTATGGATAAAGCGTCGGTAGTACCCAACGAATCCCAAAAATCTTCTTACGTCCTCCGGTGTAGTTGGAGTTGGCCAGTTAACCACCTTATCCGTCTTTTCTTGGTCGATCTCTATACCTTTCTCTGATACCACATGTCCTACGTACTTAACTTTTCGCTTCAAAAATTCACATTTGTTGGGATTGAGCTTCAGGTTGGCCTCTCTTATTCTCTGAAAAATTAGTTGGAGGTTTCTAAGATGTTCCTCATATGTCTTCCCAAATACTATGATGTCATCAATAAAGATACAGCATATCTTCAAGTTGTAATCAGCCAGGCAATTCTCCATGAGTCGTTGATAAGTAGCTGGTGCATTGGTAAGACCGAATGGCATCCAGTTAAACTCGAAGAAACCAAGTGGTCCTACAGAGAAAGCAGTTCGTTCCTTGTGCTGTTCCAAAATTTCAACTTGATGGTATCCCAACTTCATGTCTAACACTGAAAAGAATTTGCTGCCTGCACAACAATCCACTAGTTCTTCAATACGTGGAAGGGCATAGCTGTCTTTCTTACTCTGTTTGTTAAGTTGTCGGTAGTCTACACACATCCTGATGGTACCATTCTTCTTTCTAACGATGACAATAGCAGAAGCAAATGGTGAGTGGGATGGTCTAATCACTGAGTTATCCATTAGCTGTTTGAGATGGGATCCCACTTCGTCATACATCGATGGAGGTATCCGCCTGTATCTGTGTTTGAATGATGTATCATCTACCATGTCGATGCGGTGTTTTACTTTGTCTGTGTGGACTAAGTCATGGTCTCCCTTACTAAAGATGTCTTTATACTGTAATATCAGATCTTTTCCTATTTCAAGTTGTTCCTTATTTAGGTCACTCTCAGTTATATCCACTTCCTCAAGTAACTTGATATGTTCGTCTGAGTTTGGAGTCGATTGAGTTTCTATCGTAACTGGTTGTACTTCACAAATGATGACCCTCTGTGGTATTGTTATGGTACCTCTAGTCAGGTTTGAAAGTCTCACTGTAATAGTTCCATTTTTCTTGTAGTTGTAATTCAAAAGTGTAGTTTCAGTTGATATATCCTTGTGTTCTGCCAAATCAGTGGACTGTATAATAGAAGATGTTGACTTATTTGGTATCTCATTATCTAAGTATCCTTCAGCTTCAATAGAATTGTTCGGCAAGATGGTAATTCTGTTGCAAGTTCTGATGACTGCAAGTCTATCATTGTTTAATGGTTAATTCCTTTTCCCTCATAGATAAACAACGGAATGGAAGAAACCAGGGTGTTGTCAAGGCGGCGTTCTGCAAGTATCTTACACCATGTTCTTCCTGTAGATGGTACATTAAGTTGTCTAATATGTTGGTACCTATTAATGCTGGTATATGCTGGCTGTATCTACTGTCTGGTACAACAAGCATTACATGCTGACAGGTAGTATTTGTGTCTCCAGGCATCTTAATGTTTGCTTCAATATAACCTTTGTATGGCAGTGGTGTTCCTCCAGCGCATTCAATATCTAATATGTTGTCAAGACTTTTGAGTGGATTGGTTGATGCAAGATGTTTACTGTAGTAAGACTCTGAAATAGTTGAGACGGTAGATCCAGTGTCAAGTAATGCAGATATTTCCTTGCCATTCAGCAAAATATTGGTCTCTGTCGGTGTTCCATAAAGTCCTGGAGGTGTCATTACTCTACATACCTTGGGACCTGAAGTTCTTCTACTTAAGCCTAATACCGGCCCCTCCGTATAGGTTTCTTGGAGCTTAAATGTCTGGTGTGATCTAATCTCACACGACAGCCAATCTGGGTGTGTCCTTCTTGTCCACAACGTCGACAATAGATCGTATTACCATGTGCGACATACTCTTTCTGTTAGTCAGTCTGTTGCTGTTGTGGTTGATATGAATTATGTCGAGGTTGATATGAATTATGTTGTGGTTGCTATGAATTCTGTTGTGGTTGGTATGAATTCTGTTGTGGTTGGTATGAATTCTGTTGTGGTTGGTATGAGTTCTGTTGTGGTTGGTATGAATTATGTCCCTGTTGCCCATGTGAACTGTTGTTCCATCGCCTACCTCTATTATCTCTGTAGTTGTTACCTTTGTAATACTGGGGTTGTTGTTGGTGCTGTTTAAACTCGTTAACCTGGGTAGTTAACTGATGTACCATACCTTTGAGTTCTTCAATATCCTGTCTCTCTGACTCAGGTGTCTCTGATATATCTTTTACTATATTCGGCTTGGACTTCTTTGGTTGGTGGTTTCTCTCCAACTGTCTCAACGCTACTCTCAGTTGGTTAAAATCCTTTATCATATCGTGTTTATGTCCACTGATGTCCCTAAGTTCCTGTCGTAGACCTCTCCACAACATAGCATAAAGCATAGAGTTCATATCTCGGTAATCCACAAGACCCTTCTCCAAACCTTTGCCCAAGATATCTTGTAGACGATTACTCCATGTCGCTACATCTTCATCATCTCGTTGTCTGGCACTATAGAACTCAGCAAGCAGCTGTTCCTTGTTGTCAACTGTACCGTATACGCTGTCCAATACATCAAGTATCTTACCTATGGGTTTGTCGTGTCCTTGGTATATGACTAATCTTGCCGCTGATCCAGTAAGTGAGCGTCGAATCGCAAACTCCTTTTGCTCCTTGGTATAAGATGGATCCATGAGTGCCATCTTCACATCATAACGCCAGATGTCGTATGGTGTCTCAATCTTGTTGTCTCCACCGGAGAAAACTCTAACCTTTGGTGGGTACGAATATATAGCTGTAGCTTGCTGGTGTTTAATCTTAGGTCTAACTGCTGCATCATCAGTTGTAGTTGGTAAAGTAAGTGAGTGACCAACAGTGGGTTTCTGTTCCTTCTTTATGTTATAGTTGGTAATCCATTTGTCTAATTCTTCCGCAGTACTTCCCTGAGGGTTAAGACCCATGGCATGAAATGCCTTAAACATCATTTGAAACTGATCATGTTTCGGATCTGGCGGAGTGCTAGGTTCCAACTCTATTTTCTCTGTTGTCTCGCTCTCCTTGGTATTACTAGCCATGTTACTAATGTCAAATACCAAATGTACAAATCAACAATACTGATACAAAAATGTACTAAGTAATAATGTGACTGATACGTCTAAATATAAAATTTAAAAAAAAATGTATACTTACCTCAATCTGTATGATAATAATCTGCAATCTCTAAATCAAAAAATTATGGACAGATAATTGTTAAGCTTGTACGTTAACAATCTCAAAATAAATAAAGATCTACTGTCTTATAGTCTACTGAGTACTAACTGGTATATATCTATAAATAAATGTACTAATATAACCAGTGGCTGATGAAACTGCACCTAGGATTCTAAGTCATACATGCAAGTCACATATAAATGTATATAACTACAATGTATACTCTCTATATGAATGCTAAATAATATAACTGGAGACTGACAATGACCAACTCAAACTCAAGGAAATCTCGACAAAGAAATCTGAACCTAACTACACACAAGAAAACAAATCCTGTAGCTGTACAAAACTGCACGAGAGAACAAATTCAAAGTGCAATCAGGTATGCAAGGTGTGAAAGGTATGTTAAGGTGAGAAGGATGTTAAATCATGCATCATGCAAGTGTACAAATTCGTTCACCTTTCAATCGGTCAGTATTTTATTATTTAACTAATAACTCAAAGTTAAATCAAAGTTTAAATGTATAAACTGATTTTTTTTTAAGATATCTAATTAAATTTTAAACTCGGATTTAAATAAAGTTTAAATAATTTAACCTTTTAAATATTTAAATTAATTTAAATAGTATACATATGCACTGACTCACAATAAATAACAAAAGTCTAAGTACATTACATCACATCAGAACATGTAAACACAATGGTAGTACAAACAATATACAAGACACCATATACATATAACATAAATTATAAATGTCAATATATAACATAAGGCTATACACACATAGTGTCTAATAATCACAAGAGTATGACGGTATACTGTCTGTGGTGTAAGTGTGAATATGTGAAAAAAAATCAATAACAATTGTAAACAGAAAAAATAAAGTTTTGTCTGTAAACTGAACAAAGTATCTTCAAACTCTTCTCAAGTTCATTAACACCAAGCACTAAGTCTCATTTACATGTATCCCAAATGTATGTAATTGTATGTGTAATAATTTACAAAGTGTGTGTATGTAATTTTTTTTATTTTTTTTTTATTATGTAAATAACTTATTGTTGAAGAAATGTAAGAAAAAAATTCACTTGGAATGTCTATGTAAGATACATCGACTTCCGGTTTGAGTACAAATGACCTTGACCTTGGGTTTGGCTATGTATATGTATGACACCCGGGAGTGACAATGTATTACACCTGCCTAAGAGTAAGACTATGTTCAAATATGAAAAACAATTAACACATAAATATTCACAAAATGTCACAAGGTATCAATGTTCAGTACCTCATACTATTCTCTAAATATTACTAAAATTATCTGTTTGCACAAACTGATTTGCTGTCACTTTTTTAACGTACAAAATTTGGTATACAAAAATCATTGTTTTCTTTGTTTTTTTTTTTCAAAATTGAAAATTTCTAATTATTATTTTCATCAAAACGTACTATATCTTCATTTCATGATACTGAAAACATTCAACATACACATAAAGAACATAAAATATAAATGCAAACCTTTAAATGACATAAACAGATAAATACAGTGTTTCTGCAAAAGTATCCTTCACTGTCAAACATGTGGATCCAAACCGGATGTTGTCAATTTTTCGGTCGAGTGCACTAAAATAATGATACGATGATCACGGGTAAACGTCCAAATTTTCCAGAAACTGCAACAATCACGTTGGGAGCCATTTGTCGTCGGGTCGATTCTCAGTGGAATAATGTAACAAGACGTAGTGAGTTCTAACATTTATTGCAGTTGGAATTCATATTTCCATATAAAATAGACCCTGTAATGACAATATAAAATATGTAAATAATGGATCAAGAAAGATAACTCTTGATAATTTATGCATTGGAATAAAGTAAATTACAAATATTACAAGTTTCTATTCTATTATTGTAACAAAATATGTATTCTCTATGAATGATTTATATACCTGCTCATGGTTCTCATGGACATTTACAAACATTAAACAAGCGGTATTACTTGTACAATAATGGTTTCACATGAACCAAACAAAATAATAACAAAATTAAGAATTACCTAAACATTGTAATACGAAACTAAAAAATAACAAAACATAAACATAAGCGAAGCAAAAATAAGCATAAGCTCAACATTATAATAAAGTAAAATAAAAAGTAGCATAATTAGCATCAATAAGCAAAACTATAAAAAAAAAAAAAATTATCTTTACCTCACACTGGGGTGCAAAGGTCTTGAAATACAGGATATACCTCAGATCAAGCTGTTCATCAGTATTTAATATATCATGGGAACCTGCATATAAAAAATGGGTTTATAACTATTGTGTTCAAAACATGCACAATTACACAAAACACAGTTTACACATAGAATTGTTAATAACTCACCTTTTTAATATTTTAATGGTAAAACTAGTATTATGCTCAATATTAAACTCATATTTCATAGTTCCAAATATTATTTCATTTACCTTTAACATTTTATTGGAATTAATGTTTTATAAGTTTATCACATTTTAATAGCATTTAATATGTTAAAATAAGTTTATCACAATTTAATATGTTTTATAAATCAGTCAATCAATCAATCAACTCAATCTCACTGAGAAATTATTTAATAGACAATTAGTAAGTTTATTATAAATACTTTAATGAATGTTAGTGGTGTCAAATAGAAATATCATCAGTTCAATAGTCATCCAAAATTGGATCCAAAAGAATAGTAGTTGGCAATATGTCTGCCTTCCAAGATATGAAAAAGTAATAGAATGTCTCAAAGAACAAAAGAATTTCCCACCAAAAATTCAGGTGACTACAATAACCAATGAAATGAATTAACTGGTCAAACTGACCTTAACTAATCAAATATGCAAAGACAAGATACATATCAGGGTTACCTTTGTGAACTTAGGTCATAACCCTAATTAGAATACAAAACATAACACAAAGTTGTAGACCTTATTAATTTTATTATTAAGAGGTTTTAAATATTATAATTCAATGAAAAAATTATTAAAATAATTATATGAACATATTTTATTTACAAAAATATATTTTATGAACATAGTAAAAATGAAAAATTTAATTATTTACAAACTGTCAAAATTGACTCTTCCACATAAACAGTGGTCAATATATAATACAACGATTTTGATACAGCAATGTTAATGGTTTCTTTAATGAGATTCTCTTGATATATGTATTTAAGTAGTTATCATTTAATTGAACCCATTATTGCACATACATGTAGATAAACACCTACAAAGATTTAATCTGATGTATATGATTTCTAGATCGTTGTTTGCACTTTTCTACCTTTCCGTATCTTCAAACTCTTCATAAAACAAATTAAGGTGGAATATGAAACAATCCATAAAGATATTCTATAATAATTACATAATCGTTTTCGAACAATGAACTTTGTGGGGTTTCTTTTATTACTTGCATCAGAATATTTATTTATCAAAGCTCCAATCATAAATTACATCTGGATATCTTTATAGGTACAAAGCAATACTAAATGCAAGAAGAACAAATGAGAATGTAAGCAATTCCAATCAAGTAGAATATAACAGACATTATTGTGATTTGACAAATAATGGACCGAACGTACCAGGCCAGGAATATGATATTATTGATAGTAATTATATTACCATTGATGTTGACAGCTCCCAGTCATCTAACAACGTAGTATGTATGGAAGGAGAATATGTTAGTGTTGAACCTGATGGACAATTGACGGCTAACATTAATTGAGGACAAAAACAAAAATTATCCAAACAATATATGCCTTTACGATTTTAATTATGCTTTTATTTCTCGAAAACATTATTGTGACTAAAACTAAAACTAGCTATGAAAATGGTAACAGTAACTTGAGAGAGAGAGAGAGTAATTAAATAATTTTACTTATACACACCATATATATATATATTTTTTTAGCAAATATTGTTACAGATGATTTTGGCTTTAACCTGGCTAAATGTTGGCACAACTAAAATATCTGGTCAGTAGGGAGTGATTTAAAATTCTGCCAGACTACCAAGTGCAAGCTCTTTCTAGCAGACCATATCTCATTCAGAAAAAACATATGGTCATTTCTTAAGTTTGAAATCTTTGTATGCTAAATGGGGTTCATGTTGTTCACTTTACCCTATTATGTTCTTAGGTCCGTGCTTTTATGTCTGCTGCGCTTTCCATACGAAATCATGTTCGGTTCGTCTTTATCCGCAATTGCTCATTGTACAACTCGTGTATTTAGTTGTATTTGCTTACGCATATTAGTGTCAACACGACTTGACTGTATAAGTAGCAATGCGAGTGTCTTACAAAATGCAGAAACCGTTTACCCTTCGCTATCAATTGGGTTCAATCTGGTTTTTATTTGGGAATATGGATTGTCCATTCGTGATTGCCTCTTCGTGTTTCCCTAGCTTTTATATTAAGACCTAACCAGACCAGTTTTGGAAAATAAACCACCCATATGTTCTGTCTACTTTTCGGCTTAGATGAAGATCACAAATAATTTGTCAAAGACGTTGATATTCAATTAAATGCACACGATACGTTTCTGACATAACCTTAATCAATTATGCTGCAAGCAAAAAGAAATGGAAAGCGAAATAATCTATAAATAAAGTCACCGAAAGCAAATAAAGCCAAAACAAACAAAGGATATAAACAGTATAGCCAAAATCAGGTATAATTACCTATACATTAGTTTCAATAATAATATCTTTATGTAGGAACTGTATATTTTAATAATAACTATAGCTAATAAACCAAGTGTGGCTAAAACGAATCAGAGTTTACAACAATACAGAACAGACATTTTAAAACACTAACAACGTTAAATAATATATAATGCGTATTGGGCAATCTAGATGATAATTTGAAAATAATAAAGCTACTTTCTCTAATTCTTTTTCAATTTTCACACTCCTCAACCCGTGTGAGAAGAAATCGATAATGAACGTGTGGATCACTTTGTTCTCGGTCGCTGATTGGTCAATTACGCAATTATGTCTCAACCCGTGGGTGAGATAAGAATTTCACGCTACTATTCCCGTATAAATGTTACGTTTCGCAAAATGTCATTGAATCAATTACAACGTTTAATTAACCGTAACTAACGTAATTAACCATACCGTCATCAAGAACCCCCCATCTGGAATATTGTACCGTCTCCACCATTGCTTCAAATACATTCCTTGACGGGTTGGACGTCAATTGAAGTATACATCAGTGACGTCATTGCACGTCGATTTGAGAAAGTGAAAAACGGCCATATATTTTGTTAAATTAGCGAGAAAAAGAATCAAGCAAATATGTTTTAGCTGTTCATTAGGGAAACAATCTCTAACATTGTTTCCCGTTTATTACGATAATTTCCCAAATCTCGATAGTTACATTTTCACATTTTAAAGTTCTCGGTAAACCTCGAATTTTAAAATGTGAAAATTTAACTATCTTGATTTGAAAAATTATCATAATAAACGGGAAACAATGTTAGAGACTATATGTATGCAAAGTATGATGGTTAGTTAAATAATATACTTACATATCGAGAATAATATGCTGTGCCCATCTGAAAACTACTATCTATGCGCTGGTATGATGCCATTGATTATATGTTTATTATATTTTTCTTTATTTTAATTAAGCTTTTCTTTTAAGTGGAAATATTTCAGTTTGTTTTGTTTTAGCTTAAATTAATTTACATCTAACTAGAGCATGATTCGTACATGTAGTGTTGTCATTACTTCTCAAAACGAGCTATTTACGCTGCGAGAACAAATCTATCATGTATTTCTTATTTAAAATAAAAAATAATAGAGGTTATTTTACCGGCAATAATGTTACCCATTGACACTAAATTATATAGCCTGTCTTAAAACATGTAGTGTCCGTCCTTCCATTTACGGGTTTTGACTACCCCTTTGGTGTCTTCAAACTGTTCTTTAAGAGAGATAGACAACACAACGACCAAATGAAAAAGAGGGACAAGAAGACGAAAATGGTCGACAAAACAATAAACAGAAAACAAAGACTTGAACAATAAATATTTTGTATTCCTATTTGTATTAACGATAACAACATTCTGATTAATGTAAATCGATTGGTAAGTAACTACTATTGTACAGAGCGCAATAATGCACATTACTTGCCAGGAGAGGGAAAGACAACAAATATCACACTGTCGGAACAGTTAAAAAAATATCACACTGTCGGGACAGTTAAAAAAATATCACACTGTCGGGACAGTTAAAAAAATATCACACTGTTGGAACAGTTAAAAAAATATCACACTGTCGGAACAGTTCAAAAAATATCACACTGTCGGAACAGTTCAAAAAATATCACACTGTCGGAACAGTTCAAAAAATATCACACTGTCGGAATAGTTCAAAACATATCACACTGTCGGAACAGTTCAACAAATATCACACTGTCTGAACAGTTCCAAAATCCAATAGAAATGTCACACTGTCTGAACAGTTCCAAAATCCAATAGAAATGTCACACTGTTGGAACAGTTCCAAAATCCAATAGAAATGTCACACTGTCTGAACAGTTCCAAAATCCAATAGAAATGTCACACTGTCTGAACAGTTCCAAAATCCAATAGAAATGTCACACTGTCGGAACAGTTCCAAAATCCAATAGAAAAAATCGCACAAAGACAATCGATACAGCAAGTACACATATATATGACCGCTCGATTTTCTAGCTTGAAACAGGGATTCTAATAACATGTGAAGGCCTGAAGCTAGTTTTATAGGTCCAAGCTTCCCCGCGTAGTGAAATGATGCTGTCATGCAAGATTTGTCACATATTGGTAAAATGTCAATCCTAACTAATAACCAGGCGAAGAAAGTTCTTATAAAGAACGTTCTAATTTTGAAAATTAGACATACTATATTTAATCTTCGTGACACATAATTTGCCATATGCATGGTTGTAGCTATGTTAAATTGATGCGAACGCTCCATTCATCATTAAAATATTAGATGGTATACAAGGCTATCGTAAGACATATTAAAGTGGATGCACTCAGGATTAATTTTTTTTATTAAAGAACATATTTTATACATAATTTACAGTGTAATTTTAGATCGTTTTCCTTGTTGATTCTTTCCCTTGTCATACAAAAGGGACTTATTGTAATGTGAATTAGATTTCCTTGTTAATGTATTCATAAAAAAAAATGAAAATCAGATAGTATATATACTCATACAACAAGTTAAAGAACAATACTACAGTCAGTTGGGTATGTGTGATTGCTTATGTGATTGTGTGTACATGTTTAGAATTATACTTTAAAAATACTGGTGTTCATGATTTCATACAGTGTTTATTTTACATGACAAATATATATGTGTATGCCCAGAAATATTACATTACCATTAGAGAAAACCGAAGGAGCAATTAGAAATGGTCAATTCAGAGACACTGACAACATTAGGCACACAAGAGACAGGACGAATAATGATCGACATTACATTGCATAGAAACCCCCCTACAATCCAGATGATACAATTCAAGTGATACGAAAGAGAAAACAGTCCTTGCTCAATTAGCGGTACCTGTCGTGTCTCTATTAACACGAATATCATTTGCTAAGAGAATCGTGACAACTGCAATAGGAAATAATCAGAAAAAACAGATACAGCAAGACATAGGAATGCAATAAATGGGAATAAAGACGAAAAAACCGAACAGTGTAGCGAACATGACACCATGGTACTGAAAACATGAAATATGTCATTAGACAAACTGGTGAATATCGGACCCATCACACAAACTAGCGTTGGGGACAACTTACGTTTGTTTTTGGTTTGGTTTATCGCCATTTTCAACAATATTTCGGTTTTTTCAATGCGGTCAGTTTTATTGGTGGAGGAAATCGGAGAACCCGGAGAAAACCACCGACATACCGCAAGTCACTGGCAAAGTTGTAAAGCATGTGAAACTTCAACGGACATACACGTAGCTGTAATTGAAGTATTTACCAAATAATGCACTTTATTTCTTACTTCTTGTAAAAAATAAAAATGTCCAGCACTGATATCTACGTTAAAAAAATTGCCACTTAATAATAAAGAATGCATACCACGATGTCATTATAGGTGTAATACCACTAATTTATTTCTTTAACATTTTCTACTAAATTTGTGTTTTTTCGAGCCTAACTGGCCATTTTATCTTAAGCTTAACCTTTCCAAGACCATTTATTTTCTGAAACGTACATGATTCCTCTACGTTCTGTCAAAATTCTACAGGTAATAGGTATACTATTGTATGGATACTTTTATGCACCAGTGAATAACAGTTAACAAATATTTAACGTATATTGTGTATCACCGTGGAGTCATTCAACTGTTTAAAGACATTTACTTTGTATTTGCTTACCAACTTATAGTGTGCATTGCTTGTTGTTCTTTATTAACTTCCGGGTTGACACGCGAGACAACATAAAACGTAGAACATGATGTTTCTGATATACACGATATTAGTGATTCTTCAACTGTATAAAGGTAAGACAATTTGCTACATAATTACACCTATCACCATAATTCGTAAAACATTTATGTCTACTCAGTAGAGGCTAAAGCGGATATACATTTTAATTCGATGGTATCAATGTAAATATGACATTTCTTATACAAGAACTTCCTCGGTAAAGGTCGACAAAATCGCAAACCGTTAATAATATTACTCACTCTTTTGTTAAGCTTCAAAAACTAAAACATTAAAATACAAACGTAGATACTTAAATTGCTGTGAACGACCCATGTGAGGTACACACGTAGATACGTAATTTGCTGTGAACGACCCATGTTAGGTACACATGTAGATACTTAATTTGCTGTGAACGACCCATGTGAGGTACCCACTCAAAGGCAAACAATAAACAAGTCACAACCGTATACCTAAATATACACTTACCACATACTATTTTGAAATGATTAGGGAGTAGAATAATATATGTATGCTCATTATTGAAGACCCTACAGTGATTGTAAAAGCAAGAACAGATAATGTAACAACAGCAGTAAAGGCCGTGGTACTCATTTCATTCTTAATAGACAAATGATTTGATTGCTGAACAATACATTGGATAGAGCCTTCAGCTAAAAGTGTCCGTATCGTAGATATATGTTTTGGTCATGTAATATGTCCATGTTTAGTTCCTACGTTTTCCATTTTCCAACATATTATCATCTTGTCTGTCATGAAGATTAGTTAATTGATGTTTATCACCAAATAATAGTAATACAAACGGAGATATCACATTCATGTGCACACGAAGCGTTTCATGAATAAGCTTCATCAGGTGCGATTGGAATGGCAAATAATGTATAAGAATCTAGAATAATGGCCTATAATAAACAGAACCTTCTTGGCTATTAATCACTTATTTACAGTCTTTTACTGATCTTTGAACTTGTCGTGTTTATGTCATTTTAGTTTTTGTGAAAGTGTTTTTTTTTCGGCTAACGCGATATTATACACGTTCTTTGCTCATTATTTTACTTTGCCGTCTAACACAACGGGCTGGAATCCCATTAATCGATATCATGCCACCACATTTCCATATCTGTTCTCACACCAGTGCTTAGTTTTCGTCTGGTCGCTGTCCTACTTGTTTCTGTATTGAGCAGGTTGAGGTTTGTCAACGGAATAGTTCGTGTTGTTGTTAGCTATTTGTCATTCGTTACTGGTTAGCTGTATATTCTCAGTATTACTTGATTTTGTGTTTTCATTTATAGGTATAGCAACAGTAATTCCAGATCCCTGCCCGAATTATATTAAAAACAGTGATATAGGTAAATACATATTTAACCAACCCAATCTTTCTTTAAGTGTTTATGTCATTTTGAATACTGAAAACGGAGCATGCAATATGCATGACTACCCGATAATACAAATTGAAAAGTGAAATATGTTGTAAAAGACTAGAAATGATGAATATGGAGTGGGTTGGCTTTCTAGTAGTTGCTATTAAATTGTTACATGTCAAGACAATGTACATTCTAATTTGAATTAGATATTTGTGAGATAGTTTATATGTTTCTTTATCCGGAGATCTATCATGCACTCAAGTTTATCAGTTGCTTACCCATGGTCGGTGGTTCTCTCCGGATACTTCGGCTTCTTCCACCACTAAAACTGGTCGCCATGACATAGCTGAAATATTGCTGAAAGTGGCGTTAAAACACCAAAAATAAAAATAAATCAATTAGAAAGAGTGTTTCATTTGTTCAGTGGATCATCAAAAGTTTAAATTTGAATGTGAAATAAATTGACCTATCTAATGCTTCTATTGATAGTTGCTGTTTTCAATTTACAATTAATAAACAAATTAAATGTTAACGATGAAACACTATAGTCAAAACATATAAGTAAATGTTAACAATAAAGTATTTATACTGATTCCAACTATATAGCATTATCAAATAAACATGGATAACATGCCATAATTAATGCAATAGTTATATCATTATCTGTTTTAATTACTTTCTTACAGTCGCTGATATGTGTAAGTCAAGTTCTGCAACAGAAAAAGCACATTCTGGAGTTTTCAGAGTAGACAGTGTTGTATTACGTATAATGACCCAAGAAGATGATTGCATATGTCGGGTAATGATAAACAATCAAAAAGATACAGTAAGTGTAGGAATCCGAAAATTAGATGGTCTTACATCATCAGCACCAAAGGAAGCGGAATGTGGACTTGCAGTTGATGTAAATAATTCACCTAGTATGTCAACAGGAAATGTAATAGCTCCTATTGAATGTCTTGTGAACGGTACAACTCGTCATACACCACTGTTTCAAAACGGTTGTCTGCAATTTAGATCTAGGATAATTAATGGAGAATTTATCAGAGGCTTCTGTATACGGATAATACGAGGTAAGGCATCATTACAAATTGTGATTTTGAAAAAGAAATCATTAACCAATAATTTTCGTTCTCCAGCCACTAACTATTAATAATACATCGCATAGCTTGAAAAATATCGAATAATCTATTCGAGTTTACCTCATAAAGGGCATAGTCCTTATTATATAAGTACGCTGAAGAAACAAATCATATACCATCAGAAATCCCCAATCCCAAACGCGATAAGATGTCTATCCGCACAAAAGATGGTCTATTATATGAAATTATTGGCATGTTTATTTTCCAACTAACGCATTTAAACAATCGAATCAGAATGATGAGATGGCCTAAATAAATGCATAAGTACATATATTTATTTGCAACAAAATAACAAATTATTGGCAATTATGTTGTACTATGGTATAATTCCCGTCCATTTGCATTTGGATTCAACAAAGTGTTAATGCCTGGTTTATTGAACTTTTTACGTTATCAGTTCCAGATAACAGACCATGGTTTTCTACAAGAACATTTTAAAGCTAAATAATCTCCTAAAAACACCAAAGGAAATATTGGAATGTATATAAATAAATGTTAGAGGAGAGCGAAACGGCATTCAAGACTGGACAATCCAGATATATATGTATAACTTACCTAAGCAAATCTTTAACGTTCTCGGATACCAACAATATAAACGAACATCTGCAAGATATTTACAAAATTCAAAGCTTAGAGTTGCGAGAGAAACAACGTAAGAAATTATTTAGGGATGGTATCAACCCGAACAAAAATACACCATCAGATTCATCTGTCACTTCTGGGGAAACGACAAGGCGGAAACGACGATTTTCAAGGTTATACGAAATTAATAGAAACAAAAATGACACAGTCGTCAATTTGTCATCAAAAGATCTAAAACCTGATGAAATTCGTATACTCTCTAAGGGACTTAATTTCTATCTCATCCCTAACAAAATCAATGAGGACCAACTATCAGCAGATCTCGACAAATTTGCTAGATCTCTTCGAATTAAAGAGTATTACTTGGCCAAAGAGAGAGACTTTCCTGTAGATGGGTCGTCCGATTCGGAGGATGATAATGAGATCCCTCTTCCTAGGTATAAGAAAAAAAAGTTCATGGAATCCAACACCCAGCAAAAATACAACTTTAGAATCCTTTATTGATTTAGTAACAAATGATGTCCACACAGCAGCTAGCACGAACATACCAATCCATAACAACATCACTCCAGCAGAAAAGGGTGCGATCCAAGAATTAAAGGAAAGGGATGACATTGTCATAAAGCAAACAGACAAGGGTAGCGCAGTTGTTGTTATCGACAACGTAGATTATTTAGAGGAGGCAAATAGACAACTGACGGATGAAAGATTTTACAAAAAACTGGATTCTGACCCCACGGAAGATTTCAGCACTAAAATGACACAGGAGTTAACAATTATGAAAGAAAATAGTCATATCGAAAAGAACACTTTCCATTATTTGAAACCAGACAAACCCAAAGCTGGACGCTTCTATCTATTACCTAAAATTCATAAAGTCAACATCCCCGGGAGACCCATTGTTTCAGCAAATGGGCACCCCACAAAAAAAACTCCGAATTCGTCGATTTCCACCTTCGACTTCATGTAGAAGTGCTACCCTCACATTTGAAAGATACCACTGATTATCTTCAAAACTTCCATCGGGTCCATTCTTGTTTCGTTGGACGTTACGTCACTATGCACTAGCATCCCACATAATGACGGTATCGAAGCATGTCGAGAGGCCTGGGACCAAAGAGCCGCTAAAGAACCACAAACGGAATGTCTTGTCCAGTTGCTCACATTGGTACTAAAGCATAGCATCTTTATATTTAATGGAGAGCATTTTTTTTTAGCAAATCAACGGAACAGTTATGGGAACAAAGATGGCACCTTCATACGCCAATATCTTCATGGGGAAACTTGAAAAACTAATCATAAAATCTGCACCCTACAAGCCAATTTCCTGGTTTCGCTTCATAGACGATGTTGACATGAACTGGACCGGATCGGAAGAAAACCTTAATCGTTTCTTTGACCATGCCAACTATGTTCACCCCACTATAAGATTCACCCATGAAACATCCAGAAATAACATCTCCTTTCTGGATAATTACACTACCTCTGAAAATGGTATTATGTCAACTGACATATACAACAAACCGACAGATACACATCAGTACCTGTCCCCACAGAGTTGTCATCCCTAAACATTGCACAACAAGTATTCCGTACAGCCAAGCTCTCCGAATCAAACGCATCTACTCCAATGAACAAACTACAAAAATAAACGGCTTGGTGAACTGAAATATCATCTGAAAAAGAGGGGTTACAACAATGCGAGCATTAACCATTGTTTTGACAAAGCAAGTGGTATTGACAGAAAAGACCTCATCCAATATAAAGAATAAGGGTAATAACAAAATTACCGAACTCCGAACAATCTTACAAAGGGAAAGTCAAAACTCATAATTATATAAACAGACAAAATCAGTCAACAACCGGAAAACTGTGAAAACGTAATGACCCTGACTTGGTACAGGCATTTCTAAAGAAATGGTGGGTTGAATCAGAAAAGAAGACGAACAACAGAGTGCCTTTTGTCATCATATACCATAATTGTGCAAAATCTTCAAAGAACCACCCGTCTTGGCTTTCAGGAAACCCAAAAGTTTGAAAGATATTGGTGAGAGCTGACATCTCCCCTCGATCTGCTTACAATGGTCAGTGCCAAAAATGTGATTCGAGCCGATGTATGACGTGCACAAATATCCAATGCAAACAAATATTCAGCAGCACACATACAGGAGAATAATTCATCATATACTGTAATGCCAACTGCAACACGGAACATATTATCTACCTCCTGGAATGTGCAATTTGTGGCCTTCAATACATCGTAGAAACTAAACAACAACTTAGTAAACGCTTGAATGGCCACAGAAGCGATGGGAATTGCAAATCTGACCTTCCACTCAGCAGACATCTCAGATCGACGGGCCACCATGATTCCTTCGGGAAACTGAAGGTCACCATAATTGCCCATAACCCCAAAATGGATGATAAAAGCATACAGGAAAGGGAAAGCCTCTGGATTAGAAAACTTAAGACCTTATGACGGAATGGAATCAATGATAAAAAGTCATATCCTCTCTTGACTCCCTTTTGTGTTGGTCTCCTCCAGTCGTATTAGTACATACAGTTTGCTCAATTGGTCCAAAGTCTATATCCAATACTGTGGTGGGCCGTTTTTTTCAATGAATTTTGGTATCATACCGTTTTCAAATTTATTCTTGACAGTGCTATTTGATACTTTAACCAATAATATCTCATTTCTAATTAAACATTTATTTAAATGTTTAGCCCTATTGTGTATTAATATTATTGTTATTGTACTTTTATTTATTCACATGTGGGATTTTAATTCTTTTTTGTATGTATTTTTATATGAGTAACTTCTGGTTCTTTTGTCCCGCACATTGGCGTCTAAAACGTTTTTTGAAATTGTAAAATCGCCATATTGGTTCGACATTTTATTCCATTAGACATTGATAAAGTCACTTGGTGGGACGAACATTGTTTCATTCAGCAAAGAGTTTAATTCTTTATCACTTTGTCTTGTGTACTTGGTGTTGTTTTACAAACCATTTTAGACGTTTATAATATATTTTACTAATGCCGTAACGATCCAACACCCCGTAAGATTGATCGTTGACTGGTTTTTGTATATATATATATTCCATCGTTCATATTATAGGAATGATAAAATATTTTGCTACAGATGCATCTTAGCACAAACAATTGTCTTAATTACTGGACAGTTTAAGCGTGTGTACGTGGTGTTTATTGACGAGAGAAACATTTGACATACACCGTTATTTATGCATGATATCAGCTACATATATGTATTTGACTTATTATAATGACCTAGCTGATAGGTGTCTCTTCATTATTATAGCTATGAGGTGTAAAACATTACTATCAATATTATTTCAGCTTCAATGTTAGATGAAACTCATGGATTTGTCAAAAGTCACCAACAAACTTATCACATACACCTTGCCACGGGCGCGAATGGAACTCAGTTTCAGTGATTTTAGTTGATGACATCATAGATATTGTCAATCAAAATTCCATATGATTACGGTCATGGCATCGCTTGAAATAACTCTGGAATATATCTAAATATATAAATTTACATAATGAGCAGTCTAAAAAGCAATAGAAACAGAATGTTGCTCTTTGTAAACTTGAAAATATAAAACATAAAAACAGTACATTCACTTATTTTTAACGCATGACAATATTTCAGATATCAACAGTGACCATTCACAAGTTTTACGAATTGATTGTGATGCTCCGATGACAACAGAACAGACAACAAAAAAGATAACATCATCTGATACACCGCAAAGTTCCCCACAAACGCCTGTGTCGGATAAATCAACCACAAGCAGCTCAAACATAGATACTACAACTACTGTTACAACGGAGAAATCAACCACAAGCAGCTTAAACATAGATACTACAACTACTGTTACAACGGAGAAATCAACCACAAACAGCTCCAACATAGATACTACAACTACTGTTACAACGAAGAAATCAACCACAAACAGCTCCAACATAGATACTACAACTACTGTTACAACGACTAATGTTAAACATCAATCGATAACTACTACTACAGACACGACAACAGGTAAAAGTCTAGTTACAAGTGAACTAAGTCATGACATGTTACAGCTAAAGATACATACATACATGAAATATTGAATAATAATTTTAGATTAGAATTTCCAAAACTTAATAAGTGAATTGTAAATTTAAAAGCAACAAACCTTCTTAAGAACTACATGTATATTGTGCAAACTGTGGCCAGATTTCTTAATCAAGGTCAGCTTCATTTGTTTGCAGGAGGTCTCATGCCTTATTTACGCTATTTGTGTTTTTTTGCGCATAGCGGTATCCAACACATATTGTGTTGTGTTGTTTGCTGTGCTCGTGTTCGTCTTGTGTCTTGTGTGCCTAATGTTGCCAGTTTCTGTGGATTGTCTATTCTTGATTGTCCCTTCTGTTTTCTCTAACGTTTATGTTCTACTCTTTGACATGGTTGATGTACCTTGGTAATTAATCTTAGAAATACATATTTTGGTTGTTTTAATCTTTTCCTTGGTATTGTATTGATCTTCGATGGCCTTTTTCTACTTGTGCCCATATTTTTTATAATATATTTATGGACTGCATCAATGAGACAATTAACCATGACATAGTCTCCTCTACATGCAATTTGTGGTATGCTAAAAGGCAATGCTATACTTATTTTTGCAAGTGACAAGATGAAACAATTTAAGGCCTATCAGTGGCCGATTGGACACTAAATTTCGGTTTGGGCAGTGATCATTGAACACATATATTGAGGTATGGACAGTTGTCATAAGGGTAATAACAAAATTACCGAACACCGAGCAATCTTCCAAAAGGGAAAGGCAAAACTCATAAGTCAACAAACAGACAAAATCATTTATCAACCGGAAAACTGGGAAAACCGCAATGGCCCTGACTTGGTACAGGCATTTCCAAAGAAATGGTGGGTTGAATCAGATTTTACAGACGACATATGACACACATTCTGAGGGGTGGGCCATAACAATTAGACTATAATTGTAAGGAAGGATATGGATGTAAATGCACCCGAAAGCCTATTCAACTTTTCACTTCGACACAACTTAAAGTAAAGAGACATCGCCTTTTTGTTTTCTTATTTCTCACAACCACAGTATGGTCATTAATAATTAGTACAACTGAGTGTGAAGAAGCTCATATACCAAAGTTGAGCGTTTTCTTTCCTTCTATCGCTCCGTTTTAACATATTTGTCGTACTGATGATATTTAAAGAACTGATAAGGGTTATTTGACACTAATTTCGAAATGCGACTCCGTCCCATTGCGGACTCATGTGTACACAGGTGACCTTGGCTGATTATGGCTATCATGTTTAGGCGTTTTTGCTTTATTGTTCCCAAACATGTTTAATTTATTTGGCTTTCTAATGTTGTCCTGTTGAGCGTGCTTGATGAAGGCTATTCCAGAAACGCGTCATGCACACCTAATTATATATCTAGGTTTTTATAATTAATTATTCTTACAGAGCTTGAACAAAGAACATATATTGCAATTGGTGCTGGTTCTGGTGTAGCTTTAATACTGCTGGTAGTCTTAGTTGTAATATGTCTAAGGTTTGTAAAAAATATCATGTTCTTTTGATGTTTAATGCTTTATTTGCATGACAATATTCCCAACAATAACAAAATACGTCCAATAAAGATATTATCTATACATTACAGTAGATATCTCGCGTATCCTTTTCGCAAGCCAGATAAAATGTATTACAATCAATAAGACAAACGACCAAGTTGATCTAAGAATATTTACAAGAATGTTGAACACTTAAAAAATAATGGACAGATACAAAATGCCACAAATGTGGTCTGTTGTAATATTGGCATACATTCTACAAGAATAAAGAGGTTGGTTAGTAATTAATACCAAAAACTTCTAGCTAGAAAACTCAAAAGAATGGATCACATTCACCCTAGTATATATATGCGGATATGAATCTCATAATGTGAAAAATCAGTCTTGTCTTACGTTATCACAATACTATATATATTGCATAATATCGACATTTGAGGACAATTGTCAATATTTGTTACATTATTCAAGTAATAAGAATTTTAGATTGAAAGACGTTTTAAAACTTTAGTGATAATAGAAATATATTGGATTCGTACAACAACAAACACTGCAATCAATATATATATGTTCGAATAAGGTCAAAATAGAGACCCACAAGGTAGCTATAGAAATAAGACACAGTTTGTCCGCTATGGGGCATAGCTCCTCCAAAGTTGACGCTCATTAGATACAATGATTTTGCTATAAACATAGTTTAAGCTGTTTAGAATTATTGCTCTAAGATAGGTTTAGTGTTAATATCATTTTCAGTATTACTTTAAGTTCTATTTGTGTTTTTTAATAACAATAACGTTTCAGATGTCCTAGGGTGTCCGTGGTTTCATAAAACACTTATGGACTGGTTATTTGGACAATAGTCGGTATATTTCTTCTCGACATCAACTATTCCCCTATTATACCTGGATATGGTGTATACTAAAGAGATTGTAGAATTTCTTATTGTATGTTGTATCACAGTATTTGTAAGATTTTAACTTAAAACATCATTTTTTCATTTTTTCATTAGAAGGAAATCAACACAAAAAGCAGGAACCAATGGATATGTAGATAACTCACATCAGCAAGAAGAAAATGACGATAAGTTGCCAGATAATGTACTATACGTGCCAGCGGGGGAATTTGACATTACTGGTGGTAAATGCAGTACCGCTGATATGGATACAATAAGATCCTCCAATAAACGATTAAGCATGGAAGGCAATTACAGTACCGTTGATGAGGATATGCCGAAATCTTCCAACAAAAGATTAAGCATGGAAGGAGATTATAGTACCGTTGATGAGGATACACGAATATCCCTCAACGAAAGATTAAGTGTGGAAGGCAATTACAGTACCGTTGATGAGGATATGCCAAAAACCTCCAAAAATAGAATAAGCATGGATGGAGATTACAGTACAGTTGAACTCGATGAAAATTTGGATACAAACTGTAGTTATCCTGAGAATTCAGAACTAGGGCAAACAAAAGGGAAACAAAAACCAACTATCAGACCAAAACCTAAATCGTCCTGTAAAAACAGTAAGGCCAATCGCTCCCTTGATCAAAACATAGAGCACGTTACTCCTCCAAATGGCAGTGATAACGTCTATGCAATTGTTGATAAAAGTAGTAACAATGTTCCTACAGCTAATGTAGGTAAAGGGGAGGGAACATGTCACTCTGATCAAACCTACGCTGTTGTGGACAAAGCACGGAAACGTAAATCTAGTTCGGATGAAACAAAAAAAAGAAGTTCGAAATAAATTCTGGCAACAGGGTTTAGGCTATCTGATATTTTTTTCAGGAATGATATAACATATCTTAGTTAGATCTGAGTATCTATGCTTTGGTTTCCTAAAGTTCATAACATTAACTTCGCATGTAAGATTAGTCTGTTCCTTTCTGTATAAGTGACATTCCCAAACATAATTAAGAAAAGTGGTATTTGTTTTTCAAAATAACAGAGTGGAGTGAAAAAAAACCGATGCTAAAATGTTAATATTGGTGCAATCACTGCTTAAGCTTCTTTGATAATATTAAATATCCTTACACATACTGCATAAATTATATAGCATATACTGTAAATAATAGGAAGATGAAACTGACCGTCAATTTATGTTAGACGTGGCTCTAAATGAACTAGAAATACTGAACAATTATATAGTTTAGCGTGCACAATGCATTACTGGAATAACCATGATCGGGTACCTTCAAAGACAAAAGAATGGAATGCGAAATAATTTAAGTCTTCTAGATTCAAGAAATACATAGGATATTGAAATACAAGCATATACATGATTAATCTTTTAGCTATGAAATAATGTAATATGTATATGTAGACCTACTTGTGGGTAATAATTTTTTATAGTTATGGAGAGAGAGAGAGAGAGAGAGAGATTTTTGAAACAAATAATGTTACAGATGAATTTGGCCTTAACCTGGCTGAAAGGTCGCACAACCCATTTATCTGGTAAGTATGGATAGATTTAAAATTCTGCCAGACTACCAAGTTCAAGATCTTCCTAGAAGACCATATCTCATTCAGAAAAAAAATAATATTGTCATTTCTTAAGTTTGAAATCTTTGTATGCTAAATGGGGTTCATGTTGTTCACTTTACCCTATTATGTTCTTAATTCTGTCCTTTAATGTCTGCTGCGCTATCCACACGAAATCATGTTCGGTTCCTCTTTATCCGCAATTGTTCATTGGACAGCTCGTGTCTTTAGTTGTATTTGCTTACGCATATTAGTGTAAACACGATTTGACTGTATAAGTAGCAATGCGAGTGTCGTACAAGATGCAGAAACCGCTTACCCTTCGTTATCACTTGGGTTCAATCTGGTTTTTATTTGGATTGTCCATTCTTGATTGCATCTTCGTGTTTCCCTAACTGTTATATTAAGACCTAACCAGACCAGTTTTGGAAAATGAACCACCCATATGTTCTGTCCACTTTTCGGCTTAGATGAAGGTCACAAATAATTTGTCAAAGACGTTGATATTTAATTAAGTGCACACGAAACGTTTCTGACATAACCTTAATCAATTACGCTGCAAATAAAAAGAAGCGGAAAGCGAAATAATCTATAAATAAAGTCACCGAAAGCAAAAAAAGATGTAATTACCTATACATTGTTTTGGTTTTTTTTTGGTATTTCAAAATATGTAATTAGCAAGAGGTTTACAATTAATTGATATCTTATTTATTTGGCCTAAGTCCTATACGTGTGATCTGTTCAGTTACCGGTTTTTTCAGTAAGGTAGATAAATCTACTCACTACCTTATTCCTATTGGTTTTATTCTTACTATTGTTCTTTACACTTTAAAAGCCAGTGTTTTATACACTGTGATCATTATTTTGATTTAATTTGATGCGTGTAAAGTAGAACACGTTTGTTAAGAAAATACCCACCCACCCGCGGTACCTACAAATTTTAGTAAATTTATTAAAACCACAAGCAATATATAGTATATGTATATATTATTAAATTGATGGACAATGATAGTATAATAGTGACCAGCAATTAACATTGAATTTCATGGACAGTTATAATTAATGTGATAATGGTGGACAGTTAATAGCCAAAAATGATATTTATTTTTGTATTTTTATTTATTGTGATATAATAATATATATATATATATATAAATGGCAATACACATATTCTCTTTTGCTTGTATTCTTGTAGCCATAATTGCTAATTAGTTACAATAATAATATCTTAATGTAGGAACTGTATATTTTAATAATAACTATAACTAAAAAACAAAGTGTGACTAAAATGAATCAGAGTTTACAACAATACAGAACAGACATTTTAAAACACTAACAACGTTAAATAATATATAATGCGTATTCGGCAATCTAGATGATAATTTGAAAATAATAAAGCTAATATATACAAAGTATGATGGTTAGTAAAATGATATACTTACATATCGAGAATAATATTATGTGTCCATCTGAAAACTATTATCTATGTGATGGTATGATGCCATTAATTATATGTTTATTATATTTTTCTATGATCTAATTAGGCTCTTCTTTTAGTGGAAATATTTTAGTTTGTTTTGTTTTAGTTTTATATAATTTACATCTAATTAGAGCATGATTCGTACATGAAGTGTTGTCATTATTTCTCAAAACGACTTATTTACACTGCGAGAGCAAATATATCATGCATTCCTTATTTCAAATAAAGAATAATAGAGGTGTGGTTCCTGTTATTTTACCGGCAATAATGTTACCCATTGACACTAAATTATATAGCCTGTCTGAAAACACGTATAGAACAAAGCTGTTATTGGGGGTTGTGATCAACATAGCATATTGTGTCTGCCTCATAGTATTTATTGTACAATAGAAGTATATAAATATTTGGTATGCCTTATTTCACAAATATATACAAAAATGTTAAATATTAAAGTGCGAACCAGCGGCCGTAAAATCTTTAGTTTTCTGTGTAGTGCTTCCTAGATCACTGTTTGTCATTGTAGTGTCCGTCCTGCCATTTACGGGTTTTGACTACCCCTTTGGTGTCTTCAAACTGTTCTTTAGGAGAGATAGACAACACAACGACCAAATGAAAAAGGGACAAGAAGACGAAAATGGTTGATAAAACAATAAACAGAAAACAAAGACTTGAACAATAAATCTTTTGTATTCCTATTTGTTTTAACGATAACAACATTCTGATTAATGTAAATCGATTTGTAAGTAACTGCTACTGTACAGAAAGCAATAATGCAGGAGAGGGATGACATGAAAGACAACAAATATCACACTGTCGGAACAGTTCCAAAATCCATTAGAAAAATCTCACAAAGACAATCGATACAGCAAGTACACATATATATGACCGCTCGATTTTCTAGCTTGAAACAGGGATCATAATAACATGTGGAGGCGTCAAACTAGTGTTGTAGGCCCAAACTTCCCCTCGTAGTGAAATGATGCTGTCATGCAAGTGTTCTCACATATTGGTTAAATGTAAATCCTCACAAATAACCAGGCGAAGAAAGTTGTTATAGAGAGCGTTTTAATCTTGAAAATTAGACATACTATATTAAATCGTCGTGACACATAATTTGCCATATGCATGGTTGTAGCCACGTTATAGCAATCCGAACGCTTCATTGATCATTAAAATATTAAATGGTATACAAGGCTATCATAAGACATATTAAAGTGGATGCACTCAGGATTATTTCCCTTGTCATACAAAAGTGGCTTATTGTAATGTGAACTAGACTTCCTTGTTAATGTATTCATTAAAAACAATGAAGATAATATCTATACTTATACAACAAGTTAAAGAAAAATACTACTGTCAGATGGGTATGTGTGATTTTTCATGTGATTGTGTGTACATGTTTAGAACTATACTTTAAAAATACTTGTGTTCATGATTTCATACAGTGTTTATTTTACATGACAAATATATGTTTATATGCCCAGAAATATTACATTACCATTAGAGACAACCGAAGGAGCAATTAGAAATGGACGATTCAGAGACACTGACAACATTAGGTACACAAGATACAGGACGAACAATGATCGACATTACATTACACAGAAAACACCCCTACAATCCAGATGATAATTCAGGTGATACGAAAGAGAAAACAGTCCCTGCTCAACTAGCGGTACCCGTCGTGTCTCTATCAAACAACACGAATATCATTTGCTAAGAGAATCGTAATAACTGCAAAAGGAAATAATCAGAAAAAAAAACAGATAAAGCAAAACCTAGGAATACAATAAACGGGAATAAAGACGAACAAACCGATCATTGTAGCGGACATGACACCATGGGACTGAAAACATGAAATTTGTCATTGGACAAACTGGTGAATATCGGACCCATCACACAACCTAGCGTTGGGGACAACTTACGTTTGTTTTTGGTTTGGTTTATCGCCATTTTCAACAATATTTCGTTTTTTTTTTACTGCGGTCAGTTTTATTGGTGTAGGAAGTCGGAGTACTCGGAGAAAACAACCGACATACCGCAAGTCACTGACAAACTTGTAAAGCATGTGCAACTTCAACGGACATACACGTAGCTGTAATTGAAGTATTTACAAAATAATGCACTTTCTTTCTTACTTCTTGTAAATAATAAAAATGTTTATATATTAATCATTTAAGTCCAGCACTGATATCTACGTTAACAAATTAGTTACTTAATAATAAAGAATGCATACCACGATGTCGTTATAGGTGTAATACCACTAATTAACTTCTTTTACATTTTCTACTAAATTTGTGTTTTTTCGAGCCTACCTGGCCATTTTATCTTAAGCTTAACCTTTCGAAGACCATATATTTTCTGAAACGTACAAGATTCCTCTACGTTCTGTCAAAATGTCAGGGCATGTTTAAAATCTTGCAGTGAAATGCCAGGCTACGGAAAACACCTATTCTAAAAATAGCTCGGTTATCCCCCAGTATTTAAAGGTCATGCATCAAATCCTCCATAGATGTATTGAAACACTACTAAATCCATCAAATTTAGGCTCAAAACAATCCCTATATATTTTACTTCAATTATCAATTTTAATTATTCGATTTCATTCAGTAGTTTTCACAATACTACAAAGTGAAAGGAACTTTTTCTTTAAAAGGGACTACTTTCGTATATGTTCAAAACTCTGATTGGTGAATTAGTGGTTACACACCTGATATGTCGTTCTTCATCCTTAATAGTAGGAAAAGGACAAAATCATCTAACACCCTTATATTACAATATTAAAAGCTGTTATTGTGAATACAACACAGAAACGTAGTACCAGTTAATTCTACCAATTCAGGCACCCACCCCCCCCCCCCCCCTCCAGGGTATGATTACCACTTGTAGCATGAATGTATTATTTTCCTTTGATCTGTTTTCATGGTTTATATACCAGAATGTAAGTAACAGCTAAGAACTATGAAATAATACACGCAAATACGATATATTGCACACTTTATATCTGGGCTGTTGTTTGATTACTTTCAGAGAGCCGTGTAATAAGTAACGACTTAGATGTGATATTGCATGGACTCATGTTATATAACATTTATACCACGAATTTCCGATTTAACCGGTAGTGTATATATTACTTCTACATGTAATATGTAATAGGTTTACTTTACTAAATATGGTACTGCTTTGACAAATGTTTTACCTATTTTGTTCCTGTATTTAAATACTGTTATAGTGACAGCCGGAGCCTTTGAACCGTAATGAGAGCGGGCGGTTTGGCGCTTTAAAATCTGATTCAACCCACCATTTCTTTAGAAATGCCTGAACCAAGTCAGGGTCATTACGGCTTTCACAGTTTTCAGATCGTTGACTGATTTTATCTGTTTATATAATTATGAGTTTTGACTTTCCCTTTGTAAGATTGTTCGGAGTTCGGTAATTTTGTTATTACCCTTATTTATTGTATGGGTATTGATTTGCACCAGTGAATAACAGTAAGCAAATATTTAACGTACATTGTGTATCGCCGTGGAGTCATTCAACTGTTTAAAGACATTTAATTTGTATTTGCTAGCCAACTTATAGTATGCATTGCTTGTTGGTCCTGATCAACTTCCGGGTTGTCACGCGAGACAACATAAAACGTAGAACATGATATTTCTGATATACACGATTCTTCAACTGAATAAAGGTAAGACGATTTGTTACATAATTACAACTGTCCTCATAATTCGTAAAACATTAATGTCTACTCAGTAGAGGCTAAAGCGGATATACATTTTCATTCGATGGTATCAATTTAAATATGTTATTTCTTAAACAAGAACTTCCTCGATAAAGGTCGACAAAATCGCAAACCGTTAGTAATATTACTCACTCTTCTGTACTATGTCGGGGTCATTACGGTTTTCACAGTTTTCCGGTTGTTGACTTATTCTGTCTGTTTATATGCTTATGAGTTTTGACTTTCCCTTTGTAAGATTGTTCGGAGATCGCTAATTTTGTTATTATCCTTATTTGTTAAGCTTCAAAAACTAAAACATTAAAATACAAACGTAGATACTTAATTTGCTGTGAACGACCCATGTGAGATACATACTCAATGGCAAACAATACAAAAGTCGCATGACTTATGTCGTCGGTAGCAGGAAAGCCAAACGTCAGCCACCGAAACTGATGGTGATATTGGTCGTAATTTGAAAAATGCAGGGCAATATGGTTAAAGGGATCATCCTTACACATCCTTATACCTAAATATGCACTGCCCACATACTATTCTGAAATGATTAGGGAGTAGAATAACATATTTATGCTCATTATTGAAGACCCTACAGTGACTGTAAAAGTAAGAACATATAATGTAACAAACAGCAGTAAAGGCCGTGGTACTCATAGTTTCATTCTTAATAGACATGTGATTTGATTGCTGAACAATACGTTGGATAGAGCCTTCAGCTAAAAGTGATGATTACCAAATAATATTAATGCAAACGTTGATATCACATTCATGTGCACGCGAAGCTTTTCATGAATAACCTTCATCAGGTGCGATTGGAATGGCAAATAAGAATCTAGAATAATGGCCTATAATAAACAGAACCTACTTGGCTATTAGTCACTTATTTACAGTCTGTTACTGATCTTTGAACTCATCGTGTTTATGTCATTTTAGTTTCTGTGAAAATGGTCTTTTGGGCTTAAGCGATATCATACACGTTCTTTGCTCATTATTTTGCTTTGCCGTCTAACACAACGGGCTGGAATCCCATTAATCGATATCATGCCACCACATTTCTATATCTGTCCCTCACACCAGATTTCGCTTAGTCGCTGTCCTACTTGTTTCTGTATTGAGCAGGTTGAGGTTTGTCAACGGAATAGTTCGTGTTGTTGTTAGCTATTTTGTCATTCGTTACTGTTTAGCTGTATATTCTCAGTATTACTTTATTTTGTGTTTTCATTTATAGGTATAGCAACAGTGGTTCCAGATCCCTGCCCGTATGGTATTTGAAACAGTGGCATAGGTAAATACAAATTTAACCAATCCATTCTTTCTTTAAAAGTGTTTATGTCATTTTGAATACAGAAAACGGAGCATGTAATATGCATGACTACCCGATAATACAAATTGAAAAGTGAAATATGTTGTAAAAGACTATAGAAATGATGAATATGAAGCGGGTTGGCTTTCTAGTAGTTGCTATTAAATTGTTACATGTCAAGACAATGTACATTCTAATTTGAATTAGATATTTGTGAGATAGTTTATATGTTTCTTTATCCGATGATCTATCATGCACTTACATTTAACAACAAATTGTATTCGGTCACCTCGGATTAAGAGGGAATCTTAAATGGAACTTTCTAATTCTTGATTCTTAATTCCTGATTCTACGTCCTTAATTCTTAGCCCATACGTACTGTAGACTTACGTAGGAAACTTTTCATTTACTAAGTTTCTACACAGGAGTCAGCATTTGTTCCACAGGTAGGGTGGTCAAGCCAAAAATTTAAATGCTAATAAATCATCCAATTATAGTTTAGTATGACAGTACATACAAAATGGGAAATTTTGGTACACAAATTATTAAAATCGGTTGAGCTGTTCAAAAGTTATGGCCTTTTCGGTGAGCCAAAAGTGGTCGATTTTCTGTTTTTTTGGAAAAATGTTAAAAAAATGGCATTTTTGGACCAAAATATATTATTTTCACTACCTAATAGGTTATCATGCGTTCTTCTATAGTAATGTATCCTCCTTATGCTTCAAAAAGATGTATTATACACACCTGTAGGTGTTATATGAAAAAAATGTCACAGAATTTAAAACATTGAAAATAGCCTTTGGACTTAGTTTTTTTAATTTATGTGTCAGCCGTCTGCTTGTTCAAACTACTAGGTTTGTGGTCAAATATCTTCAATAACCTTTAACTTGCAAGGCTGAAACTTGCAGCACTGTCCACAAAGTGCCCAGTCTCTAGGTAAAAATATCAAGAATATCATTTATTCAATTACTATATATATTTTTTTAATATTATTTCCTTTGCGCAGGCCTCCACAATTTTAACGTCAAATTTTATTCGGAAAATCAAGTTTTTGGTCATAAAAAATCTGAAAAAAGTACTAGAATTTTTCTGAATACTGATTTTGGTAAGGAAAAGAACCCTCTAACAGGGAACACCTATATTTATCAGCAAAAAAAATTCTCAAAGTCTGTAGCGCCAGAATCATAAACTCCGCAGCTTATTATTTTGAGTTCTGTAAAGTGTAAAAATAAGTTATTTTAGGGAATTAATTATATTTTTTATGTTCCAATTGATATTTTATGGTAAACAACCTCAATATCCATACACCAATGAAGTTATTATTACAGTTTGTGTAAAAACTGCCATTTTTTTCCATTGAAAAGGTCAATTTTCTTTGTTCAATCAAAATTTCAGATAATTCCCGAAATTGATACAATTTCAATAATTGTCGAATATTATAATATTAAATGTTCAAGTGTTTGGTATTATTTTGATCCTATAACTGTATACTACAAGGGGAAAACTATCAGCAACCCCAATTCTGACACTGGTATGAACTATGTCCTGGTTCATTAGCACTCTACCTGGAAATTTAGTAAAAATAATATTTCAATTATGGCCCCGTATTCCATGAAAAGTCTTATTTGGATTATCAGATATGTTCTCTGTACAATTTATAAGCCAGCCTTGAAGTTATGTTATCTTTTAAACATTTAATTAGCACATTTTATACATTATTTTCATTTTTTTGTCTGGGAAAAACCTCAAATTTGACAATTTTAGCTGATTTAAGCGAACAGTTCATGCGATTAGAAAGTCCCAAATTTTCAAAGTTATCATTTTTATTGTCACAAATCAATAAACTGTTATCTTCTACTATTATTTATAATCTTAATTAATAACAGTCTTCAATGTCACTCTCTTTTCCTTTATATACTATAATTTTACATTTGACGACTACAAATAGTGCTGTGTCCCAGTTCATGACCAACTTATTCCAAATGAAATCTTTGTGAATTCTTTAAATTGTGTGTTTTGTGATCCTATGCATATTTGATTAACTGAATCATAATCAACAGCATCAACTTTCAGAAGTGTCATTTTAATGATTTAAAACTCTTAATGATCTACTGAGATGTCACGATCACACCTGTAAAATAAAAATAAAAATAAACATTTAAAATATGTTATACAGAATAAAAATAAAGAACTAAAAATAATTTATCTTTTCCAGAAATAGTTTATCATACATGTACAAATGAAAAAAGCTTTAATACAATGCACTCTTCGACTAAAAATTATCTTTATGCATATATGCTTGGTGGCAAATAGATTCTATATGAAAAATAGCATTATTCCAGAAATGTTTGCTGCATGCATCATAAATGTTCTGTCATATCAAACAAGTTTGCACACAGTAATGGTGTAATGAAAAAAATGTAACTAATTAAACTTAGCATATCACATGCACTGCCACTGATTACAATGTATATAGCCAGAATGTTAATACATTCACATACTGTAATGTATGCATTAAGCATATATTTCATAAAGCTTCCCTAATAGCACTGAAACATAATAATTATGTTTTATAACAATTTAAATAAATTGTTTCAAAAATGTTGCATGGAAATTCATGTTACTATTTAAAAACAATTGTCCTATGTATTGCTACAATATACACTAGGAACTTAATGAGATATGCATAAAAAGTTTTCATGTAGACAAATTTCATTTAAAACCAAAAAATATAAAAAATCTTGAACATTTCACAAAAGTATCAAAGAATACCGGGACAATTCCTTTATATAGATGTATTAATAAATCCCGATAAATTCCGAACAGCCATGATTACGTCACCAAAGGTATGCTTGGATAAAGTTATTTATAGATTGGGAGAATTTGACAACTGTATATTGATGCTTGCCGTTTTCGCCATTTTGCGAGTAAAATAATAAAATCGTGAATTAAATCCCATCTCTTTTTCATTTATCGAAACAAAGATATATATTTATTCAGTTCGTGTAAAGTTTCTGTGCGATTTTTGTGCATCTTTTGTTTTCAAAATTAACCCCCATTTGATCCGGTTGAAAACGATATTTCTTTTGAGAATAAAACTATATTTTAGAAGAAGTTTTGTTACTTACCGTGCATGATTGACCTCCGTGGTCTGAATACATCAATGCTAGATAATTAGTGTATCAATTGGTAGAACAATACGTCGGTAAATTCTATTTTTCTTTGGTACAACTCTGAAATTGTGCTGGCCACAATGGCGGAAGACATATATCCCGGACATGCGCCACACAACGTCCGATAACTCTTCCCGCTCAACTCTGATTGCAAAGTCAGAAAATATGGACCGAACATCCAATGATTTCCGGAAGCTATTACTGCTTATCCATTGAAACCTTGGCGACATATCTTTAGAGGAAGGTCCAGTTTATTGATATTTGACCCCCAATATTTTTCGGAAGTGTGGTAAGCGAGTTTAAAAACACTGATTTGTAAACTTTTATATTTTACGTTACGATTTCGATTGTTTTTAATTTTTGGCGGTCGGATTGGTAAAATTGAAGACTTTCTGCAAATTTTAAGCCGTGCATGAAGAATATTGGTCCAGGGATAGCTCCCGGAATTATTTTTGAAAATGGGCTGTTCGTTGACACATAAATCAAGATGACGTCCGATTTTCTCGAAACGACTTCACTTTGGACGTTCAGTAGTAGTACCCAATCATATTTTTAATGCTTATAACTACCAAATTAATAAAGATCTAGTTTTCAAGTTTTATCTGATATATTTTTTATCACGAAATAATACATTTTTAGGTGTTTTTCTAATGAAATGATAAAGGTGAAAATTCGGGTTTTTCTACTCTGACAGAAAATAATAACGCTATCGACGACTACGTTTGTCCTCCCTACCACAGGGACACCAAAGTCACAAACTAATATATATTAAGAAAAAGATTAGACCTAGTAGTAATGATATTATACATTTTTATAGAGTCAATTTAACTTATGTTGTACAATACCTCAACGTTATCATATAGCGATAGTTGGATTACATAGCAAATCATACAGGCCAATCACCAATACGACGTGGGTTCGCGCCCGGCTTTGTATATTACAAAAAGGTGCACTCGACTCGCAGTAGCAAGTGATAAAGTTTATCAGTTGCTTGCCCATGGTCGATGGTTCTCTCCGGGTACTTCGGCTTCTTCCACATGCCATAATTAATGCAATAGTTATATCATTATCTTTTTTAATTACTTTCTTACAGTGGCTGATATGTGTAAGTCAAGCTCTGCAACAGAAGAAACAAGTTCTGAAGGTTACAAAGTAGACAGTGTTGTATTACGTATAATGACACAACATGATGACTGCATATGTCGGGTAACGTTGGACAATCAAATCGAAAACCAGGTAGTTGTAGGTTTGAGGAAATTTGAAGGTTTTCAATCATCAGCACCAGTGGAAGCTGATTGTGGACTTGCAGTTGACATAAATCATATACCTGATATGTCTACAGGAAATGTAATAGCTCATATTGAATGTCTTGTGAACGGTACACGTCGTCATAAACCACTGTTTCAAAAGAGTTATCTGCCATTTAGATCTAGGATAATTAATGGAGACTTTATCAGAGGTTTCTGTATACGGATAATACGAGGTAAGGCATCATTACAAATTGTGAATTTGAAAACAAATCATAAACCAATAATTTTCGTTCTCCAGCCACTAACTATTAATAATACCTCGCATAGCTTGACAAAATATCGAATAATCTATTCGAGTTTACCTCTTAAAGGGCATAGTCCTTATTATATAAGTACATGAAGAAACAAATCATACACCATCAGAAATCCCCAATCCCAAACGCGATAAGATGTCTATCCGCACAAAAGATGGTCTATTATGTGAAATGTTTGGTAAAGTACATGTTTATTTTCTAACTAACGCATTTAAACAATCGAATCAGAATGATGAGTTTGCCTAAATAAATGCATAAGTATATATATATATTTGAAACAAAATATAAAATGATTGGCATTTATGTTGTACCATGGTATAATCCCCGTCCATTTGCATTTGGATTCAACAAAGCGTTAATGCCTGGTTAATTGAACTTTGTACACTATCAGTTTCAGATAATAGATCATGGTTTTCTACAAGCACATTTTAAAGCTAAACATTCTCCCAAAAACACCAAAGGAAATAATGTAATGTATATAAATACACGTTAGAGAAAAGCTAAAGGGCATTCAGGACTGGACATTCCAGATATATATATATATATAAGTATATATGTACCATCTACACACGCTTATACACATGTCTTACGCCTATCCCTAGATTTGCCTTACGAGACAAGGTAACACTACGACTATTGAAGCTCCTTTTTTAGGGAGTGGATGTAGTCGAGTGGTCTAGGGCGCTGGACGTAAGGCTAAGCGAATGGTGCTGCAGTGTAACAATGTTGTGGGTTCAAATCCCGTCGAGGGAAGAACAAAAATTTGAAAGCTCTAAAATCTAATTCTAACACTGTTTGGTTTAATTTTCAGACGTATATAATATTTAGTATTAACCTAGTATCCTTTAAAGTAACATTGAGATCCAGTGGGACAGATATATTGTATGGTTGTCACTTGCTTCTAGACGTTTGTATAATATACTTTATTTCCTGTGACTGTATAATGAATAATTCTTCATTATCCTATCCAATATATTAAAAATTGCTGAGTTAGATTGCTGTCAAATTATAATATTAAGTATATATGTACCATCTACACACGCTTATACACATGTCTTACGCCTATCCCTAGATTTGCCTTACGAGACAAGGTAACACTACGACTATTGAAGCTCCCTTTTAAGGGAGTGGATGTAGTCGAGTGGTCTAGGGCGCTGGACGTAAGGCTAAGCGAATGGTGCTGCAGTGTAACAATGGTGTGGGTTCAAATCCCGCCGAGTGAAGAACAAAAATTTGACAGCTCTAAAATCTAATTCTAACACTGTTTGGTTTAATTTTCAGACGTATATAATATTTAGTATTAACCTAGTATCCTTTAAAGTAACTTTGAGATCCAGTGGGACAGATATATTGTATGGTTGTCACTTGCTTCTAGACGTTTGTATAATATACTTTATTTCCTGTGACTGTATAATGAATAATTCTTCATTATCCTATCCAATATATTAAAGATTGCTGAGTTAGATTGCTGTCAAATTATAATATTAAGTATATATGTACCATCTACACACGCTTATACACATGTCTTACGCCTATCCCTAGATTTGCCTTACGAGACAAGGTAACACTACGACTATTGAAGCTCCTTTTTTAGGGAGTGGATGTAGTCGAGTGGTCTAGGGCGCTGGACGTAAGGCTAAGCGAATGGTGCTGCAGTGTAACAATGGTGTGGGTTCAAATCCCGTCGAGGGAAGAACAAAAATTTGACAGCTCTAAAATCTAATTCTAACACTGTTTGGTTTAATTTTCAGACGTATATATATATATATATATATATATAACTGACTTTAGCAAATCTTTAACGTTCTCGGATACCAACAATATAAATGAACGTCTGCAAGATATCTACAAAATTCAAAGCCTAATGTTGTGACAGAAACAACGTAAGAAATTATTTAGGGATGGTATCAACCCGAACAAATATATACCATCAGAATCATCTGTCACTTCTGGGGAAACGACAAGGCGGAAGCAAAGATTTTCAAGCCACAAAGAAATGAATAGAGACCAAAATGACACAGTCGTCAATTTGTCATCAAAAGATCTAAAACCTGATGAAATTCGTATACTCTCTAAGGGACTTAATTTATGTCCCACCCCTAGCAAAATCAATGAGCAGCAACTATCAGTTGACCTCGAAAAATTTGCTAGACCTCTTCGAATTAAAGAGTATTTCTTGGCCAAAGAGAGACTTTCCTGTAGATGGGTCGTCCGATTCGGAAGATGATAATGAGATCCCCCTTCCTAGGTATAAGAAAAAAAACGTTCATTGAATACAAAACCCAGCAAAAATACAACTTGAGAATCCTTTACTGATTTAGTAACAAATGATGTCCAGACAGCAGCTAGCACGAACATAACAACCCATAACAACCTCACTCCAGCAGAAAAGGATGCGATCCAAGAATTAAAGGAAAGGGATGGCATTGCCATAAAGCCAGCAGACAAGGGTAGCGCAGTTGTTGTTCGGGACAAAGTAGATTATTTAGAGTAGGCAAACAAACAACTCACGGATGAAAGATTTTACAAAAATCTGGACTCTGACCCCACGGAAGAATTCAGCACTAAAATAACACAGGAGCTAAAAATTATGAAAGAAAATAGTCATATCGAGAAGAACACTTTCGATTATTTCAAACCAGACAAACCCAAAGGCGGACGTTTCTATTTATTACCTAAAACTCATAAAGTCAACAACCCCGGGAGACCCATTGTTTCAGCAAATGGGCACCCCACAGAAAAAACCATCAAATTCGTCGACTTCATGTATTAGCGCTACCCTCACATTTGAAAGACACCACTGATTATCTTCAAAACTTCCTTCGGGGACCATTCTCCATTCTTGTTTCGATGGACGTTACGTCATTATACACTAGCATCCCACATAATGACGGTATCGAAACATGTCGAGAGGCCTGGGACCAAAGAGCCGTTAAAGAACCACCAACGGAATGTCTTGTCCAGTTGCTCACATTGGTACTGAAGTATAACAACTTTACATTTAATGGAGAGCATTGTTTACAAATTAACGGAACCGCTATGGGAACAAAGATGGCACCTTCATACGCCAACATCTTCATGGAGAAGCTTGAAAAACTAATCATACAATCTGCACCCTACAAGCCAATTTCCTTGTTTCGTTTCATAGACGACGTTGACATGAGGTGGACCGCGTCGGAAGAAAACCTCAATCGTTTCTTTGACCCTTCCAAAAATGTTCACCCCACTATAAATTCACTCATGAAACATCCAGAAATAACATCTCCTTTCTGGATACTAACACTACCTGTGAAAATGGTATTATGTCAACTGACATATACAAGAAACCGACAGATACACATCAGTACCTTTCCCCACAGAGTTGTCATCCTAAACATTTCACCAAACGTATTCCGTACAGCCAAGCTCTCCGAATCAAGCGCATCTGCTCCAATGAACAAACTACAAAAAACGGCTTGGGGAACTGAAATATCATCTGAAAAAGAGGGGTTACAACAATGCGAGCATTAACCATTGTTTTGGCAAAGCAAGTGGTATTGACAGAAAAGACCTCATCCAATATAAAGAAAAGAAGACGAACAACAGAGTGCCATTTGTCATCACATACCATCCTGCGCTCAGTAATTTATCCAAGATCGTTCGTAAGCACTGGACAACCATACAAAAACACCCATAATTGTGCAAAATCTTCAAAGAACCACCCGTCTTGGCTTTCAGGAAACCCAAAAGTTTGAAAGATATCTTGGTGAGAGCTGACATCTCCCCTCGTTCTGCCAACAATGGTCAGTGCCAAAAATGTGATTCGAGACGATGTATGACGTGCACAAACATCCAATGCACACACAAATTCAGCAGCACACATACAGGAGAAGAATTCATCATATACTGCAATGCCAACTGCAAGACGGAAAATATTATCTACCTCCTGGAATGTGCAATTTGTGGCCTTCAATATATAGGAGAAACTAAACAACAACTTAGTAAACGCTTGAATGGCCACATAAGCGATTGCAAATCTGACCTTCCACTCAGCAGACATCTCAGATCGACGGGCCACCATGATTCTTTCGGGAAACTGAAGGTCACCATTATTGTCCATAAACCCAAGTGGGGTGATAAAAGCATACAGGAAAGGGAAAGCTTCTGGATTAGAAAATTTAAGACCTTATCACCGAATGGAATCAATGAGAAAAAATAATATCCTCTCTAGACTCCTTTTTCAGTTGGTCTCCTCCATTCGGATTAGGACATACAGTTTGCTCAATTGGCCCAAAGTATATATCCCACATTCTGGTAGGCCGTTTTTTTAATAAGTTTGAATATCATACTATTTTCAAAAATATTTTTGACAGTGCTATTTGATACATTAACCAATAATATCTCATTTTTATTTGTATTTCTAATTAAACATTTATTCAAATGTGTAGCGCTATTGTGTATTTATATTATTGTTATTGTACTTTTATTTATTTATATGTGGGATTTTAATTCTTTGATCTATGTATTTTTATATGAGTAACATCTGGTTCTTTTGTCCCGCACATTGACTGTCACAAACTTTCTTTGAAATTGTAAACTCGCCATATTGGTTCGACATTTTATTCAATTAGACATTGATAAAGTCCCTCGGTGGGACGAAAATTATGTCATTCTACAAAGTGTTTAATTCTTTATCACTTTGTTTTGTGTACTTGATGTTGGTTTACAAACCATTTTAGACGTTTATAATTTATTTTACCTGTATAGTATCGTTATACGTTATACCGTAACGATCCAACACCCCGTAAGATTGATCGTTGATTGTTTATTCAGACGTTGTATATATGTTTCTATAATTATTGTTCAATTTTCACACTTCTCAACCCGTGTGAGAAGAAATCGATAATCAACGTGTGGATCACTTTGTTCTCAGTCGTTGATTGGTCAATTACGCAATTATGTCTCAACCCGTGGGTGAGAAAAAAATTTCACGCTATTTTTCCCGTAAAAATGTTACGTTTCGCAAAATGTCATTGTGTCAATAAAATCGTTTAATTAACCGTAACTAACCGTAATTAACCGTACCGTCATCATGATCCCCTCATCTGGAATCTTGTCCCTTCTCCATCATTGCTTCAAAAACATTCCTTAACGGGTGTGACGTCAATTGAAGTATACGTCAGTGACTTCAATTGAAGCATAGGTCAGTGACGTCATTTGAACGTCGATTTGAGAAAGTAAAAACGGCCATATATTTTGTTAAATTAGTGAGAAAAAGAATCAAACAAATTTTTAGTGGTTTATTAGAGAAACAATCTCTAACATTGTTTCCCTTTTATTACGATAATTTCTCAAATCTCGATAGTTAAAGTTTTACATTTTAAAGTTCTCGGTAAACCTCGAACTTTAACATGTGAAAATTTAACTATCTTGATTTGAGAAATGATGGTAACAAACGGGAAGCAATGTTAGAGACTATATATATATTCCATCGTTCATATAATAGGAATGATAAAATATTTTGTTACAGATGCATTTTAGCACAAACAATTGCCTTAATTACTGGACATTTTAAGTGTGTATACGTGTTGTTTATTGACGAGAGAAACATTTGACATACATCGCTATTTATTCATGATATCAGCTACATGTATGTATTCATATTTGACTTATTATAATGACCTAGCTAATATGTGTCTCTTCATTGTTATAGCTATGAGATGTATAACATTACTATCAATATTTTTTCAGTTTCAATGTTGGATGAAACTCATGGATGTGTCAAAAGTCACTAACAAACTTATCACATACACCTTGCCACGGGCCCGAATGGAACTCAGTTTCAGTGATTTTAGGCGATGACATCATATATATATTGTCAATCAAAATTCCATATGATTACTGTCATGGCATCGCCTGAAATAACTCTGGAATATATTTATATATTTAAATTTACATAATGAGCAGTCAAAAAAGCAAAAGAAACAGATTGTTGCTCTTTGTAAGCTTGAAAATATAAAACATAAAAACAGTATTTTCACTTATATTCAACGCATGACCAATATTTCCGATATCAAAAGTGACCATTCACAAGTGTTACGAATTGACTGTGATGCTCCGATGACAACAAAACAGACAACCAAAAAGATAACAACATCTGATGCACCGCAAAGTTCCCCACAAACGCCTGTTTCGGAGAAATTAACCACAATCAGCTCAAACATAGATACTACAACTACTGATACAACGGAGAAATCAACCACAATCAGCTCAAACATAGATACTACAACTAATGTTACAACGACAAATGTTAAACATCAAACGATAACTACAACTACAGACACAGCAGGTAAAAGTCTAGTTACAAGTGCACTAAGTCATGACATGTTAAAGCTAAAGATACACATACATGAACTATTTAAAGATAATTTTAGATTGGAATTTCCAAAGCTTAATAAGTGAATTGTAAATTTAAAAGGAACAAACCTTCTTAAGAACTACATATATATTGTGCAAACTGTGGTCAGATTTCTTAATCAAGGTCAGCTTCAGTTGTTTGTAGGAGGTCTCATGTCTTATTTACGTTATTTGTGCTTGCTTGCGTATAGCGGTATTCATCACATATTGTGTTGTGTTGTTTGATGTGCTCCATTCTTGATGTTGCCAGTTTCTGTGGATTGTCTATTTTTGATTGTCCCTTCTGTTTTCTCTAACGTTTATTTTCTACTCTTTGACATGGTTGATGTACCTTGGTAATTAATCTTAAAATTACATATTTTGGTCGTTTTATTCTTTTGTTTGGTAGTTTATTGATCTTCGATGGCCTTTTTCTACTTGTGCCAATATTTTTTATAATATATTTATGGACCGCATCAATGAGACAATTGACCATTATATAGTCGACTCTACATGTAATTTGTGGTATGCTAAGAGGCAATGCTATACTTAGTTTTGCAAGTGACAAGATGAAACATTTTAAGGTCTATCAATGGCTGATTGGACACTACATTTGCGGTTTGGGCAGTGATTGAGATATGTACAGATGACATAAGGGTAATAACAAAATTACCGAACACGGAGCAATCTTCCAAAAGGTCAACAAACAGAAAAAAATCATTTAACAACCAGAAAACTGGGAAACCCGCAATGGCCCTGACTTGGTACAGGCATTTCCAAAGAAATGGTGGGTTGAATCAGATTTTACAAACGACATAGGACACACATATTGAGGGTTGGGCCATAACAATTGGACTATAATTGTAAGGAAGGATATGGATGTAAATGCACCCGAAAGCCTATTCAACTTTCCACTTCGACACAACTTAAAGTAAAGGGACATCGCCATTATGTTTGTCATATTTCTCACAACCACAGTATGTTCATTAATAATTAGTACAACTCATACGTAAACTGAGTGTGAAGAAGCTCATATACCAAAGTTGAGTGGTTTTCTTTCCTTCTATCGATAAACGCTCCGTTTTAACATCTTTGTCGTTCTGATGATATTTAAAGAACGAATGAGGGTTATTTGACACTAATTTCGAAATGCGACTTCGTCCCATTGCGGACTCATGTGAACACAGGTGACCTTGGCTGATTATGGCTATCATGTTTAGGCTTTTTTGCTTTATTGTTTCCAAACATGTTTAATTTATTTGGCTTTCTAATATTGTGTTGCTGAGCGTGCTTGATGAAGGTTATTCCAGAAACGCGTCATGCACACCTAATTATATATCAAGGTTTTTATAATTGATTATTCTTACAGGGCTTGAACAAACACCATATATTGCAATTGGTGTTAGTTCTGGTGTAACCCTAATACTGCTGGTAGTCTTAGTTGTAATATGTCTAAGGTTTGTATAAATATCATGTACTTTTTATGTTTGATGCATTATCTGCAATTATTTCTGCATGACAATATTCTCAACAATAACAAAAAATGTCCAGTAAAGATATTATCTATACGTTGCAGTAGATATCTCGCGTATCCTTTCGCAAGCCAAATAATATGTATCACAATCAATAAGACAAAGGACCAAGTCGATTTGAAAACATCTACAAGAATGTTGAACACTTGAAAATCATGGACAGAAACAAAATGTCACAAAAGTGGTTTGTTGTAATATTGGCATACATTATACAAGAATAACGAGGTTGATTAGTAATGAATACAAAAAAACTTCTAGCTAGAAAACTCAAAAGAATAGACCACATTCACCCTAGTATATGTATGCGGATATAAGTCTCATAATGTGAAACATCAGTCTGCTCTTAAGTTATCACAATACTATATATATTGCATAATATCGGCATTTGAGGGCAATTGTCAATATGCGTTATATTCTTCAAGTAATAAGAATTTTAAATTGAAAGACGTTTTAAAACTTTAGTGATAATAGAAATATATTGGAATCGTACTACAACAAACACTGCAATCAATATATATATGTTCGAATAAGGTCAATATAGAGACCCACAAGGTAGTAATAGAAATAAGACCCAGTTTTTCCGCTATAGGGCATAGCTCCTCCAAAGTTGATGCTCCTTAGATACAATGATTTTGCTAAAAACATAGTTTAAGCTGTTTAGAATTATTGCTCTATGATAGGTTTAGCGTTAACATTATTTTCAGTATTACTTTCAAGTTCTATTTGTGCTTTGTTAATAGCAATAACGTTTCAGATGTCCTAGGGTGTCTGTGGTTTCATAAAACACTTATGTACTGGTTATTTGGACAATAGTCAGTATATTTCTTCTCGACATTAACTATTCCCCTATTATACCTGGTTGTGGTGTATACTAAAGAGCATTGTGGGATTTCATATTGCAAGTTGTATCACAGTATTTGTAAGAGTTTAATTTAAAACATCTGTTTTTCCTTTTTCATTAGAAGGAAATCAACACAAAAAGCAGGAACCAATGAATATGCAGATAACTCACATCAGCAAGACGAAAGTGACGATAAGCTACCAGATAATGTACTATACGTGCCAGCGGGAAAATTTGATATTACTGGTGGTAAATGCAGTACCGCTGATGTGGATACAGCAAGATCCTCCAATAAACGATTAAGCATGGAAGGCAATTACAGTACCGTTGATGAGGATATGCCGAAATCTTCCAACAAAAGATTAAGCATGGAAGGAGATTATAGTACCGTTGATGAGGATACACGAATATCCCTCAACGAAAGATTAAGTGTGGAAGGCAATTACAGTACCGTTGATGAGGATATGCCAAAAACCACCAAAAATAGAATAAGCATGGATGGAGATTACAGTATAGTTGAACTCGATGAACATTTGGATACAAACTGTAGTTATCCTGAGAATTCAGAACTAGAGCAAACAAAAGGGAAACAAAACCCAACTATCAAACCAAAACCTAAATCGTCCTGTAAAAACAGTGAGGCCAATCGCTCCCTTGATCAAAACATAAAGCACGTTACTCCTCCAAATGGCAGTGATAACGTCTATGCAATTGTTGATAAAAGTAGTAACAATGTTCCTACATCTAATGTAGGTAAAGGGGAGGGAACATGTCACTTTGATCAAACCTACGCTGTTGTGGAGCAAAGCACGGAAACGTAAATCTAGTTCGGATGAAACAATAAAAAGAAGTTCGAAATAAATTCTGGCAACAGGGCTTAGGCTATGTGATATTTTTTTCAGGAATGATATAACATATCTTATTTAGATCTGAGTATATATTGGTGCAATCACTGCTTCAGCTTCTTTTGATAATATTAAATATCCCTACACATACTGCATAAATTATATTGCATATACTGTAAATAATAAGAAGATGAAACTGACCGTCAATTTATGTTAGACGTGGCTGTTAATGAACTAGAAATACTGAACAATTATATAGTTTAGCGTGCACAATGCATTACTGGAATAACCATGATCGGGTACCTTCAAAGACAAAAGAATGGAATGCGAAATAATTTAAGTCTTCCAGATCAAGATATCCAAAGGACATACATAGGATATTGAAATACAAGCATATACATGATTAATCTTTTTGCTATGAAATAATGTAATATGTATATGTAGATCTACTTGTCAGTAATACTTTTTTATATTTATGGAGAGAGAGAGAGAGAGAGAGAGAGAGAGAGAGAGAGAGAGAGAGAGAGAGAGAGAGATTTTTGAAACAAATAATGTTACAGATGATTTTGGCCTTAACCTGGCTAAAAATTCGCACAACCAAATTATCTGGTCAGTAGGGAGAGATTTAAAATTCTGCCAGACTACCAAGTTCAAGACTTTTGTAGCAGACCGTATCTCAATCAGAAAAAATAATAATATAGTCATTTCTTAAGTTTGAAATCTGTGTATGCTAAATGGGGTTCATGTTGTTCACTTTACTCTATTATGTTCTTAGTTCTGTCCTTTAATGTCTGCTGCGCTTTCCATACGAAATCATGTTCGGTTCCTCTTTATCCGCAATTATTCATTGGACAGCTCCTGTCTTTAGTTGTATTTGCTTACGCATATTAGTGTCAACACGACTTGACTGTATAAGTAGCAATGCGAGTGTCTTACAAGATGCAGAAATCGATTACCCTTCGCTATCATTTGGGTTCAATCTGGCTTTTATTTGGATTGTCCATTCGTGATTGCATCTTCGTGTTTCCTAACTTTTATATTAAGACCTAACCAGACCAGTTTTGGAAAATAAACCACCCATATGTTCTCTCTACTTTTCGGCTTAGATGAAGATCACAAATAATTTGTCAAAGACGTTGATATTTAACTAAGTGCACACGAGACGTTTCTGACATAACCTTAATCAATTACGCTGCAAATAAAAAGAAGCGGAAAGCGAAATAATCTATAAATAAAGTCACCGAAAGCACAAAAACAAAGGAAACAAAGAAAATAAACAGCATAGCCAAAATCAGGTGTAATTAGCTATACATTGGTTTTTTTGTATTTCAAATTATGTAATTGGCAAGAGGTTTACAATTAATTTATATTTTATTTATTTGGCCTAAGTCCTATTCGTGTGATCTGTTCAGTTACCGGTTTTTTCAGTAAGGTAGATAAATCTACTCACTATCTTATTCTTATTGGTTTAATTCTTACCATTGTTTTTTACACGTTAAAAGCCAGTGTTTTATACACTGTGATCATTATTTTGATTTAATTTGATGCGTGTAAAGTAGAACAAGTTTGTTAACAAAATACCCACCCACCCGCGGTACCTAAAAATTTTAGTAAATTTATTAAAACCACAAGCAATATATAATATATGTATATATTATTAAATTTTTAGTCGTATATAAAGAAACGTTTATTGCATTATATGATTAGTGGAATTTATGGACAGCGATTGTGTGATCAATATTCATGGACAATGATAATATAATAGTGACCAGCAGTTAACATTGAATTTCATGGACAGTGATAATCAATGTGATAATGGTGGACAGTTAATAGCCAAAAATTATATTTATTTTTGTATTTTTATTTATTGTGATATAATAATTTATATATATATAAATGGCAATACACATATTCTCTTTTGCTTGTTTTCTTGTAGCCATAATTGTTAATTAATTACAATAATAATATCTTTATGTAGGAACAGTATATTTTAATAATAACTATAACTAATAAACCAGGTGCGGCTAAAACGAATCAGAGTTTACAACAATACAGAACAGACATATTAAAACACTAACAACGTTAACAAATATATAATGCGTATTGGGCAATCTAGATGATAATTTGAAAATGATAGAGCTAATATATACAAAGTATGATGGTTAGTTAAATAATATACTTACATATCGAGAATAATATTCTGTGTCAATCTGAAAACTAGTATCTATGCGCTGGTAAGATGCCATTGATTATATGTTTATTATATTTTTCTATAATTTAATTAAACTCTTCTTTTAGTGGAAATATTTTAGTTTGTTTTGTTTTAGTTTTATATAATGTACATCTAATTAGAGCATGATTCGTACATGTAGTGTTGTCATTATTTCTCAAAACGACCTATTTACACTGTGAGAACAAATCTATCATGCATTTCTTATTTCAAATAAACAATAATAGAGGTGTTGTTCCTGTTATTTTACCGGCAATAATGTTACCCATTGACACTAAATTATATAGCCTGTCTTAAGACAGGTATAGAACAAAGCTGTTATTGAGGATTGTGATCAACATAACATATTTTTTCTGCCTCATAGTATTTATTCTACAATAGAAGTATATAAATATTTGGTATGCCTTATTTCACAAATATATAGAGAAATGTTGAAGATATTAAAAGGCGAACCAGCGGCCGTAAAATCTTTAGTTTTCTGTGTAGTGCTTCCTAGATCACTGTTTGTCATTGTAGTGTCCATTCTTCCATTTACGGGTTTTGACTACCCCTTTGGTGTCTTCAAACTGTTCTTTAAGAGAGATAGACAACACAACGACCAAATGAAAAAAAGGGACAAGAAGACGAAAATGGTCGACAAAACAATAAACAGAAAACAAAGACTTGAACAATAATTCTTTTGTATTTCTATTTGTATTAACGATAACAACATTCTGATGTAAATCGCTTGGTAAGTAACTACTACTGTACAGAGTGCAATAATGCACCTGCCAGGAGAGGGATAAAATGAAAGTCAACAAATATCACACTGTTGGAATAGTTTCAAAATCCAATAGAAAAATCGCACAAAGACATTCGATACACCATGCACACATATATATGACCGCTCGATTTTCTAGCTTGAAACAGGGATTCTAATAACATGTGGAGGGGTTAAGCTAGTTGTATAGGCCCAAACTTCCCCGTGTAGTGAAATGATGCTGTCATAACTGCACGAAACGTGATCTTTTGATAATCTTTTGTAAATGACGAAAGTTGAATAACAGTCTATCCTTTTTCCAAGATGACATTTTTGTCAACTTTTGGTTGAGAAAAGATGACCTGTTGCCTTTTGATTCTAATATTATATTCGAAAGTCCATCTTTCACCTTTTAAATAAACAAAAGAAGAAACAAAAGTCCATCTTTCACCTTTTAAATAAACAAAAGAAGAAACAAAAGTTGATCTTTCACCTTTTAGAGCTGGAAATGTAGACAAAATTTAACCTTAAACATTTTACTTTCTAAAATGGATACGAAAGTTTGTCTTTCACCTTTTAACTGAACATCCATTCATTGGAAATGTAATACAATCTTCTATATATAGATATGAAAAAGAATAGATATTGGGTAATTGTTGAGGAGACAACAACCCATCGCCAAACTGAATTGATCTCAAAACAAAGGTCGCCTTAAAGTCTTCAACGCAGTTAGAAGCCGTGGCCATATAGCAAGCTTTAAATAGTCCAAGGTATACATCAGAGGGAAACCATATGCAAGTAAATAAGGTTTCTGGCATTCAGCAAGATTAAAGTGATTTTTATCACTTTGTATTGTTTAGAAACTAAATCCCTACTGATTTTTTAAATTTATTATAACTTTGAACCTGAAAATCTATAGGCCTGGTCGTTTGTTTCCATTTGGTTCACCTACAGACCACTTTATACTTTTTAGTAGTGATGCTACATGTATGGCATTGACCTTGAAAAGCAATGGGCTTCTTTGCTCATGTCATACCAAATTTAGCCGACTCTACAAGGAATTGTTAGGCCAATGATTGTATTAGGGAACGACCATTTAACTTGAAGGGGGGGGGGGGGGTTATGTTTTTTTTCTAAAAAAAATATTCTGATTCCCAATGTTGTTGAAACAAATATTCTGATTTTGGTGGAGGAAAAAAAATAATCTGATTCAGAGTTTTTGTCATATAACCTAATGTGAAATACTGGAAAAAAATTCGCGCTTTGCGCCACAAAAAAATTAATATTCTAACTGTTAAATGGTCGGTCCCTTACTTCATTCCAATCGCATCTTTGCTGGGGTAGCTAATTCAAGCACCACTGAAATCCTGTTGTAAAATGAAATTGCAAAGAGTGAATAGAAATAGTCAAAGTAGTAGACTGTAATTTAAGGGCTCTGTTTCAAATTTTTTTTAATTCTAATGCAAACTGCTATTTTTAAATTGTTCAATAAACTTTTGCACAAAGAAACAGGTTATACAATTCATTCTACTACAGGAAATCAAAGCTCGTCTATGATATAAATCTTTCAGGATATTAAATACAATAAAACATTCTCATAATATTTCATATTTTATTCCTCTTCATAAAAGACAAAAGAAAGAAATGGAACTAAAGCATGTACAAACACTGGTATATTTTCAAGCTCAACTTGTTATGACACCATGATATTATTTATTAATGTATCTTAAATAGTAATTCTGACAACAATAGAGGCTCAGGTAAGCCTATATAGTTCACCAGACTTAAATAAGCCTATGAATATGAATGTATGCTGAATGCCTCTTGCAAGGCATATATATTGTTAAAATTTGAGCCCATTCAGGGGAAATTACAGCAGTTTTGACCACTACCTGGATGCATAAATGACTTCATGTCTCAACAACACTATCCAATTTGAGTCTTATGATATGTTACAATCCAAACGTTTGCATTAAAATGTATTTAGTAACTGCAGTTACTCTGGGAAAAATATCGCTTCCTGGATGCTATAATGGACAACTAACATCATGCCTCAACAGTACATTCCATTTTGAGTCTTTATGATATGTAACAAGTCTATTTCCGCAGTAAAGCCACACAAAATAAATTATCTGGTTCTCAGGTCATTTTAAAATGAGAGTATCCAAGGACCATTCCACTAAATTTTGGACCAATTGGCTAATTAGTTTCAGAAGAGAAGATTACAAATGACTTTTGTCAAATTTTATATTTGTAGCCTAGTGGCCATCTTGGATGGCCGATAGGGCTGCCTGCAATACTTCTTAAAGAAGACCACCCAAAGACCATTAAGGCCAAGAACAAAATTACAATAAGAAAAGCTTACGACGGAGAGATGACTGGATAGTGGTAGCAAAAACTCACATGACCCTTTGGGTCAAGTGAGCTATCCAAAATACATATATAAAGTCAAATAACAATATAAGTGAAATACAAATGGAACATGATTATATCTAAGTTTCCCAGTTATCCTTGATGTGAAACTACTACTATGTGTGATATGCAACAAGCATACAAAGTATTATTTCAAATAAATGTATGTGTATTTGGAGGGTAACAAAAAGACAAAAGTACATAAGTTGCTGTTAATACATCTCTGTCAAACCACTGTCTAACTTGTCTAACTTCAGCTTGATCATAAAACAAGTCCTAGATTTTTATCAAGTTAGTAAGCTAATTTATTTCCCTTTTTTTGCATAGTTTTTGCATAATTATGTATTAAGGGACCTGGAAATCCCTGTCACAGAAGGAGTCATAATGACATGTTTTGGAAATTCATAACAAGCAGAACAGCCAAACAGTTGAAATAATGGTCACAATTCTACAACTGCATGTTATATTTTGAAATTTATCATTCAAACAGTAGTTCTCAATGATTTCCATATTGCATATTATTTGAAATCAGCATACAAATATTGAATAAAAACAATTTTTGAGTGTATATACATTGAAAACATGTAATGCCTGCCAAAAAGCTTTATATAGAAAATTGTTTTAGGGATAAGAATCTAGGTATTAATACAGCAAATATTATTGTCTATAAAATAAAACGTTCTCTTACAACTATCACATTTCTATGACGAAATTTTGTTTTGGCATATACAAATCGACATTTAATCCTCTGGATAGGAATGAACATAGCAGGTCCATCCTGTACATATAAATCTGATGACCATATCTCTATTGGTTTACCATAATAGTGTCTTATAGAATCTGGTAGCTGCTGAAACCAATTTACTTGAGCTAAATAGTGTGGATGTGCACATCCATTTACTACAATGTTATGCATATACATTTTAACAATTTGTCCTGGATGAGGTGTCAAATCAGTACATTTAATATCAATTGTTCCTTCTTCATTACACCAAAATGCCAAAACATAAGATGATCTTGTGCTTCTACTCGTTTTAGATCCTATTAAAGTTCCATTAACATACAGTTCTGTACACACTTTAACAGATGAACATACAGTACATTCATGCTGGTATAATGTTGAATACATTTGATTAAGCAATCTTATTTCATTATCATTTAAAATATCATCTTTCAAATTGGGCGCAAAAATATTAGTCGCTACATTAAAACATCCCTCAGTAATTGGTGTATACTTGGAGGATAATTCAAGAATACTTGGTTTCAATTGTGCAGACATAACACCTAAGGTACCTCTCTCTCTTGTTGTATTACACAATTCATCAAATACAGATTGAAAATGTTTGTCCATATTTATATCCTCTTCCCTGACAAAAGACTCTTTCAAAAATCGTTTCATTAGTTGTACTTCAATATTCTTTTTGTTAGTTTTGTATGATCCCAATATACCATTTTCTCTTTCAAAACTAAAAAGCCAAAATAAATACACTGGCCCAAAATCTAATACACAATCATGCAAATGGCCATGCAAATGCATATTAGGTGTTACAAAGTCTTGTCCATACAGCTGTTCAAACTTTTTACAAAATTCAATCAATAATCTATCTGCTACTTTAGCATTATTTACTGTAATAAAAACTGAACATAGCCTCCTACATGCTAAAACAAATTTTCTCCAACAGTCAAGATGTTCCAATGGTAACAAATCATAAAGAGCATAAATTGAAAATAATAATGTCCAATTCTTATACTGATCTGCATTAAATGGCCCATATGATGAAGAAAACTTTTTAGGTAGTCTATCTATATCTGATGGACATTCAAATGGCTCCATGTTTTCTTGTATTAATTTGAAATCTTCATCACATAACAACTTTTTTGTTTTCCATACAGACATCATATGTTTTGCAGTACCTAGGAATAAATTGTGCATGGGGTCTAATGCTGTCATTCGAATTGGATCAAAATATACTAGTTCCAGCAGTACTGAGTATCTTGTGCCAAAGTCTCTTTCATGACTTTCTCTTTCACTTTTGCTGGTACAATTTTGTAGCATGTTGCACTCTTCCCTTTGACTTTCATTATCCCTACTAATCCATGTAATTCTATCAAAACCTCCATAATTTTTTCCCCCACCCCACCAGGAAATTTCTTTTTACATTTATTACAACCAGCCGTAGCAGAATGTCCAAGGAATCCACATAATTTTCTGCTGGCAGGGATATCACAACCAACACATATGAGAGCCATTTTAAAACATTTCAATACATTAGGGGATTTGAATGAATACATAAAAAATCCTTCTGACCAAGCCTTTTTTAGTTCATCAACAAGGGGAGCGAGAAAGGTATTCGTCTTTGGTTCAGACTTCATATCTGGTATAACTCCTACCAGCAACATATTTTCCCTCCGAAATCTTTGACCTATAGGAAGGTTACAAAAAGCTAAGTACATGACACCAATAGAATAATGAGCATGTTTGTAAGGTTGAAACCAGTCAACATTTAAAATACAACCATAATTTCCTTCCTTAGTAAAAAATTGTACTTTGTACCGTTAAATTCATTCCATATTCTACCATCATAAATATCATACAAGACCCCTTCTTTGGTTTCTCGTGTACGCCATTGTTCACATAAATCTTCAACATTATTTCTTTTTGCAAAGTAATTTAAGCTAGATTCAATGGATTTATAACAAAAAAATCTTGAGTGGAACAAGGATTTTGGAAGAATAACTGTTGATTTCCATAAGAAGGGGTTGATTGCATCTTTTTCTTAGATGTGGAAGGCGATGATTAGGAAATTGTACATATGAACATTTCTTTACAACTCGTAAACTTTCAACAATGTGAAAACAATCTTCAAATGTGTATAAAGAATAACAGCTAGTACAAACAACATACTGCTTAAAATCTAAAATATCACTATTTAAGAGTGTTGACAACTGATACATATTTTCAGGAAAAATGCTCTTAACCTTACAACAAACATCTGATTTCATTGATAATAACATAAAAAATGCTGACAACATTTTCAAAAGTAAAGTAACAGCAGAATCAGAAACATAATAAATACACTGCCATAATAATAAAAGTTTACAAAACCAATGTGTTTTCTGTGCTATTTCTGAATCAATATTTGATTCTTTATTAACACTCTCTTCATTCTCAAAATCAATATCCGAGTAACTGTCTGATAATTCAGAAAAATCATCAATGTCTGAACTTGCATCAAAATATGCCTCAATATCTTCATCTTCTAAATTGTTACAGGATGTTGATGACATATCTTTCCATTTCTTCATAAGATCAAAATTAAACTCTGGTTCTTCATCACTTATGTCATTATCATTTGAAAACTCATAACTTTTGGGCTCTGTATTTGTGGCAGTACCAATGTCACAAAATCTAACATTGCATTCCAATAAATGCCTACGAGCATGTCTGTCAGAAAAGACAGGATTACATTTAGGACATGCTTTTCGAGGATGTTTCGCATTGGATGCCATTTTTAATGTTTATCAGAAAGACTTGCTCAAATTTGATTGGTTGTGTGCAAACTTTTTAATCTAGGAGTAGCGGCTTCACGGCTAAGTGTGCACGCTTTCTCCCAAGTAAGTTGCCCATTCACCAATAAACCAAGCAAGTCTGTACTTCAAAAATAAAGCATCTTTGAAAAACTCATTTTCAAGTACATGTATTTAAAAAATAAAAAAATCTATTATGTTAAATGTAAATGTTTTAATGCAAAAGCAAAAATGTAAAGATCTGAGTAAATTTCTATTACATCTATTTCTTTGATGTTGCACTATTAACAAATATATATTCTGATTTCTACTCAAAATTTCTTTTTTTTTCAACTATATAACTTTGTACAAAAATAGAACATAAGTACAATAACTTTTACTCACATTCTTAACGGACTAATAAAACAAGAAATATTAGGTAAACTAAGTAAATAACAATTCAGTAACTACAAATATTACAATAAAGAATCTATTCTCTGATTTTGCTTGTGCAGGTAAGCAGCATATCTCTGATTTTTCTGGTATTGTACCATGCTTAAAAACAAAGGATCTTTCTTCAGTTTTTCATAAAATATGTTTCTTTCCCTTTTTCTTTTACATGAAACTGGCTTTTCTTTTAACACTTCGTCCTTTTCTTCCGGTGTGTATGTGATGTTTCCTGCCACTTCCCCTACTTTTTGTTTTTCCTTGTACCTGTAACAAATGTTCAAGTTATACAATGATACATATTGTCTTTTGAAAAATAAATCAAAATTTAATGCGAAATGACTATTTTGATAAAAAAAAAATGCATGTACAGTTTTGTATATCCATGTTCTTTTGCCAGTACAATTTTTATGTTATAAATAGAATAGATAATCATGTCAAGATTTCAAAATGTATAAAATGATGTAGTGTAGCTGAAAACCTCAAAATTAGAGCAAGATGGGGGCAATTACTTGATAAAGGAGATGTCTGATGTTTTCACTCCAAATGTAATAAAATATAGCCCTGGATATGTGGAAATATTCTGCTATTACATTTCATCAGCCATCTTTGACAGTTTTTGAGATATTTGCCAAACACCCTAAAATAATAACCAGGGGCAATTAATTTAACAACTTTGGTCAAATCAGCTATGCATGTAATTTACATGAGGTCACAGTGTGCCTGTTTCGATACCAATGACTCTTACGTAATATGTATTGGAAGATTTTTCTATTGGTGATGTGGTAGAAACTGCCCCCTCCTTTCTCCAGTAAATCAAAATGAAAATGTACTAGTATATTAAGTATAATATGGGCTAATTGTTTACAAATATTCTATTGTTAAGTCTAACTGTAAACTCTAAACTGAATTTTGGAATGAACAAACTTATGTTTGAAAAGATAATTTTTTATTAAATACCTATGCTTACTGATGGAGCATAAAATAAAAAAAACTAAACTCACCTTTGTTTCTTTTCTTTTCGTCGTCTTCTGCTTTTTGCTTTAACAACTTCCTTGCTTCTCTTTATATATGCCTTTAAGGAGAATTCATAACATTTATAAAAGCTGATTCAGTTTGGATTTAATATAATGGGTCTTAGTTATCTATTCAGACTTCATATTTTTCTGGCTACTAAGGCAACAACCATTTTCTTATCTGGGGGGGGGGCTAGGATTTTTTTGAAATATATCAATGCCCTAGCTGACCGGAAAACAAATTATATTTTGCATTGTAGCTGAAAAAAAATTTCTGCTGTCACGGTTAGAAGAAAAAATATTGCACTGCTGAATTTGAGTAGTCAATGTATTGTTTTTATGGAAAAATATATTTCTGTTCCACATGATAGGAAAACAATTTTTTGCTATCCTTCTCATGAGAAAAATATATTTTGACTGAGGAAGGTTCTGGAATATTTTTTACGAACACAATGAAAATCCCAGCCCTTCCCTCCCCCCCCCCCCCCCCGATAAGAAAATCCCCCCCAGATAAGAAAATGGTTGTTACCTAAATAAAAAGTACTTTAGGCTATTGAAGAAACTGGTTTTGGGGTTTTTATGTTCATAACAATATGTTTTAGACTTGTCACTGCATCATAAGCGCTTTCCACATCCTTTGTTAGATATGTAATGTATATGTACTTTCCATAAAATTTTATTTTCAGTCCTTCTAGCACTTTTTTTCATTTCAGCTTGTAGTCTTTGCTTCATTATTACCTTTCAAATGAAATACTACTTATAATGCAATTTCAGTTTCTGTTTGTTTTTTGGTTTTATTATACCCTTTTTATAATTTCAGGTCATTCAAGTAATCTAAATATTTAATCATAACATTTGTAAAGGTTCATGGGAACCTTGTGAATTGCCATCTTCGCTAGCCAAGGGTTACGATCCGCTCTACTCATCTTCACCCTTGGCATCGTTAGTCGGATTTTCGTAATTCCTGCGCACTGCCACCTGCTGGATTTTGACAGCTATGCCCCTTGTAATGATGTCATTTTCAGCCAATCGACGCGAGGCTTTCATTTCCTTTCGCTTTAATGCCCTGAAAATTGACTCGAGATTATAATATGGCTGATTTTCAAGCGAAGATTTGACGCGGCTCATACTGTTATTCAATGGTAAGCTAGTGCTTTTATTTCAAACTTACAACATTATTTTATATGTACACGCATTTCTATTTTGTTGACATTTTTCCTACAGAACATGTGCTTTTTGTAAAGCGTGTTCTGATTGGTTGCAGCTACCACTAGCTGCATTACATATAAACCGTCACTGTGTGACCTCGAAAATCTGTCTAACGATGCCAAGGGTGAAGATCGTAACCCATGGCTAGCGAAGATGGTGTCTTACCTACTTTCTCTGTTGCCAGAATAACTGGTAATTAAACTCATATGTTATTGTCTTTCAGTGCCAGTGTCACCTTATGGAAGCACTCAAAGCGGAAGGATCTATCTATTACAGTAAACACATCTCCATGATTGAGCTTTACTGGTTGATCAATGACCTGACAGTTTACTCTGGCAGGATATTCTCTACTTAGGTTTGTTATATACACCTGAAAAAAACCAATAACCACACCATGACATATTTGAATATTTTGTCATTTGGCAAAGCATATACATTAATGTTGCTCGAGCTCATTGTTTTTATACATGTAGATATTTAATCGCAAAACTAAATATCTGGTGCAGGTAGTTTCTACATGTGTACATGAAAGTAATTATTTAATCGATAAATTACAAGGTAAAGTCTAGGTGGCCGAGTCGTCTGGATAGTTTGTTGGAATCTACATATACCTGTACAGATCACTTTAGGATATGAGTTCCCCCCTGCTTTGTACCATATAAAAAGGATGCACTTGACATACCAGCCCATTATATGAGGTTTGTCATTTGACAGCCCAGGTCAGTGGTTCTCTCAAGGCACTTTACTTTTAGCTTCCTCCAACAACGAAACTGACCAACACAATATAGCAAAAATATCGCTTACAGTAGGGCCAAAATTAAAAAATGTTTTGCTTCCCGCACCCGACCGACCGTTACAAAACGTTGCGACTCAAAATAAATTTTGGTGTAATTTGTGACGATTTTATTTTTTGGTTACCGGAAATTCTGATATTGTTCCAGAATTTACGTTAGGAGCTGGTTTACACATTTAAATGAACAAAATCCGTTGCTCGACTTTGAAGGAATCAGATTTGTGAATGAACGCAGTCTATTTTGAAGGGGAAAAAATCCCCCTACCTACCGACCCATAGGTGAAATGGAGGGTCAGGTGCGGGAAATGAACATATTTTTAAGGGTGGCCTAGAGTTAATGTTATTACAATAAGTCCAATTCAAACAAACAAACCTGCACAAGTGACAAGGTAAAAAAACTGTCCCTTTCTTAAAGCGCCGACCCTAACACATTTTATTGCTAAAATGAAGAAGTTAATATGATCTCCATAAACAGTTCACAAAAGCTTAGTTCATACAACAGCTAATATTAGATCGAATTGACCAAAACTGTGTTAATTCACTGTTAGCTCGAGTCTAGACTTGATTACACAAATGACAGCTTCTGGTAACCAAGGATGTGTGAAAACAGAATCCAAGTCGGTGAAAACAGGATCTATTTCCGAATCATGACGAATTAAAAAAAAATAAAAATCTGTTGCCGACCTACCGACCGTGATTTTTTTCATCATGTAACCGGAACCACACCTATTATTTTATTTGGCCTTATTTTGAAGTCCTTTGATGCCTATGGAAAATGACTCTTAAATATCAAAATTACCTCTCCGTTATCTGAGATGCAAACTATGCAATCATTCTTCGATACGCCATCAGGTTTGATAATCATATCACAATCTTTAGCGCTGAAAAAATAGTTGTTATGTATTAATACATTTTATAACTATTGCAACATACTTATTAAAGTATGAGAATCAGGTAATTTGGACAAAAAGTTAAATATTCATACTTAAGCGCCTTCAATTTGACTATGTATGTAGTTTATAATTATATTCATGCTATATATCAATGAATTAACTTCCATTTTGTTCTGCATGTACATGTTTGCACATTTCTGGAAAGGTTTAGAACTACACTGTATAGTATGAGCAAATTTGTATAGAGCTGAGAAGTTCATCACGGCTTGCAAACATATATGTCAGGAAGGTATCACTCAGCAAAAATTGCTGTAGGATTAATTTGTAATACATGTACATGTTTCCAGGCAGACTTACGTTAACGCAATGAAATTAAATGCTCCTAAAACTTTTCAGCGGAACATAAAAACTTAGTAATGATAACAATTATATATATCATGTTTGACAGTTTGTTATCTACTTTGTATCACTTTGAAAATGCCAAATGTTAACACACGTTAATTGGTCCAGGTACATTTTTGTATGCTAAAAAGTCCCTTTGTATACCTTCCTAACAGGCAGTTTCTGATATTCAAGCAAAATATGGCTCCATCAGCACCATTTCTTTTTGTGACTATTATTTCTCCAAACATTCTGAAATAAAAGGAATCTTTTTTATCGAATCTGATTAAAATATGAGTCCTCAGGTGGTGGATAAGGGAGACCCTCATCCTGGGGATTGTCAGGTTATAATACGGAAAGCCTGACTGTGTATATGTGCCCCTGTTATACTACCGTAGTGTTTTCACTACAAATTTCGATAGGGGAGATTTTAGAATTATAGACGGAGAGAAAATTCAGCCGAGAGTCAGAAGGCCCCCAGTGGGTTCAGTGTAAAGCCCTGGGGATGGAGGTGGAAGCACCCAAGCCAATTTTTTTATTTGGTGAATTTTGACTTGCTTTTGAGGGGTTTCCTAGCTTTAAAATTGTTTCTTTGTGCTTCAATTTACACTGACTAACTTTGAGAAAAAGGAAAACGTAATAAACCTTTTTTTTCAGACAGGTATACAGGAATTTCAGGATCTTCTTGACCATTGAACAATTTTTCATTGAGAATGATTTCTCAAGATTAACGACCATCAGTCATTTTCCATTTTTATTTCTGCGAAAGATGTCACATGGTTCTGCCATTTTTCAGGTCAAAGATAAATGTACAAGTTTGGTAGGCAGTTAGTAGAAATAAACTTGATCATTCAGAAAAGAAATATGGACTTCCCCTATGATTATGTATCATTGAAAATAAAGATTTGATAATATTGGTGTTTTTTTCATTTCCTTGACATAGTATGAAGTTATATCAACATTCAGATTTTTGCAGTTTTTGAATAATTAAAATAGCATCATAGCTTATATTATTATATTAAATGCGCATTTAAAGAATATTAATTTGCTAGCCTTTTACAGTAATTTCTCTCTTAAGATTTTGAAATAAAGTATGCATTTAACTTTTTTAATAACAGAAAAGAACTTTCAAAGGTAAGTAATATTCAAGAATCTGATTGTTAATTATGTAATCAATACAAAATGAAGAATACAAGTTGTCCACGACTCGTACATTTCAATAAACTTTTATTTTGTTGAAAATGTACAATCACAAATGACCAAACCCCCATAAAATATTTTACGGCAGAATTCAAGCATGTCCTTCAGAAGGGGATCGACAGTTCCTTATATTCAAAGGGCGAATTTGGAGCATTCAAACCGGTTTCAGTTTCGATTCAAACTATCCATTTGTTGCATAAAACCGGTTTAAAACCGATTCGAAACCATAACTGGTTTTTTCATTTGTTTTCAACAAACTGAAACTGGTTTTCCGAAACTGACCAAACTGCCTCGTGGTGCAGTTTTAGCGGTTTGTTTTACCACGTCATACTAAAAAGCGCCAGACAGGACAAACTAAAGAAATGTGAAAACACGAGTAATATAACATTCATAAGTTACACATTATCACCCTCAAGCTGAAATACTTCAAAGAATAATCAGGAAGTACTGGCATCTTATTAAAAATAACACTACAATAGGTACAAAGTTCAAGAAAAATCTAACTATTGGATTCAAAAGAAACAGAAACATTGGTGAATTAGTGAAACGAGCCATAAGATAAATCATATAATTCCTGCTAAAGATATAATCACGCGGAACTAATTGATGTGTATCATCAAAACCACAAGAATAGACAAATATGCTAATAACGAAACTAATTGACATATTAAATAAATGGTGCAGTTGATTAAACAATCGATTTAGATATACCAACTAAACATATTAGTTAATAAAAACAAATAAAACAAAACAAAAAGCAAAAAAGAAATAATAAAATAATACCCCCAAAAAAAATTAAACTAAACAAAAATGGAAAACAAGGGGAGCGATAACTGACGAAAAATATATATCTATATAAATATTATTACTAAAACGAAATAAAGGGTGGTCCTCTGATGAAGGTTTCCCTGGAATAAATTATAATTCCGAAATAACCCGAAACAGGGTACACGTTGCATGTTATCAATGTAAGGCCAGAGATATGATTCACACCAGAAACAGGGGGATATTGGATCAATATCTATGAAAAATAGAAACTGATTTAAAACTATCTATTTGTTTTTGCAGTACCAAACTGTAACCAGTTTTAAAACTGTTTTCAAAATTTAAAACCGAAACTGAAACCGGTTTGAATGCACAAAATTCGCTCAGTCATAAGACATCTGCATATAGTCTATAGTTTGACAGACTAGATACTTTTTCATGTTAATGAATATATATGAATATCCCATGTACTCAAACAGAAAATCAAAATGTTCACTCCGAGAGTACATGCCGGCAAATGACAAACTTACAGAATTAAAATCTAGAAAAGAACTCGATTTATTTTTGAACATTTAACCCATGCATGGAATATTCATAGCCAGGGGATTTTATAGCAGTAGCCAGTGAAATACGCCGGTTCTCGGCATCAAATGAAAACACTATACCATTTTTTTAAGCTTTTTGTCAGGTAAAATATTAAGAAAATTTAAAAACACTGCGGTACCCAGTGGAAGACATTTAAATCATTAACTAGACAACCTTTCAGACTTACAAATGTAGCTGATAGACTAACAGTAACTTATTGGACCAATTAAAATGATTGTGAGCCCTATTTTTTTTCTCTGACAAATATCAAATATTTTATATTCTAAAGTGATTTTCAACAATTGTAATTGGAATGTCTGAATTGTGTATATACAAAATGCATACAGTATCATTATTTTAAAATACATGTAAATGGCTTTGTGAATGTACATGTATGTAACAGACAAATTTCAAAAGGATGGGACCATGGGAACATGGGCACAAAAACTATGTACAAAATGTAGTTCATTAGAGCCGTGAATATAAATCTCAAATTAAGTTTGAAACTTTAATTTTTATACCCAAGAATATATATATTGCAGGGGCGGATCCAGAGGGGGGCGCACCCGGTGCGCGTCCCCCCTAAAATTTGAAAAAAATATGATTTGTTGGCGTAAAATCGTGATTTTTCACACGAAATACCCCTCAAATGTTCGCGCCTCCCTCCGCTCGGCGCAATTTTTTTAAGTGCGTCCCCTCTAGCATGAAATCCTGGATCCGCCCCTGTATTGTATGTATGTACTTAGAGTAATATTCAATATTCGCTGGTCTTCAAAATTTGCACATTGTCATGGATGCCAACACGTTATCTGGGCGCGATATTCTTGAATTATCAGCATGTCTATGATGTGTTTGAGCATGTGCTAGAATCCATATAAGTACAGCAGCAATGAACTCCCAATCAAAATCTTTTATTCTTATCTTTCCTCGCAGGACTAGGCGCTTTTTTCAAATAGCTTGTATCCTCGCATCGTCATTCTGAAGTTGTGAAGCTACGATATACTAGATCCGTCTAAATTTTTTATATTGTCGTAATCATATTCGTTGTAGTATTATTATGTCCACTGAAGTTTCAGACATCTCAGACGATGAAATTCAAGGAAACAGTACCGGTTTTAAAGACCAAAGTTCTAACACAAGATCACACACAAGACTGAGAGTGACTTGTGATGAGGTAGTCCGCAGACTGGACAGGGACTATGAGTCTGGGGAGGAATCTGGAGTACGGCAAGACCATGGGTTGCGGATTATAGACTCTGACGATGAAAATACTCCTGCATGTTCCACACATATTGATCATCAATTTGATTGCGAAGAATACTTTCTTACCATAGGTACCCGATTTGTGGACCCTCCCCCCCTTTTTGTTTTTAAATGTTTTAATTCATCACTTTTGTTGGACGTTTACATTATAAACAGTGTTAAACAACTTCAAACATGACCAAAACTCAATCCGAGATCGATATAAGCCCATTTCTAAAAGCACAAAAACCCTCGATCCTCTACTCTAAATGAATTAAAAGTTTAAAAAAGGGGGGGTCCACAAATCGGGTACCTATGTACTGAAACCGGAAACTCCCTTCATATTTGAAAATTTAAAGATAAGGAACTCAGATCTTTCAATTTGTAAACAAAAACAACGTTACTGTCCACTGTGATGTGTGGACAGGACCCTATGATGCCCCCCTTTTTGTTTCTTCTTTTTTAGATGTTGCTCCCCCCCCCCTTTTTTTTTTTTTTTTTTAACATAGATCTTTTTTCATATAAACAACATTTTGCAACTTTCTATGTATCACTGTATGCCATATATACAATAAATACAATCAAAGAGAAAACCGACATGGATAGAAACTACTGTTTGATTGCATTTATTGTATATATGTCAAATATTATGTCAGAAAACCGGCATGGATAGAAACTACTGTTTGATTGTATTTATTGTATATATGTCATACAGAGATACATAGAAAGTTGCAAAATGTTGTTTATATGAAAAAAAAATCGATGTTAAAAAAAAAATTAAAAAAAGGGGGGCTACATCTAAAAAATAAAGGGAAAAAAAGGGGGCATCATAGGGTCCTGTCCACACGTACCTGTGTTACTGTCCTGACAGCTCGACAGTTTGCTATAACTATAGAGATATGGAAAAGAATATCGGCCTATACACTAACACTAAGCTAAAGTATCGTTCTTTTTCATGAATTTCAGTTCCAGTATACAGTATAAAAAAAGAAAAAAAATAGAAGAAAATAATATGTTCAAGATTTGAAATTAACTTGGATAAAAAAAGGGGGGTGATCATATCAAACAGTTAAATTCCTGGGACTATTATACTAGTCTTATCGTCCCAAGTTATTCTAGCAATCATGAAGTCCTTTGATGTAATTTTTTTTAGATATGTCTTAGTGTAACAGTGGATTCTTTCCTTTTGGATAAAACACACTAGGGTACTGTAGAATTTCCACGACAGAAATACACTAGTGTATTTCTTCTGACGGAATAAACACACTAGTGCAAGGTAGAAATACAGAGTATTTACGTATCCGGACATTCTACACACCGTAAAGAAAGTACGCTTACATTATCCCCTGAGAAGCTAGTGGCAAAAAGAAAAAATCTAAATATATATACAGGTAAATCTGCCCAAATATGGTAACGTCAGCATCAGTAATGAGGAAGACAATCTCCACTGTCACTGATATTTTAGCCAGGAGCAATATCAAACCCTGTAGAAAAAGGCATTGCAATTACTAGTCTCCAATTTTATTCATGATTTAGGCAAATGCAACAGGTATCTCAGTTTCACCAGTGCCAACTGCAGAACAAAGGACACCTCTCTCAACCAGGAACTGGGCATTATCTCCTACTCCAAGCTCCAGCGGATCAACCCCAGTGCAGTCAAAATGTGTACAGGACAAAGAGCAAACACAACGGAATACATGTACTAGAACTGCAGTGCCTTCAACAGTACATTCTTTGAGTAAGACATTTAGGATCTGTACATTGTAAACAACACTATCCTTGTTCTGTTTACTTTGATTTGATAACTACTAGTAGTAGTATACATGAAGTTAGTATTAAATGTACAAAATGTATGATAAATTGTAATACTCGCTCAGAGTATGAATATACATGTATAAACTCTTAAAACAGCTTGGACATGCTGATTGATTTTTGAAATTTTCATATTGTCTTAATTTACCAGTGAAAACCCAGTTGTGTAAAAAAGTGTAATACAATCTTCTCTATTCGTGTAAAACATTTCATAGTTGAAATGTTTCCTGAAATTCCATTATTTGGTTTGAAATGACAAAAACATGTCAGATTTTATAGAAAAAATGAAGAGTTTTCATCAGTACTTGCAACTGACAGTTAAACAGCTTAGGTAAACAAATATTTCAAGATCTAATTTTGATGATGTATCTACATCTTTAGTACTGACTGCATATCACTGCATGTGGACCACAGACTATTTTTAAAATATATTATTTTATTAATTTTATTTTTATTACTTGATTTGTTTACCTAGATACAAGAGAAATATTAATCAAGATCTATGAAAGGCCGGAGGAAATTCTAACACGTTTAAAAGAGAATGGCCCTGTAGGAATTACACAGAAGACACCACAAACAAGTGTAGTGCCTCCAGCTGTTAAGGTATGCTGAAATATACAAAAATGTAGTTTTATGTAATCATGTAATATGTTCGTATTACTATTCCTTGCTATGTGTCACTAGGAAATCAAAATGTGTGCCGGTAAAATCTCTGAATTATGTCCTCAAAACTGAAAATAGAATAAAGTTTTCTCCTAAGTTTTGGAATGAGTTTGGATCAACCTTCCAGAATAAATTTATATTGTCCCAAACTAAAACTATAATGATGTCATCTAAGATGTGAGATGAGACAATTCCCTCTGAGTGTTCATATTTTCCATACAGAAATGAGGCTTGTTGAGTTTCTGATGTTAGAATATGCGAATTCAAGGGTGGAATTGTCCAGTGTCACATTTTTGGACCTGATTGATTGTATTTCTCACATTTCTCATTGTTTTTCTGATGAAAATTAAAGATAATAAACATGGTAACCATGACATGAATATATGTGTTCTCAACCAACATGTAGAGCAACATAAATTTCATATTCAAAAATATCGTATTTGTTTTGTACCATAGGTTCTGCTTCAGAGGTTTTCATTCAAACTGAAGCGATGAAATATTATCATATCATTTGTACGAAGTTGTATGTATTTCTGACATTCTACCATTGTGATGCGACATTTGTTTTGCATTGTTACGTCAAGGAATGACGTGTGATGTGAGATGCATGAATCTCATATTGGTCTCTCACATGGAATATACATGTCCCAAAACTATGGAAATACGAGAATATATGTTATATATTTGAAACCTGTCTAAACCAAACCATGAGTAATTCCGGAAACCTCTGTTAATAAAACTAACTTCAAATTATGTTTCTTGCTTTAATTGTCTATGCAAAGCAAATTTGTGTAATCCTAACACCTGTCTAAACTAAGCAACATTGTAGGTCCAAAAGGTGTTGGGTTTAGACAGGTTTCAGGGTATAATTTTCTTTGCTCCGACTGTAGCAAGAGCACCCAGGGAGCTATACTTTTACAGTAGTTTGTCCAGAAGAAATCCAATACCAGAATCAAATAAATATTAAAAGTATCCTAAAAATAAGTATTATAAAATAATTTTAGAAAAATTTGACAGGTGAAATAGTATAGTAAATTGTAAGCAAATTATTGTCATGTACCAATGAAGACAGATTTGACAACTGACATGTTAAGCTGATTATATAAATTGGTATTGTACTTTGAAAAAGTTCAATTTTTATTAAAAGGGTAATGATCAAATATGGATAATTGAGAAAATAATTTAAACTTTTGTTTACATGCAGAATGCTGTACGACAAGGTTTCAAGGATGGTAAAGAGATGGTAAAGAGAAAGGCTTGAGATGGATATTTGACGATGGGAAAAGGTATTGTAAACTTCTATGCATTAACCATAAACAATTTCAGCTTTGTGTTTAATGTTTTAGTTATTAGAAACATAGGATTTTGTTGTATCTCTAACACATAATATTCTATATTTAACAGATGAATAGATAAAGGGGAAAGGACATTTGTATACGATGCAATTTAATTACTTTTTTTGTAATGTTTGTGTGATATCCAAGGTTGGCAAAAAAAGTGAGAAATACTCATATTTCCCAGGACGGCGGGAAATACTGGGAAATAAGATTGATTCTTAATTTGCAAATATAATGGTACATGAACCTGTACACATTGTGCACTTGTTTACTGTACATAGTGTAAATTTCTTTGAGTTCCAGATTATTGTGATATATCTTCTTATAAATAAGCAAATTGAACATTTAATTGGGGTATAATATAGACTTGAGTTAATCTGTTTGTACAATCTTCATAATTTACCCAAGATAAATTCTAAAACACTAAGAAAAAAAAAATAATGGATAGTGTTAATGTACAGATATCATTTATCTCAATTTTATATTTTAGAGTATGTGATGCAGTTAATGACACTATGACAACACACATTAAGAATTTTGTGAAAGGCTGGAATCCTGCATTTAATGATCCAACTGTTCTTAATCGTGAGTATATACGTGTAAATCTTATTTACTATTTAGTATATTATTAGCTCACCTGACTATAAGCCAATGTGAGCTTTTGTCATGGCTAGTCATCTGTCATCAGCCATAAGCTTTTTATATTTAAATCTTCTCCTCTGAAACCACTAGTCAAAGTTGAACCAAGCTTTAATAGCAGGTATTGTCCTTGGGTGGTCCCCTTTCAAAATTATAGCAATATTTCCCCACAAGGAACTGCAAATCCATTAAGAGGTATTCAACAAGCAGAAACAAAAAAACATTGTTAACCCAGATTAGCAATACTACAGACTCATCCTAAATCTCTAGACTTGTTATGCTTTCTCTGATAGCTATTTGGTTAATATTTAGTTTTACCGTTTTTCCATAACCCTTTTGTTCCATAACCTCTAAATAATTTGATGGCTTTTTTTCAAGCATTTTCATTGCTTCGTCAAAGGTAACTATAAAAAACGGGTGTCATCCATCCATGTGTCCCGAATTGGATTCCAGAGGATTACTTCAGAACAAAAATGTCAGATTGAAGCCAGGTGTTGTACTTGTATGTTAAATGTATATGTACATGATGTATGTTTTAGAGTTTTTTTCTTTCTTTCTTTCAGATGCTTTGAACAGGTATTTCCTGATAAAGAAACTGGAAAATATTGCTCTTACTAACGACAAGCTGGAGACAGAGAAAAGGAAGAGAGCATCGCATGAAAGGAAGAAGGAGGTATGTTAAAAAAGTCAATGATATATATTGTACCTTTATTGCTCTAAATGCACTACCATATTTTTGGGCCTATCTGAAATTTTCATTTCTGTAAAAGGTGATAATCATATTTTATATTTTGTGGACTGTGATGAAATCCTCCTATCCCCCTGAAATATGGATTACAAAACATAGTTAAAAGTTTTGAATACTCGATTTACCAGGAAACCAACATGTAAAATACCCAATCCATTATATCCTGATCTGGATCACAGTGCACATTTAATATTGTGGGATTGGCACAGGTATTCTGATTTCTAAACAGAAACTTCAAATGAAAAAAGGAAACTTTTTAAAATCATGCCTGAATATATTTACCAGGGTGAGAATACGTCATTACAACAGGGTGTCGGTAGCACAAAATACCGTGAATGATATTTTAAATGAACAGCCCACCAAGACCTCATAACAATAGCAAATTAACAGTATGTCATATTTGTTAATGTGTGTAGGTGACAGAAATAATCAACAGATACACATGTATATATACCTTTATTTTGTACCTCCGACATGCTGCGTTATGATGTACATCCCCTTTACATCATCTGAAGTGCTCACAACTCACTTGTGTCTTTCTTAAAATTGTCAGAACTGGAAATCCTTGACTTGTGATGTCATTCAAAATGTCTGTCATTTCAAAATTTCATTTGGATTCCTACTAACATGCAACTCAGCTGTGCATTGCTAGGTTACTGTTACATGTACTTCTTATGTAAAAACTTTAGATTGTGGATGTTATATAGAAAGGTGAACAAAATCGGTATGCAAACATATTGCACAAGATTTTTTTTAAATATATTTCAGAAAGCTAAGCGCAGAGTTACAGCTCTAGAGAAGATGGAGTTGAGCAGTGTAAAGAAAACCAAAATAAGAGCAGCATTGGAAAACAAACACATGTCTTCGGATGAGGAGTGCCAAGATGGATTCATCACACACCAGCCATCTTGGCAGTCGGAAAAATTCAAGACATACAAAAGAAAATTAGATTCTAAATTCATGGATACTTGCTCAGTTAAAAGCAGAAGACAATTGACAAAAAGAACAATAGGCTGTGATGCCATCAAGGAGGCACCAAATCTACAAAATGAGACTTTGTCATGGATTTTAAAGACTAAAAAAATGCAATCATGATTGTACATTTATATATAAATATGAGCGAGCCTGTAATTTGATGACTTTTTGTATCCTTTTATATTCCATCTCGTACCATTTCAGTTAAACCTAAATATTACTGAAATACACCACAAATCATAGAGTTCGAAATATTATAGCTAAAAGCTTCATCAACTGATCGATTCTGAGAATGCCATTCCATTAATTAGTGCTTGAAGTTTTTGAAAATAATATATTTGAATTTTGGTGTTTAACGCCATTTTCAGCAATATTTCAGCTATATCATGGCGACAAGTTTTAGTGGTGGAGGAAGCCGAATACCAGGAGAGAACCACCGACCTTAGGCAAGCAACTGGTAATCTTTATCACTTGCGCTGCAAGTCGAGTGCACGCTGTATTAGTGAGAGGCTTTTATAAACACAATGGTCTTTTGTCTGATCAACATTCCACCTGTTGATAGTATTTTGCACATATATTGCAAATATTTTGTGAATATAATTCTTCAGAAAGATGAATATTTTTTTTATCTTTTACCATATTTCAAATTAAAAAAAGGTAATCTTTTGTTCACTATTTGGACCCAAAATTCACAGAAAAGGTCCTTTTTTGGTTACCTTTTGTGTATTATTTTGATCAAATGATCATCTTTCCCATCTTTTGATCTCCCAAATACCATCTTTATCAAACCTTTTACCTGGCTTTTGTATTTGAAATATGAACTTTTCATTATATTTTTTCCACTAAAGGTTACATTTTGTCATTTACATTTCGAACACATTTTGGTGTTCCAAAAGTTTAACTTTGAAACACCTTTCGTAAAGTCAAAAGTGGTCCATTTTGATTACCTTTTAAATGGAAAAAGGTATACAAAAAGATGATCCTTTAGATCTTTTATATTTTTATAAAATGAATTCAAAAGACATAAAAATATAATCAAAAGTGGGCCTTTTATACACCTTTTGATCATGTTAAAAGTTAATTTTTGGTGCAGTGCATGAAAGTTTTCTCACATATTGGTAAAATGCTAATCCTCACAAATAACCAGGCGAAGAATGTTGCTATAAAGAACGTTCTAATCTTGAAAATTAGACATACTATATTTAATCTTCGTGACACATAATTTGCCATGTGCATGGTTGTAGCTATGTTAAAGAAATCCGAGCGCTTCATTGATCATTAAAATATTAAATGGTATACAAGGCTATCATAAGACATATTAAAGTGGATGCACTCAGGATTCAATTTTCTATTAAAGAAAATATTGTATGCATAATTTACAGTGTGATTTTTTATCGTTTTCCTTGTTGATTCTTTCCCTTGTCATACAAAAGTGATTTATTGTAATGTGAACTAGACTTCCTTGTTAATGTAATCATAACAAAATTAATATCAGATAATATCTATGCTTATACAACAAGTTAAAGAAAAATACTACTGTCAGTTGGGTATGTGTGATTGTTCATGTGATCGTGTGTACATGTTTAAAATTATACTTTAAAAACACTTGTGTTCATGATTTCATACAGTGTTTATTTTACATGACAAATATATATCTGTATGCCCATCAATATCACATTACCATTAGAGAAAACCGAAGGAGCAATTAGAAATGGACAAATCAGAGACACTGACAACATTAGGTACACAAGAGACAGGACGAACAATGATCGACATTACATTACACAGAACAATAAAAATACAATCCAGATGATAATTCAAGTGATACGAAAAAGAAAACAGTCCTTGCTCAACTAGCAATACCCGTCGTGTCTCTATTAAACAACATGAATATCACTTGCTAAGATAAAGGTAACAACTGAAAAAGGCAATAATCAGAAAAAAAACATATCAAGCAAGACCTAGGAATACAATAAACGGGAATAAAGATGAACGAACCGAACATTGTAGCGGACATGACACCACGGGACTGAAAACATGAAATATGTCATTGAACAAGCTGGTGAATATCGGACCCATCACACAACCTAGCGTTGGGGACAACTTACGTTTGTTTTTGGTTTGGTTTATCGCTATTTCCAACAATATTTCGGTTGTTTTGACTGCGGTGAATTGTATTGGTGGAGGAAATCGGAGTACCCGGAGAAAACCACCGACCTACTACAAGTCACTGACAAACTTGTAAAGCATGTGAAACTTCAACGGACACACACGTAGCTGTAATTGAAATATTTACAAAATAGTGCACTTTCTTTCTTACTTCTAGTAAATACTAAAAATGTTTATATATTAATCATTTAAGTCCAGCACTGATATCTACGTTAACAAATTAGCCACTTAATAATAGAGAATGCATACCACGATGTTTTCATAGATGTAATACCACTAATTAATTTCTTTTGCATGTTCTACTAAATTTGGCATACAAAACTAGCCATTTTATATTAAGCTTAACCTTTCCAAGACCATATATTTTCTGAATGTGAGCTGTTGCCATCACTTGGCGGCCGTCTTCCGTCGTCTGTCGTCCATTAACTATTCACATTTTAATCTTCTCCTCTGAAACGCCTCAACCAAATGAAGTGACACTTAGTAGGAAGCATCTATGGAAGGTCCTCTGTAACGATTACTCATTTCGTCTGGATCCGTTAACAAACATGGTCGCCACAAGCGATTCGTGTTTCTGATTGGCAGATTTAAAAAAAATCTTCTCTTCTAAAACTTCTTAGCCAAATGAACCGAAACTTGGTATGAAGCAACTATGGAACGTCTTCTATAAAGATTGCTCATTTCATCCCGATCCGTTAACAAACATGGTCTCCACAGACAATTCTTGTTTCTAATTGGCCGATTTTATAAAATCTTCTCTTCTCAAACTCCTTAGCCAAATGAACCGAAACTTGGTAGGAAGCAACTATGGAAGGTCTTATATAAAGATTGCTCATTTCATCACGATCCGTTAACAAACATGGTCTCCACAGACAATTCTTGTTTCTAATTGGCCGATTTTATAAAATCTTCTCTTCTCAAACTCCTTAGCCAAATGAACCGAAACTTGGTAGGAAGCAACTATGGAAGGTCTTATATAAAGATTGCACATTTCATCCCGATCCGTTGACAAACATGGTCTCCACAGACAATTCTTGTTTCTAATTGGCCGATTTTATAAAATCTTCTCTTCTCAAACTCCTTAGCCAAATGAACCGAAACTTGGTAGGAAGCAACTATGGAAGGTCTTCTATAAAGATTGCACATTTCATCCCGATCCGTTGACAAACATGGTCGCCACAGACAATTCTTGTTTCTAATAGGCCGATTTTATAAAATCTTCTCTTCTCAAACTCCTTAGCCAAATCAACCGAAACTTGGTAGGAAGCAACTATGGAAGGTCTTATATAAAGATTTCACATTTCATCCCGATCCGTTGACAAACATGGTCTCCACAGACAATTCTTGTTTCTAATAGGCCGATTTTATAAAATCTTCTCTTCTCAAACTGCTTAGCCAAATGAACCGAAACTTGGTAGGAAGCAACTATGGAAGGTCTTCTATAAAGATTGCACATTTCATTCCGATCCGTTGACAAACATGGTCGCCACAGACAACTCTTGTTTCTAATTGACCGATTTTATAGAATCTTCTCTTCTCAAACTGCTTTGCCAAATGAACCGAAACTTGGTAGGAAGCAACTATGGAAGGTTTTCTATAAAGATTGCACATTTCATCCCGATCCGTTGACAAACATGGTCGCCACAGACAATTCTTGTTTCTAATTGACCGATTTTATAGAATCTTCTCTTCTCAAACTGCTTTGCCAAATGAACCGAAACTTGGTAGGAAGCAACTATGGAAGGTCTTATATAAAGATTGCACATTTCATCCCGATCCGTTGACAAACATGGTCTCCACAGACAATTCTTGTTTCTAATAGGCCGATTTTATAAAATCTTCTCTTCTCAAACTGCTTAGCCAAATGAACCGAAACTTGGTAGGAAGCAACTATGGAAGGTCTTCTATAAAGATTGCACATTTCATCCCGATCCGTTGACAAACATGGTCGCCACAGACAATTCTTGTTTCTAATTGACCGATTTTATAGAATCTTCTCTTCTCAAACTGCTTTGCCAAATGAACCGAAACTTGGTAGGAAGCAACTATGGAAGGTTTTCTATAAAGATTGCACATTTCCTCCCGATCCGTTGACAAACATGGTCGCCACAGACAATTCTTGTTTCTAATTGACCGATTTTATAGAATCTTCTCTTCTCAAACTGCTTTGCCTAATGAACCGAAACTTGGTAGGAAGCAACTATGGAAGGTCTTCTATGAAGATTGCTCATTTCATCCCGATCCGTTAACATACATGGTCTCCACAGACAATTCTTGTTTCTAATTGGCCGATTTTTATAAAATTTTCTCTTCTCAAACTGCTTAGACAAATGAACCGAAACTCGGTAGGAAGCAACAATGGAAGGTCTTCTATAAAGATTGCACATTTCATCCCGATCCGTAGACAAACATGGTCGCCACAGACAATTCTTGTTTCTTATTGGCCGATTTTATAAAATCTTCTCTTCTCAAACTGCTTAGCCAAATGAACCGAAACTTGGTAGGAAGCAACTATGGAAGGTCTTATATAAAGATTGCACATTTCATACCGATCCGTTGACAAACATGGTTGCCACAGAAAATTCTTGTTTCTGATTGGCCGATTTCTAACAATTTTCTTCTCTGAAACTGCTTAGCCAAATGATCCGAACTTTGGTGGGAAGCACCTATAGAAGGTCTGTCTGTATTAAGTTTTCTCAAAGCAGAATGAAAGGTGAACGACATAGGCTCAGTGGTAGGCTCAGACCTCTGAGCCTCTATTTTCAGTGAGCAAAGCACGAACATTTGTCGTATTACAACTTGTAACGAACGTTGCATTAATCGAGTACACCTAACATTTTCTTTGTATGCAAACTGCCAAAATCGTCCGTGTGGAAAGGAATTCAATACTACAGCCTTTGTTAATTTGCTTATCTGTAATGTTAATGTATACATTATACTGTGAAGAAACTTAAATATCATATCCATGAAGTTATTTCCACAGTGACTTACTTCGTTATCAACGAGTATAACATTAAAATATTGCGTGATAAAAAGAATCTCCCACTACTCAATTGATGCTCCTGGACAGCGACTTAAAGTGAGTGTAGCGTATTGATCACCAACCGTGATGTCAGTGCCACAAAAAGCATAAAAACTCAAGTGTTCGCGACAGTAGCAATTTAACATAGAAATAACGATTTGTTATTGCATAAAGTAGCTGAAATTAGAAGCCATGGAGCATATTCATACTACGGATCAGTATTTATCGCCTTTGAGATATTTCCTAATCATAGCTACCCCGGTATTGTTAAATTGGAATATAATGCTCAATAACAATAAGATCAGTGGTATTTACATACTGACAAACCCGGTTATTCATAAATGACCCAACCGGTTTGTATACATGCTTACATTTTGACCCAGCTGGATTTCAAAAACATCTGTTGACATCATGTTTTAGGGTATAACTAGTTACTAATTGACTTTTCATCAACAAAATAGTTTGTTTAAGTAAAATCAATCATTCATCAATGTTTTTTTTTTCTTTTTGGGCAACATTTAATTAATTCGTAAATGCAAGATATAGCGATATTTCAGTTGATTGTATTGATTTTGAAGCCGGGTTCCTTACAACTTATAGAAAAATCTAATTTTACACTGCAAAAATAAATCCTATTTGGACAAAAAATGAAATTAATAATAATAACAATCATAAAGCATCATAATTCAAAACATTATATACACAGTATATTTATAAAAACTTGCGATAATTATCCGTGTCTGCTTTAAAAAATACGCTCTAAAATATCCCGGATGTTGACCAAACATTTTTGATCGGAGCTCTTTGACGACAGTGAGGTAATAGGTATACTATTGTATGGGTATTTTTATGCACTAGTGAATAAAAAGTTAACAAATATTTAACGTACATTGTGTATCACAGTGGAGTCATTCAACTGTTTAAAGATATTTAATTTGTATATGCTTGCCAACATATAGTGTGCATTAATTGTTGGTCCTTATAAACTTCCGGATGACACGCGAGATAACATAAAACGTAGAACATGATATTTCTGATATACATGATATTAGTGATTCTACAACTGTATCAAGGTAAGACGATTTGTTACATAATTACAACTATCAACATAATTCGCAAAACATTAATGTCTACTCAGTAGAGGCTGAAGCGGATATACATTTCCATTCGATGGTATCAATGTAAATATGACATTTCTTAAACAAGAACTTCCTCGGTAAAGGTCGACAAAATTGCAAACCGTTAGTAATATTACTCACGTGACTTTTGTATTGTTTACCTTTGAGTGGGCACCTCACATGGGTCGCTCACAGCAAATTAAGTATCTACGTTTTGTATTTTAATGTTTTAGTTTTTGAAGCTTAACAAATAAGGGTAATAACAAAATTAGCGAACTCCGAACAATCTTACAAAGGGAAAGTCAAAACTCAAACAATACAAAGTCACATGACTTATGTCGTCGGTAGCAGGAAAGCCGAACGTAAGCCACCGAAACTGATGGTAATATTGGTCGTAATTTGAAAAATGCAGAGCAATATGGTTAAAGGGATCATCCTTGCACATCCGTATGCCTAAATATACACTGACCACATACTATTCTGAAATGATCAGGGAATAGAATAACATATTTATGCTCATTATTGAAGACCCTATAGTGAGTGTAAAGGAAGAAGAGCTAATGTAACAAACAACAGTGAAGGTCGTGGTACTCATAGTTTCATTCTTAATAGAAAAATGATTTGATTGCTGAACAATACATTGGATAGAGCATTCAGTTAAGTGTCCGTATCATAGATATATGTTTTGGTCATGTAATATGTCCATGTTTAATTCCTACATTTTCCATTTTCCAACATGTTATCATCTTGTCTGTCATGAAGACTAGTTAATTGATGCTTATCACCAAATAATAGTAATGCAAACGTAGATATCACATTCCTGCGCACACGAAGGGTTTCGTGATTAACCTTCATCAAGTGCGATTGGAATGGCCAATAATCTATAAGAATCTATAATAATGGCCTATAATAAACAGAACCTACCTGGCTGTTAGTCAATTATTTACAGTCTTTTACTGATCTTTAAACTCGTCGTGTTTACGTCATTTTAGTTTCTGTGAAAGTGGTTCTTTGGGTCGAAGCGATATCATACACGTTCTTTGCTCATTATTTTGCTTTGCCGTCTAACACAACTGGCTGCAATCCCATTAATCGGTATCATGCCACCACATTTCTATGTCTGTCTCTCACACCAGTGATTATATTTCGTCTGGTCACTGTCCTACTTGTTTCTGTATTGAGCAGGTTGAGGTTTGTCAACGGAATAATTCGTGTTGTTGTTAGCTATTTTGTCATACATTACTGTTTAGCTCTATTTTCTCAGTATTACTTGATTTTGTGTTTTCATTTATAGGTATAGCAACAGTGGTTTCAGATCCCTGTCGGTCTGATATTAAAAACAGTGACATAGGTAAATACATATCTAACCAACCCATTCTTTCTTTAAGTGTTTATGTCATTTTGAATACTGAAAACGGAGCATGCAATATGCATGACTACCCGAATAATACAAATTGAAAAGTGAAATATGTTGTAAAAGACTATAGAAATGATGAATATGAAGTGGGTTGGCCTTCTAGTAGTTGCTATTAAATTGCTACATGTCAAGACAATGTACATTGTAATTTGAATTAGATATTTGTGAGATAGTTTATATGTTTCTTTATCCGGAGATATATCATGCACTTACATTTAACAGCAAATTGTATTCGGTCACCTCGGGTTAAGGGGGAATCTTAAATGGAACTTTTAAATTCTTGACTATTAATTTCTTATTCTACATCCTTAATTCTTAACCCATACGTACTATAGACTTACGTAGGAAACTTTTCATTTACTAAGTTTCTACACAGGCGTCAGCATTTGTTCCACTGGGACACCAAAGTCACAAACTATTATATATATAAGAAAAGATTAGAATGAAAAAAAAATTCAACAGTCAATCAAGTAGTAGTAATATTATTCATTTTTATCGAGTCAATTTAACTTATTTTGTATAATGCCTCAACGCTATCATATAGCGACATTAGAAAGAGTGAGGGCCCGGGTGGTTCAATGAGTTGGATTACCTAACAACTCATACAAGCCTAGCACCAATACGTGTGTGTGCGCGCGCCGCGTTTTGTAAATCACAAAAATATGCACTCGACTCGCAGTAGCAAGTGATAAAGTTAATCAGTTGCTTGCCAATGGTTGGTGGTTCTCTCCGGTTTCTTCCACCACTAAAACTGGTCGCCATCATATTGCTGAAATATTGCTGAAAGTGGCGTTAAAACACAAAAAATAAAAATAAATCAATTAGAAAGAGTGCTTCATCTGTTCAGTGGATCATCAAAAGTTTGAATTTGAATGTGAAATAAATTTACCTATCTAATGCTTCTATTGATAGTTGCTGTTTTCAATTTACAATTAATAAACAAATTAAATGCTAACGATGAAACACTATAGTCAAAACATATAAGTCAATGTTAACAATAAAGTATTTGTAATAATTCCAACTATATATCATTATCAAATAAATATGGATAATATGCCATAATTAATGCAATAGTTATATCATTACCTGTTTTAATTACTTTCTTACAGTGGCTGATATGTGTAAGTCAAGCTCTGCAACAGAAGACGCAAGTTCTGGAGGTTACAAAGTAGACAGTGTTGTATTACGTATAATGATGCAACAAAGCAACTGCATATGTCGAGTAACGTTGGACAATCAAAATGAAAACCTGGTAGTTGTAGATTTGAGGAAATTTTAAGGTTTTCAATCATCAGCACCAGAGAAAGCTGATTGTGGACTTGCAGTTGACATAAATTATATACCTGATATGTCTACAGGAAATGTAATAGCCCCTATTGAATGTCTTGTGAACGGTACACGTCGTCATACATCACTGTTTCAAAAGAGTTATCTGCAATTTAGATCTAGGATAATTAATGGAGACTTTATCAGAGGCTTCTGTATACGGATAATACGAGGTAAGGCATCATTACAAATTGTCAATTTGAAAAAAAAATCATAAACCAATAATTTTCGTTCTCCAGCCACTAACTATTAATAATACCTCACATAGGTTGACAAAATATCGAATAATCTATTTGAGTTTACCTCATAAAGGGCATAGTCCTTATTATATAAGTACGCTGAAGAAACAAATCATACGCCATCAGAAATCTCCAATCCTAAACGCCATAAGATGTCTATCCGCACAAAAGATGGTCTATTATATGAAATGTTTGGTAAAGTACATGTTTATTTTCCAACTAACGCATTTAAACAATCGAATCAGAATGATGAGATTGCCTAAATACATGCATAAGTATATATATATTAGCAACACAATAAAAAATGATTGCCATTTATGTTGTACAATGGTATAATCCCCGTTCATTTGCATTTCGATTCAACAAAGTGTTAATGACTGGTTAATTGAACTTTCCAGATAATAGACCATGGTTTTCTACAACTACATTTTAAAGCTAAACAATCTACCAAAATCATCAAAGGAAATATTGGAATGTATATAAATAAACGTTAGAGAAAAGCGAAAGGGCATTCAAGAATGGACAATCCTGATATATATAGGGAATGGATGTGGTCAAGTTTTCTAGGGCGCTGGACGTAAGGCTAAGCAAATGGTGCTGCAGTGTAGCAATGGTGTGAGTTCAAATTCCGGTCGAGAGAAGAACAACAATTTCACAGCTCTAAAATATAATTATAACACTGTTTGGTTTAATTTTCAGACGTATATATGCATATATATATACAACGTCTGAAAAACCAGTCAACGATCAATCTTACGGGGTGTTGGATCGATACGGTATAACGATACTATTCAAGAAAAACAATTATAAACGTCTAAAATAATTTGTAAAACAACACCAAGTACACAAAACAAAGTGATAAAGAATTAAACACTTCGTTGAATGACAAAATGTTCGTCCCACCGAGGGACTTTATCAATGTCTAATTAAATAAAATCTCGAAACAATAAAGCAACTTTTCAAATTTCAAAAAAAAGTTGTTGACAGTCCGTGTACGGCACAAAGGAACCAGAAGATGCACATATGAAACTACATGCATAAAAGAATGGAAATTCTACATATAAATTAATAAAAGTACAATAACAATAATATAAATATACAATAGGGCTACACATTTAAATAAATATTAAATTTGAAATAAAAACAAATATAAAAATGAGACATTATTGGTAAATGTATCAAATAGCACTGTCAAAATATTGTTGAAAACGGTATAATACCCAAACTCATTCAAAAAAACGGCCCGCCACAGTGTGGAATATATACTTTGGGCCAATAGAGCAAACTGTATGTCCTAATACGACTGGAGGAGACCAACACGAATAGGAGTCAAGAGAGGATATTACTTTTTCTCATTGATTCCATTCGGTGATAAGGTCTTAAGTTTTCTAATCCAGAAGCTTTCCCTTTCCTGTCTGCTTTTATCATCCCACTTGGGGTTATGGTCAATTATGGTGACCTTCAGTTTACCGAAAGAATCATGGTGGCCCGTCGATCTGAGATGTCTGCTGAGTGGAAGGTCAGGTTTGCAATTTGCATCGCTTCTGTGGCCATTCAAGCGTTTACTAAGTTGTTGTTTAGTTTCTCCGATGTATTGAAGACCACAAATTGCACATTCCAGGAGGTAGATAATATTTTCTGTCTTGCAGTTGGCATTGCAGTATATGATGATTTTTGTCTCCTATATGTGTGCTGCTGAATGTTTGTGTGCATTGGATGTTTTTGCACGTCTTACATCGTCTCGAATCACATTTTTGACACTGACCATTGTAGGCAGATCGAGGGGAGATGTCACCTCTCACCAAGATGTCTTTCAAACGTCTGGGCTTCCTGAAGGCCAAGACGGGTGGTTCTTTGAAGATTTTACACAGTTCTGGGTGTTTGTGTATGGTTGTCCAGTGCTCACGAACGATGTTGGATAAATTACTGAGCGCAGGATGGTAAGTGATGACAATTGGCACTCTGTTGTTCGCGTTCTTTTCTTTATATTGGATGAGGTCTTTTCTGTCAATACCACTTGCTTTGTTAAAACAATGGTTAATGCTCACATTGTTGTAGCCCCTCTTTTTCAGATGACATTTCAGTTCCCCGAGCCGTTTTTTGGTGGTTTGTTCGTTGGAGCAGATGCGTTTGATTCGGAGAGCTTAGCTGTACGGAATACTTTTGGTGCAATGTTTAGCATGACAACTCTGCAGAAACAATTATAAGCGATGCATTTTCATATAGTGAAAATGTATAAAGATAAAGAAGTCCAAAATGTCAAGAATTTTTTTGTCAATGTGTGACGTAAAAGTATTTTTGACATTTACGTCACCGAATATGGTACTGCTTTGACAACTATTTTACCTATTTGTTCCTGTATTTAAATACTGTTACAGTGACAGCCGGAACCTTTGAACCGTAATGAGAGCGGGAGGTTTGGCGCCTTAAAATCTGATTCAACCCACCATTTCTTTAGAAATGCCTGTACCAAGTCAGGGTCATTACGGTTTTCACAGTTTTCCGGTTGTTGACTGATTTTGTCTGTTTATATAATTATGAGTTTTGACTTTCCCTTTATAAGATTGTTCGGAGTTCGGTAATTTTGTTATTACCTTTATTGATGTTTATCTGTCGGTTTGTTGTATATGTCAGTTGACATAATACCATTTTCACAGGTGGTGTAAGTATCCAGAAAGGAGATGTTATTTCCAGATGTTTCATGGGTGAATTTCATAGTGGGGTGAACATTGTTGGCATGGTCAAAGAAACGATTGAGGTTTTCTTCCGACTCGGTCCACTTCATGTCAAGTCGTCTATGAAACGAAACCAGGAAAGTGGCTTGTGAGGTGCAGATTGTATGATTAGTTTTTTCAAGTTTCCGCATTAAGATGTTGGCGTATGCAAGTGCCATCTTTGTTCCCACAGCTGTTCCGTTGATTTGTAAAAAATGCTCTCCATTAAATGTAAAATTGCTATGCTTCAGTACCAATGTGAGCTACTGGACAATACATTCCGTTGGTGGTTCTTTGTTGTTATAGCTATGATGTGTATAACATTACTATCAATATTATTTCAGTTTCAATGTTAGATGAAACTCATGGATTTGTCAAAAGTCACCAACAAACTTATCACATACACCTTGCCACCGGCGCGAATGGAAATCAGTTTCAGTGATTTTAGTCGATGACATCATATATATTGTCAATCAAAATTCCATATGAAAACGGTCATGGCATCGCTTGAAATAACTCTGGAATATATTTATATATATATAAATTTACATAATGAGCAGTCTAAAAAGCAACAGAAACAGATTGTTGCTCTTTGTATAAAACATAAAAACAGTACGTTCACTTATATTCAACGCATGACAATATTTCAGATATCTACAGTGACCATTCACAAGTTTTACGAATTGATTGTGATGCTCAGATGACAACAGAACAAACAAGCGAAAAGATAAAAACATCTGATGCACCGCAAAGTTCCTCACAAACGCCTGTTTCGGAGAAATCAACCACAAACAGCTCAAACATAGATACTACAACTACTGTTACAACGACAAAGGTTAAACATCAATCGATTACTACAACTACAGACACGACAACAGGTAAATGTCTAGTTACAAGTGCACTAAGTCATGACATGTTAAAGCTAAAGATACACATACATGAAATATTGAATAATAATTTTAGATTTGAATTTCCAAAGCTTATTAAATGAATTGTAAATTTAAAAGGAGCAAACCTTCTTAAGAACTACATCAGATTTCTTAATCAAGGTCAGCTTCAGTTGTTTGTAGGAGGTCTCATGTCTTATTTACGTTATTTGTGTTTGTTTGCGCATAGCAGTATCCAACACATATTGTGTTGTGTTGTTTGCTGTGCTCGTCTTCGTCTTGTGTCTTGTGTGCCCAATGTTGCCAGTTTTTGTGGATTGTCCATTCTTGATTGTTCCTTCTATTTTCTCTAACGTTTATTTTCTACTCTTTTACATGGTTGATGTACCTTGGTAATTAATCTTAAAAATACATATTTTGGTTGTTTTAAACTTTTGCTTGGTATGTTATTGACCTTCGGTGGTCTTTTTCTACTTGTGCCAATATTTCTTTATAACATATTTATGGACCGCTTCAATGAGACAATTAACCATGATATAGTCTACACTACATGTAATTTGTGGTATGCTAAGAGGCAATGCTATGCTTATTTTTGCAAGTGACAAGATGAAACATTTTAAAGTCTATCAATGGGTGATTGGACACTAAATTTGCGGTTTGGTCAGTGATCATTGAACACATATCTTGAGGTATGGACAGACGACATAGGACACATATGTTGATGGGTGTGCCATACCAAATGCACTATAATTGTAAGGAAAGATATGGATGTAAATGCATCCGAAAGCCTATTCAACTTTCCACTTCGACACAACTTAAAGTAAAGAGACATCGCCTTTATTTTTGTCATATTTCTCACCACAGTATGGTCATTAATAATTAATACAACTCATACCATAAACTGAGTGTGAAGGAGCTCATACACCACAGATGAGTGGTTTTCATTCCTTCTATCGATAAACGCACCGTTTTAACAACTTTTCGCTCTGATGATATTTAAAGAACGGATAAGGGTTATTTGACACTAATTTCGAAGTGCGACTCCGTCACATTGCGGACTCATTAGTCCTTGATTAAGGTTATTCCAGAAACGCGTCATGCACACCTAATTATATATCAAGGTTTTTATAATAAATTATTCTTACAGGGCTTGAACAAACAACGTATATTGCAATTGGTGCTGGTTCTGGTGTAACTTTAATACTGCTGGTAGTCCTAGTTGTAATATGGCTAAGGTTTGTAAGAATATCATATACTTTTGATGTTTAATGCTTTATCTGCAATTATTTCTGCATGACAATATTCCCAACAATAACAAAATACGTCCAATAAAGATATTATCTATACATTGCAGTAGATATCTCGCGTATCCTTTCGCAAGCCAAATAAGATGTATTACAGTCAATAAGACAAACGACCAAGTCGATTTGAAAACATTTACAAGAATGTTGAACACTTGAAAATCATGGACAGAAACAAAATGTCACAAATGTGGTTGGTTGTAATATTGACATACATTCTACAAGAATAAAGAGGTTGATTAGTAATGAATACCAAACTTTTCTAGCTAGAAAACTCAAAGGAATAGACCACATTCACCCTAGTATATGTATGTTGATATGAATCTCATAATGTGAAAAATCAGTCAATATCAGTTATATTATTCAAGTAATAAGAATTTTAAATTGAAAGACGTTTTAAAACTTTAGTGATAATAGAAATATATTGGATTCGTACTACAACAAACACTGCAATCAATATATAGGTGTTCGAATAAGGTCAATATAGAGACCCACAAGGTAAGTATAAAAATATGACCCAGTTTGTCCGCCATAGGGCACAGCTCCTCCAAAGTTGATGCTCATTAGATACAATGATTTTGCTATAAACATAGTTTAAGCTGTTTAGAATTATTGCTCTAAGATAGGTTTAGTGTTAATATTATTTTCAGTATTACTTTAAGTTCTATTTGTGTTTTTTAATAACAATAACGTTTCAGATGTCCTAGGGTGTCAGTGGTTTCATAAAACACTTATGGACTGGTTATTTGGACAATAGTCAGTATATTTCTTCTCGACATTAACTATTCCCCTATTATACCTGGTTGTGGTGTATACTAAAGAGCATTGTGGAATTTCATATTGCAAGTTGTATCACAGTATTTGTAAGAGTTTAATTTAAAACATCTGTTTTTCCTTTTTTCATTAGAAGGAAATCAACACAAAAAGCAGGAACCAATGAATATGCAGATAACTCACATCAGCAAGAAGAAAGTGACGATAAGTTGCCAGATAATGTACCATAGGTGCCAGCGGGGGAAATTTATATTACTGGTGGTAAATGCACTACCGTGATGTGGATACAGCAAGATCCTCCAATAAACGATTAAGAATGGAAGGCAATTACAGTACCGTTGATGAGGATATGCCGATATCTTCCAACAAAAGATTAAGCATGGAAGGAGATTACAGTTCTGTTGATGAGGATACACGAATATCCCTCAACGGAAGATTAAGTGTGGAAGGCAATTACAGTACCGTTGATGAGGATATGCCAAACACCTCCAAAAATAGAATAAGCATGGATGGAGATTACAGTACAGTTGAACTCGATGAACATTTGGATACAAACTGTAGTTATCCTGAGAATTCAGAACTTGGGCAAACAAAAGGGAAACACAAACCAACTATCAAACCAAAACCTAAATCGTCCTGTAAAAACAGTGAGGCCAATAGCTCCCTTGATCAAAACATAAAGCACGTTACTCCTCTAAATGGCAGTGATAACGTCTATGCAATTGTTGATAAAAGTAGTAACAATGTTCCTACAGCTAATGTAGGTAAAGGGGAGGGAACATGTCAGTCTGATCACACCTACGCTGTTGTGGACAAGGCACGGAAACGTAAATCTAGTTCGGATGAAACAAATAAAATGAAGTTCGAAATAAATTCTTGCAACAGGGTTTAAGCTATGTGATATTTTTTCAGGAATAATATAACATATCTTATTTAGATCTGAGTATCTATGCTTTGGTTTCCTAAAGTTCATAGCATTAACTTCGCATGTAAGATTAGTCTGTTCCTTTCTGTATAAGTGACATTCCCAAATATCATTAAGGAAAGTGGTATTTGTTTTTCAAAATAACAGAGTGGAGTGGGAAAAAAACGATGCTAAAATGTTAATATTGGTGCAATCACTGCTCAAGCTTCTTTTGATAATATTAAATATCCTTACACATACTGCATACATTATATAGCATATACTGTAAATAATAGGAAGATGAAACTTACCGTCAATTTATGTTAGACGTGGCTGTAAACGAACGAGAAATACTGAACACTTATATAGTTTAGCGTGCACAATGCATTACTGGAATAACCATGATCGGGTACCTTCAAAGACAAAAGAATGGAATGCGAAATATTTTAAGTCTTTCAAATCAAGAAATCCAAAGGACATAAATAGGATATTGCAAAACAAGCATATACATGATTAATCTTTTAGCTATGAAATAATGAAATATGTATATGTAGATCTACTTGTCGGTAATATTTTTTTATATTTATGGAGAGAGAGAGAGAGAGAGAGAGAGAGAGAGAGAGAGAGAGAGAGAGAGATTTTTGAAACAAATAATGTTACAGATGATGTTGGCCTTAACCTGGCTAAATGTCCGTACAACCAAATTATCTGGTCAGTAGTGAGAGATTCGAAATTCTGCCAGATCACCAAGTTCAAGATCTTCTTAGCAGACCATATCTCATTCAGAAAAAAAATAATATGGTCATTTCTTAAGTTTGAAATCTTTGTATGCTAAATGGGGTTCATGTGTTCACTTTACCCTATTATGTTCTTAGTTCAGTGCTTTAATGTCTGCTGTGTTTTCCATGCGAAATCATGTTCGGTTCCTCTTTATTCGCAATTGTTCATTGGACAACTCGTGTCTTTAATTGTATTTGCTTACGCATATTAGATATTAGTGTCAACACGACTTGACTGTATAAGTAGCAATGTGAGTGTCTTACAAGATGCAGAAACCGCTTACCCTTCGATATCACTTGGGTTCAATCTGGGTTTTATTTGGATTGTCCATTCGTGATTGCATCTTCGTGTTTCCCTAACTTTTATATTAAGACCTAACCAGACCAGTTTTGGAAAATAAACCACCCATATGTGCTGTCTACTTTTCGGCTTAGATGAAGATCACAAATAATTTGTCAAAGACGTTGATATTTAATTAAGTGCACACGACACGTTTCTGACATAACCTTAATCAATTACGCTGCAAATAAAAAGAAGTGTAATTATTTATATATTTTTTTTTTTAGTATTTCAAAATATTTAATTAGCAAGAGGTTTACAATTAATTTATATTTTATTTATTTGACCTAAGTCCTATACGTGTAATCTGTTCAGCTACCGGTTTTTTCAGTAAGGTAGATAAATCTACTCACTACCTTATTCTTATTGGTTTAATTCTTACTATTGTTCTTTACACTTTAAAAGCCAGTGTTTTATTCACTGTGATCATTATTTTGATTTAATTTGATGAGTGTAAAGTAGAACACGTTTGTTAAAAAAGTGCCCACCCACCCGCGGTACCTAAAAATGTTAGTAAATTTATTAAAACCACAAGCAATATATAGTATATGTATATATTATTAAATTTTTAGTCGTATATAAAGAAACGTTTATTGCATTATATGATTAGTGGAATTTATGGACAGCGATTGTGTGATCAATATTCATGGACAATGATAATATATTAGTGACCAGCAGTTAGCATTGAATTTCATGGACAGGGATAATTAATGTGATAATGGTGGACAGTCAATGGCCAAAAATGATATTTATTTTTGTATTTTTATTTATTGTGATATAATATATATATATATATATTTATAAATGGCAATACACATATTCTCTTTTACTTGTTTTCTTGTAGCCATAATTACTAATTAGTTACAATAATAATATCTTTATGTATGAACTGTATATTTTAATAATAACTATAACTAATAAACCAAGTGCGGCTAAAATGAATCAGAGTTTACAACAATACAGAACAGACATTTTAAAACACTAACAACGTTAACAAATATATAATGCGTATTGGGCAATCTAGATGATAATTTGTAAATAATAAAGCTAATGTATACAAAGTATCATGATTAGTTAAATAATATACTTACATATAGAGAATAATATTCTGTGTCCATCTGAAAACTATTATCTATGCGCTGGTATGATAGCATTGACTATATGTTTATTATATTTTTCTATAATTTAATTAAACTCTTCTTTTAGTGGAAATATTTTAGTTTGTTTTGTTTTAGTTTTATATAATTTACATCTAACTAGAGCATGATTCGTACATGTAGTGTTATCATTATTTCTCAAAGCGAGCTATTTACACTGCGAGAACACATCTATCATGCATTTCTTATTTCAAATAAATAATAACAGAGGTGTGGTTCCTGTTATTTTACTGGTAAAAATGTTACCCATTGACACTAAATTATATAGCCTGTCTTAAAACACGTATAGAACAAAGCTGTAATTGGGGATGTGGTCAACATAGCATATATTTTTTCTGCCTCATAGTATTTATTGTACACTAGAAGTATATAAATATTTGGTATGCCTTACTTCACAAATATATAGAGTAATGTTGAAGATACTAAAGGGCAAACCCGCGCCGTAGAATCTTTAGTTTTCTGTGTAGTGCTTCCTAGATCACTGTTTGTCATTGTAGTGTCCGTCCTTCCATTTACGGGTTTTTACTACCCCTTTGGTGTCTTCAAACTTTTCTTTAAGAGAGATAGACAACACAACGACCAAATGAAAAAAGTGACAAAAAGACGAAAATGGTCGACAAAACAATAAACAGAAAACAAAGACTTGAACAATAAATCTTTTGTATTCCTATTTGTATTAACGATAACAACATTCTTATTAATGTAAACAGAGCACAGTAATGAACTTTAGAGAGGGATAAAATGTAAGACAACAAATATTTCCCACTGTCGGAACAGTTCAAAAAATATCACACTGTCGGAACAGTTCAAAAAATATCACACTGTCGGAACAGTTCAAAACATATCACACTGTCGGAACAGTTCAAAAAATATCACACTGTCGGAACAGTTAAAAAATATCACACTGTCGGAACAGTTAAAAAAATATCACATTGTCGGAACAGTTAAAAACATATCACACTGTCGGAACAGTTCAAAAAATATCACACTGTCGGAACAGTTGCAAAATCCAATAGAAATATCACATGGTTGGAACGGTTCCAAAATCCAATAGAAAAAATCACACAAAGACAATCGATACAGCAAGCACACATATATATGACCGCTCGATTTTCTAGCTTGAAACAGGGATTCTAATAACATGTGAAGGCCTGAAGCTAGTTTTATAGGTCCAAGCTTCCCCTCGTAGTCAACTGATGCTGTCATGCAAGTTTTCCACATATTGGTAAAATGCAAATTCTCACAAATAACCAGGCGAAGAAAGTTGTTATACAGAACGTTCTAATTTTGAAAATTAGACATACTATAGTTAATCTTCGTGACACATAATTTGCCATATGCATGGTTGTAGCTATGTCAAATTGATCCGAACGCTTCATTCATCATTAACATATTAGATGGTATACAAGGTTATCGTAAGACATATTTAAGTGGATGCACTCAGGATTCAATTTGTTATTAACGAACATATTGTATGCATAATTTACAGTGTAATTTTATATCGTTTTCCTTGTTGATTCTTTCCCTTGTCATACAAAAGCGACTTATTGTAATGTGAACTAGACTTCCTTGTTAAAGTATTCACTAAAAAAAATGAAAATCAGATAATATCTATACTTATACAACAAGTTAAAAAAAAATACTACAGTCAGTTGGGTATGTGTGATTTTTATGTGATTGTGTGTACATGTTTAGAATTATACTTTAAAAATACTTGTGTTCATGATTTCATACAGTGTTTATTTTATATGACAAATATATATTTGTATGCCCAGAAATATTACATTACCATTAGAGAAAACCGGAAGAGCAGATAAAGCAAGACCTAGGAATACAATAATCGGGAATAAAGACGAACAAACCGAACATTATAGCGGACATGACACCATGGGACTGAAAACATGAAATATGTCATTGGACAAACTGGTGAATATTGGACCCATCACACAACCTAGCGTTGGGGACAACTTACGTTTGTTTTTGGTTTTGTTTATCGCCATTTTCAACAATAGTTCGGTTTTGTTCACTGCGGTCAATTGTATTGGTGGAGGAAATCGGAGTGGAGTACCCGGAGAAAACCACCAAATGACTGACAAACTTGTAAAGCATGTGAAACTTCAACGGGCATACACGTAGCTGTAATTGAAGTATTTACAAAATAATGCACTTTCTCTCTTACTTCTTGTAAATAATAAAAATGTTTATATATTAATCATTTAAGTTCAGCACTGATATCTACGTTAAAACATTAGCCACTTAATAATAAAGAATGCATACCACGATGTCGTTATAGGTGTAATACCAGTAATTAATTTCTTTTTACATTTCTACTAAATTTGTGTTTTTTCGAGCCTACCTGGCCATTTTATCTGAAGCTTAACCTTTTCAAGACCATATATTTTCTGAAACGTACATGATTCCTCTACGTTCTGTCAAAATTTCAGGCCATGTTTAATATCTTGCAGTGAAATGTCAGGCTACGGAAAACACCTACTCTAAAAATAGATCGGTGATCCCCCAGTATTGATAGGTCATGCATCAAATCCTCCATAGAGGTATTGAAATACAACTAAATCCATACAATTTAGGCTCAAAATATTCCCTATATATTTTACTTCAATTATCAATTTATATTATTCGATTCCATTCAGTAGTTTTCACAATAGTAGAAAGTGAAAGGTACTTTTCCTTTAAAATGGACTACTTCCATATTTCTTCGAAGCTCTGATTGGTGAATTAGTAGTTTGACACCTTATATGTCGTTCGTCATCTTTAATAGTAGGAAACGGTCAAAATCATCTAACACCCTTATATTAAAATATTAAAAGCTGTTATGGTGAATAGAACACAGAAACGTAGCACCTGTTAATTCTACCAAATCAGGCACCCTCCCTCCAGGGTATAATTACCACTTAAAACATGAATGCATTACTTTCCCTTGATCTTTTTCATAGTTTATATACCAGAATTTAAGCAACAGCTAAGAACTATGAAATAATACACGCAGATACGAGATATTGCACACTTTATATCTGGGCTGTAGTTTGATTACTTTCAGAGAGCCGTGCAATAAGCAACGACTTAGATGTGATATGTGGATGGACTCATGCTACATATCGTTTATTCCACGAGTTTCCGACTTAAGCGGTGGTATATATATATTACTTCTACAGTTAATAGGTATACTATTGTATGGGTGTTTTCATGCACTAGTGATTAACAGTTAACAAATATTTAACGTACATTTTGTATCACCGTGGAGTCATTCAATTGTTTAAGGATATTTAATTTGTATGTGCTTCCCAACTTATAGTGTGCATTGCTTGTTGGTTCTGATCAACTTCCAGGTTGACACGCAAGACTACATACAACGTAGAACATGGTATTTCTGATATACACGATATTAGTGATTCTTCAACTGTATAAAAGTAAGACGATTTCCTACAACAATCACCATCATTCGTAAAACATTTCTATTCAGTAGGGGATAAAGTGGAAATGCATTTCCATTCGATGGTATCAATGTAAATATGACATTTCTTAAACAGGAACTTCCTCGGTAAAGGTCGACAAAATCGCAAACCGTTAGTAATATTACTCACTCTTTTACAATCTTTTTAAAATCTGATTCAACCCACTTTTGTTAAGCTTCAAAAACTAAAATATTAAAATACAAACGTAGATACTTAATTTGCTGTGAACGACCCATGTGAGGTACACACTCAAAAGCAAACAATAAACAAGTCACATGATTTATGTCGTCGGTAGCAGGAAAGCCGAACGTCAGCCACCGAAACTGATGGTGATATTGGTCGTAATTTGAAAACATACAGAGCAATATGGTTAAAGGGATCATCCTCACTCTTCCGTATACCTAAATATACACTGACCACATACTATTGTGAAATGATTAGGGAGTAGAATAACATAGTTATGCTCATTATTGAAGACCCTACAGTGACTGTAAATGTAAGAACATATAATGTAACAAACAGCAGTAAAGGCCGTGGTACTCATAGTTTCATTCTTAATAGACAAATGATTTGATTGCTGAACACTACATTGGATAGAGCCTTCAGCTAAAAGTGTCCGTATCGTAGATATATGTTTTGGTCATGTAATATGTCCATGTTTAATTCCTACATTTTCCATTTTCCAACATGTTATCATCTTGTCTGTCATGAAGACTAGTTAATAGATGCTTATTACCAAATAATATTAATGCAAACGTAGATATCACATTCCTCTGCACACGAAGCGTTTCACGAATAAGCTTCATCAGGTGCGATTGGAATGGCAAATAATTTATAAGAATATTGAATAATGGCCTATAATAAACAGAACCTACTTGGCTATTAGTCACCTATTTACAGTCTTTTACTGAACTTTGAACTCGTCGTGTTTATTTCATGTTAGTGTCTGTGAAAGTGGTCTTTTGGGTTAAAGCGATATTATACACGTTCTTTGCTCATTATTTTGCTTTGCCGTATAACACAACGGACTGGAATCCCATTAATCGATATCATGCCACCACATTTCTATGTCTGTCCATCACACCAGTGATTATATTTGTCTGGTCGCTGTCCTTCTTGTTTCTGTATTGAGCAGGTTGAGGTTTGTCAACGGAATAGTTCGTGTTGTTGTTAGCTCTTTTGTCATTCATTACTGGTTAGCTGTATATTCTCAGTATTACTTGATTTTGTGTTTTCATTTATAGGTATAGCAACAGTGGTTCCAGATCCCTGCCCGTCTGATATTAAAAACAGTGCCATAGGTAAATACATATCTAACGAGCCCATTCTTTCTTTAAGTGTTTATGTCATTTTGAATACTGAAAACGGAGCATGCAATATGCATGACTACCCGATAATACATATTTAAAAGTGAAATATGTTGTAAAAGACTATAGAAATGATGAATATGAAGCGGGTTGGCTTTCTAGTAGTTGCTATTAAATTGATACATGTCAAGACAATGTACATTCTAATTTGAATTAAATATTTGTGAGATAGTTTATATGCTTTTTTATCCGGAGATCTATCATGCACTTACATTTAACAACAAATTGTATTCGGTCACCTCGGGTTAAGAGAGAATCTTAAATGGAACTTTTTAATTCTTGATTGTTAATTCCTGATTCTACATCCATAATTCTTAACCCATACGTACAATAGACTTACGATGGAAACTGTTCATTTAATAAGTTTCTACACAGGAGTCAGCATTTGTCCCACAGGGACACCAAAGTCACAAACTAATATATATTATATATATAGTAGTAGTAATATTATAATTTTTTATAGTCAACTTAACTTATTTTGTACAGTGGTTGACATGTGTAAGTCAAGCTTTGCAACAGAAGAAGCAAATGCTGGAGGTCACAAAGTAGACAGTGTTGTATAACGTATAATGATACAACAAAACAACTGCATATGTCGGGTAACGTTGGACAATCAAAACCAAAACCAGGTAGTTATAGGTTTGAGGAAATTTGAAGGTCTTCAATCATCAGCACCAGAGAAAGCTGATTGTGGACTTGCAGTTGACATAAATCATATACCTGATATGTCTCAAGGAAATGTAATAGCTCCTATTGAATGTCTTGTGAACAGTACACTTCGTCATACACCACTGATTCAAAAGAGTTATCTGCAATTTAGATCTAGAATAATACATTGAAACTTCACTAGAGGATATTGTATGCGTATATTACGAGGTAACATGACTTGCAACATACATTAGAACTTAAATAATTATATTTTAGATATGTTCTTATTAATAAATAAGATTTTGTGAAATGACCAATAATCATTACAATAACTTTAGATTTTCCTGTCATTAACCATTATTGATACCTCGCATACATTTACATGTTTATCAAACAGTTAAAAACCAGCCAAACTGGAGTATACCCGATAAAATATCATAGAAATACATCGATAATTCAATAATACACCACTGGACAAAGTCTTCCATCCAACTGGTTAGTTTTTTAAGTGTTGAAGGATCTAAATTAATATGTAGTTTGTTAGTAAGAAAGGATGTGGATGTAACTGAACATGATACACTACCCAAAATAGCATTTAGACACAAATCAAAGTCACGAAACAGCGCATGTATTACTGTTGTGCATAATAAACATTTATTATAAAACTAATTGACGGATATATATAGAAAGCATTCAAAAAGTCGGCTTAGTTCTGTTATTGATATACTAGTTATTAAATATTTTTCCTGTATGTTATTATATTTCAAAATCTGCGTATAACCGAATCTATAAATGGTGTGTTCGATCCTCAGTAAAATTAAACCAAAAACTTTAAAATATGCTAAATATGTTTCCTTTATGGTAAATACTGTTTGGTTTGGAGTCAAGATTATCTGGGGCGAAATGTGTACTCGCGGAGTACTGGTTCAGTGAACTAGTACTATTTAATCCAACCCAACGTGTTGGATCAGTACATGTTCTTCCCATGATGTAGCTAAGCAATTATGCATGTGGAGTTTAACGATAATCGCTCACTGGTAATATGTAGAGTAAGAGTTATGTGTTAGAATAGTCGTAGATATACATCCATCAATCAGTCAACCACATTCATGATAGCCCAAGAAACAACTCAGTGATATAATTATGGTCAAATGAACATACCGTACTATATGTCACTCATTCAAAACAAGAAACAGAATATAAATCAATTCCAGTATATTAACTTGCATTTTGTATGCTTATGTAATAACACTATTGTAGATAGCAACAGTGATCATTCACAAGTCTTAAGAATTGATTGTGATACTCCAATGACAACACAACAGAAAATAGAACAGACAACAGTAATATGATGTAATGACGGAGACTTCTAGTTATGCTACAAATTCACCAATAACTACCATTACATATCCACAAACGACTGATTCGCTACAATCAACAACAAAGAGAACAAAGGAAGATACTATATGTAATGATCAGGTAGCAGGTAATATTATAAGTATAAATGTAGTGAACCGTGATGTCAATGTTGAATCCGATCAAACATAATCAGGCAAACTGATGCTGCTTTTAACAATGATGAATATTCCTCAAAAACTACAACCAACGACTGATTCGCTACAATTAAATACAATATAGCTGATTTAATTTGATTTGATTTATTATGTCTTACGCCACTTTCAGCAATATTTCAGTTATATCATGGCGACCAGTTTTAGTGGTGGAAGAAGCCGGAGTACCCAGAGATAACCACCGAACATGGGGAAGCAAATGATAAACTTTATTACTTGCGGCTGCGAGTCGAGTGCACCTTCTTTTGTAATTTACAAATCCGGACGCGAACTCACGCTGTATTAGAGATAGGCTTGCATGAGTTATTAGTTAATCCAACTACCTAACTCATTGAGACATCAGAGTCCTTACAATATAGCTAGTGATCAGATAACAGATAATAACATAAGTATAAATGTAGTGAATCGTGATGACCTTATTACCTACAATTTAAAAGCTGACTATGCATATTCATACAAACTTGCATAATAAATCAAAAAGGGATTTTCTTTTTCATATCAAGTGTAAAAAATATCAATCGTCACATTTTTTTTTACTAATATATTAACTTATACAAAAAGCTTTCATGAAGACTTGTCATTTGTGTTTATAAAATGTGTTCTTTTTTTTAAATTTACTTCATTACCAAAATGAAAAAAATGCCTACATACTTGACAATAGTATACATTCGTTTGTATAAGGCATCGTCATGGTCGTGATCGTATGGTAGTTGGATTTGCAACTGCCTATGCAATGAGTGGCTATCACCACTGATGTTGCCAGTTCGAATCCCGAACAGACCGAGGTGTACAACATTATGTGATAAAGTTTGCCAGTGACTTCCGACAGGTCGGTGGTTTTCTCCGTTTCCCCCGGTTTCTTCCGCCAATAAAGCTGAAATATTGTTAAAAGTGGCGTTAAGAACCATAAAGCCTAAGCTTAAAGCATATATAAATAAAATACATTGTATTAAATATTTTTCTTATGTACTATTCCAATTAAGCTTAGATAATAATTGTTTCTGTTCTTTCTTTTTTTTTGTTGTTGCAGAAAATGATAAAACAACATATATTGCACTCAGTGCATTTTCTAGTACAGTTGCTATAATACTTCTGATAGCTTTAGTTATAACGTGCATAAGGTTTGTAAATATATTTTGTTTTCTATATAAACAGTAGTTAATATATAATACAAAGATTTTGATACGGCAATGTTAATGGTTTCTTTAATGAGATTCTCTTCATATATGTATTTAAGTAGTTATCATTTAATTGAACCCATTATTGCACATACATGTAGATGAACACTTACAAAGATGGTATCTGATGTATATGATTTGTAGATCGTTGTTTGTCCTTTTCTACCTTTTCGTATCTTCAAACTCTTCATACAACAAATTAAGGTGGAATATGAAACAATCAATAGATATATTCTATAATAATTACATAATCGTTTTCGAACAAAATGCAAGAAGAACACATGAGAATGTAAACACTTCCAATCATCAAGTAGAATATAACAGACATTATTGTGATTTGACAAATAATGGACCGAACGTACCAAGCCAAGACTATGGTATTATTGATAGTAATTATAATACCATTGATGTTGACAACGTAGTAAGCATGGGAGGAGATTATATTAGTGTTGAACCTGATGGACATTTGACGACTAACATTAATTGAGGAAAAACAAAATTATCCAGAAAATATATGCCTGTATGATTTTAATTATACGTTGATCTCTCGGAAAATGCTAAATGGGGTTCATGTTGTTCACTTTACCCTATTATGTTCTTAGGTCAGTGCTTTTATGTCTGCTGCGCTTTCCATACAAAATCATGTTCGGTTCGTCTTTATCCGCAATTGTTCATTGAACAGCTCGTGTCTTTAGTGGTATTTGCTTACGCATATTAATGTCGACACGACTTGACTGTATAAGTAGAATTGCGAGTGTCTTACATAATGCAGAAACCGCTTACCCTTCGTTATCACTTGGGTTCAATCTGGTTTTTATTTGGATTGTCCATTCGTGATTGCATCTTCGTGTTTCCCTAGATTTTATATTAAAACCTAACCAGACCAGTCTTGGAAAATAAACCACCCATATGTCCTGTCTACTTTTCGGCTTAGATGAAGATCACCTATAATTTGTCAAAGACGTTGATATTTAATTAAGTGCACACGACACGTTTCTAACATAACTTTAATCAATTACGCTCCAAATAAAAAGAAACGGAAAGCGAAATAATCTATGAATAAAGACACCGGAAGCAAAAAAACAAAAACAAACAAAGGATATAAACAGCTAGCCAAAATGAGCTATAGTTACCTATGCATTAGCTACAATAATAATATCCTCATGTAGGAACTGCATATTTAAATAATAACTATATCCAATAAGCCAAGTGTGGCTAAAACGAATGTGAGTTTACAACAATACAGAACAGACATATTAAAACACTGACAACGTTAACAAATATATAATGTGTATTGGGCAATCTAGATGATAATTTGAAAATAATAAAGCTAATATATACAAAGTATGATGGTTGGTTAAATAATATACTTACATATTGAGAATAATATTCTTTGTCCATCTGAAAACTATTATCTATGCGCTGGTATGATACCATTGATTATATGTTTATCATTTTTTTCTAGTATTTAATTAAGCTCTTCTTTTAGTGGAAATATTTTAGTTAATGTTTGGTTTTAGCTTAAAATATTTACATCTAACTAGAGCATGATTCGTACAATGATGAAATAAAGGTAAATATTTCACATTAAACAGCTTATCGTACCACTTTTCACCTTTTGAGAACGAAAATTACCATCGATTTATTATTTCCTTGCAAGCAAATAATTTGACTTCGCTTTCTCCAAATGCATCTGACCTTACTAATGACAGGTAAAAACGAATAATTTGTATTTTGTCGCTTATTAACTGCAAACTTGCATGGTTCTTTGTCCGTAATTAAGGCCGACTAAAAGCAGATTCACAAAAAATAAGAAATAAGTGCATTGTTGTACTGATTTAATGACGATTTGGTAATCTCCGTAAACAATGCCGATAATTAATAAGATGGCGTCCATTTCTTGATCGATCTCAAAACACGAGCAGTTACACCTTTTTTTCCTGATGCGAGTACATTTCATAACATTTATAAGTTATAAAAACACGTTTTATTAAGGCATCAATGATATCTGATAGCTTTTATGGGTAACAAAATTTACGATTTTGACGGATAATGCCCCTTTAAATAAAAAAAAATAATAGAGGTGCGGTTCCTGTTATTTTACCGGCAATAATGTTACCCATTGACACTAATTTATATAGCCTGTCTTAAAACACGTATAGAACAAAGCTGTACTTCGGGGATGTGGTCAACACAACATATTTTTTCTGCCTCATAGTATCTATTGTACAATAGAAGTATATATATATTTGGTATGCCTTATTTCACAAATATATAGAGAAATGTTGAATATACTAAAGGGCGAACCAGCGGCCGTAAAATCTTTAGTTTTCTGTGTAGTGCTTCATAGATCACTGTTTGTCATTGTAGTGTCCGTTCTTCCATTTACGGGACTTGACTACCCCTTTCGTGTCTTCAAACTGTTCTTTATGAGAAATAGACAATACAACGACCAAATGAAAAAAAGGGACAAGAAGACGAAAATGGTCGACAAAACAATCAACAGAAAACAAACACTTGAACAATAAATCTTTTGTATTCCTATTTGTATTAACGATAACAACATTCTGATTAAGGTAAATCGATTTGTAAGTAACTACTACTGTACAGAGAGCAATAAATGCACTTTACAGTTAAAAAAATATCACACTGTCGGAACAGTTAAAAAAATATCACACTGTCGGAACAGTTAAAAAAATATCACACTGTCGGGACAGTTAAAAAAATATCACATTGTCGGAACAGTTAACAAATCCAATAGAAAAATCGCATCAAGACAATAGAAACACCAAGCACATATATATTTGACCGCTCGATTTTCTAGCTTTAAACAGGGATTATCATAACATGTGGAGGCGTGAAGCTAGTTTTACAGGTCCAAACTTCTCCGCGTGGTGAAATGATGCTATCATGCAAGTCTTGTCACATATTGGTAAAATGCAAATCCTCACAAATAACCAGGTGAAGAAAGTTGTTATAAAGAACATTATAATCTTGAAAATTAGACATACTATATTTAATCTTCGTGACACATAATTTGCCATAAGCATGGTTGTAGCTATGTGAAAGAGATCCGAACGCTTCATTGATCATTAAAATATTAAATGGGATGCAAATCTATCGTAAGACATATTAAAGTGGATGCACTCAGGATTTAATTTTCTATTAAAGAAAATATTGTATGCATAATTTACAGTGTGATTTTAGATCGTTTTCCTTGTTGATTATTTCCCTTGTCATACAAAAGTGGCTTATTGTAATGTGAACTAGACTTCCTTGTTAATGTATTCATTAAAAACAATGAAGATAATATCTATACTTATACAACAAGTTAAAGAAAAATACTACTGTCAGTTGGGTATGTGTGATTCTTTATGTGATTGTGCATACACGTTTAGAATTATACATTAAAAAATACTTGTGTTCATGATTTCATACAGTGTTTATTTTACATGACAAATATATATGTGTATGCCCATAAATATTGCATTGCCATTAGAGAAAACCGAAGGAGCAATTTGAAATGGACAATCCAGAGACACTGACAACATTAAGCACACAAGAGACAGGATGAACAATGATCGACATTACATTACACAGAAAAAAAACTACAATCCAGATGATAATTCAAGTGATACGAAAGAGAAAACAGTCCTTGCTCAACTAGCGGTACCCGTCGTGTCACTATTAAACAACACGAACATCATTTGCTAAGGGAATCGTAACAACTGCATAAGGAAATATTCAGAAAAAACCAACAAAGCAAGACCTAGGAATACAATAAACGGGAGTAAAGACGAACGAACCGAACATTGTACCGGATATGACACCACGGGACTGAAAACATGAAATATGTCATTGAACAAACTGGTGAATATCGGACCCATCACACAACCTAGAGTTGGGGACAACTTACGTCTGTTTTTGGTTTGATTTATCGCCATTTTCAACAATATTTCGTTTTTTTCACTGAAGCCAGTTTGGTGGAGGAAATCGGAGTACCCGGTGAAAACCACCGACAAGTCACTGACAAACTTGTAAAGCATGTAAACTTCAACGGGCATACACGTAGCTGTAATTGTAGTATTTACAAAATAATGCACTTTCTCTCTTACTTCTTGTAAATAATAAAAATGTTTATATATTAATCATTTAAGTCCAGCACTGATATCTACGCTAATAAATTAGCCACTTATTAATAAAGAATGCATACCACGATGTCGTTTTAGGTGTAATACCACTAATTAATTTCGTTACCATTTTCTACTAAATTTGTGTTTTTTCGAGACTACCTAGACATTTTATCTTAAGCTTAACCTTTCCAAGACCTAATATTTTCTGAAACGTACATGATTCCTCTACGTTCTGTAAAAAATTCAGGGCATGTTCAAAATCTTGCAGTGAAATGTCAGGCTACGGAATACACCTATTCTAAAATTAGCGCGGTTATTCCCCAGTATCTATAGGCCATGCATCAAATCCTCAATAGAGGTATTGAAGTACAACCAAATCCATCATATTTAGACTCAAAATAATCCCTATATTATTATCAATTTTAATTATTCGATTCCATTCAGTAGTTGTCACAATACTACAAAGTGAAACGAACATTTTTCTTTAAACGGGACTACTTTCGTATATGTTCTAAGCTCTGATTGGTGAATTAGTGGTTTGACACCTTATATGTCGTTCGTCATCCTTAATAGTAGGAAAAGGACAAAATCATCTAACACCCTTATATTAAAATATTAAAAGCTGTTATTGTGAATACAACACAGAAACGTAGTACCAGTCAATTCTACCAAATCAAGCACCCTCCCTCCAGGGTATTATTACCACTTCCTCCCTCCAGGGTATAATTACCACTTGTAACATGAATGCATTACTTTCCCTTGATCTTTTTCATAGTTTATGTACCAGAATGTAAGCAGCAGCTAAGATCTAGAAATAATACACGCAAATACGAGATATTGCATACTTTATATATGGGCTGTAGTTTGACTATTTTCAAAAGCCGTGCAATAAGCAACGACTTAGATGTGATATTGCATGGGCTCATGCTACATATCATTTATACCACGAGTTTCCGACTTAAGCGGTGGTATATATATTACTTCTACATGTAATAGGTAAACTATTGCATGGGTATTTGTATGCATTAGTGAATAACAGTAAACAAATATTTAACGTACATTTTGTATCATCGTGGAATCATTCAACTATTTAAAGATATTTAATTTGTATATGCTTGCCAACTTATATTGTGCATTGCTTGTTGGTCCTTATCAACTTCTGGGTTGACTCGCGAGACACCATAAAACGTAGAACATGATATTTCTGATATACACTATATTAGTGATTCTTCAACTGTATAAAGGTGAGACGATTTGTTACATAATTACAACTATCAGCATCATTCGTAGAACATTAACAGATACACATTTCCATTCGATGGTATCAATGTAAATATGACATTTCTTAAACAAGAACTTCCTCGGTAAATGTCGACAAAATCGTGTAATATTACTCACTCTTTTGTTAAGCTTCAAAAACTAAACATTGAAATACAAACGTAGATACTTAATTTGCTGTGAACGACCCGTGTGTGGTACATACGCAAAGGAAAATAATAAACAAGTCACATGACTTATGTCGTCGGTAAGCCAAACGTCAGCCACCGATACTGATGGTGATATTGGTGGTAATTTGAAAAATGATGTGCAATATTGTTAAAGGAATCATTCTTACACATCCGTATACCTAAATATACACTTACCACATACTATTCTGAAGTGATCAGGGAGTAGAATAACATATTTATGCTCATTATTGACGATCCTACAATGACTGTGAAAGGAAGAACAGCTAATGTAACAAACAACAGTAAAGGCCGTGGTACTCATAGTTTCATTCTTAATAGACATGTGATTTGATTGCTGAACAATATATTGGATAGAGCCTTCAGCTAAAAGTGTCCGTATCATAGATATATTTTTGGTCATTTCATATGTTCATGTTTAATTCCTACATTTTCCATTTTCCAACATATTATCATCTTGTCTGTCATGAAGACTAGTTAATTGATGCTTATCACCAAATAATAATAATGCAAACGTAGACATCACATTCCTGTGCACACGAAGCGTTTCATAAATAACCTTCATCAGGTGCGATTGGAATGACAAATAATTTATAAGAATCTAGAATAATGGCCACTAATAAATAGAACCTACTTGGCTATTAGTCACTTATTTACAGTCTGTTACTGATCTTTGAACTCGTCGTGTTGATGTCATTTTAGTTTTTGTGAAAGTGGTTGTTTGGGTTAAAGCGATATTATACACGTTCTTTGCTTATTATTTTGCTTGGCCGTCTAACACAACGGGTTGGAATCCCATTAATCGATATCATGCCACCAGATTTTTATTACTGTCCCTCACACCAGTTTTTAGATTTCGTCTGGTCACTGTGCTACTTGTTTCTGTAGTGAGCAAGTTGAGGTTTGTCAACGGAATAGTTCGTGTTGTTGTTAGCTATTTTGTCATTCATTACTGGTTAGCTGTATATTCTCAGTATTACTTGATTTTGTGTTTTCATTTATAGATATATCAACAGTGATTCCAGATCCCTGCCCGGATTATGTTAAAAACAGTAACATAGGTAAATACATATCTAACGAACCCATTCTTTCTTTAAAATTGTTTATGTCATTTTGAATACTGAAACCGGAGCATGCAATATGCATGACTACCCGATAATACAAATTGAAAAGTGAAATATGTTGTAAAAGACTATAGAAATGATGAATATGAAGCGGGTTGGCTTTCTAGTAGTTGCTATTAAATTGTTACATGTCAAGACAATGTACATTCTAATTTGAATTCGATATTTGTGAGATAGTTTATATGTTTCTTTATGCCGAGATCTATCATGCACTTACATTTAACAACAAATTGTATTCGGTCGCCTCGGGTTAAGAGGGAATCTTAAATGGAACTTTTAAATTCTTGATTCGTAATTCCTGATTCTACATCCTTAATTCTTAACCCATACGTACTATAGACTTACGTAGGAAACTTTTCATTTACTAAGTTTCTACACAGGAGTCAGCATTTGATCCACAGGGACACCAAAGTCACAAACTAATATATATTAAGAAAAAGATTAGACCTATACACTTTTATAGTCAATTTAATTTATGTTGTACAATACCTCAACGTTATCATATAGCGATAGTTGGGTTACCTAACAACTCATACAAGGATATCACCAATACGACGTGGGTTTGCGACCGGCTTTGTATATTACAAAAAGGTGCACTCGACTCGCAGTAGCAAGTGATAAAGTTTATCAGTTGATTACCCATGGTCGGTTGCTCTCTCCGAGTACACCGACTTCTTCCATTACTAAAACTGGTCGCCATGATATAGCTGAAATAATGGTGAAATTGATCTATCTAATGCTTCTATTGATAGTTGCTGTTTTCAATTTACAATTAATAAACAAATTAAATGTTAACGATGAAACACTATAGTCAAATCAGATAAGTAAATGTTAACAATAAATTATTTGTACTGATTCCAACTATTTATCATTATCAAATAAATATGGATAGCATGCCATATTTAATGCAATAATTATATCATTATCTGTTTTAATTACTTTCTTACAGTGGCTGATATGTGTAAGTCAAGTTCTGCAACAGAAGAAACAGTTTCTGGAATTTACAAAGTAGACAGTGTTGTATTACGTATAATGACCCAAGAAGATGACTGCATATGTCGTGTAATGATAGACAATCAAATAGATGCAGAAAGTGTAGGAATCAGAAAAGTTGATGGTCTTACAGCATCAGGACCAGAGAAAGCTGATTGTAGACTTGCAATTGACATAAATCATATACCTGATATGTCTACAGGAAATGTAATAGCTCCTATTGAATGTCTTGTGAACGGTACACTTCGTTATACACCAATGTTTCAAAACGGTTATCTGCAATTTAGATCTAGGATAATTAATGGAGATTTTATCAGAGGCTTCTGTATACGGATAATACGAGGTAAGGCATCATTACAAATTGTCAATTTGAAAACAAATTTTAAATCAATAATTTTCGTTCTCCATCCACTAACTATTAATAATACCTCGCATAGCTTGACAAAATATCGAATAATCTATTCGAGTTTACCTCATAAAGGGCATAGTCCTTATTATATAGGTACGCTGAAGAAACAAATCATACACCATCAGAAACCCCCAATCCCAAACGCGATAAGATGTCTATTCGCACAAAAGATGGTCTATTATATGAAATGCTTGGTAAAGTAAATGTTTATTTTCTAACTAGCGCATTTAAACGATCGAATCAGAATGATGAGATTGCCACAATAAATGCATAAGTATATATATATTAGCAACAAAATAAAAAATGATTGACATTTATGTTGTACCATGGTATAATCCCCGTCCTTTTGCATTTGGATTCAACAAAGTGTTAATGCCTGGTTCAATGAAATTTGTTATCAGTTCCAGATAATAAACCATGGTTTTCTACAAGCACATTTTAAAGCTAAACAATCAACCAAAAACATCAAAGGAAATGTATATAAATAAACGTTAGAGAACAGCGAAAGGGCATTCAAGACTGGACAATCCAGATATATATATATATATATATATATAACTGACCAAAACAAATATTTGACGTTCTCGGATACCAACAATACGGGTATGTTAAGGCTGCTTCACGTAGGTTTGTTTCATACGAGTTGCTCCCCTTTGTAATAGGTTACGTCATGACGTTGCATTCATGGAAGCTTACTCTTCATGGGTGAACTGCCCGAATGAAAAATGTGTTTCTGCAGATCTATAAATGCACTTATTCCTTGTTCGTTTTGTGACAGTAAGATTAGCATATATATTTATTGACTATCCAGATTGTGAATATATCATTATGTTGAATATGTCGATTGTAATATATGATTTTTGTGCTTGCCAGTCTTGCTAAGCCCACCCCTTCAATGCCCATATTTGGAAATTGCCATCCCGAAAAAGCTTGTTTGTTGACAAATACGAGAATGATACACACGCACATGCTTATCATTAATATGATACTTATGTAGCAGAATTTCAAAGAAAAAGGAAAATGTGCACATCGTCAGTTGCAGACAAATGATGCTGAGAGGTAAATCTTAGTTTAAATTAATAATGACAATCCCATGAAGCACATGTACAGCAAACAGCTGATACTGAAAAACAGGTGGTCGTACTGAACTTGAAGAAAGCACATGGAGAATCAAAATAAGATCTTTAAGCTTATAATTCTCTCATGTTAATACCAACATTATCGTGATCTTTCTTGTAAAGATCGACAATTTTTTATTTGCATGCAGTATCTATTTTTGCCACAGGCACAGGTGAATCAGACACCACCACCTCCCTTTTTTGCAAGTTGTGGAACACAATTCATAGAGAAATAATCAACATAATGACTCTAATGATGAAAACTATTAAATCTTTATACAAAATATATCTTTTTGGGTTGGGGTCCTGTTTATTTTTAGAATTTACATTTGTTTTCTTTACAAGTGACATACAATCTCCATATAACACCTTGGCTTGGAAAGGCAAATTGTCCATTCTGCGTACTTGTGTAGGACCAATTCTCAACACATGCCAATAATTGACAACCAAACAGTATGCATGTATTATCAGAGAATAACATCCATTTTCAGATGTTTTTTCTCTAATCTTCTGTCAAGGGACTGGGGAGGATGACTTCAATTCCATAAACATTTAAACTTCTGAAATTTATTTTTGGTCAAGATTTATTTGCACATAACAGATTTGATCAAATAAACAACGGCCGAAAACTGATCTAACACCAGTTAGTTATTCTCTAAATCCAGTTTGTGTTTTACTAACTAACAACATTCATGGTCCATATACAGTTAATACATAAAACCATAAAACCAAAACCTGAAATGAAACTATTATGTACATTGTAATTTAAATCCAATTTTTTAATTAAAAGAGGGTGATCTGGTTGTGCTACAATATCACATTTTGATCAAAGATATTTGCATTGAGATATTAAGACAGATGCTTAATTCCTATTGACATATTGTAGTTTAATTTAGTTATGCCAAAACATGTTCAGTAAAATTAAACCTTTAAATAATTAAAAATTGCACTGATCAAATTGTATAAGCATTGATACCGGTTTTAAATTTTTTTCTTAGAAGACATACCTGGTTATATATACATTGTACAGTGTACTGTTAATTCTAAAGAAAAACATTATATAACCCAATTGTAGAATGATGAATTTATCCTGCAATTGTGTGATTTTGAGTACTAATAGGCAGGTCAAGTAAACTTAAGTGTTATTTAGTCATTGTACGTGTTGACAATATATTTTGTAGGCATATACAGCATATTACATTACTAATAATTTTAGAAGATGGGCAATATTCAGCATTTTCCTTGGATTTAGTTCAGTAGCTGAGTATCATATTAACTGTCTCTGCACTGAGCTAAGTTCATTGTTATGCATTCAATCATCTTGGTGATATACTGAGGGTATGATAAATGAGCATCAAGGTAAGATGCTAAACATGTTATACATGTACATATTGATCTATTGATGAAACAGATTGATCTTCATGATCCATCTTCCTCTTTTTATGATGTAAAAAAATGTACTTGAAATATCTGAATATTTGTATTATGTTTGAAAAAACTTAAATTAAGAACGTTTACTGATTTTTTGCTCAACTGGCCCAAAAAGACGAAATGATGTATTATCATGACTGTGTCTGTCATCTGTTATCCATAATTGTTTTACTTATTCTCAGAAATTGTCAAACCAAATGGACAAAGTTATAGCAGATATGTTATGATACTTGGATAGTATGTAATATATCTGATTGTTACAAAACTATATCTAATTTTTTCACATTATTATGTTTCTCTCAGTAGCTTGACAGTCCAAATTTAGTATTTCATGAAATATTACTAATTTCGCAACGTTCCCTGAGGCTATCTGGTTTGCTATGAAATGTTGAGCATATCATAGATAGGCAGTTTGTCTAAAATATATAATTGATCACTGTAGTTATATCAATTGGTTGTACATATATGTGAGTTGCATTAACTGCATTTGACCTGTAATTTAGTTCTTTATGGAAATATCATTAATCTTTACCTTTCTGTCATGATGACTACTTGAGCTTGTTGACATTGTAACCTGATATTAGAATATTGTGAAGAAAAAATGACAATCAGGGACCATTATTTTTTGCATTTAAAAACACATTACTTTTTTTTTAGTCATTTTTTTTCTCTTTTGCTGTAGAATTAATACATCATTTTTCATCTCTAATTGCTGGTGTCTAAAAGCTTTTAACTATTTATAGTTTATTTTGTTGGTTCAAAAGACCATGGAGATTGATACAGTTTTTATGTTATTTTGTTTATATGTTTGTAGAACGGAAATAAAAATTATCTTGCTACTCTTTAATGGGGGAAAAAACGTGCCGTAAAACTGCATGTACCGCTGTATTTCATTGCCCCTTTCTTCAAGTTTATTTAACCTGGCATACACACATAGCGAAAACAGGATTAAATACATAACATTGAACCATATACTTGTATATGTAGATATACATATATACTAAAAATGTATCAGTAGACTCAGTGCCATATTAACGCATGGGCACGCTGAGTAGCTGCCCGGCGACCCCACGAGCATAGGAGCCCTATGCCAATCTGTGCATGCTGTGTGCGGCATGTTTTTTAATGTATAAACACTATTTGTTTTTGGAAGTAGCTATACACTAACTATATATTTAATTTAATCGACATTTACATTTTTATTCCTGCGAGTGGTTCTATAAGTAGTCGTCTCAGTGTACCGCTTTGACCGGGTCCTATAATGCTGTTAAGTCGGCCCTGAGTAGACATTCCCCAGATTCACAAAACATGTACAAAACAATGTAACCCCAGATTTATTTTTACTTAATTAAGATTTAAAAACTTTAAAAATACCATCAATTTCATCCGGTTCAAGTTCTAGATATGAAAATTTACAGGAATAAAAAATAGATTTGAGGGTTACGAGTGTTATCTGGTTTTTTTCCACTTCATCTGTAAGCCATTATTAAAAAGTAACATTTTATTTTGTTAAAAAGAGATGTGAGGGGGAACAAAAGAAACAAATCTATTATTACACCATGCACACTCAGATATTCACTATGTTTGCAAATATATCTATTTTTGCCATTTTTTTTTCAAAAGTATTTCAACTCAAGATATAACTGAACAACTTTTTCTTTAACAGAGAGTTGTCGAATATGAACCTAATACTGATATACCTAATGCATGCAGAGACATAATTGTGTTATATGTCTCTGATACATGAATAAGTAATACATGGATGATCAATATTTTGTTTTGTGCATGACCCCCAGGTATGCTATTGTGTGATACTGATAGTGACATGTATAACTGATAGTGATAGAAGTGGACATGGATAATTACACCATTTTACAATTTATTAACAATCACTTCACTGAAAGCCTCTTTATATATATGAAATAACCAATTGATTAATTATCGAATCGATGATGAATTTAGTTTACTTTAATTAAATAAAGCCAAAAATTGTATGTTTTCATATTTAACGCCGATATAGTTAACAAATATGTTTACGTCTCTTTATCGGTGCGCCGGATCACCTAAGTGTTTTATTGTTTTCGAGATTGATTAAATATTGAGTACGTACACTTCCACATGAAACTTCTAGAATATACGTATCAATAAATTCACAGTTAAAAACATATTCAAAAAGAGCAGATAATAAAGATATATGATTTTGCTACGAGATCAATGAAAAACTTGACAGAAGACGACGATTTACAATTGTACACCATTGACCAACAGGAATCGACAATTTTCCGCCTTTTATCTTGTCTAAATTTTCATTGTTGGCTGCATATTAACTCTCGTAGCACTTAAGCAAAAACAAAAAATCTTTCAGAAAATATCCAGTTTTTAATTCAACTTTCACTCTAAAAACATCATTTTATCAACAGAAATCCACGTTGACTTGCACAAGGTTGAAACATTTTCACTTTCGAACATGTATAAATAACTGGTTGCAATATGCATCAAATATTGTGATGCTTTACCCATTAACTTGTATTACATAAGGGTAATAACAAAATTACCGAACTCCGAAGAATCTTACAAAGGGAAAGTCAAAACTCATAATTATATAAACAGACAAAGTCAGTCAACAACCGGAAAACTGGTGAAAACTGTAATGACCCTGACTTGGTACAGGCATTTCTAAAGAAATGGTGGGTTGAGTCAGATTTTAAAGCGCCAAACCCCCATCTCTCATTACGGTTCAAAGGCTCCGGCTGTCACTATAACAGTATTTAAATACAGGAACAAAATAGGTAAAATAGTTGTCAAAACAGTACGATATTCAGTGAATGTAAATCTCAAAAACATTTTTACGTCACACATTGATAAAAAAAATATTTTTGACATTTTTCTTGACTTCTTTATCTTTATACATTTTCACTATGTGAAAATGCATCGCTTATAATCGGTTCTGCAAAGACGGAATATATTTCGACAAGATCTTGGTATCGGAATATAAACGTTGTAAGAGATCGAATAAGGCGAATCTTTTAATAGCCCTGGTCCAGTAATCTGTTTCTCAGATGAAGATGACGTTTCAGGAAATCAGAATAAACACCATATGCAGGAGAAGCTGGTATATTGCTGCAGATGTTTGGAAAATTTATGATTTTAAAATTGAAGTCCCGTTTATCATAAATGTTAGTACTGAGTTGACCACTGTCGTCAAATTCGAGGCATACGTCTAAAAATGATGCGGACGAAGCTGTATCTGTGGTCTCTTTAACTTCCAGCTCTGGAGGATATATCAATGGAAGAAATTCTGCAAATCTAGAATTATTGATAGATAAAACGTCATCAATATACCTGTATGTGAAATTTAAGGCTCTAGCCTCATGAATCTTCCTATCGTTTACAAGCTTTTGAAGAAACTCCGACTCATATGAGTATACAAATAAATCGGCTAGCAGAGGGGCACAATTCGTACCCATTGGTATGCCGACGACCTGCTGAATCAGTGTCCCTCCAAAGGAGACAAACATGTTATCGATGAGGAACTCTAGCATACTGATCACTTGTTGACCCCCCCTTTTTTATTGCATGCAATCTTAGAAACAGCATTAACACACCGGCGCTTCTGTAAGATATCTATGCAATTCAAAACCTAATGTTGCGAGAGAAACAGCGTAAGCAATTATTTAGGGATAATATCAACCCGAACAAAAATATACAATCAGAATCATCTGTCACTTCTGGGGAAACGACAAGGTGGACACGAAGATTTTCAAGGCACTACGAAATTAATAGAGAACAAAATGACATAGTCGTCAATTTGTCATCAAAAGATCTAAAACCTGATGAAATTTGTATACTCTCTAAGGGACTTAATTTCTGTCCCACCCCTAACAAAATCAATGAGGAGCAACTATCAGCTGATCTCGACAAATTTGCTAGATCTCTTCGAATTAAAGACTATATCTTGGCCAAAGAGAGAGACTTTCCTGTAGATGGGTCGTTCGAATCGGAAGATGATAATGGGGTCCACCTTCCTAGGTTTAAGAAAAAAAAGTTCATGGAATCCAAAACCCAGCAAAAATACAACTTTAGAATCTTTTATTGATTTAGTGAAAATTGATGTCCAGAGAGCAGCCAGCACGAACATACCAACTCATAACAACCTCACTCCAGCAGAAAAGGGTGCGATCCAAGAATTAAAGGAAAGGGATGACATTGTCATAAAGCCAGTAGACAAGGGTAGCGCAGTTGTTGTTATGGACAAAGTAGATTATTTAGAGGAGGCAAACAGACAAGTGACGGATGAAAGATTTTACAAAAAAATGGACTCTAACACCACGAAAGAATTCAGCACTAGAATAACACAGGAGCTAAAAAATTATGAAGAAAATAGTCATATTGACAAGAACACTTTCCATTATTTGAAACCAGACAAACCCAAAGCCGGACGCTTCTATTTATTACCTAAAACTCATAAAGTCAACAACCCCGGGGGACCCATTGTTTCAGTAAATGGGCACCCCACAGAAACAATCTCCGAATTCATCGACTTTCACTTTCGACTGCATGTATAAGCGCTACCCTCACATTTGAAAGACACCACTGATTATCTTCAAACCTTCCTTCCGGGACGATTCTTGTTTCGATGGACGTTACGTCATTCTACACTAGCATCCCACACAATGACGGTATCGAAGTATGTTGAGAGGACTGGGACCAAAGAGCCGTTAAAGAACGAATAACGGAATGTCTTGTCCAGTTGCTCACATTGGTGCTGAAGTATAACAACTTTACATTTAATGGAGAGCATTTTTTTACAAATCAACGGAACCGCTATGGGAACAAAGATGGCACCTTCATACGTCAACATCTTCATGGGGAAGCATGAAATACTAATCATGCAATCTGCACCCTACATCCCAGTTTCCTGGTTTCATTTCATAGACGACGTTGACATGAAGTGGACCGAGTCGGAAGAAAACCTCAAACGTTTCTTTGACCATGTCAACAAAGTTCATCCCGCTATAAAATTCACCCATGAAACATCCAGAAATAACATTTCCTTTCTGGATACTTACACTACCTGTAAAAATGGTATTATGTCAACTGACATATACAACAAATCGACAGATAAACATCAGTACCTGTCCCCACAGAGTTGTCCCGCACATTGACCGTCACAAACTTTTTTGAAATTGTAAAGTCGCCATATTGGTTCGACATTTTATTCAATTAGACATTGATAAAGTCTCTCGGTGGACGAAAGTTTTGTCATTCAACAAAGTGTTTAATTCTTTATCACTTTGCTTTGTGTACTTGGTGTTGTTTTACAAACCATTTTAGACGTTTATAATTTATTTTACTTGCATAGTATCGTTATACCGTAACGATCCAACACCCCTTAAGATTGATCGTTGACTGGTTTTTCAGACGTTGTATATATATATATATATATGTGTTATATATTCCATCGTCCATATTATAGAAATGATAAAATGTTTTGCTATAGATGCATTTTAGCACAAACAATTGTCTTAATTACTGGACATTTTAAGCGTGGGTACGTATTGTTTATTGACGAGAGAAACATTTGACATACACCGTTACTCATGCATGATATCAGCTACATGCATGTATTCATATTTGACTTATTATAATGACCTAGCTAATAGGTGTCTCTTCATTGTTATAGCTATGAGCTGTATAACATTACTATCAATATTATTTCAGTTTCAATGTTAGATGAAACTCATGGATTTGTCAAAAGTCACCAACAAACTTATCATATACACCTTGCCACGGGCGCGAATGAAGCTCAGTTTCAGTGATTTTAGTCGATGACATCATATATATTGTCAATCAAAATTCCATATGATTACGGTCATGGCATCGCTTGAAATTACTCTCGAATATATTTATAAATATAAATTTACATAATGAGCAGTCTAAAAAGCAATAGAAACAGAATGTTGCTCTTTGTAAACTTGAAAATATAAAACATAAAAACAGTACTTTCACTTATATTCAACGCATGACAATATTTCAGATATCACCATTGACCACTCACAAGTTTTACGAATTGTTTGTGATGCTCCGATGACAACAGAACAGACAACCGAAAAGATAGAAACATCTGATGCACCGCAAAGTTCCCCATAAACGCTTGCGTCGGGGAAATCAACCACACACAGCTCAAACATAGATTCTACAACTACTGTTACAACGGAGAAATCAACCACAATCAGCTCAAACATAGATAATACAACTACTGTTACAACGGAGAAATCAACCACGAACAGCTCAAACATAGATACTACAACTACTGTTACAAAGACAAATGTTAAACAGCAATCGATAGATACAACTACAGACACGACAACAGGTAAAAGTTTAGTTACAAGTGAAATAAGTCATGACATGTTAAAGCTAAAGATACACATACATGAAATATTGAATAATAATTTTAGATTGGAATTTCCAAAACGTAATAAGTGAATTGTAAATTTAAAAGGAACAAACCTTCTAAAGAACTACATGTATATTGTGCAAACTGTGGTCAGATGTCTTAATCAAGGTCAGCTTCAGTTGTTTGTAGGAAGTCTCATGTCTTATTTACGTTATTTGTGTTTGTTTTCGTATAGCGGTATCCAACACATATTGTGTTGTTTGCTGTGCTCGTGTTCGTCTTGTGTCCTGTGTGCTCAATGTTGCCAGTTTCTGTGGATTGTCTATTCTTGATTGTCCCTTCTATTTTCTCTAACGTTTATTTTCTACTCTTTGAGATGGTTGATGTACCTTGGTAAGTAATCTTAAAAATACATAATTTGATTGTTTTAATCTTTTGCTTGGTATGTTATTGATCTTCGATGGCCTTTTTCTACTTGTGCCAATATTTCTTTATAATATATTGATGGACCGCATCAATGAGACAATTAACCATGATATAGTCTACTCTACATGCAATTTGTGGTATGCTAAGAAGCTATGCCATGCTTAGTTTTGCAAGTGACATGATGATACATTTTAAGGTCTATCAATGGCTGATTGGACACTAAATTTGTGGTTTGGGCAGTGATCATTGAACACATATCTTGAGATATGGACAGGCGACATAAGGGTAATAACAAAATTACCGAACACCGAGCAATCTTCCAAATGGAAAGGCAAAACTCATAAGTCAACAAACAGAAAAAATCATTTAACAATCTGAAAACTGGGAAAACGCAATGGCTCTGACTTGTTACAGGCATTTCCAAAGATATGATGGGTTGAATCAGATTTTACAGACGACATAGGACACACATTTTGAGGGGTGGGCCATAACAATTGAACTATAATTGTAAGGAAGGATATAGATGTAAATGCACCCGAAAGCCTATTCAACTTCCCATTTCGACACAACTTAAATTAAAGGGACATCGCCTTTATTTTTGTCATATTTCTCACAAACACAGTATGGTCATTAATGATTAGTACAACTCATACCGTAAACTGAGTGTGAAGAAGCTCATATACCGCAGTTGAACGGATTGCTTTCCTTCTATCGATAAACGCTCCGTTTTAGCAACTTTGTCGTTCTGGTGATATTTTTGAACGGATAAGGGTTATTTGACACTAATTTCGAAGTGCGAATCCGTCCCATTGCGGTCTCATGTGTACACAGGTGACTTTGGCTGATTATGGCTATCATGTTTAGGCTTTTTTGCTTTATTGTTCCCAAACATGTTTAATTTATTTGGCTTTCTAATGTTGTGCTGTTGAGCGTGCTTGATGAAGGTTATTCCAGAAATGTGTCATGCACACCTAATTATATATCAAGGTTTTTATAATTAATTATTCTTACAGGGTTTGAACAAACAATAAGGGTAATAACAAAATTACCGAACTCCGAACAATCTTACAAAGGAAAGTCAAAACTCATAGGTATATAAAGAGACAAAATCAGTCAACAACCGGAAAACTGTGAAAACGTAATGACCCTGACTTGGTACAGGTATTTCTAAAGAAATGGTGGGTTGAATCAGATTTGAAAGCGCCAAACCTCCCGCTTTCCTTACGGCTCAATGGTTCCGATTGTCACTATAACAGTATTGATAACAATACTGGAACAAAATAGGTAAAATAGTTGTCATAGCAGTACCAAACCCAGTGAAGCAAATGTCAAAAACAATTTTACGTCACACATTGAAAAAAAAATATTTTTGACATTTTTGTTGACTTCCTTATCTTTATACATTTTCACTATGTGAAAATGCATCGCTTATCATCGTCTCTGCAGAGACGGAATATATTTCGACAAGATCTTGGTATCGGAATATAAACCTTTTAAGAGTTCGAATAAGGCGAATCTTGTTATTGCCCTGGTCCAGTAGCCTGTTTCTCAGATGAAGATGACGTTTCAGGAATTCAGAATAATTGCTACTGGCCCTTGGATATCGAATCAATTGCGAGATGTAAACTCCATATGTAGGAGAAGCTGGTATATTGCTGAACATATTTGGAAAATTTATGATTTTAATATTGAAACATTTTAGTACTGAGTTGACCACTGTCGTCAAATTCGAGGAATCAGTCCAAAAATGATGCGGACGAAGCTGTATCTGTGGTTTCTTTAACTTCCAGCTCTGGAGGATATATCAATGGAAGAAATTCTGCAAATTTAGAATCATTGATAGATAAAACGTCATCAATATACCTGTATGTGAAATTAAAGGCTCTAGCATCATGAATCTTCTTATCTTTTACAGGCTTTTGAAGAAACTCCGACTCATATGAGTATAAAAATAAATCGGCTAGAAGAGGGGATCAATTCGTACCCATTAGTATGCCGACGACCTGCAGAAACAGTGTCCCTCCAAAGGAGACAAATATGTTATCGATGCGGAACTCCAGCATACTGATCACTTGTTCCTCGGAGTAGCATGTTTTACCTTTTTGAACTTTGTTTGAAAAATATGTGGAATTGTAGCCTAACACAACAAATTTTGAGCCATAGTTGATATATATTGGAATTGGTGCTGGTTCTGGTGTAGCTTTAATACTGCTGGTAGTCTTAGTTGTAATATGTCTAAGGTTTGTAAAAATATCATGTACTTTTATTGGTTGATGCATTATCTGTAATTATTGCTGCATGACAATATTCCCAACAATAACAAAATACGTCCAATAAAGATTGTATCAATACATTACAGTATATATCTCACGTATCCTTTCGCAAGTTAAATAAGATGTATTACAATCAATAAGACAAACGACCAGGTCGATTTGAAAACATTTACAAGAATGTTGAATACTTGAAAATCATGGACAGAAACAAAATGTCACCAATGTGGTTTGTTGTAATATTGACATACATTCTACTAGAATAAAGGAGTTGATTAGTAATGAATACTACTGATGTTGTCAGTTCGAATCACGAACAGACCGAGGTGTACAACATTATGTGATAAAGTTTGTCAATGACTTCCGACAGGTCGGTGGTTTTCTCCGTGTCCTCCGGTTTCCTCCACCAATATAACTGACCCCACGATATAACTGAAATATTGTTGAAAGTGGCACCATAAAACATATATAAATCAAATGCATTGTATTACATATTGTTCTTATGTACTATTCAAATTAAGTTTAGATAATAATTGTTTCTGTTCTTTTTTTTTCTTGTTGCAGAAAAAGATAAAACAACATATATTGAACTCAGTGCATTTTCTAGTACAGTTGCTATAATACTTCTGATAGCTTTAGTTATAACGTGCATAAGGTTTGTAAATATATTTTTTTTCTATATAAATGTCGTTGGGTCGATTCTCAGTGGAATAATGTAACAAGACTTAGTGAGTTCTAACATTTATTGCAGTTGGAATTCATATTTCCATATTAAATAGACCCTGTAATGACAATATAAAATATATAAATAATGGATCAAGAAAGATAACTCTTGATAATTTATGCATTGGAATAAAGTAAATTACAAATATTACAAGTTTCTATTCTATTATTGTAACAAAATATGTATTCTCTATAAATGATTTATATACCTGCTCATGGTTCTCATGGACATTTACAAACATTAAACAAGTGGTATTACTTGTACAATAATGGTTTCACATGAACCAAACAAAATAATAACAAAATTAAGAATAAACTAAACATTGTAATACGAAACAAAATAATAACAAAACATAAACATAAGCGAAGCAAAAATAAGCATAAGCTCAACATTATAATAAAGTAAAATAAAAAGTAGCATAATTAGCATCAATAAGCAAAACTATAAAAACAATTATCCTTACCTCACACTGGGGTGCAAAGGTCTTGAAATACAGGATATACCTCAGATCAAGCTGTTCATCAGTATTTAATGTATCATGGGAACCTGAATATAAAAAATGGGTTTATAACTATTGTGCTCAAAACATGCACAATTACACAAAACACAGTTTACACATAGAATTGTTAATAACTCACCTTTTTAATATTTTAATGGTAAAACTAGTATTATGCTCAATATTAAACTCATATTTCATAGTTCCAAATATTATTTCATTTACCTTTAACATTTTATTGGAATTAATGTTTTATAAGTTTATCACATTTTAATAGCATTTAATATGTTAAATTAAGTTTATCACAATTTAATAAGTTTTATAAATCAGTCAATCAATCAATCAACTCAATCTCACTGAGAAAGTTATTTAATAGACAATTAGTAAGTTTAGTATAAATACCTTAATGTATGTTAGTGGTGTCAAATAGAAATATCATCAGTTCAATAGTCATCCAAAAGAATAGTAGTTGGCAATATGTCTGCCTTCCAAGATATGAAAAAGTAATAGAATGTCTCAAAGAACAAAGGAATTTCCCACCAAAAATGCAGGTGACTACAATAACCAATGAAATGAAATAACTGGTCAAACTGACCTTAACTAATCAAATATGCAAAGACAAGATACATATCAGGGTTACCTTTGTGAACTTAGGTCATAACCCTAATTAGAATACAAAACATAACACAAAGTTGTAGATCTTATTAATTTTATTATTAAGAGGTTTTAAATATTATAATTAAATGAAAAAAATATTAAAATAATTATATGAACATATTTTATTTACAACAATATATTTTATGAACATAGTAAAAATGAAAAATTAAATTATTTACAAACTGTCAAAATTGACTCTTCCACATACTCCCCCCACCTGGAAAATGGCGTCCCGTCATTTCACGTGGAAGTATGTGAAGATTCCAATATTTTCAAAATAGTCCTGCCTGCCTCTGACTCTAATCCATCTAGCAGTGTTGATTCTGAAAGGGAAGTGATGCACTGGACCCTTTATTTCCAATCAGATAAAGGTCTCTGAATTACTTTGGACATGTCAAACTCACCAGTCCGATAACGAAGAGGAGCTCTTCGTTCTCTGGTGGAACGACGAATAACTGGCTGATTTTCATCTTCTGAACTAGCTGAAGCTCCTTCCTCATCAAGTGGTTCCTCCTGAACTGAGCTTTGGTCTTGCGAAGCGCTTCTATCTTCTACAGGAATGACTTCCTCCGAGATACTTGAAGTACCATCAGAAGACTGGGCGTCCCCATTAGTCTCACCTGCTTCATGTTCACTATCAGCATCTGGGATAGGCAAGTCCTCAGTGATGGTTGAATCACCGTCTCCTGATCCTATGCTAATATCATATCATCCCCAGTCTGACTCCTCTTCAGATTCCTCTACATTGTCAGGCTGGGTTGGTACCAGTTCTTTGTCTATGTCCTTGACAGGTTTTGCTCTAGGTCTGTGTTTCGGTTTCGGTTTCCTAGGAGCCGGTGTTGGTTTATCACAGATGAAACCAATTGGTAGTAGGAGGTTTCGGTGGAGCGTTCTCGTACGTCCTTCGTTGTTCTCCTTCCTGACCTTGAATACAGGGATTCCTTCATTAGGCTGGCTCAAAACTACATATGGGTCATGCTCCCATCTATCAGCCAACTTGTGTTTCCCTTCAAAGCTAACTACTTTCACCAGTACACGGTCTCCTACTTGAACAGTTCCTCCACGAACCTTGTTGTCATAGTTGTCTTCCTGTTTCCTTGCGGCCTTGTTCGTCGCAGCTGTCGCTACCTCATGTGCTTTCGATATTCTATCCTTTAGCTCTGTAATGAACGTGGTGGTAATGTCCTGCTGCTTTTCCCTCAATCCCAATGCTGCGTCGATGGGCAACCTAGGGTTTCGTCCGAACATCAACATGAAGGGTGAATGTCCTGTACTTTCATGTCTAGTAGAGTTGTGCGCAAAAACCAGTGGACTGACATAATTCTTCCAGTTCGCCTTCTTGCTGGGATCCAGTGAACCAAGCATATCACAGATTGTACGGTTGAACCGTTAGCACTGTCCATTTCCCATTGGATGGTAACTTGTTGTTCTGGACTTCGACATTCCCATGATGGTACATAGCTCTTTGATGATGGTACTTTCAAAGTTAGCTCCCTGGTCTGCATGTATCCGCTCTGGTATACCGTAGTGTAGGATGCATTTGTTGTAGAAAGCATCCGCAACTGTTCTGGCTAGCTGATTCCTAGTAGGTATCGCCATAACAAATCTGGTAAAGTGGTCAGTGATGACAAGTATATGCTGATAATTTCCTTTAGATGGCTCCAAGGTTAGAAAGTCCATACAAACCAATTCCAGTGGCGATGTTGTTGTAATGTTGACCAGGGGTGCACGTTGTATGGTAGATGACTTCCTCCTGATACAACGACCATATTCCTCTATCCAAGTCGTGATGTCCTGATACATTCCAGACCAATAAAAGCGATCTTTGACTAATGATGTTGTACGGTCTCTTCCAGGATGGCCCATGTCATTATGCATCGCTTCCAATACAATGGGTACATGTTCAAGTGGTAGGACAAGCTGGCATTTTTCCTCTTCATCTACTGTTGTTACTCGATGAAGTACTCCTATCAACTTCAGATGATTAAACTGTCTCATCAGTGGATTGGGTCCTAATTCTTTCTTGGACGTCTTGGACTTCTCCTTCACATATTCCGCAATACGGCGTATATCCGGATCCAAGTACTCCGCTCTCTTCCAATCTACTAAGTTGCCAATATCACTGCCTCTGGGGTCTAAATCCTCTAATATCACCTCAGGAGTTAATGTTAAACTATCTACATATGGTTCCTGAGTAATGACATTACAGATGGCCTGAACGGATTCACTGGTGATTGTCGCTGGTAATCGACTCAGTGCATCTGCATCCGCATTGTTTCTTCCTGGGCGATATCTGATGTCAAAGTGAAATGCTGCTAACGAAGCAAGCCAGCGGTGTCCAGTTGCATCTAACTTCGCTGAAGTGAGAACATAGGTGATTGGGTTGTTATCGGTGTATACTGTGAAATCCTGTTGGTATAAGTAGTCCTTGAACTTGTCTAACACTGCCCATTTCAACGCCAGGAATTCTCTCTTATGTGTAAGATAATTGCGCTCTGCTTTGCATAGCTGATGACTCTCTTCGCTCCATCCTGCTCCTGATACAAAACAGCACCCAGGGCATCCCCTGACGTGTCTGTGTGGAGTTCGTATGGCAAAAAGCTGCTGGCATATCCTAGGATAGGAGCACTCACAAGATGATCCTTCAATGTCTGGAACGCCTGCCGTTGTGTGTCATCCCATTTCCATTCCCTCGTAGCAATATATTTGGATTTCGTCTTCTTCTTGTTCGGTGCTGGTATCAAGTCTGTAAGCGGTCTACTGATCTTGCTGAAATTATGGATAAAGCGTCGGTAGTACCCAACGAATCCCAAAAATCTTCTTACGTCCTCCGGTGTAGTTGGAGTTGGCCAGTTAACCACCTTATCCGTCTTTCCTTGGTCGATCTCTATACCTTTCTCTGATACCACATGTCCTACGTACTTAACTTTTCGCTTCAAAAATTCACATTTGTTGGGATTGAGCTTCAGGTTGGCCTCTCTTATTCTCTGAAAAATTAGTTGGAGGTTTCTAAGATGTTCCTCATATGTCTTCCCAAATACTATAATGTCATCAATAAAGATACAGCATATCTTCAAGTTGTAATCAGCCAGGCAATTCTCCATGAGTCGTTGATAAGTAGCTGGTGCATTGGTAAGACCGAATGGCATCCAGTTAAACTCGAAGAAACCAAGTGGTCCTACAGAGAAAGCAGTTCGTTCCTTGTGCTGTTCCAAAATTTCAACTTGATGGTATCCCAACTTCATGTCTAACACTGAAAAGAATTTGCTGCCTGCACAACAATCCACTAGTTCTTCAATACGTGGAAGGGCATAGCTGTCTTTCTTACTCTGTTTGTTAAGTTGTCGGTAGTCTACACACATCCTGATGGTACCATTCTTCTTTCTAACGATGACAATAGCAGAAGCAAATGGTGAGTGGGATGGTCTAATCACTGAGTTATCCATTAGCTGTTTGAGATGGGATCCCACTTCGTCATACATCGATGGAGGTATCCGCCTGTATCTGTGTTTGAATGATGTCTCATCTACCATGTCGATGCGGTGTCTTACTTTGTCTGTGTGGACTAAGTCATGGTCTCCCTTACTAAAGATGTCTTTATACTGTAATATCAGATCTTTTCCTATTTCAAGTTGTTCCTTATTTAGGTCACTCTCAGTTATATCCACTTCCTCAAGTAACTTGATATGTTCGTCTGAGTTTGGAGTCGATTGAGTTTCTATCGTAACTGGTTGTACTTCACAAATGATGACCCTCTGTGGTATAGTTATGGTACCTCTAGTCAGGTTTGAAAGTCTCACTGTAATAGTTCCATTTTTCTTGTAGTTGTAATTCAAAAGTGTAGTTTCAGTTGATATATCCTTGTGTTCTGCCAAATCAGTGGACTGTATAATAGAAGATGTTGACTTATTTGGTATCTCATTATCTAAGTATCCTTCAGCTTCAATAGAATTGTTCGGCAAGATGGTAATTCTGTTGCAAGTTCTGATGACTGCAAGTCTGTCATTGTTTAATGGTTAATTCCTTTTCCCTCATAGATAAACAACGGAATGGAAGAAACCAGGGTGTTGTCAAGGCGGCGTTCTGCAAGTATCTTACACCATGTTCTTCCTGTAGATGGTACATTAAGTTGTCTAATATGTTGGTACCTATTAATGCTGGTATATGCTGGCTGTATCTACTGTCTGGTACAACAAGCATTACATGCTGACAGGTAGTATTTGTGTCTCCAGGCATCTTAATGTTTGCTTCTATATAACCTTTGTATGGCAGTGGTGTTCCTCCAGCGCATTCAATATCTAATATGTTGTCAAGACTTTTGAGTGGAATGGTTGATGCAAGATGTTTACTGTAGTAAGACTCTGAAATAGTTGAGACGGTAGATCCAGTGTCAAGTAATGCAGATATTTCCTTGCCATTCAGCAAAATATTGGTCTCTGTCGGTGTTCCATAAAGTCCTAGATGTGTCATTACTCTACATACCTTGGGACCTGAAGTTCTTCTACTTAAGCCTAATACCGGCCCCTCCGTATAGGCTTCTTGGAGCTTAAATGTCTGGTGTGATCTAATCTCACACGACAGCCAATCTGGGTGTGTCCTTCTTGTCCACAACGTCGACAATAGATCGTATTACCATGTGCGACATACTCTTTCTGTTAGTCAGTCTGTTGCTGTTGTGGTTGATATGAATTATGTCGAGGTTGATATGAATTATGTTGTGGTTGCTATGAATTCTGTTGTGGTTGGTATGAATTCTGTTGTGGTTGGTATGAATTCTGTTGTGGTTGGTATGAGTTCTGTTGTGGTTGGTATGAATTATGTCCCTGTTGCCCATGTGAACTGTTGTTCCATCGCCTACCTCTATTATCTCTGTAGTTGTTACCTTTGTAATACTGGGGTTGTTGTTGGTGCTGTTTAAACTCGTTAACCTGGGTAGTTAACTGATGTACCATACCTTTGAGTTCTTCAATATCCTGTCTCTCTGACTCAGGTGTCTCTGATATATCTTTTACTATATTCGACTTGGACTTCTTTGGTTGGTGGTCTTTCTCCAACTGTCTCAACGCTACTCTCAGTTGGTTAAAATCCTTTATCATATCGTGTTTATGTCCACTGATGTCCTTAAGTTCCTGTCGTAGACCTCTCCACAACATAGCATAAAGCATAGAGTTCATATCTCGGTAATCCACAAGACCCTTCTCCAAACCTTTGCCCAAGATATCTTGTAGACGATTACTCCATGTCGTTACATCTTCATCATCTCGTTGTCTGGCACTATAGAACTCAGCAAGCAGCTGTTCCTTGTTGTCAACTGTACCGTATACGCTGTCCAATACATCAAGTATCTTACCTATGGGTTTGTCGTGTCCTTGGTATATGACTAATATTGCCGCTGATCCAGTAAGTGAGCGTCGAATCGCAAACTCCTTTTGCTCCTTGGTATAAGATGGATCCATGAGTGCCATCTTCACATCATAACGCCAGATGTCGTATGGTGTCTCCATCTTGTTGTCTCCACCGGAGAAAACTCTAACCTTCGGTGGGTACGAATATATAGCTGTAGCTTGCTGGTGTTTAATCTTAGGTCTAACTGCTGCATCATCAGTTGTAGTTGGTAAAGTAAGTGAGTGACCAACAGTGGGTTTCTGTTCCTTCTTTATGTTATAGTTGGTAATCCATTTGTCTAATTCTTCCGCAGTACTTCCCTGAGGGCTAAGACCCATGGCATGAAATGCCTTAAACATCATTTGAAACTGATCATGTTTCGGATCTGGCGGAGTGCTAGGTTCCAACTCTATTTTCTCTGTTTTCTCGCTCTCCTTGGTATTACTAGCCATGTTACTAATGTCAAATACCAAATGTACAAATCAACAATACTGATACAAAAATGTACTAAGTAATAATGTGACTGATACGTCTAAATATAAAATTTAAAAAAAAATATGTATACTTACCTCAATCTGTATGATAATAATCTGCAATCTCTAAATCAAAAAAGTATGGACAGATACTTGTTAAGCTTGTACGTTAACAATCTCAAAATAAATAAAGATCTACTGTCTTATAGTCTACTGAGTACTAACTGGTATATATCTATAAATAAATGTACTAATATAACCAGTGGCTGATGAAGCTGCACCTAGGATTCTAAGTCATACATGCAAGTCACATATAAATGTATATAACTACAATGTATACTCTCTATATGAATGCTAAATAATATAACTGGAGACTGACAATGACCAACTCAAACTCAAGGAAATCTCGACAAAGAAATCTGAACCTAACTACACACAAGAAAACAAATCCTGTAGCTGTACAAAACTGCACGAGAGAACAAATTCAAAGTGCAATCAGGTATGCAAGGTGTGAAAGGTATGTTAAGGTGAGAAGGATGTTAAATCATGTATCATGCAAGTGTACAAATTCGTTCACCTTTCAATCGGTCAGTATTTTATTATTTAACTAATAACTCAAAGTTAAATCAAAGTTTAAATGTATAAACTGATTTTTTTTTTAAGATATCTAATTAAATTTCAAACTCGGATTTAAATAAAGTTTAAATAATTTAACCTTTTAAATATTTAAATTAATTTAAATAGTATACATATGCACTGACTCACAATAAATAACAAAAGTCTAAGTACATTACATCACATCAGAACATGTAAACACAATGGTAGTACAAACAATATACAAGACACCATATACATATAACATAAATTATAAATGTCAATATATAACATAAGGCTATACACACATAGTGTCTAATAATCACAAGAGTATGACGGTATACTGTCTGTGGTGTAAGTGTGAATATGTGAAAAAAAATCAATAAAAATTGTAAACAGAAAAAATAAAGTTTTGTCTGTAAACTGAACAAAGTATCTTCAAACTCTTCTCAAGTTCATTAACACCAAGCACTAAGTCTCATTTACATGTATCCCAAATGTATGTAATTGTATGTGTAATAATTTACAAAGTGTGTGTATGTAATAGTTTTTATTTTTTTTTTATTGTGTAAATAACTTATTGTTGAAGAAATGTAAGAAAAAAATTCACTTGGAATGTCTATATAAGATACATCGACTTCCGGTTTGAGTACAAATGACCTTGACCTTGGGTGTGGCTATGTATATGTATGACACCCGGGAGTGACAATGTATTACACCTGCCTAAGAGTAAGACTATGTTCAAATATGAAAAACAATTAACACATAAATATTCACAAAATGTCACAAGGTATCAATGTTCAGTACCTCATACTATTCTCTAAATATTACTAAAATTATCTGTTTGTACAAACTGATTTGCTGTCACTTTTTTAACGTACAAAATTTGGTATACAAAAATCATTGGTTTTTTTGGGGTTTTTTTTTCAAAATTGAAAATTTCTAATTATTATTTTCATCAAAACGTACTATATCTTCAGTTCATGTTACTGAAAACATTCAACATCCACATAAAGAACATAAAATATAAATGCAAACCTTTAAATGACATAAACAGATAAATACAGTGTTTCTGCAAAAGTATCCTTCACTGTCAAACATGTGGATCCAAACCGGATGTTGTCAATTTTTCGGTCGAGTGCACTAAAATAATGATGCGATGATCCCGGGTAAACGTCCAAATTTTCCAGAAACTGCAACAATCACGTTGGGAGCCATTTGTCGTCGGGTCGATTCTCAGTGGAATAATGTAACAAGACGTAGTGAGTTCTAACATTTATTGCAGTTGGAATTCATATTTCCATATAAAATAGACCCTGTAATGACAATATAAAATATGTAAATAATGGATCAAGAAAGATAACTCTTGATAATTTATGCATTGGAATAAAGTAAATTACAAATATTACAAGTTTCTATTCTATTATTGTAACAAAATATGTATTCTCTATGAATGATTTATATACCTGCTCATGGTTCTCATGGACATTTACAAACATTAAACAAGCGGTATTACTTGTACAATAATGGTTTCACATGAACCAAACAAAATAATAACAAAATTAAGAATTACCTAAACATTGTAATACGAAACAAAAAAATAACAAAACATAAACATAAGCGAGGCAAAAATAAGCATAAGCTCAACATTATAATAAAGTAAAATAAAAAGTAGCATAATTAGCATCAATAAGCAAAACTATAAAAAAAAAAAAACTATTATCTTTACCTCACACTGGGGTGCAAAGGTCTTGAAATACAGGATATACCTCAGATCAAGCTGTTCATCAGTATTTAATATATCATGGGAACCTGCATATAAAAAATGGGTTTATAACTATTGTGCTCAAAACATGCACAATTACACAAAACACAGTTTACACATAGAATTGTTAATAACTCACCTTTTTAATATTTTAATGGTAAAACTAGTATTATGCTCAATATTAAACTCATATTTCATAGTTCCAAATATTATTTCATTTACCTTTAACATTTTATTGGAATTAATGTTTTATAAGTTTATCACATTTTAATAGCATTTAATATGTTAAAATAAGTTTATCACAATTTAATAAGTTTTATAAATCAGTCAATCAATCAATCAACTCAATCTCACTGAGAAAGTTATTTAATAGACAATTAGTAAGTTTATTATAAATACCTTAATGAATGTTAGTGGTGTCAAATAGAAATATCATCAGTTCAATAGTCATCCAAAAGAATAGTAGTTGGCAATATGTCTGCCTTCCAAGATATGAAAAAGTAATAGAATGTCTCAAAGAACAAAAGAATTTCCCACCAAAAATTCAGGTGACTACAATAACCAATGAAATGAAATAACTGGTCAAACTGACCTTAACTAATCAAATATGCAAAGACAAGATACATATCAGGGTTACCTTTGTGAACTTAGGTCATAACCCTAATTAGAATACAAAACATAACACAAAGTTGTAGACCTTATTAATTTTATTATTAAGAGGTTTTAAATATTATAATTCAATGAAAAAATTATTAAAGTAATTATATGAACATATTTTATTTACAAAAATATATTTTATGAACATAGTAAAAATGAAAAATTAAATTATTTACAAACTGTCAAAATTGACTCTTCCACATAAACAGTGGTCAATATATAATACAACGATTTTGATACAGCAATGTTAATGGTTTCTTTAATGAAATTCTCTTGATATATGTATTTAAGTAGTTATCATTTAATTGAACCCATTATTGCACATACATGTAGATAAACACCTACAAAGATTTAATCTGATGTATATGATTTCTAGATCGTTGTTTGCCCTTTTCTACCTTACGGTATCTTCAAACTTTTCATAAAACAAATTAAGGTGGAATATGAAACAATCCATAAAGATATTCTATAATAATTACATAATCGTTTTCGAACAATGAACTTTGTGGGGTTTCTTTTATTACTTGCATCAGAATATTTATTTATCAAAGCTCCAATCATAAATTACATCTGGATATCTTTATAGGTACAAAGCAATACTAAATGCAAGAAGAACAAATAAGAATGTAAGCAATTCCAATCAAGTAGAATATAACAGACATTATTGTGATTTGACAAATAATGGACCGAGCGTGCCAGGCCAGAAATATGATATTATTGATAGTAATTATATTACCATTGATGTTGACAGCTCCCAGTCATCTAACAACGTAGTATGTATGGAAGGAGAATATGTTAGTGTTGAACCTGATGGACAATTGACGCTAACATTAATTGAGGACAAAAACAAAAATTATCCAAACAATATATGCCTTTACGATTTTAATTATGCTTTTATTTCTCGAAACATTATTGTGACTAAAACTATCTATGAAAATGGTATCAGTAACTTGAGAGAGAGAGAGAGAGAGAGAGAGAGAGAGAGAGAGAGAGAGAGAGAGAGAGAGAGAGAGAGAGAGAGAGAGAGAGAGAGAGAGAGAGAGAGAGAGAGAGAGAGAGAGAGAGAGAGAGAGAGTAATTAAATAATTTTACTTATACACACCATATATATATTTTTTTTTTTTAAGCAAATATTGTTACAGATGATTTTGGCTTTAACCTGGCTAAATGTTGGCACAACTAAAATATCTGGTCAGTAGGGAGTGATTTAAAATTCTGCCAGACTACCAAGTGCAAACTCTTTCTAGCAGACCATATCTCATTCAGAAAAAACATATGGTCATTTCTTAAGTTTGAAATCTTTGTATGCTAAATGGGGTTCATGTTGTTCACTTTACTCTATTATGTTCTTAGGTCAGTGCTTTTATGTCTGCTGCGCTTTCCATACGAAATCATGTTCGGTTCGTCTTTATCTGCAATTGCTCATTGGACAGCTCGTGTATTTAGTTGTATTTGCTTACGCATATTAGTGTCAACACGACTTGACTGTATAAGTAGCAATGCGAGTGTCTTACATAATGCAGAAACCTCTCTCCCTTCGTTATCACTTGGGTTCAATCTGGTTTTTATTTGGATTGTCCATTCGTGATTGCATCTTCGTGTTTCCCTAGCTTTTATATTAAGACCTAACCAGACCAGTTTTGGAAAATAAACCACCCATATGTTCTGTCTACTTTTCGGCTTAGATGAAGATCACAAATAATTTGTCAAAGACGTTGATATTTAATTAAATGCACACGATACGTTTCTGACATAACCTTAATCAATTACGCTGCAAGCAAAAAGAAATGGAAAGCGAAATAATCTATAAATAAAGTCACCGAAAGCAAATAAAGCCAAAACAAACAAAGGATATAAACAGTATAGCCAAAATCAGGTGTAATTACCTATACATTAGTTTCAATAATAATATCTTTATGTAGGAACTGTATATTTTAATAATAACTATAGCTAATAAACCAAGTGTGGCTAAAACGAATCAGAGTTTACAACAATACAGAACAGACATTTGAAAACACTAACAACGTTAAATAATATATAATGCGTATTGGGCAATCTAGATGATAATTTGAAAATAATAAAGCTACTTTCTCTAATTCTTGTTCAATTTTCACACTCCTCAACCCGTGTGAGAGGAAATCGATAATCAACGTGTGGATCACTTTGTTCTCAGTCGCTGATTGGTCAATTACGCAATTATATCTCAACCCGTGGGTGAGATAAGAATTTCACGCTACTATTCCCGTATAAATGTTACGTTTCGCAAAATGTCATTGAATCAATTACAACGTTTAATTAACCGTAACTAACCGTAATTAACCATACCGTCATCAAGAACCTCTCATCTGGAATATTGTACCGTCTCCACCATTGCTTCAAATACATTCCTTGACGGGTTGGACGTCAATTGAAGTATACATCAGTGACGTCATTGCACGTCGATTTGAGAAAGTGAAAAACGGCCATATATTGTGTTAAATTAGTGAGAAAAAGAATCAAGCAAATATGTTTTAGCTGTTCATTAGGGGAACAATCTCAAACATTGTTTCCCGTTTATTACGATAATTTCTCAAATCTCGATAGTTACATTTTCACATTTTAAAGTTCTCGGTAAACCTCGAATTTTAAAATGTGAAAATTTAACTATCTTGATTTGAGAAATTATCATAATAAACGGTAAACAATGTTAGAGATTATATGTATGCAAAGTATGATGGTTAGTTAAATAATATACTTACATATCGAAAATAAAATTCTGTGTCCATCTGAAAACTACTATCTATGCGCTGGTATGATAGCATTGATTATATGTTTATTATATTTTTCTTTATTTTAATTAAGCTCTTCTTTTAGTGGAAATATTTTAGTTTGTTTTGTTTTAGCTTAAATTAATTTACATCTAGCTAGAGCATGATTCGTACATGTAGTGTTGTCATTACTTCTCAAAACGAGCTATTTACACTGCGAGAACAAATCTATCATGTATTTCTTATTTAAAATAAAAAATAATAGAGGTTATTTTATCGGCAATAATGTTACCCATTGACACTAAATTATATAGCCTGTCTTAAAACACGTAGTGTCCGTCCTTCCATTTACGGGTTTTGACTACCCCTTTGGTGTCTTCAAACTGTTCTTTAAGAGAGATAGACAACACAACGACCAAATGAAAAAAAGGGACAAGAAGACGAAAATGGTCGACAAAACAATAAACAGAAAACAAAGACTTGAACAATAAATATTTTGTATTCCTATTTGTATTAACGATAACAACATTCTGATTAATGTAAATCGATTGGTAAGTAACTACTATTGTACAGAGCGCAATAATGCACTTTACGTGCCAGGAGACGGAAAGACAACAGATATCACACTGTCGGAACAGTTAATAAAATATCACACTGTCGGGACAGTTAAAAATATATCACACTGTTGGAACAGTTAAAAAAATATCACACTCTCGGAACAGTTCAAAAAATATCACACTGTCGGAATAGTTCAAAACATATCACACTGTCGGAACAGTTCAACAAATATCACACTGTCTGAACAGTTCCAAAATCCAATAGAAAAATCGCACAAAGACAATCGATACAGCAAGCACACATATATATGACCGCTCGATTTTCTAGCTTGAAACAGGGATTCTAATAACATGTGGAGGCGTAAAGCTAGTTGGGTAGGCCCAAGCTTCCCCGCGTAGTGAAATGATGCTGTCATGCAAGATTTGTCACATATTGGTAAAATGTAAATCCTAACTAATAACCAGGCGAAGAAAGTTCTTATAAAGAACGTTCTAATTTTGAAAATTAGACATACTATATTTAATCTTCGTGACACATAATTTGCCATATGCATGGTTGTAGCTATGTTAAATTGATGCGAACGCTCCATTCATCATTAAAATATTAGATGGTATACAAGGCTATCGTAAGACATATTAAAGTGGATGCACTCAGGATTAATTTTTTTTATTAAAGAACATATTTTATACATAATTTACAGTGTAATTTTAGATCGTTTTCCTTGTTGATTCTTTCCCTTGTCATACAAAAGGGACTTATTGTAATGTGAACTAGACTTCCTTGTTAATGTATTCATAAAAAAAAATGAAAATCAGATAGTATATATACTCATACAACAAATTAAAGAACAATACTACAGTCAGTTGGGTATGTGTGATTGCTTATGTGATTGTGTGTATATGTTTAGAATTATACTTTAAAAATACTTGTGTTCATGATTTCATACAGTGTTTATTTTACATGACAAATATATATGTGTATGCCCAGAAATATTACATTACCATTAGAGAAAACCGAAGGAGCAATTAGAAATGGTCAATTCAGAGACACTGACAACATTAGGCACACAAGAGACAGGACGAATAATGATCGACATTACATTGCATAGAAACCCCCCTACAATCCAGATGATACAATTCAAGTGATGCGAAAGAGAAAACAGTCCTTGCTCAATTAGCGGTACCTGTCGTGTCTCTATTAACACGAATATCATTTGCTAAGTGAATCGTGACAACTGCAATAGGAAATAATCAGAAAAAACAGATACAGCAAGACATAGGAATGCAATAAATGGGAATAAAGACGAAAAAACCGAACAGTGTAGCGAACATGACACCATGGTACTGAAAACATGAAATATGTCATTAGACAAACTGGTGAATATCGGACCCATCACACAAACTAGCGTTGGGGACAACTTACGTTTGTTTTTGGTTTGGTTTATCGTCATTTTCAACAATATTTCGGTTTTTTCACTGCGGTCAGTTATACTGGTGGAGGAAATCGGAGTACCCGGACAAAACCACCGACATACCGCAAGTCACTGGCAAAGTTGTAAAGCATGTGAAACTTCAACGGACATACACGTAGCTGTAATTGAAGTATTTACCAAATAATGCACTTTATTTCTTACTTCTTGTAAAAAATAAAAATGTCCAGCACTGATATCTACGTTAAAAAAATTGCCACTTAATAATAAAGAATGCATACCACGATGTCATTATAGGTGTAATACCACTAATTAATTTCTTTAACATTTTCTACTAAATTTGTGTTTTTTCGAGCCTAACTGGCCATTTTATCTTAAGTTTAACCTTTCCAAGACCATATATTTTCTGAAACGTACATGATTCCTCTACGTTCTGTCAAAATTCTACAGGTAATAGGTATACTATTGTATGGATACTTTTATGCACCAGTGAATAACAGTTAACAAATATTTAACGTATATTGTGTATCACCGTGGAGTCATTCAACTGTTTAAAGACATTTACTTTGTATTTGCTTACCAACTTATAGTGTGCATTGCTTGTTGTTCCTTATTAACTTCCGGGTTAACACGCGAGACAACATAAAACGTAGAACATGATGTTTCTGATACACACGATATTAGTGATTCTTCAACTGTATAAAGGTAAGACAATTGCTACATAATTACACCTATCACCATAATTCGTAAAACATTTATGTCTACTCAGTAGAGGCTAAAGCGGATATACATTTTCATTCGATGGTATCAATGTAAATATGACATTTCTTATACAAGAACTTCCTCGGTAAAGGTCGACAAAATCGCAAACCGTTAATAATTATTACTCACTCTTTTGTTAAGCTTCAAAAACTAAAACATTAAAATACAAACGTAGATACTTAAATTGCTGTGAACGACCCATGTGAGGTACACACGTAGATACTTAATTTGCTGTGAACGACCCATGATAGGTACACACGTAGATACTTAATTTGCTGTGAACGACCCACGTTAGGTACACTCGTAAATACTTAATTTGCTGTGAACGACCCATGTGAGGTACACATGTAGATACTTAATTTGCTGTGAACGACCCATGTGAGGTACCCACTCAAAGGCAAACAATAAACAAGTCACAACCGTATACCTAAATATACACTGACCACATACTATTTTGAAATGATTAGGGAGTAGAATAATATATGTATGCTCATTATTGAAGACCCTACAGTGATTGTAAAAGCAAGAACAGATAATGTAACAACAGCAGTAAAGGCCGTGGTACTCATTTCATTCTTAATAGACAAATGATTTGATTGCTGAACAATACATTGGATAGAGCCTTCAGCTAAAAGTGTCCGTATCGTAGATATATGTTTTGGTCATGTAATATGTCCATGTTTAGTTCCTACGTTTTCCATTTTCCAACATATTATCATCTTGTCTGTCATGAAGATTAGTTAATTGATGTTTATCACCAAATAATATTAATATAAACGGAGATATCACATTCATGTGCACACGAAGCGTTTCATGAATAAGCTTCATCAGGTGCGATTGGAATGGCAAATAATGTATAAGAATCTAGAATAATGGCCTATAATAAACAGAACCTTCTTGGCTATTAGTCACTTATTTACAGTCTTTTACTGAACTTTGAACTCGTCGTGTTTATGTCATTTTAGTTTTTGTGAAAGTGTTTTTTTTTCGGCTAAAGCGATATTATACACGTTCTTTGCTCATTATTTTGCTTTGCCGTCTAACACAACTGGCTGCAATCCCATTAATCGATATCATGCCACCACATTTCCATATCTTTTCTCACACCAGTGCTTAGTTTTCGTCTGGTCGCTGTCCTACTTGTTTCTGTATTGAGCAGATTGAGGTTTGTCAACGGAATAGTTCGTGTTGTTGGTAGCTATTTTGTCATTCGTTACTGGTTAGTTGTATATTCTCAGTATTACTTGATTTTGTGTTTTCATTTATAGGTATAGCAACAGTAATTCCAGATCCCTGCCCGGATTATATTCAAAACAGTGGCATAGGTAAATACATATTTAACCAACCCAATCTTTCTTTAAGTGTTTATGTCATTTTGAATACTGAAAACGAAGCATGCAATATGCATGACTACCCGATAATACAAATTGAAAAGTGAAATATGTTGTAAAAGACTAGAAATGATGAATATGGAGCGGGTTGGCTTTCTAGTAGTTGATATTAAATTGTTACATGTCAAGACAATGTACATTCTAATTTGAATTAGATATTTGTGAGATAGTTTATATGTTTCTTTATCCGGAGATCTATCATGCACTCAAGTTTATCAGTTGCTTACCCATGGTCGGTGGTTCTCTCCGGATACTTCGGCTTCTTCCACCACTAAAACTGGTAGCCATGACATAGCTGAAATATTGCTGAAAGTGGCGTTAAAACACCAAAAATAAAAATAAATCAATTAGAAAGAGTGTTTCATCTGTTCAGTGGATCATCAAAAGTTTAAATTTGAATGTGAAATAAATTGACCTATCTAATGCTTCTATTGATAGTTGCTGTTTTCAATTTACAATTAATAAACAAATTAAATGTTAACGATGAAACACTATAGTCAAAACATATAAGTAAATGTTAACAATAAAGTATTTATACTGATTCCAACTATATATCATTATCAAATAAACATGGATAACATGCCATAATAAATGCAATAGTTATATCATTATCTGTTTTAATTACTTTCTTACAGTCGCTGATATGTGTAAGTCAAGTTCTGCAACAGAAGAAGCACATTCTGGAGTTTTCAGAGTAGACAGTGTTGTATTACGTATAATAACCCAAGAAGATGATTGCATATGTCGGGTAATGATAAACAATGAAAAAGATACAGTTAGTGTAGGAATCAGAAAATTAGATGGTCTTACATCATCAGCACCAAAGGAAGCGGAATGTGGACTTGCAGTTGATGTAAATAATTTACCTAGTATGTCAACAGGAAATGTAATAGCTCCTATTGAATGTCTTGTGAACGGTACAACTCGTCATACACCACTGTTTCAAAACGGTTGTCTGCAATTTAGATCTAGGATAATTAATGGAGAATTTATCAGAGGCTTCTGTATACGGATAATACGAGGTAAGGCATCATTACAAATTGTGATTTTGAAAAAGAAATCATTAACCAATAATTTTCGTTCTCCAGCCACTAACTATTAATAATACATCGCATAGCTTGAAAAAATATCGAATAATCTATTCGAGTTTACCTCATAAAGGGCATAGTCCTTATTATATAAGTACGCTGAAGAAACAAATCATATACCATCAGAAATCCCCAATCCCAAACGCGATAAGATGTCTATCCGCACAAAAGATGGTCTATTATATGAAATTATTGGCATGTTTATTTTCCAACTAACGCATTTAAACAATCGAATCAGAATGATGAGATGACCTAAATAAATGCATAAGTACATATATTTATTTGCAACAAAATAACAAATTATTGGCATTTATGTTGTACTATGGTATAATTCCCGTCCATTTGCATTTGGATTCAACAAAGTGTTAATGCCTGGTTTATTGAACTTTTTACGCTATCAGTTCCAGATAACAGACCATGGTTTTCTACAAGAACATTTTAAAGCTAAATAATCTCCTAAAAACACCAAAGGAAATATTGGAATGTATATAAATAAATGTTAGAGGAGAGCGAAACGGCATTCAAGACTGGACAATCCAGATATATATGTATAACTGACCTAAGCAAATCTTTAACGTTCTCGGATACCAACAATATAAACGAACATCTGCAAGATATTTACAAAATTCAAAGCTTAGAGTTGCGAGAGAAACAACATAAGATATTATTTAGGGATGGTATCAACCCGAACAAAAATACACCATCAGATTCATCTGTCACTTCTGGGGAAACGACAAGGCGGAAACGACGATTTTCAAGGCACAACGAAATTAATAGAGACCAAAATGACACAGTCGTCAATTTGTCATCAAAAGATCTAAAACCTGATGAAATTCGTATACTCTCTAAGGGACTTAATTTCTATCCCACCCCTAACAAAATCAATGAGGACCAACTATCAGCAGATCTCGACAAATTTGCTAGATCTCTTCGAATTAAAGAGTATTACTTGGCCAAAGAGAGAGACTTTCCTGTAGATGGGTCGTCCGATTCGGAAGATGATAATGAGATCCCTCTTCCTAGGTATAAGAAAAAAAAGTTCATGGAATCCAACACCCAGTAAAAATACAACTTTAGAATCCTTTATTGATTTAGTAACAAATGATGTCCACACAGCAGCTAGCACGAACATACCAATCCATAACAACATCACTCCAGCAGAAAAGGGTGCGATCCAAGAATTAAAGGAAAGGGATGACATTGTCATAAAGCAAACAGACAAGGGTAGCGCAGTTGTTGTTATCGACAACGTAGATTATTTAGAGGAGGCAAATAGACAACTGACGGATGAAAGATTTTACAAAAAACTGGACTCTGACCCCACGGAAGACTTCAGCACTAAAATGACACAGGAGCTAACAATTATGAAAGAAAATAGTCATATCGAAAAGAACACTTTCCATTATTTGAAACCAGACAAACCCAAAGCTGGACGCTTCTATCTATTACCTAAATTTCATAAAGTCAACAACCCCGGGAGACCCATTGTTTCAGCAAATGGGCACCCCACAGAAAAAACTCCGAATTCGTCGATTTCCACCTTCGACTTCATGTAGAAGTGCTACCCTCACATTTGAAAGATACCACTGATTATCTTCAAAACTTCCTTCGGGGTCCATTCTTGTTTCGATGGACGTTACGTCACTATGTACTAGCATCCCACATAATGACGGTATCGAAGCATGTCGAGAGGCCTGGGACCAAAGAGCCGCTAAAGAACCACAAACGGAATGTCTTGTCCAGTTGCTCACATTGGTACTGAAGCATAACATCTTTATATTTAATGGAGAGCATTTTTTTTTAACAAATCAACGAACAGTTATGGGAACAAAGATGGCACCTTCATACGCCAATATCTTCATGGGGAAACTTGAAAAACTAATCATAAAATCTGCACCCTACAAGCCAATTTCCTGGTTTCGCTTCATAGACGATGTTGACATGAAGTGGACCGGATCGGAAGAAAACCTTAATCGTTTCTTTGACCATGCCAACTATGTTCACCCCACTATAAGATTCACCCATGAAACATCCAGAAATAACATCTCCTTTCTGGATAATTACACTACCTCTGAAAATGGTATTATGTCAACTGACATATACAACAAACCAACAGATACACATCAGTACCTGTCCCCACAGAGTTGTCATCCCTAAGCATTGCACAACATGTATTCCGTACAGCCAAGCTCTCCGAATCAAACGCATCTACTCCAATGAACAAACTACAAAAATAAACGGCTTGGTGAACTGAAATATCATCTGAAAAAGAGGGGTTACAACAATGCGAGCATTAACCATTGTTTTGACAAAGCAAGTGGTATTGACAGAAAAGAGCTCATCCAATATAAAGAATAAGGGTAATAACAAAATTACCGAATTCCGAACAATCTTACAAAGGGAAAGTCAAAACTCATAATTATATAAACAGACAAAATCAGTCAACAACCGGAAAACTGTGAAAACCGTAATGACCCTGACTTGGTACAGGCATTTCTAAAGAAATGGTGGGTTGAATCAGAAAAGAAGACGAACAACAGAGTGCCTTTTGTCATCATATACCATCCTGCGCTCAGTAATTTATCCAACATCGCTCGTAAGCACTGGACAACCATACAAAAACACCCATAATTGTGCAAAATCTTCAAATAACCACCCGTCTTGGCTTTCAGGAAACCCAAAAGTTTGAAAGATATCTTGATGAGAGCTGACATCTCCCCTCGATCTGCTTACAATGGTCAGTGCCAAAAATGTGATTCGAGCCGATGTATGACGTGCACAAATATCCAATGCACACAAACATTCAGCAGCACACATACAGGAGAATAATTCATCATATACTGCAATGCCAACTGCAAGACGGAACATATTATCTACCTCCTGGAATGTGCAATTTGTGGCCTTCAATACATCGTAGAAACTAAACAACAACTTAGTAAACGCTTGAATGGCCACAGAAGCGATGGGAATTGCAAATCTGACCTTCCACTCAGCAGACATCTCAGATCGACGGGCCACCATGATTCCTGCGGGAAACTGAAGGTCACCATAATTGCCCATAACCCCAAAATGGATGATAAAAGCATACAGGAAAGGGAAAGCCTCTGGATTAGAAAACTTAAGACCTTATGACGGAATGGAATCAATGATAAAAAGTCATATCCTCTCTTGACTCCCTTTTGTGTTGGTCTCCTCCAGTCGTATTAGTACATACAGTTAGCTCAATTGGTCCAAAGTCTATATCCAATACTGTGGTGGGCCGTTTTTTTCAATGAATTTTGGTATCATACCGTTTTCAAATTTATTCTTGACAGTGCTATTTGATACATTAACCAATAATATCTCATTTCTAATTAAATATTTATTTAAATGTTTAGCCCTATTGTGTATTTATATTATTGTTATTGTACTTTTATTTATTCACATGTGGGATTTTAATTCTTTTTTGTATGTATTTTTATATGAGTAACTTGTGGTTCTTTTGTCCCGCACATTGGCAGTCTAAAACGTTTTTTGAAATTGTAAAATTGCCATATTGGTTCGACATTTTATACCATTAGACATTGATAAAGTCACTTGGTGGGACGAACATTGTTTCATTCAGCAAAGAGTTTAATTCTTTATCACTTTGTCTTGTGTACTTGGTGTTGTTTTACAAACCATTTTAGACGTTTATAATATATTTTACTAATACCGTAACGATCCAACACCCCGTAAGATTGATCGTTGACTGGTTTTTGTATATATATATATTCCATCATTCATAATATAGGAATGATAAAATATTTTGCTACAGATGCATCTTAGCACAAACAATTGTCTTAATTACTGGACAGTTTAAGCGTGTGTACGTGGTGTTTATTGACGAGAGAAACATTTGACATACACCGTTATTTATGCATGATATCAGCTACATATATGTATTTGACTTATTATAATGACCTAGCTGATAGGTGTCTCTTCATTATTATAGCTATGAGGTGTAAAACATTACTATCAATATTATTTCAGCTTCAATGTTAGATGAAACTCATGGATTTGTCAAAAGTCACCAACAAACTTATCACATACACCTTGCCACGGGAGCGAATGGAACTCAGTTTCAGTGATTTTAGTTGATGACATCATAGATATTGTCAATCAAAATTCCATATGATTACGGTCATGGCATCGCTTGAAATAACTCTGGAATATATCTAAATATATAAATTTACATAATGAGCAGTCTAAAAAGCAATAGAAACAGAATGTTGCTCTTTGTAAACTTGAAAATATAAAACATAAAAACAGTACTTTCACTTATTTTTAACGCATGACAATATTTCAGATATCAACAGTGACCATTCACAAGTTTTACGAATTGATTGTGATGCTCCGATGACAACAGAACAGACAACAAAAAAGATAACATCATCTGATACACCGCAAAGTTCCCCACAAACGCCTGTTTCGGATAAATCAACCACAAGCAGCTCAAACATAGATATTACAACTACTGTTACAACGGAGAAATCAACCACAAGCAGCTCAAACATAGATACTACAACTACTGTTACAACGGAGAAATCAACCACAAACAGCTCCAACATAGATACTACAACTACTGTTACAACGGAGAAATCAACCACAAGCAGCTCAAACATAGATACTACAACTACTGTTACAACGACAAATGTTAAACATCAATCGATAACTACTACTACAGACACGACAACAGGTAAAAGTCTAGTTACAAGTGAACTAAGTCATGACATGTTACAGCTAAAGATACACATACATGAAATATTGAATAATAATTCTAGATTAGAATTTCCAAAACTTAATAAGTGAATTGTAAATTTAAAAGCAACAAACCTTCTTAAGAACTACATGTATATTGTGCAAACTGTGGCCAGATATCTTAATCAAGGTCAGCTTCATTTGTTTGCAGGAGGTCTCATGTCTTATTTACGTTATTTGTGTTTGTTTGCGTATAGCGGTATCCAAAACATATTGTTTTATTTGCTGTGCTCGTGTTCGTCTTGTGTCTTGTTTGCCCAATGTTGCCAGTTTCTGTGGATTGTCTATTCTTGATTGTCCCTTCTGTTTTCTCTAACGTTTATTTTCTACTCTTTGACATGGTTGATGTACCTTGGTAATTAATCTTAGAAATACATATTTTGGTTGTTTTATTCTTTTGCTTGGTATTGTATTGATCTTTGATGGCCTTTTTCTACTTGTGCCCATATTTTTTATAATATATTTATGGACTGCATCAATGAGACAATTAACCATGAAATAGTCTCCTCTATATGCAATTTGTGGTATGCTAAAAGGCAATGCAATACTTATTTTTGCAGGTGACAAGATGAAACAATTTAAGGCCTATCAGTGGCCGATTGGACACTAAATTTCGGTTTGGGCAGTGATCATTGAACACATATATTGAGGTATGGACAGTTGACATAAGGGTAATAACAAAATTACCGAACACCGAGCAATCTTCCAAAAGAGAAAGGCAAAACTCATAAGTCAACAAACAGACAAAATCATTTATCAACCGGAAAACTGGGAAAACCGCAATGACCCTGACTTGGTACAGGCATTTCTAAAGAAATGGTGGGTTGAATCAGATTTTACAGACGACATATGACACACATTCTGAGGGGTGGGCCATAACAATTGGACTATAATTGTAAGGAAGGATATGGATGTAAATGCACCCGAAAACCTATTCAACTTTTCACTTCGACACAACTTACTGATGATATTTAAAGAACGGATAAGGGTTATTTGACACTAATTTCGAAATGCGACTCCGTCCCATTGCGGACTCATGTTTACACAGGTGACCTTGGCTGATTATGGCTATCATGTTTAGGCGTTTTTGCTTTATTGTTCCCAAACATGTTTAATTTATTTGGCTTTCTAATGTTGTCCTGTTGAGCGTGCTTGATGAAGGCTATTCCAGAAACGCGTCATGCACACCTAATTATATATCTAGGTTTTTATAATTAATTATTCTTACAGAGCTTGAACAAAGAACATATATTGCAATTGGTGCTGGTTCTGGTGTAGCTTTAATACTGCTGGTAGTCTTAGTTGTAATATGTCTAAGGTTTGTAAAAAATATCATGTTCTTTTGATGTTTAATGCTTTATCTGCATGACAATATTCCCAACAATAACAAAATACGTCCAGTAAAGATATTATCTATACATTACATTAGATATCTCGCGTATCCTTTTCGCAAGCCAGATAAAATGTATTACAATCAATAAGACAAACGACCAAGTTGATCTAAGAATATTTACAAGAATGTTGAACAGTTAAAAAATAATGGACAGATACAAAATGCCACAAATGTGGTTTGTTGTAATATTGGCATACATTCTACAAGAATAAAGAGGTTGGTTAGTAATTAATACCAAAAACTTCTAGCTAGAAAACTCAAAAGAATGGATCACATTCACCCTAGTATATATATGCGGATATGAATCTCATAATGTGAAAAATCAGTCTTGTCTTAAGTTATCACAATACTATATATATTGCATAATATCGACATTTGAGGACAATTGTCAATATTTGTTACATTATTCAAGTAATAAGAATTTTAGATTGAAAGACGTTTTAAAACTTTAGTGATAATATAAATATATTGGATTCGTACTACAACAAACACTGCAATCAATATATATATGTTCGAATAAGGTCAAAATAGAGACCCACAAGGTAGCTATAGAAATAAGACACAGTTTGTCCGCTATGGGGCATAGCTCCTCCAAAGTTGACGCTCATTAGATACAATGATTTTGCTATAAACATAGTTTAAGCTGTTTAGAATTATTGCTCTAAGATAGGTTTAGTGTTAATATTATTTTCAGTATTACTTTAAGTTCTATTTGTGTTTTTTAATAACAATAACGTTTCAGATGTCCTAGGGTGTCCGTGGTTTCATAAAACACTTATGGACTGGTTATTTGGACAATAGTCGGTATATTTCTTCTCGACATCAACTATTCCCCTATTATACCTGGATATGGTGTATACTAAAGAGATTGTAGAATTTCTTATTGTATGTTGTATCACAGTATTTGTAAGATTTTAACTTAAAACATCATTTTTTCCTTTTTTCATTAGAAGGAAATCAACACAAAAAGCAGGAACCAATGGATATGTAGATACCTCACATCAGCAAGAAGAAAATGACGATAAGTTGCCAGATAATGTACTATACGTGCCAGCGGGGGAATTTGACATTACTGGTGGTAAATGTAGTACCGCTGATGTGGATACAATAAGATCCTCCAATAAACGATTAAGCATGGAAGGCAATTACAGTACCGTTGATGAGGATATGCCGAAATCTTCCAACAAAAGATTAAGCATGGAAGGAGATTATAGTACCGTTGATGAGGATACACGAATATCCCTCAACGAAAGATTAAGTGTGGAAGGTAATTACAGTACCGTTGATGAGGATATGCCAAAAACCTCCAAAAATAGAATAAGCATGGATGGAGATTACAGTACAGTTGAACTCGATGAACATTTTGATGCAAACTGTTGTTATCCTGAGAATTCAGAACTAGGGCAAACAAAAGGGAAACAAAAACCAACTATCAGACCAAAACCTAAATCGTCCTGTAAAACAGTAAGGCCAATCGCTCCCTTGATCAAAACATAGAGCACGTTACTCCTCCAAATGGCAGTGATAACGTCTATGCAATTGTTGATAAAAGTAGTAACAATGTTCCTACAGCTAATGTAGGTAAAGGGGAGCGAACATGTCACTCTGATCAAACCTACGCTGTTGTGGACAAAGCACGGAAACGTAAATCTAGTTCGGATGAAACAAAAAAAAGAAGTTCGAAATAAATTCTGGCAACAGGGTTTAGGCTATGTGATATTTTTTTCAGTAATGATATAACATATCTTAGTTAGATCTGAGTATCTATGCTTTGGTTTCCTAAAGTTCATAACATTAACTTCGCATGTAAGATTAGTCTGTTCCTTTCTATATAAGTGACATTCCCAAACATAATTAAGAAAAGTGGTATTTGTTTTTCAAAATAACAGAGTGGAGTGAAAAAAAACCGATGCTAAAATGTTTATATTGGTGCAATCACTGCTTAAGCTTCTTTTGATAATATTAAATATTCTTACACATACTGCATAAATTATATAGCATATACTGTAAATAATAGGAAGATGAAACTGACCGTCAATTTATGTTAGACGTGGCTCTAAATGAACTAGAAATACTGAACAATTATATAGTTTAGCGTGCACAATGCATTACTGGAATAACCATGATCGGGTATCTTCAAAGACAAAAGAATGGAATGCGAAATAATTTAAGTCTTCTAGATTCAAGAAATACATAGGATATTGAAATACAAGCATATACATGATTAATCTTTTAGCTATGAAATAATGTAATATGTATATGTAGACCTACTTGTGGGTAATAATGTTTTATATTTATGGAGAGAGAGAGAGAGAGAGAGAGAGAGAGAGAGAGAGAGAGAGAGATTTTTGAAACAAATAATGTTACAGATGAATTTGGCCTTACCTAGAAGACCATATTTCATTCAGAAAAAAAATAATATTGTCATTTCTTAAGTTTGAAATCTTTGTATGCTAAATGGGGTTCATGTTGTTCACTTTACCCTATTATGTTCTTAATTCTGTCCTTTAATGTCTGCTGCGCTATCCATACGCAATCATGTTCGGTTCCTCTTTATCCGCAATTGTTCTTTGGACAGTTCGTGTCTTTAGTTGTATTTGCTTACGCATATTAGTGTAAACACGACTTGACTGTATAAGTAGCAATGCGAGTGTCTTACAAGATGCAGAAACCGCTTACCCTTCGTTATCACTTGGGTTCAATCTGGTTTTTATTTGGATTGTCCATTCTTGATTGCATCTTCGTGTTTCCCTAACTGTTATATTAAGACCTAACCAGACCAGTTTTGGAAAATGAACCACCCATATGTTCTGTCTACTTTTGGGCTTAGATGAAGGTCACAAATAATTTGTCAAAGACGTTGATATTTAACTAAGTGCACACGAAACGTTTCTGACATAACCTTAATCAATTACGCTGCAAATAAAAAGAAGCGGAAAGCGAAATAATCTATAAATAAAGTCACCGAAAGCAAAAAAAGATGTAATTACCTATACATTGTTTTGTTTTTTTTTGGTATTTCAAAATATGTAATTAGCAAGAGGTTTACAATCAATTGATATCTTATTTATTTGGCCTAAGTCCTATACGTGTGATCTGTTCAGTTACCGGTTTTTTCAGTAAGGTAGATAAATCTACTCACTACCTTATTCCTATTGGTTTTATTCTTACTATTGTTCTTTACACTTTAAAAGCCAGTGTTCTATACACTGTGATCATTATTTTGATTTAATTTGATGCGTGTAAAGTAGAACACGTTTGTTAAAAAAATACCCACCCACCCGCGGTACCTACAAATTTTAGTAAATTTATTAAAACCACAAGCAATATATAGTATATGTATATATTATTAAATTGATGGACAATGATAGTATAATAGTGACCAGCAATTAACATTGAATTTCATGGACAGTGATAATTAATGTGATAATGGTGGACAGTTAATAGCCAAAAATGATATTTATTTTTGTATTTTTATTTATTGTGATATAATAATATATATATATATATATAAATGACAATACACATATTCTCTTTTGCTTGTTTTCTTGTAGCCATAATTGCTAATTAGTTACAATAATAATATCTTTATGTAGGAGCTGTATATTTTAATAATAACTATAACTAAAAAACAAAGTGTGACTAAAATGAATCAGAGTTTACAACAATACAGAACAGACATTTTAAAACACTAACAACGTTAAATAATATATAATGCGTATTGGGCAATCTAGATGATAATTTGAAAATAATAAAGCTAATATATACAAAGTATGATGGTTAGTAAAATAATATACTTACATATCGAGAATAATATTATGTGTCCATCTGAAAACTATTATCTATGTGATGGTATGATGCCATTAATTATATGTTTATTATATTTTTCTATGATCTAATTAAGCTCTTCTTTTAGTGGAAATATTTTAGTTTGTTTTGTTTTAGTTTTATATAATTTACATCTAATTAGAGCATGATTCGTACATGAAGTGTTGTCATTATTTCTCAAAACGACCTATTTACACTGCGAGAACAATTATATCATGCATTCCTTATTTCAAATAAAGAATAATAGAGGTGTGGTTCCTGTTATTTTACAATAGAAGTATATAAATATTTGGTATGCCTTATTTCACAAATATATAGAGAAATGTTAAATATTAAAGTGCAAACTAGCGGCCGTAAAATCTTTAGTTTTCTGTGTAGTGCTTCCTAGATCACTGTTTGTCATTGTAGTGTCCGTCCTGCCATTTACGGGTTTTGACTACCCCTTTGGTGTCTTCAAATTGTTCTTTAGGAGAGATAGACAACACAACGACCAAATGAAAAAGGGACAAGAAGACGAAAATGGTTGACAAAACAATAAACGGAAAACAAAGACTTGAACAATAAATCTTTTGTATTCCTATTTGTATTAACGATAACAACATTCTGATTAATGTAAATCGATTTGTAAGTAACTGCTACTGTACAGAACGCAATAATACACTTTACGTGCCAGGAGAAGGATGACATGAAAGACAACAAAATATCACACCGTCGGAACAGTTCCAAAATCCATTAAAAAAATCGCACAAAGACAATCGATACAGCAAGTACACATATATATGACCGCCCGATTTTCTAGCTTGAAACAGGGATTATAATAACATGTAGAGGCGTAAAGGTAGTTGGGTAGGCCCAAGCTTCCCCGCGTAGTGAAATGATGCTGTCATGCAAGTGTTCTCACATATTGGTTAAATGTAAATCCTCACAAATAACCAGGCGAAGAAAGTTGTTATATAGAGCGTTTTAATCTTGAAAATTAGACATACTAGATTAAATCGTCGTGACACATAATTTGCCATATGCATGGTTGTAGCCATGTTAAAGCAATCCGAACGCTTCATTGATCATTAAAATATTAAATGGTATACAAGGCTATCATAAGACATATTAAAGTGGATGCACTCAGGATTCAAATTTCTATTAAAGAAAATATTGTATGCATAATTTACATTGTGATTTTAGATCGTTTTCCTTGTTGATTCTTTCCCTTGTCATACAAAAGTGACTTATTGTAATGTGAACTAGACTTCCTTGTTAATGTATTCATTAAAAACAATGAAGATAATATCTATACTTATACAATAATTTAAAGAAAAAATACTACTGTCAGATGGGTATGTGTGATTTTTCATGTGATTGTGTGTACATGTTTAGAACTATACTTTAAAAATACTTGTGTTCATGATTTCATACAGTGTTTATTTTACATGACACATATATATTTATATGCCCAGAAATATTACATTACCATTAGAGACAACCGAAGGAGCAATTAGAAATGGACAATTCAGAGACACTGACAACATTAGGTACACAAGATACAGGACGAACAATGATCGACATTACATTACACAGAAAACACCCCTACAATCCAGATGATAATTCAGGTGATACGAAAGAGAAAACAGTCCCTGCTCAACTAGCGGTACCCGTCGTGTCTCTATCAAACAACACGAATATCATTTGCTAAGAGAATCGTAATAACTGCAAAAGGAAATAATCAGAAAAAAAACCAGATAAAGCAAAACCTAGGAATACAATAAACGGGAATAAAGACGAACAAACCGAACATTGTAGCGGACATGACACCATGGGACTGAAAACATGAAATTTGTCATTGGACAAACTGGTGAATATCGGACCCATCACACAACCTAGCGTTGGGGACAACTTACGTTTGTTTTTGGTTTGGTTTATCGCCATTTTCAACAATATTTGTTTTTTTTTACTGCGGTCAGTTTTATTGGTGTAGGAAGTCGGAGTACTCGGAGAAAACAACCGACATACCGCAAGTCACTGACAAACTTGTAAAGCATGTGCACCTTCAACGGACATACACGTAGCTGTAATTGAAGTAATTACAAAATAATGCACTTTCCTTCTTACTTCTGGTAAATAATAAAAATGTTTATATATTAATCATTTAAGTCCAGCACTGATATCTACGTTAACAAATTAGTTACTTAATAATAAAGAATGCATACCACGATGTCGTTATAGGTGTAATACCACTAATTAACTTCTTTTACACTTTCTACTAAATTTGTGTTTTTTCGAGCCTACCTGGCCATTTTATCTTAAGCTTAACCTTTCGAAGACCATATATTTTCGGAAACGTACAAGATTCCTCTACGTTCTGTCAAAATGTCAGGGCATGTTTAAAATCTTGCAGTGAAATGCCAGGCTACGGAAAACACCTATTCTAAAAATAGCTCGGTTATCCCCCAGTATTTAAAGGTCATGCATCAAATCCTCCATAGATGTATTGAAACACTACTAAATCCATCAAATTTAGGCTCAAAACAATCCCTATATATTTTACTTCAATTATCAATTTTAATTATTCGATTTCATTCAGTAGTTTTCACAATACTACAAAGTGAAAGGAACTTTTTTCTTTAAAAGGGACTACTTTCGTATATGTTCAAAACTCTGATTGGTGAATTAGTGGTTACACACCTGATATGTCGTTCTTCATCCTTAATAGTAGGAAAAGGACAAAATCATCTAACACCCTTATATTACAATATTAAAAGCTGTTATTGTGAATACAACACAGAAACGTAGTACCAGTTAATTCTACCAATTCAGGCACCCACCCCCCCCCCCCTTCCAGGGTATGATTACCACTTGTAGCATGAATGTATTATTTTCCTTTGATCTGTTTTCATGGTTTATATACCAGAATGTAAGTAACAGCTAAGAACTATGAAATAATACACGCAAATACGATATATTGCACACTTTATATCTGGGCTGTTGTTTGATTACTTTCAGAGAGCCGTGTAATAAGTAACGACTTAGATGTGATATTACATGGACTCATGTTACATAACATTTATACCACGAATTTCCGATTTAACCGGTAGTGTATATATTACTTCTACATGTAATACGTAATAGGTTTACTTTACTAAATATGGTACTGCTTTGACAAATGTTTTACCTATTTTGTTCCTGTATTTAAATACTGTTATAGTGACAGCCGGAGCCTTTGAACCGTAATGAGAGCGGGCGGTTTGGCGCTTTAAAATCTGATTCAACCCACCATTTCTTTAGAAATGCCTGAACCAAGTCAGGGTCATTACGGCTTTCACAGTTTTCCGATCGTTGACTGATTTTATCTGTTTATATAATTATGAGTTTTGACTTTCCCTTTGTAAGATTGTTCGGAGTTCGGTAATTTTGTTATTACCCTTATTTATTGTATGGGTATTGATTTGCACCAGTGAATAACAGTAAGCAAATATTTAACGTACATTGTGTATCGCCGTGGAGTCATTCAACTGTTTAAAGACATTTAATTTGTATTTGCTAGCCAATTTATAGTATGCATTGCTTGTTGGTCCTGATCAACTTCCGGGTTGTCACGCGAGACAACATAAAACGTAGAACATGATATTTCTGATATACACGATTCTTCAACTGAATAAAGGTAAGACGATTTGTTACATAATTACAACTGTCCTCATAATTCGTAAAACATTAATGTCTACTCAGTAGAGGCTAAAGCGGATATACATTTTCATTCGATGGTATCAATTTAAATATGTTATTTCTTAAACAAAAACTTCCTCGATAAAGGTCGACAAAATCGCAAACCGTTAGTAATATTACTCACTCTTCTGTACTATGTCGGGGTCATTACGGTTTTCACAGTTTTCCGGTTGTTGACTTATTCTGTCTGTTTATATGCTTATGAGTTTTGACTTTCCCTTTGTAAGATTGTTCGGAGATCGCTAATTTTGTTATTATCCTTATTTGTTAAGCTTCAAAAACTAAAACATTAAAATACAAACGTAGATACTTAATTTGCTGTGAACGACCCATGTGAGATACATACTAAATGGCAAACAATACAAAAGTCGCATGACTTATGTCGTCGGTAGCAGGAAAGCCAAACGTCAGCCACCGAAACTGATGGTGATATTGGTCGTAATTTGAAAAATGCAGGGCAATATGGTTAAAGGGATCATCCTTACACATCCTTATACCTAAATATACACTGCCCACATACTATTCTGAAATGATTAGGGAGTAGAATAACATATTTATGCTCATTATTGAAGACCCTACAGTGACTGTAAAAGTAAGAACATATAATGTAACAAACAGCAGTAAAGGCCGTGGTACTCATAGTTTCATTCTTAATAGACATGTGATTTGATTGCTGAACAATACGTTGGATAGAGCCTTCAGCTAAAAGTGATGATTACCAAATAATATTAATGCAAACGTTGATATCACATTCATGTGCACGCGCAGCTTTTCATGAATAACCTTCATCAGGTGCGATTGTAATGGCAAATAAGAATCTAGAATAATGGCCTATAATAAACAGAACCTACTTGGCTATTAGTCACTTATTTACAGTCTGTTACTGATCTTTGAACTCATCGTGTTTATGTCATTTTAGTTTCTGTGAAAATGGTCTTTTGGGCTTAAGCGATATCATACACGTTCTTTGCTCATTATTTTGCTTTGCCGTCTAACACAACGGGCTGGAATCCCATTAATCGATATCATGCCACCACATTTCTATATCTGTCCCTCACACCAGTTTTTAGATTTCGCTTAGTCGCTGTCCTACTTGTTTCTGTATTGAGCAGGTTGAGGTTTGTCAACGGAATAGTTCGTGTTGTTGTTAGCTATTTTGTCATTCGTTACTGTTTAGCTGTATATTCTCAGTATTACTTTATTTTGTGTTTTCATTTATAGGTATAGCAACAGTGGTTCCAGATCCCTGCCCGTATGGTATTAGAAACAGTGGCATAGGTAAATACAAATTTAACCAATCCATTCTTTCTTTAAAAGTGTTTATGTCATTTTGAATACAGAAAACGGAGCATGTAATATGCATGACTACCCGATAATACAAATTGAAAAATGAAATATGTTGTAAAAGACTATAGAAATGATGAATATGAAGCGGGTTGGCTTTCTAGTAGTTGCTATTAAATTGTTACATGTCAAGACAATGTACATTCTAATTTGAATTAGATATTTGTGAGATAGTTTATATGTTTCTTTATCCGATGATCTATCATGCACTTACATTTAACAACAAATTGTATTCGGTCACCTCGGATTAAGAGGGAATCTTAAATGGAACTTTCTAATTCTTGATTCTTAATTCCTGATTCTACGTCCTTAATTCTTAACCCATACGTACTATAGACTTACGTAGGAAACTTTTCATTTACTAAGTTTCTACACAGGAGTCAGCATTTGTTCCACAGGTAGGGTGGTCAAGCCAAAAATTTAAATGCTAATAAATCATCCAATTATAGTTTAGTATGACAGTACATACAAAATGGGAAATTTTGGTACACAAATTATTAAAATCGGTTGAGCTGTTCAAAAGTTATGGCCTTTTCGGTGAGCCAAAAGTGGTCGATTTTCTGGGTTTTTTTGAAAAATGTTAAAAAAATGACATTTTTGGACCAAAATATATTATTTTCACTACCTAGTAGGTTATCATGCGTTCTTCTATAGTAATGTATCCTCCTTATGCTTCAAAAAGAGGTATTATACACACCTGTAGGTGTTATATGAAAAAAATGTCACAGAATTTAAAACATTGAAAATAGCCTGTGGACTTAGTTTTTTTAATATATGTGTCAGCCGTCTGCTTGTTCAAACTACTAGGTTTGTGGTCAAATATCTTCAATAACCTTTAACTTGCAAGGCTGAAACTTGCAGCACTGTCCACAAAGTGCCCAGTCTCTAGGTAAAAATATCAAGAATATCATTTATTCAATTACTATATATATTTTTTTAATATTATTTCCTTTGCGCAGGCCTCCACAATTTTAACGTCAAATTTTATTCGAAAAATCAAGTTTTTGGTCATAAAAAATCTGAAAAAAGTACTAGAATTTTTCTGAATACTGATTTTGGTAAAGAAAAGAACCCTCTAACAGGGAACACCTATATTTATCAGCAAATAAAATTCTCAAAGTCTGTAGCGCCAGAATCATAAACTCCGCAGCTTATTATTTTGAGTTCTGTAAAGTGTAAAAATAAGTTATTTTAGGGAATTAATTATATTTTTTATGTTCAAATTGATATTTTATGGTAAACAACCTCAATATCCATACACCAATGAAGTTATTATTACAGTTTGTGTAAAAACTGCCATTTTTTTCCATTGAAAAGGTCAATTTTCTTTGTTCAATCAAAATTTCAGATAATTCCCGAAATTGATACAATTTCAATAATTGTCGAATATTATAATATTAAATGTTCAAGTGTTTGGTATTATTTTGATCCTATAACTGTATACTACAAGGGGAAAACTATCAGCAACCCCAATTCTGACACTGGTATGAACTATGTCCTGGTTCATTAGCCCTCTACCTGGAAATTTATTAAAAATAATATTTCAATTATGGCCCCGTATTCCATGAAAAGTCTTATTTGGATTATCAGATATGTTCTCGGTACAATTTATAAGCCAGCCTTGAAGTTATGTTATCTTTTAAACATTTAATTAGCACATTTTATACATTATTTTCATTTTTTTGTCTGGGAAAAACCTCAAATTTGACAATGTTAGCTGATTTAAGCGAACAGTTCATGCGATTAGAAAGTCACAAATTTTCAAAGTTATCATTTTTATTGTCACAAATCAATAAACTGTTATCTTCTACTATTATTTATAATCTTAATTCATAACAGTCTTCAATGTCACTCTCTTTTCCTTTATATACTATAATTTTACATTTGACGACTACAAATAGTGCTGTGTCCCAGTTCATGACCAACTTATTCCAAATGAAATCTTTGTGAATTCTTTAAATTGTGTGTTTTGTGATCCTATGCATATTTGATTAACTGAATCATAATCAACAGCATCAACTTTCAGAAGTGTCATTTTAATGATTTAAAACTCTTAATGATCTACTGAGATGTCACGATCACACCTGTAAAATAAAAATAAAAATAAACATTTAAAATATGTTATACAGAATAAAAATAAAGAACTAAAAATAATTTATCTTTTCCAGAAATAGTTTATCATACATGTACAAATGAAAAAAGCTTTAATACAATGCACTCTTCGACTAAAAATTATCTTTATGCATATATGCTTGGTGGCAAATAGATTCTATATGAAAAATAGCATTATTCCAGAAATGTTTGCTGCATGCATCATAAATGTTCTGTCATATCAAACAAGTTTGCACACAGTAATGGTGTAATGAAAAAAATGTAACTAATTAAACTTAGCATATCACATGCACTGCCACTGATTACAATGTATATAGCCAGAATGTTAATACATTCACATACTGTAATGTATGCATTAAGCATATATTTCATAAAGCTTCCCTAATAGCACTGAAACATAATAATTATGTTTTATAACAATTTAAATAAATTGTTTCAAAAATGTTGCATGGAAATTCATGTTACTATATAAAAACAATTGTCCTATGTATTGCTACAATATACACTAGGAACTTAATGAGATATGCATAAAAAGTTTTCATGTAGACAAATTTCATTTAAAACCAAAAAATATACAAAAACTTGTACATTTCACAAAAGTATCAAAGAATACCGGAACAATTCCTTTATATAGATGTATTAATAAATCCCGATAAATTCCGAACAGCCATGATTACGTCACCAAAGGTTTGCTTGGATAAAGTTATTTATAGATTGGGAGAATTTGACAACTGTATATTGATGCTTGCCGTTTTCGCCATTTTGCGAGTAAAATAATAAAATCGTGAATTAAATCCCATCTCTTTTTCATTTATCGAAACAAAGATATATATTTATTCAGTTCGTGTAAAGTTTCTGTGCGATTTTTGTGCATCTTTTGTTTTCAAAATTAACCCCCATTTGATCCGGTTGAAAACGATATTTCTTTTGAGAATAAAACTATATTTTAGAAGAAGTTTTGTTACTTACCGTGCATGATTGACCTCCGTGGTCTGAATACATCAATGCTAGATAATTAGTGTATCAATTGGTAGAACAATACGTCGGTAAATTCTAGTTTTCTTTGGTACAACTCTGAAATTGTCCTGGCCACAATGGCGGAAGACATACATCCCGGTCATGCGCCACACAACGTCCGATAACTCTTCCCGCTCAACTCTGATTGCAAAGTCAGAAAATATGGACCGAACATCCAATGATTTCAGGAAGCTATTACTGCTTATCCATTGAAACCTTGGCGACATATCTTTAGAGGAAGGTCCAGTTTATTGATATTTGACCCCCAATATTTTTCGGAAGTGTGGTAAGCGAGTTTAAAAACACTGATTTGTAAACTTTTATATTTTACGTTACGATTTCGATTGTTTTTAATTTTTGGCGGTCGGATTGGTAAAATTGAAGACTTTCTGCAAATTTTAAGCCATGCATGAAGAATATTGGTCCAGGGATAGCTCCCGGAATTATTTTTGAAAATGGGCTGTTCGTTGACACATAAATCAAGATGGCGTCCCATTTTCTCGAAACGACTTCACTTTGGACGTTCAGTAGTAGTACCCAATCATATTTTTAATGCTTATAACTACCAAATTAATAAAGATCTAGTTTTCAAGTTTTATCTGATATATTTTTTATCACGAAATAATAAATTTTTAGGTGTTTTTCTAATGAAATGGTAAAGGTGAAAATTCGGGTTTTTCTACTCTGACAGAAAATAATAACGCTATCGACGACTACGTTTGTCCTCCCTACCACAGGGACACCAAAGTCACAAACTAATATATATTAAGAAAAAGATTAGACCTAGTAGTAATGATATTATACATTTTTATAGAGTCAATTTAACTTATGTTGTACAATACCTCAACGTTATCATATAGCGATAGTTGGATTACATAGCAAATCATACAGGTCAATCACCAATACGACGTGGGTTCGCGCCCGGCTTTGTATATTACAAAAAGGTGCACTCGACTCGCAGTAGCAAGTGATAAAGTTTATCAGTTGCTTGCCCATGGTCGATGGTTCTCTCCGGGTACTTCGGCTTCTTCCACATGCCATAATTAATGCAATAGTTATATCATTATCTGTTTTAATTACTTTCTTACAGTGGCTGATATGTGTAAGTCAAGCTCTGCAACAGAAGAAACAAGTTCTGAAGGTTACAAAGTAGACAGTGTTGTATTACGTATAATGACACAACATGATGACTGCATATGTCGGGTAACGTTGGACAATCAAATCGAAAACCAGGTAGTTGTAGGTTTGAGGAAATTTGAAGGTTTTCAATCATCAGCACCAGTGGAAGCTGATTGTGGACTTGCAGTTGACATAAATCATATACCTGATATGTCTACAGGAAATGTAATAGCTCCTATTGAATGTCTTGTGAACGGTACACGTCGTCATAAACCACTGTTTCAAAAGAGTTATCTGCCATTTAGATCTAGGATAATTAATGGAGACTTTATCAGAGGTTTCTGTATACGGATAATACGAGGTAAGGCATCATTACAAATTGTGAATTTGAAAACAAATCATAAACCAATAATTTTCGCTCTCCAGCCACTAACTATTAATAATACCTCGCATAGCTTGACAAAATATCGAATAATCTATTCGAGTTTACCTCTTAAAGGGCATAGTCCTTATTATATAAGTACATGAAGAAACAAATCATACACCATCAGAAATCCCCAATCCCAAACGCGATAAGATGTCTATCCGTACAAAAGATGGTCTATTATGTGAAATGTTTGGTAAAGTACATGTTTATTTTCTAACTAACGCATTTAAACAATCGAATCAGAATGATGAGATTGCCTAAATAAATGCATAAGTATATATATATATTTGAAACAAACTATAAAATGATTGGCATTTATGTTGTACCATGGTATAATCCCCGTCCATTTGCATTTGGATTCAACAAAGCGTTAATGCCTGGTTAATTGAACTTTGTACACTATCAGTTTCAGATAATAGACCATGGTTTTCTACAAGCACATTTTAAAGCTAAACATTCTCCCAAAAACACCAAAGGAAATAATGTAATGTATATAAATACACGTTAGAGAAAAGCTAAAGGGCATTCAGGACTGGACATTCCAGATATATATATATATATAAGTATATATGTACCATCTACACACGCTTATACACATGTCTTACGCCTATCCCTAGATTTGCCTTACGAGACAAGGTAACACTACGACTATTGAAGCTCCTTTTTTAGGGAGTGGATGTAGTCGAGTGGTCTAGGGCGCTGGACGTAAGGCTAAGCGAATGGTGCTGCAGTGTAACAATGTTGTGGGTTCAAATCCCGTCGAGGGAAGAACAAAAATTTGACAGCTCTAAAATCTAATTCTAACACTGTTTGGTTTAATTTTCAGACGTATATAATATTTAGTATTAACCTAGTATCCTTTAAAGTAACATTGAGATCCAGTGGGACAGATATATTGTATGGTTGTCACTTGCTTCTAGACGTTTGTATAATATACTTTATTTCCTGTGACTGTATAATGAATAATTCTTCATTATCCTATCCAATATATTAAAAATTGCTGAGTTAGATTGCTGTCAAATTATAATATTAAGTATATATGTACCATCTACACACGCTTATACACATGTCTTACGCCTATCCCTAGATTTGCCATACGAGACAAGGTAACACTACGACTATTGAAGCTCCCTTTTTAGGGAGTGGATGTAGTCGAGTGGTCTAGGGCGCTGGACGTAAGGCTAAGCGAATGGTGCTGCAGTGTAACAATGGTGTGGGTTCAAATCCCGCCGAGGGAAGAACAAAAATTTGACAGCTCTAAAATCTAATTCTAACACTGTTTGGTTTAATTTTCAGACGTATATAATATTTAGTATTAACCTAGTATCCTTTAAAGTAACTTTGAGATCCAGTGGGACAGATATATTGTATGGTTGTCACTTGCTTCTAGACGTTTGTATAATATACTTTATTTCCTGTGACTGTATAATGAATAATTCTTCATTATCCTATCCAATATATTAAAAATTGCTGAGTTAGATTGCTGTCAAATTATAATATTAAGTATATATGTACCATCTACACACGCTTATACACACGTCTTACGCCTATCCCTAGATTTGCCTTACGAGACAAGGTAACACTACGACTATTGAAGCTCCTTTTTTAGGGAGTGGATGTAGTCGAGTGGTCTAGGGCGCTGGACGTAAGGCTAAGCGAATGGTGCTGCAGTGTAACAATGGTGTGGGTTCAAATCCCGTCGAGGGAAGAACAAAAATTTGACAGCTCTAAAATCTAATTCTAACACTGTTTGGTTTAATTTTCAGACGTATATATATATATATATATATATATATATATAACTGACTTTAGCAAATCTTTAACGTTCTCGGATACCAACAATATAAATGAACGTCTGCAAGATATCTACAAAATTCAAAGCCTAATGTTGTGACAGAAACAACGTAAGAAATTATTTAGGGATGGTATCAACCCGAACAAATATATACCATCAGAATCATCTGTCACTTCTGGGGAAACGACAAGGCGGAAGCAAAGATTTTCAAGCCACAAAGAAATGAATAGAGACCAAAATGACACAGTCGTCAATTTGTCATCAAAAGATCTAAAACCTGATGAAATTCGTATACTCTCTAAGGGACTTAATTTATGTCCCACCCCTAGCAAAATCAATGAGGAGCAACTATCAGTTGACCTCGAAAAATTTGCTAGACCTCTTCGAATTAAAGAGTATTTCTTGGCCAAAGAGAGACTTTCCTGTAGATGGGTCGTCCGATTCGGAAGATGATAATGAGATCCCCCTTCCTAGGTATAAGAAAAAAAACGTTCATTGAATACAAAACCCAGCAAAAATACAACTTGAGAATCCTTTACTGATTTAGTAACAAATGATGTCCAGACAGCAGCTAGCACGAACATAACAACCCATAACAACCTCACTCCAGCAGAAAAGGATGCGATCCAAGAATTAAAGGAAAGGGATGGCATTGCCATAAAGCCAGCAGACAAGGGTAGCGCAGTTGTTGTTCGGGACAAAGTAGATTATTTAGAGTAGGCAAACAAACAACTCACGTATGAAAGATTTTACAAAATCTGGACTCTGACCCCACGGAAGAATTCAGCACTAAAATAACACAGGAGCTAAAAATTATGAAAGAAAATAGTCATATCGAGAAGAACACTTTCGATTATTTCAAACCAGACAAACCCAAAGCCGGACGTTTCTATTTATTACCTAAAACTCATAAAGTCAACAACCCCGGGAGACCCATTGTTTCAGCAAATGGGCACCCCACAGAAAAAACCTTCAAATTCGTCGACTTCATGTATTAGCGCTACCCTCACATTTGAAAGACACCACTGATTATCTTCAAAACTTCCTTCGGGGGCCATTCTCCATTCTTGTTTCGATGGACGTTACGTCATTATACACTAGCATCCCACATAATGACGGTATCGAAACATGTCGAGAGGCCTGGGACCAAAGAGCCGTTAAAGAACCACCAACGGAATGTCTTGTCCAGTTGCTCACATTGGTACTGAAGTATAACAACTTTACATTTAATGGAGAGCATTGTTTACAAATTAACGGAACCGCTATGGGAACAAAGATGGCACCTTCATACGCCAACATCTTCATGGAGAAGCTTGAAAAACTAATCATACAATCTGCACCCTACAAGCCAATTTCCTTGTTTCGTTTCATAGACGACGTTGACATGAGGTGGACCGCGTCGGAAGAAAACCTCAATCGTTTCTTTGACCCTTCCAAAAATGTTCACCCCACTATAAATTCACTCATGAAACATCCAGAAATAACATCTCCATTCTTGATACTTACACTACCTGTGAAAATGGTATTATGTCAACTGACATATACAAGAAACCGACAGATACACATCAGTACCTTTCCCCACAGAGTTGTCATCCTAAACATTTCACCAAACGTATTCCGTACAGCCAAGCTCTCTGAATCAAGCGCATCTGCTCCAATGAACAAACTACAAAAAACGGCTTGGGGAACTGAAATATCATCTGAAAAAGAGGGGTTACAACAATGCGAGCATTAACCATTGTTTTGGCAAAGCAAGTGGTATTGACAGAAAAGACCTCATCCAATATAAAGAAAAGAAGACGAACAACAGAGTGCCATTTGTCATCACATACCATCCTGCGCTCAGTAATTTATCCAAGATCGTTCGTAAGCACTGGACAACCATACAAAAACACCCATAATTGTGCAAAATCTTCAAAGAACCACCCGTCTTGGCTTTCAGGAAACCCAAAAGTTTGAAAGATATCTTGGTGAGAGCTGACATCTCCCCTCGTTCTGCCTACAATGGTCAGTGCCAAAAATGTGATTCGAGACGATGTATGACGTGCACAAACATCCAATGCACACACAAATTCAGCAGCACACATACAGGAGAAGAATTCATCATATACTGCAATGCCAACAGCAAGACGGAAAATATTATCTACCTCCTGGAATGTGCAATTTGTGGCCTTCAATATATAGGAGAAACTAAACAACAACTTAGTAAACGCTTGAATGGCCACATAAGCGATTGCAAATCTGACCTTCCACTCAGCAGACATCTCAGATCGACGGGCCACCATGATTCTTTCGGGAAACTGAAGGTCACCATTATTGACCATAAACCCAAGTGGGGTGATAAAAGCATACAGGAAAGGGAAAGCTTCTGGATTAGAAAATTTAAGACCTTATCACCGAATGGAATCAATGAGAAAAAATAATATCCTCTCTAGACTCCTTTTTCAGTTGGTCTCCTCCATTCGGATTAGGACATACAGTTTGCTCAATTGGCCCAAAGTATATATCCCACATTCTGGTAGGCCGTTTTTTTAATAAGTTTGAATATCATACTATTTTCAAAAATATTTTTGACAGTGCTATTTGATACATTAACCAATAATATCTCATTTTTATTTGTATTTCTAATTAAACATTTATTCAAATGTGTAGCGCTATTGTGTATTTATATTATTGTTATTGTACTTTTATTTATTTATATGTGGGATTTTAATTCTTTGATCTATGTATTTTTATATGAGTAACATCTGGTTCTTTTGTCCCGCACATTGACTGTCACAAACTTTCTTTGAAATTGTAAACTCGCCATATTGGTTCGACATTTTATTCAATTAGACATTGATAAAGTCCCTCGGTGGGACGAAAATTATGTCATTCTACAAAGTGTTTAATTCTTTATCACTTTGTTTTGTGTACTTGATGTTGTTTTACAAACCATTTTAGACGTTTATAATTTATTTTACCTGTATAGTATCGTTATACGTTATACCGTAACGATCCAACACCCCGTAAGATTGATCGTTGATTGTTTATTCAGACGTTGTATATATGTTTCTATAATTATTGTTCAATTTTCACACTTCTCAACCCGTGTGAGAAGAAATCGATAATCAACGTGTGGATCACTTTGTTCTCAGTCGTTGATTGGTCAATTACGCAATTATGTCTCAACCCGTGGGTGAGAAAAAAATTTCACGCTACTTTTCCCGTAAAAATGTTACGTTTCGCAAAATGTCATCGTGTCAATAAAATCGTTTAATTAACCGTAACTAACCGTAATTAACCGTACCGTCATCATGATCCCCTCATCTGGAATCTTGTCCCTTCTCCATCATTGCTTCAAAAACATTCCTTAACGGGTGTGACGTCAATGGAAGTATACGTCAGTGACTTCAATTGAAGTATAGGTCAGTGACGTCATTTGAACGTCGATTTGAGAAAGTAAAAACGGCCATATATTTTGTTAAATTAGTGAGAAAAAGAATCAAACAAATTTTTAGTGGTTTATTAGAGAAACAATCTCTAACATTGTTTCCCTTTTATTACGATAATTTCTCAAATCTCGATAGTTAAAGTTTTACATTTTAAAGTTCTCGGTAAACCTCGAACTTTAACATGTGAAAATTTAACTATCTTGATTTGAGAAATGATGGTAACAAACGGGAAGCAATGTTAGAGACTATATATATATTCCATCGTTCATATAATAGGAATGATAAAATATTTTGTTACAGATGCATTTTAGCACAAACAATTGCCTTAATTACTGGACATTTTAAGTGTGTATACGTGTTGTTTATTGACGAGAGAAACATTTGACATACATCGCTATTTATTCATGATATCAGCTACATGTATGTATTCATATTTGACTTATTATAATGACCTAGCTAATATGTGTCTCTTCATTGTTATAGCTATGAGATGTATAACATTACTATCAATATTTTTTCAGTTTCAATGTTGGATGAAACTCATGGATGTGTCAAAAGTCACTAACAAACTTATCACATACACCTTGCCACGGGCCCGAATGGAACTCAGTTTCAGTGATATTAGGCGATGACATCATATATATATTGTCAATCAAAATTCCATATGATTACTGTCATGGCATCGCCTGAAATAACTCTGGAATATATTTATATATTTAAATTTACATAATGAGCAGTCAAAAAAGCAAAAGAAACAGATTGTTGCTCTTTGTAAGCTTGAAAATATAAAACATAAAAACAGTATTTTCACTTATATTCAACGCATGACCAATATTTCAGATATCAAAAGTGACCATTCACAAGTGTTACGAATTGACTGTGATGCTCCGATGACAACAAAACAGACAACCAAAAAGATAACAACATCTGATGCACCGCAAAGTTCCCCACAAACGCCTGTTTCGGAGAAATTAACCACAATCAGCTCAAACATAGATACTACAACTACTGTTACAACGGAGAAATCAACCACAATCAGCTCAAACATAGATACTACAACTAATGTTACAACGACAAATGTTAAACATCAAACGATAACTACAACTACAGACACAGCAGGTAAACGTCTAGTTACAAGTGCACTAAGTCATGACATGTTAAAGCTAAAGATACACATACATGAACTATTTAAAGATAATTTTAGATTGGAATTTCCAAAGCTTAATAAGTGAATTGTAAATTTAAAAGGAACAAACCTTCTTAAGAACTACATATATATTGTGCAAACTGTGGTCAGATTTCTTAATCAAGGTCAGCTTCAGTTGTTTGTAGGAGGTCTCATGTCTTATTTACGTTATTTGTGTTTGCTTGCGTATAGCGGTATTCATCACATATTGTGTTGTGTTGTTTGATGGGCTCCATTCTTGATGTTGCCAGTTTCTGTGGATTGTCTATTCTTGATTGTCCCTTCTGTTTTCTCTAACGTTTATTTTCTACTCTTTGACATGGTTGATGTACCTTGGTAATTAATCTTAAAAATACATATTTTGGTCGTTTTATTCTTTTGTTTGGTAGTTTATTGATCTTCGATGGCCTTTTTCTACTTGTGCCAATATTTTTTATAATATATTTATGGACCGCATCAATGAGACAATTAACCATTATATAGTCGACTCTACATGTAATTTGTGGTATGCTAAGAGGCAATGCTATACTTAGTTTTGCAAGTGACAAGATGAAACATTTTAAGGTCTATCAATGGCTGATTGGACACTACATTTGCGGTTTGGGCAGTGATTGAGATATGTACAGATGACATAAGGGTAATAACAAAATTACCGAACACGGAGCAATCTTCCAAAAGGTCAACAAACAGAAAAAAATCATTTAACAACCAGAAAACTGGGAAAACCGCAATGGCCCTGACTTGGTACAGGCATTTCCAAAGAAATGGTGGGTTGAATCAGATTTTACAAACGACATAGGACACACATATTGAGGGTTGGGCCATAACAATTGGACTATAATTGTAAGGAAGGATATGGATGTAAATGCACCCGAAAGCCTATTCAACTTTCCACTTCGACACAACTTAAAGTAAAGGGACATCGCCATTATGTTTGTCATATTTCTCACAACCACAGTATGTTCATTAATAATTAGTACAACTCATACCGTAAACTGAGTGTGAAGAAGCTCATATACCGCAGTTGAGTGGTTTTCTTTCCTTCTATCAATAAACGCTCCGTTTTAACATCTTTGTCGTTCTGATGATATTTAAAGAACGAATGAGGGTTATTTGACACTAATTTCGAAATGCGACTTCGTCCCATTGCGGACTCATGTGAACACAGGTAACCTTGGCTGATTATGGCTATCATGTTTAGGCTTTTTTGCTTTATTGTTTCCAAACATGTTTAATTTATTTGGCCTTCTAATATTGTGTTGTTGAGCGTGCTTGATGAAGGTTATTCCAGAAACGCGTCATGCACACCTAATTATATATCAAGGTTTTTATAATTGATTATTCTTACAGGGCTTGAACAAACAACATATATTGCAATTGGTGTTAGTTCTGGTGTAACCCTAATACTGCTGGTAGTCTTAGTTGTAATATGTCTAAGGTTTGTATAAATATCATGTACTTTTTATGTTTGATGCATTATCTGCAATTATTTCTGCATGACAATATTCTCAACAATAACAAAAAATGTCCAGTAAAGATATTATCTATACGTTGCAGTAGATATCTCGCGTATCCTTTCGCAAGCCAAATAATATGTATCACAATCAATAAGACAAAGGACCAAGTCGATTTGAAAACATCTACAAGAATGTTGAACACTTGAAAATCATGGACAGAAACAAAATGTCACAAAAGTGGTTTGTTGTAATATTGGCATACATTATACAAGAATAACGAGGTTGATTAGTAATGAATACAAAAAACTTCTAGCTAGAAAACTCAAAAGAATAGACCACATTCACCCTAGTATATGTATGCGGATATAAGTCTCATAATGTGAAACATCAGTCTGCTCTTAAGTTATCACAATACTATATATATTGCATAATATCGGGATTTGAGGGCAATTGTCAATATGCGTTATATTCTTCAAGTAATAAGAATTTTAAATTGAAAGACGTTTTAAAACTTTAGTGATAATAGAAATATATTGGAATCGTACTACAACAAACACTGCAATCAATATATATATGTTCGAATAAGGTCAATATAGAGACCGACAAGGTAGTAATAGAAATAAGACCCAGTTTTTCCGCTATAGGGCATAGCTCCTCCAAAGTTGATGCTCCTTAGAAACAATGATTTTGTTAAAAACATAGTTTAAGCTGTTTAGAATTATTGCTCTATGATAGGTTTAGCGTTAACATTATTTTCAGTATTACTTTCAAGTTCTATTTGTGCTTTGTTAATAGCAATAACGTTTCAGATGTCCTAGGGTGTCTGTGGTTTCATAAAACACTTATGTACTGCTTATTTGGACAATAGTCAGTATATTTCTTCTCGACATTAACTATTCCCCTATTATGCGTGGATATGGTGTATACTAAAGAGCATTGTAGAATTTCATATTGTAAGTGGTATCACAGTATTTGTAAGAGTTTAATTTAAAACATCTGTTTTTCCTTTTTTCATTAGAAGGAAATCAACACAAAAAGCAGGAACCAATGAATATGTAGATAACTCACATCAGCAAGACGAAAGTGACGATAAGCTACCAGATAATGTACTATACGTGCCAGCGGGAAAATTTGATATTACTGGTGGTAAATGCAGTACCGCTGATGTGGATACAGCAAGATCCTCCAATAAACGATTAAGCATGGAAGGCAATTACAGTACCGTTGATGAGGATATGCCGAAATCTTCCAACAAAAGATTAAGCATGGAAGGAGATTATAGTACCGTTGATGAGGATACACGAATATCCCTCAACGAAAGATTAAGTGTGGAAGACAGTTACAGTACCGTTGATGAGGATATGCCAAAAACCTCCAAAAATAGAATAAGCATGGATGGAGATTACAGTACAGTTGAACTCGATGAACATTTGGATACAAACTGTAGTTATCCTGAGAATTCAGAACTTGGGCAAACAAAAGGGAAACAAAAACCAACTATCAAACCAAAACCTAAATCGTCCTGTAAAAACAGTGAGGCCAATCGCTCCCTTGATCAAAACATAAAGCACGTTACTCCTCCAAATTGCAGTGATAACGTCTATGCAATTGTTGATAAAAGTAGTAACAATGTTCCTACAGCTAATGTAGGTAAAGGGGAGGGAACATGTCACTCTGATCAAACCTACGCTGTTGTGGACAAAGCACGGAAACGTAAATCTAGTTCGGATGAAACAAATAAAAAGAAGTTCGAAATAAATTCTGGCAACAGGGTTTAGGCTATGTGATATTTGTTCAGAAATAATATAGCATATTATATATAGATCTGAGTATTTATTCTTTGGTTTCTAGTGTTTATTACATTAACTTCGCATGTAAGATTAGTCTGTTCCTTTCTATATAAGTGACATTCCCAAACATAATTAAGGAAAGTGGTATTTGTTTTTCAAAATAACAGAGTGGAGTGAAAAAAAACCGATGCTAAAATGTTAATATTGGTGCAATCACTGCTTAAGCCTCTTTTGATAATATTAAATATCCTTACACATACTGCATAAATTATATAGCATATACTGTAAATAATAGGAAGATGAAACTTACCGTCAATTTATGTAAGACGTGGCTGTAAATGAACTAGAAATACTTACCAATTATATAGTTTAGCGTGCAATTGCATTACTGGAATAACCATGATCGGGTACCTTCAAAGACAAAAGAATGGAATGCGAAATAATTTAAGTCTTTCAGATCAAGAAATCCAAAGGACATAAATAGGATATTGAAAAACAAGCATATACATGATTAATCTTTTAGCTATGAAATAATGTAATATGTATATGTAGACCTACTTGTCAGTAATATTTTTTTATATTTATGGAGAGAGAGAGAGAGATTTTTGAAACAAATAATGTTACAGATGATTTTGGCCTTAACCTGGCTAAAAGTTCCCACAACCAAATTATCTGGTCAGTAGAGAGAGATTTAAAATTCTGCCAGACTACCAAGTTCAAGATCTTCCTAGCAGACCTTATCTCATTCAGAAAAAAAAATACCGTATTTCTTCTATTTAAAGCCCCCCTTCTAATTAACGCCCCCTCCCTTATTCTGGCCTATAGAACATTTTGACTTCTAATTAACGCCCCCATTTCATTAAAAAAGGAAACTCCACTTATCGGTACCTAATCAACAACACAGCGTGTAAGAGTTCCCAAAATAGTTACAGCGTGTGAAGAGTTTTACACATCACTAATCAGCAATAATTGTCCAGGTAAACAAACACGTTTTCTGTCAACATTAAAGAACTTAAGTTTGAAATCTTTGTATGCTAAATGGGGTTCATGCTGTTCACTTTACTCTATTATGTTCTTAGTTCTGTCCTTTAATGTCTGCTGCGCTTTCCATACGAAACCATGTTCGGTTCCTCTTTATCCGCAATTATTCATTGGACAGCTCGTGTCTTTAGTTGTATTTGCTTGCGCATATTAGTGTGAACACGACTTGACTGTATAAGTAGCAATGCGAGTGTCTTACAAGATGCAGAAACCGCTTACCCTTCGTTATCACTTGGTTCAATCTGGTTTTTATTTGGATTGTCCATTCGTGATTGCGTCTTCGTGTTTCCCTAACTTTTATATTAAGACCTAACCAGACCAGTTTTGGAAAATAAACCACCAATATGTTCTGTCTACTTTTCGGCGTAGACGAAGATCACAAATAATTTGTCAAAGACGTTAATATTTAATTAAGTGCACACGACACGTGTCTGACATAACCTTAATCAATTGCGCTCCAAATTAAAAGAAACGGAAAGCGAAATAATCTATTAATAAAGACACCGGAAGCAAAAACAAAAACAAACAAAGGGTATAAACAGTATCGCCAAAATCAGCTATGATTACCGATACATTAGTTACAATAATAATATCTTTATGTAGGAAATGTATATTTTAATAATAACTATATCTAATAAACCAAGTGTGGCTGAAACGAATCAGAATTTACAATAATACAGAACAGACATTTTAAAACACTAACAACGTTAAATAATATATAATGCGTATTCGGCAATCTAGATGATAATTTGAAAATAATAAAGCTAACAATATACAAAGTATGATGGTTAGTTAAATAATATACTTACATATCGAGAATAATATTCTGTGTCCATCTAAAAACTATTATTTATGCGCTGGTATGATACCATTGACTATATGTTTATTACATTTTTCAATAATTTAATTAAGCTCTTGTTTTATTTGAAATATTTTAATTTGTTTTGTTTTAGTTTTATATAATTTACATCTAACTAGAGCAAGATTCGTACATGTAGTGTTGTCATTATTTCTCAAAACGAGCTATTTACACTGCGAGAACAAATCTGTGATACATTTCTTATATCAAATAAAAAAAATAATAGAGGTGTTGTTCCTGTTATTTTATCGGCAATAATGTTATCCATTGACACTAAATTTTATAGCCTGTCATAAAACACGTATAGAACAAAGCTGTAATTGGGGGATGTGATCAACATAGCATATTGTTTTCTGCAATCAACTGAACAGCATGCATTTGACGGTAAAGCGAACGTGATTTTTTTCTCTTGCACTAGTGCAAGATAAGAAATCTCACGTCGCTAAAAATAGGAACTGGTCTGTCTCAAAAGTGAGAAAAAGCATATCACACTGTCGGAACAGTTCCAAATTCCAACAGAAAAATCGCACAAAGACAATTGATACACCAAGCACACATATATATGACCGCTCGATTTTCTAGCTTGAAACAGGGATTATAAAAACATGTGGAGGCGTGAAGTTAGTTGTATGGGCTCAAACTTCCTCGCGTAGTGAAATGATTCTGTCATGCAAGTTTTGTCACATATTGGTAAAATTCAAGTCCTCATAAATAACCAGGCGAAGAAAGTTGTTATAAAGAACGTTCTAATCTTGAACATTAGACATACTATATTTAATCTTCGTGACACAGAATTTGCCATATGCATGGGTGTAACTATGTTAAAGAGATGCGAACGCTTCATTGATCATTAAAATATTAAAGGGTATACAAGGCTATCGTAAGACATATTAAAGTGGATGCACTCAGGATTCAATTTTCTATAAAGGAAAATATTGTATACATAATTTACAGTGTGATTTTAGATCGTTTTCCTTGTTGATTCTTTCCCTTGTCATACAAAAGTGATGTATTGTAATGTGAACTAGACTTCCTTGTTAATGTATTCATAAAAAAATGAACATCAGATAATATCTATACTTATACAACAAATTAAAAAAAAATACTACTGTCAGTTGGGTATGTGTGATTTTTCATGTGATTGTGTGTACATGTTTAGAATTATACTTTAAAAATACTTGTGTTCATGATTTCATACAGTGTTTTTTTTACATGACAAATATATATTTGTATGCCCATAAATATTACATTACCATTAGAGAAAACCGAAGGAGCAATTAGAAATGGACAATTCAGAGACACTGACAACATTAGGCACACAAGAGACAGGATGAACAATGATCGACCTTACATTACACAGAAAACCCCCTTACAATCCAGATGATAATTCAAGTGATACGAAAGAGAAAACAGTCCTTGCTCAACTAGCGGTACCCGTCGTGTCACTATTAAACAACACGAACATCATTTGCTAAGAGAATCGTAACAACTGCATAAGGAAATAATCAGAAAAAAACAGATAAAGCAAGACCTATGAATACAATAAACGGGAATAAAGACGAACGAACCGAACATTGTAGCGGACATGACACCACGGGACTGACAACATGAAATATGTCATTGAACAAACTGGTGAATATCGGACCCATCACACAACCTAGTGTTGGGGATAACTTACGTTTGTTTTTGGTTTTGTTTATCGCCATTTTCAACAATATATCGGGTTGTATAACTGCGGTAAATTGTATTGGTGGAGGAAATCGGAGTACTCGGAGAAAACCACCAACCTACCGCAAGTCACTGACAAACTTGTAAAGCATGTGAAACTTCAACGGACATACACGTAGCTGTAATTGAAGTATTTACAAAATAATGCACTTTCTTTCTTACTTCTTGTAAATAATAAAAATGTTGATATATTAATCATTTAAGTCCAGCACTGATATCTACGTTAACAAATTAGCCACTTAATAATAAAGAATGTATACCACGATGTCGTTATAGATGTAATACCACTAATTAATTTCTTTTAACATTTTCTACTAAATTTGTGTTTTTTCGAGCCTACCTGGCCATTTTATCTTAAGCTTAATCTTTCCAAGACCATATATTTTCTGAAACATACTTGATTCCTCTACGTTCTGTCAAAATTTCAGGGCATGTTAAAAATCGTGCAGTGAAATGTCAGGCTACGAAAAACACCTATTTTACAAATAGCCCGGTTATCCCCCAGTATCTATAGGTCATGCATAAAATCCTCCATAGAGGTATTGAAGTACAACCAAATCCATCCAATTTAGGCTCAAAATAATTCCTATTTATTTTACTTCAATTATCAATTTTAATTATTCGATTCCATTCAGTAGTTTTCACAATACTACAAAGTGAAAGGAACTTTTTTCTTTAAAAGGGACTACTTACATATATGTTCTAAGCTCTAATTGGTGAATTAGTGGTTTGACACCTTACATGTGGTTCGTCATCTTTAATAGTAGGAAAGGGACAAAATCATTTAACACCCTTATATTAAAATATTAAAAGCTGTTATTGTGAATACAACATAGAAACGTAGTTCAGTTAATTCTACCAAATCAGGCACCCTCCCTCCAGGGTATAATTACCACTTGTAACATGAAAGCATTATTTTCCTTTGATCTTTTTCATGGTGTATATACCAGAATGTAAGCAACAGCTAAGAACTATGAAATAATACACGCAGATACGAGATATTGCACACTTTATATCTGGGCTGTAGTTTGATTACTTTCAGAGAGCCGTGCAATAATCAACGACTTAGGTGTGATATTTCATGGCTACATTTTACATATCATTTATACCACGAGTTTCCGACTTAAGCGGTGGTATATATATTACTTCTACATGTAATATGTATACTATTGTATGGGTATTTTTATGCACCAGTGAATAACAGTTAACAAATATTTAACGTATATTGTGTATAACCGTGGAGACATTCAACTGTTTAAAGACATTTAATTTGTATTTGCTTGCCAACTTATAGTGTGCATTGCTTGTTGGTCCTTATCAACTTCCGGGTTGACACGTAAGACAACATAAAACGTAAAACATGATATTTCTGATATACACGATATTAGTGATTCTTCAACTGTATAAAGGTAAGACGATTTGTTACATAATTACAACTGTCCTCATAATTCGTAAAACATTAATTTCTACTCAATAGAGGCTAAAGCGGATATACATTTCCATTCGATGGTATCAATTTAAATATGTTATTTCTTAAACAAGAACTTCCACGGTAAAGGTCGACAAAATCGTAAACCGTTAGTAATATTACTCACTCATTAATTAAGCTTCAAGAACTAAAACCTTAAAATACCAACGTAGAGACTTAATTTGCTGTGAACCACCCACGTGAGGTACATACTCAAAGGCAACCAATAAACAAGTCACATGACTTATGTCGTCAATAGCAGGAAAGCCAAACGTCAGCCACCGAAACTGATGGTGCTGTTGGTCGTAATTTGAAAAATGCAGAGCAATATGGTTAAAGGGATCATCCTTACACATCCGTATACCTAAATATACATTGTCCACATACTAATCTGAAATGATTAGGGAGTAGAATAACATATGTATGCTCATTATTGAAGACCCTACAGTGACTGTAAAAGTAAGAACATATAATATAACATTCATCAGGTGCGATTGGAATGACAAATAATTTATAAGAATCTAGAATAATGGCCTATAATAAACAGAACCTATTTGGCTATTTGTCACTTATTTATAGTCTTTTACTGATCTTTGAACTCGTCGTGTATACGTCATTTTAGTTTCTATGAAAGTGGTCTTTTGGGATAAAGCGATATCATACACGTTCTTTGCTCATTATTTTGCTTTGCCGTCTAACACAACGAACTGGAATCCCATTAATCGGTGTCATGCCACCACATTTCTATATCTGTCACTTACACCAGTTTTTAGATTTCGTCTGGTCACTGTTTCTGTATTGAGCAGGTTGAGGTTTATAAACGGAATAGTTCGTGTTGTTAGCTATTTTGTCATCCATTAATGGTTAGCTGTATATTATCAGTATTACTTGATTTTGTGTTTTCATTTATAGGTATAGCAACAGTGGTTCCAGATCCCTGCCCGAATTATGCTAAAAACAGTAACATAGGTAAATACATATCTAACTTACACCCATTCTTTCTTTAAAAATGTTTATGTCATTTTGAATACTGAAAACGGAGCATGCAATATGCATGACTACCCGATAATACAAATTGGAAAGTGAAATATGTTGTAAAAGACTATAGAAATGATGAATATGAAGCGGGTTGGTTTTCTAGTAGTTGCTATTAAATTGTTACATGTCAAGACAATGTACATTCTAATTTGAATTAGATATTTGTGAGATAGTTTATATGTTTCTGTATCCGGAGATCTATCATGCACTTACATTTAACAACAAATTGTATTCGGTCACCTCGGGTTAAGAGGGAATCTTAAATGGAACTTTTAAATTCTTGATTCTTAATTCCTGATTCTACATCCTTAATTCTTAACCCATGCGTACAATATACTTACGTAGGAAGCTTTTCATTTACTAAGTGTCTACACAGGAATCAGAATTTGTTCCACAGGGACACCAAAGTCACAAACTAATATGAATAAAAAAAAGATTAGACCTAGTAGTAATAATATTATACATTTTTATAGTCAATTTAACTTATTTAGTACATTACCTCAACGCTATCATATAGCGACATTAGAAAGAGTGAGGGCTCGGGTGGTTCAATGAGTTAGGTAGTTGGGTTACCTAACAACTCATACAAGCCTATCACCAATGCGGAGTGGGTTTGCGCCCGGTTTTGTAAATTACAAAAAGGTGCACTCGACTCGCAGTAGCAAGTGGTAAACTTTACCAGTTGCTTGCCCATGGTCACTGGTTCTCTCCGAGTACTCCGGCTTCTTCCACCACTAAAACTGGTCGCCATGATATAGCTGAAATATTGCTGAAAGTGGCGTTAAAACACCAAAAATAAAAAATAAATCAATTAGAAACAGTGCTTCATCTGTTCAGTGGATCATCAAAAGTTTAAATTTGAATGTGAAATAAATTGATCTTTCTAATGCTTCTATTGATAGTTGATGTTTTCAATTTACAATTAATAAACAAATTAAATGTTAACGATGAAACACTATAGTCAAAACATATAAGTAAATGTTAACAAGAAAGTATGTGTACTGATTCCAACTATATATCATTATCAAATAAATATCGATAACATGCCATAATTAATGCAATAGTTATATCATTATCTGTTTTAATTACTTTCTTACAGTGGCTGATTTGTGTAATTCAAGTTCTGCAACAGAAGAAACAAGTTCTGGAGGTTACAAAGTAGACAGTGTTGTATTACGTATAATGACCCAAAAAGATGACTGCATATGTCGTGTAATGATAGACAATCAAATTGATACAGTAAGTGTAGGAATCAGAAAATTGGATGGTCTTACAGCATCAGCACCAGTGGCAGCTGAATGTGGACTTGCAGTTGATGTAAATGATATACATAAGATGTCTACAGGAAATGTACTAGCTCCTATTGAATGTCTTGTGAACGATACAATTCGTCATACACCACTGTTTCAAAACGGTTATCTGCAATTTAGATCTAGGATAATTAATGGAAACTTTATCAGAGGTTTTTGTATACGGATAATACGAAGTAAGGCATCATTACAAATTGTGAATTTGAAAAAGAAATCATAAACCAATAATTGTCGTTCTCCAGCCACTAACTATTAATAGTACATCGCATAGCTTGACAAAATATCGAATAATCTATTCGAGTTTACCTCATAAAGGGCATAGTTCTTATTATATAAGTACGCTGAAGAAACAAATCATACACCATCAGAAATCCCCAATCCCAACCGTGATAAGATGTCTAACCGCACAAAAGATGGTCTATTATATGAAATGTTTGGTAAAGTACATGTTTATTTTCCAACTAACGCCTTTAAACAATCGAATCAGAATGATGAGATGGCCTAAATAAATGCATAAGTATATATACTTGCAACAAAATAACAAATTATTGGCATTTATGTTGTACAATGGTATTATCCCCGTCCATTTGCATTTGGATTCAACAAAGTGTTAATGCCTGTTTAATTGAACTTTTTACGCTATCAGTTCCAGATAACAGACCATGGTTTTCTACAAGCACATTTTAAAGCTAAATAATCTCCTAAAAACACCAAAGGAAATATTGGAATGTATATAAATAAATGTTAGAGGAGAGCGAAACGGCATTCAAGACTGGACAATCCAGATATATATGTATAACTTACCTAAGCAAATCTTTAACGTTCTCGGATACCAACAATATAAACGAACATCTGCAAGATATTTACAAAATTCAAAGCTTAGAGTTGCGAGAGAAACAACGTAAGAAATTATTTAGGGATGGTATCAACCCGAACAAAAATCCACCATCATAATCATCTGTCACTTCTGGGGAAACAACAATGCGGAAACGAAGATTTTCAAGGCACAAAGAAATTAATATAGACCAAAATGACGTAGTCGTCAATTTGTCATCAAAAGATCTAAAACCTGATGGAATTCGTATACTCTCTAAGGGACTTAATTTCTGTCCCATCCCTAACAAAATCAATGAGGAGCAACTATCAGCTGGTCTCGACAAATTTGCTAGATCTCTACGAATTAAAGAGTATTTCTTGGCCAAAGAGAGAGACTTTCCTGTAGATGGGTCGTCCGATTCGGAAGATGATAATGAGATCCCCCTTCCTAGGTATAAGAAAGCAAAGTTCATGGAATCCAAAACCCAGCAAGCATACAACTTTAGAATCCTTTATTGATTTAGTAACAAATGATGTCCAGACAGCAGCTTGCACGAACATACCAACCCATAACAACATCTCTCCAGCAGATTCAAGAATTAAAGGAAAAGGATGACATTGTCATAAAGCCAGCAGACAAGGGTAGCGCAGTTGTTGTTATGGACAAAGTAGATTATTTAGAGGAGGCAAACAGAAAACTGACGGATGAAAGACTTTACAAAAACTGGACTCTGACCCCACGGAAGAATTCAGCAATAAAATAACACAGGAGCTAAAAATTATGAAAGAAAATAGTCATATCGACAAGAACACTTTCGATTATTTGAAACCAGACAAACCCAAAGTGTACGCTTCTATCTATTACCTACAATTCATAAAGTCAACAACCCCGGGAGATCCATTGTTTCAGCAAATGGGCACCCTACAGAAAAATCTCCGAATTCGTCGATTTCCAACTTCGACTTCATGTAGAAGCGCTACCCTCACATTTCAAAGACACCACTGATTATCTTCAAAACTTACTCCGGGGACCATTCTTGTTTCGATGGACGTTACGTCATTATACACTAGCATCCCACATAATGCCGGTATCGAAGCATGTCGAGAGGCCTGGGACCAACGAGTCGTTAAAGAACAACTAACGGAATGTCTTGTCCAGTTGCTCACATTGGTACCGAAGCATAACAACTTTACATTTAATGGAGAGTATTTTTTTACAAATCAACGTAACCGCTATGGGAACAAAGATGGCACCTTCATACGCCAACATCTTCATGGGGAAACTTGCAAAACTAATCATACAATATGCACCCTACAAGCCAATTTCATGCTTTCGTTTCATATATGACGTTGACATGAAGTGGACCGATTTGGAAGAAAACCTCAATCGTTTCTTTGACCATGCCAACAATGTGCACCCCACTATAAAATTCACCCATGAAACATCCAGAAATAGCATCTCCTTTCTGGATACTTACAGTACCTGTGAAAATGGTATTATGTCAACTGACATATACAACAAACCGACAGATAAACATCAGTACCTGTCCCCACAGAGTTGTCATCCTAAACATTGCACCAAAATTATTCCGTACAGCCAAGCTCTCCGAATCAAACGCATCTGGTCCAATGAACAAACTACAAAAAACACGGCTTGGTGAACTGAAATAGCATCTGAAAAAGAGGGGTTACAACAATGCGAGCATTAACCATTGTTTTGACAAATCAAGTGGTATTGATAGAAAAAAAAACATCCAACATAAAAAAAAGAAGATGAACAACAGAGTGCCATTTGTCTTTATACACCATCCTGTGCTCGGTAATTTATCCAACATCGTTCGTAAGCACTGGACAACCATACAAAAACACCCATAATTGTGCAAAATCTTCAAAGAACCACCCGTCTTGGCTTTCAGGAAACCCAAAAGTTTGAAAGATATTTTGGTGAGAGCTGACTCTCGATCTGCCTACAATGGTCAGTGCCAAAAATGTGATTCGAGACAATGTATGACGTGCACAAACATCAAATGCACACAGAAATTCAGTAGCACACATACAGGAGAAGAATTCATCATATACTGCAATGCCAACTGTAAAACGGAACATATTATCTACCTCCTGGAATGTGCAATTTGTGGCCTTCAATACATCGGAGAAACTAAACAACAACTTAGTAAACGCTTGAATGGCCACAGAAGCGATGGAAATTGCAAATCTGACCTTCCACTCAGCAGACATCTCAGATTGACGGGCCACCATGATTCTTTCGGGAAACTGAATGTCACCATAATTGACCATAACCGCAAGTGGGATGATAAAAGCATACAGGAAAGGGAAAGCTTCTTGATTAGAAAACCTTATCACCGAATGGAATCAATGAGAAAAAGTAATATCCTCTCTTGACTCCTTTTTGTTGGTCTCCTCCAGTCGTATTAGGACATACAGTTTGCTCAATTGGCCCAAAGTATATATCCTACACTGTGGCGGGCCGTTTTTGTTTAATGAGTTTGGGTATCATACCGTTTTCAAAAATATTCTTGACAGTGCTATTTGATACATTAACCAATAATGTCTCATTTCTATTTTTAATTAAACATTTATTTAAATGTGTAGCCCTATTGTGTATTTATATTATTGTTATTGTACTTTTATTTATTTATATGTGGGATTTTAATTCTTTTATGTATGTATTCTTATATGAGTAACTTCTGGTTCTTTTGTCCCCAACATTGACCGTCTGAAACGTTTTTTGATATTGTAAAATCGTCATATTGGTTCGACATTTTATTCAATTAGACATTGATAAAGTCCCTCGGTGGGACGAATATTGTATCATTCAACAAAGTGTTTAATTCTTTATCACTTTCTCTTGTGTACTTGGTGTTGTTTTACAAACCATTTTAGACGTTTATAATATATTTTACTTGTATAGTATCGTTATACCGTAACGATCCAACACACCGTAAGATTGATCGTTGACTGGTTTTTCAGACATTGTATATATATATTCCATCGTTCATATTATAGGAATGACAAAATATTTTGCTACAGATGCATTTTAGCACAAACTATTGTCTTAATTACTGGACATTTTAAGCCTGTGTACGTGGTGTTTATTGACGAGAGAAACGTTTGTCATACACCGTTATTTATGCATGATATCAGCTACCTGTATGTATTAATATTTGACATATTATAATGACCTAGTTAATAGGTGTCTCTTCATTGTTATAGCTATGAGGTGTATAACATTACTATCAATATTATTTCAGTTTCAATGTTAGATGAAACTCATGGATTTGTCAAAAGTCACCAACAAACTTATCACATACACCTTGCCACGGGCGCGAATGGAACTCAGTTTCAGTCGATGACATCATAGATATTGTCAATCAAAATTCCATATGATTACGGTCATGGCATCGCTTGAAATAACTCTGGAATATATTTATATATATAAATTTACATAATGAGCAGTCTAAAAAGCAATAGAAACAGATTGTTGCTCTTTGTAAGCTTGAAAATATAAAACATAAAATCAGTACTTTCACTTATATTCAACGCATAACAATATTTCAGATATCACCAGTGACCATTCACAAGTTTTACGAATTGTTTGTGATGCTCCGATGACAACAGAACAGACAACCGAAAAGATATCAACATCTGATGCACCGCAAAGTTCCCCACAAAGGCCTGTTTCGGAGATATCAACCACAAACAGCTCAAACATAGATACTACAACTACTGTTACAACGGAGAAATCAACCACAAACAGCTCAAACATAGATACTACAACTACTGTTACAACGACAACTGTTAAACATCAATCGATAACTACAACTACAGACACGACACCAGGTAAAATCTAGCTACAAGTGCACTAAGTCATGACATGTTACAGCTAAAGATACACATACATGAAATATTGAATAATAATTTTAGATTGGAATTTCCAAAGCTTAATAAATGAATTGTAAATATAAAAGGAGCAAACCTTCTTAAGAACTACATGTATATTGTGCAAACTGTGGTCAGATTTCTTAATCAAGGTCAGTTCCAGTTGTTTGTAGGAGGTCTCATGTTTTATTTACGTTATTTGTGTTTGTTTGCGCATAGCGGTATCCAACGCATATGGTGTTGTGTTGTTTGCTGTGCTCGTCTTCGTCTGGTGTCTTGTGTGCCCAATGTTGCCAGTTTCTGTGGATTGTCTATTCTTGATTGTCCCTTCTGTTTTCTCTAACGTTTATTTTCTACTCTTTGACATGGTTGATGTACCTTGGTAATTAATCTTATAATTACATATTTTGGTTGTTTTTATTTTATTGATCTTCGATGGCCTTTTTCTACTCGTGCCAATATTTGTTTTATAATATTATTATGGACCGCATCAATGAGACAATTAACCATGATATAGTTGACTCTACATGCTAGTTGTGGTATGCTAAGAGGCAATGCTATACTTATTTTTGCAAGTGACAAGATGAAACATTTTAAGGTCTATCAATGGCTGATTGGACACTAAATTTGCGGTTTGGGCAGTGATCATTGAACACATACATTGAGGTATGGACAGCTGACATAAGGGTAATAACAAAATTACCGAACACCGAGCAATCTTCCAAAAGGGAAAGGCAAAACTCATATGTCAACAAACAGAAAAAAATCATTTAACAACCAGAAAACTGGGAAAAACGCAATGGCCCTGACTTGGTACAGGCATTTCCAAAGAAATGGTGGGTGGAATCAGAGATTGCAGACGACATAGGACACACATTTTGAGGGGTGGGCCATAACAATTGGACTATAATTGTAAGGAAGGATATGGATGTAAATGCACCCGAAAGCCTATTCAACTTTCCACTTCGACACAACTTAAAGTAAAGGAACATCGCCTTTATTTTTGTCATATTTCTCACAACCACCGTATGGTCATTAATAATTAGTACAACTCATACCGTAAACTGAGTTTGAAGATGCTCATACACCGTAGCAGAAATGCACACCTAATTATATATCAAGGTTTTTATAATTAATTATTCTTGCAGGGCTTGAACAAACAACATATATTGCAATTGGTGCTGGTTCTGGTGTAACTTTAATACTGCTGGTAGTCCTAGTTGTAATATGTCTAAGGTTTGTAAAAATATCATGTACTTTTTATGTTTGATGCATTACCTGCAATTATTTCTGCATGACAATATTCTCAACAATAACAAAAAACGTCCAGTAAAGATATTATCTAAACATTGCAGTAGATATCTCGCGTACCCTTTCACAAGCCAAATAAAATGTATTACAATCAATAAGAGAAACGACCAAGTCGATTTCAAAACATTTACAAGAATGTTGAACACTTGAAAATCATGGACAGAAACAAAATGTCACAAATGTTGTTGGTTGTAATATTGACATACATTCTACAAGAATAAAGAGGTTGATTAGTAATGAATACCAAAATTGTCTAGCTAGAAAACTCACAAGAATAGACCACATTCACCCTAGTATATGCATGGGGATATAAATCTCATAATGTGAAAAATCAGTCTGCTCTTAAGTTATCACAATACTATATATATTGCATAATATCGACATTTGTGGGCAATTGTCAATATGCGTTATAGTTTTCAAGTAATAAGAATTTTAAATTGAAAGACGTTTTAAAACTTTAGTGATAATAGAAATGTATTGGATTCGTACTACAACAAACACTGCAATCAATATATAGGTGTTCGAATAAGGTGAATATAGAGACCCACAAGGTAGCTATAGAAATAAGACCCAGTTTGTCCGCTATAGGGCATAGCTCCTCCAAAGTTGAGGCTCATTAGATGCAATGATTTTGTATTAACATAGTTTAAGCTGCTTAGAATTATTGCTCTAAGATAGGTTGTGTGCTAATATTATTTTCAGTATTACTTTAAGTTCTATTTGTGTTTTGTTAATAGCAATAACGTTGCAGATGTACTAGGGTGTCTGTGGTTTCATAATACACTTATGTACTGGTTATTTGGACAATAGTCAGTATATTTCTTCTCTACATCAACTATTCCCCTATTATACCTGGATGTGGTGTATACTAAAGAGAATTGTGGAATTTCTTATTGTATGTTGTATCACAGTATTTGTAAGACTTTAATTGAAAACATCTGTTTTTCCTTTTTTCATTAGAAGGAAATCAATACAAAAAGCAGGAACCAATGGATATGTAGATAACTCACATCAGCAAGACGAAAATGACGAAAAGTTGCCAGATAATGTACTATACGTACCAGCGGAGGAATTTCATAGTACTGGTGGTAAATGCAGTACCGCTGATGTGGATACAGCAAGATCCTCCAATAAACGATTAAGCATGGAAGGCAATTACAGTACCGTTGATGACGATATGCCGAAATCTTCCAACAAAAGATTAAGCATGGAAAGAGATTATAGTACCGTTGATGAGGATACACGAATATCCCTCAACGAAAGATTAAGTGTGGAAGGCAATTACAGTACCGTTGATGAGGATATGCCAAAAACCTCCAAAAATAGAATAAGCATGGATGGAGATTACAGTACAGTTGAACTCGATGAACATTTGGATACAAACTGTAGTTATCCTGAGAATTCAGAACTAGAGCAAACAAAATGGAAACAAAAACCAACTACCAAACCAAAACCTAAATCGTCCTGTAAAAACAGTGAGGCCAATCACTCCCTTGATCAAAACATAAAGCACGTTACTCCTCCAAATGGCAGTGATAACGTCTATGCAATTGTTGTTAAAAGTAGTACAACTGTTCATACAACTAATGTAGGTAAAGGGGAGGGAACATGTCACTTTGATCAAACCTACGCTGTTGTGGACAAAGCACGGAAACGTAAATCCAGTTCGGATGAAACAAATGAAAAGAGTTCGAAATAAATTCTGGCAACAGGGTTTAGGCTATATGAAAAAAATTTTCAGGAATAATATAACATATCTTATTTAGATCTGAGTATTTATGCTTTGGTTTCCTAAAGTTCATAACATTAACCTCGCATGTAAGATTAGTCTGTTCCTTTCTCTATAAGTGACATTTCCAAACATAATTAAGGAAAGTGGTATTTGTTTTTCAAAATAACAGAGTGGAGTGAAACAAAACCGATGCTAAAACGTTAATATTGGTGCAATCACTGCTTAAGCTTCTTTTGATAATATTAAATATCCTTACACATACTGCATAAATTATTAAGCATATACAGTGTACTGTATATATTAGGAAGATGAAACGGACCGTCAATTTATGTTAGACGTGGGTGTAAATGAACTAGAAATACTGAACAATTATATAGTTTAGCGTGCACAATGCAATACTGGAATAACCATGATCGGGTACCTTCAAAGACAAAAGAATGGAATGCGAAATAATTTAAGTCTTTCAGATCAAGAAATCCAAAGGACATAAATAGGATATTGAAAAACAAGCATATACTTGATTAATCTTTTAGGTATGAAATAATGTAATATGTATATGTAGACCTACTTGTCGGTAAAAAAAATTATATTTATGGAAAGAGAGAGAGAGAGAGTAATTAAATAATTTTACTAAGCCACACCATATATATTTTTGAAACAAATAATGCTACAGATAATGTTGGCCTTAACCTGACTAAAAGTTCTGCCAGACTACCAAGTTCAAGTTCTGCCTAGCAGACCATATCTCATTCAGAAAAAAAAAATATGGTCATTTCTTAAGTTTGAAATCTTTGTATGCTAAATGGGGTTCATGTTGTTCACTTTACCCTATGTTCTTAGTTCTGTCCTGTAATGTCTGCTGCGCTTTCCATACGAAATCATGTTCGGTTCCTCTTTATCCGCAATTGTTCATTGGACAGCTCGTGTCTTTAGTTGTATTTGTTTACGCATATCAGTGTCAACACGACTTGACTGTATAAGTAGCAATGCGAGTGTCTTACAAGATGCAGAAACCGCTTACCCTTCGTTATGACTTGGGTTCAATCTGGTTTTTATATGGATTGTCCATTCGTGATTGCATCTTCGTGTTTCCCTAACTTTTATATTAAGACCTAACCAGACCAGTTTTGGAAAATAAACAACCCATATGTTCTGTCTACTTTTCGGCTTAGATGAAGATCACAAATAATTTGTCAAAGACCTTGATATTTAATTAAGTGCACACGACACATTTCTGACATAACCTTAATCAATTACGCTGCAAATAAAAAGAAGCGGAAAACGAAATAATCTAAAAATAAAGTCACCGAAAGCAAAAATAAACAAAGGAAACAAAGGATATAAACAGTATAGCCAAAATCAGGTGTAATTACCTATACATTGGTTTTTTGGTATTTCAAAATATGTAATTAGCAAGAGGTTTACAATTAATTTATATTTTATTTATTTGGCCTAAGTCCTATACGTGTGATCTGTTCAGTTATCGGTTTTTCCAGTAAGGTAGATAAATCTACTCCCTACTTTATTCGTATTGGTTTAATTCTTACTATTGTTCTTTACACTTTAAAAGCCAGTGTTTTATACACTGTGATCATTATTTTGATTTAATTTGATGCGTGTAAAGTAGAACACGTTTGCTAAAAAAAAATACCCACCCACTCGCGGTACCTAAAAATTTTAGTAAATTTATTAAAACCACAAGCATTATATAGTATATGTATATATTATTAAATTTTTAGTCGTATATAAAGAAACGTTTATTGCATTATATGATTAGTGGAATTTATGGACAGCGATTGTGTGATCAATATTCATGGACAATGATAATATAATAGTGACCAGCAGTTAACATTGAATTTCATGGACAGTGATAATTAATGTGATAATGGTGGACAGTTAATAGCCAAAAATGATATTTATTTTTGTATTTTTATTTATTGTGATATAATAATATATATATATATATATATATATAAATGGCAATACACATATTCTCATTTGCTTGTTTTCTTGTAGCCATAATTGCTAATTAGTTACAATAATAATATCTTTATGTAGGAACTGTATATTTTAATAATAACTATAACTAATAAACCAAGTGCGGCTAAAACGAATCAGAGTTTACAACAATACAGAACAGACATTTTAAAACACTAACAACGTTAACAAATATATAATGCGTATTGGGCAATCTAGATGATCATTTGAAACTAATAAAGCTAATATATACAAAGTATGATGGTTAGTTAAATAATATACTTACATATTGAGAATAATATTCTGTGTCCATCTGAAAACTATTATCTATGCGCTGGTATGATAGCATTGATTATATGTTTATTATATTTTTCTATAATTTAATTAAGCTCTTCTTTTAGTGGAAATATTTTAGTTTGTTTTGTTTTAGTTTTATATAATTTACATCTAACTTGAGCATGATTCGTACATGTATTGTTGTCATTATTTCTCAAAGCGAACTATTTACGCTGCGAGAACAAATCTATCACGCATTTCTTATTTCAAATAAGATATAATAGAGGTGTGGTTCCTGTTATTTTACCGCAATATTGTTACCCATTGACACTAAATGCTATAGCCTGTCTTAAAACACGTATAGAACAAAGCTGTAATTGGGCGATGTGGTCAACATTAGATATGTTTTCTGCCTCATAGTTTTTATTGTTCAATAGAAGTATATATATATTTGGTATGCCTTATTTCACAAATATATAGAGAAATGTTGAAGATACTAAAGGGCGAACCAGCAGCCGTAAAATCTTTAGTTTTCTGTGTATTGCCTCCTAGATCACTGTTTGTCATTGTAGTGTTCGTTCGTCCATTTACGGGTTTTTACTACCCCTTTGGTGTCTTGAAATTGTTCTTTAAGAGAGATAGACAACACAACGACCAAATGAAAAAAGGGACAAGAAGACGAAAATGGTCGACAAAATAATAAACAGAAAACAAAGACTTGAACAATAAATCTTTTGTATTCCTATTTGTATTAACGATAACAACATTATGATTAATGTAAATCGATTGGTAAGTAAATACTACTGTACAGAGCACAATAATGCACTTTATGTGCCAGGAGAGGGATAAAATGAAAGACAAAACATATCCCACCGTCGGAACAGTTAAAAAAATATCACACTGTCGGAACAGTTAAAACAATTTCATACTGTCGGAACAGTTAAAAAAATATAACACTGTCTGAACTTTTCCAAAATCCAATAGAAAAATCGCACAAAGCCAATCGATACACCAAGCACACATATATATGACTGCTCGATTTTCTAGCTTGAAACAGGGATTCTAATAACATGTTGAGGCGTTAAGCTAGTTTTATAGGTCCAAACTTCCCCGCGTAGTGAAATGATGCTGTCATGCAAGTTGTATCACATATTGGTAAAATTCAAATCCTTACAAATAACCAGGCGAAGAAAGTTGTTATAAAGAACGTTCTAATCTTGAAAATTAGACATACTATATTTAATCTTCGTGACACATAATTTGTCATGTGCATGGTTGTAGCTATGTTAAAGAAATTCGAACGCTTCATTGATCATTAAAATATTAGATGGTAAGCAAGGTTATCGTAAGACTTATTAAAGTGGATGCACTCAGGATTCAATTTTCTATTAAAGAAAATATTGTATGTATAATTTACAGTATGATTTTAGATCGTTTTCCTTGTTGATTCTTTCCCTTGTCATACAAAAGTGACTTATTGTAATGTGAACTAGACTTCCTTGTTAATGTATTCATTAAAACAAATGAATATCACATAATATCTATACTTATACAACAAGTTAAAGAAAAATACTGCTGTCAGTTGGGTATGTGTGCTTTTATATGTGATTGTGTGTACATGATTAGAATTATACTTTAAAAATACGTGTGTTCTTAATGTCATACAGTGTTTATTTTACATAAATAAATACTGCATTACCATTAGAGAAAACCGAAGGAGCAATTAGAAATGGACAATTCAGAGACACTGACAACATTAGGCACACAAGAGACAGAACGACCAATGATCGACATTACATTACACAGAAAACACCCCTACAATCCAGATGATAATTCAAGTGATACGAAAGAGAAAACAGTCCGTGCTCAACTAGCCGTACCCGTCGTGTCTCTATTAAACAACACGAACATCATTTGCTAAGAGAATCGTAACAACTGTTAAAGGAAATAATCAGAAAAAAAAATAAAGCAAGACCTAGGAATACAATAAACGGGAGTAAAGACGAACGAACCGAACATTGTAGCGGACATGACACCACGGGACTGAAAACATGAAATATGTCATTTGGAAAAACTGGTGAATATCGGACCCATCACACAACCTAGCGTTGGGGACAACTTACGTTGTATTTGGTTTGGTTTATCGACATTTTCAACAATATTTCGGTTTTTTTTCACTGCGATCAGTTTTATTGGTGGGGGAAATCGGAGTACCCGAAGAAAATCACCAATCTACAGCAAGTCACTGACAAACTTGTAAGGCATGTGAAACTTCAACGGACATACACGTAGCTGTAATTGAAGTATTTACAAAATAATGCACTTTCTTTCTTCCTTCTTGTAAATAATAAAAATGTTTATATATTAATCATTTAAGTCCAGTACTGTTATCTACGTTAACAAATTAGCCACTTAATAATAAAGAATTTATACCACGATGTCGTTATAGGTGTAATACCACTAATTCATTTCTTGAACATTTTCTACTAATTTGTGTTTTTTTTCGAGCCTACCTGGCCATTTTATCTTAAGCTTAACCTTTCCATGACCATATATTTTCTGAAACGTACATCATTCCTCTACGTTCTGTCAAAATTTCAGGGCATGTTTAAAATATTGCATTGAAATGTCAGGCTACGGAAAACACCTATTCTAATAATAGCTCGGTCATCCCCCAGTATTCATAAGTCATGCATCAAATACATAGAGGTATTGAAATACAACTAAATCCATGTTCTAAGCTCTGATTGGTGAATTAGTGGTTTGACACCTTATATGTCGTTGGTCATCCTTAATAGTAGGAAAAGGACAAAATCATCTAACACCCTTATATTAAAATATTAAAAGATGTAATTATAAAGACAACACAGAAACGTAGTACCAGTTAATTCTCCCAAATCAGGCACCCTCCCTCCAGGGTATAAATACCATGTGTAACATGAATGCATTATTTTCCTTTGATCTTGTTCATGGTTTATATACCAGAATGTAAGCAACAGCTAAGAACTATGAAATAATACACGCAGATACGAGATATTGCATACTTTATATCTAGGCTGTAGTTTGATTACTTTCAGAGAGCCGTGCAATAAGCAACGACGTAGATGTGATATTGCATGGACTCATGCTACATATAATTTATTCTACGAGTTTCCGACGTAAGCAGTGGTATATATATATTACGTCTACAGGTAATAGGTATACTTGTGTTTTTATGCACTAGTGAATAACAGTTAACAAATATTTAACGTACGTTGTGTATCACTCTGGAGTCATTCAATTGTTTAAAGATATTTAAGTTGTATATGCTTTCCAACTTATAATGTGCATTGCTTGTTGGTTCTGATCAACTTCCGGGTTGACACGTGAGACAGCATACAACGTAGAACAGGATATTTCTGATATACACGATATTAGTGATTCTTCAACTGTATAAAGGTAAGACGATTTGCTACAACTATCACTATCATTCGTAAAACATTAATGTCTATTAAGTAGGGGATAAAGTGGATATGCATTTCCATTCGATGTTATCAATGTAAATATGACATTTCTCAAACAAGAACTTCCTCGGTAAAGGTCGACAAAATCGTAAATCGTTAGTAATATTACTCACTCTTTTGTTAAGCTTCAAAATCTAAAACATTAAAATACAAATGTAGATACTTAATTTGCTGAGAACGACCCATGTGAGGTACACACTCAAAGGCAAACAATACAAAAGGCACATGACTTATGTCCTCGGTAGCAGGAAAGCCAAATGTCTGCCACCGAAACTGATGGTGATATTGGTCGTAATTTGAAAAATGCAGAGCAATATGTTTAAAGAGATCATCCTTACACGTCCGTATACCTAAATATACACTGACCACATACTATTCTGAAATGATTAGGGAGTAGAATAACATATGTATGCTCTTTATTGAAGACCCTACAGTGACAGTAAAAGTAAGAACATATAATGTAACAAACAGCAGTACAGGCCGTGGTACTCATAGTTTCATTCTTAATAGACAAATGATTTGATTGCTGAACATTACATTGGATAGAGCCTTCAGCTAAAAGTGTCCGTATCATAGATATATGTTTTGGTCATGTAATATGTCCATCTAGAATCTAGAATAATGGTCTATAATAAACAGAACTTACTTGGCTATTAGTCACTTATTTACAGTCTTTTACTGATCTTTGAACTCGTCGTGTTAAAGCGATATCATACACGTTATTTGCTAATTTTTTGCTTTGCCGTCTAACACAACGGGCTGGAATCCCATTAATCGGTATCATGCCACCACATTTCTATATCTGTTCCTCACACCAGTGCTTAGATTTCGTCTGGTCATTGTCCTACTTGTTTCTGTATTGAGCAGGTTGAGGTTTGTCAACGGAATAGTTCGTGTTGGTGTTAGCTAATTTGTCATGCATTACTCTTTAGCTGTATATTCTCAGTTTTACTTGATTTTGTGTTTTCATTTATAGGCATAGCAACAGTGGTTCCAGATCCATGCCCGTCTTATATTAAAAACAGTGACATAAGTAAAATACATATCTAACGAACCCATTCTTTCCTTAAGTGTTTATGTCATTTTGAATACTGAAAAGGGAGCATGCAATATGAATGACTACCCGATAATACAAATTGAAAAGTGAAATATGTTGTAAAAGACTATAGAAAGGATGAATATGAAGCGGGTTGGCTTTCTAGTAGTTGCTATTAAATTGTTACATGTCAAGACAATGTACATTCTAATTTGAATTAGATATTTGTGAGATAGTTTATATGTTTCTTTATTCGGAGATCTATCATGCACTTACATTTAAAAACAAATTGTATTCGGTCGCATCGGGTTAAGAGGGAATCTTAAATGGAACTTTTTAATTCTTCACTGTTAATTCCTGATTATACATCCTTAATTCTTAACCCATACGTACTATAGACTTACGTAGGAAACTTCATTTACTAAGTTTCTACACAGTCAGCATTTGTATCACAGGGACACCAAAGTCACAAACTAATATATATTAAGAAAAAGATTAGACCTAGTAGTAGTAATATTATACATTTTTATAGAGCCAATTTAACTTATCTTGTACAATACCTCAACGTTATCATATAGCGATAGTTGGATTACCTAACAACTCATACAAGCCTATCACCAATACGACGTGGGTTCGTGCGCGGCTTTGTAAATTACAAAAAAGGTGCACTCGACTCGCAGTGACAAGTGATAAAGTTGATCAGTTGCTTGCCCATGAACGGTGGTTCTCTCCGGGTACTCCGGCTTCTTCCACCACTAAAACTGGTAGCCATGATATAGCTGAAATATTGCTGAAAGTGGCGTTAAAACACCAAAAATAAAAATAAATCAATTAGAAAGAGTGCTTTATCTGTTCAGTGGATCATCAAAAGTTTAAATTTGAATGTGAAATAAATTTATCTATCTAATGCTGCTATTGGTAGTTGCTGTTTTCAATTTACAATTAATAAACAAATTAAATGTTAACGATGAAACACTATAGTCAAATCATATAAATAAATGTTAACAATAAAGTATTTGTACTGATTCCAACTATATATCATTATCAAATAAATATGGATAACATGCCATAATTAATGCAATAGTTATATCATTATCTGTTTTAATTAATTTCTTACAGTGGCTGATATGTGTAAGTCAAGTTCTGCAACAGAAGAAACAAGTTCTGGAGGTTACACAGTAGACAGTGTTGTATTACGTATAATGACCCAAGAAGATGGCTGCATATGTCGGTAATGATAGACAATCAAATAGATACAGTAAGTGTAGGAATCAGAAAATTAGATGGTCTTACAGCATCAGCACCAGTGGAAGCTGATTGTGGAATTGCAGTTGACATAAATCAAATACCTGATATGTCTACAGGAAATGTAATAGCTCCTATTGAATGTCTTGTGAACGATACACTTCGTTAGACACCACTGTTTCAAACAGGTTATCTGCAATTTAGATCTAGGACAATTAATGGAGACTTTATCAGAGGCTTCTGTATACGGATAATACGAGGTAAGGCATCATTACATTTTGTGAATTTGAAAAAAAAATCATAAACCAATCATTTTCGTTCTTCAGCCACTAACTATTAATAATACCTCGCATAGCTTGACAAAATATCAAATAATATATTCGAGTTTACCTCATAAAGGGCATAGTCCTTATTATATAAGTACGCTGAAGAAACAAATCATACACCATCAGAAGTCCCCAATCCCAAACGCGATAAGATGTCTATCCGCACAAAAGATGGTCTATTATATGAAATGTTTGGTAAAGTACATGTTTATTTTCTAACTAACGCATTTAAACAATCGAATCAGAATGATGAGATTGCCTAAATAAATGCATAAGTATATATATATTAGCAATAAAATAAAAAATGATTGGCATTTATGTTGTACAATGGTATAATCTCTGTCCATTTGCATTTGGATTCAACAAATAAGGGTAATAACAAAATTACCGAACTCAGAACAATCTTACAAAGGGAAAGTCAAAACTCATAATTATATAAACAGACAAAATCAGTCAACAACCGGAACACTGTGAAAACCGTAATGACCCTGACTTGGTACAGGCATTCCTAAAGAAATGGTGGGTTGAATCAGATTTTAAGGCGCCAAACCTCCCGCTTTCATTACGGTTCAAAGGGTCCGGCTGTCACTATAACAGTATTTAAATACAGGAACAAAATAGGTAAAATAGTTGTCAAAGCAGTACCATATTCGGTGACGTAAATGTCAAAAATATTTTTACGTCACACATTGACAAAAAAAATATCCTTGACATTTTTTGACTTCTTTATCTTTATACATTTTCAATATATGAAAATGCATCGTTTATAATATTTTCTGCAGAGACGGAATATATTTCGACAAGATCTTGGTATCGGAATATAAACTTTTTAAGAGATCGAATAATGCGAATATTTTCTTAGCCCTGGTCCAGTAGCCTGTTTCTCAGATGAAGATGACGTTTCAGGAAATCAGAATAATTGCTACTGGCCCTTGCATAGCGAATCAATTGCGAGATGTAAACACCATATGCAGGAGAAGCTGGTATATTGCTGCACATGTTTGGAAAATTTATGATTTTAAAATTGAAGTCGTCCCGCTTATCATCAATTTTAGTACTGAGTTGACCACTGTCGTCAAATTCGAGGTATAGGTCCAAAAATGATGCGGACGAAGCTGTATAGGTGGTCTCTTTAACTTCCAGCTCTAGAGGATATATCAATGGAAGAAATTCTGCAAATCTAGAATTATTGATAGATAAAACGTCATCAATATACCTGTATGTGAAATTAAAGGTTCTAGTCTCATGAATCTTCTTATCTTTTACAAGCTTTTGAAGAAACTCCGATTCATATGAGAATAAAAATAAATCAGCTAGAAGAGGGGCACAATTCGTACCCATTGGTATGCCGACGACCTGCTGAAACAGTGTCCCTCCAAAGGAGACAAATATGCTATCGATGAGGAACTCCAGCATACTGATCACTTGTTCCTCGGAGTAGCATGTTTTACCTTTTTGAATTTTGTTTGAAAAATATGTGGAATTGTAGCCTAACACAACAAATTTTGAGCCATAGTTTCTATGACTAAAAGCTTTATGAATTGTTTCTTTCAAGCGGGTTTTTAATTTGTCATGCGATAGGGTGGTATATAGAGTTGAAAAATCAAAAGTTTTGATGGAGGATACCTGAGAGAAAGATCTTGATTTCAGGTTATCCAAAAGATCTTTAGAGTTTTTCAAAATCCACAGGTGATTTATGCCACTACGCGAGTAAACAGTTTCACAATATTTCTGTTGTCCCTCTTTTACTGCAGACAGAATCTTTGTCAGGTGAATAGACAATTCTTTCGTCGAACAAGTTGATGATCCCGCTATGTACCTTTCTTTGTATGGTGTCTTATGGAGTTTAGGTATCCAATATAAAAAGGGTAAATCCTCAGACTCTTTACCAGAGGGCATGTTTAAAGAGGTCATGAATGATCTGTGGTTAGCTAGGATTTCATCTTTGTCGAACGAAGTTGGTTTGTATGTGGTATTACTAGAGGTGTTGCTATTTATGCCTAATTCCTTGATTAGGCATTCGAAGTAATATGATTTACATACAAACACGATATTGTTGGAAGCCTTGTCCGCAGGAACGATAGCATATTTGTCATGAAGAGAGGAAAGACACTTAACAGCTTCTTGGTCTTTAAATACAGACTTAGGTCGACTATTAACACAATTTTTGAGTTTGTGAATCCGACCTTGTACTAGAGACCTAATTGTTCTAATCCAGTCTGACAAGGACTCTAACTCAGGATCTTGGTCTACTTCTCTCTTTATCCACTTTCTGGCATAATCTTCAACAGCATCCATAATTATCTTGAAATTATGTTTCCAATTGATGTGTTGAGGTTCTCTGAATTTAGGACCATGAGAAATCACCTTTCGGAGACTCTCATGTTGAATGATATTCAGATCACCAGTGATTACATGTCCAGATGGGTTGTATTGAAAAGGGGAGTGGGAGCAGTCACAAGTCAGAGGGTTCTTAAGGTACTCTTCTATGTTAATATCTTGCAATGCTTCTTTGTTAATGTCTGGTTAATTGAACTTTCCAGATAATAGACCATGGTTTTCGACAAGCACATTTTAAAGCTAAATAATCTACCAAAAACACCAAAGGAAATGCATAAAAATAAACGTTTGAGAAAACCAAAAGGGCATTCAAGACTGGACAATCCAGATATATATATATAACTGACCTTAGCAAATCTTTGACGTTTTCTGATACCAACAATACAGGTATGTTAAGGCTGTTTCACGTCGGTTTGTTTCATACGAGTTGCTCCCCTTTGTAATAGGTTACGTCCTGACGTTGCAATCATGGAAACGTACTCTTCATGGGTGAACTGCCCGAAGGAAACATGTGTTTCTGCAGATCTATAAATGCACTTATTCCTGGTTCGTTTTGTGACAGTAAGATTAACATATATATTTATTGACTATCCAGATTGTGAATATATCATTATTTTGAATACGTCGATTGTAATATATGATTTTTGGCGCTTGTCATTCTTGCGAAGCTCCACCCCTTAAAGGCCCATATTTGGAAATCGCCATCGCGAAAAAGCTTGTTTGTTGACAAATACGGGAATGATACATACGCACATGCTTACCAACAATATGATACTTATGTAGAAGAATTTCACAAAAAATGGAAAATGTACACATCGTCAGTTGCAGACAAATGATGCTGAGAGGTAAACCTTAGTTTAAATTAATAATGACAATCTCCTGAAACACATGTACAGCAAACAGCTGATACTGAAAAACAGGGGGTCGTACCGAACTTGAAGAAAGCACATGGAGAATCAAAATAAGATCTTTAAGCCTAGAATTCTCTCATGTTAATACCAACATTTTCGTGATCTTTCTTGAAAAGATCGAGATATTTTATATGCATGCAGTATCTATTTTTGCCACAGTGAATCAGACATCACCACCTCCCTTTTTGCAAGTTGTGGAACACAATTCATAGAGAAATAATCAATATAATGACTATAATGATGAAAACCATTACAAAACGTTTGAATCTTAATACAAACTATATCTTGATGGGTTGGGGTCCTGTTTATTTTTAGAATTTACATTTGTTTTCTTTACAAGTGACATGCCATCTCCATATAACACCTTGGCTTGGAAAGGGAAATTGTCCATTCTGAGTACTTGTGTAGGACCAATTCTCAATGCATACCAATAATTGACAACCAAAAAGTATGCATGTATTATCAGAAAATAACATCCCTTTTCAGAGGTTTTGTTCCCTACAAAATCTTCTGTCAAGAGACTGGGGAAGATGATTTCAATTTCATAAACATTTAAACTTCTGAATTTTTTTTTGGTCAAAACTAATTTGCACATAACAGATTTGATCAAATAAACAACGGGCGAAAACTGATCTGACACCAGTTAGTTATTTTCAAAATCCAGTTTGTGTGTTTACTAACTAACAAAATTCATGTTCCATATACAGTTAATACATAAAACCATAAAACCAAAACCTGAAATGAAACTATTATGTACATTGTAATTTAAACCCAATTTTTAATTAAGAATGGGTGATCTGGTTGTGCTACAATATCACATTTTGATCAAAGAAATTTGTATTGAGATATTAAGACAGATGCTTATTTGCTATTAATATATTGTAGTTTAATTTAGTTATGCCAAAACATGTTCAGAAAAATTAAAACTTTAAATAATTATAAATTGCACTGATCAAATTGTATAAGCATTGATACCGGTTTTAAGTTTTTTTCTTAGAAGACATACCTGGCTATGTATACATTGTACAGTGTACTGTTAATTCAAAAAAAAAAATATATAACCCTATTGTAGAATGATGAATGTAATAATAATTTTAGAAGATGGTCAATATTCAGGATTTTCATTGAATTTAGTTCAGTAGCTGAGTATCATATTAACTGTCTCGGCACTGAGCTAAGTTCATTCAATCTTCTTGGTGATATACTGAGGGTATGATGCTAAACATGTTATACATGTACATATTGATCTACTGATGAAACAGATTGATCTTCATGACCCATCTTCTTCTTATTATAATGTAAAAAAAATATACTAGAAATATTTGAATATTTTTATTATGTTTGAACAATTTGAAATTAAGAAAGTTTACTGATTTGTAGCTCAACTGGCCCAAAAAGACTAAATGATGTATTATCATGACTGTGTCTGTCATCTGTTATCCATATTTTGTTTTAATTATTCTCAGAAATTGTCAAACCAAATGGACAAAAGCATAGCAGATATGCTACGGTACTTGGATAGTTTGTAATATATCTGATTGTAATATATCTGGTTGTTGACTGATTTTGTCTGTTTATATAATTATGAGTTTTGACTTTCCTTTTGTAAGATTGTTTGGAGTTCGGTAATTTTGTTATTACCCTTATTTACAAAACCATATCTAATTGTTTCACGTTATTATGTTTCTCTAGGTAGCTTGACAGTCCAAATTTAGTATTTCATGAAATATTGCTAATTTCGCAACGTTCCTTGAGGTTACCTGGTGTACTTTTGTTTATTTGTATGTGGAATTTTAATTCTTTTATGCATGTATTTTTATATGAATAACATCTGGTTCTTTTGTCCCGCACATTGACCGTCACAAACTTTTTGTGAAATTGTAAAGTCGCCATATTGGTTCGACATTTTATCCAATTAGACATTGATAAAGTCCCTCGGTGGGACGAAATTTTTTTCATTCAACAAAGTGTTTAATTCTTTATCACATTGTTTTGTGTACTTGGTGTTATTTTACAAACCACTTTATACGTTTATAATTTCTTTTACTTGTATAGTATCGTTATACCGTAACAATACCGTAAGATTGAACGTTGACTGGTTTTTCAGCCGTTGTATATATATATATATATATATATATATAAATATATGTTATATATTACATCGTTCATATTATAGAAATGATAAAATATTTTGTTACAGATGCATTTTAGCACAAACAATTATCTTAATTACTGGACATTTTAAGTGTGTGTACCTGTTGTTTATTGACGAGAGAAACAATTGAAATACATCGTTATGTATGCATAATATCAGCTACATGTATGTATTCATATTTGACTTATTATAATGACCTAGCTAATAGGTGTCTCTTCATTGTTATAGCTATGAGGTGTATAACATTACTATCAATATTATTTCAGTTTCAATGGTAGATGAAACTCATAGATTTGTCAAAAGTCACCAACAAACTTATCACATACACCTTGCCACGGCGCGAATGGAACTCAGTTTCAGTGATTTTAGTCGATGACATCATATATATTGTTAATCAAAATTCCATATGATCCCGTCATGGCATCGCTTGAAATAATTGTGGAATATATTTATATATATAAATTTACATGATGAGCAGTCTAAAAAGCAATAGAAACAGATTGTTGCTCTTTGTAAACTTGAAAATATAAAACATAAAAACAGTACTTTCACCTATAATCAACGCATGACAATATTTCAGATAGCAACAGTGACCATTCACAAGTTTAACGAATTGTTTGTGATGCTCCGATGACAACAGAAGAGACAACCGACAAGATAGAAACATCTGATGCACCGCAAAGTTCCCCACAAACGCCTGTTTCGGAGAAATCAACCACAATCAGCTCAAACATAGATTATACAACTACTGTTACAACGGAGAAATCAACCACAAACAGCTCAAACATAGATACTACAACTACTGTTACAACGACAAATGTTAAACATCAATCGATAGCTACAACTACAGACACGACAACAGGTAAAAGTCTAGTTACAAGTGAACTAAGTCATGACATGTTAAAGCTAAAGATACACATACATGAAATATTGAATAATAATCTTAGATTGGAATTTCCAAAGCTTAATAAGTGAATTGTAAATTTAAAAGGAACACACCTTCTTAAGAACTACATGTATATTGTGCAAACTGTGGTCAGATTTCTTAATCAAGGTCAGCTTCAGTTGTTTGTAGGAGGTCTTATGTCTTATTTACGTTATTTGTGTTTGTTTTCGTATAGAGGTATCCAACACATATTGTGTTGTGTTATTTGCTGTGTTCGTGTTCGTCTTGTGTCTTGTGTGCACAATGTAGCCAGTTTTGCTTGCGTATAGCGGTATCCAACACATATTGTGTTGTGTTGTTTGCTGTGCTCGTGATCGTCTTGTGTGCCCAATGTTGCCAGTTTCTGTGGATTTTCTATTCTTGATTGTCCCTTCTGTTTTCTCTAACGTTTATTTTCTACTCTTTGACATGGTTGATGTACCTTGGTAATTAATCTTAAAAATACATATGTTGGTTGTTTTATTCTTTTGCTTGGTATTTTATTGATCTTCGATGGTCTTTTTCTACTTGTACCCATATTTTTTATAATATATTTATGGACCGCATCAATGAGACAATTAATCATGATATAGTCTACTCTACATGCAATTTGTGGTATGCTAAGAGACAATGCTATTCTTATTTTTGCAAGTGACAAGATGAAACATTTTAAGGTCTATCAATGGCTGATTGGACACTAAATTTGCGGTTTGGGCAGTGATCATTGAAACATATCTTGAGATATGGACAGGCGACATAAGGGTAATAACAAAATTACCGAACACCGACCAATCTTCCAAAGGGAAAGGCAAAACTCATTAGTCAACAAACAGAAAAAATCATTTCACAATCGGAAAACTAGGAAAACCGCAATGGCCCTAACTTGGTACAGGCATTTCCAAAGAAATGGTGGGTTGAATCAGAATTTACAGACGACATAGGACACACATTTTGAGGAGTCGGCCATAACAATTGGACTATAATAGTAAGGAAGGATATGGATGTAAATGCACCCGAAAACCTATTCAACTTTCCACTTCGATACAACTTAAAGTAAAGGGACATCGCCTTTATTTTTGTCATATTTCTCACAACCACAGTATGCTCATTAATAATTAGTACAACTCATACCGTAAACTGAGTGTGAAGAAGCTCATATACCGCAGTTGAACGGGTTTCTTTCCTTCTATCGATAAACGCTCCGTTTTAGCAACTTTGTCGTTCTGATGATATTTAAAGAACGGATAACGGTTATTCGAAGTGCGACTTCGTCCCATTGCGGATTCATGTGTACACAGGTGACCTTGGCTGATTTTGGCTCTCATGTTTATGCTTTTTTGCTTTATTGTTCCCAAACATGTTTAATTTATTTGGCTTTCTAATGTTGTGCTGTTGAGTGTGCTTGATGAAGGTTATTCCGGAAATGCATCATGCACACCTAATTATATATCAAGGTTTTTATAATTAATTATTCTTACAGGGCTTGAACAATCAATAAAGGTAATAACAAAATTACCGAACTCTGAACAATCTTACAAAGGGTAGGTCAAAACTCATTAGTATATAAACAGACAAAATCAGTCAACAATCGGAAAACTGTGAAAACCGTAATGACTTGGTACAGGTATTTCTAAACAAATGGTGGGTTGAATCAGATGTTAAAGCGCCAAACATCCCGCTTTCATTACGGCTCAAAGGTTCCGGCTGTCACTATAACAGTATTTATAACAATACTGGAACAAAATAGGTAAAATAGTTGTCAAAGCAGTACCAAACCCAGTGAAGCATATGTCAAAAACAATTTTACGTCACACATTGAAAAAAAAATATTTTTGACATTTTTGTTGACTTCCTTATCTTTATACATTTTCAATATATGAAAATGCATCGCTTATCATCGTCTCTGCAGAGACGGAATATATTTCGACAAGATCTTGGTATCGGAATATAAACCTTTTAAGGGATCGAATAAGGCGATTCTTTGTATAGCCCTGGTCCAGTAGCCTGTTTCTCAGATGAAGATGACGTTTCAGGAATTCGGAATAATTGCTACTGGCCCTTGCATATCGAATCAATTGCGAGATGTAAACACCATATGCAGGAGAAGCTGGTATATTGCCGCACATATTTGGAAAATATATGATTTTAAGATTGAAGTCGTCCCGTTTATCATATATTTTAGTACTGAGTTGACCACTGTCGTCAAATTCGAGGTATAAGTCCAAAAATGATGCGGACGAAGCTGTATCTGTGGTGTCTTTAACTTCCAGCTCTAGAGGATATATCAATGGAAGGAATTCTGCAAATCTAGAATTATTGATAAATGAAACGTCATCAATATACCTGTATGTGAAATTAAAGGCTCTAGCCTCATGAATCTTCTTATCTTTTACAAGCCTTTGAAGAAACTCCGACTCATATGAGTATAAAAATAAATCGGCTAGAAGAGAGGCGAAATTCGTACCCATTGGTATGCCGACGACCTGCTGAAACAGTGTCCCTCCAGCATACTGATCACTTGTTCCTCTGGGTAGCATGTTTTACCTTTTTGAATTTTGTTTGAAAAATATGTGGAATTGTAGCCTAACACAACAAATGTTGAGCCATAGTTGATATATATTGGAATTGGTGCTGGTTCTGGTGTAGCTTTAATACTGCTGGTAGTCTTAGTTGTAATATGTCTAAGGTTTGTAAAAATATCATTTACTTTTGATGTTTGATGCATTGTCTGTAATTATGTCTGCATGACAATATTCCCAACAATAACAAAATACGTCCAATAAAAATATCATCTATACATTGCAGTAGATATATCGCGTATAAAGAGGTTGATTAGTAATGAATACCACTGATGTCGTCAGTAGATATATCGCAAGCCAAGTAAAATGTACTACAATCAATAAGACAAACGACCAAGTCGATTTGAAAACATTTACAAGAATGTTAAACACTTGAACATCATGGACAGAAACAAAATGTCACAAATGTGGTTGGTTGTAATATTGACATACATTCTACAAGAATAATGAGGTCGATTAGTAATGAATACCACTGATGTTGTCAGTTCGAATCCCGAACAGACCGAGGTGTACAACATTATGTGATAAAGTTTTTCAGTGACTTCCGACAGGTCGGTGATTTTCTCCGTGTCCTCCGGTTTCCTTCACCAATATAACTGACCCCACGATATAACTGAAATATTGTTGAAAGTGGCGTTAAGCACCATAAAGCCTAAGCCTAAAGCATATATAAATAAAATACATTGTATTAAATATTTTTCTATTCAAATTAAGTTTAGATAATAATTGTTTCTGTTCTTTTTTTTTCCCTTGTTGTTGCAGAAAATGATAAAACAACATGTATTGAACTCAGTGCATTTTCTAGTACAGTTGCTATAATACTTCTGATAGCTTTAGTTATAACGTGCATAAGGTTTGTAAATATATTTTTTTTCTAAATAAACGGTGGTCAATATATATTTCAACGATTTTGATACGGCAATGTTAATGGTTTCTTTAATGAGATTCTCTTCATATATGTATTTACGTAGTTATCTCTTTTAATTGAACCCATTACTGCACATACATGTAGCTGAACACTTACACAGATGGTATCTGATGTATATGATTTGTAGATAGTTGTTTGTCCTTTTCTACCTTTTCGTATCTTCAAACTCTTCATAACACAAATTAAGGTGGAATATGAAACAATGCATAGAGATATTCTATAATAATTACATAATCGTTTTCGAACAATGCACTTTGTGGGGTTTATTCTATTACTTGCATCAAAATATTTATTTATCAAAGATCCAATCATAAATTACATCTGGATATCTTTATAGGTACAAAGCAATACTAAATGCAAGAAGAACAAATGAGAATGAAAACAATTCCAATCGTCAAGTAGAATATAACAGATATTATTGTGATTTGACTAATAATGGACCGAACGTGCCAGGCCAAGAATATGATATTATTGATAGTAATTATAATACCATTGATGTTGACAGATCCCAGTCTTCTAACAACGTAGTATGTATGGAAGGAGAATATGTTAGTGTTGAATCTGATGGATATTTGACGACAAACATTAATTGAGGACAAAAACAAAAGCCATACAGATTATATATGCCTTTGCGATTTTAATTATGCTTTGATTTCTCGAAAACAATATTGTGAATACAACTAAAACTAGCTATGACAATGGTAACAGTATCTTGAGAGAGAGAGAGAGAGAGAGAGAGAGAGAGAGAGAGAGAGAGAGAGAGAGAGAGAGAGAGAGAGAGAGAGAGAGAGAGAGAGAGAGAGAGAGAGAGAGAGCGACAGAGAGAGAGAGAGAGAGAGAGAGAGAGAGAGAGAGAGAGATAGAGAGAGAGAGAGAGTAATTAAATCATGTTACTTAGACAATTGTTCATTGGCCAGCTCGTGTCTTTAGTTGTATTTGCTTACGCATATTTGTGTCAACACGACTTCACTGTATAAGTAGCAATCTGAGTGTCTTACAAGATGCAGAAACCGCTTACCCTTCGTTATCACTTGGGTTCAATCTGGTTTTTATTTGGGCATATAGATTGTCCATTCCTGATTGCATCTTCGTCTTTCCCTAACTTTTATATTAAGACCTAACCAAACCAGTTTTGGAAAATAAACTACCCATATATTCTGTCTACTTTTCGGCTTAGATGAAGATCACAAATAATTTGTCAAAGACGTTGATATTTAATTAAGTGCACACGACACGTTTCTGACATAACCTTAATCAATTACGCTGCAAATAAAAAGAAATGGAAAGCGAAATGATCTATAAATAAAGACACCGGAAGCCATAAAAAAAACAAAAAAACAAAGGATATAAACAGTATAGCCAAAATCAGGTATAATTATCTATACATTAGTTACAATAATAATATCTTTATGTAGGAACTGTATATTTTAATAATGACCGTATCTAATAAGCCAAGTGCGGCTAAAACAAATCAGAGTTTACAACAATACAGAACAGACATTTTAAAACACTAACAACGCTAAAAATTATATAATGCGTATTGGGCAATCTAGATGATAATTTGAAAATAATAAAGCTAATGTATACAATGTATGATGATTAGTTAAATAATATACTTACATATTGAGAATAATATTATGTGTCCATCTGAAAACTATTATATATACGCTGGTATGATACCATTGATTATATGTTTATTATATTTTTCTATAATTTAATTAAGCTCTTCTTTTAGTGGAAATATTTTAGTTTGTTTTGTTTTAGTTTTGTATAATTTACATCTAACTAGAGTATGATTCGTACATGTAGTGTTGTCATTATTTCTCAAAACGAGCTATTTACACTGCGAGATCAAATATATCATGTATTTCTTATTTCAAATAAAAAATAATAGAGGTGTGGTTCCTGTTATTTTACATGCAATACTGTTACCCATTGACACTAAATTCTATAGCCCGTCTAAAAACACATATAGAACAAAGCTGTAATTGGGGGATGTGGTCAACATAACATATTTTTTCTGCCTCATAGTATTTATTGTACAATAGAAGTATATATATATATTTGGTATGCCTTATTTCACAAATATATAGAGAAATGTTCAAAATACTAAATGGCGAAACAGTGGCCGTAACATCTTTAGTTTTCTGTGTAGTGCTTCATAGATCACTGTTTGTCATTGTAGTGTTCGTTCGTCCATTTACGGGTTTTGACTACCCCTTTGGTGTCTTGAAATTGTTCTTTAAGAGAGATAGACAACACAACGACCAAATGAAAAAAAGGGACAAGAGACGAAAATGGTCGACAAAATAATAAACAGAAAACAAAGACTGAACAATAAATCTTTTGTATTCCTATTTGTATTAACGATAACAACATTGTGATTAATGTAAATCGATTGGTAAGTAACTACTACTGTACAGAGCACAATAATGCACTTTATGTGCCAGGAGAGGGATAAAATGAAAGACAAAGCATATCACACTGTCGGAACAGCTAAGCAAATATCATACTGTCGGAACAGTTCAAAAAATATCACACTGTCGGAACAGTTCCAAAATCCAATAGAAAAATCGCACAAAATCAATCGATACACCAAGCACACATATATATGACTGCTCGATTTTCTAGCTCGAAACAGGGATTTAATAACATGTGGAGGCGTTAAGCTAGTTTTATAGGTCCAAACTTCCTCGTGTAGTGAAATGATGCTGTCATGCAAGTTTTATCACATATTGGTAAAATGCAAATCCTCACAAATAACCAGGCGAAGAAAGTTGTTATAAAGAACGTTCTAATCTTGAAAATTAGACATACTATATTTAATCTTCGTGACACATAATTTGCCATGTGCATGGTTGTAGCTATGTTAAATAAATTCGAACGCTTCATTCATCATTAAAATATTAGATGGTATGCAAGGTTATCGTAAGACATATTAAAGTGGATGCACTCAGGATTCAATTTTCTATTAAAGAAAATATTGTATGTATAATTTACAGTGTGATTTTAGATCGTTTTCCTTGTTAATTCTTTCCTTGTCATACAAAAGTGACTTATTGTAATGTGAACTAGACTTCCTTGTTAATGTATTCATTAAAAACAATGAAGATAATATCTATACTTATACAACAAGTTAAAGAAATATACTACTGTCAGTTGGGTATGTGTGATTTTTTATGTGATGGTGTGTACATGTTTAGAATTATACTTTAAAAATACGTTTGTTCATAATGTCATACAGTGTTTATTTTACATAAATAAATATTGCATTACCATTAGAGAAAACCGAAGGAGCAATTAGAAATGTACAATTCAGAGACACTGACAACATTAGGCACACAAGAGAAAGGATGAACAATGATCGACATTACATTACACAGAAAAAAAAATACAATCCAGATGATAATTCATGTGATACGAAAGAGAAAACAGTCCTTGCTCAACTAGCCGTACCCGTCGTGTCTCTATCAAACAACACGAATAGCATTTGCTAAGAGAATCGTAACAACTGCAAAAGTAAATAATCAGAAAAAAAACAGATAAAGCAAAACCTAGGAATACAATAAACGGGAATAAAGACGAACGAGCCAAACATTGTAGCGGACATGTCACAAGGGGACTGAAAACATGAAATATGTCATTGGACAAACTGGTGAATATCGGACCCATCACACAACCTACGTTGGGGACAACTTACGTTTGTTTTTGGTTTGTTTATCGCCATTTTCAACAATATTTCGGGTTTTTTTTCACTGCGGTCAGTTTTATTGGTGGAGGAAATCGGAGTACACGGACCTATCGCAAGTCACTGACAAACTTGTAAACACGTGAAACTTCAACGGACATACACATAGCTGTAATTGAAGTATTTACAAAATAATGCACTTTCTTTCTTACTTCTTGTAAATAATACATATGTTTATATATTAATCATTTAAGTCCAGCACTGATATCTACGTTAAAAAATAGCCACTTAATAATAAAGAATGCATACCACGATGTCGTTATAGGTGTAATACCACTAATTAATTTCTTTCACATTTTCTACTAAATTTGTGTTTTTTGGAGCCTATCTCGCCATTTTATCTTAAGCTTAACCTTTCCAAGACAAACATTTTCTGAAACGTACATGATTAATCTACGTTCTGTCAAAATTTCAGGGCATGTTCAAAATCTTGCAGTGAAATGCCAGGCTACGGAAAACACCTATTCTAAAAATAACCCGATTATCCCCCAGTATTTATAGGTCATGCATCAAATCCTCCATAGAGGTATTGAATGACAACCAAATCCATCAAATTTACGCTCAAAATAATCCATATATATTGTACTTCAATTATCAATTTTAATTATTCGATTCCATTCAGTAGTTTTCACACTATTACAAAGTGAAAGGAACTTTTTTCTTTAAAAGGGACTACTTTCGTATATGTTCTAAGCTCTGATTGGTGAATTAGTGGTTTGACACCTTATATGTCGTTGGTCATCCTTAATAGAAGGAAAAGGACAAAATCTTCTAACACCCTTATATTAAGATATTAAAAGCTGCTATGGTGAATACAACACAGAAACGTAGTATATGTTAATTCTACCAAATCAGGCACCCTCCAGGGTATAATTACCACTTCCTCCTTCCAGGGTATAATTACCACTTGTAATATGAATGCTTTATTTTCCTTTGATCTTTTTCATGGTTTATATACCAGAATGTAAGCAACAGCTAAGAACTATGAAATAATACACGCAGATACGAGATATTGCACACTTTATATCTGGGCTGTAGTTTGATTACTTTCAGAGAGCCGCGCAATAAGCAACGACTTAGGTGTGATATTGCATGGACTCATGTTACATATCATTTATACCACGAGTTTCCGACCTAACTGGTAGTTTATATATTACTTCTACATGTAATAGGTATACTATTGCATGGGTATTTTCTTGCACTAGTGAATAGCAGTAAACACATATTTAACGTACATTTTGTATCATCGTGGAATCATTCAACTGTTTAAAGATATTTAATTTGTATATGCTTGTCAACTTATAGTGTGCACTGCTTCTTGGTCCTTATCAACTTCCGGGTTGAGAAGAGAGCAACATAAAACGTAGAAAATGATATTTCTGATATTAGTGACTCTTTAACTGTATAAAGGTAAGACGATTTGTTACATAATTACAACTGTCCTCATAATTCGTAAAGAATTAATTTCTAATACAAACGTAGATACTTAACATGTGAGGCAAACAATAAACAAGTCACATGACTTATGTCGTCGGTAGCAGGAAAGCCAAACGTCAGCCACGGAAACTGGTGATGATATTGGTCGTAATTTGAAAAATGCAGTGCAATATGGTTAAAGGAATCATCCTTACACATTCGTATACCTATATATACACTGACCACATACTATTCTGAAATGATTAGGGAGTAGAATAACATATGTATGCTCATTATTGAAGACCCTACAGTGACTGTAAAAGTAAGAACATATAATGTAACAAACAACAGGAAAGGCCATGCTATTCATAGTTTCATACTTAATAGACAAATGATTTGATTGCTGAACAATACATTGGATAGAGCCTTCAGTTAAAAGTGTCCGTATCGCTGATATATGTGTTGGTCATGTAATATGTCCATGTTTAATTCCTACATTTTCCATTTTCCAACATGTTATCATCTTGTCTGTCATGAAGACTAGTTAATTGATGTTTATCACCAAATAATATTAATGCAAACGTAGATATCACATTCCTGTGCACACGAAGCGTTTCATGAATAACCTTCATCAGGTGCGATTGGAATGGAAAATAATATATAAGAATCTAGAATAATGGCCTATAATAAACAGAACCTACTTGGCTATTAGTCACTTATTTACAGTCTTTTACTGATCTTGGAACTCGTCTTGTTTACGTCATTTTTGTTTCTGTGAAAGCGGTCTTTTGAGGTTTAAGCGATATCATACACGTTCTGTTCTCATTATTTTGCTTTGCCGTCTAACACAACGGGCTGGAATCCCATTTATCGGTATCATGCCACCACATTTCTATGTCTGTCCCTCACATCAGTATTTAGATTTCGTCTGGTAACTGTCCTACTTGTTTCTGTATTGAGCAGGTTGAGGTTTGTCAACGGAATAGTTCGTGTTGTTGTTAGCTATTTTGTCATTCATTACTGTTTAGCTCTATATTCTCAGTATTTCTTGATTTTGTGTTTTCATTTATAGGTATAGCAACAGTGGTTCCAGATCCCTGCCCGTCTGATATTATAAACAGTGACATAGGTAAATACATATTTAATCAACCCATTCTTTCTTTAAAAGTGTTTATGTCATTTTGAATACAGAAAACGGAGCATGCAATATGCATGACTACCCGATAATACAAATTGAAAAGTGAAATATGTTGTAAAAGACTATAGAAATGATGAATATGAAGCGGGTTGGCTTTCTAGTAGTTGCTATTAAATTGTTACATGTCAAGACAATGTACATTCTAATTTGGATTATATATTTGTGAGATAGTTTATATGTTTCTTTATCCGGAGATCTATCATGCACTTACATTTAACAACAAATTGTATTCGGTCACCTCGGGTTAAGAGGGAATCTTAAATGGAACTTTTTAATTCTTGATTCTTAATTCCTGATTATACATCCTTAATTCTTAATCCATACGTGCAATAGACTTACGAAGGAAACTGTTCATTTACTAAGTTTCTACACAGGAGTCAGCATTTGTTCCGCAGCGACACCAAAGTCACAAACTAATATATATTAAGAAAAAGATTAGACCTAGTAGTAGTAATATTATACATTTTTTTAGAGTCAATTTAACTTATTTGTACAATACCTCAACGCTCTCAAATAGCGACATTAGAAAGGGTGAGGGCCCCGGTGGTTCAATGAGTTAGGTAGCTGGGTTACCTAACAACTCATACAAGCCTATCACCAATACGGAGTGCGTTTGCTCCCGGCTTGTAAATTACAAAAAAGGTGCACTCGACTCGCAGTAGCAAGTGGTAAAGTTTATCAGTTGCTTTTCCATGGTCTGTGGTTCTCTCCGGGTACTCCGGCTTCTTCCATCACTAAGACTGGTCGCCATGATATAGCTGAAATATTGCTGAGAGTGGCGTTAAAACACAACAAATGAAAAATAAATAAATTATAAAGAGTGCTTCATCTGTTCAGTGGATCATCAAAAGTTTAAATTTGAATGTGAAATAAATTTATCTATCTATAGTCAAAACATATAAGTAAATGTTAACAATAAAGTATTTGTACTGATTCCAACTATATATCATTATCAAATAAATATGCCATAATTTTTTAATTTTAATTACTTTCTTACAGTCGTTGATATGTGTCCGTCAAGTTCTGCAACAGAAGAAACAAGTTCTGGGAGTTACAGAGTAGACAGTGTTGTATTACGTATAATGATGCAACAAAACAACTGCATATGTCGGGTAACGTTGGACAATAAAAACAAACAACCGGTAGTTTTAGGTTTGAGGAAATATGATGGTCTTACATCATCAGCACCAGAGAAAGCTGATTGTGGACTTGCAGTTGACATATATCATATACCTGATATGTCTACAGGAAATGTAATAGCTCCTATTGAATGTCTTGTGAACGGTACACTTCGTCATACACCACTGTTTCAAAACGGTTATCTGCAATTTAAATCTAGGATAGTTAATGGAAACTTTATCAGAGGCTTTTGTATACGGATAAAACGAGGTAAGGCATAATTACAAATTGTGAATTTGACAAAGAAATCATAAACCAATAATGTTCGTTCTCCAGCCACTAACTATTAATAATACATCGCATAGCTTGAAAAAATATCGAATAATCTATTCGAGTTTACCTCATAAAGGGCATAGTCCTTATTATATAAGTACGCTGAAGAAACAAATCATACACCATCAGAAATCCCCAATCCCAACCGCGATAAGATGTCTATCCGCACAAAAGATGGTCTATTATATGAAATGTTTGGTAAAGTACATGTTTATTTTCCAACTAACGCATTTAAACAATCGAATCAGAATGATGAGATTGCCTAAATAAATGCATAAGTATATATATATTTGCAACGAAATAAAAAATGATTGGCATTTATGTTGAACAATGGTATAATCCCCGTCCATTTGCATTTGGATTCAACAAAGTTTTAATGCCTGGTTAATTGAACTTTCCAGATAATAGTTTTCTACAAGGACATTTTAAAGCTAAACAATCTACCAAAAACACCAAAGGAAATATTGCAATGTATATAAATAAACGTTAGAGAAAAGCGAAAGGGCATTCAAGAATGGACAATCCAGATATATATATATATATAACTGACTTAAACAAATCTTTGACGTTCTCTGATACCAACAATATAAACGAACATCTGCAAGATATTTACAAAATTCAAAGCTTAGAGTTGCGAGAGAAACAACGTAAGAAATTATTTAGGGATGGTATCAACCCGAACAAAAATACACCATCAGATTCATCTGTCACTTCTGGGGAAACGACAAGGCGGAAACGACGATTTTCAAGGCACAACGAAATTAATAGAGACCAAAATGACACAGTCGTAAATTTGTCATCAAAAGATCTAAAACCTGATGAAATTCGCATACTCTCTAAGGGACTTAATTTCTATCCCATCCCTAACAAAATCAATGAGGACCAACTATCAGCAGATCTCGACAAATTTGCTACATCTCTTCGAATTAAAGAGTATTACTTGGCCAAAGAGAGAGACTTTCCTGTAGATGGGTCGTCCGATTCGGAAGATGATAATGAGATCCCTCTTCCTAGGTATAAGAAAAAAAAGTTCATGGAATCCAACACCCAGTAAAAATACAACTTTAGAATCCTTTATTGATTTAGTAACAAATGATGTCCACACAGCAGCTAGCACGAACATACCAATCCATAACAACATCACTCCAGCAGAAAAGGGTGCGATCCAAGAATTAAAGGAAAGGGATGACATTGTCATAAAGCAAACAGACAAGGGTAGCGCAGTTGTTGTTATCGACAACGTAGATTATTTAGAGGAGGCAAATAGACAACTGACGGATGACAGATTTTACAAAAAACTGGACTCTGACCCCACGGAAGACTTCAGCACTAAAATGACACAGGAGCTAACAATTATGAAAGAAAATAGTCATATCGAAAAGAACACTTTCCATTATTTGAAACCAGACAAACCCAAAGCTGGACGCTTCTATCTATTACCTAAAATTCATAAAGTCAACAACCCCGGGAGACCCATTGTTTCAGCAAATGGGCACCCCACAGAAAAAACTCCGAATTCGTCGATTTCCACCTTCGACTTCATGTAGAAGTGCTACCCTCACATTTGAAAGATACCACTGATTATCTTCAAAACTTCCTTCGGGGTCCATTCTTGTTTCGATGGACGTTACGTCACTATGTACTAGCATCCCACATAATGACGGTATCGAAGCATGTCGAGAGGCCTGGGACCAAAGAGCCGCTAAAGAACCACAAACGGAATGTCTTGTCCAGTTGCTCACATTGGTACTGAAGCATAACATCTTTATATTTAATGGAGAGCATTTTTTTTTAACAAATCAACGGAACAGTTATGGGAACAAAGATGGCACCTTCATACGCCAATATCTTCATGGGGAAACTTGAAAAACTAATCATAAAATCTGCACCCTACAAGCCAATTTCCTGATTTCGCTTCATAGACGATGTTGACATGAAGTGGACCGGATCGGAAGAAAACCTTAATCGTTTCTTTGACCATGCCAACTATGTTCACCCCACTATAAGATTCACCCATGAAACATCCAGAAATAACATCTCCTTTCTGGATAATTACACTACTTCTGAAAATGGTATTATGTCAACTGACATATACAACAAACCAACAGATACACATCAGTACCTGTCCCCACAGAGTTGTCATCCCTAAGCATTGCACAACATGTATTCCGTACAGCCAAGCTCTCCGAATCAAACGCATCTACTCCAATGAACAAACTACAAAAATAAACGGCTTGGTGAACTGAAATATCATCTGAAAAAGAGGGGTTACAACAATGCGAGCATTAACCATTGTTTTGACAAAGCAAGTGGTATTGACAGAAAAGAGCTCATCCAATATAAAGAATAAGGGTAATAACAAAATTACCGAATTCCGAACAATCTTACAAAGGGAAAGTCAAAACTCATAATTATATAAACAGACAAAATCAGTCAACAACCGGAAAACTGTGAAAACCGTAATGACCCTGACTTGGTACAGGCATTTCTAAAGAAATGGTGGGTTGAATCAGAAAAGAAGACGAACAACAGAGTGCCTTTTGTCATCATATACCATCCTGCGCTCAGTAATTTATCCAACATCGCTCGTAAGCACTGGACAACCATACAAAAACACCCATAATTGTGCAAAATCTTCAAATAACCACCCGTCTTGGCTTTCAGGAAACCCAAAAGTTTGAAAGATATCTTGATGAGAGCTGACATCTCCCCTCGATCTGCTTACAATGGTCAGTGCCAAAAATGTGATTCGAGCCGATGTATGACGTGCACAAATATCCAATGCACACAAACATTCAGCAGCACACATACAGGAGAATAATTCATCATATACTGCAATGCCAACTGCAAGACGGAACATATTATCTACCTCCTGGAATGTGCAATTTGTGGCCTTCAATACATCGTAGAAACTAAACAACAACTTAGTAAACGCTTGAATGGCCACAGAAGCGATGGGAATTGCAAATCTGACCTTCCACTCAGCAGACATCTCAGATCGACGGGCCACCATGATTCCTGCGGGAAACTGAAGGTCACCATAATTGCCCATAACCCCAAAATGGATGATAAAAGCATACAGGAAAGGGAAAGCCTCTGGATTAGAAAACTTAAGACCTTATGACGGAATGGAATCAATGATAAAAAGTCATATCCTCTCTTGACTCCCTTTTGTGTTGGTCTCCTCCAGTCGTATTAGTACATACAGTTAGCTCAATTGATCCAAAGTCTATATCCAATACTGTGGTGGGCCGTTTTTTTCAATGAATTTTGGTATCATACCGTTTTCAAATTTATTCTTGACAGTGCTATTTGATACATTAACCAATAATATCTCATTTCTAATTAAATATTTATTTAAATGTTTAGCCCTATTGTGTATTTATATTATTGTTATTGTACTTTTATTTATTCACATGTGGGATTTTAATTCTTTTTTGTATGTATTTTTATATGAGTAACTTGTGGTTCTTTTGTCCCGCACATTGGCAGTCTAAAACGTTTTTTGAAATTGTAAAATTGCCATATTGGTTCGACATTTTATACCATTAGACATTGATAAAGTCACTTGGTGGGACGAACATTGTTTCATTCAGCAAAGAGTTTAATTCTTTATCACTTTGTCTTGTGTACTTGGTGTTGTTTTACAAACCATTTTAGACGTTTATAATATATTTTACTAATACCGTAACGATCCAACACCCCGTAAGATTGATCGTTGACTGGTTTTTGTATATATATATATATTCCATCATTCATAATATAGGAATGATAAAATATTTTGCTACAGATGCATCTTAGCACAAACAATTGTCTTAATTACTGGACAGTTTAAGCGTGTGTACGTGGTGTTTATTGACGAGAGAAACATTTGACATACACCGTTATTTATGCATGATATCAGCTACATATATGTATTTGACTTATTATAATGACCTAGCTGATAGGTGTCTCTTCATTATTATAGCTATGAGGTGTAAAACATTACTATCAATATTATTTCAGCTTCAATGTTAGATGAAACTCATGGATTTGTCAAAAGTCACCAACAAACTTATCACATACACCTTGCCACGGGCGCGAATGGAACTCAGTTTCAGTGATTTTAGTTGATGACATCATAGATATTGTCAATCAAAATTCCATATGATTACGGTCATGGCATCGCTTGAAATAACTCTGGAATATATCTAAATATATAAATTTACATAATGAGCAGTCTAAAAAGCAATAGAAACAGAATGTTGCTCTTTGTAAACTTGAAAATATAAAACATAAAAACAGTACTTTCACTTATTTTTAACGCATGACAATATTTCAGATATCAACAGTGACAATTCACAAGTTTTACGAATTGATTGTGATGCTCCGATGACAACAGAACAGACAACAAAAAAGATAACATCATCTGATACACCGCAAAGTTCCCCACAAACGCCTGTTTCGGATAAATCAACCACAAGCAGCTCAAACATAGATATTACAACTACTGTTACAACGGAGAAATCAACCACAAGCAGCTCAAACATAGATACTACAACTACTGTTACAACGGAGAAATCAACCACAAACAGCTCCAACATAGATACTACAACTACTGTTACAACGGAGAAATCAACCACAAGCAGCTCAAACATAGATACTACAACTACTGTTACAACGACAAATGTTAAACATCAATCGATAACTACTACTACAGACACGACAACAGGTAAAAGTCTAGTTACAAGTGAACTAAGTCATGACATGTTACAGCTAAAGATACACATACATGAAATATTGAATAATAATTCTAGATTAGAATTTCCAAAACTTAATAAGTGAATTGTAAATTTAAAAGCAACAAACCTTCTTAAGAACTACATGTATATTGTGCAAACTGTGGCCAGATATCTTAATCAAGGTCAGCTTCATTTGTTTGCAGGAGGTCTCATGTCTTATTTACGTTATTTGTGTTTGTTTGCGTATAGCGGTATCCAAAACATATTGTTTTATTTGCTGTGCTCGTGTTCGTCTTGTGTCTTGTTTGCCCAATGTTGCCAGTTTCTGTGGATTGTCTATTCTTGATTGTCCCTTCTGTTTTCTCTAACGTTTATTTTCTACTCTTTGACATGGTTGATGTACCTTGGTAATTAATCTTAGAAATACATATTTTGGTTGTTTTATTCTTTTGCTTGGTATTGTATTGATCTTTGATGGCCTTTTTCTACTTGTGCCCATATTTTTTATAATATATTTATGGACTGCATCAATGAGACAATTAACCATGAAATAGTCTCCTCTATATGCAATTTGTGGTATGCTAAAAGGCAATGCAATACTTATTTTTGCAAGTGACAAGATGAAACAATTTAAGGCCTATCAGTGGCCGATTGGACACTAAATTTCGGTTTGGGCAGTGATCATTGAACACATATATTGAGGTATGGACAGTTGACATAAGGGTAATAACAAAATTACCGAACACCGAGCAATCTTCCAAAAGAGAAAGGCAAAACTCATAAGTCAACAAACAGACAAAATCATTTATCAACCGGAAAACTGGGAAAACCGCAATGGCCCTGACTTGGTACAGGCATTTCCAAAGAAATGGTGGGTTGAATCAGATTTTACAGACGACATATGACACACATTCTGAGGGGTGGGCCATAACAATTGGACTATAATTGTAAGGAAGGATATGGATGTAAATGCACCCGAAAGCCTATTCAACTTTTCACTTCGACACAACTTACTGATGATATTTAAAGAACGGATAAGGGTTATTTGACACTAATTTCGAAATGCGACTCCGTCCCATTGCGGACTCATGTGTACACAGGTGACCTTGGCTGATTATGGCTATCATGTTTAGGCGTTTTTGCTTTATTGTTCCCAAACATGTTTAATTTATTTGGCTTTCTAATGTTGTCCTGTTGAGCGTGCTTGATGAAGGCTATTCCAGAAACGCGTCATGCACACCTAATTATATATCTAGCTTTTTATAATTAATTATTCTTACAGAGCTTGAACAAAGAACATATATTGCAATTGGTGCTGGTTCTGGTGTAGCTTTAATACTGCTGGTAGTCTTAGTTGTAATATGTCTAAGGTTTGTAAAAAATATCATGTTCTTTTGATGTTTAATGCTTTATCTGCATGACAATATTCCCAACAATAACAAAATACGTCCAGTAAAGATATTATCTATGCATTACAGTAGATATCTCGCGTATCCTTTTCGCAAGCCAGATAAAATGTATTACAATCAATAAGACAAACGACCAAGTTGATCTAAGAATATTTACAAGAATGTTGAACAGTTAAAAAATAATGGACAGATACAAAATGCCACAAATGTGGTTTGTTGTAATATTGGCATACATTCTACAAGAATAAAGAGGTTGGTTAGTAATTAATACCAAAAACTTCTAGCTAGAAAACTCAAAAGAATGGATCACATTCACCCTAGTATATATATGCGGATATGAATCTCATAATGTGAAAAATCAGTCTTGTCTTAAGTTATCACAATACTATATATATTGCATAATATCGACATTTGAGGACAATTGTCAATATTTGTTACATTATTCAAGTAATAAGAATTTTAGATTGAAAGACGTTTTAAAACTTTAGTGATAATATAAATATATTGGATTCGTACTACAACAAACACTGCAATCAATATATATATGTTCGAATAAGGTCAAAATAGAGCTATAGAAAAAAGACACAGTTTGTCCGCTATGGGGCATAGCTCCTCCAAAGTTGACGCTCACTAGATACAATGATTTTGCTATAAACATAGTTTAAGCTGTTTAGAATTATTGCTCTAAGATAGGCTTAGTGTTAATATTATTTTCAGTATTACTTTAAGTTCTATTTGTGTTTTTTAATAACAATAACGTTTCAGATGTCCTAGGGTGTCCGTGGTTTCATAAAACACTTATGGACTGGTTATTTGGACAATAGTCGGTATATTTCTTCTCGACATCAACTATTCCCCTATTATACCTGGATATGGTGTATACTAAAGAGATTGTAGAATTTCTTATTGTATGTTGTATCACAGTATTTGTAAGATTTTAACTTAAAACATCATTTTTTCCTTTTTTCATTAGAAGGAAATCAACACAAAAAGCAGGAACCAATGGATATGTAGATACCTCACATCAGCAAGAAGAAAATGACGATAAGTTGCCAGATAATGTACTATACGTGCCAGCGGGGGAATTTGACATTACTGGTGGTAAATGTAGTACCGCTGATGTGGATACAATAAGATCTTCCAATAAACGATTAAGCATGGAAGGCAATTACAGTACCGTTGATGAGGATATGCCGAAATCTTCCAACAAAAGATTAAGCATGGAAGGAGATTATAGTACCGTTGATGAGGATACACGAATATCCCTCAACGAAAGATTAAGTGTGGAAGGCAATTACAGTACCGTTGATGAGGATATGCCAAAAACCTCCAAGAATAGAATAAACATGGATGGAGATTACAGTACAGTTGAACTCGATGAACATTTTGATGCAAACTGTTGTTATCCTGAGAATTCAGAACTAGGGCAAACAAAAGGTAAACAAAAACCAACTATCAGACCAAAACCTAAATCGTCCTGTAAAAACAGTAAGGCCAATCGCTCCCTTGATCAAAACATAGAGCACGCTACTCCTCCAAATGGCAGTGATAACGTCTATGCAATTGTTGATAAAAGTAGTAACAATGTTCCTACAGCTAATGTAGGTAAAGGGGAGGGAACATGTCACTCTGATCAAACCTACGCTGTTGTGGACAAAGCACGGAAACGTAAATCTAGTTCGGATGAAACAAAAAAAAGAAGTTCGAAATAAATTCTGGCAACAGGGTTTAGGCTATGTGATATTTTTTTCAGGAATGATATAACATATCTTAGTTAGATCTGAGTATCTATGCTTTGGTTTCCTAAAGTTCATAACATTAACTTCGCATGTAAGATTAGTCTGTTCCTTTCTATATAAGTGACATTCCCAAACATAATTAAGAAAAGTGGTATTTGTTTTTCAAAATAACAGAGTGGAGTGAAAAAAAACCGATGCTAAAATGTTAATATTGGTGCAATCACTGCTTAAGCTTCTTTTGATAATATTAAATATTCTTACACATACTGCATAAATTATATAGCATATACTGTAAATAATAGGAAGATGAAACTGACCGTCAATTTATGTTAGACGTGGCTCTAAATGAACTAGAAATACTGAACAATTATATAGTTTAGCGTGCACAATGCATTACTGGAATAACCATGATCGGGTACCTTCAAAGACAAAAGAATGGAATGCGAAATAATTTAAGTCTTCTAGATTCAAGAAATACATAGGATATTGAAATACAAGCATATACATGATTAATCTTTTAGCTATGAAATAATGTAATTTGTATATGTAGACCTACTTGTGGGTAATAATTTTTTATATTTATGGAGAGAGAGAGAGAGAGAGAGAGAGAGAGAGAGAGAGAGAGAGAGAGAGATTTTTGAAACAAATAATGTTACAGATGAATTTGGCCTTACCTAGAAGACCATATTTCATTCAGAAAAAAAATAATATTGTCATTTCTTAAGTTTGAAATCTTTGTATGCTAAATGGGGTTCATGTTGTTCACTTTACCCTATTATGTTCTTAATTCTGTCCTTTAATGTCTGCTGCGCTATCCATACGCAATCATGTTCGGTTCCTCTTTATCCGCAATTGTTCATTGGACAGCTCGTGTCTTTAGTTGTATTTGCTTACGCATATTAGTGTAAACACGACTTGACTGTATAAGTAGCAATGCGAGTGTCTTACAAGATGCAGAAACCACTTACCCTTCGTTATCACTTGGGTTCAATCTGGTTTTTATTTGGATTGTCCATTCTTGATTGCATCTTCGTGTTTCCCTAACTGTTATATTAAGACCTAACCAGACCAGTTTTGGAAAATGAACCACCCATATGTTCTGTCTACTTTTGGGCTTAGATGAAGGTCACAAATAATTTGTCAAAGACGTTGATATTTAATTAAGTGCACACGAAACGTTTCTGAAATAACCTTAATCAATTACGCTGCAAATAAAAAGAAATGGAAAGCGAAATAATCTATAAATAAAGTCACCGAAAGCAAAAAAAGATGTAATTACCTATACATTGTTTTGGTTTTTTTTGGTATTTCAAAATATGTAATTAGCAAGAGGTTTACAATCAATTGATATCTTATTTATTTGGCCTAAGTCCTATACGTGTGATCTGTTCAGTTACCGGTTTTTTCAGTAAGGTAGATAAATCTACTCACTACCTTATTCCTATTGGTTTTATTCTTACTATTGTTCTTTAAAAGCCAGTGTTTTATACACTGTGATCATTATTTTGATTTAATTTGATGCGTGTAAAGTAGAACACGTTTGTTAAAAAAATACCCACCCACCCGCGGTACCTACAAATTTTAGTAAATTTATTAAAACCACAAGCAATATATAGTATATGTATATATTATTAAATTGATGGACAATGATAGTATAATAGTGACCAGCAATTAACATTGAATTTCATGGACAGTGATAATTAATGTGATAATGGTGGACAGTTAATAGCCAAAAATGATATTTATTTTTGTATTTTTATTTATTGTGATATAATAATATATATATATATATATAAATGACAATACACATATTCTCTTTTGCTTGTTTTCTTGTAGCCATAATTGCTAATTAGTTACAATAATAATATCTTTATGTAGGAGCTGTATATTTTAATAATAACTATAACTAAAAAACAAAGTGTGACTAAAATGAATCAGAGTTTACAACAATACAGAACAGACATTTTAAAACACTAACAACGTTAAATAATATATAATGCGTATTGGGCAATCTAGATGATAATTTGAAAATAATAAAGCTAATATATACAAAGTATGATGGTTAGTAAAATAATATACTTACATATCGAGAATAATATTATGTGTCCATCTGAAAACTATTATCTATGTGATGGTATGATGCCATTAATTATATGTTTATTATATTTTTCTATGATCTAATTAAGCTCTTCTTTTAGTGGAAATATTTTAGTTTGTTTTGTTTTAGTTTTATATAATTTACATCTAATTAGAGCATGATTCGTACATGAAGTGTTGTCATTATTTCTCAAAACGACCTATTTACACTGCGAGAACAAATATATCATGCATTCCTTATTTCAAATAAAGAATAATAGAGGTGTGGTTCCTGTTATTTTACCGGCAATAATGATACCCATTGACACTAAATTATATAGCCTGTCTGAAAACACGTATAGAACAAAGCTGTTATTGGGGGTTGTGATCAACATAGCATATTGTGTCTGCCTCATAGTATTTATTGTACAATAGAAGTATATAAATATTTGGTATGCCTTATTTCACAAATATATAGAGAAATGTTAAATATTAAAGTGCAAACTAGCGGCCGTAAAATCTTTAGTTTTCTGTGTAGTGCTTCCTAGATCACTGTTTGTCATTGTAGTGTCCGTCCTGCCATTTACGGGTTTTGACTACCCCTTTGGTGTCTTCAAATTGTTCTTTAGGAGAGATAGACAACACAACGACCAAATGAAAAAGGGACAAGAAGACGAAAATGGTTGACAAAACAATAAACAGAAAACAAAGACTTGAACAATAAATCTTTTGTATTCCTATTTGTATTAACGATAACAACATTCTGATCAATGTAAATCGATTTGTAAGTAACTGCTACTGTACAGAACGCAATAATGCACTATGCGTGCCAGGAGAAGGATGACATGAAAGACAACAAAATATCACACCGTCGGAACAGTTCCAAAATCCATTAAAAAAATCGCACAAAGACAATCGATACAGCAAGTACACATATATATGACTGCTCGATTTTCTAGCTTGAAACAGGGATTCTAATAACATGTGGAGGCGTCAAACTAGTGTTGTAGGCCCAAGCTTCCCCTCGTAGTGAAATGATGCTGTCATGCAAGTGTTCTCACATATTGGTTAAATGTAAATCCTCACAAATAACCAGGCGAAGAAAGTTGTTATATAGAGCGTTTTAATCTTGAAAATTAGACATACTAGATTAAATCGTCGTGACACATAATTTGCCATATGCATGGTTGTAGCCATGTTAAAGCAATCCGAACGCTTCATTGATCATTAAAATATTAAATGGGATGCAAATCTATCGTAAGACATATTAAAGTGGATGCACTCAGGATTCAATTTTCTATTAAAGAAAATATTGTATGCATAATTTACAGTGTGATTTTAGATCGTTTTCCTTGTTAATTCTTTCCCTTGTCATACAAAAGTGACTTATTGTAATGTGAACTAGACTTCCTTGTTAATGTATTCATTAAAAACAATGAAGATAATATCTATACTTATACAACAAGTTAAAGAAATATACTACCGAAGGAGCAATTAGAAATGGACAATTCAGAGACACTGACAACATTAGGTACACAAGATACAGGACGAACAATGATCGACATTACATTACACAGAAAACACCCCTACAATCCAGATGATAATTCAGGTGATACGAAAGAGAAAACAGTCCCTGCTCAACTAGCGGTACCCGTCGTGTCTCTATCAAACAACACGAATATCATTTGCTAAGAGAATCGTAATAACTGCAAAAGGAAATAATCAGAAAAAAAAACAGATAAAGCAAAACCTAGGAATACAATAAACGGGAATAAAGACGAACAAACCGAACATTGTAGCGGACATGACACCATGGGACTGAAAACATGAAATTTGTCATTGGACAAACTGGTGAATATCGGACCCATCACACAACCTAGCGTTGGGGACAACTTACGTTTGTTTTTGGTTTGGTTTATCGCCATTTTCAACAATATTTGTTTTTTTTTACTGCGGTCAGTTTTATTGGTGTAGGAAGTCGGAGTACTCGGAGAAAACAACCGACATACCGCAAGTCACTGACAAACTTGTAAAGCATGTGCAACTTCAACGGACATACACGTAGCTGTAATTGAAGTATTTACAAAATAATGCACTTTCCTTCTTACTTCTTGTAAATAATAAAAATGTTTATATATTAATCATTTAAGTCCAGCACTGATATCTACGTTAACAAATTAGTTACTTAATAATAAAGAATGCATACCACGATGTCGTTATAGGTGTAATACCACTAATTAACTTCTTTTACATTTTCTACTAAATTTGTGTTTTTTCGAGCCTACCTGGCTATTTTATCTTAAGTTTAACCTTTCCAAGACCATATATTTTCTAAAACGTACATGATTCCTCTACGTTTTGTCAAAATTTCAGGTCAGTGAAATGCCAGGCTACGCAAAACACCTACTCTAAAAAATAGCTCGGTCATCCCCCAGTATTTATAGGTCATGTATCATATCCTCCATAGAGGTATTGAAGTACAACCAAATCCATCCAATTTAGGTTCAAAATAATCCCTATATATTTTACCTCAATTATCAATTTTAATTATTCGATTCCATTCAGTAGTTTTCACAATACTACACAGTGAAAGGAAACTTTTTCTTTAAAAGGGACTACTTTCGTCTATGTTCTAAGCTCTGATTGGTGAATTAGTGGTTTGACAACTTATATGTCGTTTCGTCATCCTTAATAGTAGGAAAAGGACAAAATCATCTCACACCCTTATATTAAAATATTAAAAGCTGTTATTGTGAATACAACACAGAAACGTAGTACCAGTTAATTCTACCAAGTCAGGCTCCCTCCCTTCAGGGTATAATTACCACTTGTAACATGCATGCATTATTTTCCTTTGATCTTTTTCATGGTTTATATACCAGAATGTAAGCAACAGCTAAGAACTATGAAATAATACACGCAGATACGAGATATTGCACACTTTATATCTGGGCTGTAGTTTGATTACTTTCAGAGAGCCGTGCAATAAGAAACGACTTAGATGTGATATTGCATGGACTCATGTTACATATCATTTATACCACGAGTTTCCGACTTAAACGGTAGTTTATATATATTACTTCTACAGGTAATAGGTATACTATTGTATGGGTATTTTTATGCATTAGTGAATAACAGTTAGCAAATATTTAACGTACATTTTGTATCATCGTGGAATCATTCAACTGTTTAGAGATATTTAATTTGTATATGCTTGTCAACTTATAGTGTGCATTGCTTGTTGGTTCTGATCAACTTCCGGGTTGACACGCGAGACAACATAAAACGTAGAAAATGATATTTCTGATATTAGCGACTCTTCAACTGTATAAAGGTAAGACGATTTGTTACATAATTACAACTGTCCCAATTATTCGTAAAACATTATTTTCTATTCTATAGAGGATAAAGCGGGTATACTTTTCCATTCAATGGTATCAATGTAAATATGACATTTCTTAAGCAAGAACTTTCACGGTAAAGGTCGACAAAATCGAAAACCGTTAATAATATTACTCACTCTTTTGTTAAGCTTCAAAAACTAAAACATTAAAGTACAAATGTAAATACTTAATTTGCTGTGAACGAACTACGTGATGTACCCACTCAAAGGCAAACAATAAACAAGTCACGTGACTTATGTCGTTGGTAGCAGGAAAGTCAAACGTCAGCCACCGAAACTGATGGTGACATTGGTCGTAATTTGAAAAATGCAGAGTAATATGGTTACAGGGATCATCCTTACACATCCTACACCTGAATATACACTGACCACATACTAATCTGAAATGATTAGGAAGTAGAATAACATATGTATGCTCATTATTGAAGACCCTACGGTGATTGTAACGGTAAGAACAGATAATGTAACAAACAGCAGTAAAGGTCGTGGTACTCATAGTTTCATTCTTAATAGATAAATGATTTAATTACTGAACAATACATTGGATAGAGCCTTCAGCTAAAAGTGTCCGTATCGTAGATATATGTTTTTGTCATGTAATATGTCCATGTTTAATTCCTACATTTTCCATTTTCCAACATGTTATCATCTTGTCTGTCATGAAGACTAGTTAATTGATGGTTATCACCAAATAATATTAATGCAAACGTAGATATCACATTCCTGTGCACACGAAGCGTTTCATGAATAACCTTCATCATATGCGATTGGAACGGGAAATAATATATAAGAATCTAGAATAATGGCCTATAATAAACAGAACCTACTTGGCTATTAGTCACTTATTTACAGTCTTTTACTGCTCTTTAAAGGGATATTATACACGTTCTTTGCTCATTATTTTGCTTTGCCGTCTAACACAACGGGCTGGAATCCCATTAATCGGTATCATGCAACCACATTTCTATGTTTGTCCCTCACACCAGTGCTTATATTTCGTCTGGTAACTGTCCTACTTTTTTCTGTATTGAGCAGGTTGAGGTTTGACAACGGAATAGTTCGTGTTGTTGTTAACTATTTTGTCATTCATTACTGTTTAGCTGTATATTCTCAGTATTACTTTATTTTGTGTTTTTATTTATAGGTATAGCAACAGTGTTTCCAGACCCCTGCCCGAATAATATCAACAGTGACATAGGTAATACATATTTAACCAACCCATTCTTTCTTTTTAGTGTTTATGTCATTTTGAATACTGAAAACGGAGCATGCAATATGCATGAATACCAGATAATACAAATTGAAAAGTGAAATATGTTGTAAAAGACTATAGAAATGATGAATATGAAGCGGGTTGGCTTTCTAGTAGTTGCTATTAAATTGTTACATGTCAAGACAATGTACATTCTAATTTGAATTAAATATTTGTGAGATAGTTTATATGTTTCTTTATCCGGAGATCTATCATGCACTTACATTTAACAACAAATTGTATTCGGTCACCTGGGGTTAAGAGGGAATCTTAAATGGAACTTTTTAATTAATGATTTTTAATTCCTGATTCTACATTCTTAATTCTTAACCCATACGTACAATATACTTACTAAGGAAACTTTTCATTTACTAAGTTTCTACACAGGAGTCAGTATTTGATCTACAGGGACACCAAAGTCACAAACTAATATATATTAAGAAAAAGATTAGACCTAGTAGTAGTAATATTATACATTTTTATAGTCAATCTAACTTATTTTGTACAATACCTCAACGCTATCATATAGCGACATTAGAAAGAGTGAAGGCCCGGGTTAGGTAGTTGGATTACCTAACAACTGATACAAGTCTATCACCAATATGACGTGGGTTCGCGCACAGCTTTGTATATTACAAAAAAAGGTACGCTCGACTCGCAGTAGCAAGTGATAAAGTTTATCAGTTGCTTGCCCATGGTCGGTGTTTCTCTCCGGGTACTTCGGCTTCTGCCACCACTATAACTGGTCGCCATGACATAGCTGAAATATTGCTGAAAGTGGCGTTAAAACACCAAAAATAAAAATAAATCAATTAGAAAGAGTGCTTCATATGTTCAGTGGATCATCAAAAGTTTAAATTTGAATGTGAAATAAAGTTATCTATCGAATGCTTCTATTGATAGTTGCTGTTTTCAATTTATAATTAATAAACAAATTAAATGTTAACGATGACACACTATAGTCAAAACATATTAGTAAATGTTAACAATAAAGTATTTGTACTGATTCCAACTATATATCATTATAAAATAAATATGGATAACATGCCATAATTATTGCAATAGTTATATCATTAACTGTTTTAATTACTTTCTTACAGTGGCTGATATGTGTAAGGCAAGTTCTGCAACAGAAGAAACAAATTCTGGAGGTTACAAAATAGACAGTGTTGTATTACGTATAGTGATCCAACAAAACAACTGCATATGTCGTGTAACGTTGGACAATCAAGCAGAAATACCGATAGCTGTAGGTTTGAGGAAATATGATGGTCTTACATCATCAGCACCAGAGAAAGATGATTGTGGACTTGCAGTTGACATAAATCATATACCTGATATGTCTATATGAATTGTAAAGGCTCCTATTGAATGTCTTGTGAACGGTACACGTCGTCATACACGACTGTTTCAAAATGGTTATCTGCAATTTAGATCTAGGATAATTAATGGAGACTTCATCAGAGGCTTCTGTATACGGATAGTACGAGGTAAGGCATCATTACAAATTGTGAATTTGAAAACAAATCTTAAGCCAATAATATTCGTTCTCCAGCAAACTAACTATTAATAATACCTAGCATAGCTTGACAAAATATCGAATAATATATTCGAGTTTACCTCATAAAGGGCATAGTCGTTATTATATAAGTACGCTGAAGAAACAAATCATACACCATCAGAAATCCCCAATCCCAACCGCGACAAGAGATGGTCTATTATATGAAATGTTTGGTAAAGTACATGTTTATTTTCTAACTAACGCATTTAAACAATCGAATCAGAATGATGAGATTGCCTAAATAAATGCATAAGTATATATCTATATATATTAGCAACAAAATAAAAAATGATTGGCATTTATGTTGTACCATGGTATAATTCCCGTCCATTTGCATTTGGATTCAGCAAAGTGTTTATGCCTGGTTAATTGAACTTTGTACGCTATCAGTTCCAGATAATAGACCATGGTTTTCTACAAGCACATTTTAAAGCTAAACAATCTCCTAAAAACATCAAAGGAAATATTGGAATGTATATACATAAACGTTAGAGAAAAGCGAAAGGGCATTCAAAACTGGACAATCCAGATATATATAACTGACCAAAGCAAATCTTTGACGTTCTCTGATACCAACAATACGGGTATGTTAAGGTTGTTTCACGTCGGTTTGTTTCATACGAGTTGCTCTTCTTTGTAATAGGTTACGTCATGACGTTGCATTTATGGAAACGTACTCTTCATGGGTGAAATGCCCGAATGGAAAATGTGTTTCTGCAGATCTATAAATGCACTTATTCCTTGTTCGTTTTGTGACAGTAAGATTAACATATATATTTATTGACGAATCATATTGTGAATATATCATTATGTTGAATATGTCGATTGTAATATATGATTTTTGTGCTTGCCAGTCTTGCTAAGCACACCCCTTCAATGCCCATATTTGGAAATCGCCATCGCGAAAAAGCTTGTCTGTTGACAAATACGAGAATGATACACACGCATATGCTTACCATCAATATGATACTTATGTAGCAGAATTTCACAAAAAAAGGAAAATGTATACATCGTCAGTTGCAGACAAATGATGCTGAGAGGTAAACCTTAGTTTAAATTAATAATGACAATCTCCTGAAGCACATGTACAGCAAACAGCTGATACTGAAAAACAGGGGGTCGTACCTACCGAACTTGAAGAAAGCACATGTAGAATCAAAATAAGATACTTAAGCCTATAATTCTCTCATGTTAATACCAACATTTTCGTGATCTTTCTTGTAAAGATCGAGATATTTTATTTGCATGCAGTATCTATTTTTGCCACAGGCACAGGTGAATCAGACACCCCCCCCTTTTTTTTGCAAGTTGTGGAACACAATTCATAGAGAAATAATCAATATAATGACTATAATGATGAAAATCATTAAAAAACCTTTGAATCTTTATACAAAATATATCTTGATGGGTTGGGGTCCTGTTTATTTTTAGAATTTACATTTGTTTTCTTTACAAGTGACATACAATCTCCATATAACACCTTGGCTTGGAAATGCAAATTGTCCATTCTGAGTACTTGTGTAGTACCAATTCTCAACACATGCCAATAATTGACAACCAAAAAGTATGAATGTATTATCAGAGAATAACATCCATTTTCAGAGGTTTTTTCCCTAAAAAAATCTGTTGTCAAGGGACTGGGGAGCATGACTTCAATTCCATAAACATTTAAGCTTCTTAAATTTATTTTTGGACAAAATTAATTTGCACATAACATATTTGATCAAATAAACAACGGTCGAAAACTGATCTGACCCCAGTTAGTTATTCTCTAAATCCAGTTTGTGTTTTTACTAACTAACAAAATGCATGGTCCATATACAGTTAATACATAAAACCATAAAACCAAAACCTGAAATGAAACTATTATGTACATTGTAATTTAAATCCATTTTTTAATTAAAAGTAGGTGATCTGATTGTGCTACAATATCACATTTTGATCAAAGAAATTGTTATTGAGACATTAAGACAGATGCTTAATTCCTATTAATATATTGTATTTTAATTTAGTTATGCCAAAACATGTTCAGTAAAATTAAACCTTTAAATAATTAAAAATTGCACTGATCAATTTGTATAAGCATTGATACCGGTTTTAAGTTTTTTTCTTAGAAGACATACCTGGTTATGTATACATTGTACAGTGTACTGTTAATTCTAAAAGAAAATATTATATAACCCAATTGTAGAATGATGAATTTATCCTGCAATTGTGTGATTTTGAGTACTAATAGGCAGGTCAGGTAAACTTAAGTGTTATTTAGTCATTCTATGTTTTGACAATATATGTTGTAGGCATATACAGCATATTACATTAATAATAATTTTAGAATATGGTCAATATTCAGCATTTTCATTGAATTTAGTTCAGTAGCTGAGTATCATATTAACTCTCTCTACACTGAGCTAAATTCATTGTTATGCATTCAATCATCTTGGTGATATACTGAGGGTATGATAAATGAGCATCAAGGTAAGATGCTAAGCATGTTATTCATGTACATATTGATCTATTGATAAAACAGATTGATCTTAATGACCCATCTTCTTCTTATTATAATGTTAAAAAAATGTACTTAACATATTTGAATATTTTTATTATGCTTCAAAAATTTGAAATTAAGAAAGTGTACTGATTTTTAACTCAACTGGCCCAAAAAGACTAAATGATGTATTATCATGACTGTGTCTGTCATCTGTTATCCATATTTTTTTTCTCAGAAATTGTCAACACAAATGGACAAGGTTATAGCAGATATGCTACGGTACTTGGATAGTTCGTAATATATCTGATTGCTACAAAACTATATATAATTGTTTCACATTATTATGTTTCTCTCGGTAGCTTGACAGTCCATATTTAGTATTTCATGAAATATTGCTAATTTCGCAACGTTCCTTGAGGTTACCTGGTTTGCAATGAAATGTTGAGTATATCAGAGATAGGCAGTTTGTCTAAAATATATAATTGATCACTGTAGTTATATTAATTGGTTGTACATATATGTGGGTTGCATTAACTGCATTTGACCTGTAATTTAGTTCTTTATGAAAATATCATTAATCTTTATCTTTCTGTCATGATGACCACTTGAGCTTGTTGACATTGGTACCTGATATTAGAATATTGTGAAGAAAAAATGGCAATCAGGGACCATTTGTTTTTTGCATTTAAAAACATATTACAATTTTTTTCTAATATATGTTTTTCTCTTTTGATGTAGAATTAATGCATATTTTTCATCTCTAATTGCTGGTGTCTAAAGGCTTTCTTACTATTTATAGTTTATTTTGTTGGTTCAAAAGGCCATGGAGATTGATACAGCTGTTATGTTATTTTGTTTATATGTTTGCAGAACGGAAATAAAAATGTTATTGCTACTAATTAATGGGGAAAAACGTGCCGTAAAGCTAAATGTACCGCTGTATTTCATTGCCCCTTTCTTCAGGTTTATTTAACCTAGCATACACACATAACACAAACAAGATTAAATACATAACATTGAACCATATACTTGTATATGTAGATATATAGATATACTAAAAATGTACCAGTAGACTCAGTGCCATATTAACGCATGGGCACGCTGAGCAGTTGCCGGCGACCCCATGAGCATAGGGGCCCTATGCTAATCTTTGCATGCTGTGTGCGGCATGTTTTGCAATGTTTAAACACTGATTTTTTTGGAAGTACCTATACACTAACTATATATATAGTCGTCTCAGTGTACCGCTTTGCCCGGGGTCCAATAATGCTGTTAAGACGGCACTGGGTAGACTTTCCCCAGATTCACAAAACATATACAAAACAATGTAACCCCAGATTCATTTTTACTTAATTAAGATTTAATAAATTTTAAAATACCATCAATTTCATCCGGTGCAAGTTCTAGATATGAAAATTTACAGGAATAAAAATAGATTTGAGGGTTACGAGTGTTATCTGGTTTTTTCCACTTCATCTGTAGGCAATTATAAAAAATAACATTTTATTTTGTAAAAAAGAGATGTGAGGGGAACAAAAGAAGCAAATCTATTATTACACCATGCACACACAGATATTCACTATGTTTGCAAATATATCTATTTTTGCCATTTTTTTTCAAAAGTATTTCAACTCAAGATATAATTGAACAACTTTTTCTTTAACAGAGAGTTGTCGAATATGAACCTAATACTGATATACATACTGCATGCAGAAACATAATTGTGTTATATGTCTCTGATACATGAATAAGTAATACATGGATGATCAATATTTTGTTTTGTGCATGACCCCCAGGTATACTATTGTGTGATACTGATAGTGATAGAAGTTGACATGGATAACTGATAGTGATAGAAGTTGACATGGATAACTGATAGTGAAAGAAGTTGACATGGATAACTGATAGTGATAGAAGTTGACATGGATAATTACACCATTTTGCAATTTATTAATAATCACTTCACAGAAACCTTTTTTTATATATGAAATAACCAATTGATTAATTATCGAATCGATGATCAATTTAGTTTACTTTAATTAAATAAAGCAAAAAATTGTAATCTTTTCATATTTGCCGCCGATATAGTTAACAAATATTGTTACCTCCCTTTATCGGTGGGCCTGATCACTTGAGTGTTTTATTGTTTTCGCGATTGATGAAATATTGAGTACGTACACTTCGACATAAAAGTTCTAGAATATACGTGTCAATAAATTCACAGTTAAAACATATTCACAAAGAGCAGATAATAAAGATATATGATTTTGCTACGAGATCAATGAAAACCTTGACAGAAGACGACGATTTACAATTGTACACCATTGACCAACAGGAATCGTCAATTTTCCGCGTTTTATCTTGTCTTAATCTCCATTGTTGGCTGTATAGTAGCTCTCGTAGCACTTTTCTTAAACAAAAATAAAAAATCTTTCAGAAAATATCCAGTTATTAATTCAACTTTCACTCTAAATACTAGAACTTTTCGAAATTAGTTAAGGCACTGATTGTAGTCACGTGACCATCATTTTATCAACGGAAATCCACGTTGACTTGCACAAAGTTGAAACATTTTCACTTTCGAACATGTATAAATAACTGGTTGCAATATGCATAGAATATTGCGATGCTTTACTCATTAATTTGTATTACATACCTGACCCCCCTTTTTTATGGCATGCAATCTTAGAAACAGCCTTAGCACACCTGCGCGTCTATAAGATATCTATAAAATTCAAAGCCTATAGTTGGGAGAGAAACAACGTAAGCAATTAATTAGGGATGGTATCAACCCGAACAAAAATATACCAGCAGAATCATCTGTCACTTCTGGGGAAACGAAGATTTTCAAGGCACAAAGAAATTAATAGAGACCAAAATGACATAGTCGTCCATTTGTCATCAACAGATCTAAAACCTGATGAAATTTGTATACTCTCTAAGGGACTTAATTTCTGTCCCACCCCTAACAAAATCAATGAGGAGCAACTATCAGCAGATCACGACAAATTTGCTAGATCTCTTCGAATTAAAGAGTATTTCTTGGCCAAAGAGAGAGATTTTCCGGTAGATGGGTCGTCCGATTCGGAAGTTGATAATGGGATCCCCCTTCCTAGGTTTAAAAAAAAAGGTTCATGGAATCCAAAACCCAGCAAAAATACACCTTTAGAATCCTTTATTGAATTAGTAAAAATGGGTGTTCAGACAGCGGCTAGCACGAACATACCAACACATAGGGATAGCAGCAGGAAATGTATGCTATATGAAATAATTCAACTTGGTCTTTCTAGTGGTAGTATGTAAAAGTAGAAATGGTATGCACTTTAAATTATTAAAATCGAATAATATTTGTAGTTTTTACACTAATTTAAACATTGGAAAATATGCAGTTGTTTTGGCGGGAAAATCCATTATTACAGATATCTGAAAATAGGACATCTTTCGTTTCATAGTTCTGATAGAAAAAATATATGTACATCAATCCTTTTTTCCTATTATGCTCTCCTTTCAATATATTTCCAATAAATAACAAAATAAAGTTGGATATTCAATGGGTTTTTTGGAAGGTTGAAATAAAAAAATTACTAAAATTTAGTGCAATTTTCCTTTTCGCTTGCTTTTAAACAACAGATATCGTCAATGTTACACCTTTTTCGCCAAGTTTTTCTTACTTCTGCTATTTAAAACATGTTCTTGTTACTTTAGAAACATGCAAGAAGTAATAAATAGAGAATATACTATAATACGAACTGTTCCGATCACTTAATTGTCTAAAATCACTGATTTTTGGCCTATAAATACGATTTTTATTCATTGAAAATCGTCATTTTCCTCCATTTTTCGTGTATATTTTTTAATTGTATTTCAGTTCAACTAAAAGCATCAACCTTAAAAGCATTTGCATGATTAGAACTAAAAAATGGAACACATAATTCCATGTTCTATTCAATTTTTTTTTTGATTTTTTGTGTTTTAACGCCACTTTCAGCAATATTTCAGCTATATCAAGGCGTCCAGTTTTCGTGGTGGCAGAAACCGGAGTACCTGGAGAGAACCACCGACCATGGGCAAGTAACTGGTAAACTTTATCACTTGCGGCTGCGAGTCTAGTGCACTCTTTTTGTAATCTACAAAGCCAGGCGCGAACCCACGCCGTATTGGTGATAGGCTTGTATGAGTTGTTAGGTAATCCAACTACCTAACTCATTGAGCCACCCGGGCCCTATATTCTATTCAAAACACTGCTACCAATTACCAATTCTATGCTAAGGAAATTGGTTTTCCTCACAAAATTTCCAATTTAAACCTGAAATATCTGTTCGTTTTTACAACAAAAAGAAATGCATATGAGATGCATACTTGTGTACTATTTTTGAACATAATTTGAACAAATATAAATTACAATAACATTTCATTTTTTTTTCAATCTATATTCCTTCAAACTGTACAAATATTCATAAAATTAAATAATTATTCATAATCATTCCTCTGTTGGATTTTGGTTATGGGCAGAACTCTGAAAAGCAGATATATGTTTATCTTGTTTGTGTAGCACAAGCGGCTTCCGTTGCTCCTTTGGAATATTTAAAGTAGCATCTATGCCTGTAAGGACACTGTTTGTATGATTAACCATCTTCAGCAAATTTTGAATCAAAGTCTCACAAGATAATTTTTTCCTTTCTTTGGAGAAGAAATACAACTTATGGTCAATATTTGGAGGAGACATAACTCATTTAAAATAAGTAATTTGTGCTTTAACAACAGATTCCTTTTCATGTTTATTCATACAGCTTTCGAGTAAGGTTGTAATATCTACGCTTGTTAATCCATGACTTAGCATTTTTTCTCCGACCTGTAGTTTTGCCAATAAATTTGATTCTAGAATCATTCTTCTATTCGAGGATTCAATTGGAACTTTAACACCTTCGATTCCTACTAAATGTTTTAGTACAGTTTGTATTGTCTGACCGATATGTTTCACCCCTACTCCAAATGAATGTAGATCTTGAACAACCTGACGGACGGACGGTAGATATTCTCCTTCGGAAAAAGTTTATTTTTTCTTCAATGAGTTCATTAACTTGTGCTATTAGATTGTCTATATTTCTGTCTTTGTCCGACAAATCTCTCTGTAGTTGTAAAATTACTTGCTTTTGATTCTGATTGATTTCCCGATATTCAGAGTTTTGTTTTTTAAAGTATGCCATGCTTTTATTTGCTTTACGTATTTCTGATTCAACTGTCTCCAGTTTTTGTGTGTCTAGTTTTAGTTTCTTTATTTCTGCTTTTTGTTCACTAATAACTTTTTTATGATAGCTCTCCCGTTTCTGATACTTTCTAAATTCGTGATAGTTATACCGCAACAATATTTGATCAATTTTTTCACTTTGGGTTTTATATTTCTTCTGAATTTGACTAAGTTTTGAATTTAAAGTCAGTATAGTGTGTTTTTGTTGACAGCATTCATCAACAAGTTCATCTATTTCACCTTGAAGATCGTAAATTTCGTCAAGAGACAGTTCATACTGATGTCTGAAATCGTCAATAATATTGCATGAAATTTCAAGTTTAGATTCGGCGATATGCAGCTTCTTTCAAAATGACGAAAATCGGAAAATTCAGTAAATGTTGCATTAGTATCAGCTTTTCTTTTATGGGCATTTTTATTGTTTTGATGACATTGCGGGATGGAAAACGGTAATTTAAAAAACCGATCTAGTTCATCATATTCTTTGTTTTTCTGAAAATTGCTCTTTATTTCAATCATTTTTTTTTATTTGTTATTCAGCGCTGCATCTGATGATTTTTCGTCAAAACCAAGGATTTCAATGAAGTAATTGTGGACTTCCTTCAGAGTTTTGTTCTTTATCATTTTCCCAAAAGTAGATAAAAAGTATTTATTTGTAATACCCTTTTCACGGCAGTTGCAGGGATTGCTAACACCATCGATGTTTGGATAAAGTATTGAAATTTTTTCTGAAAGGTCTTTCAGAATGCTAGACTCGCATGAATTTACTTTTTGAAACCGCTTCAAGACGTGTCGTTTCAAGGAATCAACCCTTGGGACACGAACTTCACCATCAACAGCTTTAACACAATCTATTACATTTATTGGTTTTTGGTTCAAAAACTGATTTCTCTCAAATAGTGCTCCTACTAGGAGGTAGCTTAACTCAAGACGAACTCTACACTGGCCAGCAGCTGCGAGACCTGAAGCCGGAAAAAAAAGATATAATCATGAATCTGGAATGGATGATCAATGAGACATTTTTACTGTTCAATCGCGAAAGACTGTATGGCAAACTTTTTTTATTTGTTTATCACTGTCCATTTACTCCATGATTTGCCACTAATGTTCCTATCTAATTAAATATTAAATAGTAAATGGATGTAACGCTTTCAGGAATAACTACTTCTCACTAACAATTTTTTTCATCCGACATTCCAACTAAATTATCTCTTGAATATTCTGGGATTTATTTTATTTTGAGAATGATTTTTTTTTTCAATATCAAATATAACTTTAATGGAAAATTTACTTCATCAGATTAACGACAGTGGCGATGTTTATCTCTCTCTCTCTCTCTCTTTCTTAAAAATACACCATTATTTATTTAAGCAATAATAGTGAATCAGAATACTCAAAAAAAAGAAACAAATTTCTTTCAATTTTCTTGTCAGAATATTTTGTTTTTTAATCAGTCAGAGTGTCGACTTTTTTTATGAAAAAAAAAGCATAGCCCCCTTTTCAAGTTAAAAGGTCGACCTCTACGTTTAAATGGATTCAATTTTAGGAAGAACCATGTGCGTTACACATCAACTTTCCGAATTTACATTATTTCATGCAATATAATTATCGAGAACTGTTGCGTTTATCCGTATACTGAGTATAAAAGAAAGTTATTTATAGCCGAGTGTCGATCTAATTTATGACTCAATATACATAACTACCTGTTTTGATGGGATTAGCCCAGGTCAGGGGCGGATCCAGAGGGGGGCGCAGGAAAATATATAATTTTTTGGCGTAAAATCGTGATTTTTCAAACGAAATACCCCACCAATTTTCGCGCCTCCCTCCGCTCGGTGCAATTTTTTTAAGTGCGCCCCCCCCCCCTAACTTGAAATCCTGGATCCCCCTGCAAATTGTAACATAAATGATATTTTGTTCACTGTACTTGATTGATATCGTAATATGATTGTAAAAATACAGAGCTGTGTTATCAAGAGTATTAAATTTTTATAAAACGGAGGAATTATTTCTTACCAGGTAATTTTTTATGCAGCACCAGGTGGTCTTGTATCCCACGTTTTCTTAACTGGTTTACGGGTTGTGTGGCAGACGACCAAGCAGAAAAACATTGTTTGGAGCATATCTTCATGTTTTAAATTCTAGAGTAGACGACGTTTGGTGGGAAAAAAATCGAGGAAGAACATGGAAAAACTTAAAGGCATTTTTTTATTTCCGTTTTTCATACTGAATCATTGAATATTTTACTTTGAAACTAATATTATCGTAATCTACGGGATCTCCTCTGTAATTTAAAATATCCTTGGTTGTCACTACTACCTGGCCACTCATCCCGGTTTTGTAACTTGTCAAAGTAACATGAAAATCACGGCAACGTCGGCGGTCCAAAATGACGTCATTTTGGAGATATTTTGAAAGTATGCTCGTTTAGAATTAAAAACCAAGCAAATATATTTAATATAATTAGAATATTTTTTGTACCATAACAATCGGTAGATTCCAATTTATCAATTGATACCAGATTTTACTTGGTACCTATCGTGGAAATGTAGAAATCACTATAAATAACAGTAGCCTGAAACTGAAAAATATCATGGCTAGGGAATTTTTCTATTGACTGCTATCCCTACAACACATAACAACCACACTCCAGCAGAAAAGGGTGCGATCCAAGAATTAAAGGAATTGGATGACAATGTTCATAAAGCCAGTAGACAAGGGTAGCGCAGTTGTTGTGGACAAAGTAGATTATTTAGAAGAGACAAGTGACGGAAGAAAGATTTTACAAAAAACTGGACTCTGACCCCACGGAAGAATTCAGCACTAGAATAACACAGGAGCTAAAAATTATGAAAGAAAATAGTGATATTGACAAGACCATTTTCGATTATTTGAAACCAGACAAACACAAAACCGGACGCTTTTATCTATTACCTAAAGCTCATAAAGTCAGCAACCCCGGGAGACCCATTGTTTCAGCAAATGGGCACCCCACAGAAAAAATCTTCGAATACATCGATTTCCACCTTCGACTTCATGTATGAGCGCTACCCTCACATTTGAAAGACACCACTGATTATCTTCAAACCTTCCTTCGGGGACCATTGTTATTTCGATGGACGTTACGTCATTATACACTAGCATCCCACCCAATGACGGTATCGAAGCATGTTGAGAGGCCTGGGACCAAAGAGCCGTTAAAGAACCACCAACGGAATGTCTTGTCCAGTTGCCCACATTGGTGCTGAAGTATAACAACTTTACATTTAATGGAGAGCATTTTTTTACAAATCAACGGAATCGCTATGGGAACAAATATGGCACCTTCATACGCCAACATCTTCATGGAGAAACTTGAAAAAACTAATCATACAATATGCACCCTACAAGCCAGCTTCCTGGTTTCGTTTCGTTGACATGAAGTGGACCGAGTCGGAAGAAAACCTCAATCGTTTCTTTGACCATGTCAACAATGTTCATCCCACTATAAAATTCACCCATGAAACATCCAGAAATAACATCTCCTTTCTGGATACTTACACTACCTGTGAAAATGGTATTGTGTCAGCTGACATATACAACAAACCGACATATACACATCAGTACCTGTCCCCACAGAGTTGTCATCCTAAACATTGCACCAAAATTATTCCGTACAGCCAAGCTCTCCGAATCAAACCCATCTGCTCCAATGAACAAACTACAAATAAAACGGCTTGGGGAACTGACATATCATCTGAAAAAGAGGGGTTACAACAATACGAGCATTAACCATTGTTTTAACAAAGCAAGTGGTATTGACAGAAAAGATATCATCCAATATAAAGAAAAGAAGACGAACAATAGAGTGTCATCACATACCATCCTGCGCTCAGTAATTTATCCAACATCGTTCGTAAGCACAGGACAACCATACAAAAACACCCATAATGGTGCAAAATTTTCAAAGAACCACCCGTCTTGGCTTTCAGGAAACCTAAAAGTTTGAAAGATATCTTGGTGAGAGCTGACATCTCCCCTCGATCTCCCTACAATGGTGAGTGCCAAACATGTGATTCGAGACGATGTATGACGTGCGAAAACATTCAATGCACACAAAAATTCAGCAGCACACATACTGGAGAAGAATTCATCATATACTGCAATGCCAACTGCAAGACGGAAAGTATTATTTACCCCCTGGAATGTGCAATTTGTGGCCTTCAATACATCAGAGAAACTAAACAACAACTTAGTAAACGCTTGAATGGCCACATAAGCGATTGAAATTGCAAATCTGACCTTCCACTCAGCAGACATCTCAGATCGACGGACCACCATAATTCTTTCGGGAAACTGAAGGTCACCATAATTGACCATAACTCCAAGTGGGATGATAAAGGCATACAGGAAAGGGAAAGCTTCTAGATTAGAAAACTTAAGACCTTATCACCGAATGGAATCAATGAGAAAAAGTAATATCCTCTCTTGACTCCTTTTTTTGTTGGTCTCCTGCAGTCGGATTAGGACATACAGTTTGCTCAATTAGCCCAAAGTATATATCCCATACTGTGGTGGGCCGTTTTTTTTTTAAAGTGTTTGGGTAACATACCGTTTTAAACAATATTTTTGACAGTGCTATTTGATACTTTTACCAGTAATGTCTCATTTTTATTTTTATTTCTAATTAAACATTTATTTAAATGTGTAGCCCTATTGTGTATGTATGTTATTGTTATTGTACTTTTATTTATTTATATGTGGGATTTTAATTCTTTAATGCACGTATTTTTATATGAGTAACATCTGGTTCTTTTGTCCCGCACATTAACTGTCACAAACTGTTTTTGAAATTGTAAAGTCGCCATATTGGTTCGACATTTTATTCAATTAGACATTGATAAAGTCTCTCGGTGGGACGAAAATTTTGTCATTCAACAAAGTGTTTAATTCTTTATCACTTTGTTTTGTGTACTTGGTGTTGTTTTAAACTATTTTAGACGTTTATAATTTATTTTACTTGTATTGTATCGTTATACCGTAACGATCCAACACTCCTTAAGATTGATCGTTGACTGGTTCTTCAGATGCTGTATATATATATATATATATATACGTCTGAAAATTAAACCAAACAGTGTTAGAATTAGATTTTAGAGCTGTCAAATTTTTGTTCTTCCCTCGACGGGATTTGTACCCACACAATTGATACACTGCAGCATCATTCGCTTAGCCTTACGTCTAGCGCCCTAGACCACTCGACCACATCCACTCCCTAAAAAGGAGCTTCAATAATCGTAGTGTTACCATTCTCGTAAGGCAAATCTAGTGATAGACGTAAGACATGTGTATAAGCGTGTGTAGATGGTACATATATACTTAATATTATAATTTGACAGCAATCTAACTCATCAATTTTTAATAAATATTGCATAGGATAATGAAGAATTCATTATACAGTCACAGGAAATAAAGTATATTATACAAACGTCTAGAAGCAAGTGACAAACATACAATATATCTGTCCCACTGGATCTCAAAGTTACTAAGGATACTAGGTTAATACTAAATATTATATACGTCTGAAAATTAAACCAAACGGTCTTAGAATTAGATTTTAGAGCTGTCAAATTTTTGTTCTTCCCTCGACCGGATTTGAACCCACACCATTGATGCACCGCAGCATCATTCGCTTAGCCTTACGGCCAGCGCCCTAGACCACTCAACCACATCCACTCCCTAAAAAAGGAGCTTCAATAATCGTAGTGTTACCTTTTCTCGTAAGGCAAATCTAGGGATAGACGTAAGACATGTGTATAAGCGTGTGTAGATGGTACATATATACTTAATATTATAAGTTGACAGCAATCTAACTCGGCAATTTTTAATATATATTGCATAGGATAATGAAGAATTCATTATACAGTCGAAGGAAATAAAGTATATTATACAAACGTCTAGAAGCAAGCGACAACCATACAATATATCTGTCCCACTGGATCTCAAAGCTACTAAGGATACTAGGTTAATACTAAATATTATATACGTCTGAAAATTAAATCAAACGGTCTTAGAATTAGATTTTAGAGCTATCAAATTTTTGTTCTTCCCTCGACCGGATTTGAACCCACACCATTGATGCACTGCAGCATCATTCGCTTAGCCTTACGTCCAGCGCCCTAGACCACTCGACCACATCCACTCCCTAAAAAAGGAGCTTCAATAATCGTAGTGTTACCTTTTCTCGTAAGGCAAATCTAGGGATAGACGTAAGACATGTGTATAAGCGTGTGTAGATGGTACATATATACTTAATATTATAATTTGACAGTAATCTAACTCAGCAAGTTTTAATATATATTGCATAGGATAATGAAGAATTCATTATACAGTCACAGGAAATAAAGTATATTATACAAACGTCTAGAAGCAAGTGACAAACATACAATATATCTGTCCCACTGGATCTCAAAGTTACTAAGGATACTAGGTTAATACTAAATATTATATACGTCTGAAAATTAAACCAAACAGTGCTAGAATTATATTTTAGAGCTGTCTAATTTTTGTTCTTCCCTCGACCGGATTTGAACCCACACCATTGATTCACTGCAGCTTCATTCGCTTAGCCTTACGTCCAGCGCCCTAGACCACTCGACCACATCCACTCCCTAAAAAAGGAGCTTTAATAATCGTAGTGTTACCTTTTCTCGTAAGGCAAATCAAGGGATAGACGTAAGACATGTGCATAAGCGTGTGTAGATGGTACATATATACTTAATATTATAATTTGACAGCAATCTAACTCAGCAATTTTAAATATATATTGTATAGGATAATGAAGAATTCATTATATAGTCACAGGAAATAAAATATATTATACAAACGTCTAGAAGCAAGTGACAACCATACAATATATCTGTCCCACTGGATCTCAAAGTTACTAAGGATATATATATATATATATAAACGTCTAAAATGTTAGCCCAACGATATCAAAAAAATATGTTAAAATGTAACAAAAATAACTATAAGTCTGCAAAAAGACTATAATTATAATGAAATCGACGGATATTTCGCTTGACCGACAAGCTCCATCAGCGTCTGTAATCCGATTTGAAAAATTGTCACGTGAGCATCAGTTATTGTGACGTAAATTACTAAAAATCATAATCTTGAACTTTATACTTTATATTATTCAAGTATATTGCACACTAATTTTTAAATATGAACAGAATGAGAAAATGTAATGATGAAGTTTACCAACTAGCTAAGGTCCAGGCACTGGATAAAAAGTTAAAAAACAAAAGATTTAGGCCTTTTTGTTTATGCCTTCCAGGTGTAATGTTTGTAACTCGCGGATCCAAAAACTCTCTTTTTTCTGTCTTTGATTTTCTTTCCAACTTGGATTGTGGTCAATGATATAAATTTTGGATCTGCCAAAGTCTTCCAATGAGTGCCCCGGCGACACAAAGTGTTGACTCACGGGCAAGAGCGTCTTTTTCGTAAGGTCACTTCTGTGTCCATTCATTCTTTTGTTGAATGGTTGGACACTTTCTCCTACGTATTGCGACCCGCAGACGTGACAGTCAAGGAGATAAACCACATTAGGTGTTTTGCAATTGACATTGCAAAATATCTTATACTCCTTTCCTGTCGTCTTGCTATGGAACACTTGTGTGTGTTGCAATTGGAGACAGCACTTGCAACGCTTGTCACCACATGGTTTACACTGGCCGACCGTCGATGAAGGTCTAGATACCGCAGCTCTGACCAGTGTATCCTTAATGCTTTTAGGTCGTCGGAACGCTACAACGGGTGGTTCAGGGAACAACTTGGCCAGCGTTTCACTTTTTTGAATTTCTTTCCAATGATGACGGACAATGCCTGCAATTTTGGCTAAAGAAGGATGGTAAGTGAGAACAAGGGGAACCCGTTTGTTGATCTTTTTTTCTTTGTATTCCAGGAGGTCATTTCTGTTAATTTCACTGGCTTTTGAAAACCCACTCTCTATAACTTTGTCATTATATCCCCGTTTCTTCAAATGATGGCGTAAATCTCCTAGTCTTTGCTTGGTGGTTTCAACAGTGGAGCATATTCGTTTTACCCTAATGGCTTGGCTGAATGGGATACTCTTAAAACAGTGCTTAGGATGGCAACTACTGGGTGAAAGGTATTGATGTTTGTCTGTGGGCTTAGAGTATAAATCAGTTGTCATGTTGCCCTCCTTGACCGTGGTGGTAGTATCAAGGAAGGACATTTTGGTTTTCGACACTTCGTGTGTGAATTTTATAGACGGATGGATACTGTTGGCATGTTCCAAAAATTCATCAAGCTCTTTATCGCCATGTGTCCACTTCATGTCAACGTCATCTATAAATCGGAACCATGAAAGAGGTTGTTTAAGTGACGAGAGGAGTAATCGTTCTTCTAGGTCCCCCATACAAATGTTGGCATAGGAGGGTGCCATTTTGGTTCCCATAGCTGTTCCATTTATTTGAAGATAGTGATTTCCGTCAAAAGTGAAATTGTTGTTTTGTAGAACTAGTGTAAGCATCTCTACTAAACATTCTGTCGGAGGTTCTTGATCTGTTCGTTGTTCCCATATTTTTCTGCATGCGGCAATTCCGTCATCATGGGGAATGTTCGTGTAAAGGGAAGTTACATCCATGGTAACAAGCGTGGTATTTTCTGGAATGGCTAAATTTTCCATTTTCTTCAAGTAGTCGGTAGTATCTTTGATGTGTGATGGAAGGTTTTCAACGAACGGCCGAAGGTGAAAATCAATAAATTCCGATATCTTTTCAGTTGGGTGACCATTGGCTGATACAATCGGTCTCCCCGGATTGTTTTCCTTGTGAATTTTAGGCAGCAGATAGAAACGGCCTGGCTTGGGATCCTCTGGAGTAAGGTACTCCATGGTCTTATTGTCTAAGTGGCCACGAGCATGCATAGCCTCTAAGGCTCGTATGATCTTCTGCGTAAAATCTAGTGTAGGGTCAGAATCTAATTTTTCGTAGAATCGACAATCGGACAGTTGTCTTTCTGCTTCTTGTATATATGTCGTTTTATCCATGACTACTACTGCACTCCCCTTATCTGCTGGCTTAATAATAATATCATCTCTTTCATGTATATCCCTAAGGGCTGATCTTTCTGCCTGTGTTAAGTTGTCGGTCTTGGGGACATGTACGTCAACATTGTGTTTGATATCTGACTTAATTAGGTTAATGACCGATTCTAGCCTGGTATTTTTGCTAGGTTTCGGGATCCAATTACTTTTCTTGACAAATCTAGGAATATCAGTGACTTCTTTTATGTCCGATTCGTCTGTTGATAGGTCTTCACTGGTTTCTTTCTTTGAATGAAAATATTCTTTAATTCTAAGCCGTCGTGCAAATTGATCCAGGTCTTCATCGAGTTCACGAACATTTATTTTAGGAGGATTTGGACAAAAATTTAAACCCTTAGAAAGCAACGATGATTCGGCTGAATTTAGGGGTTTACTGGAGAGATTGACAACCACGTTAGATTTTCTATTCTCTGCTTTCCTTTTCCTTCTGAAACGTCGCGTACGTGTCTTCCTCCCCACTGTGTCCTCGGTGGAATCAATTGGAGTTTTGGGTTTAATTCCATCCCTTTTAAACTTAGCATCTCGTTTCTTTGAAAATTTGGTGTCTTCTAATTTTTGAATTTCATCTAGACGACGGCTTATGTTTGTAAAATCGTCTGTCGAGAGTTGTTCTTCACTGGTTTTGAGCAAATCCGAAAATATTTTTACGAGGCCTTTCTTTTGGTATGAGGCATCGTCTAAAAGAAGTTTCAAAATTCGGGTTGAACATTCAAATAAAATTCTATCCCAACGTCGGTAAAAATTATTAGTTTTGATACCAGGAGTTTGTGGCGTTACTTTGATTTTCAATCCTTTTGGTACTTTGTTCACCGAAATGTAGCAACAAAGATTTTTTATATGATGGTCAATTTTAATTAGATTTTGTTTGATATTTCTTAGATCTTTGAAATAAAAGTTGTAATCCATGAATATAGGTTTATACGGATTATATTCGAAAACATAATACAGGCTCACTCAAGAAAAATAATAAATAAACATCTGAAATAATAGCCAACGTATAAATCTACGAGATGTCGGATCGGAAACAAGTGTTAACGATACTGTGCAAACAAACAAAAATGATAAATAAACGTCTAAAATGTTAGCACAACGATATCAAAAAAATATGTTAAAATGTAACAAAAATAACTATAAGTCTACAAAAAGACTATAATTATAATGAAATCGACGGATATTTCGCTTGACCGACAAGCTCCATCAGCGTCTGTAATCCGATTTGAAAAATTGTCACGTGAGCATCAGTTATCGTGACGTAGATTACTAAAAATCATAATCTTGAACTTTATACTTTATATTATTCAAGTATATTGCACACTAATTTATAAATATGAACAGAATGAGAAAATGTAATGATGAAGTTTACCAACTAGCTAAGGTCCAGGCACTGGATAAAAAGTTAAAAAACAAAAGATTTAGGCCTTTTTGTTTATGCCTTCCGCGTGTAATGTTTGTAACTCGCGGATCCAAAAACTCTCTTTTTTCTGTCTTTGATTTTCTTTCCAACTTGGATTGTGGTCAATGATATAAATTTTGGATCTGCCAAAGTCTTCCAATGAGTGCCCCGGCGACACAAAGTGTTGACTCACGGGCAAGAGCGTCTTTTTCGTAAGGTCACTTCTGTGTCCATTCATTCTTTTGTTGAATGGTTGGACACTTTCTCCTACGTATTGCGACCCGCAGACGTGACAGTCAAGGAGATAAACCACATTAGGTGTTTTGCAATTGACATTGCAAAATATCTTATACTCCTTTCCTGTCGTCTTGCTATGGAACACTTGTGTGTGTTACATTTTAACATATTTTTTTGATATCGTTGTGCTAACATTTTAGACGTTTATTTATCATTTTTGTTTGTTTGCACAGTATCGTTAACACTTGTTTCCGATCCGACATCTCGTAGATTTATACGTTGGCTACTTTTTCAGATGTTTATTTATTATTTTTCTTGAGTGAGCCTGTATTATGTTTTCGAATATAATCCGTATAAACCTATATTCATGGATTACAACTTTTATTTCAAAGATCTAAGAAATATCAAACAAAATCTAATTAAAATTGACCATCATATAAAAAATCTTTGTTGCTACATTTCGGTGAACAAAGTACCAAAAGGATTGAAAATCAAAGTAACGCCACAAACTCCTGGTATCAAAACTAATAATTTTTACCGACGTTGGGATAGAATTTTATTTGAATGTTCAACCCGAATTTTGAAACTTCTTTTAGACGATGCCTCATACCAAAAGAAAGGCCTCGTAAAAATATTTTCGGATTTGCTCAAAACCAGTGAAGAACAACTCTCGACAGACGATTTTACAAACATAAGCCGTCGTCTAGATGAAATTCAAAAATTAGAAGACACCAAATTTTCAAAGAAACGAGATGCTAAGTTTAAAAGGGATGGAATCAAACCCAAAACTCCAATTGATTCCACCGAGGACACAGTGGGGAGGAAGACACGTACACGACGTTTCAGAAGGAAAAGGAAAGCAGAGAATAGAAAATCTAACGTGGTTGTCAATCTCTCCAGTAAACCCCTAAATTCAGCCGAATCATCGTTGCTTTCTAAGGGTTTAAATTTTTGTCCAAATCCTCCTAAAATAAATGTTCGTAAACTCGATGAAGACCTGGATCAATTTGCACGACGGCTTAGAATTAAAGAATATTTTCATTCAAAGAAAGAAACCAGTGAAGACCTATCAACAGACGAATCGGACATAAAAGAAGTCACTGATATTCCTAGATTTGTCAAGAAAAGTAATTGGATCCCGAAACCTAGCAAAAATACCAGGCTAGAATCGGTCATTAACCTAATTAAGTCAGATATCAAACACAATGTTGACGTACATGTCCCCAAGACCGACAACTTAACACAGGCAGAAAGATCAGCCCTTAGGGATATACATGAAAGAGATGATATTATTATTAAGCCAGCAGATAAGGGGAGTGCAGTAGTAGTCATGGATAAAACGACATATATACAAGAAGCAGAAAGACAACTGTCCGATTGTCGATTCTACGAAATATTAGATTCTGACCCTACACTAGATTTTACGCAGAAGATCATACGAGCCTTAGAGGCTATGCATGCTCGTGGCCACTTAGACAATAAGACCATGGAGTACCTTACTCCAGAGGATCCCAAGCCAGGCCGTTTCTATCTGCTGCCTAAAATTCACAAGGAAAACAATCCGGGGAGACCGATTGTATCAGCCAATGGTCACCCAACTGAAAAGATATCGGAATTTATTGATTTTCACCTTCGGCCGTTTGTTGAAAACCTTCCATCACACATCAAAGATACTACCGACTACTTGAAGAAAATGGAAAATTTAGCCATTCCAGAAAATACCACGCTTGTTACCATGGATGTAACTTCCCTTTACACGAACATTCCCCATGATGACGGAATTGCCGCATACAGAAAAATATGGGAACAACGAACAGATCAAGAACCTCCGACAGAATGTTTAGTAGAGATGCTTACACTAGTTCTAAAAAACAACAATTTCACTTTTGACGGAAATCACTATCTTCAAATAAATGGGACAGCTATGGGAAACAAAATGGCACCCTCCTATGCCAACATTTGTATGGGGGACCTAGAAGAACGATTACTCCTCTCGTCACTTAAACAACCTCTTTCATGGTTCCGATTTATAGATGACGTTGACATGAAGTGGACACATGGCGATAAAGAGCTTGATGAATTTTTGGAACATGCCAACAGTATCCATCCGTCTATAAAATTCACACACGAAGTGTCGAAAACCAAAATGTCCTTCCTTGATACTACCACCACGGTCAAGGAGGGCAACATGACAACTGATTTATACTCTAAGCCCACAGACAAACATCAATACCTTTCACCCAGTAGTTGCCATCCTAAGCACTGTTTTAAGAGTATCCCATTCAGCCAAGCCATTAGGGTAAAACGAATATGCTCCACTGTTGAAACCACCAAGCAAAGACTAGGAGATTTACGCCATCATTTGAAGAAACGGGGATATAATGACAAAGTTATAGAGAGTGGGTTTTCAAAAGCCAGTGAAATTAACAGAAATGACCTCCTGGAATACAAAGAAAAAAAGATCAACAAACGGGTTCCCCTTGTTCTCACTTACCATCCTTCTTTAGCCAAAATTGCAGGCATTGTCCGTCATCATTGGAAAGAAATTCAAAAAAGTGAAACGCTGGCCAAGTTGTTCCCTGAACCACCCGTTGTAGCGTTCCGACGACCTAAAAGCATTAAGGATACACTGGTCAGAGCTGCGGTATCTAGACCTTCATCGACGGTCGGCCAGTGTAAACCATGTGGTGACAAGCGTTGCAAGTGCTGTCTCCAATTGCAACACACACAAGTGTTCCATAGCAAGACGACAGGAAAGGAGTATAAGATATTTTGCAATGTCAATTGCAAAACACCTAATGTGGTTTATCTCCTTGACTGTCACGTCTGCGGGTCGCAATACGTAGGAGAAAGTGTCCAACCATTCAACAAAAGAATGAATGGACACAGAAGTGACCTTACGAAAAAGACGCTCTTGCCCGTGAGTCAACACTTTGTGTCGCCGGGGCACTCATTGGAAGACTTTGGCAGATCCAAAATTTATATCATTGACCACAATCCAAGTTGGAAAGAAAATCAAAGACAGAAAAAAGAGAGTTTTTGGATCCGCGAGTTACAAACATTACACCCGAAGGCATAAACAAAAAGGCCTAAATCTTTTGTTTTTTAACTTTTTATCCAGTGCCTGGACCTTAGCTAGTTGGTAAACTTCATCATTACATTTTCTCATTCTGTTCATATTTATAAATTAGTGTGCAATATACTTGAATAATATAAAGTATAAAGTTCAAGATTATGATTTTTAGTAATTTACGTCACGATAACTGATGCTCACGTGACAATTTTTCAAATCGGATTACAGACGCTGATGAAGCTTGTCGGTCAAGCGAAATATCCGTCGATTTCATTATAATTATAGTCTTTTTGTAGACTTATAGTTATTTTTGTTACATTTTAACATATTTTTTTTATATCGTTGTGCTAACATTTTAGACGTTTATTTATCATTTTTGTTTGTTTGCACAGTATCGTTAACACTTGTTTCCGATCCGACATCTCGTAGATTTATACGTTGGCTACTTTTTCAGATGTTTATTTATATATATATATACATATATATATATAAACGTCTAAAATGTTAGCATAACGATATCAAAAAAAGATGCTAAAATGTAACAAAAATAACAATAGGTCTACAAAAAGACTATAATTATAATTAAATCGACGGATATTTCGCTTGACCGACAAGCTTTATCAACGTCTGTAATCTGATTTGAAAAATTGTCCCGAGACCATCAGTTATCGTGACGTAAATTACTAAAAATCATAATCTTGAACTTTATACTTTATATTATTCAAGTATATTGTACACTAATTTATAAACAATATGAAACGAATGAGAAAATGCAATGATGAAGTTTACCAACTAGCTAAGGTCCAGGCACTGATTAAATAGTAAAAAAACAAAAGATTTACGCCTTTTTGTTTATGCCTTCCGGCGAAATATCCGTCGATTTAATTATAATTATAGTTTTTTTGTAGACTTATAGTTATTTTTGTTACATTTTTACATCTTTTTTTGATATCGTTGTGCTAACATTTTAGACGTTTATTTATCATTTTTGTTTGTTTGCACAGTATCGTTAACATTTGTTTCCGATCCGACATCTCGTAGGTTCATACGTTGGCTACTCTTTCAGACGTATATATATATGTATATATTCCATCGTTCATATTATATGAATGATAAAATATTTTGTCACAGATGCATTTTAGCACAAACAATTGTCTTATTTACTGGACATTTTAAGTGTGTGTACGTATTAATTGACGAGAGAAACATTTGACATACACCGTTATTTATGCATAATATCAGCTACATGTATGTATTCATATTTGACCTATTATAATGACCTAGCTAATAGGTGTCTCTTCATTGTTATAGCTATGAGCTGTATAACATTACTATCAATATTATTTCAGTTTTAATGTTAGATGAAACTCATGGATTTGTCAAAAGTCACCAACAAACTTATCACATACACTTTGCCACGGGCGCGAATGGAACTCAGTTTCAGTGATTTTAGTCGATGACATCATATATATTGTCAATCAAATTTCCATATGATTATCGTCATGGCTTCGCTTGAAATAACTCTGGAATATATTTATATATATATAAATTTACATAATGAGCATTCAGATTGTTGCTCTTTGTAAACTTGAAAATATAAAACATAAAAACAGAACTTTCACATATATTCAACGCATGACAATATTTCAGATATCAACAGTGACCATTCACAAGTTTTACGAATTGTTTGTGATGCTCCGATGACAACAGAACAGACACCCGAAAAGATAGAAACAAAGTTCCCCACAAACGCCTGTTTCGGAGAAATCAACCACAATCAGCTCAAGCATAGATTCTACAACTACTGTTACAACGACAAATGTTACACATCAATCGATAGCTACAACTACAGACACGACCGCAGGTAAAAGTCTAGCTACAAGTGAACTAAGTCATGACATGTTAAAGCTAAAGATACACATACATGAAATATTGAATAATAATTTTAGATTGGAATTTCAAAAAGCTTAATAAGTGAATTGTAAATTTAAAAGGAACAAACCTTCTTAAGAACTACATGTATATTGTGCAAACTGTGGTCAGATTTCTTAATCAAGGTCAGCTTCAGTTGTTTGTCTTATTTACGTTATTTGTGTTTGTTTTCGTATAGCGGTATCCAACACATAGTGTGTTGTTTGCTGTGTTCGTCTTCGTCTTGTGTCTTGTGTGCCTAATGTTGCCAGTTTCTGTGGATTGTCTATTCTTGGTTGTCCCTTCTGTTTTCTCTAACGTTTATTTTCTACTCTTTGACATGGTTGATGTACCTTGGTAATTAATCTTAAACATACATATGTTGGTTGTTTTAATCTTTTGCTTGGTATTTTATTGACCTTCGATGGCCTTTTTCTACTTGTGCCAAAATGTCGTTAAAATATATTTATGGACCGCATCAATGAGACAATTAACCATGATATAGTCTACTCTACATGCAATTTGTGGTATGCTAAGAGACAATGATATGCTTAGTTTTGCAAGTGACAAGATGAAACATTTTAAGGTCTATCAATGGCTGATTGGACACTAAATTTGCGTGATCATTGAACACATATCTTGATATATGGACAGGCGACATAAGGGTAATAACAAAATTACCGAACACCGAGCAATCTTTCAAAAGGGAGAGGCAAAACTCATAAGTCAACAAACAGAAAAAATCATTTAACAATCGGAAACTGTGAAAACGGAATGGCCCTGACTTGGTACAGGCATTTCCAAAGAAATGGTGGGTGGAATCAGATTTTACAGACGAAATAGGACACATATTTTGAGGGGTGGGCCATAACAATTGGACTATAATTGTAAGGAAGGATATGGATGTACATGCACCCGAAAGCCTATTCAACTTTCCACTTCGACACAACTTAAAATAAAGAGACATCGCCTTTATTTTTGTCTTATTTCTCACAACCACAGTATGGTCATTAATAATTAGTACAACTTATACCGTAAACTAAGTGTGAAGAAGCTCATATACCGCAGTTGAACGGTTTTCTTTCTTTCTATCGATAAACGCTCCGTTTTAACATCTTTGTCGTTCTGATGATATTTAAAGAACGGATAAGGGTTATTTGACACTAATTTCGAAGTGCGACTCTGTCCCATTCCGGACTCATGTGTACACAATCGGAAACTGGGAAAACGTAATGACCCTGACCTGGTACAGGCATTTCTAAAGAAATGGTGGGTTGAATCAGATTTTAAAGCGCCAAACCCCCCGATTTCATTACGGCTCAAAGGTTCCGGCAGTCACTATAACAGTATTTATAACAATACTGGAACGAAATAGGTAAAATAGTTGTCAAAGCAGTACCAAACGCAGTGAAACAAATGTCAAAAACAATTTTATGTCACACATTGATAAAAAATATTTTTGATATTTTTGTTGACTTCCTTATCTTTAAACATTTACACTATATGAAAATGCATCGTTTATCATCGTCCCTGCAGAGACGGAATATATTTCGACAAGATCTTGGTATCGGAATATAAACTTTTTAAGGGATCGAAAAAGGCGAATCTTTTCATAGCCCTGGTTCAGTAGCCTGTTTCTCAGATGAAGATGACGTTTCAGGAAATCAGAATAATTGCTACTGGCCCTTGCATAGTGAATCAATTGCGAGATGTAAACACCATATGGAGGAGAAGCTGGTATATTGCTGCACATATTTGGAAAAATTATGATTTTAACATTGAAGTCGTCCCGTTTATCATAAATTTTAGTACTGAGTTGATCACTGTCGTCAATTTCGAGATATAAGTCCAAAAATGATGCGGACGAAGCTGTATCTGTGATCTCTTTAACTTCCAGCTCTGGAGGATATATCAATGGAAGAAATTCTGCATATCTAGAATTATTGATAAATTAAACGTGATCAATATACCTGTATGTGAAACTAAACGCTCTAGCCTCATGAATCGTCTTATCTTTTACAAGCTTTTGCAGAAACTCCAACTCATATGAGTATAAAAATAAATCGGCTAGAAGAGGGGCACAATTCTTACCCATTGGTATGCCGACGACCTGCTGAAACAGTGTCCCTCCAAAGGAGACAAATATGTTATCGATGAGGAACTCCAGCATACTGATCACTTGTTCCTCGGAGTAGGATGCTTTACCTTTTTGAATTTTGTTTGAAAAATATGTGGAATTGTAGCCTAACACAACAAATGTTGAGCTATAGTTTCTATATATTGCAATTGGTGCTGGTTCTGGTGTAACTTTAATACTGCAGGTAGTCTTAGTCGTAATATGTCTAAGGTTTGTAAAAATATCATGTACTTTTGATGTTTAATGCTTTATCTGCATTTATTTCTGCATGACAATATTCCCAACAATAACAAAATACGTCCAATAAAGATATTATCTATACATTACAGTACATATCTCCCGTATGAATGTTGAACACTTGAAAATCATGGACAGAAACAAAATGTCACAAATGTGGTTGGTTGTAATATTGACATACATTCTACAAGAATAAAGAGGTTGATTAGTAATGAATCCCGAACAGAACGAGGTGTTCAACATTATGTGATACAATTTGTCAGTGACTTCCGACAGGTCGGTGGTTTTCTTCGTGTCCTCCGGTTTCCTCCACCAATATTACTGACCCCACGATATAACTGAAATATTGTTGAAAGGTGCGTTAAGCACCATAAAGCCTAAGCCTAAAGTCTATATAAATAAAATGCACTGTATTAAATATTTTTCTTATCTACTATTCAAATTAAGTTTAGATAATAATTGTTTCTCTTCTTTCTTTTTTTTTGTTGTTGCAGAAAACGATAAAACAACATGTAATGAACTCAGTGCATTTTCTAGTACAGTTGCTATAATACTTCTGATAACTTTAGTTATAACGTGCATAAGGTTTGTAAATATATTTGTTTTCTATATAAACAGTGAACACTTACAAAGACTATATCTGATGTATATGATTTGTAGATAGTTGTTTGTCCTTTTCTACCTTTTCGTATCTTCAAACTCTTCATAAAACAAATTAAGGTGGAATATGAAACAACCCATAGATATGTTCTATAATAATTACATAATCGTTTTCGAACAATGAACTTTGTGGGGTTTATTCTATTACTTGCATCAGAATATTTATTTATCAAAGCTTCAATCATAAATTACATCTGGATATTTTTATAGGTACAAAGCAATACTAAATGCAAGAAGAACAAATGAGAATATAAACAATTCCAATCATCAAGTAGAATATAACAGACATTATTGTGATTTGACAAATAATGGACCGAACGTGCCAGGCCACGAATATGATATTATTTATAGTAATCATAATACCATTGATGTTGACAGATCCCAGTCATCTAACAACGTAGTATGTATGGAAGGAGAATATGTTAGTGTTGAACCTGATGGACAATTGACGACTAACATTAATTGAGGACAAAAACAACAATTATCCAGAAAATATATGCCTTTACGATTTTATTGATACTTTGATTTCTCGAAAACATTATTGTGACTAAAACTAGCTATGACAATAGAAACATCAACTTGGGAGAGACTGAGAGAGAGAGAGAGAGAGAGAGAGTAATTAAATAATGTTACTTATATATATTTTTGAAACAAATAATGTTACAGATGATTTTGGCTTTAACCTTGCGAAAAGTTCGCACAATCACATTATGTGGTCAGTAAGGAGAGATTTAAAATTCTGCCAGACTACCAAGTTCAAGCTCTTCTTAGCAGACCATATATAATTCAGAAAACAAATATGGTCATTTTTTAAGTTTGAAATCGTTATATGCTAAATGGGGTTCATGTTGTTCACTTTACCCTATTATGTTCTTTATGTGCTTTAATGTCTGCTGCGCTTTCCATACGAAATCATGTTCGGTTCGTCTTTATCCACAATTGCTCATTGGACAGCTCGTGTCTTTAGTTGTATTTGCTTACGCATATTTGTGTCAACACAACTTGACTGTATAAGTAGCAATGCGTGTGTCTTACAAGATGCAGAAACCGCTTACCCTTCGTTATCACTTGGGTTCAATCTGGTTTTTATTTGGATTGTCCATTCGTGATTGCATTTTCGTGTTTCCCTAACTTTTATATTAAGACCTAACCAGACCAGTTTTGGAAAATAAACCACCCATATGTTCTGTCTACTTTTCGGCTTAGATGAAGATCACAAATAATTTGTCAAAGACGTTGATATTTAATTAAGTGCACCCGACACGTTTCTGACATAACCTTAATCAATTACGCTGCAAATAAAAAGAAGCGGAAAGCGAAATAATCTATAAATAAAGTCACCGAAAGCAAAAATAACAAAGGAAACAAAGGATATAAACAGCATAGCCAAAATCAGGTGTAAATACCTATACATTGGGTTTTTTGTTATTTCAAAATATGTAATTAGCAAGAGGTTTACAATTAATTTATATTTTGTTTATTTGGCCGAAGTCATATACGTGTGATCTGTTCAGTTACCGGTGTTTCCAGTAAGGTAGATAAATCTACTCACTACCTTATTCATATTGGTTTAATTCTTACTATTGTGTTTTACACTTTAGGAGCCAGTGTTTTATACACTGTGATCATTATTTTGATTTAATTTGATGCGTGTTAAGTAGAACAAGTTTGATAGAAAAAAATACCCACCCACCCGCGGTACCTACAAATTTTAGTAAATTTATTAACACCACAAGCAATATATAGTATATGTATATATTATTAAATTTTTAGTCGTATATAAAGAAACGTTTATTGCATTATATAATTAGTGGAATTTATGGACAGCGAATGTGTGATCAATATTCGTGGACAATGATAATATAATAGTGACCAACAGTTAGCATTGAATTTCATGGACATTGATAATTAATGTGATAATGGTGGACATTTAATAGCCAAAAATGATATTTATTTTTGTATTTTTATTTATTGTGATATAATAATATATATATATATATAAATGGCAATACACATATTCTCTTTTGCTTGTTTTCTTGTAGCCATAATTGCTAATTAAATACAATAATAATATCTTTATGCAGGAACTGTATAGTTTAATAATAACTATTACTAATAAACCAAGTGCGGCTAAAACGAATAAGAGTTTACAACAATACAGAACAGACATTTTAAAACACTAACACCGTTAAAAAATATATAATACGTATTGGGCAATCTAGATGATAATATGAAAATAATAAGCTAATATATACAAAGTATGATGATTAGTTAAATAATATACTTACATATCGAGAATAATATTATGTGTCCATCTGAAAACTATTATCTATGCGTTGGCATGATGCCATCGATTATATGTTTATTATATGTTTCTATTTTTTAATTAAGCTCTTCTTTTAGTGGAAATATTTTAATTTGTTTTGTTTTGGTTTTATATAATTTACATCTAATTAGAGCATGATTCGTACATGTAGTGTTGTCATTATTTCTCAACATAGCATATTTTTTCTGCCTCATAGTATTTATTGTACAATAGAGGTATATATATATTTGGTATGCCTTATTTCACAAATATAAAGAGAAATGTTGAAGATACTAATGGGCGAACAAGCGGCATAAAATCTTTAGTTTTCTGTGTAGTGCTTCCTAGAGCAGTGTTTGTCAATGTAGTGACCGTTCTTCCATTTACGGGTTTTGACTACCCCTTTGGTGTCTTCAAACTGTTCTTTACGAGAGAAAGACAACACCACGACCAAGTGAAAAAAAGGGACAAGAAGACGAAAATGGTCGACAAAACAATAAACAGAAAACAAAGACTTGAACAATAAATCTTTTGTATTCCTATTTGTGTTTACGATAACAACATTCTGATTAATTTAAATCGATTTGTAAGTAACTACTACTTTACAGTAATGCACTTTATGTGCCAGGAGAGGGATAAAATAAAAGACTACAAATATTACACTGTCGGAACAGTTCCAAAATCCAATAGAAAAATCCCACAACGACAATTGATACACCAAGCACACATATATATGACCGCTCGATTTTCTAGCTTGAAACAGGGATTCTAATAACATTTGGAAGCGTAAAGCTAGTTTTATAGGCCCAATCTTCCCCGTGTAGTGAAATGATGCTGTCATGAAAGTTTTGTCACATATTGGTAATATGTAAATCCTCACAAATAACCAGGCGAAGAAAGTTGTTATAAAGAACGTTCTAATCTTGAAAATTAGATATACTATATTTAATCTTCGTGACACATAATTTGCCATATGCATGGTTGTAGCTATGTGAAAGAGATCCGAACGCTTCATTGATCATTAAAATATTAAATGGTATACAAGTCTATCGTAAGACATATTAAAGTGGATGCACTCAGGATTCAATTTTCTATTAAAGAAAATATTGTATGCATAATTTACAGTGTGATTTTAGATCGTTTTCCTTGTTGATTCTTTCCCTTGTCATACAAAAGTGACTTATTGTAATGTGAAATAGACATCCTTGTTAATGCATTCATTAAAAACAATGAATATCAGATACTATCTATACTTATACAACAAGTTAAAGAAAAATACTACTGTCAGTTGGGTATGTGTGATTCTTTATGTTATTGTGTATGCATGTTTAGAATTATACATTAAAAATACTTGTGTTCATGATTTCGTACAGTGTTTATTTTACATGACAAATATATATAGAGAAAATCGAAGGAGCAATTAGAAATGGACAAATCAGAGACACTGACAACATTAGGCACACAAGAGACAGGACGAACAATGATCGACATTACATTACACAGAAAAACCCCTACAATCCAGATGATAATTCAAGTGATACGAAAGAGAAAGCAGTCCTTGCTCAATTAGCAGTACCCGTCGTGTCACTATTAAGCAACACGAATATCATTTGCTAAGAGAATCGTAACAACTGCAAAAGGAAATAATCAGAAAAAACAGATAAAGCAAAACCTAGGAATACAATAAACGAGGAATAAAGACGAACAAACCGAACATTGTAGCGGACATGACACCACGGGACTGAAAACATGAAATATGTCATTGGACAAACTGGTGAATATCAGACCCATCACACAAACTAGCGTTGAGGACAACTTACGTTTGTTTTTGGTTTGGTTTATCGCCATTTTCAACAATATTTCTGTTTTTTCACTGCGGTCAGTTTTATTGGTGGAGGAAATCGGAGTACACGGAGAAAACCACCGACCTACCGCAAGTCACTGACAAACTTGTAAAGCATGTGAAACTTCAACGGACATACACGTAGCTGTAATTGAAGTATTTACAAAATATTGCACTTTCTTACTTCTAGTAAATAATAAAAATGTTTATATATTCCTCATTTAAGTCCAGCACTGATATCTACGTTAAAATAATAGCCACTTAATAATAAAGAATCCATACCACGATGTCGTGATAGGTGTAATACCACTAATTAAATTCTTTATAATTTTCTACTAAATATGTGTTTTTTCGAACCTACCTGGCCATTTTATCTTAAACTTAATCTTTCCAAGACGATATATTTTGTGAAACGTACATGATTCCTCTGCGCTCTGTCAAAATTTCAGGGCATGTTTAAAATCTTGCAGTGAAATGCCAGGCTACGGAAAACACCTGCTCTAAAAGTAGCTCGGTCATCCCTCAGTATTTATAGGTCATGCATCAAATCCTCCATAGAGGTATTGAAAAACAACTAAAGCCATAAAACTTAGGCACAAAATAATCACTATATATTTAACTTCAATTATCAATTTTGATTATTCGATTCCATTTAATAGTTTTCACACTACAACCAAGTGAAAGGAACTTTTTCCTTTAAAATGGACTACTTTCGTGTATGTTCTAAGCTCTGATTGGTGAATTAGTAGTTAGACACCTTATATGTCGTTCGTCATCCTTAATAGTAGGAAAAGGACAAAATCATCTAACACCCTTATATTAAAATATTAAAAGTTGTTATTGTGAATACAACACAGAAACGTAGCACCAGTTAATTCTACCAAATCAGGCACCTTCCCTCCATTGCTTGTTGATTCTGATCAACTTCCGGGTTGACACGCGAGACAACATACAACGTAGACCATGATATTTCTGATATACACGATATTAGTGATTCTTCAACTGTATAAAGGTAAGACGATTTGTTACAACTGTCCCCATAATTCATAAAACATTAATTTCTACTCAGTAGAGTTTAAAGCGATATACATTTCCATTCGATGGCATCAATGTAAATATGACATTTCTTAAACAAGATCTTCCTCGGTATAGGTCGACAAAATCGTAAACCGTTAGTATTATTACTCACTCTTTTGTTAAGCTTCAAAAACTAAAACATTAAAATACAAACGTAGATACTTAATTTGCTGTGAACGACCCATGTTAGGTATACACGTAGATACTTACATTGCTGTGAACGACCCATGTTAGGTACACACGTAGATTCTTAATTTGCTCTGAACGACCCATGTGAGGTACACACTCAAATGCAAACAATAAACAAGTCGCATGACTTATGGCGTCGGTAGCAGGAAAGCCAAACGTCAGCCACCGAAACTGATGGTGATATTGGTCGTAATTTGAAAAATGCAGAGCAATATGGTGAAAGGGATCATCCTTACACATTCGTATACATAAATATACACTGACCACATACTATTCTGAAATGATTGGGGAGTAGAATAACATAGTTATGCTCATTATTGAAGACCCTACAGTGACTGTAAAAGTAAGAACAGCTAATGTAACAAACAGCAGTAAAGGCCGTGGTACTCATAGTTTCATTCTTAATAGACAAATGATTTGATTGCTGAACAATACATTGGATAGAACCTTCAGCTATAAGTGTCCGTATCGTAGATATATGTTTTGGTCATGTAATATGTCCATGTTTAATTCCTACATTTTCCATTTTCCAACATGTTATCATCTTCTCTGTCATGAAGACTAGTTAATTGATGTTTATCACCAAATAATATTAATGCAAACGTAGATATCACATTCCTGTGCACACGAAGCGTTTCATGAATAACCTTCATCAGGTGCGATTGGAATGACAAATAATTTATAAGAATCTAGAATAATGGCCTATAATAAACAGAACCTACTTGGCTATTAGTCACTTATTTGCAGTCTTTTACTGATCTTTGAACTCGTCGTGTTTATGTCATTTTAGTGTCTGTGAGTTAAGGCGATATCATATTCGTTCTTTGCTCATTATTTTGCTTTGCCGTCTAACACAACGGGCTGGAACCCCATTAATCGGTATCATGCAACCACATTTCTATGTTTGTCCCTCACACCAGTGCTTATATTTCGTCTGGTAACTGTCCTACTTGTTTCTGTATTGAGCAGGTTGAGGTTTGACAACGGAATAGTTCGTGTTGTTGTTAACTATTTTGTCATTCATTACTTGTTAGCTGTATATTCTCAGTATTACTTGATTTTGTGTTTTCATTTATAGGAATAGCAACAGTGGTTCCAGACCCCTGCCCGAATAATATCAACAGTGACATAGGTAATACATATTTAACCAACCCATTCTTTCTTTTTAGTGTTTATGTCATTTTGAATACTGAAAACGGAGCATGAAATATGCATGACTACCCGATAATACAAATAGAAAAGTGAAATATGTTGTAAAAGACTATAGAAATGATGAATATGAATCGGGTTGGCTTTCTAGTAGTTGCTATTAAATTGTTACATGTCAAGACAATGTACATTCTAATTTGAATTAGATATTTGTGAGATAGCCTCGGTTTAAGAGAGAATCTTAAATGGAACCTTTTAATTCTTGACTGTTAATTCCTGATTCTACATCCTTAATTCTTAACCTATACGTACTATAGACTTACGTAGGAAACTTTTCATTTACTAAGTTTCTACACAGGAGTCAGCATTTGTTCCACAGAGACACCAAAGTTACAAACTAATATATATTAAGAAAAATATTAGACCTAGTAGTAGTAATATTATACATTTTTATAGTCAATTTAACTTATTTTCTACAATACCTCAATGTTATCATATAGCGATAGTTGGATTACCTTACAACTCATACAAGCCTATCACCAATACGACGTGTGTTCGCGCCCGGCTTTGCATATTACAAAAAAGATGCACTCGACTCGCAGTAGCAAGTGTTAAATTTTATCAGTTGCTTGCCCATGGGCGGTGGTTCTCTCCGGGTACTCCGGTTTCTTCCACCACTAAAACTGGTCGCCATGATATAGCTGAAATATTGTTGAAAGTGACGTTAAAACACCAAAAATAAAAATAAATCAATTAGAAAGAGTGCTTCATCTGTTCAGTGGGTCATATAAAGTTTAAATTTGAATGTGAAATAAATTGACCTATGCAATGCTTCTATTGATAGTTGCTGTTTTCAATTTACAATTAATAAACAAATTAAATGTTAACGATGGAACACTATAGTCAAAGCATATAAGTAAATGATAACAATAAAGTATTTGTACTGATTTCAACTAAATATCATTAACAAATAAATATGGATAACATGTCATAATTAATGCAATAGTTATATCATTATCTGTTTTAACTACTTTCTTACAGTGGTTGATGTGTGCAAGTCAAGCTCTGCAACAGAAGAAGCAGGTTCTGGGAGTTACAAAATAGACAGTGTTGTATTACGTATAATGATCCAACAAAACAACTGCATATGTCGGGTAAGGATGGACAGTCAAATACAAAATCCGATAGTTGTAGGTTGAGGAAATTTGAAGGTTTTCAATCATCAGCACCAGAGAGAGCTGATTGTGGACTTGCAGTTGACATAGATCATATACCTGATATGTCTACAGGAAATGTATTAGCTCCTACTGAATGTCTTGTGAACGGTACACCTCATATACCACTGTTTCAAAAGAGTTATCTGCAATTTAGATCTAGGATAATTAATGGAAGCTTTATCAGAGGCTTCTGTATACGGATAATACGAGGTAAGGCATCATTGCAAATTGTGAATGTTGAGGCTGTGTCACGTCGGTTTGTTTCATACGAGTTGCTCCCCTTTGTAATATATTACGTCATGACTTTGCATTCATGGAAACGTACTCTTCATGGGTGAACTGCCCGAAGGAAAAATGTGTTTCTGCAGATCTATAAATGTACTTATTCCTTGTTCGTTTTGTGACAGTAAGATTAACATATATATTTACTGACTATCCAGATTGTGAATATATCATTATTTTGAATATGTCGATTGTAATATATGATTGTTGTGCTTGTCAGTCTTGCTAAGCTCACCCCTTCAATGCCCATATTTGGACATCGCCATCGCAAAAAGTTTGTTTGTTGACAAATACGAGAATGATACACACGCACATCGAGGGGTTAGAGCCAAAAAGTCGTATCTGAAAATTTTGCTAATTTCATTTTTTTGCACTAAAATGTTGATAAGTTAGCATCTAGTTGTGTCTGTAAATTTCAGGGCAAAAGGATAATGCATTAATTTTAAATTGACCAGAACCCAAAAGTATTATCATATTATATACGTCTTCTTGAAACGCCAAACAACAGTAATATTGGATAATCTATAATTGCATGCCAGGTATATTTTTTTAATTAAAAGATACATTGCTGTAAAAATTTATGTGAAGATAATATACTTTGCATTTATGATATCATATTTTTTTATTTAGAAAATAGTGCCAAAACAGCTTATTTAAAGATAAGTCATTTTGGCACTGCAGAAAAGTAATCTAATAATCCAGTAAGTTTAGCCATCTTATCTCAATATCAGATAACGCGTTGCATATGTTATTTATAAACAGTATTCTGTAGTGGCAGGAGAGAGTAAATAAAGTTGATGCATTCTAGAGCTGGTGTTACATTTACAAAAAGTGAATTAACAGGAAGAAATATAGTATCTGCAATGAAAATTTGAGACAACAATGGATTAAAAGGTAAGAATTAGATATTCACTTGCTATACTTTGATATATTAATCAATTTACTATGTATTCACTTAATTTAATATATGTATTAAGTCTTCATAAATTTTCTTAGACGGATTGTACATGTTTGTGCTAAAAATCTTGAATTATTATTATCTCAAGTATGACGTTTGTGCATACCCTTCGCTAAAATTATTGACATTTTGTTTAGAATGCATGGCCTTTTAATTGTTATTTATTTCCATATTTTCAGTAGAGGCTGGTTATGGTGAATGTGATGGAAACATCTGCAGTACTAATTAATTACAGTTTTCGATTGGTAAGTTTCAGTTTTTATTTGTTCACAAGAACTCTATTTAACCAGATTGAAAAGATTATCACTTTTAATGATCAAATTATTTGATAAGAAGATTTCCTCCTAAACCCCTCAATGGAATTAGATGTAAAAAAATGTGGTTTACAACTTGAAAATATGCATGACGGACTATGGCTGCTGTCCAATATCTGAAAGGGGAGGCTATGCAACTTAGGTGTCAAAGTTTGTTGTCAGAGGTATAATTTGTAGTGAGTTTACTTGTTTGGCAATAGGATATGAGAGGTAATCCTATATTTGGCCAATTCTTTTTGCTAATCAAAATAATAAGCTTCATATTCATTTGTTTCAGGTAATAAAATGTCAGAATCTAGTTGGTCTTCAGACGAGGAATGGACGACAATTGCATCTATGGTACGTGATACCCAAGAGAATGGTTCTAATGCAGTTGAAGGGGATACAGAAGATGGTTCCTCAGTAACAAACAGGCAACAAGTAGGTAGTAATGATTCACAAGGTACCAATGCCACACCTACGTCTGATGAACCAGGTACCATTGACACACCTATGGTTGATGAACCAGGTATCAATGACACACCTACCACTGATGAACCAGGTATCAATGACACACCTACCACTGATCAACCAGGTCACAATGACACACCTACGGTTGATGAACCAGGTACCAATAAAACACCTACCACTGATGAACCAGGTACCAATGACGCAGCTACGGCTGATAAACCAGTTACCAATGACACACCTATGGCTGATAAACCGATTACTAATGACACACCAATGGCTGATATGAATGAAACCCCGGGTAATAAAAATTCACAAGACCAAATATTAATTCAGGACAATTCAGCTGTTCGTACCTATAAAGAAGATACTTCATCAACTGATTCCAATGGGTCGCCAAATGCCTTAAAGGTTACTGCAAGACAGAAAAAGAAGAAAAAATACAGAAAGAAACAGAATAAAACAACACCTGACACAACAAAACAGCTCAAACGCCACTCTGCTATTGAGTCTGACTTTAGTGGTAGTGATGATAATATAGCATTAAAAGAGTTAAAAAATGATATAAAACGACAAAAAGATGAGAGTTATAGCGAAATAGAGTCTGTTTATGACAGCAGGGACTCGTACAAACCTTGCAGAGATGATTATCATTCTAGTGACTCGAACCTGCCATTGCAATGACAATTCAATTAAAACCGAATTTTATAAGAAACCTGCAGCCACATCAAAGTCGAAAAAAAGAAAGAGGAAAAGTGATAGTAAAAATCAGAAGCTTAAAAGTGATAATTCACTACCTAAAAATGATAACTCAAGGATGAACCAAGTAGAGATCCAAAATGACAATTTAGGGCCAACGATTGACCAGACTGAGGACATGCACATGGAAAAGGCAAAATAAATCAGTGTTCAGGAGGACACTTTCAACAATTATGTCACCACACACAATGAACAGAGACTTGATGATCTTCTCTTCATGAATGGATTAGTTAGAAAACGTGTTCCTGCAGATGAGAACTGTTTCTTCCAGTCAGCATTACCACACATTCATTCCCTGCTCACTGTTCAAGAATTATGAAGATCATTATGTGGTCACATAGCTTAAAAAGCAGAAAATTATGTTGGTATACCCAAGAAAACCTGGACTGTATCATGTTTAAGTACAATTTCGAAGATGAATTCAGAGTTCTCAAAGTAGGTGGTACAGCCAAACGAGGACGCACTGCCAAACCACAAGAACTGACAAGGAAATATACATCGAGACAGAAGATATCAGCAGCCAAAACGAAAGACCTTGTCAGCTTATGCAGAAGTGGTATCATCCCATCTGAATACCACGATTATTACAAATCATTGCCCTCAAGCAGTAAGGTAGATGACAAACTAGCTGACACCGATGCTGAAGAGGATTCTGATCAAGAATGAGACTAAGAAAATAACAGTGGTGACATAAATGACTGGTTTAATTAGATTGCATGATTAGTTTAGGGGTTCTTCTATATATTGTATTAGAACTGTAGACATTATATTCCTGCATTAGATATAGTGCATACAAATTTGACTGTTATATGATATATATTTTGTACTTTGATTTTATACTAATTTTCTTTTGAGATTTACAGACAGTATTGAATTATTTCAATAGGATTTAGCATAATTTTATCATAATGATATTTTGAAACCATTAAGGTATTCCTCAGATTTCAGTGTTCAAAATCATGTTACTACTGTCTAATTCAATTTTCAAAAGAGCTGTTGAAATTTTTTTTTAAACTATTTTATGATATCATTCATACAGACAGACATCTAATAGTTATTGTGGTTGAAATATAATTTTACTGTGATATATGATTACAGTATTGATGCTTTAGCTTAAATAATTGATCTTAATTGCTTTTAGATTCATTGGAAATTATCCTGAAATATGTTGGTTTTCAAAAAATCAATGTTTACTTTAATAGAATGTTTTAACTGATGAATACTACAATTCGGTCATTATAAAAAGATATTTCAAATTAATTTTTCATACAAATTTGACTGTTATATGATATATATTTTGTACTTTGATTTTATACTAATTTTCTTTTGAGATTTACAGACAGTATTGAATTATTTCAATAGGATTTAGCATAATTTTATCATAATGATATTTTGAAACCATTAAGGTATTCCTCAGATTTCAGTGTTCAAAATCATGTTACTACTGTCTAATTCAATTTTCAAAAGAGCTGTTGAAAAAAAATTTTAAACTATTTTATGATATCATTCATACAGACAGACATCTAATAGTTATTGTGGTTGAAATATAATTTTACTGTGATATATGATTACAGTATTGATGTTTTAGCTTAAATAATTGATTTTAATTGCTTTTAGATTCATTGGAAATTATCCTGAAATATTTTGGTTTTCAAAAAATCAATGTTTACTTTAATAGAATGTTTTAACTGATGAATACTACAATTCGGTCATTATAAAAAGATATTTCAAATTAATTTTTCATACAAATTTGACTGTTATATGATGTATATTTTGTACTTTGATTTTATACTAATTTTCTTTTGAGATTTACAGACAGTATTGAATTATTTCAATAGGATTTAGCATAATTTTATCATAATGATATTTTGAAACCATTAAGGTATTCCTCAGATTTCAGTGTTCAAAATCATGTTACTACTGTCTAATTCAATTTACAAAAGAGCTGTTGAAATTTTTTTTTAAACTATTTTATGATATCATTCATACAGACAGACATCTAATAGTTATTGTGGTTGAAATATAATTTTACTGTGATATATGATTACAGTATTGATGTTTTAGCTTAAATAATTGATTTTAATTGCTTTTAGATTCATTGGAAATTATCCTGAAATATGTTGGTTTTCAAAAAATCAATGTTTACTTTAATAGAATGTTTTAACTGATGAATACTACAATTCGGTCATTATAAAAAGATATTTCAAATTAATTTTTCATTTGCTGCCATAACGTATTTTTGTTTACTTTTATTTGGTTGATGAAAGAAACATTATTCATATTAATGTTAGGGAGCCAGAAAAGTGTATCCTAAGATGTTATCAAAATGCCTTGCACACACCTGTTTAATCTTTTAGATAAACAAATCAGCAGACAGTCTTATCAGCGGTTACTGTAGTATGGTATTAACATCTGGAAATTATCAATGTAAATAGTGCATGTCTACTTAATGTATAGATAAAAAGTGTTATTAAATCAATATGCTGATTATTAGAAGTAAATTGCATATATAATCATAACATTTATTGTGTTATTTACTTATAAAATCATTTTGGTAACACTACATTATCAGGCGTAGTCATAAGATTATTTTTTGTAATTACTCAAAAAGATGAAATATTAAGATACGACAGTATGGCACTAACCCCTCGACATGCTTACCATCAATATGATACTTATGTAGCAGAATTTCACACAAAAAAAGGAAAATGTACACATCGTCAGTTGCAGACAAATGATGCTGAGAGGTAAATCTTAGTTTAAATTAATAATGACAATCTCCTGAAACACATGTACAGCAAACAGCTGATACTGAAAAGCAAGGGGTCGTACCGAACTTGAAGAAAGCACATGGAGAATCAAAATAAGATCTTAAGCCTATAATTCTCTCATGTTAATTCCAACATTTTCGTGATCTTTCTTGTAAAGATCGAGATATTTGATTTGCATGCAGTATCTATTTTTGCCACAGGCACAGGTGAATCAGACACCCCCTCCCCTTTTTTGCAAGTTGTGGAACACAATTCATAGAGAAATAATCAATATAATGACTATAATGATGAAAACCATTAAAAAACCTTTGAATCTTTATACAAAATATATCTTGATAGGTTGGGGTCCTGTTTATTTTTAGAATTTACATTTGTTTTCTTTACAAGTGACATACAATCTCCATATAACACCTTGGCTTGGAAAGGAAAATTGTCCATTCTGAGTACTTGTATAGGACCAATTATCAATGCATACCAATAATTGACAACCAAAAAGTATGCATGTATTATCAGAGAATAACATCCCTTTTCAGAGGTTTTTTTCCTAAAAAAATCTTCTGTCAAGGGACTGGGGAAGATGACTTCAATTTCATAAACATTTAAAGTTCTGAATTTTTTCTTGGTCAAAATTAATTTGCACTTAACAGATTTGATCAAATAAACAACGGGCGAAACCTAATCTGACACCAGTTAGTTATTCTATAAATCCAGTTTGTCTTTTTACTAACTAACAAAATTCATGGTCCATATACAGTTAATACATAAAACCATAAAACCAAAACCTGAAATGAAACTATTATGTACATTGTAATTTAAATCTAATTTTTAATTAAAAGTGTGTGATCTGGTTGTACAACAATATCACATTTTGATCAAAGAAATTCGTATTGAGACATTAAGACAGATGCTTAATTCCTATTGCTATATTGCAGTTTAATTTAGTTATGCCAAAACATGTTCAGTAAAATTAAACCTATAAATAATTAAAAATTGCACTGATCAAATTGTATAAGCATTGATACCGGTTTTAAGTTTTTTTCTAAGAAGACATACCTGGCTATGTATCCATTGTACAGTGTACTGTTATTTCTAATAGAAAATATTATATAACCCAATTGTAGAATGATGAATTATCCTGCAATTGTGTGATTTTGAGTACTAATAGGCAGGTCAAATAAACTTAAGTGTTATTTAGTCATTGTATGTTTTGACAATATATTTTGTAGGCATATACAGCATATTACATTAATAATAATTTTAGAAGATGGTCAATTTTCAGAATTTTCATTGGATTTAGTTCAGAAGCTGAGTATCATAATAGCTGTCTCTGCACTGAGCTAAGTTCATTGTTATGCATTCAATCATCTTGGTGATATACTGAGGGTATGATAAATGAGCATCAAGGTAAGATGCTAAACATGTTATGCATGTACATATTGATCTATTGATGAAACAGATTGATCTTCATGACCCATCTTCTTCTTATTATAATGTAAACAAATTGTACTTGAAATATTTGAATATTTTTATTATGTTTGAAAAATTTGAAATTAAGAAAGTTTACTGATATTTAGCTCAACTAGCCCAAAAAGACTAAATGATGTATTATCATGACTATGTCTGTCATCTGTTTTCCGTATTTGTCTTTACTTATTCTCAGAAATTGTCAAACCAAATGGACAAAGTTATAGCAAATATGCTACGATACTTGGATAGTTTGTAATACATCTGATTGTTACAAAACTATATCTAATTTTTTCACATTATTATGTTTCTCTCGGTAGCTTGACAATCCAAATTTAGTATTTCATGAAATATTGCTAGTTTCGCAACGTTCCTTGAGGTTACATGGTTTGCTATGAAATGTTGAGTATATCAGAGATAGGCAGTTTGTCTAAATTATATAATTGATCACTGTAGTTATATCAAGTGGTTGTACATATATGTGGGTTGCATTAACTGCGTTTGACCTGTAATTTAGTTCTTTATGAAAATATCATTAATCTTTATCTTGAGCTTGTTGACATTGGGACCTGATATTAGAAAATTGTGAAGTAAAAATGTCAATCAGCTGCATTTACCGCTGTATTTCATTACCCCTTTCGTCGAGTTTATTTAACCTAGCATAAACACATATCGAAAACAAGATTAAATACATAACATTGAACCATATACTTGTATATGTAGATATACAGATATACTAAACATGTATCAGTAGATTCAGTGCCATATTAACGCATGGGAACGACCCCACCAGCATAGCGGCCCTATGCTAAACTTTGCATGCTGTGTGCGGCATGTTTTTTAATGTTTAAACAATGATTTTTTTTGAAGTACCTATACATTAACTATATATTTTATTTAATCGACATTTACATTTTTATTCATGCGAGTGGTTATATAAATAGTCGTCTCAGTGTACCGCTTTGTCCGGGGTCCTATAATGCTGTTAAGACGGCCCTGAGTAGAGATTCACAAAATATATACAAAACAATGCAACCCCAGTTTCATTTTTATTTAATTAAGATTTAATAAATTTAAATATACCATCAATTTCATTCGTTCTAGTTCTAGATAGGAAAATGTACAGGAATAAAAAATAGATTTGAGGGTTACGAGTGTTGTCTGGTTTTTTTACCACTTCATCTGTAGGCCATTATAAAAAAAATAACATTTTATTTTGTGAAAAAGAGATGTGAGGGGAACAAAAGAAACAAATCTATCATTACAATATGCACACTCAGATATTCACTTTGTTTGCAAATATATCTATTTTTGCCATTTTGCAAAAGTATTTCAACTCAAGATATAATTGAACAACTTTTTTCTTAACAGAGAGTTGTCGAATATGAACCTAATACTGATATACCTAATGCATGCAGAGACATAATTGTGTTATATGTCTCTGATACATGAATAAGTAATACATGGATGAACAATATTTTGTTATGTGCATGACCCCCAGGTATACTATTGTGTGATACTGATAGTGATAGAAGTTGACATGGATAATTACATCATTTTACAATTTATTAACCATCACTTCACAGAAACCTTTTTTTATATATGAAATAACCAATTGATTAATTATCGAATCGATGATCAATTTAGTTTACTTTAATTAAATAAAGCAAAAAATTGTATTGTTTTCATATTTGCCGCCGATATAATTAACAAATATTGTTACCTCCCTTTATCGGTGTGCCGGATCACCTGACTGTTTTGTTGTTTTCGAAATTGATTAAATATTGAGTACGTACACTTCGACATGAAAATTCTAGAATATACGTGTCAATAAATTCACAGTTAAAAAACATATTCACAAAGAGCAGATAATAAAGATATATGATTTTGCTACGAGATCAATGAAAACCTTGACAGAAAATGACGATTTACAATTGTACACCATTGACCAACAGGAATCGTCATTTTTCGGGGTTTTATCTTGCCTTAATCTCCATTGTTGGCTGCATAGTAGCTCTCGTAGCACTTTTTTTAAGCGAACGGAAAAAATCTTACAGAAAATATCCAGTTTTTAATTCAACTTTCACTCTAAATACTACAACTTTTTGAAATTAGTTAAGGTACTGATTGTAGTCACGTGATCATCATTTTATCAACGGAAATCCACGATGACTTGCACAAGGTTGAAACATTTTCACTTTCGAACATGTATAAATAACTGGTTGCAATATGCATCAAATATTGTGATGCTTTACTCATTAATTTGTATTACATACCTGACCCCCCCCCCCCTTTTTTTTTTTATTGCATGCAATCTTAGAAACAGCCTTAACACACCGGCGCGTCTGTAAGATATATATTCCATTCAAAACATAAAGTTGCGAGAGCAACGACGTAAGCAATTATTTAGGAATGGTATCAACCTGAACAAAAATATACCATCAGAATCATCTGTCACTTCCGGGGAAACGACAAGGCGGAAACGCAGATTTTCAAGGCACAAAGAAATTAATAGAGAACAAAATGACATATTCGTCAATTTGTCATCAAAATATATAAAACCTGATGAAATTTATATACTCTCTAAGGGACTTAATTTCTGTCCCACCCCTAACAAAATCAATGAGGAGCAACTATCAGCTGATCTCGACAAATTGGCTAGATCTCTTTGAATTAAAGAGTATTTCTTGGCCAAAAAGAGAGACTTTCCTGTAGATGGGTCGTCATATTCGGAATATGATAATGAGATCTCCCTTCCTAGGTTTAAGAAAAATAAAGTTCATGGAATCCAAAACGCAGCAAAAATACAACTTTAGAATCCTTTATTGATTTAGTAAAAATTGATGTTCAGACAGCAGCTAGCATGAACATACCAACCCAAAACAACCTCACTCCAGCAGAAAAGGGTGCGATCCAGGAATTAAAGGAAAGGGATGACATTGTCATAAAGCCAGTAGACAAGGGTAGCGTAGTTGTTGTTATGGACAAAATGGAGGCAAACCGACAAGTGACGGATGAAAGATTTTACTAAAAATGGACTCTGACCCCACAAAAGAATTCAGCACTAGAATAACACAGGAGCTAAAATTTATGGAAAAAAAGTCATATTGACAAGAACACTTTCGATTATTTGAAACCAGACAAACCCAAAGCCGAACGCTTCTATCTATTACCTAAATCTCATAAAGTCAACAACCCATTGTTTCAGCAACTGAGCACCCCACAGAAAAAATATCCGAATTCATCGATTTCCACCTTCGACTTCATGTATAAGCGCTACCCTCACATTTGAAAGACACCACTGATTATCTTCAAACCTTCCTTCAGGGACCATTCTTGTTTCGATGGACGTTACGTCGTTGTACACTAGCATCCCACACAATGACGGTATCGAAGCATGTCGAGAGGCCTGGGACCAAAGAGCCGTTATATAACCACCAACGGAATGTCTTGTCCAGTTGCTCACCGGGCATTTTTAACAAACCAACGGAACCGCTATGGGAACAAATATGGCACTTTCATACGCCAACATCTTCATGGAGAAACATGAAATACTAATCATGCAATCTGCACCCTACAAGCCAGTTTCCTGGTTTCGTTTCATAGACGACGTTGACATGAAGTGGACCGAGTCGGAAGAAAACCTCAATCGTTTCTTTGACCAAGTCAACAATGTTCACCCCACTATACATTTCACCCATCAAACATCCAGAAATAGCATTTCCTTTCTGGATACGTACACTACCTGTAACAATGTTATTATGTCAACTGACATATACAACAAATCGACAGATAAACATCAGTACCTGTCGCCACAGAGTTGACATACTAAACATTGCACCAAAGGTATTCCGTACAGCCAAGCTCTCCGCATCAAACGCATCTGCTCCAATGAACAAACTACAAAAAATGGCTTGGAGAACTGAAATATCATCTGAAAAAGAGGGGCTACAACAATGCGAGCATTAACCATTTTTTTTGCAAAGCAAGTGGTATTGACAGAATAGAAGACGAACAACAGAGTGCCATTTATCATCACATACCATCCTGCGCTCAGTAATTTATCCAACATCGTTCATAAGCAATGGACAACCATAGAAAACACCCATAACTGTGCAAAATCGTCAAAGAACCACCTGTCTTGGCTTTCAGGAAACCTAAAAGTTTGAAAGATATCTTGGTGAGAGCTGACATCCCCCCTCGATCTGCCTACAATGGTCAGTGCCACAAATGTGATTCGATACGATGTATGACGTGCAAAACATCCAATGCACACAAAAATTCAGCAGCACACATACAGGGGAAGAATTCATCATATACTGTAATGCCAACTGCAAGACGGAAAATATTATCTACCTCCTGGAATGTGCAATTTGTGGCCTTCAATACATCGGAGAAACAAAACAACAACTTTGTAAACGCTTGAATGGCCAGAGAAGCGATGGACATACCATTTGCTCAATTGGCCCAAAGTATATATCCCACACTATGGTGGGCCGTTTTGTTTTAATGAGTTTGGGTAGCATACCGTTTTAAAAATATATTTTTGACAGTGCTATTTGATACTTTAACCAATAATGTTTCATTTCTATTTTTTTTTCTAATTAAACATTTATTCAAATGTGTAACCCTATTGTGTATTTATATTATTGTTATTGTACTTTTATTTATTTGTATGTGGGATTTTAATTCTTTTATGCATGTATTGTTATATGAATAACATCTGGTTCTTTTGTCCCGCACATTGACCGTCACAAACCTTTTTTGAAATTGTAAAGTCGCCATACTGGTTCGACATTTTATTCAATTAGACATTGATAAAGTTCGTCGGTGGGACGAAATTTTGTCATTCAACAAAGTGTTTAATTCTTTATCACTTTGTTTTGTGTACTTGGTGTTGTTTTACAAACCATTTCAGACGTTTATAATTTATTTTACTTGTATAGTATCGCTATGCCGTAGCGATCCAACACCCCGTAAGATTGATAGTTGACTGGTTCTTCAGACGTTGTATATATATATATATACATATATGTTATATATTCCATCGTTCATATTATAGGAATGATAAAATATTTTGTTACAGATGCATTTTAGCACAAACAATTGTCTTAATTACTGGACATTTTAAGTGTGTGTACGTATTGTTTATTGACGAGAGAAACATTTGAAATACACCGTTATTTTTGCATGATATCAGCTACATGTATGTATTCATAGTTGACTTATTATAATGACCTAGCTAATATGTGTCTCTTCATGGATTTGTCAAAAGTCACCAACAAACTTATCACATACACATTGCCAGGGGCGTGCATGGAACTCAGTTTCCGTGATTTTATTCGATGACATCATAGATATTATCAATCAAAATTCCATATGATTACGGTCATGGCATCGCTTGAAATAACTCTGGAATATATTTATATATATAAATTTACATAATGAGCAGTCTAAAAAGCAATAGAAACAGATTGTTGCTCTTTGTAAACTTGAAAATATCAAACATAAAAGCAGTACTTTCACTTATTTTCAACGCATGACAATATTTCAGATATCAATAGTGACCATTCACAAGTATTACGAATTGTTTGTGATGCTCCGATGACAACAGAACAGACAACCGAAAAGATAACAACATATGATGCACCGCAAAGTTCCCCACAACCGCCTGTTCCGGAGAAATCAACCACCAAACAGCTCAAACATAGATACTTCAACTACTGTTACAACTTAGAAATCAAACACAAACAGCTCAAACATAGATTCTACAACTACTGTTATAACGATAGGTAAACGTCTAGTTACAGGTGAAATAAGTCATGACATGTTAAAGCTAAAGATACAGGTACATGAAATATTGAATAATAATTTTAGATTGGAATTTCCAAAGCTTAATAAGTGAATTGTACATTTAAAAGGAACAAACCTTCTTAAGAACTACATGTATATTGTGCAAACTGTGGTCAGATTTCTTAATCAAGGTCAGCTTCAGTTGTTTGTAGGAAGTCTCATGTCTTATTTACGTTATTTGTGTTTGTTTTCGTATAGCGGTATCCAACATATTGTGTTGTGTTGTTTGCTGTGCTCGTCTTCGTCTGGTGTCTTGTGTGTCTAATGTTGCCAGTTTTTGTGGATTGTATATTCTTGATTGTCCATTCTGTTTTCTCTAACGTTTATTTTCTACTCTTTGACATGGTTGATGTACCTTGGTAAGTAATCTTAAAAATACATAGCTTGGTTGTTTTAATCTTTTGCTTGGTATTTTATTGACCTTCGATGGCCTTGTTCTACTTGTACCAATATTGTTTTATAATATATTTAAGGACCGCATCAATGAGACAATTAACCATGATTTAATCTACTCTACATGCAATTTGTGGTATGCTAAGAGGCAATGCTATACTTAGTTTTGCAAGTGACAAGATAAAACATTTTAAGGTCTATCAATGGCTGATTAGACACTAAATTTGCGGTTTGGGCTGTGATCATTGAACACATATCTTGAGATATGGACAGGCGACATAAGGGTAACAATAAAATTACCAAACACCGAGCAATCTTCCAAAGGGAAAGGCAAAACTCATAAGTCAACAAACAGAAAAAATCATTTAACAATCGGAAAACTGGGAAAACCGCAATGGCCCTGACTTGGTACAGGCATTTCCAAAGAAATGGTGGGTTGAATAAGATTTGACAGACATAGGACACACATTTTGATGGGTGGGCCATAACAATTGGATTATAATTGTAAAGAAGGATATGGATGTAAACGCACCCGAAAGCCTATTAAAGTTTCCACTTAGATACAACTTAAAGTAAAGGGACATCGCCTTTATTTTTGTCATATTTCTCACAACCACAGTATGGTTATTAATAATTATTACAACTCATACCGTAAACTGAGCGTGAAGAAGCTCATATACCGCAGTTGAACGGTTTTCTTTCCTTCTATCGATAAACGTCCCGTTTTAGCAACTTTGTCGTTCTGATGATATTTAAAGAACGGATAAGGGTTATTTGACACTAATTTCGAAGTGCGACTTCGTCCCATTGCGGACTCATGTGTACACAGGTGACCATGGCTGATTATGACTATCATGTTTAGGCTTTTTTGCTTTATTGTTCCCAAACATGTTTAATTTATCTGGCTTTCTAATGTAGTGGTGCTGTTGAGCCTCCTTGTTGAAGGTAATCCCAGAAACGTGTCATGAACACCTAATTATATATCAAGGTTTTTATAATTAATTATTCCTTAAGGGCTTGAACAAACAATAAGGGTAATACCAAAATTACCGAACTCCGAACAATCTTACAAAGGGAAAGTCAAAACTCAAAAGTAAATAAACAGAAAAAATCAGTCAACAACCGGAAAACTGTGAAAACCGTAATGACCCTGACTTGGTACAGACATTTCTAAAGAAATTATGGGTTGAATCAGATTTTAAAGCGCCAAACCTGCCGCTTCCATTACCGCTCAAAGGTTCCGGTTGTCACTATAACAGTATTTATAACAATACGGGAACAAAATAGGTAAAATAGTTGTCAAAGCAGTACCAAACCCAATGAAGAAAATGTCAAAAACAATGTTACACATTGATAAAAAAATATTTTTGACATTTTTGTTGACTTCCTTATCTTTATACATTTTCACTATATGAAAATGCATCGTTTATCATCGTCTCTGCAGAGACGAATATATTTCGACCAGATCTTGGTATCGGAATAAAAACTTTTTAAGAGATTGAATAAGGCGAATATTTTAATAGCCCTGGTTCAGTATCCTGTTTCTCAGATGAAGATGACGTTTCAGGAAATCAGAATAATTGCTACTGGCCCTTGCATAACGAATCAATTGAGAGATGTAAACACCATATGCAGGAGAAGCTGGTATATTGCTGAACATGTTTGGAAAATTTATGATTTTAAAATTGAAGTCGTCCCGTTTATCATAAATTTTAGTACTGAGTTGACCACTATCGTCAAATTCGAGGTATAAGTGCAAAAATGATGCGGACGAAGCTGTATCTGCGGTCTCTTTATCTAGCTAGTTTTATAGGCCCAAGCTTCCCCGCGTAGTGAAATGATGCTGTCATGCAAGTTTTTTCACATATTGGTAAAATGTAAATCCTAACAAAAAACCAGGCGAAGAAAGTTGTTATAAAGAACGTTCTAATTTTGAAAATTAAACATACTTTATTTAATCTTCGTGACACATAATATTACCAACAATAACAAAATACGTCCAATAAAGATATTATCTATACATTACAGTAGATATCTTGCGTATCTTTTCACAAGCCAAGAAAGATGTACTACAATCAATAAGACAAACGACCAAGTCGATTTGAAAACATTTACAAGAATGTTAAACACTTGAAAATCATGGACAGAAACAAAATGTCACAAATGTGGTTTGTTGTAATATTGACATACATTTTACAAGAATAAAGAGGTTCATTAGTAATGAATACCACTGATGTTGTCAGTTCGATTCCCGAACAGACCGAGGTGTACAACATTATGTGATAAAGTTTGTCTGTGACTTACAACAGGTTTTCTCCGTGTCCTCCGGTTTCCTCCACCAATATAACTGACCCCGCGATATAACTGAAATATTGTTGAAAGTGGCGTTAAGCACCATAAAGCCTAAGCTTAAAGCCTATATAAATAAAATGCATTGTATTAAATATTGTTCTTATGTACTATTCAAATTAAGTTTAGATAATAATTGTTTCTGTTCTTTCTTTTTTTTGTAGTTGCAAAAAATGATAAAACAACATATATTGCTCTCAGTGCATTTTCTAGTACAGTTGCTATAATACTTCTGATAGCTTTAGTTATAACGTGCATAAGGTTTGTAAATATATTTTGTTTTCTATATAAACAGTGGTCAATATATAATAGAACGATTTTGATACGGCAATGTTAATGGTTTCTTTAATGAGATTCTCTTCATATATGTATTTAAGTAGTTATCATTTAATTGAACCCATTACTGCGCATACATGTCGATGAACACTTACAAAGATTGTATCTGATGTATATGATTTGTAGATAGTTGTTTGTCCTTTTCTAACTTTTCGTATCTTCAAATTCTTCATAAAACAAAATAAGGTGGAATATGAAACAATCCATAGAGATATTCTATAATAATTACATAATCGTTTTCGAACAATGAACTTTGTGGAGTTTATTTTATTACTTGCATCAGAATATTTATTTATCAAAACTCCAATCATAAATTACATCTGGATATCTTTATAGGTACAAAGCAATACTAAATGCAAGAAGAACAAATGAGTATGAAAACAATTCCAATCATCAAGTAGAATATAACATACATTATTGTGATTTGACAAATAATGGACCGAACGTGCCAGGCCACGAATATGATATTATTGATAGTAATTATAATACCATTGATGTTGACAGATCCCAGTTATCTAGCAACGTAGTATGCATGGAAGGAGAATATGTTAGTGTTGAACCTGATGGACATTTGACGGCTAACATTAATTGAGGACAAAAACAACAATTATCCAAAAAATATATGCCTTTACAATTTTAATTATACTTTGATTACTCAAAATCATTATTGTGACTAAAACTAAAACTGAGAATGACAACAGTAACACACACAGAGAGAGAGAGAGAGAGAGAGAGAGAGAGAGAGAGAGAGAGAGAGAGAGAGAGAGAGAGAGAGAGAGAGAGAGAGAGAGAGAGAGAAATTAAATAATGTTACTTAGAGACACCATATATATTTTTGAAACAAATAATGTTACAGTTGATTTTGGCTTTGACCTGGCTAAAACTTCGCACAACCATACTATCTCGTCAGTAGGAGAGAGATTTAACATTCTGCCAGACTACAAAGTTCAAGCTCTTCCTAGCAGACCATATCTCATTCAGAAAAAAAAATATGGTCATTTCTTAAAATCTTTGTATGCTAAATGGGGTTCATGTTGTTCACTTTACCCTGTTATGTTCTTAGGTCCGTGCTTTTATGTCTGCTGCGTTTTCCATACGAAATCATGTTCGGTTCGTCTTTATCCGCAATTGTTCATTGAAAAGCTCGTGTCTTTAGTGGTATTTGCTTTCGCATATTAGTGTCAACACGACTTGACTGTATAAGTAGCAATGCGAGTGTCTTACAAGATGCAAAAATCGCTTACCCTTCGTTATCACTTGGGTTCAATCCAGTTTTTATTTGGGTATATGGATTGTCCATTCGTGATTGCATCATCGTATTTCCCTAACTTGTATATATTAAGACCTAACCAGACCAGTTTTGGAAAATAAACCACCCATATGTACTGTCTACTTTTCGGCTTAGATAAAGATCACAAATAATTTGTCAAAGACGTTGATATTTAATTAAGTGCACATGACACGTTTCTGACATAACCTTAATCAATTACGCTGTAAATAAAAAGAAATGGAAAGCGAAATAATCTATTAATAAAGACACCGGAAGCCAAAAAACTAACAACGTTAAATAATATATAATGCGTATTGGGCAATCTAGATGATAATTTGAAAATAATAAAGCTAATATATACAAGGTATGATGGTTAGTGGAATAATATACTTACATATCGAGAATAATAGTATGTGTCCATCTGAAAACTATTATCTATGCGTTGGCATGATGCCATCGATTATATGTTTATTATATTTTTCTATTATTTAATTAAGCTCTTCTTTTAGTGGAAACATTTTAGTTTGTTTTGTTTTAGCTTAAAATAATTTACATCATATTTCGTACATGTAGTGTTGTCATTATTTCTCAAAGCGAGTTATTTACACTGCGAGAACAAATCTATCATGCATTTCTTATTTCAAATAAAAAATAATAGAGGTGTGGTTCCTGTTATTTTACCGGCAATAATGTTACCCATTGGCACTAAATTATATAGCCTGTCTGAAAACACGTATAGAACAAAGCTGTAATTGGGAAATGTGATCAACATAACATATTTTCTCTGCCTCATAGTATTTATTGTACAATAGAAGTATATACATATTTGGTATGCCTTATTTCACAAATATATAGAGTAATGTTGAAGATACTAAAGGGCGAACCAGCGGCTGTAAAATCTTTAGTTTTCTGTGTAGTGCTTCCTAGTTCACTGTTTGTCATTGTAGTGTCCGTTCTTCCATTTACGGGTTTTTACTACCCCTTTCGTGTCTTCAAACTGTTCTTTGAGAGAGATAGACAACATAGCGACCAAATGAAAAAAAGGGACAAGAAGACGAAAATGGTCGACACAACAATAAACAGAAAACAAAGACCAGAACAATAAATCTTTTGTATTCCTATTTGTATTAACGATAACAACATTCTGATTAATATAAATCGATTGGTAAGTAAATACTATTGTACAGAGCGCAATAATGCATTACACGAGCCAGGAGAGGGATAAAATGAAAGACAACAAATATCACACTGTTGGAACAGTTCCAAAATCCAATAGAAATATCACACTGTCGGAACAGTTAAAAAAATATCACACTGTCGGAATAGTTAAAAACATATCACACTGTCGAAACAGTTCCAAAATCCAATAAAAAAATATCACAAAGACAATCGATCCACGAAGCACACATATATATGACCGCTCGATTTTCTAGCTTGAAACAGGGATTCTGATAACATGTGGAGGCTTCAAGCTAGTTTTATAGGCCCAAACTTCCCCGCGTAGTGAAATGATGCTGTCATGGAAGTGTTGTCACATATTGGTAATATGTAAATCCTCACAAATAACCAGGCGAAGAAAGTTGTTATAAAGAACGTTCTAATCTTGAAAATTAGACATACTATATTTAATCTTCGTGACACATAATTTGCCCATTGATCATTAAAATATTAAATGGCATACAAGGCTATTGTAAGACATATTAAAGTGGATGCACTCAGGATTCAATTTTCTATTAAAGAAAATATTGTATGCATAATTTACAGTGTGATTTTAGATCGTTTTCCTTGTTGATTCTTTCCCTTGTCATACAAAAGTGACTTATTGTAATGTGAACTAGACTTCCTTGTTAATGTATTCATCAAAAACAATGAATATCAGATAATATCTATACCTATAAAGCAAGTTAAAGAAAAATACTACAGTCAGTTGGGTATGTGTGATTTTTTATGTGATCTTGTACATGTTTAGAATTATACTTTAAAAGTACTTGTGTTCAAGATTTCATACAGTGTTTATTTTACATGACAAATATATATCTGTATGCCCAGAAATATTACATTACCATTAGAGAAAACCGAAGGAGCGATTAGAAATGGACAATTCAGAGACACTGACAACATTAGACACACAAGAGACAGGATGAACAATGATCGACATTACATTACACAGAAAACACCCCTACAATCCAGATGATAATTCAAGTGATACGAAAGAGAAAACAGTCCTTGCTCAACTAGCAGTACCCGTCGTTTCTCTATTAAACAACACGAATATCATTTGCTAAGTGAACGGTAACAACTGCAGAAGGAAATAATCAGAAAAAAAACAGATAAAGCAAGACATAGGAATATAATAAACGGGGGAAAAGACGGACGAACTGAATATTGTAGCGGACATGACACCACGGGAATGAAAACATGAAATATGTCATTGGACAAATTGGTGAATATCGGACCCATCACACAACCTAGCGTTGGGGACAACTTACGTTTGTTTTTGGTTTGGTTTATCGCCATTTTCAACAATATTTCTGTTTTTTCACTGCGTCAGTTTTATTGGTGGAGGAAATCGGAGTACCCGGAGAAAACCACCAACATACCGAAAGTCACTGACACACTTGTAGAGCATGTGAAACCTCAACGGACATACACGTAGCTGTAATTGAAGTATTTACAAAATAATGCACTTTCTTTCTTACTTCTTGTAAATAATAAAAATGTTTATATATTAATCATTTAAGTCCAGCACTGATATCTACGCTAACAAATTAGCCACTTAATAATAAAGAATGCATACCACGATGTCGTTATAGGTGTAATACCACTAATTAATTTCTTTAACATTTTCTACTAAATTTGTGTTTTTTCGAGCCTACCTGGCCATTTTATCTTAAGCTTAACCTTTCCAAGACCATATATTTTCTGAAACGTACAAGCTTCCTCTACGTTGTCAAAATTTCAGGGCATGTTCAAAATCTTGCAGTGAAATGTCAGGCTACCGAAAACACCTATTTTAAAACTAGCCCGGTTTTCCCCAGTATCTATAGGTCATGCATCAAATCCTCCATAGAGGTATTGAAGTACAACCAAATCTATCCAATTTAGGCTCAAACTAATCCCTATATATTTTACCTCAATTATCAATTTTCATTATTCGATTCTATTCAGTAGTTTTCACAATACTACAAAGTGAAAGGAACATTTTTCTTTAAAAGGGACTACTTTCGTGAATTAGTGGTTTGACATCTTATATGTCGTTGGTCATCCTTAATAGTAGGAAAAGGACAAAATCATCTAACACCCTTATATTAAAATATTAATAGCTGTTATTGTGAATACAACACAGAAACGTAGTACGAGTTAATTCTTCCAAATCAGGCACCCTCCCTCCAGAGTATAATTACCACTTGCAACATGAATGCATTATTTTCCTTTGATCTTTTTAATGGTTTATATACCAGAATGTAAGCAACAGCTAAGAACTATGAAATAATACACGCAGATACGAGATATTGCACACTTTATATATGGGCTGTAGTTTTATTACTTTCAGAGAGCCGTGCAATAAGCAACGAATTGGATATGATATTGCATGGACTCATGCTACATATCATTGATACCACGAATTTCCGACTTAACTGGTAGTTTATATATTACTTCTACAGGTAATAGGAATACTATTGTATGGGTATTTTTATGCACTAGTGAATAACAGTAAACACATACATTGTACATTGTGTATCACTGTTGAGTCATTCAACTGTTTAAAGACATTTAATTTGTATTTGATTGCCATTTTATATTGTGCATTGCTTGTTGGTCCTTATCAACTTCCGTGTTGACACGCGAGACAACATAAAACGTAGAACATGATGTTTCTGATATACACGATATTAATGATTCTTCAACTGTATAAAGGTAAGACGATTTGCTAAATAATTACAACTATCACCATCATTCATAAAACATTAATGTCTATTAAGTAGGAGCTAAAGTGGATATACATTTTCATTCGATGGTATCAATGTAAATATGACATTTCTTAAACAAGAACTTCCCCGGTAAAGGTAGACAAAATCGTAAACCGTTAGTAATATTACTCACTCTTCTGTAGCAAGTCAGGGTCATTACGGTTTTCACAGTTTTACGGTTGCTGACAAATTTTGTCTGTTTATATACTTATGAGTTCTGACTTTCCCTTTGTAAGATTGTTCGGAGTTCGCTAATTTTGGTATTACTCTTATTTGTTAAACTTTAAAAACTAAAACATTAAAATACAAACGTAGATACTTAATTTGCTGTGAACGACCCATGTGAGGTACACACTCAAAGGCAAACAATATAAAAGTCACATGACTTATATCGTCGGTAGCAGGAAAGCCAAACGTCAGCCACCGAAACTGATGGTGATATTGGTCGTAATTTGAAAAATACAGAGCAATATGGTTAAAGGGGTCATCCTTACAAATCCGTATACCTAAATATACACTGCCTACATACTATTCTGAAATGATTAGGGAGTAGAATAACATATTTATGTTCATTATTGAAGACCCTACAGTGATTGTAAAAGTAAAACATATAATGTAACAAACAGCAGTAAAGGCCGTGGTACTCATAGTTTCATTCTTAATAGACAAATGATTTGATTGCTGAACAATACATTGGATAGAGCCTTCAGCTAAAAGTGTCCGTATCGTAGATATATGTTTTGGTCATGTAATATGTCCATGTTTAATTCCTGCATTTTTCATTTTCCAATATATTATCATCTTGTTTGTCATGAAGACTAGATAAGTTATGTTTATCACCAAATAATATTAATGCAAACATAGATATCACATTCCTGTACACACGAAGAGTTTCATGAATAACCTTCATCAGGTGCGATTGGAATGGCAAATAATTTATAAGAATCTAGAATAATGGCCTATAATAAACAGAACCTACTTGGCTATTAGTCACTTATTTACAGTCTTTTACTGATCTTTGAACTCGTCGTGTTTATGTGATTTTAATTTCTGTGAAAGTGGTCTTTTAGGTTAAAGCGATATCATGCACGTTCTTTGCTCATTATTTTGCTTTGCCGTCTAACACAACGGGCTGGAATCCCATTAATCGGTATCATGCCATCACATTTCTATATCTGTCACTCACACCAGTTTTTAGATTTCTTCTGCTAACTGTCCTACTTGTTTCTGTATTGAGTAGGTTGAGGTTTGTCAACGGAATAGTTCGTGTTGTTGTTAGTTATTTTGTCATTCATTACTGTTTAGCTGTATATTCTCAGTATTACTTTATTTTGTGTTTTCATTTATAGGTATAGCAACAGTGGTTCCAGATCCCTGCCCGGATTATGTTAAAAACAGTGACATAGGTAAATACATATTTAACCAACCCATTCTTTCTTTTTAGTGTTTATGTCATTTTGAATACTGAAAACGGAGCATGCAATATGCATGACTACACGATAATGCAAATTGAAAAGTGAAATATGTTGTAAAAGACAATAGAAATGATGAATATGAAGCGGGTTGTGTTTCTAGTAGTTGCTATTAAATTGTTACATGTCAAGACAATGTACATTCTAATTTGAATTATTTATTTGTGAGATAGTTTATATGTTTCTTTATCCAGAGATCTATCATGCACTTACATTTAACAGCAAATTGTATTCGGTCATCTCGGATTAAGAGGGAATCTTAAATGGAACTTTTTAATTCTTGATTCTTAATTCCTGATGTTACATCCTTAATTATTAACCCATGCGTACAATAGACTTACGTAGGAAACTTTTCATTTACTACGTTTCTACACAGAAATCAGCATTTGTTCCACAGGGACACCAAAGTTACAAACTAATATATATTAAGAAATGATTAGACCTAGTAGTAGTAATATTATACATTTTTATAGTCAATTTAACTTATTTTGTACAATACCTCAACGCTATCATATAGCGACATTAGAAAGAGTTAGGGCTCGGGTGGTTCAATGAGTTAGGTAGTTGGATTACCTAACAACTCATACAAGCCTATCACCAATGCGGAGTGGGCTTGCGCCCGCCTTTGTAAATTACAAAAAAGGTGCACTCGACTCGCAGTAGCAAGTGGTAAAGTTTATCAGTTGCTTGCCCATGGTCAGTGGTTCTCTCCGGGTACTCCGGCTTCTTCCACCACTAAAACTGATCGCCGCTGAATAATTGCTGAAAGTGGCGCTAAAACACCAAAAAAAAAAAAAAAAAGCAATTAGAAAGAGTGCTTCATCTGTTCAGTGGATCATCAAAAGTTTAAATTTGAATGTGAAATAAATTGACCTATATAATGTTTCTATTGATAGTTGCTGTTTTCAATTTACAATCAATAAACAAATTAAATGTTAACGATGAGACACTATAATCAAACCATATACATCAATGTTAACAATAAAGTATTTGTACTGATTCCAACTGTATATCATTATCAAATAAATATGGATAACTTGCCATAATTAATGCAATAGTTATATCATTATCTGTTTTAATTACTTTGTTACAGTGGCTGATATGTGTAAGTCAAGTTCTGCAACAGAAGAAACAAGTTCTAGAGGTTACAAAATAGACAGTGTTGTATTACGTATAATGACACAACAGGATGACTGCATATGTCGGGTAACATTGGACAATCAAAAAGAAAACCCGGTAGTTGTAGGTTTTAACACATTTGAAGGTTTCATAGCATCAGCACCAGAGCATGTTGATTGTGGACTTGCAGTTGACATAAATCATATACCTGATATGTCTACAGGAATTGTAATAGATCCTATTGAATGTCTTGTGAACGGTACACGTCGTCACACACCACTGTTTCAAAAGAGTTATCTGCAATTTAGATCTAGGATAATTAATGGAGACTTTATCAGAGGCTTCTGTATACGGATAATACGAGGTAAGGCATCATTACAAATTGTGAATTTGAAATAAAAATCATAAACCAATATTTTTCGTTCTCCAGCCACTATCTATTAATAATACCTCGCATAGCATGACAAAATATCGAATAATCTATTCGAGTTTACCTCAATAAGGGCATAGTCCTTATTATATAAGTACGCTGAAGAAACAAATCATACACCATCAGAAATCCCCAATCTCAACCGCGATAAGATGTCTATCCGCACAAAAAATGGTCTATTATATGAAATGTTTGGTAAAGTACATGTTTATTTTCCAACTAACGCATTTAAACAATCGAATCAGAATGATGAGATTGCCTAATTAAATGCATAAGTATATATATATTAGCAACAAAATAAAAAAATGATTGCCATTTATGTTGTACAATGGTATAATCTCTGTCCATTTGCATTTGGATTCAACAAAGTGTTAATGCCTGGTTAATTAAACTTTCCAGATAATAGACCATGGTTTTCTACAAGGACATTTTAAAGCTAAACAATCTACCAAAAACACCAAAGGAAATATTGTAATGTATATAAATACACGTTAGAGAAAAGCGAAAGGGCAGTCAAGAATGGACAATCCAGATATATATATATATATAGGGAGTGGATGTAGTCGAGTGGTCTAGGGCGCTGGACGTAAGGCTAAGCAAATGGTGCTGCAGTGTAACAATGGTGTGGGTTCAAATCCCGTCGAGGGAAGAACAAAAATTTGACTGCTCTAAAATCTAATTCTAACACTGTTTGGTTTAATTTTCAGACGTATATATATATATATATATATATATATATAAACGTCTAAAATGGTTTGTAAAACAACACTAAGTACACAAAACAAAGTGATAAAGAATTAAACACTTCGTTGAATGACAAAATTTTCGTCCCATCGAGGGACTTTATCAATGTCTAATTAAATAAAATCTCGAAACAATATAGTGACTTTTCAAATTTCGAAAAAAAGTTTTTGATGGTTCATGTACGGCACAAAAGAACGAAAAGATGCACATATGAAACTACATGCATAAAAGAATAGAAATCCTACACATAGATTAATAAAAGTACAATAACAATAATATAAATATACAATAGGACTACACATTTAAATAAATGTTAAATTAGAAATAAAAATAAATATAAAAATGAGACATTATTGGTAAATGTATCAAATAGCACTGTCAAAATATTGTTGAAAACGGTATAATACCTAAACTCATTAAAAAAAACGGCCCGTCACAGTGTGGAATAATTATTTTGGGCCAATAGAGAAAACTGTATGTCCTAATACGACTGCAGTTTGCTCTATTGGCCCAAAGTAATTATGAAGGAAAATACTGTACTAAATTTCTAAATCAATACAGTTTCATATGTAGTAAATTTTATAAACTTTATAAATATAACATTTATATATCACAAAACAAAACAACGGGTTTGCGAAACATTTTGAATAATTTAAATGTTAACTAAATGTAAATAAAACCTTGGTGTGGCCCCATGACGTCGAAAGTTTTCAAGGCTCAACGTTTTGTTTATTTGTTATGGTACAGCCGTGGAACATAGGAGTTTGCTGAATCGATCAGGTATTTGTGACGAAATTAACCGTTGTAATATTTTATTGTTCATGCAGCCGTTTTGAGTATAAAAACAGCATTTAATTTGGTAAAAATACATTTATTATTCCGTATTGTACCATTGATTCAGTGAAGCGTAATATTTTGTCGTCCATGTTTTAATCTTTTTTGTGGACTGAAATATATACCCCGTCTGTTTTCCGAATATATGCTGACATTCAGGGCTGAAGAACCAATGAAAATATGTGCAACAAACTAAATTCGTAATATATATATATATATATATAACTGACCTAAGCAAATCTGTGACGTTCTCGGATACAAACAATATAAACGAACGTCTGCAAGATATCTACAAAATTCAAAGCCTAAAGTTGCAAGAGAAACGACGTAAAAAATTATTTACCAGAACAAAAATATACCATCAGAATCATTTGTCACTTCTGGGGAACAACAAGCCGGAAGCGAAGATTTTCAAGGCACAAAGAAATTAATAGAGACCAAAATGACACATTCGTCAATTTGCCATCAAAAGATCTAAAAGCTGATGAAATTCGTATACTCTCTAAGGGACTTAATTTCTGTCCCACCCCTAGCAAAATCAATGAGGAGCAACTATCAGCTAATCTCGACAAATTTGCTAGATCTCTTCGAATTAAAGAGTATTTCTTGGCCAAAGAGAGAGACTTTCCTGTAGATGGGTCGTCCGATTCGGAAGATGATAATGAGATCCCCCTTCCTAGGTATAAGAAAAAAAGTTCATGGATTCCAAAACCCAGCAAAAATACAACTTTAGAATCCTTTATTGACTTAGTAACAAATGATGTTCAGACAGCAGCTAGCATGAACATACCAACCCATAACAACCACACTCCAGCAGAAAAGGGTGCGATCCAAGAATTAACGGAAAGAGATGACATTGTCATAAAGCCAGCAGACAAGTGTAGCGCAGTTGTTCTTATGGACAAAGTATATTATTTAGAGGAGGCAAACAGACAACTGACGGATGAAAGATTTTACAAAAAAACTGGACTCTGACCCCACGGAAGAATTCAGCACTAAAATAACACAGGAGCTAAAAATTATATCGACAAGAACACTTTCGATTATTTGAAGCCAGACAAACCCAAAGCCGGACGCTTCTATCTGTTACCTAAAATTCATAAAGTCAACAAACCCGGGAGACCCATTGTTTCAGCAAATGGGCACCCCACAGAAAAAATCTCCAAATTCGTCGATTTCCACCTTCGACTTTATGTAGAAGCGCTACCCTCACATTTGAAAGACACTACTGATTATCTTCAAAACTTCATTCGACCATTCTTGTTTCGATGGACGTTACGTCATTATACACTACCATCCCACATAATGACGGTATCGAAGCATGTCGAGAGGCATGGGACCAAAGAGCCGTTAAAGAACCATCAATGGAATGTATTGTCCAGTTGCTCACATTGGTACTGAAGCATAGCAACTTTACATTTAATGGAGAGCATTTTTTTACAAATCAACGGAACCGCTATGGGAACAAAGATGGTACCTTCATAAGCCAACATCTTAGGGAAACTTGAAAAACTAATCATACAATCTGCACCCTACAATCCAATTTCCAGGTTTCGTTTCATAGACGACGTTGACATGAAGTGAACCGAGTCGGAAGAAAACCTCAATCGTTTCTTTGACCATGCCAACTATGCCCACTATAAAATTCACCCATGAAACATCCAGAAATAACATCTCCTTTCTGGATACTTACACTACCTGTGAAAATGGTATTATGTCAACTGACATATACAACAAACCGACAGATACACATCAGTACCTGTCCCCACGGATTTGTCATCCTAAACATTACACCAACAGTATTCCGTACAGCCATGCTCTCCGAATAAAGCGCATCTGCTCCAATGAACAAACTACAAAAACACGGCTTGGGGAACTGACATATCATCTGAAAAAGAGGTGTTACAACAATGCGAGCATTAACCATTGTTTTATCACAGCAAGTGGTATTGACAGAAAAGACCTCATCCAATATAAAGAAAAGAAGACGAACAACAGAGTGCCATTTGTCTTCACATACCATCCTGTGCTCAGTATGTTATCCAACATCGCTCGTAAGCACTGGACAACCATACAAAAACACCCATAATTATGCAAAATCTTCAAAGAACCACCCGTCTTGGCCTTCAGGAAACCCAAAAGTTTGAGAGATATCTTGGTGAGAGCTGACATCTCCCCTCGATCTGCCTACAATGGTCAGTGCCAAAAATGTGATTCGAGACGATGTATGACGTGCATAAACATCCAATGCACACAAAAATTCAGTAACACACATACAGGAGAAGAATTCATCATATACTGCAATGCCAACTGCAAGACGGAAAGTATTATTTACCTCCTGGAGTGTGCAATTTGTGGCATTCACTACATCGGAGAAATTAAACAACAACTTAGTAAAAGCTTGAATGGCCACAGAAGCGATGGACATTGCAAATCTGACCTTCCACTCAGCAGACATCCCAAATCGACGGGACACCATGATTCTTTCGGGAAACTGAAGGTCACCATAAATGACCATAACCCCAAGTAGGATGATAAAAGCATACAGGAAAAGGGAAAGCTTCTAGATTAGAAAACTTAAGACCTTATCACCGAATGGAATCAATGAGAAAAAGTAATATCCTTGCTTGACTCCTTTTTTGTTGTTGGTCTCCTCCAGTCGTATTAGGACATACAGTTTGCTCAATTGGCCCAAAGTTTATATCCCACACTGTGGTGGGCCGTTTTTTGTTTAATGAGTTTGGGTATCATACCGTTTTCAAAATTATTTTTGACAGTGCTATTTGATACATTAACCAATAATGTCTCATTTTTATTTTTATTTCTAATTAAACATTCATTTACATGTGTAGCCCTATTGTGTATTTATGTTATTGTTATTGTACTTTTATTTATTTATATGTGGGATTTTAATTCTTTTATGTATGTATTTTTATATGAGTAACTTCTGGTTCTTTTGTCCCGTGCATTGACCGTCAAAAACGTTTCTTGAAATTGTAAAGTCGCCATATTGGTTCGACATTTTATTCAATTAGACAATGACAAAGTTCCTGACATTTTATTCAATTAGACATTGATAAAGTCCCTCGGTGGAACGAAAATTTTGTCATTCAATAAAGTGTTTAATTCTTTATCACTTTGTTTTGAGTACTTGGTGTTGTTTTACAAACCATTTTAGACGTTTATAATTTATTTTACTTGTATAGTATCGTTATACCGTAACGATCCAACATCCAGTAAGATTGATCGTTGACTGGTTTTTCAGGCGTTGTATATATATATATATATAGAAGTCTAGAAGATTGTGCAACGATACCGATAAAGATGTTACAAAAAAAATATATTGACAACATTTTCGATCAACAAATGACCTTCCTCGGTGTCTATCAAATTTCGATCAACAAATGACCTTCCTCAGTGTCTATCAAAGTTCGATCAACACATGACCTTCCTCAGTGTCTATCAAAGTTAACTTTGATTGACACTGAGGAAGGTCATTTGTTGATCGAAAATGTTGTCAATATATTTTTGTAACAATGATAGACACTGAGGAAGGCCATTTGTTGATCGACAATTTTGTCAATATATTTTTTGTAACAATGATAGACGCAGAGGAAGATCATTTGTTGATCGAAAATTTTGTCAATAAATATTTGCAACATGTGTATCGGTACCGTTGCACAATCTTCTAGATTTCTATAATTTATTTTGTTTGTGCTGTATCGTCATGTCTCGACGATCCGTTACTCATTAAGTTCTCTGGTTGGTAGATTCCCTTAGACTTTATATATATATATATATTATATATTCCATCGTTCATATTATAGGAATGATAAAATATTTTGCTACAGATGCATTTTAGCAGAAACAATTGTCTTAATTACTGAACATTTTAAGTGTGTGTTCGTGTTGTTTATTGACGAGAGAAACATTTGACATACACCGTTATTTATGCATGATATCAGCTACATGTATGCATTCATATTTGACTTATTATAATGACCTAGCTAATATGTGTCTCTTCATTGTTATAGCTATGAGGTGTATAACATTACTATCAATATTATTTCAGTTTCAATGTTAGATGAAACTCATGAATTTGTCAAAGGTCACCAACAAACTCATCACATACACTTTGCCACGGGCGCGAATGGAACTCAGTTTCAGTGATTTTAGTCGATGACATCATAGATAATGTCAATCAAAATTCCATATGATTACGGTCATGGCATCGCTTGATATAACTCTGGAATATATTTATATATATACATTTACATAATGAGCAGTCTGAAAAGCAATAGAAACAGATTGTTGATCTTTGTAAACTTGAAAATATCAAACATAAACACAGTACTTTCACTTATGTTCAACGCATGACAATATTGCAGATATCAGCAGTGACCATTCACAAGTTTTACGAATTGATTGTGATGCTCCGACCACAAACAGCTCAAACATAGATTCTACAACTACTGTTACAACGGCAGGTAAAAGTCTAGTTACAGGTGCACTAAGTCATGACATGTTAAAGCTAAAGATACACATACATGAAATATTGAATAATAATTTTAGATTTGAATTTCCAAAGCTTAATAAATGAATTGTAAATTTAAAAAGAGCAAACCTTCTTAAGAACTACATGTATATTGTGCAAACTGTGGTCAGATTTCTTAATCAAGTTCAGCTTCAGTTGTTTGTATGAGGTCTCATGTCTTGTTTACTTTATTTGTGTTTGTTTGCGCATAGCGGTATCCAACACATATTGTGTTGTGTTGTTTGCTGTGCTCGTCTTCGTCTGATGTCTTGTGTGCCCAATGCAGCCAGTTTTTGTGGATTGTCTATTCTTGATTGTCCCTTCTGTTTTCTCTAACGTTTATTTTCTACTCTTTGACATGGTTGATGTACCTTGGTAAGTAATCTTAAAAATACATATTTTGGTTGTTTTAATCTTTTGCTTGGTATTTTATTGACCTTCGATGGTCTTTTTCTACTTGTGCCAACATTTCTTTATAATATATTTATGGACAGCATCAATGAGACAATTAACCATGATTTAGTCTACTCTACATGCTATTTGTGGTATGCTAAGAGGCAATGCTAAACTTAGTTTTGCAAGTGACAAGATGAAACATTTTAAGGTCTATCAATGGCTGATTGGACACTAAATTTGTGGTTTCGGCAGTGATCATTGAACACATATCTTCAGGTATGGACAGACGACATAGGACACACATTTTGAGGGGTGGGCCATACCAAATGCACTATAATTGTAAGGAAGGATATGGATGTAAATGCATCCGAAAGCCTATTCAACTTTCCACTTCGACACAACTTAAAGTAGAGACATCGCCTTTATTTTTGTCTTATTTCTCACAACCACAGTATGGTCATTAATAATTAGTACATCGCATACCGTAAACTGAATGTGAAGAACCTCATATACCGCAGTGGAGTGGTTTTCTTTCCTTCTATTGATAAACTTTCCGTTGATATTTAAAGAACGGATAAGGGTTATTGCGGACTCATGTGTACACAGGTGACCTTGGCTGATTATGGCTATCATGTTTAGGCTTTTTTGCTTTATTGTTCCCAAACATGTTTATTGTATTTGGCTTTCTAATGTTGTGCTATTGAGCGTGCTCGATGAAAGATATTCCAGAAACGTGTCATGCACAAGGTTTTTATAATTAATTATTCTTACAGGGCTTGAACAAAGAACATATATTGCAATTGGTGCTGGTTCTGGTGTAGCTTTAATACTGCTGGTAGTCCTAGTTGTAATATGTCTAAGGTTTGTAAAAATATCATGTTCTTTTGATGTTTAATGCTTTATCTGCAATTATTTCTGCATGACAATATTCCCAACAATAACAAAATACGTCCAATAAAGATATTATCTATACATTACAGTAGATATCTCGCGTATCCTTTTCGGAAGCCAGATAAAATGTATTACAATCAATAAGACAAACGACCAAGTTGATTTAAAAATATTTACAAGAATGTTGAACACTTAAAAAATAATGGACAGAGACAAGATGCCACAAATGTCGTTTGTTGTAATATTGGCATACATTCTACAAGAATAAAGAGGTTGGTTAGTAATTAATACCAAAAACTTCTAGCTAGAAAACTCAAAAGAATGGATCACATTCACCCTAGTATATATATGCGGATATGAATCTCATAATGTGAAAAATCAGTCTGGTCTTAAGTTATCACAATACTATATATATTGCATAATATCAACATTTGAGGACGATTGTCAATATTTGTTACGTTATTCAAGTAATAAAAATTTAAATTGAAAGACGTTTTAAAACTTTAGTGATAATATAAATATATTGGATTCGTACTACAACACACACTGCAATCAATATATATATGTTCGAATAAGGTCAATATAGAGACCGACAAGGTAGCTAAAGAAATAAGACCCAGTTTGTCCGCTATAACTCCTCCAAAGTTGACGCTCATTAGATACAATGATTTTGCAATAAACATAGTTTAAGCTGTTTAGAATTATTGCTCTAAGATAGGCTTAGTGTTAATATTATTTTCAGTATTACTTTAAGTTCTATTTGTGCTTTGTTAATAGCAATAACGTTTCAGATGTCCTAGGGTGTCTGTGGTTTCATAAAACACTTATGGACTGGTTATTTGGACAATAGTCAGTATATTTCTTCTCGACATCAACTATCCCCCTATTATACCTGGATATGGTGTATACTAAAGAGCATTGTGGAATTTCATATTGTATGTTGTATCACAGTATTTGTAAGAGTTTAATTTAAAACGTTTGTTTTCCTTTTTTCATTAGAAGGAAATCAACACAAAAAGCAGGAACCAATGAATATGTAGATAACTCACATCAGCAAGACGAAAGTGACGATAAGTTGCAAAATAATGTACTATACGTGCCAGCGGGGGAATTTGATATTACTGGTGGTAAATGCAGTACCGCTGATGTGGATACAGCAAGATCCTCCAATAAAGGATTAAGCATGGAAGGCAATTACAGTACCGTTGATGACGATATGCCGAAATCTTCCAACAAAAGATTAAGCATGGAAGGAGATTACAGTTCCGTTGATGAGGATACACGAATATCCCTCAACGAACGATTAAGTGTGGAAGACAATTACAGTACCGTTGATGAGGATATGCCAAAAACCTCCAAAAATAGAATAAGCATGGATGGAGATTACAGTACAGTTGAACTCGATGAACATTTGGATACAAACTGTAGTTATCCTGAGAATTCAGAACTTGGGCAAACAAAAGGGAAACAAAAACCAACTATCAAACCAAAACCTAAATCGTCCTGTAAAAACAGTGAGGCCAATCGCTCCCTTGATCAAAACATAAAGCACGTTACTCCTCCAAATGGCATTGACAACGTCTATGCAATTGTTGATAAAAGTAGTAAAAATGTCCCTACAACTAATGTAGGTAAAGAGGAGGGAACATTTCTGCCTGATCAAACCTACGCTGTTGTGGACAAAGCACTGAAACGTAAATCTAGTTCGGATGAAACTAATAAAAAGAAGTTCGAAATAAATTCTGGCAACAGGGTTTAGGCTATGTGACATTTTTTCAGGACTAATATAACATATTTTATATAGATCTGAGTATTTATGCTTTGGTTTCCTAAAGTTTATAACATTAACTTCGCATGTAAGATTAGTCTGTTCCTATCTGTATAAGTGACATTCCCAAACATAATTTAGGAAAGTGGTATTTGTGTTTCAAAATAACAGAGTGGAGTGAAAAAAAACCGATGCTAAAGTGTTAATATTGGTGCAATCACTGCTTAAGCTTCTTTTGATAATATTAAATATCCTTACACATACTGCATAAATTATATAGCATATGCTGTAAATAATAGGAAGATGAAACTGACCGTCAATTTATGTTAGACGTGGCTGTAAATGAACTAGAAATACTGAACAATTATATAGTTTAGCGTGCACAATAACTTACTGGAATAACCATGATCGGGTACCTTCAAAGACAAAAGAATGGAAGGCGAAATAATTTAAGTCTTTCAGATCAAGAAATCCAAAGGACATAAATAGGATATTGAAAAACAAGCATATGCATGATTAATCTTTTAGCTATGAAATAATGTAATATGTATATGTAGACCAACTTGTCGGTAATATTTTTTTATATTTATGGAGAGAGAGAGATAGAGAGAGAGAGAGAGAGAGAGAGAGAGAGAGAGATTTGAAACAAATTATGTTACAGATGATTTTGGCCTTAACCTGGCTAAAAGTTCGCACAACCAAAGTATCTGGTCAGACTACCATGTTCAAGATCTTCCTAGCAGACCATATCTCATTCAGAAAAAAAATAAGATGGTAATTTCTTAAGTTTGAAATCTTTGTATGTTAAATGGGGTTCATGTTGTTCACTTTACCCTATAATGTTCTTAGTTCTGTCCTCTAATGTCTACTGCGCTTTCCATACGAAATCATGTTCGGTTCATCTTTATCCGCAATTGTTCATTGGACAGCTCGTGTCTTTAGTTGTATTTGCTTACGAATATTAGTGTCAACACGACCTGACTGTATAAGTATCAATGCGAGTGTCTTACAAGATGCAGAAACCACTTACCCTTCGTTATCACTTGGGTTCAATCTGGTTTTTATTTTGATTGTCCATTCGTGATTGCATCTTCGTGTTTCCCTAACTTTTATATTAAGACCTAACCAGACCAGTTTTGGAAAATAAACCACCCATATGTTCTGTCTACTTTTCGGCTTAGATGAAGATCACAAATAATTTGTCAAAGACGTTGATATTTAATTAAGTGCACACGACACGTTTCTGACAAAACCTTAATCAATTACGCTGCAAATAATCTATAAATAAAGTCACCGAAAGCAAAAAAACAAGGGAAACAAAGGATATAAACAGCATAGTCAAAATCAGGTGTAATTATCTATACATTGGTTTTTTTGGAATTTCAAAATATGTAATTAGCAAGAGGTTTGCAATTAATTTATATTTTATTTATTTGGCCTAAGTCCTATACGTGTGATCTGTTCAGTTACCTTTTTTTCAGTAAGATAGATAAATCTACTCACTACCTTATTCTTATTGGTTTAATTCTTACTATTGTTCTTTACATTATAAAAGCCAGTGTTTTATACACTGTGATCATTATTTTGATTTAATTTGAAGCGTATAAAATAGAACACGTTTGTTAACAAAATACCCAACCACCCGCGGTACCTAACAATTTTAGTAAATTTATTAAAACCACAAGCAATATATAGTATATGTATATATTATTAAATTTTTAGTCGTATATAAAGAAACGTTTATTGCATTATATGATTAGTGGAATTTATGGACAGCGATTGTGTGATCAATATTCATGGACAATGATAATCTAATAGTGACCAGCAGTTAACATTGAATTTCACGGACAGTGATAATTAATGTGATAATGGTGGACAGTTAATAGCCAAAAATGATATTTATTTTTGTATTTTTATTTATTGTGATATAATAATATATATATATATATATAAATGGCTAAACACATATTCTCTCTTTTGCTTGTTTTCCCGTAGCCATAATTGCTAATTAGTTACAATAATAATATCTTTATGTAGGAACTATATATTTTAATAATAACTATAACTAATAAACCAAGTGCGGCTAAAACGAGTTTACAACAATACAGAACAGACATTTTAAAACACTAACAACGTTAAAAAATATATAATGCGTATTGGGCAATCTAGATGATAATTTGAAAATAATAAAGCTAATGTATACAATGTATGCTGGTTAGTTAAATAATATACTTACATATCGAGAATAATATTATGTGCCCATCTGAAAACTATTATGTATGCGCTGGCATGATGCCATCGATTATATGTTTATTATATTTTTCTATTATTTAATTAAGATCTTCTTTTAGTGGAAATATTTTAGTTTGTTTTGTTTTAGTTTTACATAATTTACATCTAATTAGAGCATGATTCGTACATGTAGTGTTGTCATTATTTCTCAAAACGACCTATTTACACTGCGAGAACAAATTTATCATGCATTTCTTATTTCAAATAAAGAATAATAGAGGTGTGGTTCCTGTTATTTTACCGGCAATAATGTTACCCATTGACACTAAATTATATAGCCTGTCATAAAGCACGAATAGAACAAAGCTGTAATTGGGGGTTGTGATCAACATAACATATATTTTCTGCCTCAAAGTATTTATTGTACAATAGAAGTATATATATATTTGGTATGCCTTATTTTACAAATATATAGAGAAATGTTGAAGATATTAAAGGGCGAACCAGCGGCCGTAAAATCTTTAGTTTTCTGTGTAGTACTTCATAGATCAGTGTTTGTCCTTGTAGTGTCCGTTCTTCTATTTACGGGTTTGACTACCCCTTTGGTGTCTTCAAACTGTTCTTTAAGAGAGATAGACAACACAACGACCAAATGAAAAAGGGACAAGAAGACGAAAATGGTCGACAAAACAATCAACAGAAAACAAAGACTTGAACAATAAATCTTTTGTATTCCTATTTGTATTAACGATAACAACATTCTGATTAATGTAAATCGATTTGTAAGTAACTACTACTGTAAAGAACACCATAATGCACTTTACGTGCCAGGAGAGGGATAAACAAAAGACAACAAATATCACACTGTCGGAACAGTTCCAAAATCCAATAGAAAAATCGCACAAAGACATTCGATACAGCAAGCACACATATATATGACCGCTCGATTTTCTAGCTTGAAACAGGGATTATAATAGCATGTGGAGGCGTAAAGCTAGTTTTATAGGCCCAAGCTTCCCCGCGTAGTGAAATTATGCTGTCATGCAAGTTTTCCACATATTGGTAAAATGTATATCCTAACAAATAACCAGGCGAAGAAAGTTGTTATAAAGAACGTTCTAATTTTGAAAATTAGACATACTATATTTAATCTTCGTGACACATAATTTGCCATATGCATGGTTGTACCTATGTAAAAGAGATCCGAACGTTTCATTGATCATTAAAATATCAGATGGTATACAAGACTATTGTAAGACATATTAAAGTGGATACACTCAGGATTCAATCTTTTATTAAAGAACATATTTTATGCATAATTTACAGTGTAATTTTAGTTCGTTTTCCTTGTTGATTCTTTCCTTGTCATACAAAAGGGACTTATTGTAATGTGAATTATACTTCCTTGTTAATGTATTCATTAACAAAATGAAAATCAGATAATATCTATACATATACAACAAGTTAAAGAAAAATCCTACAGTCAGTTGGGTTTGTGTGATTTTTTATGTGATTGTGTTTAGAATTATACTTTAAAAATACTTTTGTTCGTGATTTCATACAGTGTTTATTTTACATGACAAATATATATTTGTATGCCCATAAATATTATATTACCATTAGAGAAAACCGAAGGAGCAATTAGAAATGGACAATCCAGAGACACTGACAACATTAGGCACACAAGAGACAGGACGAACAATGATCGACATTACATTACGCAGAAAACCCCCCTACAATCCAGATGATCCAATTCAAGTGATACGAAAGAGAAAACAGTCCTTGCTCAACCAGCCGCACCCGTCGTGTCTCTATCAAACAACATGAATATCATTTGCAAAGAGAATCATTACAACTGCAAAAGGAAATAATCAGAAAAAACAAGTAAAGCAAGACCTAGGAATAAAATAAACGGGAATAAAGACGAACGAACTGAACATTGTAGCGGACATGACACCACGGGACTTAAAACATAAAATATGTCATTTGACAAACTGGTGAATATCGGACCCATCACACAACCTAGTGTTGGGGACAACTTACGTTTGTTTTTGGTTTTGTTTATCGCCATTTTCAACAATATTTCAGTTTTTTTCACTGCTGTCAGTTTTATTGGTGGAGGAAATGGAGTACCCGGAGAAAACCACCGATCTACTGCAAGTCACTGACAAATTTGTAAGGCATGTGAAACTTCAACGGACATACACGTAGCTGCAATTGAAGTATTTACAAAATAATGCACTTTCTTTCTTACTTCTTGTAAATAATAAAAATGTTTATATGTTAATCATTTAAGTCCAGCACTGATATCTACGTTAACAAATTAGCCACTTAATAATAAAGAATGCATACCACGATGTCGTTATAGGTGTACTACCACTAATTAATTTCTTTTACATTTTCTACTAAATTTGTGTTTTTTCGAGCCTACCTGGCCATTTTATCTTAAGCTTAACCTTTCCAAGACCATATATTTTCTGAAACGTACATGATTCCTCTACGTTCTGCCAAAATTTCCTCCCTCCAGGATATAATTACCACTTCCTCCCTCCAGGGTATAATTACCACTTCCTCCCTCCAGGGTATAATTACCACTTCCTCCCTCCAGGCTATAATTACCACTTCCTCCCTCCAGGGTATAATTACCACTTCCTCCCACCAGGGTATAATTACCACTTCCTCCCTCCAGGGTATAATTACCACTTCCTCCCTCCAGGGTATAATTACCACTTCCTCACTCCAGGGTATAATTACCACTTCTTCCCTCCAGGGTATGATTACCACTTCCTCCCTCCAGGGTATAATTACCACTTGTAACATGAATACATTACTTTCCTTTGATCTTGTTCATGGTTTATATACCAGAATGTAAGCAACAGCTAAGAACTATGAAATAATACACGCAGATACGAGATATTGCACACTTTATATCTGGGCTGTAGTTTGATTACTTTCAGAGAGCCGTGCAATAAGCAACGACTTAGATGTGATATTGCATGGACTCATGCTACATATCATTTGTTCAACGAGTTTCTGACTTAAGCGGTGGTATATATATATATTACTTCTACAGGTAATAGGTATACTATTGTATGGGTGTTTTTATGCACTAGTAAATAACAGTTAACAAATAGTTAACGTACATTTTGTATCATCGTGGAATCATTCAACTGTTTAAAGATATTTAATTTGTATATGCTTGCCAACCTATAGTGTGCACTGATTGTTGGTCCTTATCAACTTCCGGGTTTACACGCAAGACAACATAAAACGCAGAAAATGATATTTCTGATATTAGTGACTCTTCAACTGTATAAAGGTAAGACGATTTGCTACATAATTACAACTGTCCCCATAATTCGTAAAACATTAATTTCTACTCAGTAGAGGCTAAAGCGGGTATACATTTCCATTCGAAGGTATCAATGTAAATATGCCATTTCTTACACAAGAATTTCCTCGGTAAAGGTCGACAAAATCGTAAACCGTTAGTAATATTACTTACTTTTTTGTTAAGCTTCAAAAACTAAAACATTAAAATACAAACGTAGAGACTTAATTTGCTGTGAACGACCCACGTGATGTACATACTCAAAGGCAAACAATAAACAAGTCACATTACTTATGTTGTCGGTAGCAGGAAAGCCAAACGTCAGCCACCGAAACTGATGGTGATATTGGTCGTAATTTAGAAAAATGCAGTCCAATATGGTTAAAGGGATCATTCTTACATATCCGTATACCTAAACATACACTGACCACATACTAATCTGAAATGATTAGGGAGTAGAATAACATATGTATGCTCATTATTGAAGACCCTACAGTGAATGTAAAGGTAAGAACAGCTAATGTAACAAACAACAGTAAAGGACGTGGTACTCATAGTTTCATTCTTAATAGACAAATGATTTGATTGCTGAACAATACATTGGATAGAGCCTTCAGATAAATGTGTCCGTATCGTAGATATATGTTTTGGTCATGTAATATGTCCATGTTTAATTCCTACATTTTCCTTTTTCCAACATGTTATCATCTTGTCTGTCATGAAGATTAGTTAATTGATGCTTATCACCAAATAATATTAATGGAAACGTAGATATTACATTCCTGTGCACACGAAGCGTTTCATGAATAATCTTCATCAGGTGCGATTGGAATGGCAAATAATTTATAAGAATCTTGAATAATGGCCTATAATAAACAGAACCTACTTGGCTATTAGTCACTTATTTACAGTCTTTTACTGATCTTTGAACTCGTCGTGTTTACGTCATTTTAGTTTCTGTGAAAGTGGTCTTTTGGGTTAAAGCGAGATCATACACGTTCTTTGCTCATTATTTTGCTTTGCCGTCTAACACAACGGGCTGGAATCCCATTAATCGGTATCATGCCACCACATTTCTATGAATTGTCCCTCACACCAGTGCTTAGATTTCGTCTGGTAACTGTCCTACTTGTTTCTGTATTGAGCAGGTTGAGGTTTGTCAACGGAATAGTTCGTGTTGTTGTTAGCTATTTTGTCATTCATTACTGTTTAGCTATATATTCTCAGTATTGCTTGATTTTGTGTTTTCATTTATAGGTATAGCAACAGTGGTTCCAGATCCCTGCCCGGATTATGCTAAAAACAGTGACATAGGTAAACACATATCTAACCAACCCATTCCTTCTATTAAAGTGTTAATGTCATTTTGAATACTAAAAACGGAGTATGATGACTACCCGATAATACAAATTGAAAAGTGAAATATGTTGTAAAAGACTATAGAAATGATGAATATGAAGCGGGTTGGCTTTCTGGTAGTTGCTATTAAATTGTTACATGTCAAGACAGTGTACATTTTAATTTGAATTAGATATTTGTGAGATAGTTTATATGTTTCTTTATCCGGAGATCTATCATGCACTTACATTTAACAACAAATTGTATTCGGACACCTCGGGTTAAGAGGGAATCTTAAATGGAACTTTTTAATTCTTGACTGTTAATTTCGGATTCTACATCCTTAATTCTTAACCCATACGTACAATAGACTTACGTAGGAAACTTTTCATTTACTAAGTTTCTACACAGGAATCAGCATTAGTTCATGAATTTCTCTAATCGTAGCGTTCCAGAAAATCTTGATTTCTCTTTTAATGGAAAATCAGTGCCCATTACCACTTCTCATAAACACTTATGTGTTACATTTAGCAATGATGCTAAGTGGAATAACCATGTTGATAATATTAAAAGTAGTGTATCTAAACATTTGAACATTCTAGGTAAATTGAAATACCTTTTTAGTCGCACTAATTTAGATAAACTATATCTTGTGTACATTATACCACTTTCTGAATATGCATGTGAACTATGCGATAACTGTGGGAATGGAAATTCACAAAAACTGGAGCAACTTCAACTGGAAGCTGCCAGAATTGTTACAGGCTTACCTATTTTTACCAAAACTGAAATTGTATATAGAGAGACAGGTTGGGAATTATTATCTGCGAAACGGAAGAGAAGGAAACTTCAACTTTTTTATAATATAGTTAATAAAAATACCCCTAATTATCTTTGTACATTGATTCCCCCCAACATACAACGTACGTCAGTGTATCCATTGAGAAATGGGAAAATTAAATATTATTTTAACTCAGCTAAGAAATTCAGCTTCGTTTTTGAATTTTGATTGATTTCGAGTCGGAATCATATCTGACCCATCTTGTCGATGTGGTGCAGCCCTTGAAAATTTAAGACATTTCTTTTTGGATTGTCCTATATACATACAAGCCAGAACTATATTGATAGGTAATGTCAACAGGGTTACAACCTGCTACACTCTAGATATTGAATTTCTGACATGTGGCAATGATACTTTAACTTATGAAAAAAATTGTATTATATTTAAATATGTTTTTGATTATATTAAATGTTCAAAACGATTCCTTATTGTATAACTGGAATTGAATTGGGTGAACATGCACATCATATGAATCCATCTTAATCTTAATTTTCTTTTTCTTTCTGTTTGTGAATATTCATCATCGATTCGTTATTAGTGCTACATATAGTAATGCATGCCTTATATGTACTTCTTTATTGTAACAAATTGTAATTTGGAGAAGACTTCATAAGTTTGTTTAACTTGTGTCTAATCCATTTTGTCTGTTTAATTGGCAAATAAGATATGCTTAAACTAAAATTAGTTCCACAGGGACAAACCAATATATAATAAAATTAAAATTAGACCTAGTAGTAGTAATATTATACATTTTTTTAGAAGTCAATTTAACTTATGTTGTACACTACCTCAACGTTATCATATAGCGATAGTTGGATTACCTAGCAACTCATACAAGCCTATCACCAATACGACGTGGGTTCGCCCCCGGCTTTGTATATTACAAAACAATGTGCACTCGACTCGCAGTAGCAAGTGATAAAGTTTATCAGTTGCTTGCCCATGGGTACTCCGGCTTCTTCCACCACTAAAACTGGTCACCATGATATAGCTGAAATATTGCTGAAAGTGGCGTTAAAACACCAAAAATAAAAATAAATCAATTAGAAAGAGTGCATCATCTGTTCAGTGGATCATCAAAAGTTAAAATTTGAATGTGAAATAAATTGATCTATCTAATGCTTCTATTGATAGTTGCTGTTTTCAATTTACAATTAATAAACAAATTAAATGTTAAAGATGAAACACTATAGTCAAACCATATAAATAAATGTTAACAATAAAGTATTTATACTGATTCCAACTATATATCATTATCAAATAAATATGGATAACATGCCATAATTAATGCAATAGTTATATCATTATCTGTTTTAATTACTTTCTTACAGTCGCTGATATGTGTAAGTCAAGTTCTGCAACAGAAGAAACAAATTATGGAAGCTACAACATAGACAGTGTTGTATTACGTATAATGACCCAACGGGACTGCATATGTAGGGTAATGATAGACAATCAAAACGATACAGTAAGTGTAGGAATCAGAAAAAATGGTGGTCTTACAGCATCAGCACCAGAGAAAGCTGATTGTGGACTTGCAGTTGACATAACTCATATACCTGATATGTCTACAGGAAATGTATTAGCTCCTATTGAATGTCTTGTGAACGATACACTTCGTCATATACCACTGTTTCAAAAGAGTTATCTGCAATTTACATCTAGGATAATCAATGGAGACTTTATCAGAGGCTTCTGTATACGCATAATACGAGGTAAGGCATCATTACAAATTGTGAATTTGAAAAAAATCATAAACCAATAATTTTCGTACTCCAGCCACTAACTATTAATAATACGTCGCATAGCTTGACAAAACATCGAAAAATCTATTCGAGTTTACCTCATAAAGGGCATAGTCCTTATTATATAAGTACGCTGAAGAAACAAATCATACACCATCAAAAATACCCAATCCCAAACGCGATAAGATGTCTAGCCGCACAAAAGATGGTCTATTATGAGAAATATTTGGTAAAGTACATGTTTATTTTCCAACTAACGCATTTAAATAATCGAATCAGAATGATGAGATTGCCTAAATAAATGCATAAGTATATATATATTTGCAACAAATTAAAACTGATTGGTATTTATGTACAACAAAGTGTAAATGCCTGGTTAATTGACCCTTCCAGATAATAGACCATGGTCTTCTACAAGCACATTTTTAAAGCTAAACAATCTACCAAAAACACCAAAGGAAATATATATAAATAAACGTTAGAGAAAAGCGAAAGGACATTCAAGAATGGACAATCCATATATATATAACTGAACTAAGCAAATCTTTGACGTTTTCGGATACCAACAATATAAACGAACGTCTGCAAGATATCTACAAAATTCAAAGCCTAAACTTGCGAGAGAAACGACGTAAGAAATTATTTAAGGGATGGTATCAACCCGAACAAAAATATACCATCAGAATCATCTGTCACTTCTGGGGAAACGACAAGGCGGAAGCGAAGATTTTCAAGGCACTAAGATTTTAATAGAGACCAAAATGACACAGTCGTCAATTTGTCATCAAAAGATCTAAAACCTGATGAAATTCGTATACTCTCTAATGGACTTAATTTCTGTCCCACCCCTAACAAAATCAATGAGGAGCACCTATCAGCTAAGCTCGACAAATTTACTAGATCTCTGCGAAGTATTTCTTGGCCAAAGAGAGAGACTTTCCTGTAGATGGGTCGTCCGAATCGGAAGATGATAATAAGATCCCCCTTCCTAGGTTTAAGAAGAACAGTTCATGGATTCCAAAACCCAGCAAAAATACAAGTTTAGAATCCTTTATAGATTTAGTAACAAATGATGGTCAGACAGCAGCTAACACGAACATACCAACCCATAGCAACCTTACTCCAGCAGAAAAGGGTGCGATCCAAGAATTAAAGGAAAGAGATGACATTGTCATAAAGCCAGCAGACAAGTGTAGCGCAGTTGTTGTTATGGACAAAGTAGATTATCTAGAGGAGGCAAACAGACAAATGACGGATGAAAGATTTTACAAAACGCTGGACACTGACCACACGGAAGAATTCAGCACTAAAATAACACAGGAGCTAAAAATTATGAAAGAAAATAGTCATATCGACAAGAACACTTTCCATTTTTTGAAGCCAAACAAAACCAAAGCCGGACGCTTCTATCAATTACCTAAAATTCATAAAGTCAACAAACCCGGCAGACCCATTGTTTCAGCAAATGGGCACCCCACAGAAAAAATCTCCAAATTCGTCGATTTCTACCTTCGACTTCATGTAGAAGCGCTACCCTCACATTTGAAAGACACTACTGATTATCTTCAAATCTTCCTTTGACCATTCTTGTTTCGATGGACGTTACATCATTATACACTAGCATCCCACATAATGACGGTATCGAAGCATGTCGATAGGCATGGGACCAAAGAGCCGTTAAAGAACCACCAACGGAATGTATTGTCCAGTTGCTCACATTGGTACTGAAGCATAGCAACTTTACATTTAATGGAGAGCATTTTTTACAAATCAACGGAACCGTTATGGAAACAAAGATGGCACCTTCATACACCAACATCTTCATGAGGAGACTCGAAAAATTAATCATACAATCTGCACCCTACAATCCAATTTCCTGGTTTCGTTTCATAGACGACGATGACATGAAGTGGACCGAGTCGGAAGAAAACCTCAATCGTTTCTTTGACCATGCCAACTATGCCCACTATAAAATTCACCCATGAAACATCCAGAAATAACATCTCCTTTCCGGATACTTACACTACCTGTGAAAATGGTATTATGTCAACTGACATATACAGCAAACCGACAGATACACATCAGTACCTGTCCCCACAGAGTTGTCATCCTAAACATTGCACCAAATGTATTCCGTGCAGCCAAGCTCTCCGAATCAAGCGCATCTGCTCCAATGAACAAACTACAAAAACACGGCTTGGGGAACTGACATATCATCTGAAAAAGAGAGGTTAGAACAATGCGAGCATTAACCATTGTTTTAACACAGCAAGTGGTATTGACCGAAAAGACCTCATCCAATATAAAGAAAAGAAGACGAACAACAAAGTGCCATTTGTCATCACATACCATCCTGTGCTCAGTAATTTATCCAACATCGCTCGTAAGCACTGGACAACCATACAAAAACACCCATAATTGTGCAAAATCTTCAAAGAACCACCCGTCTTGGCATTCAGGAAACCCAAAAGTTTGAGAGACATCTTGGTGAGAGCTGACATCTCCCCCCGATCTGCCTACAATGGTCAGTGCCACAAATGTGATTCGAGACGATGTATGACGTGCATATGCATCCAATGCAGTAGTACATATACGGGAGAAGAATTCATCATATACTGTAATGCCAACTGCAAGACGGAAAATATTATCTACCTCCTGGAGTGTGCAATTTGTGGCCTTCACTACATCGGAGAAATTAAACAACAACTTAGTAAAAGCTTGAATGACCACAGAAGCGATGGAAATTGCAAATCTGACCTTCCACTCAGGAGACATCTCAGATCGACGGGACACCATGATTCTTTCGGGAAACTGAAGGTCACCATAATGGACCATAACCCCAAGTGGGATGATAAAAGCATACAGGAAATTGAAAGCTTCTGGATTAGAAAACTTAAGACCTTATCACCGAATGGAATCAATGAGAAAAAGTAATGTCCTTGCTTGACTCCTTTTTTTGTTGGTCTCCTCCTGTCGTATTAGGACATACAGTTTGCTCAATTGGCCCAAAGTTTATATCCCACACTGTGGTGGGCGGTTTTTGTTTAATGAGTTTGGGTATCATACCATTTTCAAAAATATTTTTGACAGTGCTATTTGATACATTAACCAATAATGTCTCATTTTTATTTTTATTTCTAATTAAACATTTATTTACATGTGTAGCCCTATTGTGTATTTATATTATTGTTATTGTACTTTTATTTATTTATATGTAGGATTTTAATTCTTTTATGTATGTATTTTTATATGAGTAACTTCTGGTTCTTTTGTCCCGTGCATTGACCGTCAAAAACGTTTTTCTAAATTGCATAGTTGCCATATTGGTTCGACATTTTATTCAATTAGACATTGATAAAGTCCCTGACATTTTATTCAATTAGACATTGATAAAGTCCCTCGGTGGAAAGAAAATTTTGTCATTCAACAAAGTGTTTAATTCTTTATCACTTTGGTTTGTGTACTTGGTGTTGTTTTACAAACCATTTTAGACGTTTATAATTTATTTTACTTGTATAGTATCTCTATACCGTAACGATCCAACACACCGTAGGATTGATTGTTGACTGGTTTTTCAGACGTTGTATATATATATAAAAGTCTAGACGATTGTGCAACGATACCGATAAAGATGCTACAAAAAATATATTGACAACATTTTCGATCAACAAATGACCTTCCTCAGGGTCTATCAAAGTTCGATCAGCACATGACCTTCCTCAGTGTCTATCAAAGTTAACTTTGATAGACACTGAGGAAGGTCATTTGTTGAACGAAAATGTTGTCAATATATTTTTTGTAACAATGATAGACACTGAGGAAGGTCATTTGTTGATCAAAAATGTGTCACTATATTTTTTGTAACAATGATAGACGCTGAGGAAGGTCATTTGTTGATTGAAAATTTTGTCAATATATTTTTTGTAACATCTTTATCGGTATCGTTGCACAATCTTCTAGATTTCTATAATTTATGTTGTTTGTGCTGCATCGTCATGTCTCGACGATCCGTTACTCATCAAGTTCTCTGGTTGGTAGATTCCCTTAGACTTTATATATATATATATATGTTATATATTCCATCGTTCATATTATAGGAATGATAAAATATTTTGCTACAGATGCATTTTAGCAGAAACAATTGTCTTAATTACTGAACATTTTAAGTGTGGGTACGTGTTGTTTATTGACGAGAGAAACATTTGACATACACCGTTATTTATGCATGATATCAGCTACATGTATGTATTCATATTTGACTTATTATAATGACCTAGCTAATAGGCGTCTCTTCATTGTTATAGCTATGAGGTGTATAACATTACTATCAATATTATTTCAGTTTCAATGTTAGATGAAACTCATGGATTTGTCAAAAGTCACCAACAAACTTATCACATACACCTTGCCTCGGGCGCGAATGGAACTCAGTTTCAGTTATTTTAGGCGATGACATCATAGATAATGTCAATCAAAATTCCATATGATTACGGTCATTGCATCGCTTGAAATAACTCTGGCATATATTTATATATATATAAATTTACATAATGAGAAGTCTAAAAAGCAATAGAAACAGATTGTTGCTCTTTGTAAGCAAGAAAATATAAAATATAAAAACAGTACTTTCACTTATATTCAACGCATGACAATATTTCAGATATCAACAGTGACCAATCACAAGTTTTACGAATTGATTGTGATGCTCCGATGACAACAGAACAGACAACCGAAAAGATAAAAACATCTGATGCACCGCAAACTTCCTCACAAACGCCTATTTCGGAGAACTCAACCACAAACAGCTCAAACATAGATTCTACAACTACTGTTACAACGGCAGGTAAAAGTCTAGTTACAGGTGCACTAAGTCATGACATGTTAAAGCTAAAGATACACATACATGACATATTGAATAATAATTTTAGATTTGAATTTCCAAAACTTAATAAATGATTTGCAAATATAAAAAGAGCAAACCTTCTTAAGAACTACATGTATATTGTGCAAACTGTGGTCAGATTTCTTAATCAAGGTCAGCTTCAGTTGTTTGTAGGAGGTCTCATGTCTTACTTACGTTATTTGTGTTTGTTTGCGCATAGCGGTATCCATCACATATTGTGTTGTGTTGTTGGCTGTGCTCGTCTTCGTCTGGTGTCGTGTGTGCCCAATGTAGCCAGTTTCTGTGGATTGTCTATTCTTGATTGTCCCTTCTGTTTTTGGTTGTTTTAATCTTTTGCTTGGTATGTTATTGACCGTCGATGGTCTTTTTCTACTTGTGCCAATATTTTTTTATAATATATTTATGGACCGCATCAATGAGACAATTAACCAGGACATAATCTACTCTACATGCAATTTGTGGTATGCTAAGAGGCAATGCTATACTTATTTTTGCAAGTGACAAGATGAAACATTTTAAGGTCTATCAATGGCTGATTGGACATTAAATTTGCGTTTGGGCAGTGATCATTGAACATATATCTTGAGGTAAGGACAGACGACATAGGACACACATTTTGAGGGGTGGGCCATACCAAATGCACTATAATTGTAAGGAAGGATATGGATGTAAATGCATCCGAAAGCCTATTCAACTTTCCACTTCGACACAACTTAAAGTAGAGGGACATCGCCTTTATTTTTGTCATATTTCTCACCACACTATGGTCATTAATAATTAGTAGAACTCATACCGTAAACTGAGTGTGATGCAGCTCATACACAACAGTTGAGTGGTTTTCATTCCTTCTATCGATAAACGTTCCATTTTAGCAACTTTGTCGTTCTGATGATATTTAAAGAACGGATAAGGTTTATTTGACACTAATCTAGAAGTGCGACTCCGTCCCATTGCGGACTCATTAGTCCTTGATGAAGGCTATTCCAGAAACGCGTCATGCACACCTAATTATATATCAAGGTTTTTATAATTAATTATTCTTACAGAGCTTGAACAAAGAACATATATTGCAATTGGTGCTGGTTCTGGTGTAGCTTTAATACTGCTGGTAGTCTTAGTTGTAATATGTCTAAGGTTTGTAAAAATATCATGTACTTTTGATATTTGATGCATTATCTGTAATTATTTCTGCATGACAATATTCCCAACAATAACAAAATACGTCCAATAAAGATATTATCTATACATTACAGTAGATATCTCGCGTATCATGTTCGCAAGCCAGATACAATGTATTACAATCAATAAGACAAACGACCAAGTTGATCTAAGAATATTTATAAGAATGTTGAACACTTAAAAAATAATGGACAGAAACAAAATGCCACAAATGTGGTTTGTTGTAATATTGGCATACATTCTACAAGAATAAATAGGTTGGTTAGTAATTAATACCAAAAACTTCTTGCTAGAAAACTCAAAAGAATGGATCACATTCACCCCAGTATATATATGCGGATATGAATCTCATAATGTGAAAAATCAGTCTGGTCTTAAGTTATCACAATACTATATATATTGCATAATATCGACATTTGAGGACGATTGTCAATATTTGTTACATTATTCAAGTAATAAGAATTTTAAATTGAAAGACGTTTTAAAATTTTAGTGATAATAGAAATATATTGGATTCGTACTACAACAAACACTGCAATCAATATATAGGTGTTCGAATAAGGTCAATATAGAGACCCACAAGGTAGCAATAGAAATAAGACCCAGTTTGTCCCCTATAAGGCTTAGCTCCTCCAAAGTTGACGCTCATTAGATACAATGATTTTACTATAAACATAGTTTAAGCTGTTTAGAATTATTGCTCTAAGATAGGTTTAGTGTTAATATTATTTTCAGTATTACTTTAAGTTCAATATGTGTTTTTTAATAGCAATAACGTTTCTGATGTCCTAGGGTGTCTGTGGTTTCATTAAACAATTATGGACTGGTTATTTGGACAATAATCAGTATATTTCTTCTCGACATCAACTATTCCCCTATTATACCTGGATATGGTGTATACTAAAGACCATTGTAGAATTTCATATTGTAAGTTGTATCACAGTATTTGTAAGAGTTTAATTTAAAACATCTGTTTTTCCTATTTTCATTAGAAAGAAATCAACACAAAAAGCAGGAACCAATGGATATGTAGATAACTCACATCAGCAAGACGAAAATGACGATAAGTTGCCAGATAATGTACTATACGTGCCAGCGGGGGAATTTTATATTACTGGTGGTAAATGCAGTACCGCTGATGTGGATACAGCAAGATCCTCCGATAAACGATTAAGCATGGAAGGCAATTACAGTACCGTTGATGACGATATGCCGAAATCTTCCAACAACAGATTAAGCATGGAAGGAGATTACAGTACCGTTGATGAGGATACACGAATATCCCTCAACGAAACATTAAGTGTGGAAGGCAATTACAGTACCGTTGATGAGGATATGCCAAAAACCTCCAACAATAGAATAAGCATGGATAGAGATTACAGTACAGTTGAACTCGATGAACATTTGGATACAAACTGTAGTTATCCTGAGAATTCAGAACTAGGACAAACAAAAGGGAAACAAAAACCAACTATCAAACCAAAACCTAAATCGTCCTGTAAAAACAGTGAGGCCAATCACTCCCTTGATCAAAACATAAAGCACGTTACTCCTCTAAATGGCAGTGATAACATCTATGCAATTGTTGATAAAAGTATTAAAAATGTTCCTACAGCTAATGTAGGTAAATGGGAGGGAACATGTCCGTCTGATCAAACCTACGCTGTTGTGGACAAAGCACGGAAACGTAAATCTAGTTCGGATGAAACAAATAAAAAGAAGTTCGAAATAAATTCTGGCAACAGGGATTAGGCTATGTGATATTTGTTCAGGAATAATATAACATATCTTATTTAGATCTGAGTATTTATGCTTTGGTTTCCTAAAGTTCATAACATTAACTTCGCATGTAAGATTAATCTGTTCCTTTCTGTATAAGTGACATTCCCAAACACAATTAAGGAAAGGGGTATTTGTTTTTTACAAAATAACAGAGTGGAGTGGAAAAAAAAACGATGCTAAAATGTTAATATTGATGCAATCACTGCTTAAGCTTCTTTTGATAATATTAAATATCCTTACACATACTGCATAAATTATATAGCATATACTGTAAATAATAGCAAGATGAAACTGGCCGTGAATTTATGTTAGACGTGGCTGTAAATGAACTAGAAATACTGAAAAATTATATAGATTAGCGTGCACAATGCATTACTGGAATAACCATGATCGGGTACCTTCAAAGACAAAAGAATGGAATGCGAAATAATTTAAGTCTTCCAAATCAAGAAATCCAAAGGACATACATAGGATATTGAAATACAAGCATATACATGATTAATCTTTTAGCTATGAAATAATGTAATATGTTTATGTAGACCTACTTGTCGGTAATACTTTTTATATTTATGGAGAGAGAGAGAGAGAGAGAGAGAGAGAGAGAGAGAGAGAGAGAGAGAGAGAGAGAGAGAGAGAGAGAGAGAGAGAGAGAGAGAGAGAGAGAGAGAGAGAGAGAGAGAGAGAGAGAGAGAGAGAGAGAGAGAGAGAGAGAGAGAGAGAGAGAGAGAGAGAGAGAGAGAGAGAGAGAGAGAGAGAGAGAGAGAGAGAGAGAGAGAAACAGAGAGAGATATATTTTTTAAACAAATAATATTACAGATGATTTTGGCTTTAACCTGGCTTACAATTCGCAAAACCAAATTATCTGGTCAGCAGGGAGAGATTTAAAATTCTGCCAGACTACCAAGTTCAAGATCTTCCTAGCAGCCCATATTTCATTCAGAAAATAAATAATATGGTCTTTTCTTAAGTTTGAAATCTTATGCTAAATGGGGTTCATGTTGATCACTTTACCCTATTATGTTCTTAGTTCTGTCCTTTAATGTCTGCTGCGCTTTCCATATGAAATCATGTTCGGTTCCTCTTTATCCGCAATTGTTCATTGGACAGCTCGTGTCTTTAGTTGTATTTGCTTACGCATATTAGTGTCAACACGATTTGACTGTATAAGTAGCAATGCGAGTGTCCTACAAGATGCAGAAACCGCTTACCCTTCGTTATCACTTGGGTTCAATCTGGTTTATATTTGGATTGTCCATTCGTGATTGCATCTTCATGTTTCCCTAACTTTTACCAGACCAGTTTTGGAAAATAAACCACCCATGTGTTCTGTCTACTTTTCGGTTTAGATGTAGATCACAAATAATTTGTCAAAGACGCTGATATTTAATTAAGTGCACACGACACGTTTCTGACATAACCTTAGTCAATTACGCTGCAAATAAAAAGAAGCGGAAAGCGAAATAATCTATAAATAAAGTCACCGAAAGCAAAAAAACTAAGGAAACAAAGGATATAAACAGCATAGCCAAAATCAGGTTTAATTACCTATACATTGGTTTTGTTTGGTATTTCAAAATATGTAATTAGCAAGAGGTTTACAATTAATTTATATTTTATTTATTTGGCCTAAGTCCTATACGTGTGATCTGTTCAGTTACCGGTTTTTTCAGTAAGGTAGATAGATCTACTCACTACCTTATTCTTATTGGTTTAATTCTTACTATTGTTCTTTACACTTTAAAAGCCAGTGTTTTATACACTGTGATCATTATTTTGATTTAATTTGTTGCGTGTAAAGTAGAACACGTTTGTTAAAAAAATACCCATCCACCCGCGGTACCTACAAATTTTAGTAAATTTATTAAAACCACAAGCAATATATAGTATTTGTATATATTATTAAATTTTTAGTCGTATATAAAGAAACGTTTATTGCATTCTATGATTAGTGGAATTTATGGACAGCGATTGTGCGATCAATATTCATGGACAATGATAATATAATAGTGACCAGCAGTTAACATTGAATTTCATGGACAGTGATAATTAATGTGGTAATGGTGGACAGTTAATAGCCAAAAATGATATTTATTTTTGTATTTTTATTTATTGTGATATAATAATATATATATATATATATATATATATATAAATGGCAATACACATATTCTCTTTTGCTTGTTTTCTTGTGGCCATAATTGCTAATTAGTTACAATAATAATATCTTTATGTAGGAACTGTATATTTTAATAATAACTATAACTAATAAACCAAGTGCGGCTAAAACAAATCAGAGTTTACAACAATACGGAACAGATATTTAGAAAAATATATAGTGCGTATTGGGCAATCTAGATGATAATTTGAAAATAATAAAGCTAATATATACAAAGTACGATGGTTAGTTAAATAATATACTTCCATATCGAGAATAATATTATGTGTCCATCTGAAAACTATTATCTATGCGCTGGCATGATGCCATCGATTATATGTTTATTATATTTTTCTATAATTTAATTTAGCTCTTCTTTTAGTGGAAATATTTTAGTTTGTTTTGTTTTAGTTTTATATAATTTACATCTAATTAGAGCATGATTCGTACATGTAGTGTTGTCATTATTTCTCAAAACGACCTATTTACACTGCGAGAACAAATCTATCAGGATTTCTTATTTCAAATAAAGAATAATAGAGGTGTGGTTCCTGTTATTTTACCGGCAATAGTGTTGCCCATTGACACTAAATTATATAGCCTGTCTTAAAACACGTATAAGAACAAAGCTGTAATCAACATAGCATATTTTTTCTGTAGTGTCTGTCTTTTTTTATTTGGTGTGCCTTATTTCACAAATATATAGAGAAATGTTGAAGATACTAAAGGGCGAAACAGCGGCCGTAAAACCTTTAGTTTTCTGTGTAGTTCTTCCTTGTAGTGTCCGTCTTTCCATTTACGGTTTTTGGTGTCTTCAAACTGTTCTTTAAGAGAGATAGACAACACAACGATCAAATGAAAAAAAGGGACAAGAAGACGAAAATGGTCGACAAAACAATAAACAAAAAACAAAGACTTGAACAATAAATCTTTTGTATTCCTATTTATATTAACGATAACAACATTCTGATTAACGTAAATCGATTGGTAAAAAATATCACGCTGTCGGAACAGTTCAAAAAATATCACACTGTCGGAACAGTTCCAAAATCAAATAGAAATATCACAATGTTGGAACAGTTCCGAAATCCAATAGAAAAATCGCACAAAGACAATCGATACACCAAGCACACATATATATGACCGCTCGATTTTCTAGCTTGAAGCAAGGATTCCAATAACATGTGAAGGCATGAAGCTAGTTTTATAGGTCCAAACTTCCCCGTGTAGTGAAATGATGCTGTCATGCAAATGTTCTCACATATTGGTAAAATGCTAATCCTCACAAATAACCAGGCGAAGAAAGTTGTTATAAAGAACGTTCTAATCTTGAAAATTAGACACACTATACTTAATCTTCGTGACACATAATTTGTCATGTGCATGGTTGTAGCTATGTTAAAGAGATCCGAACGCTTCATTGATCATTAAAATATTAAATGATATACAAGGCTATCATAAGACATATTAAAGTGGATACACTCAGGATTCAATTTTCTATTAAAGAAAATATTGTATGCATAAATTACAGTGTAATTTTAGATCGTTTTCCTTGTTGATTATTTCCCTTGTCATACAAAAGTGATTTATTGTAATGTGAACTAGACTTCATTGTTAATGTATTCATGAAAAATTTAACATCAGATAATATCTATGCTTATACAACAAGTTAAAGAAAATTACTACTGTCAGTTGGGTATGTGTGATTTTTCATGTGATGGTATGTACATGTTTGGAATTATACTTTAAAAATACTTGTGTTCATGATTTCATACAGTGCTTAATTTACATAAATACATATTTATTACCATTAGAGAAAACCGAAGGAGCAATTAGAAATGGACAATTCAGAGACACTGACAACATTAGGAACACAAGAAACAGGACGAACAATGATCGACATTACATTACACAAAAAAAAAACTACAATCCAGATGATAATTCAAGTGATACGAAAGAGTAAACAGTCCTTGCTCAACTAGCCGTACCCGTCGTGTCTCTATCAAACAACACGAATATCATTTGTTAAGAGAATCGTAACAACTGCAAAATGAAATAATCAGAAAAAACAGATAAAGCAAGACCTAGGAATACAATAAACTGGAATAAAGACGAACGAACCGAACATTGCAGAGGACATGACACCACGGGACTGAAAACATGAAATATGTCATTGGACAAACTGGTGAATATCGGACCCATCACACAAACTAGCGTTGGGGACAACTTACGTTTATTTTTGGTTTTGTTTATCGCCATTTTCAACAATATTTCGTTTTTTTCACTGCTGTGAGTTTTATTGGTGGAGGAAATCGCAGTACCCGGAGAAAACCCACGACCTACCGCAAGTCACTGACAAACTTGTAAAGCATGTGGAACTTCAACGGACATACACGTAGCTGTAATTGAAGAATTTACAAAAAAAATGCACTTTCTTTCTTACTTCTTGTAAATAATAAAAATGTTTATATATTAATGATTTAAGTCCAGCACTGATATATACGTTAACAAATTAGCCACTTAATAATAAAGAATGCATACCACGATGTCGTTATATGTGTTATACCACTAATTAATTTCTTTCACATTTTCTACTAAATTTGTGTTTTTTTCGAGCCTACCTGCCCATTTTATCTTAAGCTTAACCTTTCCAAGACCATATATTTTCTGAAACGTACATGATTCCTCTACGTTCTGTCAAAATTTCAGGGCATGTTCAAAATCTTGCAGTGAAATGCCAGGCTACGGAAAACACCTATTCCAAAAATTGCCCGTTTATCCACCAGTATCTATAGGTCATGCATCAAATCCTCCTTCGCATATGTTCAAAGCTCTGATTGGTGAATTAGTGGTTTCACACCTGATATGTCGTTCTTCATCCTTAATAGTAGGAAAAGGACAAAATCATCTAACACCCTTATATTAAAATATTAAAAGCTGTTATTGTGAATACAACACAGAAACGTAGTACCAGTTAATTCTACCAAATCAGGAACCTCCTCCCTCCAGGGTATAATTACCACTTGTAACATGAATGCATTACTTTCCTTTTATCTTTTTATTGTTTGTATACCAGAATGTAAGAAACAGCTAAGAACTATGAAATAATACACGCAGATACGAGATATTGCACACTTAATAACTCATGTTACATATCATTTATACCACGAGTTTCTGACTTAAGCGGTGGTATATATATATTACTTCTACAGGTAATATGTATACTATTGTATTGGTATTTGTAAGCACCAGTGAATAACAGTTAACAAATATGTAACGTACATTGTGTATCACCGTGGGGTCATTCAACTGTTTAAAGACATTTAATTTGTATTTGCTTGCCAACCTATAGTGTGCATTGCTTGTTGGTCCTTATCAACTTCCGGGTTGACACGTAAGACAACATAAAACGTAGAACATGATATTTCTGATATACACGATATTAGTGATTCTTCAACTGTATAAGGGTAAGACGATTTGTTACATAATTACAACTGTCCTCATCATTCGTAAAACATTAAATTCTACTCAATAGAGATGTTATTTCTTAAACAAGAACTTCCACGGTGAAGGTCGACAAAATCGTAAACCGTTGGTAATATTACTCACTCTTTTATTAAGCTTCAAAAACTAAAACATTAAAATACAAACGTAGAGACTTAATTTGCTGTGAACGACCGACGTGAGGTACATACTCAAAGGCAACCAATAAACAAGTCACATGACTTATGCTGTCGGTAGTAGGAAAGCCAAACGTCAGACACCGAAACTGAGGGTGATATTGGTCGTAATTTGAAAAATGCAGTGCAATATGGTTAAAGGGATCATCCTTACACATCCGTATACCTAAATATACACTGACCACATACTATTCTGAAATGATTAGGGAGTAGAATAACATAATTATGCTCATTATTGAAGACCCTACAGTGACTGTAAAAGTAAGAACAGATAATGTAACAAACAACAGTAAAGGCCGTGGTACTCATAGTTTCATTCTTAATAGATAAATGATTTGATTCCTGAATAATACATTGGATAGAGCCTTCAGCTAAAAGTGTCCGTATCGTAGATATGTGTTTTGGTCATGTAATATGTCCATGTTTAATTCCTACATTTTCCATTTTCCAACATATTATCATCTTGTCTGTCAAGAAGACTAGTTAATTGATGCTTATCACCAAATAATATTAATGGAAACGTAGATTTCACATTCCTGTGCACATGAAGCATTTCATGAATAACCTTCATCAGGTGCGATTGGAATGGCAAATAATTTATAAGAATCTAGAATAAACAGAACCTATTTGGCTATTAGTAACTTATGTATAGTCTTTTACTGATCTTTGAACTCGTCGTCTTAAAGCGATATCATACACGTTCTTTGCTCATTATTTTGCTTTGCCGTCTAACACAATGGGCTGGAATCCCATTAATCGTATGATGCCACCACATTGCTATGCTTGTCCCTCACACCAGTGATTAGATTTCGTCTGGTCACTGTCCCTACTTTTTTCTGTATTGAGCAGGTTGAGGTTTTTCAACGGAATAATTTGTGTTGCTGCTGTTAGTTATTTTGTCATTCATTACTGTTTAGCTGTATATTCTCAGTATTACTTGATTTTCTGTTTTCATTTATAGGTATAGCAACAGTGGTTCCAGATCCCTGCCCGAATTATATGAAAAACAGTGATATAGGTAAAACACATATCTAACGAACCCATTCTTTCTTAAAGTGTTTATGTCATTTTGAATACTGAAAACGGAGCATGAAATATGCATGACTACCCAATAATATAAATTGAAAAGTGAAATATGTTGTAAAAGACTATAGAAATGATGAATATGAAGCGGGTTGTCTTTCTAGTAGTTGCTATTAAATTGTTACATGTCAAGACAATGTACATTCTACTTTGAATTAGATATTTGTGAGATATTTTATATGTTTCTTTATCCGGAGATCTATCATGCACTTACATTTAACAACAAATTGTATTCGGTCACCTCGGGTTAAGAGGGATTCATAAATGGAACTTTTTAATTCTTGATTCTTAATTCCTGATTCTACATCCTTAATTCTTAACCCATGCGTACAATAGATTTACGTAGGAAACTTTTCATTTACTACGTTTCTACACAGGAGTCAGCATTTGTTGCACAGGGACACCAAAGTCACAAACTAATATATATTAAGAAAAAGATTAGACCTAGTAGTAGTAATATTATACATTTTTATAGAGTCAATTTAACTTATGTTGTACAATACCTCATCGCTATCATATAGCGACATTAGAAAGAGTGAGGGCTCGGGTGGTTCAATGAGATAGGTAGTTGGATTACCTAACAACTCATACAAGCCTATCACCAATGCGGAATGGGTTTGCGCCCGGCTTTGTAAATTACAAAAAAGGTGCACTCGACTCGCAGTAGAAAGTGGTAAAGTTTATCAGTTGCTTGCCCATGGTCAATGGTTCTCTCCGGGTACTCCGGCTTCTTCGACAACTAAAACTGGTCGCCATGATATAGCTGAAATATTGATGAAAGTGGCGTTAAAACACCAAAAACAAAAAATAAATCAATTAGAAACAGTGCTTCATCTGTTCAGTGGATCATCAAAAGTTTAAATTTGAATGTGAAATAAATTGACCTATATAATGCTTCTATTGATAGTTGCTGTTTTCAATTTACAATCAATAAACAAATTAAATGTTAACGATGAAACACTATAGTCAAACCATATAAATAAATGTTGACAATAAATTATTTGTACTGATTCCAACTATATATCATTATCAAATAAATATGGATAACATGCCATAATTAATGCAATAGTTATATCATTATTTGTTTTAATTACTTTCATACAGTGGCTGATATGTGTAAATCAAGTTCTGCAACAGAAGAAACACAGTCTGAAGGTTACAAAGTAGACAGTGTTGTATTACGTATAATGACCCAAGAAGATGACTGCATATGTCGGGTAACGTTGGACAATCAAAAAGAAAAACCGGTAGTTGTAGGTCTGAACACATTTGATGGTTTTAAAGCATCAGCACCAGAGAATGTTGATTGTGGACTTGCAGTTGACATAAATCATATACCTGATATGTCTACAGGAATTGTAATAGATCCTATTGAATGTCTTCTGAACGGTACACTTCGTCACACACCACTGTTTCAAAAGAGTTATCTGCAATTTAGATCTAGGATAATGAATGGAGACTTTATCAGAGGCTTCTGTATACGGATAATACGAGGTAAGGCATCATAACAAATTGTGAATTTGAAAAAAAAATCATAAACCAATATTTTTCGTTCTCCAGCCACTAACTATTAATAATACCTCGCATAGCTTGACAAAATATCGAATAATCTATTCGAGTTTACCTCATAAAGGGCATAGTCCTTATTATATAAGTACGCTGAAGAAACAAATCATACACCATCAGAAATCCCCAATCCCAACCGCGATAAGATGTCTATCCGCACAAAAGATGGTCTATTATATGAAATGTTTGATAAAGTACATGTTTATTTTCCAACTAACGCATTTAAACAATCGAAGATGTTCAAGGCACAAAGAAATTAAAAGAGACCAATATGACACAGTCGTCAATTTGTCATCAAAAGATCTAAAAGCTGATGAAATTCGTATACTCTCTAAGGGACTTAATTTCTGTCCCACCCCTAACAAAATCAATGAGGAGCAACTATCAGCTAATCTCGACAAATTTACTAGATCTCTTCGAATTAAAGAGTATTTCTTGGCCAAAGATAGAGACTTTCCTGTAGATGGCTCGTCCGATTCGGAAGATGATAATGAGATCCCCCTTCCACAGGTATAAGGAAAAAAGTTCATGGATTCCAAAACCCAGCAAAAATACAACTTTAGAATCCTTTATTGATTTAGTAACAAATGATGTTCAGACAGCAGCTAGCACGAACATACCAACCCATAACAACCTTACTCCAGCAGAAAAGGGTGCGATCCAAGAATTAAAGGAAAGAGATGACATTGTCATAAAGCCAGCAGACAAGTGTAGCGCAGTTGTTGTTATGGACAAAGTAGATTATTTAGAGGAGGCAAACAGACAAATGACGGATGAAAGATTTTACAAAACACTGGACACTGACCACACGGAAGAATTCAGCACTAAAATAACACAGGAGCTAAATATTATATCGACAAGAACACTTTCGAGTATTTGAAGCCAGACAAACCCAAAGCTGGACGCTTCGATCTATTACCTAAAATTCATAAAGTCAATAAACCTGGGAGACCCATTGTTTCAGCAAATAATACAGAAAAAATCTCCAAATTCGTCGATTTCCACCTTCGACTTCATGTAGAAGCGATACCCTCACATTTGAAAGACACTACTGATTATCTTCAAAACTTCCTTCGACCATTTTTGTTTCGATGGACGGTATCGAAGCATGTCAAGAGGCATGGGACCAAAGAGCCGTTAAAGAATCATCAACGGAACGTATAGTCCAGTTGCTCACATTGGTACTGAAGCATGACAACTTTACATTAATGGAGAGCATTTTTTACAAGTCAATGGAACCGCTATGGGAACAAAGATGGCACCTTCATACGCCAACATCTTCATGGGGAAACTTGAAAAACTAATCATACAATCTGCACCCTACAATCCAATTTCCAGGTTTCGTTTCATAGACGACGTTGACATGCAGTGGACCGAGTCGGAAGAAAACCTCAATCGTTTCTTTGACCATGCCAACTATGCCCACTATAAAATTCACCCATGAAACATCCAGAAATAACATCTCCTTTCTGGATACTTACACTACCTGTGAAAATGGTATTATGTTAACTGACATATACAACAAACCGAGAGATACACATCAGTACCTGTCCCCACGGAGTTGTCATCCTAAACATTGCACCAAATGTATTCCGTACAGCCAAGATCTCCGAATCAAGCGCATCTGCTCCAATGAACAAACTACAAAAACACGTCTTGGGGAACTGACATATCATCTGAAACAGAGGGGTTACAACAATGCGAGCATTAACCATTGCTTTAACACAGCAAGTGGTATTGACAGAAAAGACCTCATCCAATATAAAGAAAAGAAGACGAACAACAGAGTGCCATTTGTCATCACATCCCATCATGTGCTTATTAATTTATCCAACATCGTTCGTAAGCACTGGACAACCATACAAAAACACCCATTAGTGTGCAAAATCTTCAAAGAACCACCCGTCTTGGATTTCAGAAAACCTAAAGGTTTGAGAGATATCTTGGTGAGAGCTGACATCTCCCCTCGATCTGCTTACAATTGTCAGTGCCAACAATGTGATTATAGACGATGTATCACGTACATAAACATCCAATGCACATACAAATTCAGTAGCACATATACCGGGGAAGAATTCATCATATACTGCAATGCCAACTGCAAGACGGGAAACATTATCTACCTCCTGGAATGTGCAATTTGTGGCCTTCACTACATCGGAGAAATTAAACAACAACTTAGTAAAAGCTTGAAAGGACACAGAACCGATGGAAATTGCAAATCTGACCTTCCACTCAGCAGACATCTGAGATCGACGGGCCACCACGAGTCTTTCGGGAAACTGAAGGTCACCATAATTGACCATAACCCCAAGTGGGATGATAAAAGCATACAGGAAAGGGAAAGCTTCTGGATTAGAAAACTTAAGACCTTATCACCGAATGGAATCAATGAGAAAAAGTAATATCCTCGCTTGACTCCTTTTTTTGTTGGTCTCCTCCAGTCGTATTAGGACATACAGTTTGCTCAATTGGCCCAAAGTTTATATCCCAAACTGTGGTGGGCGGGTTATTGCTTAATGAGTTTGGGTATCATACCGTTTACAAAAATATTGTTGACAGTGCTATTTGATACATTAACCAATAAAGTCTCATTTTTATTTCTAATTAAACATTTATTTAAATGTGTAGCCCTATTGTGTATTTATATTATTGTTATTATATTTTTATTTATTTATATGTGGGATTTTAATTCTTTTATGTATGTATTTTTATATGAGTAACTTCTGGTTCTTTTGTCCCGTGCATTGACCGGTACCGTCAAAACCTTTTTTTGAAATTGTAAAGTCGCCATATTGGTTCGACATTTTATTCAATTAGACATTGATAAAGTCCCTCGGTGTCATTCAACAAAGTGTTTAATTCTTTATCACTTTGCTTTGTGTACTTGGTGTTGTTTTACAAACCATTTTAGACGTTTATAATTTATTTTACTTGTATAGTATCGTTATACCGTAACGATCCAACACCTCGTAAGATTGAACGTTGACTGGTTTTTCAGACGTTGTATATAAATAGCTCTGTGGTTTTGATCACCGAGATGCTTGAAATCTGCATACAAACATCATATGATCAAAACGTTCAACTGATTTTAAAGAGTTATCTCCCTGTAGTGTATGGTACCACCTTAATTGAAATTTCCAGATAATAGACCATGGTTTTCTACAAGCACATTGTAAAACTAAACAATCTCCCAAAAACACCAAAGGAAATGCAATGTATATAAATAAATGTTAGAGAAAGCGAAAGGGCATTTAATATTGGACAATCCAGATATATATGTTACAGTACAAATTGGAATCCAGTAGGATCCGGAATCCTACTGGTACAAATTGGAATTCCAATTTCTACTAGTAGAAATTGGAATTCTGATTTGTACTGGATTTGAACCAGTATAAATCAGAATTCCAATATCTACTAGGACAAATCAGGATATCCAGATTTGTACTAGGAAGATCCTGGATCCTTCTAAGCTTTCAGTAGGATTCAGAATATTACTGAATTTAAAGCTTAGTACGATTATGGATATTACTGAATTGAAAAACATAAAAGTATGTAAAATTTGTGAAATATAAAATAAGTCTTGTGCGATAATTTAATTACAAATAGTGAGAAAAATACATTTTAATACAATTTTGGATTAAGTTTCCTATTTATTACTACATTTGGTCAAAGTTTATTGGTGGCATTTGCTTGAGCAGGGTATCTTAGATTTGCGGCATGAACATCGCATTGTATTACCTTTTACAGCACAGTTACATGTGGATACCAGATTAGCAGTTTAATTTACTCTCCGTTTTTTCTGGTCTCATGGTGACTTCAAGATGAAGAACAACAATAAAAGCGTGTTCCTTTCCTATTATACTATGCTTAACCCTGTATTGTTTGGGACTTTGTTTCATATACATTTACCCCATATCCTTTCATTTTATTCTTACAAAAATTACTGTCATTTTATCATAGATGTCTATGTTTTATGTTGTGGTGGATTCCTGTCTCACGAACATTTATTTCATATCTCTTTGTTTTTCATTTAAAAAGTTGTAATTGCCAATACATTGTAAAATGTATAAGACAAGTTGACCATGTGTTTAATATATAAAGGATTATAAAACTGTTTACACACCAGTTAAGCTTTCAGTAGTCTTCTTGAAATTGTGTTTGGCCCAGTGTTTAAATTTTGCCCCCTCTTCTCTTTTATGTCCCTTCTCTTTGTCAATGCAGTTTAGAATACTTCATATCTAAGTCCAGAGAGAACAAACTTTTCTTTGTCATAATGCTTTGGAAGATTCTCTTCATATTCCAAAAGTTTCATATAAAATAATTCCTTGTGGTCTTCCATTTCACTTTTACTTACAATGAATTTAGAAATGATTACAATTCATGAGGCAAGTTGAAAAGTTATGTGACTGTTCTGTCAGGACATAAAACAGAAGATTTGTATTAAAAAAGTGTTCATATTTATTTGTTCATGTTTCTCCTTTTTTCAATTTTTTATTACAGTAGGATCCTGAATCCTCCTAGTACAAATCTGGTTTAAATCCAGTACAAATCAGAATTCCAATTTCTACTAGTATAAATTGGAATTCCAATTTGTACTAGTAGGATTCTGGATCCTACTGGATTCCAATTTGTACTGTACCATATATACATATATATAACTGACCTAAACAAATCTTTGACGTTCTCGGATACCAACAATATAAACGAACGTCTGCAAGATATCTACAAAATTCAAAGCCTAAAGTTGCGAGAGAAACAACGTAAGAAATTATTTAGGGATGGTATCAACCCGAACAAAAATATACCATCAGAATCATCTGTCACTTCTGGGGAAACGACAAGGCGAAACGAAGATTTTCAAGGCACAAAGAAATTAATAGAGAACAAAATGACATAGTCGTCAAGTTGTCATATAAAAACCTGATGAATTTTGTATACTCTCTAAGGGACTTAATTTCTGTACCACCCCTAACAAAATCAATGAGGAGCAACTATCAGCTGATCTCGACAAAGAGGGAGAGGCGTTAAGGTGCAAAATTGGCCCCACATTATATTAAAAAATAATGTTTGACATAGAATAAAAACAATTTACTAATTTAATTGTTATATAAAAAAAATTTCAAAAAATATAACATTCCGTGAAATTGGGTGCGTTATGACGTCATAATGACATCATAATTAGACGGATAATGCTAAAAATGGACTATAAACGACATATTTAATGTACATTTTAGCTATTTTATATACCTCCACAGTCTTCCACCAACACCAAATTGAGCAGTTGTTTTGAGTATAGAGGGTTAATGATTATATCAAAATATTTTGTTGGTGGAGGATTGTGGAGGTTGTTAAATATTAATTTATTTATAACCTCAGCCAGACCCTTAAAATCAATATTTTCACTCTTCTGATTGTATATATGAGACCATTATATACACAATCTGTGCATTTCATGATTCATTTCAAGTAATGAAATTCATCAGTAAATAACTTATGTTTCTGAAAATAATTGTATTTATTTTAAATACAGTTTGCGTACATTAAACCAAGAGAAAAACTCAGTGCATGTAATCCGGCGTCAATGCCATAAAAAGAACTGGGGACTATAAGTGCCATATATGGCCCCATATTTAATGAATCATTATCTCAGAACATACTTGATTAAAATTTGATTTGTTTTATATTATAGACGAGATCATACTTTTGATGTTAAAACTTGTTTACAACAAAATAGATACGTATTTGACGTCATTGTGACGTCATGAGCGTTATTTGTTTTCTGTATTTCGTGGAATTTTATCCGCGATATTTGGACGGTTTTCGAAGAAATTAAGCACCTCCGCGGTCGTGCAACAGAAAAATATTTTACCAGATTATTAAAATAAATAAAACACAAAGTATTTTTGGGGTTTTACGAGGTTTTAAATTTCTTGAAAAACGACGGGAAAATGTTCAAATATTCCAAGCGCTTAGATGACGTTTTGATATTTGAGAAGCAATCTGTGCCGTAAAAAACGATGGTATGTCGGCACGTAACAGTTATATACAAATGTAAGATAGAAATAAAATAAACATCACTTCATCCAAAATATTTTTTTTTCCATAAGCCCCCAATTATTGATTATATATTTTCTTCCGGGATACTGAAATAGTTATTACTACAGGGATACTGAGGTAACGGGTCTATCAGTTCCATTCTCTTAAATCAACCTCCAATGGACAAATGATGGATCAAACGTTTGTGTATGTAGTGCATTGAAAATGCGTTCTGTCATGTGCATAAGTTATTGTTTGCATGATTGACAGACACTATTCATCATATTGTTTTCTAACTTCTGAACTGTCGATCGAGAAAAAAATAAAATATTCTAGACAGGCAGCAAATAGCCAGTCAATGCGGTTTGCAATTAATATTTCGCATGCACAATAGCGACCCCACATCACAAGGTGTGGAAAATAGAAATATTCTTCTGTGGATAAAATGCGTATTAACTGCATTACATGTAAACTGTATGATTCTGTTTGATAAAGTCCTTTAACTAGAACAGGAACAAAATGTACACTTGCGTTAAACAGTGTTGTAATAAAAGATCGTGAATGTGATGTACGAGTACAAGTATTACAGAATGTCAAGGTATATTTTAAATGAGGTTGAAACAAGTCACGATTTGATATTAATTTGGTTGTAATTTCATTTTGACGATTCTAATTACGGAAGACGATCACAACCATATTGTTTTTTATTGGATTAAAAGTAAAGCTGTATAATAATGTATAATATCCTATTATTATTAGAGTCCTAACATGACTGCGAATTTGACATAAATAAAATAACAAATGGCTTCCTCTAGGAAAACGCCGACTTTATGTGTAAGGGACACCAGACAGCTATGAGGAACGAATTTAATACATACCTTAGCGCGGGATGTAAAGGACACACTCCTTACACGTAAAAGACAACTTACAGCAGATTCTGATAGCAACAGTTTATTAGGAGTGTTGTTGTTGGTTTGTCACAAAGCAAAATAATATCTACCATCTCCTCTTTTTCTAGTGACAATCAAAACAATCATACATAGACTCATGGCAGCGACACACATTTTACCTACACGATTAATCATATGGTTGTAAACTTGTTCTCATCATAAATATATATGAAATACTTGATTGTAAAACAATTAGCTATCGACAACCACTTTCTATGGGATATCTGATTCCAAGGCTTGTTATCAGTTTATGAAAAAAAACATTGTCACAGGGTCCTAGCTAAAATCGTTAGACATTAAACATTTTGTTTCACACCATTTCCCAAAATATTTCCATATTATCAAAAAAAGCGATCTTTAAATATTGGATTTCTCTCAACCCGGACCTTGGCATTTTTTTTTCTATAGATTTATGATGGTTGTCCGTAGAAATGTACTGGAATATATCATCGCATTGGTTGTCGTTAAGAATAAAGTACGGTTGAAAAAGTGCTTAAAACAATTTTAAATATGACAAAGTTCTATTGTCCAAATAAATCTATCTATTACTTCTGTAAGATTAATACTAAAATTTCGACCAGTTTTCGACGATCAATGTTAATAAGTTTCTGAATTGATGTCCCAGGGGCGGATCCAGGGGGAGGGCGCACCCGGTGTGAGCCCCTACCCTAAAATTGGAAAAAAATATGATTTTTTGGCGTAAAATCGTGATTTTTCACACGAAATACCCCAACAATGTTCGCACCTCCCTCCGCTCGGCGCAATTTTTTTAAGTGCGCCCCTCTAACTTGAAATCCTGGATCCGTCCCTATTGACCTCAATATGTACATTATCAATGTCATAGCAGACGATGAATCCAAAATTGGTCTGTATGAGATATATTTTTAAATGATTAAAGCTTTGTTAAGGTGACGAACAAATGAATTACGAAAAAATACAATTTGAACGTGAAATAAATAGTTCTTACATTTAAAGATGACATTTTCAGATCAGATTTCATGAGATCATTCATGCAATTTCAGCATCATAATATAACCTCTGACAAATGAAGCGATCAAAATAATGAGAGATTTTATCACGTGAAGCAAACCGTCGAAAACAGGAGACCGTCGAAAATGGGTGACGATGCTACATTACTATTCGTTCACTTTAATTTCATATTACAGCTTCGGAACATGTTTTTATTCCTGAAATCAATCCACATTGCATATTAAGTCAAATTTATGCTTTGTTTATTGAGTTTTATTATGCTTTGTTTTTTGTTTTTTATAGATATGCATTATAATACAATGATACGTACGTTCTGTATAATGAAAAAAATGACGTTCACTGCTTTTCATTACCTGAATTTGTCGATCCGCTGTGAGGAATTAGATACACATATTAACTAACTGTATTTATTTCTGAAAAGTACATAGTGTGAATACATTGTTGAACATTTTTTATCGACATCTGAGGTGGGGCCGATTTTGACCCTTATAGCTCCCAGTCCTTTGCTAGATCTCTTCGAATTAAAGAGTATTTCTTGGCCAAAGAGAGAGACTTTCCTGTAGATGGGTCGTCCGATTCGGAAGATGATAATGAGATCCCCCTTCCTAGGTATAAGAAGAAAAAGTTCATGGAATACAAAACCCAGCAAAAATACAAATTTAGAATCCTTTATTGATTTAGTAACAAATGATGTCGACAGCAGCTAGCACGAACATACCAACCCATAACAACCTCACTGTCATAAAGCCAGCAGACAAGGGTAGCGCAGTTGTTGTTATGGACAAAGTAGATTATTTAGAGGAGGCAAACAGACAACTGACGGATGAAAGATTTTTCAAAAAAATGGACTCTGACCCCACGGAAGAATTCAGCACTAAAATAACACAGGAGCTAAATATTATGAAAGAAAATAGTCATATCGAGAAGAACACTTTCGATTATTTGAAACCAGACAAACCCAAAGACGGACGCTTCTATCTATTACCTAAAATTCATAACGTCAACAACCCCGGGAGACGCATTGTTTCAGCAAATGGGCACCCCACAGAAAAAATCTCCGAATTCGTCCATTTCCACCCACGACTTCATGTAGAAGGCCTACCCTCACATTTGAAAGACACCACTGATTATCTTCAAAACTTCCTTCGGGGTCCAATCTTGTTTCGATGGACGTTACGTCATTATACATTAGCATCCCACATAATGACGGTATCGAAGCATGTCGAGAGGCCTGGGACCAAAGAGCCGTAAAAGAACCACCAAAGGAATGTCTTGTCCAGTTGCTCACATTGGTACTGAAGCATAACAACTTTACATTTAATGGAGAGCATTTTTTTTACAAATCAACGGAACAGCTATGGAAACAAAGATGGCACCTTCATACGCCAACATCTTCATAGGGAAACTTGAAAAACTAATCATACAATCTGCATCCTACAAGCCAATTTCCTGGTTTTGTTTCATAGACGAAGTTGACATGAAGTGGACCGAGTCGGAAGAAGACATCAATCGTTTCTTTGACCATGCCAACTATGTTCACCCCACTATAAGATTCACCCATGAAACATCCAGAAATAACATCTCCTTTCTGGATACTTACACTACCTGTGAAAATGGTATTATATCAACTGACATATACAACAAATCGACAGATACACATCAGTACCTGTCCCCACAGAGTTGTCATCCTAAACATTGCACCAAAAGTATTTCGTACAAAACGGCTTGGGGAACTGAAATATCATCTGGAAAAGAGGGGTTAAACAATGCGAGCATTAACCATTGTTTTGACAAAGCAAGTGGTATTGACAGAAAAGACCTCATCCAATATAAAGAAAAGAAGACGAACAGCAGAGTGCCAATTGTCATCACATACCATCCTGTGCTCAGTAATTTATCCAACATCGTTCGTAAGCACTGGACAACCATACCAATACACCCATAATTGTGCAAAATCTTCAAAGAACCACCCGTCTTGGCTTTCAGGACCCAAAAGTTTGAGCGATATCTTGGTGAAAGGCGACAACATCCCTCGATCTGCCTAAAATAGTCTGACCTTCCACTCAGCAGAATTCTCAGGAAAGGGCAAGCTTCTAGATTAGAAAACTTAAGAACTTATCACCGAATGGAATCAATGAGAAAAAGTAATATCCTCTCTTGACTCCTTTTTGTTGGTCTCCTCCAGTCGTAGTTTTCCGGTTGTTGACTGATTTTGTCTGTTTATATACTTATGAGTTTTGACTTTCCCTTTGTAAGATTGTTCGGAGTTCGGTAATTTTGTTATTACCATTACTTATTAGGACATACAGTTTGCTCAATTGGCCCAAAGTATATATGCCACACTGTGGTGTGCCGGTTTTTTTTTAATGAGCTTGGGTATCATACCGTTTTCAAAAGTATTTTTGACAGTGCTATTTGATACATTAACCAATAATGTCTCGTTTATATTTTTATTTCTAATTAAACATTGATTTAAATGTGTAGCGCTATTGTGTATTTATATTATTGTTATTGTACTTTTATTTATTTATATGTGGGATTTTAATTTTTTTATGTATGTATTTTTATATGAGTAACTTCTGGTTCTTTTGTCCCGTGCATTGACCGTCAAAAACGTTTTTTGAAATGGTAAAGTCGCCATATTGGTCCAACATTTTATTCAATTGGACATTGATAAAGTCCCTCGGTGGGACGAAAATGTTGTCATTCAACAAAGTGTTTAATTCTTTATCACTTTATTTTGTGTACTTGGTGTTGTTTTACAAACCATTTTAGACGTTTATAATTTAGTTTACTTGTATAGTACCGTTATACCGTAACGATCCAACACCCCGTAAGATTAATCGTTGACTGTTTTTCAGATGTTGTATATATATATATATATTACATATGGTGTGGTTTTCATACAATTTTATTGGCTAAATCAGTCACGTGATATACAGAATATTTAATGTATTTTTTTCCACTGTGAAGAAACCAGGCGCCTTGTTTCTATTTTTAGAAAATATTGACGCTATGTTTCTATTTTTAAGTATATTGACCGTCAATATAGCGGCTATGTTACTGAATTTAGATCCGGATATTGTCCGTTCCGGACCGCGTTTACACTCCTTCTGTAGTAAACAATTTTCTAGTTTTATTGTGTTCTTAAACAATAAAATAATGATGTGTTAATATTTTAGTTTCACTGACACGAGTAATACATTACATATGTAATATAAAAATTAAGGACTTTTTACTCTGGCAATAAGTTATATATGGACCTCGTAAAAAGTCCATATTTGATAAATATATGTTATATATTCCATCGTTCATATTATAGGAATGATAAAATATTGTGTTACAGATGCATTTTAGCACAAACAATTGTCTTAATTACTGGACAATTTAAGTGTGCTTACGGGTTGTTTACTGACGAGAGAAACATTTGAAATACACCGTTATTTATGCATGATATCCAGGGGCGGATCCAGAGACTCTGTTGACGTGCGGCTCAATAATTGATGGAACCAAAACCGATTCTGGCGTGTAGGTTGGTATACCTTGTTTTCATTTCATTTAGCGTACAGTAGAGAAAAGGTACAGTTATTGACTTCCTAAAGTAGTCTTCCGGACTCTCTGCTTCAACATTATCTCTCATTATTTCAAATTTTGTCTCCCACATATTCTAGGTTTTTTAACCTCTATGTCTAGCGGTTCACATATTCTAACACTCCTCTCAAAACACTGGTGGTTGAATTGTTCAACATTTGCTCTCCTGTCTTGTGAGCTCTATTTAAATTTACGCTTTTTAAGGCTTTGCCTATGTCAAGTGATTTCTCTTGTAGTGATCTTGTAGAGGGCCTTTGTAAGTTAGAATAACTTGTGTCCGATCCAAATGTTATATAGTTAACAATAAAATAAGTTTAATCTAAATATAGTGATCTGCTGAGCCCTTTCTTAAAAGCCAGGCACATTTGAACAATAAGAATGGTTACGACAAAATCAAAGTTGCAAATGGAATTGAACAAAGAAGTTACATCAGCTTCTGCTGGTCTGGTGTATGTGTGCTTTGGCAGTTTTGTAAAGAGCTCAAGGGTTTGAACATTAGCAGGGGGAAAATCTAATTTAAGTCTATTTTATTTCTAATTAATTTTAATTATTTTATATGCATTTATATTTTCATCTAGACTTTAAAATATGCTGTATTCATATAATTTTTTTTTTTGTAATAGAGCAACTTTTGCCTTTAATTTTTTGGTAAAAATAAATGATATTTTAAAAAGAATTTCCTTGAAAGAGCCTCAATTTATAGGTGTTGGTGGATATACCTATATGAAATTGTGACACTAGACATGTTTATATAACGGTTTAGACAATACCTGATTACAAAAATGTAATTGGTATTTTGACATTACATTCATAAAAACTTTGAAGATTAATTCAATGCAAAGAAATTAATTTGTATTTTCTTTTAGTTTCATCACACAGATCGAAACCATTCGATTAAAAACCATATCGTGACGTTAACTAACCTTGAAAAGCGTATGTTGATATATGTGCTTGACTTATCCGACAGAGGGGGGGGGCAAGCCCCCAAAGCCCCTCCTTGAATCTGCCACTGATATCAGCTACATGTATGTATTCATATTTGACTTATTATAATGACCTAGCTAATAGGCGTCTATTCATTGTTATGGCTATGAGGTGTATTACATTACTATCAATATTATTTCAGTTTCAATGTTAGATGAAACTCATGGATTTGTTAAAAGTCACCAACAAACTTATCACATACACCTTGCCAAGGACGGGAATGGAACTCAGGTTCAGTGATTTTAGTCGATGACATTATAGATATTGTCAATCAAAATTCCATATGATTACGGTCATGGCATCGCTTGAAATAACTCTGGAATATATTTATATATATATAAATTTACATAATGAGCAGTCTAAAAAGCAATAGAAACAGATTGTTGCTCTTTGTAAACTTGAAAATATAAAACATAAAAACAGTACTTCCACTTATTTTCAACGCATGACAATATTTCAGATAGCAACAGTGACCATTCACAAGTTTTACGAATTGATTGTGATGCTCCGATGACAACAAAACAGACAACCGAAACGATAAAAACATATGATGCACCGCAAAGTTCACCACAAACGCTTGTTTCGGAGAAATCAACCACACACAGCTCAAACATAGATTCTACAACTACTGTTACAACGGAGAAATCAACCACAAACAGCTCATACATAGATACTACAACTACTGTTACAACGACAAATGTTACACATCAATCGATAACTACAACTACTGTTACAACGACAGGTAAAAGTCTAGTTACAAGTTCACTAAGTCATGACATGTTAAAGCTAAAGATACACATACATGAAATATTGAATAATGATTTTAGATTGGAATTTCCAAAACTTAATAAGTGAATTGTAATTTTAAAAGGAACAAACCTTCTTAAGAACTACATGTATATTGTGCAAACTGTGGTCAGATTTCTTAATCAAGATCAACTTCAGTTGTTTGTAGGAGGTCTCATGTCTTATTTACGTTATTTGTGTTTGTTTGCGCATAGCGGTATCCAACACATATTGTAATGTGTTGTTTGCTGTGATCGTCTTCGTCTGGTGTCTTGTGTGCCCAATGTTGCCAGTTGTTGTGGATTGTCCATTCTTGATTGTCCTTTCTATTTTCTCTAAAGTTTATTTTCTACTCTTTGACATGGTTGATGTACCTTGGTAATTAATCTAAAAAATACATATTTTGGTTGTTTTAATCTTTTGCTTGGTATTTTATTGACCTTCGATGGCCTTTTTCTACTTGTGCCATTATATTTTTATAATATTTATGGACCGCATCAATGAGACAATTAACCATGACATAGTCTCCTCTACATGCAATTTGTGGTATGCTAAGAGGCAATGCTATGCTTATTTTGGCAAGTGACAAGATGAAACAATTTAAGGTCTATCAATGGCTGATTGGACACTAAATTTGCGTTTGGGCAGTGATCATTGAACACATATCTTGAGGTATGGACAGATGACATAAGGGTAATAACAAAATTACCGAACATCAAGCAATCTTCCAAAACGGAAAGGCAAAACTCATATGTCAACAAACAGACAAAATCATTTATCAACCGGAAAACTGGGAAAACCGCAATGGCCCTGACTTGGTACAGGCATTTCCAAAGAAATGGTGGGTTGAATTAGATTTCACAGACGACATATGACACACATTCTGAGGGGCGGGCCATAACAATTGGACTATAATTGTAAGGAAGGATATGGATGTAAATGCACCCGAAAGCCTATTCAACTTTCCACTTCGACACAACTTAAAGTAAAGAGACATCGCCTTTAGTGTTGTCTTATTTCTCACAACCACAGTATGGTCATTAATAATTAGCACAACTGTGTGTGAAGCTCATATACCGCAGTTGAGCGGCTTTCTTTCCTTCTATCGATAAACGCTCTGTTTTAACATCTTTGTCGTTCTGATGATATTTAAAGAACGGATAAGGGTTATTTGACACTAATTTTGAAGTGCGACTTCGTCCCATTGCGGACTCATGTGTACACAGGTGACCTTGGCTGTCTTTGGCTATCATGTTTAGGATTTTTTGCTTTATTGTTCCCAAACATGTTTAATTTATTTGGCTTTCTAATGTTGTGATGTTGAGCGTGCTTGACGTAGGTTATTCCTGAAATGCGTCATGCACATCTAATTATATATCAAGGTTTTTATAATTAATTATTCTTACAGGGCTTGAACAAAGAACATATGTTGCAATTGGCGCTGGTTCTGGTGTAGCTTTAATACTGCTGGTAGTCTTAGTTGTAATATGTCTAGGGTTTGTAAAAATATCATGTTCTTTTGATGTTTAATGCTTTATCTGCAATTATTTCTGCATGACAATATTCCCAACAATAACAAAATACGTCCAATAAAGATATTATCTATACATTACAGAAGATATCTCGCGTATCCTTTTCGCAAGCTAGATAAAATATTTTACAATCAATAAGACAAACGACCAAGTTGATCTAAGAATATTTACAGGAATGTTGAACACTTAAAAAATAATGGACAGAAACAAAATGCCACAAATGTGGTTTGTTGTAATATTGGCATACATTCTACAAGAATAAAGAGGTTGGTTAGTAATTAATACCGAAAACTTCTAGCTAGAAAACTCAAAAGAATGGATCACATTCACCCTAGTATATATATGCGGATATGAATCTCATAATGTGAAAAATCAGTCTGGTCTTAAGTTATCACAATACTATATATTTTGCATCATATCGACATTTGAGGACAATTTTCAATATATGTTACATTATTCAAGTAATAAGAATTTTAGATTGAAAGACATTTTTAAAACTTTAGTGATAATAGAAATATATTGGATTCGTACTACAACAAACACTGCAATCAATATATAGGTGTTCGAATAAGGTCAATATAGAGACAGACAAGGTAGCTATAGAAATAAGACCCAGTTTGTCCGCTATACGGCATAGCTCCTCCAAAGTTGAAGCTCATTAGATACAATGATTTTGCTATAAACATAGTTTAAGCTGTTTAAAATTATTGCCCTAAGATAGGTTTAGTGTTAATATTATTTTCAGTATTACTTTAAGTTCTATTTGTGTTTTTTAATACCAATAACGTTTCAGATGTCCTAGGGTGTTCGCGGTTTCATAAAACACTTATGGACAATAGTCAGTATATTTCTTCTCGACATCAACTATTCCCCTATTATACCTGGATATGGTGTATACTAAAGAGCATTGTAGAATTTCTTATTGTATGTTGTATCACAGTATTTGTAAGAGTTTAACTTAAAACATCTGTTTTTCCTTTTTTTATTAGAAGGAAATCAACACAAAAAGCAGGAACCAATGTATATGTAGATAACTCACATCAGCAAGAAATAAATGACGATAAGTTGCCAGATAATGTACTATACGTGCCAGCGGGGGAATTTGACATCACTGGTGGTAAATGCAGTACCGCTGATGTGGATACAGTAAGATCCTCCAATAAACGATTAAGCATGGAAGGCAATTACAGTACCGTTGATGAGGATATGCCGAAATCTTCCAACAAAAGATTAAGCATGGAAGGAGATTATAGTACCGTTGATGAGGATACACGAATATCCCTCAACGAAAGATTAAGTGTGGAAGGCAATTACAGTACCGTTGATGAGGATATGCCAAAAACCTCCAAAAATAGAATAAGCATGGATGGAGATTACAGTACAGTTGAACTCGATGAACATTTGGATACAAACTGTAGTTATCCTGAGAATTCAGAACTAGGGCAAACAAAAGGGAAACAAAAACTAACTATCAAACCAAAACCTAAATCGTCCTGTAAAAACAGTGAGGCCAATCACTCCCTTCATCAAAACATAAAGCACGTTACTCCTCTAAATGGCAGTGATAACATCTAATGTAGGTAAAGGGGAGGGAACATGTCACTTTGATCAAACCTACGCTGTTGTGGAGCAAAGCACGGAAACGTAAATCTAGTTCGGATGAAGCAAATAAAAAGAAGTTCGAAATAAATTCTGGCAACAGGGTTTAGGCTATGTGATATTTTTTTTCAGGAATGATATAACATATCTTATTTAGATCTGAGTATCTATTGGTGCAATCACTGCTTCAGCTTCTTTTGATAATATTAAATATCCCTACACATACTGCATAAATTATATTGCATATACTGTAAATAATAAGAAGATGAAACTGACCGTCAATTTATGTTAGACGTGGCTGTAAATGAACTAGAAATACTGAACAATTATATAGTTTAGCGTGCACAATGCATTACTGGAATAACCATGATCGGATACCTTCAAAGACAAAAGAATGGAATGCGAAATAATTTAAGTCTTTCAGATCAAGAAATCCATAGGACATAAATAGGATATTGAAAAACAAGCATATATATGATTAATCTTTTAGCTATGAAATAATGTAATATGTATATGTAGACTTATTTGTCGGTATCACATTGTTATAGAGAGAGAGAGAGAGAGAGAGAGAGAGAGAGAGAGAGAGAGAGAGAGAGAGTAATTAAATAAATTTACTAAGCCACACCATATATATTTTTGAAACAAATAATATTACAGATAATTTTGGCCTTAACCTGGCTAAAAGTTCGCACAACCAAATTATCTGGTCAGTAGGGAGTGATTTAAAATTCTGCCAGACTACGAAGTTCAACATCTTCCTAGCAGAGCATATCTCATTCAGAAAAAAAATTAAATGGTCATTTCTTAAGTTTGAAATCTGTGTATGCTAAATGGGGTTCGTGTTGTTCACTTTACCCTATTATGATCTTAGTTCGTCTTTATCCGCAATTGTTCATTGGACAGCTCGTGTCTTTAGTTGTATTTGCTTACGCATATCAGAGTCAACACGACTTGACTCTATAAGTAGCAATGCGAGTGTCTTACAAGATGCAGAAACCGCTTACCCTTCGTTATCACTTGGGTTCAATCTGATTTTTATTTGGATTGACCATTCGTGATTGCATCTTCGTGTTTCCCTAACTTTTATATTAAGACCTAACCAGACCAGTTTTGGAAAATAAGCACCCATATGTTCTGTCTACTTTTCGGCTTAGATGAAGAGCACAAATAATTTGTCAAAGACGTTGATATTTAATTAAGTGCATACGACACGTTTCTGACATAACCTTAATCAATTACGCTGCAAATAAAAAGAAGCGGAAAGCGAAATAATCTATAAATAAAGTCACCGAAAGCAAAAAAAACAAAGGAAACAAAGGATATAATCAGCATAGCCAAAATCAGGTGTAATTACCTATACATTGTTTTTTTTTGGTATTTCAAAATATGTAATCAGCAAGAGGTTTACAATTAATTTATATTTTATTTATTTGGCCTAAGTCCTATACGTGTGATCTGTTCAGTTACCGGTTTTTCCAGTAAGGTAGATAAATCTACTCACTACCTTATTCTTATTGGTTTAATTCTTACTATTGTTTTTTACACTTAAAAAGCCAGTGTTTTATACACTGTGATCATTATTTTGACCTAATTTGATGCGTGTAAAGTAGAACACGCTTGTTAAAAAAATACCCACCCACCCGCGGTACCTAAAAATTTTAGTAAATTTATTAAACCACAAGCAATATATAGTATATGTATATATTATTAAATTTTTAGTCGTATATAAAGAAACGTTTATTGCATTATATGATTAGTGGAATTTATGGACAGCGATTGTGTGATCAATATTCATGGACAATGATAATATAATAGTGACCAGCAGTTAGCATTGAATTTCATGGACAGTGATAATTAATGTGATAATGGTGGACGGTTAATAGCCAAAAATTATATTTATTTTTGTATTTTTATTTATTGTGATATAATAATATATATATATGTAAATGGCAATACACATATTCTCTTGTGCTTGTTTTCTTGTAGCCATAATTGTTAATTAGTTACAATAATAATATCTTTATGTAGGAACTGTATATTTAAATAATAACTATAACTAATAAACCAAGTGTGGCTAAAACAGAGTTTACAACAATACAGAACAGACATTTTAAAACACTTTCAACGTTAGAAAATATATAATGCGTATTGGGCAATCTAGATGATAATTTGAAAATAATAAAGCTAATGTATACAAATGGTCGACAAAACAATAAACAGAAAACAAAGACTTGAACAATAAATCTTTTGTATTCTTATTTCTATTAACGATAACAACATTCGGATTAATGTAAATCGATTGGTAAGTAACTAATACTGTACAGAGCGCAATAAAATAACAATTGTATTTACGTGCTAGGAGAGGGATAAAATGAAAGAAAAACAAATATCACACTGTTGGAACAGTTAAAAAAATATCACGCTGTCGGGACAGTTCAACAAATATCATATTGTCGGAACAGTTAAAAACATATCACACTGTTTGAACAGTTAAAGAAATATCACACTGTCGGGACAGTTCAAAAAATATCACACTGTTGGAACATTTAAAAAAATATCACACTGTCGGGATAGTTCAAAAAATATCACACTGTCGGAACAGTTAAAAAAATATCACACTGTCGGAACAGTTAAAAAAATGTCACGCTGTCGGGACAGTTCAACAAATATCACACTGTCTGAACAATTCCAAAATCCAATAGAAAAATCGCATAAAGACAATCGATACACTAAGCACACATATATATGATCGCTCGATGTTCTAGCTTGAAACAGAGATTATAATAACATGTGGAGGCGTAAAGCTAGTTGTGTAGGCCCAAACTTCCCCGCGTAGTGAAATGATGCTGTCATCCAAGTTTTGTCACATATTGGTAAAATTCAAATCCTCACAAATAACCAGGCGAAGAAAGTTGTTATAAAGAACGTTCTAATTTTGAAAATTAGACATACTATATTTAATCTTTGTGACACATAATTTGCCATATGCATGGTTGTAGCTATGTTAAAGAGATCCGAACGCTTCATTGATCAATAAAATATTAAATGGTATACAAGGCTATCATAAGACATATAAAAGTGGATGCATTCAGGATTCAATTTTCTATTAAAGAACATATTGTATGCATAATTTACTTTGTAATTTTAGATCGTTTTCCTTGTTGATTATTTCCCTTGTCATAGAAAGGTGACTTATTGCAATGTGAACTAGACTTCCTTGTTAATGTATTCATAAAAAAATGAAAATCAGATAATATCTATACTTATACAACAAGTTAAAGAAAAATACTACTGTCAGTTGGGTATGTGTGGTTTTTTTCATGTGATTGTGTGTACATGTTTAGAATTATACTTTAAAAATACTTGTGTTCATGATTTCATACAGTGTTTATTTTACATAAATAAATATTACATTACCATTAGAGAAAACCAAAGGAGCAATTATAAATGGACAATTCAGAGACACTGACAACATTAGGTACACAAGAGACAATCCAGATGATAATTAAAGTGATACGAAAGAGAAAACAGTCCTTCCTCAACTAGCGGTACCCGTTGTGTCTCTATCAAACAACACGAATATCATTTGCTAAGAGAATCGTAACAACTGCAAAAGGAAATAATCAGATAAAACAAGACCTAGGAATACAATAAACGGGGATAAAGACGAACGAACCGAACATTGTAGCGGACATGACACCACGGGACTGAAAACATGAAATATGTCATTGGACAAACTGGTGAATATCGGACCGATCACACAACCTAGCGTTGGGGACAACTTACGTTTGTTTTTGGTTATGTTCATCGCCATTTTCAACAATATTTCGGGTTTTTTCACTGCGATCAATTGTATTGGTGGAGGAAATCGGAGTATCCGAGGAAAACCACCAACCTACGCAAGTCACTGACAAACTTGTAAAGCATGTGAAACTTCAACGAACATAAACGTAGCTGTAATTGAAGTATTTACAAAATAATGCACTTTCTCTCTTACTTCTTGTAAATAAATAAAATGTTTATATATTAATCATTTAAGTCCAGCACTGATATCTACGCTAACAAATTAGCCACTTAATAATAATAAAGAATGCATACGACGATGTCGTTATAGGTGTAATACCACTAATTTATTTCTTTAACATTTTCTACTAAATTTGTGTTTTTTCGAGCTTACCTGGCCATTTTATCTTAAGCTTAACCTCCCCAAGACCATATATTTTCTGAAACGTACATGATTCCTCTACGTTCTGTCAAAATTTCAGGGCATGTTCAAAATCTTGCAGTGAAATGCCAGGCTACGGAAAACACCTATTCTAAAAAAGCCCGGTTGTCCCCCCAGTATCTATAGGTCATGCATCAAATCCTCCATAGAGGTATTGAAGTACAATCAAATCCATCCAATTTAGGCTCAAAATAATCCCTATATATTTTACTTCAATTATCAAATTTAATTATTCGATTCCATTCAGTAGTTATCACAATACTACAAAGTGAATGGAACTTTTTTCTTTAAAAGGAACTACTTTCTTATATGTTCAAAGCTCTGATTGGTGAATTAGTGGTTTCACACCTGATATGTCGTTCTTCATCCTTAATAGTAGGAACAGGACAAAATCATCTAACACCCTTATATTAAAATAATATGGAGTAGGCATTGCCTCGATGCGAGCACAGCATTAAATTATATAGCATATACTGTAAATAATAGGAAGATGAAACTGACCGGCAATTTATGTTAGACGTGGCTGTAAATGAACTAGAAATACTGAACAATTATATAGTTTAGCGTGCACAATGCATTACTGGAATAACCATGATCGGGTACCTTCAAAGACAAAAGAATGGAATGCGAAATAATTTAAGTCTTCCAGATCGAGAAATCCAAAGGACATACATAGGATATTGAAATACAAGCATATACATGATTAATCTTTTAGCTATGAAATAATGTAATATGTATATGTAGACCTACTTGTCAGTAATACTTTTTATATTTATGGAGAGAGAGAGAGAGAGAGAGAGAGAGAGAGAGAGAGAGAGAGAGAGAGAGAGAGAGAGAGAGATTTTTGAAACAAATAATGTTACAGATGATTTTGGCCTTAACCTGGCTAAAAGTTCGCACAACCAAATTATCTGGTCAGTAGTGAGAGATTTAAAATTCTGCCAGACTACCAAGTTCAAGACTTTTGTAGCAGACCGTATCTCATTCAGAAAAAAAAATAATATAGTCATTTCTTAAGTTTGAAATCTGTGTATGCTAAATGGGATTCATGTTGTTCACTTTACTCTATTATATTCTTAGTTATGTCCTTTAATGTCTGCTGCGCTTTCCATACGAAATCATGTTCGGTTCCTCTTTATCCGCAATTATTCATTGGACAGCTCCTGTCTTTAGTTGTATTTGCTTACGCATATTAGTGTCAACACGACTTGACTGTATAAGTAGCAATGCGAGTGTCTTACAAGATGCAGAAATCGATTACCCTTCGCTATCATTTGGGTTCAATCTGGTTTTTATTTGGATAGTCCATTCGTGATTGCATCTTCGTGTTTCCTAACTTTTATATTAAGACCTAACCAGACCAGTTTTGGAAAATAAACCACCCATATGTTCTCTCTACTTTTCGGCTTAGATGAAGATCACAAATAATTTGTCAAAGACGTTGATATTTAACTAAGTGCACACGAGACGTTTCTGACATAACCTTAATCAATTAAGCTGCAAATAAAAAGAAGCGGAAAGCGAAATAATCTATAAATAAAGTCACCGAAAAAACAAAGGAAACAAAGAAAATAAACAGCATAGCCAAAATCAGGTGTAATTAGCTATACATTGATTTTTTTGTATTTCAAATTATGTAATTGGCAAGAGGTTTACAATTGATTTATATTTTATTTATTTGGCCTAAGTCCTATTCGTGTGATCTGTTCAGTTACCGGTTTTTTCAGTAAGGTAGATAAATCTACTCACTATCTTATTCTTATTGGTTTAATTCTTACTATTGTTCTTTACACGTTAAAAGCCAGTGTTTTATACACTGTGATCATTATTTTGATTTAATTTGATGCGTGTAAAGTAGAACACGCTTGTTGACAAAATACCCACCCACCCGCGGTACCTAAAAATTTTAGTAAATTTATTAAAACCACAAGCAATATATAATATATGTATATATTATTAAATTTTTAGTCGTATATAAAGAAACGTTTATTGCATTATATGATTAGTGGAATTTATGGACAGCGATTGTGTGATCAATATTCATGGACAATGATAATATAATAGTGACCAGCAGTTAACATTGAATTTCATGGACAGTGATAATCAATGTGATAATGGTGGACAGTTAATAGCCAAAAATGATATTTATTTTTGTATTTTTATTTATTGTGATATAATAATTTATATATATATATAAATGGCAATACACATATTCTCTTTTGCTTGTTTTCTTGTAGCCATAATTGTTAATTAATTACAATAATAATATCTTTATGTAGGAACAGTATATTTTAATAATAACTATAACTAATAAACCAGGTGCGTCTAAAACGAATCAGAGTTTACAACAATACAGAACAGACATATTAAAACACTAACAACGTTAACAAATATATAATGCGTATTGGGCAATCTAGATGATAATTTGAAAATGATAAAGCTAATATATACAAAGTATGCTGGTTAGTTAAATAATATACTTACATATCGAGAATAATATTCTGTGTCCATCTGAAAACTATTACATATGCGCTGGTATGATGCCATTGATTATATGTTTATTATATTTTTCTATAATTTAATTAAGCTCTTCTTTTAGTGGAAATATTTTAGTTTGTTTTGTTTTAGTTTTATATAATGTACATCTAATTAGAGCATGATTCGTACATGTAGTGTTGTCATTATTTCTCAAAACGACCTATTTACACTGTGAGAACAAATCTATCATGCATTTCTTATTTCAAATAAACAATAATAGAGGTGTGGTTCCTGTTATTTTACCGGCAATAATGTTACCCATTGACACTAAATTATATAGCCTTATATAGTCTTAAGACAGGTATAGAACAAAGCTGTAATTGGGGATTGTGATCAACATAACATATTTTTTCTGCCTCATAGTATTTATTCTACAATAGAAGTATGTAAATATTTGGTATGCCTTATTTCACAAATATATAGAGAAATGTTGAAGATATTAAAGGGCGAACCAGCGGCCGTAAAATCTTTAGTTTTCTGTGTAGTGCTTCCTAGATCACTGTTTGTCATTGTAGTGTCCATTCTTCCATTTACGGGTTTTGACTACCCCTTTGGTGTCTTCAAACTGTTCTTTAAGAGAGATAGACAACACAACGACCAAATGAAAAAAAGGGACAAGAAGACGAAAATGGTCGACAAAACAATAAACAGAAAACAAAGACTTGAACAATAATTCTTTTGTATTCCTATTTGTATTAACGATAACAACATTCTGATGTAAATCGCTTGGTAAGTAACTACTACTGTACAGAGTGCAATAATGCACGTGCCTGGAGAGGGATAAAATGAAAGTCAATAAATATCACACTGTTGGAATAGTTTCAAAATCCAATAGAAAAATCGCACAAAGACATTCGATACACCATGCACACATATATATGACCGCTCGATTTTCTAGCTTGAAACAGGGATTCTAATAACATGTGGAGGGGTTAAGCTAGTTGTATAGGCCCAAACTTCCCCGTGTAGTGAAATGATGCTGTCATAACTGCACGAAACGTCATCTTTTGATAATCTTTTGTAAATGACGAAAGTTGAATAACAGTCTATCCTTTTTCCATGATGACATTTTTGTCAACTTTTGGTTGAGAAAAGATGACCTGTTGCCTTTTGATTCTAATATTATATTCGAAAGTCCATCTTTCACCTTTTAAATAAACAAAAGAAGAAACAAAAGTCCATCTTTCACCTTTTAAATAAACAAAAGAAGAAACAAAAGTTGATCTTTCACCTTTTAGAGCTGGAAATGTAGACAAAATTTAACCTTAAACATTTTACTTTCTAAAATGGATACGAAAGTTTGTCTTTCACCTTTTAACTGAACATCCATTCATTGGAAATGTAATACAATCTTCTATATAGAGATATGAAAAAGAATAGATATTGGGTAATTGTTGAGGAGACAACAACCCATCGCCAAACTGAATTGATCTCAAAACAAAGGTCGCCTTAAAGTCTTCAACGCAGTTAGAAACCGTGGCCATATAGCAAGCTTTAAATAGTCCAAGGTATACATCAGAGGGAAACCATATGCAAGTAAATAAGGTTTCTGGCATTCAGCTAGATTAAAGAGATTTTTATCACTTTGTATTGTTTAGAAACTAAATCCCTACTGATTTTTTAAATTTATTATAACTTTGAACCTGAAAATCTATAGGCCTGGTCGTTTGTTTCCATTTGGTTCACCTACAGACCACTTTATACTTTTTAGTAGTGATGCTACATGTATGGCATTGACCTTGAAAAGCAATGGGCTTCTTTGCTCATGTCATACCAAATTTAGCCGACTCTACAAGGAATTGTTAGGCCAATGATTGTATTAGGGAACGACCATTTAACTTGAAGGGGGGGGGGGGGGGGGGTTATGTTTTTTTTCTAAAAAAAATATTCTGATTCCCAATGTTGTTGAAACAAATATTCTGATTTTGGTGGAGGAAAAAAAATAATCTGATTCAGAGTTTTTGTCATATAACCTAATGTGAAATACTGGAAAAAAATTCGCGCTTTGCGCCGCAAAAAAAAAAAATATTCTAACTGTTAAATGGTCGGTCCCTTACTTCATTCCAATCGCATCTTTGCTGGGGTAGCTAATTCAAGCACCACTGAAATCCTGTTGTAAAATGAAATTGCAAAGAGTGAATAGAAATAGTCAAAGTAGTAGACTGTAATTTAAGGGCTCTGTTTCAATTTTTTTTTAATTCTAATGCAAACTGCTATTTTTAAATTGTTCAATAAACTTTTGCACAAAGAAACAGGTTATACAACTCATTCTACTACAGGAAATTAAAGCTCGTCTATGATATAAATCTTTCAGGATATTAAATACAATAAAACATTCTCATAATATTTCATATTTTATTCCTCTTCATAAAAGACAAAAGAAAGAAATGGAACTAAAGCATGTACAAACACTGGTATATTTTCAAGCTCAACTTGTTATGACACCATGATATTATTTATTAATGTATCTTAAATAGTAATTCTGACAACAATAGAGGCTCAGGTAAGCCTATATAGTTCACCAGACTTAAATAAGCCTATGAATATGAATGTATGCTGAATGCCTCTTGCAAGGCATATATATTGTTAAAATTTGAGCCCATTCAGGGGAAATTACAGCAGTTTTGACCACTACCTGGATGCATAAATGACTTCATGTCTCAACAACACTATCTAATTTGAGTCTTATGATATGTTACAATCCAAACGTTTGCATTAAAATGTATTTAGTAACTGCAGTTACTTTGGGAAAAATATCGCTTCCTGGATGCTATAATGGACAACTAACATCATGCCTCAACAGTACATTCCATGTTGAGTCTTTATGATATGTAACAAGTCTATTTCTGCAGTAAAGCCACACAAAATAAATTCTCTGGTTCTCAGGTCATTTTAAAATGAGAGTATCCAAGGACCATTCCACTAAATTTTGGACCCAATTGGCTAATTAGTTTCAGAAGAGAAGATTACAAATTACTTTTGTCAAATTTTATATTCGTAGCCTAGTGGCCATCTTGGATGGCCGATAGGGCTGCCTGCAATACTTCTTAAAGAAGACCACCCAAAGACCATTAAGGCCAAGAACAAAATTACAATAAGAAAAGCTTACGACGGACAGATGACTGGATAGTGGTAGCAAAAACTCACATGACCCTTTGGGTCAAGTGAGCTATTCAAAATACATATATAAAGTCAAATAACAATATAAGTGAAATGCAAATGGAACATGATTATATCTACGTTTCCCAGTTATCCTTGATGTGAAACAACTACTATTTGTGATATGCAACAAGCATACAAAGTATTATTTCAAATAAATGTATGTGTATTTGGAGGGTAACAAAAAGACAAAAGTACATAAGTTGCTGTTAATACATCTCTGTCAAACCACTGTCTAACTTGTCTAACTTCAGCTTGATCATAAAACAAGTCCTAGATTTTTATCAAGTTAGTAAGCTAATTCATTTCCCTTTTTATGCATAGTTTTTGCATAATTATGTATTAAGGGACCTGGAAATCCCTGTCACAGAAGGAGTCATAATGACATTGTTTTGGAAATTCATAACAAGCAGAACAGCCAAACAGTTGAAATAATGGTCACAATTCTACAACTGCATGTTATATTTTGATATTTATCATTCAAACAGTAGTTCTCAATGATTTCCATATTGCATATTATTTGAAATCAGCATACAAATATTGAATAAAAACAATTTTTTGAGTGTATATACATTGAAAACATGTAATGCCTGCCAAAAAGCTTTATATAGAAAATTGTTTTAGGGATAAGAATCTAGGTATTAATACAGCAAATATTATTGTCTATAAAATAAAACGTTCTCTTGGGGAAACAACTATCACATTTCTATGAGGAAATTTTGTTTTGGCATATACAAATCGACATTTAATCCTCTGGATAGGAATGAACATAGCAGGTCCATCCTGTACATATAAATCTGATGACCATATCTCTATTGGTTTACCATAATAGTGTCTTATAGAATCTGGTAGCTGCTGAAACCAATTTACTTGAGCTAAATAGTGTGGATGTGCACATCCATTTACTACAATGTTATGCATATACATTTTAACAATTTGTCCTGGATGAGGTGTCAAATCAGTACATTTAATATCAATTGTTCCTTCTTCATTACACCAAAATGCCAAAACATAAGATGATCTTGTGCTTCTACTCGTTTTAGATCCTATTAAAGTTCCATTAACATACAGTTATGTACACACTTTAACAGATGAACATACAGTACATTCATGCTGGTATAATGTTGAATACATTTGATTAAGCAATCTTATTTCATTATCATTTAAAATATCATCTTTCAAATTGGGCGCAAAAATATTAGTCGCTACATTAAAACATCCCTCAGTAATTGGTGTATACTTGGAGGATAATTCAAGAATACTTGGTTTCAATTGTGCAGACATAACACCTAAGGTACCTCTCTCTCTTGTTGTATTACACAATTCATCAAATACAGATTGAAAATGTTTGTCCATATTTATATCCTCTTCCCTGACAAAAGACTCTTTCAAAAATCGTTTCATTAGTTGTACTTCAATATTCTTTTTGTTAGTTTTGTATGATCCCAATATACCATTTTCTCTTTCAAAACTAAAAAGCCAAAATAAATACACTGGCCCAAAATCTAATACACAATCATGCAAATGGCCATGCAAATGCATATTAGGTGTTACAAAGTCTTGTCCATACAGCTGTTCAAACTTTTTACAAAATTCAATCAATAATCTATCTGCTACTTTAGCATTATTTACTGTAATAAAAACTGAACATAGCCTCCTACATGCTAAAACAAATTTTCTCCAACAGTCAAGATGTTCCAATGGTAACAAATCATAAAGAGCATAAATTGAAAATAATAATGTCCAATTCTTATACTGATCTGCATTAAATGGCCCATATGATGAAGAAAACTTTTTAGGTAGTCTATCTATATCTGATGGACATTCAAATGGCTCCATGTTTTCTTGTATTAATTTGAAATCTTCATCACATAACAACTTTTTTGTTTTCCATACAGACATCATATGCTTTGCAGTACCTAGGAATAAATTGTGCATGGGTCTAATGCTGTCATTCGAATTGGATCAAAATATACTAGTTCCAGCAGTACTGAGTATCTTGTGCCAAAGTCTCTTTCATGACTTTCTCTTTCACTTTTGCTGGTACAATTTTGTAGCATGTTGCACTCTTCCCTTTGACTTTCATTATCCCTACTAATCCATGTAATTCTATCAAAACCTCCATAATTTTTTCCCCCACCCCACCAGGAAATTTCTTTTTACATTTATTACAACCAGCCGTAGCAGAATGTCCAAGGAATCCACATAATTTTCTGCTGGCAGGGATATCACAACCAACACATATGAGAGCCATTTTAAAACATTTCAATACATTAGGGGATTTGAATGAATACATAAAAAATCCTTCTGACCAAGCCTTATTTAGTTCATCAACAAGGGGAGCGAGAAAGGTATTCGTCTTTGGTTCAGACTTCATATCTGGTATAACTCCTACCAGCAACATATTTTCCCTCCGAAATCTTTGACCTATAGGAAGGTTACAAAAAGCTAAGTACATGACACCAATAGAATAATGAGCATGTTTGTAAGGTTGAAACCAGTCAACATTTAAAATACAACCATAATTTCCTTCCTTAGTAAAAAATTGTACTTTGTACCGTTAAATTCATTCCATATTCTACCATCATAAATATCATACAAGACCCCTTCTTTGGTTTCTCGTGTACGCCATTGTTCACATAAATCTTCAACATTATTTCTTTTTGCAAAGTAATTTAAGCTAGATTCAATGGATTTATAACAAAAAAATCTTGAGTGGAACAAGGATTTTGGAAGAATAACTGTTGATTTCCATAAGAAGGGGTTGATTGCATCTTTTTCTTAGATGTGGAAGGCGATGATTAGGAAATTGTACATATGAACATTTCTTTACAACTCGTAAACTTTCAACAATGTGAAAACAATCTTCAAATGTGTATAAAGAATAACAGCTAGTACAAACAACATACTGCTTAAAATCTAAAATATCACTATTTAAGAGTGTTGACAACTGATACATATTTTCAGGAAAAATGCTCTTAACCTTACAACAAACATCTGATTTCATTGATAATAACATAAAAAATGCTGACAACATTTTCAAAAGTAAAGTAACAGCAGAATCAGAAACATAATAAATACACTGCCATAATAATAAAAGTTTACAAAACCAATGTGTTTTCTGTGCTATTTCTGAATCAATATTTGATTCTTTATTAACACTCTCTTCATTCTCAAAATCAATATCCGAGTAACTGTCTGATAATTCAGAAAAATCATCAATGTCTGAACTTGCATCAAAATATGCCTCAATATCTTCATCTTCTAAATTGTTACAGGATGTTGATGACATATCTTTCCATTTCTTCATAAGATCAAAATTAAACTCTGGTTCTTCATCACTTATGTCATTATCATTTGAAAACTCATAACTTTTGGGCTCTGTATTTGTGGCAGTACCAATGTCACAAAATCTAACATTGCATTCCAATAAATGCCTACGAGCATGTCTGTCAGAAAAGACAGGATTACATTTAGGACATGCTTTTCGAGGATGTTTCGCATTGGATGCCATTTTTAATGTTTATCAGAAAGACTTGCTCAAATTTGATTGGTTGTGTGCAAACTTTTTAATCTAGGAGTAGCGGCTTCACGGCTAAGTGTGCACGCTTTCTCCCAAGTAAGTTGCCCATTCACCAATAAACCAAGCAAGTCTGTACTTCAAAAATAAAGCATCTTTGAAAAACTCATTTTCAAGTACATGTATTTAAAAAATAAAAAAATCTATTATGTTAAATGTAAATGTTTTAATGAAAAAGCAAAAATGTAAAGATCTGAGTAAATTTCTATTACATCTATTTCTTTGATGTTGCACAATTAACAAATATATATTCTGATTTCTACTCAAAATTTCTTTTTTTTTTCAACTATATAACTTTGTACAAAAATAGAACATAAGTACAATAACTTTTACTCACATTCTTAATGGACTAATAAAACAAGAAATATTAGGTAAACTAAGTAAATAACAATTCAGTAACTACAAATTACAATAAAGAATCTATTCTCTGATTTTGCTTGTGCAGGTAAGCAGCATATCTCTGATTTTTCTGGTATTGTACCATGCTTAAAAACAAAGGATCTTTCTTCAGTTTTTCATAAAATATGTTTCTTTCCCTTTTTCTTTTACATGAAACTGGCTTTTCTTTTAACACTTCGTCCTTTTCTTCCGGTGTGTATGTGATGTTTCCTGCCACTTCCCCTACTTTTTGTTTTTCCTTGTACCTGTAACAAATGTTCAAGTTATACAATGATACATATTGTCTTTTGAAAAATAAATCAAAATTTAATGCGAAATGACTGTTTTGATAAAAAAAAAATGCATGTACAGTTTTGTATATCCATGTTCTTTTGCCAGTACAATTTTTATGTTATAAATAGAATAGATAATCATGTCAAGATTTCAAAATGTATAACATGATGTAGTGTAGCTGAAAACCTCAAAATTAGAGCAAGATGGGGGCAATTACTTGATAAAGGAGATGTCTGATGTTTTCACTCCAAATGTAATAAAATATAGCCCTGGATATGTGGAAATATTCTGCTATTACAATTCATCAGCCATCTTTGACAGTTTTTGAGATATTTGCCAAACACCCTAAAATAATAACCAGGGGCAATTAATTTAACAACTTTGGTCAAATCAGCTATGCATGTAATTTACATGAGGTCACCGTGTGCCTGTTTCGATACCAATGACTCTTTCGTAATATGTATTGGAAGATTTTTCTATTGGTGATGTGGTAGAAACTGCCCCCTCCTTTCTCCAGTAAATCAAAATGAAAATGTACTAGTATATTAAGTATAATATGGACTAATTGTTTACAAATATTCTATTGTTAAGTCTAACTGTAAACTCTAAACTGAATTTTGGAATGAACAAACTTATGTTTGAAAAGATTATTTTTTATTAAATACCTATGCTTACTGATGGAGCATAAAATTAAAAAAACTAAACTCACCTTTGTTTCTTTTCTTTTCGTCGTCTTCTGCTTTTTGCTTTAACAACTTCCTTGCTTCTCTTTATATATGCCTTTAAGGAGAATTCATAACATTTATAAAAGCTGATTCAGTTTGGATTTAATATAATGGGTCTTAGTTATCTATTCAGACTTCATATTTTTCTGGCTACTAAGGCAACAACCATTTTCTTATCTGGGGGGAGCTAGGATTTTTTTTAAATATATTAATGCCCTAGCTAACCGGAAAACAAATTATATTTTGCATTGTAGCTGAAAAAAAAATTCTGCTGTCACCGGTTAGAAGAAAAAATATTGCACTGCTGAATTTGAGTAGTCAATGTATTGTTTTTATGGAAAAATATATTTCTGTTCCACATGATAGGAAAACAATTTTTTGCTATCCTTCTCATGAGAAAAATATATTTTGACTGAGGAAGGTTCTGGAATGTTTTTTACGAACACAATGAAAATCCCAGCCCTCCCCCCCCCCCCCCCCCCCGATAAGAAAATCCCCCCCCCCCCCCCAGATAAGAAAATGGTTGTTACCTAAATAAAAAGTACTTTAGGCTATTGAAGAAACTGGTTTTGGGGTTTTTATGTTCATAACAATATGTTTTAGACTTGTCACTGCATCATAAGCGCTTTCCACATCCTTTGTTAGATATGTAATGTATATGTACTTTCCATAAAATTTTATTTTCAGTCCTTCTAGCACTTTTTTTCATTTCAGCTTGTAGTCTTTGCTTCATTATTACCTTTCAAATGAAATACTACTTATAATGCAATTTCAGTTTCTGTTTGTTTTTTGGTTTTATTATACCCTTTTTATAATTTCAGGTCATTCAAGTAATCTAAATATTTAATCATAACATTTGTAAAGGTTCATGGGAACCTTGTGAATTGCCATCTTCGCTAGCCAAGGGTTACGATCCGCTCTACTCATCTTCACCCTTGGCATCGTTAGTCGGATTTTCGTAATTCCTGTGCACTGCCACCTGCTGGATTTTGACAGCTATGCCCCTTGTAATGATGTCATTTTCAGCCAATCGACGCGAGGCTTTCATTTCCTTTCGCTTTAATGCCCTGAAAATTGACTCGAGATTATAATATGGCTGATTTTCAAGCGAAGATTTGACGCGGCTCATACTGTTATTCAATGGTAAGCTAGTGCTTTTATTTCAAACTTACAACATTATTTTATATGTACACGCATTTCTATTTTGTTGACATTTTTCCTACAGAACATGTGCTTTTTGTAAAGCGTGTTCTGATTGGTTGCATCTACCACTAGCTGCATTACATATAAACCATCACTGTGTGACCTCGAAAATCTGTCTAACGATGCCAAGGGTGAAGATCGTAACCCATGGCTAGCGAAGATGGTGTCTTGCCTACTTTCTCTGTTGCCAGAATAACTGGTAATTAAACTCATATGTTATTGTCTTTCAGTGCCAGTGTCACCTTTTGAAAGGACCATTAAAAATTTAAACACGCACTAAAATTGCATTATAATTGTTCACATGCATTGAAATCGATTGTCTGGCTTACCTTGACATCAACACAATTTTTCTGACAATCTGCAGATTTCTTATGGAAGCACTCAAAACGGAAGGATCTATCTATTACAGTAAACACATCTCCATGATTGATCAATGACCTGACAGTTTACTCTGGCAGGATATTCTCTACCTAGGTTTGTTATATACACCTGAAAAAAACCAATAACCACACCATGACATATTTGAATTTTTTGTCATTTGGCAAAGCATATACATTAATGTTGCTCGAGCTCATTGTTTTTATACATGTAGATATTTAATCGCAAAACTAAATATCTGGTGCAGGTAGTTTCTACATGTGTACATGAAAGTAATTATTCGATAAATTACAAGGTAAAGTCTAGGTGGCCGAGTCGTCTGGATAGTTTGTTGGAATCTACATATACCTGTACAGATCACTTTAGGATATGAGTTCCCCCCTGCTTTGTACCATATAAAAAGGATGCACTTGACATACCAGCCCATTATATGAGGTTTGTCATTTGACAGCCCAGGTCAGTGGTTCTCTCAAGGCACTTTACTTTTAGCTTCCTCCAACAACGAAACTGACCAACACAATATAGCAAAAATATCGCTTACAGTAGGGCCAAAATTAAAAAATTGTTTGCTTCCCGCACCCGACCGACCGTTACAAAACGTTGCGACTCAAAATAATTTTTGGTGTGATTTGTGACGATTTTATTTTTTTGGTTACCGGAAGTTCTGATATTGTTCCAGAATTTACGCTAGGAGCTGGTTTACACATTTAAATGAACAAAATCCGTTGCTCGACTTTGAAAGAATCAGATTTGTGAATGAACGCAGTCTATTTTGAAGGGGAAAAAATCCCCCTACCTACCGACCCATAGGTGAAATGGAGGGTCAGGTGCGGGAAATGAACATATTTTTAAGGGTGGCCTAGAGTTAATGTTATTACAATAAGTCCAATTCAAACAAACAAACCTGCACAAGTGACAAGGTAAAAAAACTGTCCCTTTTTTAAAGCGCCGACCCTAACACATTTTATTGCTAAAATGAAGAAGTTAATATGATCTCCATAAACAGTTCACAAAAGCTTAGTTCATACAACAGCTAATATTAGATCGAATTGACCAAAACTGTGTTAATTCACTGTTAACTCGAGTCTAGACTTGATTACACAAATGACAGCTTCTGGTAACCAAGGATGTGTGAAAACAGAATCCAAGTCGGTGAAAACAGGATCTATTTCCGAATCATGACGAATTAAAAAAAAATAAAAATCTGTTGCCGACCTACCGACCGTGATTTTTTTCATCATGTAACCGAACCACACCTATTATTTTATTTGGCCTTATTTTGAAGTCCTTTGATGCTTATGGAAAATGACTCTTAAATATCAAAATTACCTCTCCGTTATCTGAGATGCAAACTATGCAATGATTCTTCGATACGCCATCAGGTTTGATAATTATATCACAATCTTTAGCGCTGAAAAAATAGTTGTTATGTATTAATACATTTTATAACTATTGCAACATACTTATTAAAGTATGAGAATCAGGTAATTTTGACAAAAAGTTAAATATTCATACTTAAGCGCCTTCAATTTGACTATGTATGTAGTTTATAATTATATTCATGCTATATATCAATGAATTAACTTCCATTTTGTTCTGCATGTACATGTTTGCACATTTCTGGAAAGGTTTAGAACTACACTCTATAGTATGAGCAAATTTGTATAGAGCTGAGAAGTTCATCACGGCTTGCAAACATATATGTCAGGAAGGTATCACTCAGCAAAAATTGCTGTAGGATTAATTTGTAATACATGTACATGTTTCCAGGCAGACTTACGTTAACGCAATGAAATTAAATGCTCCTAAAACTTTTCAGCGGAACATAAAAACTTAGTAATGATAACAATTATATATATCATGTTTGACATTTGTTATCTACTTTGTATCACTTTGAACATGCCAAATGTTAACACACGTTAATTGGTCCAGGTACATTTTTGTATGCTAAAAAGTCCCTTTGTATACCTTCCTAACAGGCAGTTTCTGATATTCAAGCAAAATATGGCTCCATCAGCACCATTTCTTTTTGTGACTATTATTTCTCCAAACATTCTGAAATAAAAGGAATCTTTTTTATCGAATCTGATTAAAATATGAGTCCTCAGGTGGTGGATAAGGGAGACCCTCATCCTGGGGATTGTCAGGTTATAATACGGAAAGCCTGACTGTGTATATGTGCCCCTGTTATACTACCGTCGTGTTTTCACTACAAATTTCGATAGGGGAGATTTTAGAATTATAGACGGAGAGAAAATTCAGCCGAGAGTCAGAAGGCCCCCAGTGGGTTCAGTGTAAAGCCCTGGGGATGGAGGTGGAAGCACCCAAGCCAATTTATTTATTTGGTGAATTTTGACTTGCTTTTGAGGGGTTTCCTAGCTTTAAAATTGTTTCTTTTTGCTTCAATTTACACTGACTAACTTTGAGAAAAAGGAAAACGTAATAAACCTTTTTTTTCAGACAGGTATACAGGAATTTCAGGATCTTCTTGACCATTGAACAATTTTTCATTGAGAATGATTTCTCAAGATTAACGACCATCAGTCATTTTCCATTTTTATTTCTGCGAAAGATGTCACATGGTTCTGCCATTTTTCAGGTCAAAGATAAATGTACAAGTTTGGTAGGCAGTTAGTAGAAATAAACTTGATCATTTAGAAAAGAAATATGGACTTCCCCTATGATTATGTATCATTGAAAATAAAGATTTGATAATATTGGTGTTTGTTTCATATCCTTGACATAGTATGAAGTTATATCAACATTCAGATTTTTGCAGTTTTTGAATAATTAAAATAGCATCATAGCTTATATTATTATATTAAATGCGCATTTAAAGAATATTAATTTGCTAGCCTTTTACAGTAATTTCTCTCTTAAGATTTTGAAATAAAGTATGCATTTAACTTTTTTAATAACAGAAAAGAACTTTCAAAGGTAAGTAATATTCAAGAATCTGATTGTTAATTATGTAATCAATACAAAATGAAGAATACAAGTTGTCCAAGACTCGTACATTTCAATAAACTTTTATTTTGTTGAAAATGTACAATCACAAATGACCAAACCCCCATAAAATATTTTACGGCAGAATTCAAGTATGTCCTTCAGAAGGGGATCGACAGTTCCTTATATTCAAAGGGAGAATTTGGAGCATTCAAACCGGTTTCAGTTTCGATTCAAACTATCCATTTGTTGCATAAAACCGTTTAAAACCGATTCGAAACCATAACCGGTTTTTTCATTTGTTTTCAACAAACTGAAACTGGTTTTCCGAAACTGACCAAACTGCCTCGTGGTGCAGTTTTAGCGGTTTGTTTTACCACGGTCATACTAAAAAGCGCCAGACAGGACAAACTAAAGAAATGTGAAAACACGAGTAATATAACATTCATAAGTTACACATTATCACCCTCAAGCTGAAATACTTCAAAGAATAATCAGGAAGTACTGACATCTTATTAAAAATAACACTACAATAGGTACAAAGTTCAAGAAAAATCTAACTATTGGATTCAAAAGAAACAGAAACATTGGTGAATTAGTGAAACGAGCCATAAGATAAATCATATAATTCCTGCTAAAGATATAATCACGCGGAACTAATTGATGTGTATCATCAAAACCACAAGAATAGACAAATATGCTAATAACGAAACTAATTGACATATTAAATAAATGGTGCAGTTGATTAAACAATCGATTTAGATATACCAACTAAACATATTAGTTAATAAAAACAAATAAAACAAAACAAAAAGCAAAAAAGAAATAATAAAATAATACCCCCAAAAAAAATTAAACTAAACAAAAATGGAAAACAAGGGGAGCGATAACTGACGAAAAATATATATCTATATAAATATTATTACTAAAACGAAATAAAGGGTGGTCCTCTGATGAAGGTTTCCCTGGAATAAATTATAATTCCGAAATAACCCGAAACAGGGTACACGTTGCATGTTATCAATGTAAGGCCAGAGATATGATTCACACCAGAAACAGGGGGATATTGGATCAATATCTATGAAAAATAGAAACTGATTTAAAACTATCTATTTGTTTTTGCAGTACCAAACTGTAACCAGTTTTAAAACTGTTTTCAAAATTTAAAACCGAAACTGAAACCGGTTTGAATGCACAAAATTCGCTCAGTCATAAGACATCTGCATATAGTCTATAGTTTGACAGACTAGATACTTTTTCATGTTAATGAATATATATGAATATCCCATGTACTCAAACAGAAAATCAAAATGTTCACTCCGAGAGTACATGCCGGCAAATGACAAACTTACAGAATTAAAATCTAGAAAAGAACTCGATTTATTTTTGAACATTTAACCCATGCATGGAATATTCATAGCCAGGGGATTTTATAGCAGTAGCCAGTGAAATACGCCGGTTCTCGGCATCAAATGAAAACACTATACCATTTTTTTAAGCTTTTTGTCAGGTAAAATATTAAGAAAATTTAAAAACACTGCGGTACCCAGTGGAAGACATTTAAATCATTAACTAGACAACCTTTCAGACTTACAAATGTAGCTGATAGACTAACAGTAACTTATTGGACCAATTAAAATGATTGTGAGCCCTATTTTTTTTCTCTGACAAATATCAAATATTTTATATTCTAAAGTGATTTTCAACAATTGTAATTGGAATGTCTGAATTGTGTATATACAAAATGCATACAGTATCATTATTTTAAAATACATGTAAATGGCTTTGTGAATGTACATGTATGTAACAGACAAATTTCAAAAGGATGGGACCATGGGAACATGGGCACAAAAACTATGTACAAAATGTAGTTCATTAGAGCCGTGAATATAAATCTCAAATTAAGTTTGAAACTTTAATTTTTATACCCAAGAATATATATATTGCAGGGGCGGATCCAGAGGGGGGCGCACCCGGTGCGCGTCCCCCCTAAAATTTGAAAAAAATATGATTTGTTGGCGTAAAATCGTGATTTTTCACACGAAATACCCCTCAAATGTTCGCGCCTCCCTCCGCTCGGCGCAATTTTTTTAAGTGCGTCCCCTCTAGCATGAAATCCTGGATCCGCCCCTGTATTGTATGTATGTACTTAGAGTAATATTCAATATTCGCTGGTCTTCAAAATTTGCACATTGTCATGGATGCCAACACGTTATCTGGGCGCGATATTCTTGAATTATCAGCATGTCTATGATGTGTTTGAGCATGTGCTAGAATCCATATAAGTACAGCAGCAATGAACTCCCAATCAAAATCTTTTATTCTTATCTTTCCTCGCAGGACTAGGCGCTTTTTTCAAATAGCTTGTATCCTCGCATCGTCATTCTGAAGTTGTGAAGCTACGATATACTAGATCCGTCTAAATTTTTTATATTGTCGTAATCATATTCGTTGTAGTATTATTATGTCCACTGAAGTTTCAGACATCTCAGACGATGAAATTCAAGGAAACAGTACCGGTTTTAAAGACCAAAGTTCTAACACAAGATCACACACAAGACTGAGAGTGACTTGTGATGAGGTAGTCCGCAGACTGGACAGGGACTATGAGTCTGGGGAGGAATCTGGAGTACGGCAAGACCATGGGTTGCGGATTATAGACTCTGACGATGAAAATACTCCTGCATGTTCCACACATATTGATCATCAATTTGATTGCGAAGAATACTTTCTTACCATAGGTACCCGATTTGTGGACCCTCCCCCCCTTTTTGTTTTTAAATGTTTTAATTCATCACTTTTGTTGGACGTTTACATTATAAACAGTGTTAAACAACTTCAAACATGACCAAAACTCAATCCGAGATCGATATAAGCCCATTTCTAAAAGCACAAAAACCCTCGATCCTCTACTCTAAATGAATTAAAAGTTTAAAAAAGGGGGGGTCCACAAATCGGGTACCTATGTACTGAAACCGGAAACTCCCTTCATATTTGAAAATTTAAAGATAAGGAACTCAGATCTTTCAATTTGTAAACAAAAACAACGTTACTGTCCACTGTGATGTGTGGACAGGACCCTATGATGCCCCCCTTTTTGTTTCTTCTTTTTTAGATGTTGCTCCCCCCCCCCTTTTTTTTTTTTTTTTTTAACATAGATCTTTTTTCATATAAACAACATTTTGCAACTTTCTATGTATCACTGTATGCCATATATACAATAAATACAATCAAAGAGAAAACCGACATGGATAGAAACTACTGTTTGATTGCATTTATTGTATATATGTCAAATATTATGTCAGAAAACCGGCATGGATAGAAACTACTGTTTGATTGTATTTATTGTATATATGTCATACAGAGATACATAGAAAGTTGCAAAATGTTGTTTATATGAAAAAAAAATCGATGTTAAAAAAAAAATTAAAAAAAGGGGGGCTACATCTAAAAAATAAAGGGAAAAAAAGGGGGCATCATAGGGTCCTGTCCACACGTACCTGTGTTACTGTCCTGACAGCTCGACAGTTTGCTATAACTATAGAGATATGGAAAAGAATATCGGCCTATACACTAACACTAAGCTAAAGTATCGTTCTTTTTCATGAATTTCAGTTCCAGTATACAGTATAAAAAAAGAAAAAAAATAGAAGAAAATAATATGTTCAAGATTTGAAATTAACTTGGATAAAAAAAGGGGGGTGATCATATCAAACAGTTAAATTCCTGGGACTATTATACTAGTCTTATCGTCCCAAGTTATTCTAGCAATCATGAAGTCCTTTGATGTAATTTTTTTTAGATATGTCTTAGTGTAACAGTGGATTCTTTCCTTTTGGATAAAACACACTAGGGTACTGTAGAATTTCCACGACAGAAATACACTAGTGTATTTCTTCTGACGGAATAAACACACTAGTGCAAGGTAGAAATACAGAGTATTTACGTATCCGGACATTCTACACACCGTAAAGAAAGTACGCTTACATTATCCCCTGAGAAGCTAGTGGCAAAAAGAAAAAATCTAAATATATATACAGGTAAATCTGCCCAAATATGGTAACGTCAGCATCAGTAATGAGGAAGACAATCTCCACTGTCACTGATATTTTAGCCAGGAGCAATATCAAACCCTGTAGAAAAAGGCATTGCAATTACTAGTCTCCAATTTTATTCATGATTTAGGCAAATGCAACAGGTATCTCAGTTTCACCAGTGCCAACTGCAGAACAAAGGACACCTCTCTCAACCAGGAACTGGGCATTATCTCCTACTCCAAGCTCCAGCGGATCAACCCCAGTGCAGTCAAAATGTGTACAGGACAAAGAGCAAACACAACGGAATACATGTACTAGAACTGCAGTGCCTTCAACAGTACATTCTTTGAGTAAGACATTTAGGATCTGTACATTGTAAACAACACTATCCTTGTTCTGTTTACTTTGATTTGATAACTACTAGTAGTAGTATACATGAAGTTAGTATTAAATGTACAAAATGTATGATAAATTGTAATACTCGCTCAGAGTATGAATATACATGTATAAACTCTTAAAACAGCTTGGACATGCTGATTGATTTTTGAAATTTTCATATTGTCTTAATTTACCAGTGAAAACCCAGTTGTGTAAAAAAGTGTAATACAATCTTCTCTATTCGTGTAAAACATTTCATAGTTGAAATGTTTCCTGAAATTCCATTATTTGGTTTGAAATGACAAAAACATGTCAGATTTTATAGAAAAAATGAAGAGTTTTCATCAGTACTTGCAACTGACAGTTAAACAGCTTAGGTAAACAAATATTTCAAGATCTAATTTTGATGATGTATCTACATCTTTAGTACTGACTGCATATCACTGCATGTGGACCACAGACTATTTTTAAAATATATTATTTTATTAATTTTATTTTTATTACTTGATTTGTTTACCTAGATACAAGAGAAATATTAATCAAGATCTATGAAAGGCCGGAGGAAATTCTAACACGTTTAAAAGAGAATGGCCCTGTAGGAATTACACAGAAGACACCACAAACAAGTGTAGTGCCTCCAGCTGTTAAGGTATGCTGAAATATACAAAAATGTAGTTTTATGTAATCATGTAATATGTTCGTATTACTATTCCTTGCTATGTGTCACTAGGAAATCAAAATGTGTGCCGGTAAAATCTCTGAATTATGTCCTCAAAACTGAAAATAGAATAAAGTTTTCTCCTAAGTTTTGGAATGAGTTTGGATCAACCTTCCAGAATAAATTTATATTGTCCCAAACTAAAACTATAATGATGTCATCTAAGATGTGAGATGAGACAATTCCCTCTGAGTGTTCATATTTTCCATACAGAAATGAGGCTTGTTGAGTTTCTGATGTTAGAATATGCGAATTCAAGGGTGGAATTGTCCAGTGTCACATTTTTGGACCTGATTGATTGTATTTCTCACATTTCTCATTGTTTTTCTGATGAAAATTAAAGATAATAAACATGGTAACCATGACATGAATATATGTGTTCTCAACCAACATGTAGAGCAACATAAATTTCATATTCAAAAATATCGTATTTGTTTTGTACCATAGGTTCTGCTTCAGAGGTTTTCATTCAAACTGAAGCGATGAAATATTATCATATCATTTGTACGAAGTTGTATGTATTTCTGACATTCTACCATTGTGATGCGACATTTGTTTTGCATTGTTACGTCAAGGAATGACGTGTGATGTGAGATGCATGAATCTCATATTGGTCTCTCACATGGAATATACATGTCCCAAAACTATGGAAATACGAGAATATATGTTATATATTTGAAACCTGTCTAAACCAAACCATGAGTAATTCCGGAAACCTCTGTTAATAAAACTAACTTCAAATTATGTTTCTTGCTTTAATTGTCTATGCAAAGCAAATTTGTGTAATCCTAACACCTGTCTAAACTAAGCAACATTGTAGGTCCAAAAGGTGTTGGGTTTAGACAGGTTTCAGGGTATAATTTTCTTTGCTCCGACTGTAGCAAGAGCACCCAGGGAGCTATACTTTTACAGTAGTTTGTCCAGAAGAAATCCAATACCAGAATCAAATAAATATTAAAAGTATCCTAAAAATAAGTATTATAAAATAATTTTAGAAAAATTTGACAGGTGAAATAGTATAGTAAATTGTAAGCAAATTATTGTCATGTACCAATGAAGACAGATTTGACAACTGACATGTTAAGCTGATTATATAAATTGGTATTGTACTTTGAAAAAGTTCAATTTTTATTAAAAGGGTAATGATCAAATATGGATAATTGAGAAAATAATTTAAACTTTTGTTTACATGCAGAATGCTGTACGACAAGGTTTCAAGGATGGTAAAGAGATGGTAAAGAGAAAGGCTTGAGATGGATATTTGACGATGGGAAAAGGTATTGTAAACTTCTATGCATTAACCATAAACAATTTCAGCTTTGTGTTTAATGTTTTAGTTATTAGAAACATAGGATTTTGTTGTATCTCTAACACATAATATTCTATATTTAACAGATGAATAGATAAAGGGGAAAGGACATTTGTATACGATGCAATTTAATTACTTTTTTTGTAATGTTTGTGTGATATCCAAGGTTGGCAAAAAAAGTGAGAAATACTCATATTTCCCAGGACGGCGGGAAATACTGGGAAATAAGATTGATTCTTAATTTGCAAATATAATGGTACATGAACCTGTACACATTGTGCACTTGTTTACTGTACATAGTGTAAATTTCTTTGAGTTCCAGATTATTGTGATATATCTTCTTATAAATAAGCAAATTGAACATTTAATTGGGGTATAATATAGACTTGAGTTAATCTGTTTGTACAATCTTCATAATTTACCCAAGATAAATTCTAAAACACTAAGAAAAAAAAAATAATGGATAGTGTTAATGTACAGATATCATTTATCTCAATTTTATATTTTAGAGTATGTGATGCAGTTAATGACACTATGACAACACACATTAAGAATTTTGTGAAAGGCTGGAATCCTGCATTTAATGATCCAACTGTTCTTAATCGTGAGTATATACGTGTAAATCTTATTTACTATTTAGTATATTATTAGCTCACCTGACTATAAGCCAATGTGAGCTTTTGTCATGGCTAGTCATCTGTCATCAGCCATAAGCTTTTTATATTTAAATCTTCTCCTCTGAAACCACTAGTCAAAGTTGAACCAAGCTTTAATAGCAGGTATTGTCCTTGGGTGGTCCCCTTTCAAAATTATAGCAATATTTCCCCACAAGGAACTGCAAATCCATTAAGAGGTATTCAACAAGCAGAAACAAAAAAACATTGTTAACCCAGATTAGCAATACTACAGACTCATCCTAAATCTCTAGACTTGTTATGCTTTCTCTGATAGCTATTTGGTTAATATTTAGTTTTACCGTTTTTCCATAACCCTTTTGTTCCATAACCTCTAAATAATTTGATGGCTTTTTTTCAAGCATTTTCATTGCTTCGTCAAAGGTAACTATAAAAAACGGGTGTCATCCATCCATGTGTCCCGAATTGGATTCCAGAGGATTACTTCAGAACAAAAATGTCAGATTGAAGCCAGGTGTTGTACTTGTATGTTAAATGTATATGTACATGATGTATGTTTTAGAGTTTTTTTCTTTCTTTCTTTCAGATGCTTTGAACAGGTATTTCCTGATAAAGAAACTGGAAAATATTGCTCTTACTAACGACAAGCTGGAGACAGAGAAAAGGAAGAGAGCATCGCATGAAAGGAAGAAGGAGGTATGTTAAAAAAGTCAATGATATATATTGTACCTTTATTGCTCTAAATGCACTACCATATTTTTGGGCCTATCTGAAATTTTCATTTCTGTAAAAGGTGATAATCATATTTTATATTTTGTGGACTGTGATGAAATCCTCCTATCCCCCTGAAATATGGATTACAAAACATAGTTAAAAGTTTTGAATACTCGATTTACCAGGAAACCAACATGTAAAATACCCAATCCATTATATCCTGATCTGGATCACAGTGCACATTTAATATTGTGGGATTGGCACAGGTATTCTGATTTCTAAACAGAAACTTCAAATGAAAAAAGGAAACTTTTTAAAATCATGCCTGAATATATTTACCAGGGTGAGAATACGTCATTACAACAGGGTGTCGGTAGCACAAAATACCGTGAATGATATTTTAAATGAACAGCCCACCAAGACCTCATAACAATAGCAAATTAACAGTATGTCATATTTGTTAATGTGTGTAGGTGACAGAAATAATCAACAGATACACATGTATATATACCTTTATTTTGTACCTCCGACATGCTGCGTTATGATGTACATCCCCTTTACATCATCTGAAGTGCTCACAACTCACTTGTGTCTTTCTTAAAATTGTCAGAACTGGAAATCCTTGACTTGTGATGTCATTCAAAATGTCTGTCATTTCAAAATTTCATTTGGATTCCTACTAACATGCAACTCAGCTGTGCATTGCTAGGTTACTGTTACATGTACTTCTTATGTAAAAACTTTAGATTGTGGATGTTATATAGAAAGGTGAACAAAATCGGTATGCAAACATATTGCACAAGATTTTTTTTAAATATATTTCAGAAAGCTAAGCGCAGAGTTACAGCTCTAGAGAAGATGGAGTTGAGCAGTGTAAAGAAAACCAAAATAAGAGCAGCATTGGAAAACAAACACATGTCTTCGGATGAGGAGTGCCAAGATGGATTCATCACACACCAGCCATCTTGGCAGTCGGAAAAATTCAAGACATACAAAAGAAAATTAGATTCTAAATTCATGGATACTTGCTCAGTTAAAAGCAGAAGACAATTGACAAAAAGAACAATAGGCTGTGATGCCATCAAGGAGGCACCAAATCTACAAAATGAGACTTTGTCATGGATTTTAAAGACTAAAAAAATGCAATCATGATTGTACATTTATATATAAATATGAGCGAGCCTGTAATTTGATGACTTTTTGTATCCTTTTATATTCCATCTCGTACCATTTCAGTTAAACCTAAATATTACTGAAATACACCACAAATCATAGAGTTCGAAATATTATAGCTAAAAGCTTCATCAACTGATCGATTCTGAGAATGCCATTCCATTAATTAGTGCTTGAAGTTTTTGAAAATAATATATTTGAATTTTGGTGTTTAACGCCATTTTCAGCAATATTTCAGCTATATCATGGCGACAAGTTTTAGTGGTGGAGGAAGCCGAATACCAGGAGAGAACCACCGACCTTAGGCAAGCAACTGGTAATCTTTATCACTTGCGCTGCAAGTCGAGTGCACGCTGTATTAGTGAGAGGCTTTTATAAACACAATGGTCTTTTGTCTGATCAACATTCCACCTGTTGATAGTATTTTGCACATATATTGCAAATATTTTGTGAATATAATTCTTCAGAAAGATGAATATTTTTTTTATCTTTTACCATATTTCAAATTAAAAAAAGGTAATCTTTTGTTCACTATTTGGACCCAAAATTCACAGAAAAGGTCCTTTTTTGGTTACCTTTTGTGTATTATTTTGATCAAATGATCATCTTTCCCATCTTTTGATCTCCCAAATACCATCTTTATCAAACCTTTTACCTGGCTTTTGTATTTGAAATATGAACTTTTCATTATATTTTTTCCACTAAAGGTTACATTTTGTCATTTACATTTCGAACACATTTTGGTGTTCCAAAAGTTTAACTTTGAAACACCTTTCGTAAAGTCAAAAGTGGTCCATTTTGATTACCTTTTAAATGGAAAAAGGTATACAAAAAGATGATCCTTTAGATCTTTTATATTTTTATAAAATGAATTCAAAAGACATAAAAATATAATCAAAAGTGGGCCTTTTATACACCTTTTGATCATGTTAAAAGTTAATTTTTGGTGCAGTGCATGAAAGTTTTCTCACATATTGGTAAAATGCTAATCCTCACAAATAACCAGGCGAAGAATGTTGCTATAAAGAACGTTCTAATCTTGAAAATTAGACATACTATATTTAATCTTCGTGACACATAATTTGCCATGTGCATGGTTGTAGCTATGTTAAAGAAATCCGAGCGCTTCATTGATCATTAAAATATTAAATGGTATACAAGGCTATCATAAGACATATTAAAGTGGATGCACTCAGGATTCAATTTTCTATTAAAGAAAATATTGTATGCATAATTTACAGTGTGATTTTTTATCGTTTTCCTTGTTGATTCTTTCCCTTGTCATACAAAAGTGATTTATTGTAATGTGAACTAGACTTCCTTGTTAATGTAATCATAACAAAATTAATATCAGATAATATCTATGCTTATACAACAAGTTAAAGAAAAATACTACTGTCAGTTGGGTATGTGTGATTGTTCATGTGATCGTGTGTACATGTTTAAAATTATACTTTAAAAACACTTGTGTTCATGATTTCATACAGTGTTTATTTTACATGACAAATATATATCTGTATGCCCATCAATATCACATTACCATTAGAGAAAACCGAAGGAGCAATTAGAAATGGACAAATCAGAGACACTGACAACATTAGGTACACAAGAGACAGGACGAACAATGATCGACATTACATTACACAGAACAATAAAAATACAATCCAGATGATAATTCAAGTGATACGAAAAAGAAAACAGTCCTTGCTCAACTAGCAATACCCGTCGTGTCTCTATTAAACAACATGAATATCACTTGCTAAGATAAAGGTAACAACTGAAAAAGGCAATAATCAGAAAAAAAACATATCAAGCAAGACCTAGGAATACAATAAACGGGAATAAAGATGAACGAACCGAACATTGTAGCGGACATGACACCACGGGACTGAAAACATGAAATATGTCATTGAACAAGCTGGTGAATATCGGACCCATCACACAACCTAGCGTTGGGGACAACTTACGTTTGTTTTTGGTTTGGTTTATCGCTATTTCCAACAATATTTCGGTTGTTTTGACTGCGGTGAATTGTATTGGTGGAGGAAATCGGAGTACCCGGAGAAAACCACCGACCTACTACAAGTCACTGACAAACTTGTAAAGCATGTGAAACTTCAACGGACACACACGTAGCTGTAATTGAAATATTTACAAAATAGTGCACTTTCTTTCTTACTTCTAGTAAATACTAAAAATGTTATATATTAATCATTTAAGTCCAGCACTGATATCTACGTTAACAAATTAGCCACTTAATAATAGAGAATGCATACCACGATGTTTTCATAGATGTAATACCACTAATTAATTTCTTTTGCATGTTCTACTAAATTTGGCATACAAAACTAGCCATTTTATATTAAGCTTAACCTTTCCAAGACCATATATTTTCTGAATGTGAGCTGTTGCCATCACTTGGCGGCCGTCTTCCGTCGTCTGTCGTCCATTAACTATTCACATTTTAATCTTCTCCTCTGAAACGCCTCAACCAAATGAAGTGACACTTAGTAGGAAGCATCTATGGAAGGTCCTCTGTAACGATTACTCATTTCGTCTGGATCCGTTAACAAACATGGTCGCCACAAGCGATTCGTGTTTCTGATTGGCAGATTTAAAAAAAATCTTCTCTTCTAAAACTTCTTAGCCAAATGAACCGAAACTTGGTATGAAGCAACTATGGAACGTCTTCTATAAAGATTGCTCATTTCATCCCGATCCGTTAACAAACATGGTCTCCACAGACAATTCTTGTTTCTAATTGGCCGATTTTATAAAATCTTCTCTTCTCAAACTCCTTAGCCAAATGAACCGAAACTTGGTAGGAAGCAACTATGGAAGGTCTTATATAAAGATTGCTCATTTCATCACGATCCGTTAACAAACATGGTCTCCACAGACAATTCTTGTTTCTAATTGGCCGATTTTATAAAATCTTCTCTTCTCAAACTCCTTAGCCAAATGAACCGAAACTTGGTAGGAAGCAACTATGGAAGGTCTTATATAAAGATTGCACATTTCATCCCGATCCGTTGACAAACATGGTCTCCACAGACAATTCTTGTTTCTAATTGGCCGATTTTATAAAATCTTCTCTTCTCAAACTCCTTAGCCAAATGAACCGAAACTTGGTAGGAAGCAACTATGGAAGGTCTTCTATAAAGATTGCACATTTCATCCCGATCCGTTGACAAACATGGTCGCCACAGACAATTCTTGTTTCTAATAGGCCGATTTTATAAAATCTTCTCTTCTCAAACTCCTTAGCCAAATCAACCGAAACTTGGTAGGAAGCAACTATGGAAGGTCTTCTATAAAGATTGCACATTTCATCCCGATCCGTTGACAAACATGGTCGCCACAGACAATTCTTGTTTCTAATTGACCGATTTTATAGAATCTTCTCTTCTCAAACTGCTTTGCCAAATGAACCGAAACTTGGTAGGAAGCAACTATGGAAGGTTTTCTATAAAGATTGCACATTTCCTCCCGATCCGTTGACAAACATGGTCGCCACAGACAATTCTTGTTTCTAATTGACCGATTTTATAGAATCTTCTCTTCTCAAACTGCTTTGCCTAATGAACCGAAACTTGGTAGGAAGCAACTATGGAAGGTCTTCTATGAAGATTGCTCATTTCATCCCGATCCGTTAACATACATGGTCTCCACAGACAATTCTTGTTTCTAATTGGCCGATTTTTATAAAATTTTCTCTTCTCAAACTGCTTAGACAAATGAACCGAAACTCGGTAGGAAGCAACAATGGAAGGTCTTCTATAAAGATTGCACATTTCATCCCGATCCGTAGACAAACATGGTCGCCACAGACAATTCTTGTTTCTTATTGGCCGATTTTATAAAATCTTCTCTTCTCAAACTGCTTAGCCAAATGAACCGAAACTTGGTAGGAAGCAACTATGGAAGGTCTTATATAAAGATTGCACATTTCATACCGATCCGTTGACAAACATGGTTGCCACAGAAAATTCTTGTTTCTGATTGGCCGATTTCTAACAATTTTCTTCTCTGAAACTGCTTAGCCAAATGATCCGAACTTTGGTGGGAAGCACCTATAGAAGGTCTGTCTGTATTAAGTTTTCTCAAAGCAGAATGAAAGGTGAACGACATAGGCTCAGTGGTAGGCTCAGACCTCTGAGCCTCTATTTTCAGTGAGCAAAGCACGAACATTTGTCGTATTACAACTTGTAACGAACGTTGCATTAATCGAGTACACCTAACATTTTCTTTGTATGCAAACTGCCAAAATCGTCCGTGTGGAAAGGAATTCAATACTACAGCCTTTGTTAATTTGCTTATCTGTAATGTTAATGTATACATTATACTGTGAAGAAACTTAAATATCATATCCATGAAGTTATTTCCACAGTGACTTACTTCGTTATCAACGAGTATAACATTAAAATATTGCGTGATAAAAAGAATCTCCCACTACTCAATTGATGCTCCTGGACAGCGACTTAAAGTGAGTGTAGCGTATTGATCACCAACCGTGATGTCAGTGCCACAAAAAGCATAAAAACTCAAGTGTTCGCGACAGTAGCAATTTAACATAGAAATAACGATTTGTTATTGCATAAAGTAGCTGAAATTAGAAGCCATGGAGCATATTCATACTACGGATCAGTATTTATCGCCTTTGAGATATTTCCTAATCATAGCTACCCCGGTATTGTTAAATTGGAATATAATGCTCAATAACAATAAGATCAGTGGTATTTACATACTGACAAACCCGGTTATTCATAAATGACCCAACCGGTTTGTATACATGCTTACATTTTGACCCAGCTGGATTTCAAAAACATCTGTTGACATCATGTTTTAGGGTATAACTAGTTACTAATTGACTTTTCATCAACAAAATAGTTTGTTTAAGTAAAATCAATCATTCATCAATGTTTTTTTTTTCTTTTTGGGCAACATTTAATTAATTCGTAAATGCAAGATATAGCGATATTTCAGTTGATTGTATTGATTTTGAAGCCGGGTTCCTTACAACTTATAGAAAAATCTAATTTTACACTGCAAAAATAAATCCTATTTGGACAAAAAATGAAATTAATAATAATAACAATCATAAAGCATCATAATTCAAAACATTATATACACAGTATATTTATAAAAACTTGCGATAATTATCCGTGTCTGCTTTAAAAAATACGCTCTAAAATATCCCGGATGTTGACCAAACATTTTTGATCGGAGCTCTTTGACGACAGTGAGGTAATAGGTATACTATTGTATGGGTATTTTTATGCACTAGTGAATAAAAAGTTAACAAATATTTAACGTACATTGTGTATCACAGTGGAGTCATTCAACTGTTTAAAGATATTTAATTTGTATATGCTTGCCAACATATAGTGTGCATTAATTGTTGGTCCTTATAAACTTCCGGATGACACGCGAGATAACATAAAACGTAGAACATGATATTTCTGATATACATGATATTAGTGATTCTACAACTGTATCAAGGTAAGACGATTTGTTACATAATTACAACTATCAACATAATTCGCAAAACATTAATGTCTACTCAGTAGAGGCTGAAGCGGATATACATTTCCATTCGATGGTATCAATGTAAATATGACATTTCTTAAACAAGAACTTCCTCGGTAAAGGTCGACAAAATTGCAAACCGTTAGTAATATTACTCACGTGACTTTTGTATTGTTTACCTTTGAGTGGGCACCTCACATGGGTCGCTCACAGCAAATTAAGTATCTACGTTTTGTATTTTAATGTTTTAGTTTTTGAAGCTTAACAAATAAGGGTAATAACAAAATTAGCGAACTCCGAACAATCTTACAAAGGGAAAGTCAAAACTCAAACAATACAAAGTCACATGACTTATGTCGTCGGTAGCAGGAAAGCCGAACGTAAGCCACCGAAACTGATGGTAATATTGGTCGTAATTTGAAAAATGCAGAGCAATATGGTTAAAGGGATCATCCTTGCACATCCGTATGCCTAAATATACACTGACCACATACTATTCTGAAATGATCAGGGAATAGAATAACATATTTATGCTCATTATTGAAGACCCTATAGTGAGTGTAAAGGAAGAAGAGCTAATGTAACAAACAACAGTGAAGGTCGTGGTACTCATAGTTTCATTCTTAATAGAAAAATGATTTGATTGCTGAACAATACATTGGATAGAGCATTCAGTTAAGTGTCCGTATCATAGATATATGTTTTGGTCATGTAATATGTCCATGTTTAATTCCTACATTTTCCATTTTCCAACATGTTATCATCTTGTCTGTCATGAAGACTAGTTAATTGATGCTTATCACCAAATAATAGTAATGCAAACGTAGATATCACATTCCTGCGCACACGAAGGGTTTCGTGATTAACCTTCATCAAGTGCGATTGGAATGGCCAATAATCTATAAGAATCTATAATAATGGCCTATAATAAACAGAACCTACCTGGCTGTTAGTCACTTATTTACAGTCTTTTACTGATCTTTAAACTCGTCGTGTTTACGTCATTTTAGTTTCTGTGAAAGTGGTTCTTTGGGTCGAAGCGATATCATACACGTTCTTTGCTCATTATTTTGCTTTGCCGTCTAACACAACTGGCTGCAATCCCATTAATCGGTATCATGCCACCACATTTCTATGTCTGTCTCTCACACCAGTGATTATATTTCGTCTGGTCACTGTCCTACTTGTTTCTGTATTGAGCAGGTTGAGGTTTGTCAACGGAATAATTCGTGTTGTTGTTAGCTATTTTGTCATACATTACTGTTTAGCTCTATTTTCTCAGTATTACTTGATTTTGTGTTTTCATTTATAGGTATAGCAACAGTGGTTTCAGATCCCTGTCGGTCTGATATTAAAAACAGTGACATAGGTAAATACATATCTAACCAACCCATTCTTTCTTTAAGTGTTTATGTCATTTTGAATACTGAAAACGGAGCATGCAATATGCATGACTACCCGAATAATACAAATTGAAAAGTGAAATATGTTGTAAAAGACTATAGAAATGATGAATATGAAGTGGGTTGGCCTTCTAGTAGTTGCTATTAAATTGCTACATGTCAAGACAATGTACATTGTAATTTGAATTAGATATTTGTGAGATAGTTTATATGTTTCTTTATCCGGAGATATATCATGCACTTACATTTAACAGCAAATTGTATTCGGTCACCTCGGGTTAAGGGGGAATCTTAAATGGAACTTTTAAATTCTTGACTATTAATTTCTTATTCTACATCCTTAATTCTTAACCCATACGTACTATAGACTTACGTAGGAAACTTTTCATTTACTAAGTTTCTACACAGGCGTCAGCATTTGTTCCACTGGGACACCAAAGTCACAAACTATTATATATATAAGAAAAGATTAGAATGAAAAAAAAATTCAACAGTCAATCAAGTAGTAGTAATATTATTCATTTTTATCGAGTCAATTTAACTTATTTTGTATAATGCCTCAACGCTATCATATAGCGACATTAGAAAGAGTGAGGGCCCGGGTGGTTCAATGAGTTGGATTACCTAACAACTCATACAAGCCTAGCACCAATACGTGTGTGTGCGCGCGCCGCGTTTTGTAAATCACAAAAATATGCACTCGACTCGCAGTAGCAAGTGATAAAGTTAATCAGTTGCTTGCCAATGGTTGGTGGTTCTCTCCGGTTTCTTCCACCACTAAAACTGGTCGCCATCATATTGCTGAAATATTGCTGAAAGTGGCGTTAAAACACAAAAAATTTAAATAAATCAATTAGAAAGAGTGCTTCATCTGTTCAGTGGATCATCAAAAGTTTGAATTTGAATGTGAAATAAATTTACCTATCTAATGCTTCTATTGATAGTTGCTGTTTTCAATTTACAATTAATAAACAAATTAAATGCTAACGATGAAACACTATAGTCAAAACATATAAGTCAATGTTAACAATAAAGTATTTGTAATAATTCCAACTATATATCATTATCAAATAAATATGGATAATATGCCATAATTAATGCAATAGTTATATCATTACCTGTTTTAATTACTTTCTTACAGTGGCTGATATGTGTAAGTCAAGCTCTGCAACAGAAGACGCAAGTTCTGGAGGTTACAAAGTAGACAGTGTTGTATTACGTATAATGATGCAACAAAGCAACTGCATATGTCGAGTAACGTTGGACAATCAAAATGAAAACCTGGTAGTTGTAGATTTGAGGAAATTTTAAGGTTTTCAATCATCAGCACCAGAGAAAGCTGATTGTGGACTTGCAGTTGACATAAATTATATACCTGATATGTCTACAGGAAATGTAATAGCCCCTATTGAATGTCTTGTGAACGGTACACGTCGTCATACATCACTGTTTCAAAAGAGTTATCTGCAATTTAGATCTAGGATAATTAATGGAGACTTTATCAGAGGCTTCTGTATACGGATAATACGAGGTAAGGCATCATTACAAATTGTCAATTTGAAAAAAAAATCATAAACCAATAATTTTCGTTCTCCAGCCACTAACTATTAATAATACCTCACATAGGTTGACAAAATATCGAATAATCTATTTGAGTTTACCTCATAAAGGGCATAGTCCTTATTATATAAGTACGCTGAAGAAACAAATCATACGCCATCAGAAATCTCCAATCCTAAACGCCATAAGATGTCTATCCGCACAAAAGATGGTCTATTATATGAAATGTTTGGTAAAGTACATGTTTATTTTCCAACTAACGCATTTAAACAATCGAATCAGAATGATGAGATTGCCTAAATACATGCATAAGTATATATATATTAGCAACACAATAAAAAATGATTGCCATTTATGTTGTACAATGGTATAATCCCCGTTCATTTGCATTTCGATTCAACAAAGTGTTAATGACTGGTTAATTGAACTTTCCAGATAATAGACCATGGTTTTCTACAACTACATTTTAAAGCTAAACAATCTACCAAAATCATCAAAGGAAATATTGGAATGTATATAAATAAACGTTAGAGAAAAGCGAAAGGGCATTCAAGAATGGACAATCCTGATATATATAGGGAATGGATGTGGTCAAGTTTTCTAGGGCGCTGGACGTAAGGCTAAGCAAATGGTGCTGCAGTGTAGCAATGGTGTGAGTTCAAATTCCGGTCGAGAGAAGAACAACAATTTCACAGCTCTAAAATATAATTATAACACTGTTTGGTTTAATTTTCAGACGTATATATGCATATATATATACAACGTCTGAAAAACCAGTCAACGATCAATCTTACGGGGTGTTGGATCGATACGGTATAACGATACTATTCAAGAAAAACAATTATAAACGTCTAAAATAATTTGTAAAACAACACCAAGTACACAAAACAAAGTGATAAAGAATTAAACACTTCGTTGAATGACAAAATGTTCGTCCCACCGAGGGACTTTATCAATGTCTAATTAAATAAAATCTCGAAACAATAAAGCAACTTTTCAAATTTCAAAAAAAAGTTGTTGACAGTCCGTGTACGGCACAAAGGAACCAGAAGATGCACATATGAAACTACATGCATAAAAGAATGGAAATTCTACATATAAATTAATAAAAGTACAATAACAATAATATAAATATACAATAGGGCTACACATTTAAATAAATATTAAATTTGAAATAAAAACAAATATAAAAATGAGACATTATTGGTAAATGTATCAAATAGCACTGTCAAAATATTGTTGAAAACGGTATAATACCCAAACTCATTCAAAAAAACGGCCCGCCACAGTGTGGAATATATACTTTGGGCCAATAGAGCAAACTGTATGTCCTAATACGACTGGAGGAGACCAACACGAATAGGAGTCAAGAGAGGATATTACTTTTTCTCATTGATTCCATTCGGTGATAAGGTCTTAAGTTTTCTAATCCAGAAGCTTTCCCTTTCCTGTCTGCTTTTATCATCCCACTTGGGGTTATGGTCAATTATGGTGACCTTCAGTTTACCGAAAGAATCATGGTGGCCCGTCGATCTGAGATGTCTGCTGAGTGGAAGGTCAGGTTTGCAATTTGCATCGCTTCTGTGGCCATTCAAGCGTTTACTAAGTTGTTGTTTAGTTTCTCCGATGTATTGAAGACCACAAATTGCACATTCCAGGAGGTAGATAATATTTTCTGTCTTGCAGTTGGCATTGCAGTATATGATGATTTTTGTCTCCTATATGTGTGCTGCTGAATGTTTGTGTGCATTGGATGTTTTTGCACGTCTTACATCGTCTCGAATCACATTTTTGACACTGACCATTGTAGGCAGATCGAGGGGAGATGTCACCTCTCACCAAGATGTCTTTCAAACGTCTGGGCTTCCTGAAGGCCAAGACGGGTGGTTCTTTGAAGATTTTACACAGTTCTGGGTGTTTGTGTATGGTTGTCCAGTGCTCACGAACGATGTTGGATAAATTACTGAGCGCAGGATGGTAAGTGATGACAATTGGCACTCTGTTGTTCGCGTTCTTTTCTTTATATTGGATGAGGTCTTTTCTGTCAATACCACTTGCTTTGTTAAAACAATGGTTAATGCTCACATTGTTGTAGCCCCTCTTTTTCAGATGACATTTCAGTTCCCCGAGCCGTTTTTTGGTGGTTTGTTCGTTGGAGCAGATGCGTTTGATTCGGAGAGCTTAGCTGTACGGAATACTTTTGGTGCAATGTTTAGCATGACAACTCTGCAGAAACAATTATAAGCGATGCATTTTCATATAGTGAAAATGTATAAAGATAAAGAAGTCCAAAATGTCAAGAATTTTTTTGTCAATGTGTGACGTAAAAGTATTTTTGACATTTACGTCACCGAATATGGTACTGCTTTGACAACTATTTTACCTATTTGTTCCTGTATTTAAATACTGTTACAGTGACAGCCGGAACCTTTGAACCGTAATGAGAGCGGGAGGTTTGGCGCCTTAAAATCTGATTCAACCCACCATTTCTTTAGAAATGCCTGTACCAAGTCAGGGTCATTACGGTTTTCACAGTTTTCCGGTTGTTGACTGATTTTGTCTGTTTATATAATTATGAGTTTTGACTTTCCCTTTATAAGATTGTTCGGAGTTCGGTAATTTTGTTATTACCTTTATTGATGTTTATCTGTCGGTTTGTTGTATATGTCAGTTGACATAATACCATTTTCACAGGTGGTGTAAGTATCCAGAAAGGAGATGTTATTTCCAGATGTTTCATGGGTGAATTTCATAGTGGGGTGAACATTGTTGGCATGGTCAAAGAAACGATTGAGGTTTTCTTCCGACTCGGTCCACTTCATGTCAAGTCGTCTATGAAACGAAACCAGGAAAGTGGCTTGTGAGGTGCAGATTGTATGATTAGTTTTTTCAAGTTTCCGCATTAAGATGTTGGCGTATGCAAGTGCCATCTTTGTTCCCACAGCTGTTCCGTTGATTTGTAAAAAATGCTCTCCATTAAATGTAAAATTGCTATGCTTCAGTACCAATGTGAGCTACTGGACAATACATTCCGTTGGTGGTTCTTTGTTGTTATAGCTATGATGTGTATAACATTACTATCAATATTATTTCAGTTTCAATGTTAGATGAAACTCATGGATTTGTCAAAAGTCACCAACAAACTTATCACATACACCTTGCCACCGGCGCGAATGGAAATCAGTTTCAGTGATTTTAGTCGATGACATCATATATATTGTCAATCAAAATTCCATATGAAAACGGTCATGGCATCGCTTGAAATAACTCTGGAATATATTTATATATATATAAATTTACATAATGAGCAGTCTAAAAAGCAACAGAAACAGATTGTTGCTCTTTGTATAAAACATAAAAACAGTACGTTCACTTATATTCAACGCATGACAATATTTCAGATATCTACAGTGACCATTCACAAGTTTTACGAATTGATTGTGATGCTCAGATGACAACAGAACAAACAAGCGAAAAGATAAAAACATCTGATGCACCGCAAAGTTCCTCACAAACGCCTGTTTCGGAGAAATCAACCACAAACAGCTCAAACATAGATACTACAACTACTGTTACAACGACAAAGGTTAAACATCAATCGATTACTACAACTACAGACACGACAACAGGTAAATGTCTAGTTACAAGTGCACTAAGTCATGACATGTTAAAGCTAAAGATACACATACATGAAATATTGAATAATAATTTTAGATTTGAATTTCCAAAGCTTATTAAATGAATTGTAAATTTAAAAGGAGCAAACCTTCTTAAGAACTACATCAGATTTCTTAATCAAGGTCAGCTTCAGTTGTTTGTAGGAGGTCTCATGTCTTATTTACGTTATTTGTGTTTGTTTGCGCATAGCAGTATCCAACACATATTGTGTTGTGTTGTTTGCTGTGCTCGTCTTCGTCTTGTGTCTTGTGTGCCCAATGTTGCCAGTTTTTGTGGATTGTCCATTCTTGATTGTTCCTTCTATTTTCTCTAACGTTTATTTTCTACTCTTTTACATGGTTGATGTACCTTGGTAATTAATCTTAAAAATACATATTTTGGTTGTTTTAAACTTTTGCTTGGTATGTTATTGACCTTCGGTGGTCTTTTTCTACTTGTGCCAATATTTCTTTATAACATATTTATGGACCGCTTCAATGAGACAATTAACCATGATATAGTCTACACTACATGTAATTTGTGGTATGCTAAGAGGCAATGCTATGCTTATTTTTGCAAGTGACAAGATGAAACATTTTAAAGTCTATCAATGGGTGATTGGACACTAAATTTGCGGTTTGGTCAGTGATCATTGAACACATATCTTGAGGTATGGACAGACGACATAGGACACATATGTTGATGGGTGTGCCATACCAAATGCACTATAATTGTAAGGAAAGATATGGATGTAAATGCATCCGAAAGCCTATTCAACTTTCCACTTCGACACAACTTAAAGTAAAGAGACATCGCCTTTATTTTTGTCATATTTCTCACCACAGTATGGTCATTAATAATTAATACAACTCATACCATAAACTGAGTGTGAAGGAGCTCATACACCACAGATGAGTGGTTTTCATTCCTTCTATCGATAAACGCACCGTTTTAACAACTTTTCGCTCTGATGATATTTAAAGAACGGATAAGGGTTATTTGACACTAATTTCGAAGTGCGACTCCGTCACATTGCGGACTCATTAGTCCTTGATTAAGGTTATTCCAGAAACGCGTCATGCACACCTAATTATATATCAAGGTTTTTATAATAAATTATTCTTACAGGGCTTGAACAAACAACGTATATTGCAATTGGTGCTGGTTCTGGTGTAACTTTAATACTGCTGGTAGTCCTAGTTGTAATATGGCTAAGGTTTGTAAGAATATCATATACTTTTGATGTTTAATGCTTTATCTGCAATTATTTCTGCATGACAATATTCCCAACAATAACAAAATACGTCCAATAAAGATATTATCTATACATTGCAGTAGATATCTCGCGTATCCTTTCGCAAGCCAAATAAGATGTATTACAGTCAATAAGACAAACGACCAAGTCGATTTGAAAACATTTACAAGAATGTTGAACACTTGAAAATCATGGACAGAAACAAAATGTCACAAATGTGGTTGGTTGTAATATTGACATACATTCTACAAGAATAAAGAGGTTGATTAGTAATGAATACCAAACTTTTCTAGCTAGAAAACTCAAAGGAATAGACCACATTCACCCTAGTATATGTATGTTGATATGAATCTCATAATGTGAAAAATCAGTCAATATCAGTTATATTATTCAAGTAATAAGAATTTTAAATTGAAAGACGTTTTAAAACTTTAGTGATAATAGAAATATATTGGATTCGTACTACAACAAACACTGCAATCAATATATAGGTGTTCGAATAAGGTCAATATAGAGACCCACAAGGTAAGTATAAAAATATGACCCAGTTTGTCCGCCATAGGGCACAGCTCCTCCAAAGTTGATGCTCATTAGATACAATGATTTTGCTATAAACATAGTTTAAGCTGTTTAGAATTATTGCTCTAAGATAGGTTTAGTGTTAATATTATTTTCAGTATTACTTTAAGTTCTATTTGTGTTTTTTAATAACAATAACGTTTCAGATGTCCTAGGGTGTCAGTGGTTTCATAAAACACTTATGGACTGGTTATTTGGACAATAGTCAGTATATTTCTTCTCGACATTAACTATTCCCCTATTATACCTGGTTGTGGTGTATACTAAAGAGCATTGTGGAATTTCATATTGCAAGTTGTATCACAGTATTTGTAAGAGTTTAATTTAAAACATCTGTTTTTCCTTTTTTCATTAGAAGGAAATCAACACAAAAAGCAGGAACCAATGAATATGCAGATAACTCACATCAGCAAGAAGAAAGTGACGATAAGTTGCCAGATAATGTACCATAGGTGCCAGCGGGGGAATTTTATATTACTGGTGGTAAATGCACTACCGTGATGTGGATACAGCAAGATCCTCCAATAAACGATTAAGAATGGAAGGCAATTACAGTACCGTTGATGAGGATATGCCGATATCTTCCAACAAAAGATTAAGCATGGAAGGAGATTACAGTTCTGTTGATGAGGATACACGAATATCCCTCAACGGAAGATTAAGTGTGGAAGGCAATTACAGTACCGTTGATGAGGATATGCCAAACACCTCCAAAAATAGAATAAGCATGGATGGAGATTACAGTACAGTTGAACTCGATGAACATTTGGATACAAACTGTAGTTATCCTGAGAATTCAGAACTAGGACAAACAAAAGGGAAACAAAAACCAACTATCAAACCAAAACCTAAATCGTCGTGTAAAAACAGTGAGGCCAATCACTCCCTTGATCAAAACATAAAGCACGTTACTCCTCTAAATGGCAGTGATAACGTCTATGCAATTGTTGATAAAAGTAGTAACAATGTTCCTACAGCTAATGTAGGTAAAGGGGAGGGAACATGTCAGTCTGATCACACCTACGCTGTTGTGGACAAGGCACGGAAACGTAAATCTAGTTCGGATGAAACAAATAAAATGAAGTTCGAAATAAATTCTTGCAACAGGGTTTAAGCTATGTGATATTTTTTCAGGAATAATATAACATATCTTATTTAGATCTGAGTATCTATGCTTTGGTTTCCTAAAGTTCATAGCATTAACTTCGCATGTAAGATTAGTCTGTTCCTTTCTGTATAAGTGACATTCCCAAATATCATTAAGGAAAGTGGTATTTGTTTTTCAAAATAACAGAGTGGAGTGGGAAAAAAACGATGCTAAAATGTTAATATTGGTGCAATCACTGCTCAAGCTTCTTTTGATAATATTAAATATCCTTACACATACTGCATACATTATATAGCATATACTGTAAATAATAGGAAGATGAAACTTACCGTCAATTTATGTTAGACGTGGCTGTAAACGAACGAGAAATACTGAACACTTATATAGTTTAGCGTGCACAATGCATTACTGGAATAACCATGATCGGGTACCTTCAAAGACAAAAGAATGGAATGCGAAATATTTTAAGTCTTTCAAATCAAGAAATCCAAAGGACATAAATAGGATATTGCAAAACAAGCATATACATGATTAATCTTTTAGCTATGAAATAATGAAATATGTATATGTAGATCTACTTGTCGGTAATATTTTTTTATATTTATGGAGAGAGAGAGAGAGAGAGAGAGAGAGAGAGAGAGAGAGAGAGAGAGAGATTTTTGAAACAAATAATGTTACAGATGATGTTGGCCTTAACCTGGCTAAATGTCCGTACAACCAAATTATCTGGTCAGTAGTGAGAGATTCGAAATTCTGCCAGATCACCAAGTTCAAGATCTTCTTAGCAGACCATATCTCATTCAGAAAAAAAATAATATGGTCATTTCTTAAGTTTGAAATCTTTGTATGCTAAATGGGGTTCATGTGTTCACTTTACCCTATTATGTTCTTAGTTCAGTGCTTTAATGTCTGCTGTGTTTTCCATACGAAATCATGTTCGGTTCCTCTTTATTCGCAATTGTTCATTGGACAACTCGTGTCTTTAATTGTATTTGCTTACGCATATTAGATATTAGTGTCAACACGACTTGACTGTATAAGTAGCAATGTGAGTGTCTTACAAGATGCAGAAACCGCTTACCCTTCGATATCACTTGGGTTCAATCTGGGTTTTATTTGGATTGTCCATTCGTGATTGCATCTTCGTGTTTCCCTAACTTTTATATTAAGACCTAACCAGACCAGTTTTGGAAAATAAACCACCCATATGTGCTGTCTACTTTTCGGCTTAGATGAAGATCACAAATAATTTGTCAAAGACGTTGATATTTAATTAAGTGCACACGACACGTTTCTGACATAACCTTAATCAATTACGCTGCAAATAAAAAGAAGTGTAATTATTTATATATTTTTTTTTTTAGTATTTCAAAATATTTAATTAGCAAGAGGTTTACAATTAATTTATATTTTATTTATTTGACCTAAGTCCTATACGTGTAATCTGTTCAGCTACCGGTTTTTTCAGTAAGGTAGATAAATCTACTCACTACCTTATTCTTATTGGTTTAATTCTTACTATTGTTCTTTACACTTTAAAAGCCAGTGTTTTATTCACTGTGATCATTATTTTGATTTAATTTGATGAGTGTAAAGTAGAACACGTTTGTTAAAAAAGTGCCCACCCACCCGCGGTACCTAAAAATGTTAGTAAATTTATTAAAACCACAAGCAATATATAGTATATGTATATATTATTAAATTTTTAGTCGTATATAAAGAAACGTTTATTGCATTATATGATTAGTGGAATTTATGGACAGCGATTGTGTGATCAATATTCATGGACAATGATAATATATTAGTGACCAGCAGTTAGCATTGAATTTCATGGACAGGGATAATTAATGTGATAATGGTGGACAGTCAATGGCCAAAAATGATATTTATTTTTGTATTTTTATTTATTGTGATATAATATATATATATATATATTTATAAATGGCAATACACATATTCTCTTTTACTTGTTTTCTTGTAGCCATAATTACTAATTAGTTACAATAATAATATCTTTATGTATGAACTGTATATTTTAATAATAACTATAACTAATAAACCAAGTGCGGCTAAAATGAATCAGAGTTTACAACAATACAGAACAGACATTTTAAAACACTAACAACGTTAACAAATATATAATGCGTATTGGGCAATCTAGATGATAATTTGTAAATAATAAAGCTAATGTATACAAAGTATCATGATTAGTTAAATAATATACTTACATATAGAGAATAATATTCTGTGTCCATCTGAAAACTATTATCTATGCGCTGGTATGATAGCATTGACTATATGTTTATTATATTTTTCTATAATTTAATTAAACTCTTCTTTTAGTGGAAATATTTTAGTTTGTTTTGTTTTAGTTTTATATAATTTACATCTAACTAGAGCATGATTCGTACATGTAGTGTTATCATTATTTCTCAAAGCGAGCTATTTACACTGCGAGAACACATCTATCATGCATTTCTTATTTCAAATAAATAATAACAGAGGTGTGGTTCCTGTTATTTTACTGGTAAAAATGTTACCCATTGACACTAAATTATATAGCCTGTCTTAAAACACGTATAGAACAAAGCTGTAATTGGGGATGTGGTCAACATAGCATATATTTTTTCTGCCTCATAGTATTTATTGTACACTAGAAGTATATAAATATTTGGTATGCCTTACTTCACAAATATATAGAGTAATGTTGAAGATACTAAAGGGCAAACCCGCGCCGTAGAATCTTTAGTTTTCTGTGTAGTGCTTCCTAGATCACTGTTTGTCATTGTAGTGTCCGTCCTTCCATTTACGGGTTTTTACTACCCCTTTGGTGTCTTCAAACTTTTCTTTAAGAGAGATAGACAACACAACGACCAAATGAAAAAAGTGACAAAAAGACGAAAATGGTCGACAAAACAATAAACAGAAAACAAAGACTTGAACAATAAATCTTTTGTATTCCTATTTGTATTAACGATAACAACATTCTTATTAATGTAAACAGAGCACAGTAATGAACTTTAGAGAGGGATAAAATGTAAGACAACAAATATTTCCCACTGTCGGAACAGTTCAAAAAATATCACACTGTCGGAACAGTTCAAAAAATATCACACTGTCGGAACAGTTCAAAACATATCACACTGTCGGAACAGTTCAAAAAATATCACACTGTCGGAACAGTTAAAAAATATCACACTGTCGGAACAGTTAAAAAAATATCACATTGTCGGAACAGTTAAAAACATATCACACTGTCGGAACAGTTCAAAAAATATCACACTGTCGGAACAGTTGCAAAATCCAATAGAAATATCACATGGTTGGAACGGTTCCAAAATCCAATAGAAAAAATCACACAAAGACAATCGATACAGCAAGCACACATATATATGACCGCTCGATTTTCTAGCTTGAAACAGGGATTCTAATAACATGTGAAGGCCTGAAGCTAGTTTTATAGGTCCAAGCTTCCCCTCGTAGTCAACTGATGCTGTCATGCAAGTTTTCCACATATTGGTAAAATGCAAATTCTCACAAATAACCAGGCGAAGAAAGTTGTTATACAGAACGTTCTAATTTTGAAAATTAGACATACTATAGTTAATCTTCGTGACACATAATTTGCCATATGCATGGTTGTAGCTATGTCAAATTGATCCGAACGCTTCATTCATCATTAACATATTAGATGGTATACAAGGTTATCGTAAGACATATTTAAGTGGATGCACTCAGGATTCAATTTGTTATTAACGAACATATTGTATGCATAATTTACAGTGTAATTTTATATCGTTTTCCTTGTTGATTCTTTCCCTTGTCATACAAAAGCGACTTATTGTAATGTGAACTAGACTTCCTTGTTAAAGTATTCACTAAAAAAAATGAAAATCAGATAATATCTATACTTATACAACAAGTTAAAAAAAAATACTACAGTCAGTTGGGTATGTGTGATTTTTATGTGATTGTGTGTACATGTTTAGAATTATACTTTAAAAATACTTGTGTTCATGATTTCATACAGTGTTTATTTTATATGACAAATATATATTTGTATGCCCAGAAATATTACATTACCATTAGAGAAAACCGGAAGAGCAGATAAAGCAAGACCTAGGAATACAATAATCGGGAATAAAGACGAACAAACCGAACATTATAGCGGACATGACACCATGGGACTGAAAACATGAAATATGTCATTGGACAAACTGGTGAATATTGGACCCATCACACAACCTAGCGTTGGGGACAACTTACGTTTGTTTTTGGTTTTGTTTATCGCCATTTTCAACAATAGTTCGGTTTTGTTCACTGCGGTCAATTGTATTGGTGGAGGAAATCGGAGTGGAGTACCCGGAGAAAACCACCAAATGACTGACAAACTTGTAAAGCATGTGAAACTTCAACGGGCATACACGTAGCTGTAATTGAAGTATTTACAAAATAATGCACTTTCTCTCTTACTTCTTGTAAATAATAAAAATGTTTATATATTAATCATTTAAGTTCAGCACTGATATCTACGTTAAAACATTAGCCACTTAATAATAAAGAATGCATACCACGATGTCGTTATAGGTGTAATACCAGTAATTAATTTCTTTTTACATTTCTACTAAATTTGTGTTTTTTCGAGCCTACCTGGCCATTTTATCTGAAGCTTAACCTTTTCAAGACCATATATTTTCTGAAACGTACATGATTCCTCTACGTTCTGTCAAAATTTCAGGCCATGTTTAATATCTTGCAGTGAAATGTCAGGCTACGGAAAACACCTACTCTAAAAATAGATCGGTGATCCCCCAGTATTGATAGGTCATGCATCAAATCCTCCATAGAGGTATTGAAATACAACTAAATCCATACAATTTAGGCTCAAAATATTCCCTATATATTTTACTTCAATTATCAATTTATATTATTCGATTCCATTCAGTAGTTTTCACAATAGTAGAAAGTGAAAGGTACTTTTCCTTTAAAATGGACTACTTCCATATTTCTTCGAAGCTCTGATTGGTGAATTAGTAGTTTGACACCTTATATGTCGTTCGTCATCTTTAATAGTAGGAAACGGTCAAAATCATCTAACACCCTTATATTAAAATATTAAAAGCTGTTATGGTGAATAGAACACAGAAACGTAGCACCTGTTAATTCTACCAAATCAGGCACCCTCCCTCCAGGGTATAATTACCACTTAAAACATGAATGCATTACTTTCCCTTGATCTTTTTCATAGTTTATATACCAGAATTTAAGCAACAGCTAAGAACTATGAAATAATACACGCAGATACGAGATATTGCACACTTTATATCTGGGCTGTAGTTTGATTACTTTCAGAGAGCCGTGCAATAAGCAACGACTTAGATGTGATATGTGGATGGACTCATGCTACATATCGTTTATTCCACGAGTTTCCGACTTAAGCGGTGGTATATATATATTACTTCTACAGTTAATAGGTATACTATTGTATGGGTGTTTTCATGCACTAGTGATTAACAGTTAACAAATATTTAACGTACATTTTGTATCACCGTGGAGTCATTCAATTGTTTAAGGATATTTAATTTGTATGTGCTTCCCAACTTATAGTGTGCATTGCTTGTTGGTTCTGATCAACTTCCAGGTTGACACGCAAGACTACATACAACGTAGAACATGGTATTTCTGATATACACGATATTAGTGATTCTTCAACTGTATAAAAGTAAGACGATTTCCTACAACAATCACCATCATTCGTAAAACATTTCTATTCAGTAGGGGATAAAGTGGAAATGCATTTCCATTCGATGGTATCAATGTAAATATGACATTTCTTAAACAGGAACTTCCTCGGTAAAGGTCGACAAAATCGCAAACCGTTAGTAATATTACTCACTCTTTTACAATCTTTTTAAAATCTGATTCAACCCACTTTTGTTAAGCTTCAAAAACTAAAATATTAAAATACAAACGTAGATACTTAATTTGCTGTGAACGACCCATGTGAGGTACACACTCAAAAGCAAACAATAAACAAGTCACATGATTTATGTCGTCGGTAGCAGGAAAGCCGAACGTCAGCCACCGAAACTGATGGTGATATTGGTCGTAATTTGAAAACATACAGAGCAATATGGTTAAAGGGATCATCCTCACTCTTCCGTATACCTAAATATACACTGACCACATACTATTGTGAAATGATTAGGGAGTAGAATAACATAGTTATGCTCATTATTGAAGACCCTACAGTGACTGTAAATGTAAGAACATATAATGTAACAAACAGCAGTAAAGGCCGTGGTACTCATAGTTTCATTCTTAATAGACAAATGATTTGATTGCTGAACACTACATTGGATAGAGCCTTCAGCTAAAAGTGTCCGTATCGTAGATATATGTTTTGGTCATGTAATATGTCCATGTTTAATTCCTACATTTTCCATTTTCCAACATGTTATCATCTTGTCTGTCATGAAGACTAGTTAATAGATGCTTATTACCAAATAATATTAATGCAAACGTAGATATCACATTCCTCTGCACACGAAGCGTTTCACGAATAAGCTTCATCAGGTGCGATTGGAATGGCAAATAATTTATAAGAATATTGAATAATGGCCTATAATAAACAGAACCTACTTGGCTATTAGTCACCTATTTACAGTCTTTTACTGAACTTTGAACTCGTCGTGTTTATTTCATGTTAGTGTCTGTGAAAGTGGTCTTTTGGGTTAAAGCGATATTATACACGTTCTTTGCTCATTATTTTGCTTTGCCGTATAACACAACGGACTGGAATCCCATTAATCGATATCATGCCACCACATTTCTATGTCTGTCCATCACACCAGTGATTATATTTGTCTGGTCGCTGTCCTTCTTGTTTCTGTATTGAGCAGGTTGAGGTTTGTCAACGGAATAGTTCGTGTTGTTGTTAGCTCTTTTGTCATTCATTACTGGTTAGCTGTATATTCTCAGTATTACTTGATTTTGTGTTTTCATTTATAGGTATAGCAACAGTGGTTCCAGATCCCTGCCCGTCTGATATTAAAAACAGTGCCATAGGTAAATACATATCTAACGAGCCCATTCTTTCTTTAAGTGTTTATGTCATTTTGAATACTGAAAACGGAGCATGCAATATGCATGACTACCCGATAATACATATTTAAAAGTGAAATATGTTGTAAAAGACTATAGAAATGATGAATATGAAGCGGGTTGGCTTTCTAGTAGTTGCTATTAAATTGATACATGTCAAGACAATGTACATTCTAATTTGAATTAAATATTTGTGAGATAGTTTATATGCTTTTTTATCCGGAGATCTATCATGCACTTACATTTAACAACAAATTGTATTCGGTCACCTCGGGTTAAGAGAGAATCTTAAATGGAACTTTTTAATTCTTGATTGTTAATTCCTGATTCTACATCCATAATTCTTAACCCATACGTACAATAGACTTACGATGGAAACTGTTCATTTAATAAGTTTCTACACAGGAGTCAGCATTTGTCCCACAGGGACACCAAAGTCACAAACTAATATATATTATATATATAGTAGTAGTAATATTATAATTTTTTATAGTCAACTTAACTTATTTTGTACAGTGGTTGACATGTGTAAGTCAAGCTTTGCAACAGAAGAAGCAAATGCTGGAGGTCACAAAGTAGACAGTGTTGTATAACGTATAATGATACAACAAAACAACTGCATATGTCGGGTAACGTTGGACAATCAAAACCAAAACCAGGTAGTTATAGGTTTGAGGAAATTTGAAGGTCTTCAATCATCAGCACCAGAGAAAGCTGATTGTGGACTTGCAGTTGACATAAATCATATACCTGATATGTCTCAAGGAAATGTAATAGCTCCTATTGAATGTCTTGTGAACAGTACACTTCGTCATACACCACTGATTCAAAAGAGTTATCTGCAATTTAGATCTAGAATAATACATTGAAACTTCACTAGAGGATATTGTATGCGTATATTACGAGGTAACATGACTTGCAACATACATTAGAACTTAAATAATTATATTTTAGATATGTTCTTATTAATAAATAAGATTTTGTGAAATGACCAATAATCATTACAATAACTTTAGATTTTCCTGTCATTAACCATTAGTGATACCTCGCATACATTTACATGTTTATCAAACAGTTAAAAACCAGCCAAACTGGAGTATACCCGATAAAATATCATAGAAATACATCGATAATTCAATAATACACCACTGGACAAAGTCTTCCATCCAACTGGTTAGTTTTTTAAGTGTTGAAGGATCTAAATTAATATGTAGTTTGTTAGTAAGAAAGGATGTGGATGTAACTGAACATGATACACTACCCAAAATAGCATTTAGACACAAATCAAAGTCACGAAACAGCGCATGTATTACTGTTGTGCATAATAAACATTTATTATAAAACTAATTGACGGATATATATAGAAAGCATTCAAAAAGTCGGCTTAGTTCTGTTATTGATATACTAGTTATTAAATATTTTTCCTGTATGTTATTATATTTCAAAATCTGCGTATAACCGAATCTATAAATGGTGTGTTCGATCCTCAGTAAAATTAAACCAAAAACTTTAAAATATGCTAAATATGTTTCCTTTATGGTAAATACTGTTTGGTTTGGAGTCAAGATTATCTGGGGCGAAATGTGTACTCGCGGAGTACTGGTTCAGTGAACTAGTACTATTTAATCCAACCCAACGTGTTGGATCAGTACATGTTCTTCCCATGATGTAGCTAAGCAATTATGCATGTGGAGTTTAACGATAATCGCTCACTGGTAATATGTAGAGTAAGAGTTATGTGTTAGAATAGTCGTAGATATACATCCATCAATCAGTCAACCACATTCATGATAGCCCAAGAAACAACTCAGTGATATAATTATGGTCAAATGAACATACCGTACTATATGTCACTCATTCAAAACAAGAAACAGAATATAAATCAATTCCAGTATATTAACTTGCATTTTGTATGCTTATGTAATAACACTATTGTAGATAGCAACAGTGATCATTCACAAGTCTTAAGAATTGATTGTGATACTCCAATGACAACACAACAGAAAATAGAACAGACAACAGTAATATGATGTAATGACGGAGACTTCTAGTTATGCTACAAATTCACCAATAACTACCATTACATATCCACAAACGACTGATTCGCTACAATCAACAACAAAGAGAACAAAGGAAGATACTATATGTAATGATCAGGTAGCAGGTAATATTATAAGTATAAATGTAGTGAACCGTGATGTCAATGTTGAATCCGATCAAACATAATCAGGCAAACTGATGCTGCTTTTAACAATGATGAATATTCCTCAAAAACTACAACCAACGACTGATTCGCTACAATTAAATACAATATAGCTGATTTAATTTGATTTGATTTATTATGTCTTACGCCACTTTCAGCAATATTTCAGTTATATCATGGCGACCAGTTTTAGTGGTGGAAGAAGCCGGAGTACCCAGAGATAACCACCGAACATGGGGAAGCAAATGATAAACTTTATTACTTGCGGCTGCGAGTCGAGTGCACCTTCTTTTGTAATTTACAAATCCGGACGCGAACTCACGCTGTATTAGAGATAGGCTTGCATGAGTTATTAGTTAATCCAACTACCTAACTCATTGAGACATCAGAGTCCTTACAATATAGCTAGTGATCAGATAACAGATAATAACATAAGTATAAATGTAGTGAATCGTGATGACCTTATTACCTACAATTTAAAAGCTGACTATGCATATTCATACAAACTTGCATAATAAATCAAAAAGGGATTTTCTTTTTCATATCAAGTGTAAAAAATATCAATCGTCACATTTTTTTTTACTAATATATTAACTTATACAAAAAGCTTTCATGAAGACTTGTCATTTGTGTTTATAAAATGTGTTCTTTTTTTTAAATTTACTTCATTACCAAAATGAAAAAAATGCCTACATACTTGACAATAGTATACATTCGTTTGTATAAGGCATCGTCATGGTCGTGATCGTATGGTAGTTGGATTTGCAACTGCCTATGCAATGAGTGGCTATCACCACTGATGTTGCCAGTTCGAATCCCGAACAGACCGAGGTGTACAACATTATGTGATAAAGTTTGCCAGTGACTTCCGACAGGTCGGTGGTTTTCTCCGTTTCCCCCGGTTTCTTCCGCCAATAAAGCTGAAATATTGTTAAAAGTGGCGTTAAGAACCATAAAGCCTAAGCTTAAAGCATATATAAATAAAATACATTGTATTAAATATTTTTCTTATGTACTATTCCAATTAAGCTTAGATAATAATTGTTTCTGTTCTTTCTTTTTTTTTGTTGTTGCAGAAAATGATAAAACAACATATATTGCACTCAGTGCATTTTCTAGTACAGTTGCTATAATACTTCTGATAGCTTTAGTTATAACGTGCATAAGGTTTGTAAATATATTTTGTTTTCTATATAAACAGTAGTTAATATATAATACAAAGATTTTGATACGGCAATGTTAATGGTTTCTTTAATGAGATTCTCTTCATATATGTATTTAAGTAGTTATCATTTAATTGAACCCATTATTGCACATACATGTAGATGAACACTTACAAAGATGGTATCTGATGTATATGATTTGTAGATCGTTGTTTGTCCTTTTCTACCTTTTCGTATCTTCAAACTCTTCATACAACAAATTAAGGTGGAATATGAAACAATCAATAGATATATTCTATAATAATTACATAATCGTTTTCGAACAAAATGCAAGAAGAACACATGAGAATGTAAACACTTCCAATCATCAAGTAGAATATAACAGACATTATTGTGATTTGACAAATAATGGACCGAACGTACCAAGCCAAGACTATGGTATTATTGATAGTAATTATAATACCATTGATGTTGACAACGTAGTAAGCATGGGAGGAGATTATATTAGTGTTGAACCTGATGGACATTTGACGACTAACATTAATTGAGGAAAAACAAAATTATCCAGAAAATATATGCCTGTATGATTTTAATTATACGTTGATCTCTCGGAAAATGCTAAATGGGGTTCATGTTGTTCACTTTACCCTATTATGTTCTTAGGTCAGTGCTTTTATGTCTGCTGCGCTTTCCATACAAAATCATGTTCGGTTCGTCTTTATCCGCAATTGTTCATTGAACAGCTCGTGTCTTTAGTGGTATTTGCTTACGCATATTAATGTCGACACGACTTGACTGTATAAGTAGAATTGCGAGTGTCTTACATAATGCAGAAACCGCTTACCCTTCGTTATCACTTGGGTTCAATCTGGTTTTTATTTGGATTGTCCATTCGTGATTGCATCTTCGTGTTTCCCTAGATTTTATATTAAAACCTAACCAGACCAGTCTTGGAAAATAAACCACCCATATGTCCTGTCTACTTTTCGGCTTAGATGAAGATCACCTATAATTTGTCAAAGACGTTGATATTTAATTAAGTGCACACGACACGTTTCTAACATAACTTTAATCAATTACGCTCCAAATAAAAAGAAACGGAAAGCGAAATAATCTATGAATAAAGACACCGGAAGCAAAAAAACAAAAACAAACAAAGGATATAAACAGCTAGCCAAAATGAGCTATAGTTACCTATGCATTAGCTACAATAATAATATCCTCATGTAGGAACTGCATATTTAAATAATAACTATATCCAATAAGCCAAGTGTGGCTAAAACGAATGTGAGTTTACAACAATACAGAACAGACATATTAAAACACTGACAACGTTAACAAATATATAATGTGTATTGGGCAATCTAGATGATAATTTGAAAATAATAAAGCTAATATATACAAAGTATGATGGTTGGTTAAATAATATACTTACATATTGAGAATAATATTCTTTGTCCATCTGAAAACTATTATCTATGCGCTGGTATGATACCATTGATTATATGTTTATCATTTTTTTCTAGTATTTAATTAAGCTCTTCTTTTAGTGGAAATATTTTAGTTAATGTTTGGTTTTAGCTTAAAATATTTACATCTAACTAGAGCATGATTCGTACAATGATGAAATAAAGGTAAATATTTCACATTAAACAGCTTATCGTACCACTTTTCACCTTTTGAGAACGAAAATTACCATCGATTTATTATTTCCTTGCAAGCAAATAATTTGACTTCGCTTTCTCCAAATGCATCTGACCTTACTAATGACAGGTAAAAACGAATAATTTGTATTTTGTCGCTTATTAACTGCAAACTTGCATGGTTCTTTGTCCGTAATTAAGGCCGACTAAAAGCAGATTCACAAAAAATAAGAAATAAGTGCATTGTTGTACTGATTTAATGACGATTTGGTAATCTCCGTAAACAATGCCGATAATTAATAAGATGGCGTCCATTTCTTGATCGATCTCAAAACACGAGCAGTTACACCTTTTTTTCCTGATGCGAGTACATTTCATAACATTTATAAGTTATAAAAACACGTTTTATTAAGGCATCAATGATATCTGATAGCTTTTATGGGTAACAAAATTTACGATTTTGACGGATAATGCCCCTTTAAATAAAAAAAAATAATAGAGGTGCGGTTCCTGTTATTTTACCGGCAATAATGTTACCCATTGACACTAATTTATATAGCCTGTCTTAAAACACGTATAGAACAAAGCTGTACTTCGGGGATGTGGTCAACACAACATATTTTTTCTGCCTCATAGTATCTATTGTACAATAGAAGTATATATATATTTGGTATGCCTTATTTCACAAATATATAGAGAAATGTTGAATATACTAAAGGGCGAACCAGCGGCCGTAAAATCTTTAGTTTTCTGTGTAGTGCTTCATAGATCACTGTTTGTCATTGTAGTGTCCGTTCTTCCATTTACGGGACTTGACTACCCCTTTCGTGTCTTCAAACTGTTCTTTATGAGAAATAGACAATACAACGACCAAATGAAAAAAAGGGACAAGAAGACGAAAATGGTCGACAAAACAATCAACAGAAAACAAACACTTGAACAATAAATCTTTTGTATTCCTATTTGTATTAACGATAACAACATTCTGATTAAGGTAAATCGATTTGTAAGTAACTACTACTGTACAGAGAGCAATAAATGCACTTTACAGTTAAAAAAATATCACACTGTCGGAACAGTTAAAAAAATATCACACTGTCGGAACAGTTAAAAAAATATCACACTGTCGGGACAGTTAAAAAAATATCACATTGTCGGAACAGTTAACAAATCCAATAGAAAAATCGCATCAAGACAATAGAAACACCAAGCACATATATATTTGACCGCTCGATTTTCTAGCTTTAAACAGGGATTATCATAACATGTGGAGGCGTGAAGCTAGTTTTACAGGTCCAAACTTCTCCGCGTGGTGAAATGATGCTATCATGCAAGTCTTGTCACATATTGGTAAAATGCAAATCCTCACAAATAACCAGGTGAAGAAAGTTGTTATAAAGAACATTATAATCTTGAAAATTAGACATACTATATTTAATCTTCGTGACACATAATTTGCCATAAGCATGGTTGTAGCTATGTGAAAGAGATCCGAACGCTTCATTGATCATTAAAATATTAAATGGGATGCAAATCTATCGTAAGACATATTAAAGTGGATGCACTCAGGATTTAATTTTCTATTAAAGAAAATATTGTATGCATAATTTACAGTGTGATTTTAGATCGTTTTCCTTGTTGATTATTTCCCTTGTCATACAAAAGTGGCTTATTGTAATGTGAACTAGACTTCCTTGTTAATGTATTCATTAAAAACAATGAAGATAATATCTATACTTATACAACAAGTTAAAGAAAAATACTACTGTCAGTTGGGTATGTGTGATTCTTTATGTGATTGTGCATACACGTTTAGAATTATACATTAAAAAATACTTGTGTTCATGATTTCATACAGTGTTTATTTTACATGACAAATATATATGTGTATGCCCATAAATATTGCATTGCCATTAGAGAAAACCGAAGGAGCAATTTGAAATGGACAATCCAGAGACACTGACAACATTAAGCACACAAGAGACAGGATGAACAATGATCGACATTACATTACACAGAAAAAAAACTACAATCCAGATGATAATTCAAGTGATACGAAAGAGAAAACAGTCCTTGCTCAACTAGCGGTACCCGTCGTGTCACTATTAAACAACACGAACATCATTTGCTAAGGGAATCGTAACAACTGCATAAGGAAATATTCAGAAAAAACCAACAAAGCAAGACCTAGGAATACAATAAACGGGAGTAAAGACGAACGAACCGAACATTGTACCGGATATGACACCACGGGACTGAAAACATGAAATATGTCATTGAACAAACTGGTGAATATCGGACCCATCACACAACCTAGAGTTGGGGACAACTTACGTCTGTTTTTGGTTTGATTTATCGCCATTTTCAACAATATTTCGTTTTTTTCACTGAAGCCAGTTTGGTGGAGGAAATCGGAGTACCCGGTGAAAACCACCGACAAGTCACTGACAAACTTGTAAAGCATGTAAACTTCAACGGGCATACACGTAGCTGTAATTGTAGTATTTACAAAATAATGCACTTTCTCTCTTACTTCTTGTAAATAATAAAAATGTTTATATATTAATCATTTAAGTCCAGCACTGATATCTACGCTAATAAATTAGCCACTTATTAATAAAGAATGCATACCACGATGTCGTTTTAGGTGTAATACCACTAATTAATTTCGTTACCATTTTCTACTAAATTTGTGTTTTTTCGAGACTACCTAGACATTTTATCTTAAGCTTAACCTTTCCAAGACCTAATATTTTCTGAAACGTACATGATTCCTCTACGTTCTGTAAAAAATTCAGGGCATGTTCAAAATCTTGCAGTGAAATGTCAGGCTACGGAATACACCTATTCTAAAATTAGCGCGGTTATTCCCCAGTATCTATAGGCCATGCATCAAATCCTCAATAGAGGTATTGAAGTACAACCAAATCCATCATATTTAGACTCAAAATAATCCCTATATTATTATCAATTTTAATTATTCGATTCCATTCAGTAGTTGTCACAATACTACAAAGTGAAACGAACATTTTTCTTTAAACGGGACTACTTTCGTATATGTTCTAAGCTCTGATTGGTGAATTAGTGGTTTGACACCTTATATGTCGTTCGTCATCCTTAATAGTAGGAAAAGGACAAAATCATCTAACACCCTTATATTAAAATATTAAAAGCTGTTATTGTGAATACAACACAGAAACGTAGTACCAGTCAATTCTACCAAATCAAGCACCCTCCCTCCAGGGTATTATTACCACTTCCTCCCTCCAGGGTATAATTACCACTTGTAACATGAATGCATTACTTTCCCTTGATCTTTTTCATAGTTTATGTACCAGAATGTAAGCAGCAGCTAAGATCTAGAAATAATACACGCAAATACGAGATATTGCATACTTTATATATGGGCTGTAGTTTGACTATTTTCAAAAGCCGTGCAATAAGCAACGACTTAGATGTGATATTGCATGGGCTCATGCTACATATCATTTATACCACGAGTTTCCGACTTAAGCGGTGGTATATATATTACTTCTACATGTAATAGGTAAACTATTGCATGGGTATTTGTATGCATTAGTGAATAACAGTAAACAAATATTTAACGTACATTTTGTATCATCGTGGAATCATTCAACTATTTAAAGATATTTAATTTGTATATGCTTGCCAACTTATATTGTGCATTGCTTGTTGGTCCTTATCAACTTCTGGGTTGACTCGCGAGACACCATAAAACGTAGAACATGATATTTCTGATATACACTATATTAGTGATTCTTCAACTGTATAAAGGTGAGACGATTTGTTACATAATTACAACTATCAGCATCATTCGTAGAACATTAACAGATACACATTTCCATTCGATGGTATCAATGTAAATATGACATTTCTTAAACAAGAACTTCCTCGGTAAATGTCGACAAAATCGTGTAATATTACTCACTCTTTTGTTAAGCTTCAAAAACTAAACATTGAAATACAAACGTAGATACTTAATTTGCTGTGAACGACCCGTGTGTGGTACATACGCAAAGGAAAATAATAAACAAGTCACATGACTTATGTCGTCGGTAAGCCAAACGTCAGCCACCGATACTGATGGTGATATTGGTGGTAATTTGAAAAATGATGTGCAATATTGTTAAAGGAATCATTCTTACACATCCGTATACCTAAATATACACTTACCACATACTATTCTGAAGTGATCAGGGAGTAGAATAACATATTTATGCTCATTATTGACGATCCTACAATGACTGTGAAAGGAAGAACAGCTAATGTAACAAACAACAGTAAAGGCCGTGGTACTCATAGTTTCATTCTTAATAGACATGTGATTTGATTGCTGAACAATATATTGGATAGAGCCTTCAGCTAAAAGTGTCCGTATCATAGATATATTTTTGGTCATTTCATATGTTCATGTTTAATTCCTACATTTTCCATTTTCCAACATATTATCATCTTGTCTGTCATGAAGACTAGTTAATTGATGCTTATCACCAAATAATAATAATGCAAACGTAGACATCACATTCCTGTGCACACGAAGCGTTTCATAAATAACCTTCATCAGGTGCGATTGGAATGACAAATAATTTATAAGAATCTAGAATAATGGCCACTAATAAATAGAACCTACTTGGCTATTAGTCACTTATTTACAGTCTGTTACTGATCTTTGAACTCGTCGTGTTGATGTCATTTTAGTTTTTGTGAAAGTGGTTGTTTGGGTTAAAGCGATATTATACACGTTCTTTGCTTATTATTTTGCTTGGCCGTCTAACACAACGGGTTGGAATCCCATTAATCGATATCATGCCACCAGATTTTTATTACTGTCCCTCACACCAGTTTTTAGATTTCGTCTGGTCACTGTGCTACTTGTTTCTGTAGTGAGCAAGTTGAGGTTTGTCAACGGAATAGTTCGTGTTGTTGTTAGCTATTTTGTCATTCATTACTGGTTAGCTGTATATTCTCAGTATTACTTGATTTTGTGTTTTCATTTATAGATATATCAACAGTGATTCCAGATCCCTGCCCGGATTATGTTAAAAACAGTAACATAGGTAAATACATATCTAACGAACCCATTCTTTCTTTAAAATTGTTTATGTCATTTTGAATACTGAAACCGGAGCATGCAATATGCATGACTACCCGATAATACAAATTGAAAAGTGAAATATGTTGTAAAAGACTATAGAAATGATGAATATGAAGCGGGTTGGCTTTCTAGTAGTTGCTATTAAATTGTTACATGTCAAGACAATGTACATTCTAATTTGAATTCGATATTTGTGAGATAGTTTATATGTTTCTTTATGCCGAGATCTATCATGCACTTACATTTAACAACAAATTGTATTCGGTCGCCTCGGGTTAAGAGGGAATCTTAAATGGAACTTTTAAATTCTTGATTCGTAATTCCTGATTCTACATCCTTAATTCTTAACCCATACGTACTATAGACTTACGTAGGAAACTTTTCATTTACTAAGTTTCTACACAGGAGTCAGCATTTGATCCACAGGGACACCAAAGTCACAAACTAATATATATTAAGAAAAAGATTAGACCTATACACTTTTATAGTCAATTTAATTTATGTTGTACAATACCTCAACGTTATCATATAGCGATAGTTGGGTTACCTAACAACTCATACAAGGATATCACCAATACGACGTGGGTTTGCGACCGGCTTTGTATATTACAAAAAGGTGCACTCGACTCGCAGTAGCAAGTGATAAAGTTTATCAGTTGATTACCCATGGTCGGTTGCTCTCTCCGAGTACACCGACTTCTTCCATTACTAAAACTGGTCGCCATGATATAGCTGAAATAATGCTGAAATTGATCTATCTAATGCTTCTATTGATAGTTGCTGTTTTCAATTTACAATTAATAAACAAATTAAATGTTAACGATGAAACACTATAGTCAAATCAGATAAGTAAATGTTAACAATAAATTATTTGTACTGATTCCAACTATTTATCATTATCAAATAAATATGGATAGCATGCCATATTTAATGCAATAATTATATCATTATCTGTTTTAATTACTTTCTTACAGTGGCTGATATGTGTAAGTCAAGTTCTGCAACAGAAGAAACAGTTTCTGGAATTTACAAAGTAGACAGTGTTGTATTACGTATAATGACCCAAGAAGATGACTGCATATGTCGTGTAATGATAGACAATCAAATAGATGCAGAAAGTGTAGGAATCAGAAAAGTTGATGGTCTTACAGCATCAGGACCAGAGAAAGCTGATTGTAGACTTGCAATTGACATAAATCATATACCTGATATGTCTACAGGAAATGTAATAGCTCCTATTGAATGTCTTGTGAACGGTACACTTCGTTATACACCAATGTTTCAAAACGGTTATCTGCAATTTAGATCTAGGATAATTAATGGAGATTTTATCAGAGGCTTCTGTATACGGATAATACGAGGTAAGGCATCATTACAAATTGTCAATTTGAAAACAAATTTTAAATCAATAATTTTCGTTCTCCATCCACTAACTATTAATAATACCTCGCATAGCTTGACAAAATATCGAATAATCTATTCGAGTTTACCTCATAAAGGGCATAGTCCTTATTATATAGGTACGCTGAAGAAACAAATCATACACCATCAGAAACCCCCAATCCCAAACGCGATAAGATGTCTATTCGCACAAAAGATGGTCTATTATATGAAATGCTTGGTAAAGTAAATGTTTATTTTCTAACTAGCGCATTTAAACGATCGAATCAGAATGATGAGATTGCCACAATAAATGCATAAGTATATATATATTAGCAACAAAATAAAAAATGATTGACATTTATGTTGTACCATGGTATAATCCCCGTCCTTTTGCATTTGGATTCAACAAAGTGTTAATGCCTGGTTCAATGAAATTTGTTATCAGTTCCAGATAATAAACCATGGTTTTCTACAAGCACATTTTAAAGCTAAACAATCAACCAAAAACATCAAAGGAAATGTATATAAATAAACGTTAGAGAACAGCGAAAGGGCATTCAAGACTGGACAATCCAGATATATATATATATATATATATATAACTGACCAAAACAAATATTTGACGTTCTCGGATACCAACAATACGGGTATGTTAAGGCTGCTTCACGTAGGTTTGTTTCATACGAGTTGCTCCCCTTTGTAATAGGTTACGTCATGACGTTGCATTCATGGAAGCTTACTCTTCATGGGTGAACTGCCCGAATGAAAAATGTGTTTCTGCAGATCTATAAATGCACTTATTCCTTGTTCGTTTTGTGACAGTAAGATTAGCATATATATTTATTGACTATCCAGATTGTGAATATATCATTATGTTGAATATGTCGATTGTAATATATGATTTTTGTGCTTGCCAGTCTTGCTAAGCCCACCCCTTCAATGCCCATATTTGGAAATTGCCATCCCGAAAAAGCTTGTTTGTTGACAAATACGAGAATGATACACACGCACATGCTTATCATTAATATGATACTTATGTAGCAGAATTTCAAAGAAAAAGGAAAATGTGCACATCGTCAGTTGCAGACAAATGATGCTGAGAGGTAAATCTTAGTTTAAATTAATAATGACAATCCCATGAAGCACATGTACAGCAAACAGCTGATACTGAAAAACAGGTGGTCGTACTGAACTTGAAGAAAGCACATGGAGAATCAAAATAAGATCTTTAAGCTTATAATTCTCTCATGTTAATACCAACATTATCGTGATCTTTCTTGTAAAGATCGACAATTTTTTATTTGCATGCAGTATCTATTTTTGCCACAGGCACAGGTGAATCAGACACCACCACCTCCCTTTTTTGCAAGTTGTGGAACACAATTCATAGAGAAATAATCAACATAATGACTCTAATGATGAAAACTATTAAATCTTTATACAAAATATATCTTTTTGGGTTGGGGTCCTGTTTATTTTTAGAATTTACATTTGTTTTCTTTACAAGTGACATACAATCTCCATATAACACCTTGGCTTGGAAAGGCAAATTGTCCATTCTGCGTACTTGTGTAGGACCAATTCTCAACACATGCCAATAATTGACAACCAAACAGTATGCATGTATTATCAGAGAATAACATCCATTTTCAGATGTTTTTTCTCTAATCTTCTGTCAAGGGACTGGGGAGGATGACTTCAATTCCATAAACATTTAAACTTCTGAAATTTATTTTTGGTCAAGATTTATTTGCACATAACAGATTTGATCAAATAAACAACGGCCGAAAACTGATCTAACACCAGTTAGTTATTCTCTAAATCCAGTTTGTGTTTTACTAACTAACAACATTCATGGTCCATATACAGTTAATACATAAAACCATAAAACCAAAACCTGAAATGAAACTATTATGTACATTGTAATTTAAATCCAATTTTTTAATTAAAAGAGGGTGATCTGGTTGTGCTACAATATCACATTTTGATCAAAGATATTTGCATTGAGATATTAAGACAGATGCTTAATTCCTATTGACATATTGTAGTTTAATTTAGTTATGCCAAAACATGTTCAGTAAAATTAAACCTTTAAATAATTAAAAATTGCACTGATCAAATTGTATAAGCATTGATACCGGTTTTAAATTTTTTTCTTAGAAGACATACCTGGTTATATATACATTGTACAGTGTACTGTTAATTCTAAAGAAAAACATTATATAACCCAATTGTAGAATGATGAATTTATCCTGCAATTGTGTGATTTTGAGTACTAATAGGCAGGTCAAGTAAACTTAAGTGTTATTTAGTCATTGTACGTGTTGACAATATATTTTGTAGGCATATACAGCATATTACATTACTAATAATTTTAGAAGATGGGCAATATTCAGCATTTTCCTTGGATTTAGTTCAGTAGCTGAGTATCATATTAACTGTCTCTGCACTGAGCTAAGTTCATTGTTATGCATTCAATCATCTTGGTGATATACTGAGGGTATGATAAATGAGCATCAAGGTAAGATGCTAAACATGTTATACATGTACATATTGATCTATTGATGAAACAGATTGATCTTCATGATCCATCTTCCTCTTTTTATGATGTAAAAAAATGTACTTGAAATATCTGAATATTTGTATTATGTTTGAAAAAACTTAAATTAAGAACGTTTACTGATTTTTTGCTCAACTGGCCCAAAAAGACGAAATGATGTATTATCATGACTGTGTCTGTCATCTGTTATCCATAATTGTTTTACTTATTCTCAGAAATTGTCAAACCAAATGGACAAAGTTATAGCAGATATGTTATGATACTTGGATAGTATGTAATATATCTGATTGTTACAAAACTATATCTAATTTTTTCACATTATTATGTTTCTCTCAGTAGCTTGACAGTCCAAATTTAGTATTTCATGAAATATTACTAATTTCGCAACGTTCCCTGAGGCTATCTGGTTTGCTATGAAATGTTGAGCATATCATAGATAGGCAGTTTGTCTAAAATATATAATTGATCACTGTAGTTATATCAATTGGTTGTACATATATGTGAGTTGCATTAACTGCATTTGACCTGTAATTTAGTTCTTTATGGAAATATCATTAATCTTTACCTTTCTGTCATGATGACTACTTGAGCTTGTTGACATTGTAACCTGATATTAGAATATTGTGAAGAAAAAATGACAATCAGGGACCATTATTTTTTGCATTTAAAAACACATTACTTTTTTTTTAGTCATTTTTTTTCTCTTTTGCTGTAGAATTAATACATCATTTTTCATCTCTAATTGCTGGTGTCTAAAAGCTTTTAACTATTTATAGTTTATTTTGTTGGTTCAAAAGACCATGGAGATTGATACAGTTTTTATGTTATTTTGTTTATATGTTTGTAGAACGGAAATAAAAATTATCTTGCTACTCTTTAATGGGGGAAAAAACGTGCCGTAAAACTGCATGTACCGCTGTATTTCATTGCCCCTTTCTTCAAGTTTATTTAACCTGGCATACACACATAGCGAAAACAGGATTAAATACATAACATTGAACCATATACTTGTATATGTAGATATACATATATACTAAAAATGTATCAGTAGACTCAGTGCCATTTTAACGCATGGGCACGCTGAGTAGCTGCCCGGCGACCCCACGAGCATAGGAGCCCTATGCCAATCTGTGCATGCTGTGTGCGGCATGTTTTTTAATGTATAAACACTATTTGTTTTTGGAAGTAGCTATACACTAACTATATATTTAATTTAATCGACATTTACATTTTTATTCCTGCGAGTGGTTCTATAAGTAGTCGTCTCAGTGTACCGCTTTGACCGGGTCCTATAATGCTGTTAAGTCGGCCCTGAGTAGACATTCCTCAGATTCACAAAACATGTACAAAACAATGTAACCCCAGATTTATTTTTACTTAATTAAGATTTAAAAACTTTAAAAATACCATCAATTTCATCCGGTTCAAGTTCTAGATATGAAAATTTACAGGAATAAAAAATAGATTTGAGGGTTACGAGTGTTATCTGGTTTTTTTCCACTTCATCTGTAAGCCATTATTAAAAAGTAACATTTTATTTTGTTAAAAAGAGATGTGAGGGGGAACAAAAGAAACAAATCTATTATTACACCATGCACACTCAGATATTCACTATGTTTGCAAATATATCTATTTTTGCCATTTTTTTTTCAAAAGTATTTCAACTCAAGATATAACTGAACAACTTTTTCTTTAACAGAGAGTTGTCGAATATGAACCTAATACTGATATACCTAATGCATGCAGAGACATAATTGTGTTATATGTCTCTGATACATGAATAAGTAATACATGGATGATCAATATTTTGTTTTGTGCATGACCCCCAGGTATGCTATTGTGTGATACTGATAGTGACATGTATAACTGATAGTGATAGAAGTGGACATGGATAATTACACCATTTTACAATTTATTAACAATCACTTCACTGAAAGCCTCTTTATATATATGAAATAACCAATTGATTAATTATCGAATCGATGATGAATTTAGTTTACTTTAATTAAATAAAGCCAAAAATTGTATGTTTTCATATTTAACGCCGATATAGTTAACAAATATGTTTACGTCTCTTTATCGGTGCGCCGGATCACCTAAGTGTTTTATTGTTTTCGAGATTGATTAAATATTGAGTACGTACACTTCCACATGAAACTTCTAGAATATACGTATCAATAAATTCACAGTTAAAAACATATTCAAAAAGAGCAGATAATAAAGATATATGATTTTGCTACGAGATCAATGAAAAACTTGACAGAAGACGACGATTTACAATTGTACACCATTGACCAACAGGAATCGACAATTTTCCGCCTTTTATCTTGTCTAAATTTTCATTGTTGGCTGCATATTAACTCTCGTAGCACTTAAGCAAAAACAAAAAATCTTTCAGAAAATATCCAGTTTTTAATTCAACTTTCACTCTAAAAACATCATTTTATCAACAGAAATCCACGTTGACTTGCACAAGGTTGAAACATTTTCACTTTCGAACATGTATAAATAACTGGTTGCAATATGCATCAAATATTGTGATGCTTTACCCATTAACTTGTATTACATAAGGGTAATAACAAAATTACCGAACTCCGAAGAATCTTACAAAGGGAAAGTCAAAACTCATAATTATATAAACAGACAAAGTCAGTCAACAACCGGAAAACTGGTGAAAACTGTAATGACCCTGACTTGGTACAGGCATTTCTAAAGAAATGGTGGGTTGAGTCAGATTTTAAAGCGCCAAACCCCCATCTCTCATTACGGTTCAAAGGCTCCGGCTGTCACTATAACAGTATTTAAATACAGGAACAAAATAGGTAAAATAGTTGTCAAAACAGTACGATATTCAGTGAATGTAAATCTCAAAAACATTTTTACGTCACACATTGATAAAAAAAATATTTTTGACATTTTTCTTGACTTCTTTATCTTTATACATTTTCACTATGTGAAAATGCATCGCTTATAATCGGTTCTGCAAAGACGGAATATATTTCGACAAGATCTTGGTATCGGAATATAAACGTTGTAAGAGATCGAATAAGGCGAATCTTTTAATAGCCCTGGTCCAGTAATCTGTTTCTCAGATGAAGATGACGTTTCAGGAAATCAGAATAAACACCATATGCAGGAGAAGCTGGTATATTGCTGCAGATGTTTGGAAAATTTATGATTTTAAAATTGAAGTCCCGTTTATCATAAATGTTAGTACTGAGTTGACCACTGTCGTCAAATTCGAGGCATACGTCTAAAAATGATGCGGACGAAGCTGTATCTGTGGTCTCTTTAACTTCCAGCTCTGGAGGATATATCAATGGAAGAAATTCTGCAAATCTAGAATTATTGATAGATAAAACGTCATCAATATACCTGTATGTGAAATTTAAGGCTCTAGCCTCATGAATCTTCCTATCGTTTACAAGCTTTTGAAGAAACTCCGACTCATATGAGTATACAAATAAATCGGCTAGCAGAGGGGCACAATTCGTACCCATTGGTATGCCGACGACCTGCTGAATCAGTGTCCCTCCAAAGGAGACAAACATGTTATCGATGAGGAACTCTAGCATACTGATCACTTGTTGACCCCCCCTTTTTTATTGCATGCAATCTTAGAAACAGCATTAACACACCGGCGCTTCTGTAAGATATCTATGCAATTCAAAACCTAATGTTGCGAGAGAAACAGCGTAAGCAATTATTTAGGGATAATATCAACCCGAACAAAAATATACAATCAGAATCATCTGTCACTTCTGGGGAAACGACAAGGTGGACACGAAGATTTTCAAGGCACTACGATATTAATAGAGAACAAAATGACATAGTCGTCAATTTGTCATCAAAAGATCTAAAACCTGATGAAATTTGTATACTCTCTAAGGGACTTAATTTCTGTCCCACCCCTAACAAAATCAATGAGGAGCAACTATCAGCTGATCTCGACAAATTTGCTAGATCTCTTCGAATTAAAGACTATATCTTGGCCAAAGAGAGAGACTTTCCTGTAGATGGGTCGTTCGAATCGGAAGATGATAATGGGGTCCACCTTCCTAGGTTTAAGAAAAAAAAGTTCATGGAATCCAAAACCCAGCAAAAATACAACTTTAGAATCTTTTATTGATTTAGTGAAAATTGATGTCCAGAGAGCAGCCAGCACGAACATACCAACTCATAACAACCTCACTCCAGCAGAAAAGGGTGCGATCCAAGAATTAAAGGAAAGGGATGACATTGTCATAAAGCCAGTAGACAAGGGTAGCGCAGTTGTTGTTATGGACAAAGTAGATTATTTAGAGGAGGCAAACAGACAAGTGACGGATGAAAGATTTTACAAAAAAATGGACTCTAACACCACGAAAGAATTCAGCACTAGAATAACACAGGAGCTAAAAAATTATGAAGAAAATAGTCATATTGACAAGAACACTTTCCATTATTTGAAACCAGACAAACCCAAAGCCGGACGCTTCTATTTATTACCTAAAACTCATAAAGTCAACAACCCCGGGGGACCCATTGTTTCAGTAAATGGGCACCCCACAGAAACAATCTCCGAATTCATCGACTTTCACTTTCGACTGCATGTATAAGCGCTACCCTCACATTTGAAAGACACCACTGATTATCTTCAAACCTTCCTTCCGGGACGATTCTTGTTTCGATGGACGTTACGTCATTCTACACTAGCATCCCACACAATGACGGTATCGAAGTATGTTGAGAGGACTGGGACCAAAGAGCCGTTAAAGAACGAATAACGGAATGTCTTGTCCAGTTGCTCACATTGGTGCTGAAGTATAACAACTTTACATTTAATGGAGAGCATTTTTTTACAAATCAACGGAACCGCTATGGGAACAAAGATGGCACCTTCATACGTCAACATCTTCATGGGGAAGCATGAAATACTAATCATGCAATCTGCACCCTACATCCCAGTTTCCTGGTTTCATTTCATAGACGACGTTGACATGAAGTGGACCGAGTCGGAAGAAAACCTCAAACGTTTCTTTGACCATGTCAACAAAGTTCATCCCGCTATAAAATTCACCCATGAAACATCCAGAAATAACATTTCCTTTCTGGATACTTACACTACCTGTAAAAATGGTATTATGTCAACTGACATATACAACAAATCGACAGATAAACATCAGTACCTGTCCCCACAGAGTTGTCCCGCACATTGACCGTCACAAACTTTTTTGAAATTGTAAAGTCGCCATATTGGTTCGACATTTTATTCAATTAGACATTGATAAAGTCTCTCGGTGGACGAAAGTTTTGTCATTCAACAAAGTGTTTAATTCTTTATCACTTTGCTTTGTGTACTTGGTGTTGTTTTACAAACCATTTTAGACGTTTATAATTTATTTTACTTGCATAGTATCGTTATACCGTAACGATCCAACACCCCTTAAGATTGATCGTTGACTGGTTTTTCAGACGTTGTATATATATATATATATATGTGTTATATATTCCATCGTCCATATTATAGAAATGATAAAATGTTTTGCTATAGATGCATTTTAGCACAAACAATTGTCTTAATTACTGGACATTTTAAGCGTGGGTACGTATTGTTTATTGACGAGAGAAACATTTGACATACACCGTTACTCATGCATGATATCAGCTACATGCATGTATTCATATTTGACTTATTATAATGACCTAGCTAATAGGTGTCTCTTCATTGTTATAGCTATGAGCTGTATAACATTACTATCAATATTATTTCAGTTTCAATGTTAGATGAAACTCATGGATTTGTCAAAAGTCACCAACAAACTTATCATATACACCTTGCCACGGGCGCGAATGAAGCTCAGTTTCAGTGATTTTAGTCGATGACATCATATATATTGTCAATCAAAATTCCATATGATTACGGTCATGGCATCGCTTGAAATTACTCTCGAATATATTTATAAATATAAATTTACATAATGAGCAGTCTAAAAAGCAATAGAAACAGAATGTTGCTCTTTGTAAACTTGAAAATATAAAACATAAAAACAGTACTTTCACTTATATTCAACGCATGACAATATTTCAGATATCACCATTGACCACTCACAAGTTTTACGAATTGTTTGTGATGCTCCGATGACAACAGAACAGACAACCGAAAAGATAGAAACATCTGATGCACCGCAAAGTTCCCCATAAACGCTTGCGTCGGGGAAATCAACCACACACAGCTCAAACATAGATTCTACAACTACTGTTACAACGGAGAAATCAACCACAATCAGCTCAAACATAGATAATACAACTACTGTTACAACGGAGAAATCAACCACGAACAGCTCAAACATAGATACTACAACTACTGTTACAAAGACAAATGTTAAACAGCAATCGATAGATACAACTACAGACACGACAACAGGTAAAAGTTTAGTTACAAGTGAAATAAGTCATGACATGTTAAAGCTAAAGATACACATACATGAAATATTGAATAATAATTTTAGATTGGAATTTCCAAAACGTAATAAGTGAATTGTAAATTTAAAAGGAACAAACCTTCTAAAGAACTACATGTATATTGTGCAAACTGTGGTCAGATGTCTTAATCAAGGTCAGCTTCAGTTGTTTGTAGGAAGTCTCATGTCTTATTTACGTTATTTGTGTTTGTTTTCGTATAGCGGTATCCAACACATATTGTGTTGTTTGCTGTGCTCGTGTTCGTCTTGTGTCCTGTGTGCTCAATGTTGCCAGTTTCTGTGGATTGTCTATTCTTGATTGTCCCTTCTATTTTCTCTAACGTTTATTTTCTACTCTTTGAGATGGTTGATGTACCTTGGTAAGTAATCTTAAAAATACATAATTTGATTGTTTTAATCTTTTGCTTGGTATGTTATTGATCTTCGATGGCCTTTTTCTACTTGTGCCAATATTTCTTTATAATATATTGATGGACCGCATCAATGAGACAATTAACCATGATATAGTCTACTCTACATGCAATTTGTGGTATGCTAAGAAGCTATGCCATGCTTAGTTTTGCAAGTGACATGATGATACATTTTAAGGTCTATCAATGGCTGATTGGACACTAAATTTGTGGTTTGGGCAGTGATCATTGAACACATATCTTGAGATATGGACAGGCGACATAAGGGTAATAACAAAATTACCGAACACCGAGCAATCTTCCAAATGGAAAGGCAAAACTCATAAGTCAACAAACAGAAAAAATCATTTAACAATCTGAAAACTGGGAAAACGCAATGGCTCTGACTTGTTACAGGCATTTCCAAAGATATGATGGGTTGAATCAGATTTTACAGACGACATAGGACACACATTTTGAGGGGTGGGCCATAACAATTGAACTATAATTGTAAGGAAGGATATAGATGTAAATGCACCCGAAAGCCTATTCAACTTCCCATTTCGACACAACTTAAATTAAAGGGACATCGCCTTTATTTTTGTCATATTTCTCACAAACACAGTATGGTCATTAATGATTAGTACAACTCATACCGTAAACTGAGTGTGAAGAAGCTCATATACCGCAGTTGAACGGATTGCTTTCCTTCTATCGATAAACGCTCCGTTTTAGCAACTTTGTCGTTCTGGTGATATTTTTGAACGGATAAGGGTTATTTGACACTAATTTCGAAGTGCGAATCCGTCCCATTGCGGACTCATGTGTACACAGGTGACTTTGGCTGATTATGGCTATCATGTTTAGGCTTTTTTGCTTTATTGTTCCCAAACATGTTTAATTTATTTGGCTTTCTAATGTTGTGCTGTTGAGCGTGCTTGATGAAGGTTATTCCAGAAATGTGTCATGCACACCTAATTATATATCAAGGTTTTTATAATTAATTATTCTTACAGGGTTTGAACAAACAATAAGGGTAATAACAAAATTACCGAACTCCGAACAATCTTACAAAGGAAAGTCAAAACTCATAGGTATATAAAGAGACAAAATCAGTCAACAACCGGAAAACTGTGAAAACGTAATGACCCTGACTTGGTACAGGTATTTCTAAAGAAATGGTGGGTTGAATCAGATTTGAAAGCGCCAAACCTCCCGCTTTCCTTACGGCTCAATGGTTCCGATTGTCACTATAACAGTATTGATAACAATACTGGAACAAAATAGGTAAAATAGTTGTCATAGCAGTACCAAACCCAGTGAAGCAAATGTCAAAAACAATTTTACGTCACACATTGAAAAAAAAATATTTTTGACATTTTTGTTGACTTCCTTATCTTTATACATTTTCACTATGTGAAAATGCATCGCTTATCATCGTCTCTGCAGAGACGGAATATATTTCGACAAGATCTTGGTATTGGAATATAAACCTTTTAAGAGTTCGAATAAGGCGAATCTTGTTATTGCCCTGGTCCAGTAGCCTGTTTCTCAGATGAAGATGACGTTTCAGGAATTCAGAATAATTGCTACTGGCCCTTGGATATCGAATCAATTGCGAGATGTAAACTCCATATGTAGGAGAAGCTGGTATATTGCTGAACATATTTGGAAAATTTATGATTTTAATATTGAAACATTTTAGTACTGAGTTGACCACTGTCGTCAAATTCGAGGAATCAGTCCAAAAATGATGCGGACGAAGCTGTATCTGTGGTTTCTTTAACTTCCAGCTCTGGAGGATATATCAATGGAAGAAATTCTGCAAATTTAGAATCATTGATAGATAAAACGTCATCAATATACCTGTATGTGAAATTAAAGGCTCTAGCATCATGAATCTTCTTATCTTTTACAGGCTTTTGAAGAAACTCCGACTCATATGAGTATAAAAATAAATCGGCTAGAAGAGGGGATCAATTCGTACCCATTAGTATGCCGACGACCTGCAGAAACAGTGTCCCTCCAAAGGAGACAAATATGTTATCGATGCGGAACTCCAGCATACTGATCACTTGTTCCTCGGAGTAGCATGTTTTACCTTTTTGAACTTTGTTTGAAAAATATGTGGAATTGTAGCCTAACACAACAAATTTTGAGCCATAGTTGATATATATTGGAATTGGTGCTGGTTCTGGTGTAGCTTTAATACTGCTGGTAGTCTTAGTTGTAATATGTCTAAGGTTTGTAAAAATATCATGTACTTTTATTGGTTGATGCATTATCTGTAATTATTGCTGCATGACAATATTCCCAACAATAACAAAATACGTCCAATAAAGATTGTATCAATACATTACAGTATATATCTCACGTATCCTTTCGCAAGTTAAATAAGATGTATTACAATCAATAAGACAAACGACCAGGTCGATTTGAAAACATTTACAAGAATGTTGAATACTTGAAAATCATGGACAGAAACAAAATGTCACCAATGTGGTTTGTTGTAATATTGACATACATTCTACTAGAATAAAGGAGTTGATTAGTAATGAATACTACTGATGTTGTCAGTTCGAATCACGAACAGACCGAGGTGTACAACATTATGTGATAAAGTTTGTCAATGACTTCCGACAGGTCGGTGGTTTTCTCCGTGTCCTCCGGTTTCCTCCACCAATATAACTGACCCCACGATATAACTGAAATATTGTTGAAAGTGGCACCATAAAACATATATAAATCAAATGCATTGTATTACATATTGTTCTTATGTACTATTCAAATTAAGTTTAGATAATAATTGTTTCTGTTCTTTTTTTTTCTTGTTGCAGAAAAAGATAAAACAACATATATTGAACTCAGTGCATTTTCTAGTACAGTTGCTATAATACTTCTGATAGCTTTAGTTATAACGTGCATAAGGTTTGTAAATATATTTTTTTTCTATATAAATGTCGTTGGGTCGATTCTCAGTGGAATAATGTAACAAGACTTAGTGAGTTCTAACATTTATTGCAGTTGGAATTCATATTTCCATATTAAATAGACCCTGTAATGACAATATAAAATATATAAATAATGGATCAAGAAAGATAACTCTTGATAATTTATGCATTGGAATAAAGTAAATTACAAATATTACAAGTTTCTATTCTATTATTGTAACAAAATATGTATTCTCTATAAATGATTTATATACCTGCTCATGGTTCTCATGGACATTTACAAACATTAAACAAGTGGTATTACTTGTACAATAATGGTTTCACATGAACCAAACAAAATAATAACAAAATTAAGAATAAACTAAACATTGTAATACGAAACAAAATAATAACAAAACATAAACATAAGCGAAGCAAAAATAAGCATAAGCTCAACATTATAATAAAGTAAAATAAAAAGTAGCATAATTAGCATCAATAAGCAAAACTATAAAAACAATTATCCTTACCTCACACTGGGGTGCAAAGGTCTTGAAATACAGGATATACCTCAGATCAAGCTGTTCATCAGTATTTAATGTATCATGGGAACCTGAATATAAAAAATGGGTTTATAACTATTGTGCTCAAAACATGCACAATTACACAAAACACAGTTTACACATAGAATTGTTAATAACTCACCTTTTTAATATTTTAATGGTAAAACTAGTATTATGCTCAATATTAAACTCATATTTCATAGTTCCAAATATTATTTCATTTACCTTTAACATTTTATTGGAATTAATGTTTTATAAGTTTATCACATTTTAATAGCATTTAATATGTTAAATTAAGTTTATCACAATTTAATAAGTTTTATAAATCAGTCAATCAATCAATCAACTCAATCTCACTGAGAAAGTTATTTAATAGACAATTAGTAAGTTTAGTATAAATACCTTAATGTATGTTAGTGGTGTCAAATAGAAATATCATCAGTTCAATAGTCATCCAAAAGAATAGTAGTTGGCAATATGTCTGCCTTCCAAGATATGAAAAAGTAATAGAATGTCTCAAAGAACAAAGGAATTTCCCACCAAAAATGCAGGTGACTACAATAACCAATGAAATGAAATAACTGGTCAAACTGACCTTAACTAATCAAATATGCAAAGACAAGATACATATCAGGGTTACCTTTGTGAACTTAGGTCATAACCCTAATTAGAATACAAAACATAACACAAAGTTGTAGATCTTATTAATTTTATTATTAAGAGGTTTTAAATATTATAATTAAATGAAAAAAATATTAAAATAATTATATGAACATATTTTATTTACAACAATATATTTTATGAACATAGTAAAAATGAAAAATTAAATTATTTACAAACTGTCAAAATTGACTCTTCCACATACTCCCCCCACCTGGAAAATGGCGTCCCGTCATTTCACGTGGAAGTATGTGAAGATTCCAATATTTTCAAAATAGTCCTGCCTGCCTCTGACTCTAATCCATCTAGCAGTGTTGATTCTGAAAGGGAAGTGATGCACTGGACCCTTTATTTCCAATCAGATAAAGGTCTCTGAATTACTTTGGACATGTCAAACTCACCAGTCCGATAACGAAGAGGAGCTCTTCGTTCTCTGGTGGAACGACGAATAACTGGCTGATTTTCATCTTCTGAACTAGCTGAAGCTCCTTCCTCATCAAGTGGTTCCTCCTGAACTGAGCTTTGGTCTTGCGAAGCGCTTCTATCTTCTACAGGAATGACTTCCTCCGAGATACTTGAAGTACCATCAGAAGACTGGGCGTCCCCATTAGTCTCACCTGCTTCATGTTCACTATCAGCATCTGGGATAGGCAAGTCCTCAGTGATGGTTGAATCACCGTCTCCTGATCCTATGCTAATATCATATCATCCCCAGTCTGACTCCTCTTCAGATTCCTCTACATTGTCAGGCTGGGTTGGTACCAGTTCTTTGTCTATGTCCTTGACAGGTTTTGCTCTAGGTCTGTGTTTCGGTTTCGGTTTCCTAGGAGCCGGTGTTGGTTTATCACAGATGAAACCAATTGGTAGTAGGAGGTTTCGGTGGAGCGTTCTCGTACGTCCTTCGTTGTTCTCCTTCCTGACCTTGAATACAGGGATTCCTTCATTAGGCTGGCTCAAAACTACATATGGGTCATGCTCCCATCTATCAGCCAACTTGTGTTTCCCTTCAAAGCTAACTACTTTCACCAGTACACGGTCTCCTACTTGAACAGTTCCTCCACGAACCTTGTTGTCATAGTTGTCTTCCTGTTTCCTTGCGGCCTTGTTCGTCGCAGCTGTCGCTACCTCATGTGCTTTCGATATTCTATCCTTTAGCTCTGTAATGAACGTGGTGGTAATGTCCTGCTGCTTTTCCCTCAATCCCAATGCTGCGTCGATGGGCAACCTAGGGTTTCGTCCGAACATCAACATGAAGGGTGAATGTCCTGTACTTTCATGTCTAGTAGAGTTGTGCGCAAAAACCAGTGGACTGACATAATTCTTCCAGTTCGCCTTCTTGCTGGGATCCAGTGAACCAAGCATATCACAGATTGTACGGTTGAACCGTTAGCACTGTCCATTTCCCATTGGATGGTAACTTGTTGTTCTGGACTTCGACATTCCCATGATGGTACATAGCTCTTTGATGATGGTACTTTCAAAGTTAGCTCCCTGGTCTGCATGTATCCGCTCTGGTATACCGTAGTGTAGGATGCATTTGTTGTAGAAAGCATCCGCAACTGTTCTGGCTAGCTGATTCCTAGTAGGTATCGCCATAACAAATCTGGTAAAGTGGTCAGTGATGACAAGTATATGCTGATAATTTCCTTTAGATGGCTCCAAGGTTAGAAAGTCCATACAAACCAATTCCAGTGGCGATGTTGTTGTAATGTTGACCAGGGGTGCACGTTGTATGGTAGATGACTTCCTCCTGATACAACGACCATATTCCTCTATCCAAGTCGTGATGTCCTGATACATTCCAGACCAATAAAAGCGATCTTTGACTAATGATGTTGTACGGTCTCTTCCAGGATGGCCCATGTCATTATGCATCGCTTCCAATACAATGGGTACATGTTCAAGTGGTAGGACAAGCTGGCATTTTTCCTCTTCATCTACTGTTGTTACTCGATGAAGTACTCCTATCAACTTCAGATGATTAAACTGTCTCATCAGTGGATTGGGTCCTAATTCTTTCTTGGACGTCTTGGACTTCTCCTTCACATATTCCGCAATACGGCGTATATCCGGATCCAAGTACTCCGCTCTCTTCCAATCTACTAAGTTGCCAATATCACTGCCTCTGGGGTCTAAATCCTCTAATATCACCTCAGGAGTTAATGTTAAACTATCTACATATGGTTCCTGAGTAATGACATTACAGATGGCCTGAACGGATTCACTGGTGATTGTCGCTGGTAATCGACTCAGTGCATCTGCATCCGCATTGTTTCTTCCTGGGCGATATCTGATGTCAAAGTGAAATGCTGCTAACGAAGCAAGCCAGCGGTGTCCAGTTGCATCTAACTTCGCTGAAGTGAGAACATAGGTGATTGGGTTGTTATCGGTGTATACTGTGAAATCCTGTTGGTATAAGTAGTCCTTGAACTTGTCTAACACTGCCCATTTCAACGCCAGGAATTCTCTCTTATGTGTAAGATAATTGCGCTCTGCTTTGCATAGCTGATGACTCTCTTCGCTCCATCCTGCTCCTGATACAAAACAGCACCCAGGGCATCCCCTGACGTGTCTGTGTGGAGTTCGTATGGCAAAAAGCTGCTGGCATATCCTAGGATAGGAGCACTCACAAGATGATCCTTCAATGTCTGGAACGCCTGCCGTTGTGTGTCATCCCATTTCCATTCCCTCGTAGCAATATATTTGGATTTCGTCTTCTTCTTGTTCGGTGCTGGTATCAAGTCTGTAAGCGGTCTACTGATCTTGCTGAAATTATGGATAAAGCGTCGGTAGTACCCAACGAATCCCAAAAATCTTCTTACGTCCTCCGGTGTAGTTGGAGTTGGCCAGTTAACCACCTTATCCGTCTTTCCTTGGTCGATCTCTATACCTTTCTCTGATACCACATGTCCTACGTACTTAACTTTTCGCTTCAAAAATTCACATTTGTTGGGATTGAGCTTCAGGTTGGCCTCTCTTATTCTCTGAAAAATTAGTTGGAGGTTTCTAAGATGTTCCTCATATGTCTTCCCAAATACTATAATGTCATCAATAAAGATACAGCATATCTTCAAGTTGTAATCAGCCAGGCAATTCTCCATGAGTCGTTGATAAGTAGCTGGTGCATTGGTAAGACCGAATGGCATCCAGTTAAACTCGAAGAAACCAAGTGGTCCTACAGAGAAAGCAGTTCGTTCCTTGTGCTGTTCCAAAATTTCAACTTGATGGTATCCCAACTTCATGTCTAACACTGAAAAGAATTTGCTGCCTGCACAACAATCCACTAGTTCTTCAATACGTGGAAGGGCATAGCTGTCTTTCTTACTCTGTTTGTTAAGTTGTCGGTAGTCTACACACATCCTGATGGTACCATTCTTCTTTCTAACGATGACAATAGCAGAAGCAAATGGTGAGTGGGATGGTCTAATCACTGAGTTATCCATTAGCTGTTTGAGATGGGATCCCACTTCGTCATACATCGATGGAGGTATCCGCCTGTATCTGTGTTTGAATGATGTCTCATCTACCATGTCGATGCGGTGTCTTACTTTGTCTGTGTGGACTAAGTCATGGTCTCCCTTACTAAAGATGTCTTTATACTGTAATATCAGATCTTTTCCTATTTCAAGTTGTTCCTTATTTAGGTCACTCTCAGTTATATCCACTTCCTCAAGTAACTTGATATGTTCGTCTGAGTTTGGAGTCGATTGAGTTTCTATCGTAACTGGTTGTACTTCACAAATGATGACCCTCTGTGGTATAGTTATGGTACCTCTAGTCAGGTTTGAAAGTCTCACTGTAATAGTTCCATTTTTCTTGTAGTTGTAATTCAAAAGTGTAGTTTCAGTTGATATATCCTTGTGTTCTGCCAAATCAGTGGACTGTATAATAGAAGATGTTGACTTATTTGGTATCTCATTATCTAAGTATCCTTCAGCTTCAATAGAATTGTTCGGCAAGATGGTAATTCTGTTGCAAGTTCTGATGACTGCAAGTCTGTCATTGTTTAATGGTTAATTCCTTTTCCCTCATAGATAAACAACGGAATGGAAGAAACCAGGGTGTTGTCAAGGCGGCGTTCTGCAAGTATCTTACACCATGTTCTTCCTGTAGATGGTACATTAAGTTGTCTAATATGTTGGTACCTATTAATGCTGGTATATGCTGGCTGTATCTACTGTCTGGTACAACAAGCATTACATGCTGACAGGTAGTATTTGTGTCTCCAGGCATCTTAATGTTTGCTTCTATATAACCTTTGTATGGCAGTGGTGTTCCTCCAGCGCATTCAATATCTAATATGTTGTCAAGACTTTTGAGTGGAATGGTTGATGCAAGATGTTTACTGTAGTAAGACTCTGAAATAGTTGAGACGGTAGATCCAGTGTCAAGTAATGCAGATATTTCCTTGCCATTCAGCAAAATATTGGTCTCTGTCGGTGTTCCATAAAGTCCTAGATGTGTCATTACTCTACATACCTTGGGACCTGAAGTTCTTCTACTTAAGCCTAATACCGGCCCCTCCGTATAGGCTTCTTGGAGCTTAAATGTCTGGTGTGATCTAATCTCACACGACAGCCAATCTGGGTGTGTCCTTCTTGTCCACAACGTCGACAATAGATCGTATTACCATGTGCGACATACTCTTTCTGTTAGTCAGTCTGTTGCTGTTGTGGTTGATATGAATTATGTCGAGGTTGATATGAATTATGTTGTGGTTGCTATGAATTCTGTTGTGGTTGGTATGAATTCTGTTGTGGTTGGTATGAATTCTGTTGTGGTTGGTATGAGTTCTGTTGTGGTTGGTATGAATTATGTCCCTGTTGCCCATGTGAACTGTTGTTCCATCGCCTACCTCTATTATCTCTGTAGTTGTTACCTTTGTAATACTGGGGTTGTTGTTGGTGCTGTTTAAACTCGTTAACCTGGGTAGTTAACTGATGTACCATACCTTTGAGTTCTTCAATATCCTGTCTCTCTGACTCAGGTGTCTCTGATATATCTTTTACTATATTCGACTTGGACTTCTTTGGTTGGTGGTCTTTCTCCAACTGTCTCAACGCTACTCTCAGTTGGTTAAAATCCTTTATCATATCGTGTTTATGTCCACTGATGTCCTTAAGTTCCTGTCGTAGACCTCTCCACAACATAGCATAAAGCATAGAGTTCATATCTCGGTAATCCACAAGACCCTTCTCCAAACCTTTGCCCAAGATATCTTGTAGACGATTACTCCATGTCGTTACATCTTCATCATCTCGTTGTCTGGCACTATAGAACTCAGCAAGCAGCTGTTCCTTGTTGTCAACTGTACCGTATACGCTGTCCAATACATCAAGTATCTTACCTATGGGTTTGTCGTGTCCTTGGTATATGACTAATATTGCCGCTGATCCAGTAAGTGAGCGTCGAATCGCAAACTCCTTTTGCTCCTTGGTATAAGATGGATCCATGAGTGCCATCTTCACATCATAACGCCAGATGTCGTATGGTGTCTCCATCTTGTTGTCTCCACCGGAGAAAACTCTAACCTTCGGTGGGTACGAATATATAGCTGTAGCTTGCTGGTGTTTAATCTTAGGTCTAACTGCTGCATCATCAGTTGTAGTTGGTAAAGTAAGTGAGTGACCAACAGTGGGTTTCTGTTCCTTCTTTATGTTATAGTTGGTAATCCATTTGTCTAATTCTTCCGCAGTACTTCCCTGAGGGCTAAGACCCATGGCATGAAATGCCTTAAACATCATTTGAAACTGATCATGTTTCGGATCTGGCGGAGTGCTAGGTTCCAACTCTATTTTCTCTGTTTTCTCGCTCTCCTTGGTATTACTAGCCATGTTACTAATGTCAAATACCAAATGTACAAATCAACAATACTGATACAAAAATGTACTAAGTAATAATGTGACTGATACGTCTAAATATAAAATTTAAAAAAAAATATGTATACTTACCTCAATCTGTATGATAATAATCTGCAATCTCTAAATCAAAAAAGTATGGACAGATACTTGTTAAGCTTGTACGTTAACAATCTCAAAATAAATAAAGATCTACTGTCTTATAGTCTACTGAGTACTAACTGGTATATATCTATAAATAAATGTACTAATATAACCAGTGGCTGATGAAGCTGCACCTAGGATTCTAAGTCATACATGCAAGTCACATATAAATGTATATAACTACAATGTATACTCTCTATATGAATGCTAAATAATATAACTGGAGACTGACAATGACCAACTCAAACTCAAGGAAATCTCGACAAAGAAATCTGAACCTAACTACACACAAGAAAACAAATCCTGTAGCTGTACAAAACTGCACGAGAGAACAAATTCAAAGTGCAATCAGGTATGCAAGGTGTGAAAGGTATGTTAAGGTGAGAAGGATGTTAAATCATGTATCATGCAAGTGTACAAATTCGTTCACCTTTCAATCGGTCAGTATTTTATTATTTAACTAATAACTCAAAGTTAAATCAAAGTTTAAATGTATAAACTGATTTTTTTTTTAAGATATCTAATTAAATTTCAAACTCGGATTTAAATAAAGTTTAAATAATTTAACCTTTTAAATATTTAAATTAATTTAAATAGTATACATATGCACTGACTCACAATAAATAACAAAAGTCTAAGTACATTACATCACATCAGAACATGTAAACACAATGGTAGTACAAACAATATACAAGACACCATATACATATAACATAAATTATAAATGTCAATATATAACATAAGGCTATACACACATAGTGTCTAATAATCACAAGAGTATGACGGTATACTGTCTGTGGTGTAAGTGTGAATATGTGAAAAAAAATCAATAAAAATTGTAAACAGAAAAAATAAAGTTTTGTCTGTAAACTGAACAAAGTATCTTCAAACTCTTCTCAAGTTCATTAACACCAAGCACTAAGTCTCATTTACATGTATCCCAAATGTATGTAATTGTATGTGTAATAATTTACAAAGTGTGTGTATGTAATAGTTTTTATTTTTTTTTTATTGTGTAAATAACTTATTGTTGAAGAAATGTAAGAAAAAAATTCACTTGGAATGTCTATATAAGATACATCGACTTCCGGTTTGAGTACAAATGACCTTGACCTTGGGTGTGGCTATGTATATGTATGACACCCGGGAGTGACAATGTATTACACCTGCCTAAGAGTAAGACTATGTTCAAATATGAAAAACAATTAACACATAAATATTCACAAAATGTCACAAGGTATCAATGTTCAGTACCTCATACTATTCTCTAAATATTACTAAAATTATCTGTTTGTACAAACTGATTTGCTGTCACTTTTTTAACGTACAAAATTTGGTATACAAAAATCATTGGTTTTTTTGGGTTTTTTTTTTCAAAATTGAAAATTTCTAATTATTATTTTCATCAAAACGTACTATATCTTCAGTTCATGTTACTGAAAACATTCAACATCCACATAAAGAACATAAAATATAAATGCAAACCTTTAAATGACATAAACAGATAAATACAGTGTTTCTGCAAAAGTATCCTTCACTGTCAAACATGTGGATCCAAACCGGATGTTGTCAATTTTTCGGTCGAGTGCACTAAAATAATGATGCGATGATCCCGGGTAAACGTCCAAATTTTCCAGAAACTGCAACAATCACGTTGGGAGCCATTTGTCGTCGGGTCGATTCTCAGTGGAATAATGTAACAAGACGTAGTGAGTTCTAACATTTATTGCAGTTGGAATTCATATTTCCATATAAAATAGACCCTGTAATGACAATATAAAATATGTAAATAATGGATCAAGAAAGATAACTCTTGATAATTTATGCATTGGAATAAAGTAAATTACAAATATTACAAGTTTCTATTCTATTATTGTAACAAAATATGTATTCTCTATGAATGATTTATATACCTGCTCATGGTTCTCATGGACATTTACAAACATTAAACAAGCGGTATTACTTGTACAATAATGGTTTCACATGAACCAAACAAAATAATAACAAAATTAAGAATTACCTAAACATTGTAATACGAAACAAAAAAATAACAAAACATAAACATAAGCGAGGCAAAAATAAGCATAAGCTCAACATTATAATAAAGTAAAATAAAAAGTAGCATAATTAGCATCAATAAGCAAAACTATAAAAAAAAAAAAACTATTATCTTTACCTCACACTGGGGTGCAAAGGTCTTGAAATACAGGATATACCTCAGATCAAGCTGTTCATCAGTATTTAATATATCATGGGAACCTGCATATAAAAAATGGGTTTATAACTATTGTGCTCAAAACATGCACAATTACACAAAACACAGTTTACACATAGAATTGTTAATAACTCACCTTTTTAATATTTTAATGGTAAAACTAGTATTATGCTCAATATTAAACTCATATTTCATAGTTCCAAATATTATTTCATTTACCTTTAACATTTTATTGGAATTAATGTTTTATAAGTTTATCACATTTTAATAGCATTTAATATGTTAAAATAAGTTTATCACAATTTAATAAGTTTTATAAATCAGTCAATCAATCAATCAACTCAATCTCACTGAGAAAGTTATTTAATAGACAATTAGTAAGTTTATTATAAATACCTTAATGAATGTTAGTGGTGTCAAATAGAAATATCATCAGTTCAATAGTCATCCAAAAGAATAGTAGTTGGCAATATGTCTGCCTTCCAAGATATGAAAAAGTAATAGAATGTCTCAAAGAACAAAAGAATTTCCCACCAAAAATTCAGGTGACTACAATAACCAATGAAATGAAATAACTGGTCAAACTGACCTTAACTAATCAAATATGCAAAGACAAGATACATATCAGGGTTACCTTTGTGAACTTAGGTCATAACCCTAATTAGAATACAAAACATAACACAAAGTTGTAGACCTTATTAATTTTATTATTAAGAGGTTTTAAATATTATAATTCAATGAAAAAATTATTAAAGTAATTATATGAACATATTTTATTTACAAAAATATATTTTATGAACATAGTAAAAATGAAAAATTAAATTATTTACAAACTGTCAAAATTGACTCTTCCACATAAACAGTGGTCAATATATAATACAACGATTTTGATACAGCAATGTTAATGGCTTCTTTAATGAAATTCTCTTGATATATGTATTTAAGTAGTTATCATTTAATTAAACCCATTATTGCACATACATGTAGATAAACACCTACAAAGATTTAATCTGATGTATATGATTTCTAGATCGTTGTTTGCCCTTTTCTACCTTACGGTATCTTCAAACTTTTCATAAAACAAATTAAGGTGGAATATGAAACAATCCATAAAGATATTCTATAATAATTACATAATCGTTTTCGAACAATGAACTTTGTGGGGTTTCTTTTATTACTTGCATCAGAATATTTATTTATCAAAGCTCCAATCATAAATTACATCTGGATATCTTTATAGGTACAAAGCAATACTAAATGCAAGAAGAACAAATAAGAATGTAAGCAATTCCAATCAAGTAGAATATAACAGACATTATTGTGATTTGACAAATAATGGACCGAGCGTGCCAGGCCAGAAATATGATATTATTGATAGTAATTATATTACCATTGATGTTGACAGCTCCCAGTCATCTAACAACGTAGTATGTATGGAAGGAGAATATGTTAGTGTTGAACCTGATGGACAATTGACGCTAACATTAATTGAGGACAAAAACAAAAATTATCCAAACAATATATGCCTTTACGATTTTAATTATGCTTTTATTTCTCGAAACATTATTGTGACTAAAACTATCTATGAAAATGGTATCAGTAACTTGAGAGAGAGAGAGAGAGAGAGAGAGAGAGAGAGAGAGAGAGAGAGAGAGAGAGAGAGAGAGAGAGTAATTAAATAATTTTACTTATACACACCATATATATATTTTTTTTTTTTAAGCAAATATTGTTACAGATGATTTTGGCTTTAACCTGGCTAAATGTTGGCACAACTAAAATATCTGGTCAGTAGGGAGTGATTTAAAATTCTGCCAGACTACCAAGTGCAAACTCTTTCTAGCAGACCATATCTCATTCAGAAAAAACATATGGTCATTTCTTAAGTTTGAAATCTTTGTATGCTAAATGGGGTTCATGTTGTTCACTTTACTCTATTATGTTCTTAGGTCAGTGCTTTTATGTCTGCTGCGCTTTCCATACGAAATCATGTTCGGTTCGTCTTTATCTGCAATTGCTCATTGGACAGCTCGTGTATTTAGTTGTATTTGCTTACGCATATTAGTGTCAACACGACTTGACTGTATAAGTAGCAATGCGAGTGTCTTACATAATGCAGAAACCTCTCTCCCTTCGTTATCACTTGGGTTCAATCTGGTTTTTATTTGGATTGTCCATTCGTGATTGCATCTTCGTGTTTCCCTAGCTTTTATATTAAGACCTAACCAGACCAGTTTTGGAAAATAAACCACCCATATGTTCTGTCTACTTTTCGGCTTAGATGAAGATCACAAATAATTTGTCAAAGACGTTGATATTTAATTAAATGCACACGATACGTTTCTGACATAACCTTAATCAATTACGCTGCAAGCAAAAAGAAATGGAAAGCGAAATAATCTATAAATAAAGTCACCGAAAGCAAATAAAGCCAAAACAAACAAAGGATATAAACAGTATAGCCAAAATCAGGTGTAATTACCTATACATTAGTTTCAATAATAATATCTTTATGTAGGAACTGTATATTTTAATAATAACTATAGCTAATAAACCAAGTGTGGCTAAAACGAATCAGAGTTTACAACAATACAGAACAGACATTTGAAAACACTAACAACGTTAAATAATATATAATGCGTATTGGGCAATCTAGATGATAATTTGAAAATAATAAAGCTACTTTCTCTAATTCTTGTTCAATTTTCACACTCCTCAACCCGTGTGAGAGGAAATCGATAATCAACGTGTGGATCACTTTGTTCTCAGTCGCTGATTGGTCAATTACGCAATTATATCTCAACCCGTGGGTGAGATAAGAATTTCACGCTACTATTCCCGTATAAATGTTACGTTTCGCAAAATGTCATTGAATCAATTACAACGTTTAATTAACCGTAACTAACCGTAATTAACCATACCGTCATCAAGAACCTCTCATCTGGAATATTGTACCGTCTCCACCATTGCTTCAAATACATTCCTTGACGGGTTGGACGTCAATTGAAGTATACATCAGTGACGTCATTGCACGTCGATTTGAGAAAGTGAAAAACGGCCATATATTGTGTTAAATTAGTGAGAAAAAGAATCAAGCAAATATGTTTTAGCTGTTCATTAGGGGAACAATCTCAAACATTGTTTCCCGTTTATTACGATAATTTCTCAAATCTCGATAGTTACATTTTCACATTTTAAAGTTCTCGGTAAACCTCGAATTTTAAAATGTGAAAATTTAACTATCTTGATTTGAGAAATTATCATAATAAACGGTAAACAATGTTAGAGATTATATGTATGCAAAGTATGATGGTTAGTTAAATAATATACTTACATATCGAAAATAAAATTCTGTGTCCATCTGAAAACTACTATCTATGCGCTGGTATGATAGCATTGATTATATGTTTATTATATTTTTCTTTATTTTAATTAAGCTCTTCTTTTAGTGGAAATATTTTAGTTTGTTTTGTTTTAGCTTAAATTAATTTACATCTAGCTAGAGCATGATTCGTACATGTAGTGTTGTCATTACTTCTCAAAACGAGCTATTTACACTGCGAGAACAAATCTATCATGTATTTCTTATTTAAAATAAAAAATAATAGAGGTTATTTTATCGGCAATAATGTTACCCATTGACACTAAATTATATAGCCTGTCTTAAAACACGTAGTGTCCGTCCTTCCATTTACGGGTTTTGACTACCCCTTTGGTGTCTTCAAACTGTTCTTTAAGAGAGATAGACAACACAACGACCAAATGAAAAAAAGGGACAAGAAGACGAAAATGGTCGACAAAACAATAAACAGAAAACAAAGACTTGAACAATAAATATTTTGTATTCCTATTTGTATTAACGATAACAACATTCTGATTAATGTAAATCGATTGGTAAGTAACTACTATTGTACAGAGCGCAATAATGCACTTTACGTGCCAGGAGACGGAAAGACAACAGATATCACACTGTCGGAACAGTTAATAAAATATCACACTGTCGGGACAGTTAAAAATATATCACACTGTTGGAACAGTTAAAAAAATATCACACTCTCGGAACAGTTCAAAAAATATCACACTGTCGGAATAGTTCAAAACATATCACACTGTCGGAACAGTTCAACAAATATCACACTGTCTGAACAGTTCCAAAATCCAATAGAAAAATCGCACAAAGACAATCGATACAGCAAGCACACATATATATGACCGCTCGATTTTCTAGCTTGAAACAGGGATTCTAATAACATGTGGAGGCGTAAAGCTAGTTGGGTAGGCCCAAGCTTCCCCGCGTAGTGAAATGATGCTGTCATGCAAGATTTGTCACATATTGGTAAAATGTAAATCCTAACTAATAACCAGGCGAAGAAAGTTCTTATAAAGAACGTTCTAATTTTGAAAATTAGACATACTATATTTAATCTTCGTGACACATAATTTGCCATATGCATGGTTGTAGCTATGTTAAATTGATGCGAACGCTCCATTCATCATTAAAATATTAGATGGTATACAAGGCTATCGTAAGACATATTAAAGTGGATGCACTCAGGATTAATTTTTTTTATTAAAGAACATATTTTATACATAATTTACAGTGTAATTTTAGATCGTTTTCCTTGTTGATTCTTTCCCTTGTCATACAAAAGGGACTTATTGTAATGTGAACTAGACTTCCTTGTTAATGTATTCATAAAAAAAAATGAAAATCAGATAGTATATATACTCATACAACAAGTTAAAGAACAATACTACAGTCAGTTGGGTATGTGTGATTGCTTATGTGATTGTGTGTATATGTTTAGAATTATACTTTAAAAATACTTGTGTTCATGATTTCATACAGTGTTTATTTTACATGACAAATATATATGTGTATGCCCAGAAATATTACATTACCATTAGAGAAAACCGAAGGAGCAATTAGAAATGGTCAATTCAGAGACACTGACAACATTAGGCACACAAGAGACAGGACGAATAATGATCGACATTACATTGCATAGAAACCCCCCTACAATCCAGATGATACAATTCAAGTGATGCGAAAGAGAAAACAGTCCTTGCTCAATTAGCGGTACCTGTCGTGTCTCTATTAACACGAATATCATTTGCTAAGTGAATCGTGACAACTGCAATAGGAAATAATCAGAAAAAACAGATACAGCAAGACATAGGAATGCAATAAATGGGAATAAAGACGAAAAAACCGAACAGTGTAGCGAACATGACACCATGGTACTGAAAACATGAAATATGTCATTAGACAAACTGGTGAATATCGGACCCATCACACAAACTAGCGTTGGGGACAACTTACGTTTGTTTTTGGTTTGGTTTATCGTCATTTTCAACAATATTTCGGTTTTTTCACTGCGGTCAGTTATACTGGTGGAGGAAATCGGAGTACCCGGACAAAACCACCGACATACCGCAAGTCACTGGCAAAGTTGTAAAGCATGTGAAACTTCAACGGACATACACGTAGCTGTAATTGAAGTATTTACCAAATAATGCACTTTATTTCTTACTTCTTGTAAAAAATAAAAATGTCCAGCACTGATATCTACGTTAAAAAAATTGCCACTTAATAATAAAGAATGCATACCACGATGTCATTATAGGTGTAATACCACTAATTAATTTCTTTAACATTTTCTACTAAATTTGTGTTTTTTCGAGCCTAACTGGCCATTTTATCTTAAGTTTAACCTTTCCAAGACCATATATTTTCTGAAACGTACATGATTCCTCTACGTTCTGTCAAAATTCTACAGGTAATAGGTATACTATTGTATGGATACTTTTATGCACCAGTGAATAACAGTTAACAAATATTTAACGTATATTGTGTATCACCGTGGAGTCATTCAACTGTTTAAAGACATTTACTTTGTATTTGCTTACCAACTTATAGTGTGCATTGCTTGTTGTTCCTTATTAACTTCCGGGTTAACACGCGAGACAACATAAAACGTAGAACATGATGTTTCTGATACACACGATATTAGTGATTCTTCAACTGTATAAAGGTAAGACAATTGCTACATAATTACACCTATCACCATAATTCGTAAAACATTTATGTCTACTCAGTAGAGGCTAAAGCGGATATACATTTTCATTCGATGGTATCAATGTAAATATGACATTTCTTATACAAGAACTTCCTCGGTAAAGGTCGACAAAATCGCAAACCGTTAATAATTATTACTCACTCTTTTGTTAAGCTTCAAAAACTAAAACATTAAAATACAAACGTAGATACTTAAATTGCTGTGAACGACCCATGTGAGGTACACACGTAGATACTTAATTTGCTGTGAACGACCCATGATAGGTACACACGTAGATACTTAATTTGCTGTGAACGACCCACGTTAGGTACACTCGTAAATACTTAATTTGCTGTGAACGACCCATGTGAGGTACACATGTAGATACTTAATTTGCTGTGAACGACCCATGTGAGGTACCCACTCAAAGGCAAACAATAAACAAGTCACAACCGTATACCTAAATATACACTGACCACATACTATTTTGAAATGATTAGGGAGTAGAATAATATATGTATGCTCATTATTGAAGACCCTACAGTGATTGTAAAAGCAAGAACAGATAATGTAACAACAGCAGTAAAGGCCGTGGTACTCATTTCATTCTTAATAGACAAATGATTTGATTGCTGAACAATACATTGGATAGAGCCTTCAGCTAAAAGTGTCCGTATCGTAGATATATGTTTTGGTCATGTAATATGTCCATGTTTAGTTCCTACGTTTTCCATTTTCCAACATATTATCATCTTGTCTGTCATGAAGATTAGTTAATTGATGTTTATCACCAAATAATATTAATATAAACGGAGATATCACATTCATGTGCACACGAAGCGTTTCATGAATAAGCTTCATCAGGTGCGATTGGAATGGCAAATAATGTATAAGAATCTAGAATAATGGCCTATAATAAACAGAACCTTCTTGGCTATTAGTCACTTATTTACAGTCTTTTACTGAACTTTGAACTCGTCGTGTTTATGTCATTTTAGTTTTTGTGAAAGTGTTTTTTTTTCGGCTAAAGCGATATTATACACGTTCTTTGCTCATTATTTTGCTTTGCCGTCTAACACAACTGGCTGCAATCCCATTAATCGATATCATGCCACCACATTTCCATATCTTTTCTCACACCAGTGCTTAGTTTTCGTCTGGTCGCTGTCCTACTTGTTTCTGTATTGAGCAGGTTGAGGTTTGTCAACGGAATAGTTCGTGTTGTTGGTAGCTATTTTGTCATTCGTTACTGGTTAGTTGTATATTCTCAGTATTACTTGATTTTGTGTTTTCATTTATAGGTATAGCAACAGTAATTCCAGATCCCTGCCCGGATTATATTCAAAACAGTGGCATAGGTAAATACATATTTAACCAACCCAATCTTTCTTTAAGTGTTTATGTCATTTTGAATACTGAAAACGAAGCATGCAATATGCATGACTACCCGATAATACAAATTGAAAAGTGAAATATGTTGTAAAAGACTAGAAATGATGAATATGGAGCGGGTTGGCTTTCTAGTAGTTGATATTAAATTGTTACATGTCAAGACAATGTACATTCTAATTTGAATTAGATATTTGTGAGATAGTTTATATGTTTCTTTATCCGGAGATCTATCATGCACTCAAGTTTATCAGTTGCTTACCCATGGTCGGTGGTTCTCTCCGGATACTTCGGCTTCTTCCACCACTAAAACTGGTAGCCATGACATAGCTGAAATATTGCTGAAAGTGGCGTTAAAACACCAAAAATAAAAATAAATCAATTAGAAAGAGTGTTTCATCTGTTCAGTGGATCATCAAAAGTTTAAATTTGAATGTGAAATAAATTGACCTATCTAATGCTTCTATTGATAGTTGCTGTTTTCAATTTACAATTAATAAACAAATTAAATGTTAACGATGAAACACTATAGTCAAAACATATAAGTAAATGTTAACAATAAAGTATTTATACTGATTCCAACTATATATCATTATCAAATAAACATGGATAACATGCCATAATAAATGCAATAGTTATATCATTATCTGTTTTAATTACTTTCTTACAGTCGCTGATATGTGTAAGTCAAGTTCTGCAACAGAAGAAGCACATTCTGGAGTTTTCAGAGTAGACAGTGTTGTATTACGTATAATAACCCAAGAAGATGATTGCATATGTCGGGTAATGATAAACAATGAAAAAGATACAGTTAGTGTAGGAATCAGAAAATTAGATGGTCTTACATCATCAGCACCAAAGGAAGCGGAATGTGGACTTGCAGTTGATGTAAATAATTTACCTAGTATGTCAACAGGAAATGTAATAGCTCCTATTGAATGTCTTGTGAACGGTACAACTCGTCATACACCACTGTTTCAAAACGGTTGTCTGCAATTTAGATCTAGGATAATTAATGGAGAATTTATCAGAGGCTTCTGTATACGGATAATACGAGGTAAGGCATCATTACAAATTGTGATTTTGAAAAAGAAATCATTAACCAATAATTTTCGTTCTCCAGCCACTAACTATTAATAATACATCGCATAGCTTGAAAAAATATCGAATAATCTATTCGAGTTTACCTCATAAAGGGCATAGTCCTTATTATATAAGTACGCTGAAGAAACAAATCATATACCATCAGAAATCCCCAATCCCAAACGCGATAAGATGTCTATCCGCACAAAAGATGGTCTATTATATGAAATTATTGGCATGTTTATTTTCCAACTAACGCATTTAAACAATCGAATCAGAATGATGAGATGACCTAAATAAATGCATAAGTACATATATTTATTTGCAACAAAATAACAAATTATTGGCATTTATGTTGTACTATGGTATAATTCCCGTCCATTTGCATTTGGATTCAACAAAGTGTTAATGCCTGGTTTATTGAACTTTTTACGCTATCAGTTCCAGATAACAGACCATGGTTTTCTACAAGAACATTTTAAAGCTAAATAATCTCCTAAAAACACCAAAGGAAATATTGGAATGTATATAAATAAATGTTAGAGGAGAGCGAAACGGCATTCAAGACTGGACAATCCAGATATATATGTATAACTGACCTAAGCAAATCTTTAACGTTCTCGGATACCAACAATATAAACGAACATCTGCAAGATATTTACAAAATTCAAAGCTTAGAGTTGCGAGAGAAACAACATAAGATATTATTTAGGGATGGTATCAACCCGAACAAAAATACACCATCAGATTCATCTGTCACTTCTGGGGAAACGACAAGGCGGAAACGACGATTTTCAAGGCACAACGAAATTAATAGAGACCAAAATGACACAGTCGTCAATTTGTCATCAAAAGATCTAAAACCTGATGAAATTCGTATACTCTCTAAGGGACTTAATTTCTATCCCACCCCTAACAAAATCAATGAGGACCAACTATCAGCAGATCTCGACAAATTTGCTAGATCTCTTCGAATTAAAGAGTATTACTTGGCCAAAGAGAGAGACTTTCCTGTAGATGGGTCGTCCGATTCGGAAGATGATAATGAGATCCCTCTTCCTAGGTATAAGAAAAAAAAGTTCATGGAATCCAACACCCAGTAAAAATACAACTTTAGAATCCTTTATTGATTTAGTAACAAATGATGTCCACACAGCAGCTAGCACGAACATACCAATCCATAACAACATCACTCCAGCAGAAAAGGGTGCGATCCAAGAATTAAAGGAAAGGGATGACATTGTCATAAAGCAAACAGACAAGGGTAGCGCAGTTGTTGTTATCGACAACGTAGATTATTTAGAGGAGGCAAATAGACAACTGACGGATGAAAGATTTTACAAAAAACTGGACTCTGACCCCACGGAAGACTTCAGCACTAAAATGACACAGGAGCTAACAATTATGAAAGAAAATAGTCATATCGAAAAGAACACTTTCCATTATTTGAAACCAGACAAACCCAAAGCTGGACGCTTCTATCTATTACCTAAATTTCATAAAGTCAACAACCCCGGGAGACCCATTGTTTCAGCAAATGGGCACCCCACAGAAAAAACTCCGAATTCGTCGATTTCCACCTTCGACTTCATGTAGAAGTGCTACCCTCACATTTGAAAGATACCACTGATTATCTTCAAAACTTCCTTCGGGGTCCATTCTTGTTTCGATGGACGTTACGTCACTATGTACTAGCATCCCACATAATGACGGTATCGAAGCATGTCGAGAGGCCTGGGACCAAAGAGCCGCTAAAGAACCACAAACGGAATGTCTTGTCCAGTTGCTCACATTGGTACTGAAGCATAACATCTTTATATTTAATGGAGAGCATTTTTTTTTAACAAATCAACGAACAGTTATGGGAACAAAGATGGCACCTTCATACGCCAATATCTTCATGGGGAAACTTGAAAAACTAATCATAAAATCTGCACCCTACAAGCCAATTTCCTGGTTTCGCTTCATAGACGATGTTGACATGAAGTGGACCGGATCGGAAGAAAACCTTAATCGTTTCTTTGACCATGCCAACTATGTTCACCCCACTATAAGATTCACCCATGAAACATCCAGAAATAACATCTCCTTTCTGGATAATTACACTACCTCTGAAAATGGTATTATGTCAACTGACATATACAACAAACCAACAGATACACATCAGTACCTGTCCCCACAGAGTTGTCATCCCTAAGCATTGCACAACATGTATTCCGTACAGCCAAGCTCTCCGAATCAAACGCATCTACTCCAATGAACAAACTACAAAAATAAACGGCTTGGTGAACTGAAATATCATCTGAAAAAGAGGGGTTACAACAATGCGAGCATTAACCATTGTTTTGACAAAGCAAGTGGTATTGACAGAAAAGAGCTCATCCAATATAAAGAATAAGGGTAATAACAAAATTACCGAATTCCGAACAATCTTACAAAGGGAAAGTCAAAACTCATAATTATATAAACAGACAAAATCAGTCAACAACCGGAAAACTGTGAAAACCGTAATGACCCTGACTTGGTACAGGCATTTCTAAAGAAATGGTGGGTTGAATCAGAAAAGAAGACGAACAACAGAGTGCCTTTTGTCATCATATACCATCCTGCGCTCAGTAATTTATCCAACATCGCTCGTAAGCACTGGACAACCATACAAAAACACCCATAATTGTGCAAAATCTTCAAATAACCACCCGTCTTGGCTTTCAGGAAACCCAAAAGTTTGAAAGATATCTTGATGAGAGCTGACATCTCCCCTCGATCTGCTTACAATGGTCAGTGCCAAAAATGTGATTCGAGCCGATGTATGACGTGCACAAATATCCAATGCACACAAACATTCAGCAGCACACATACAGGAGAATAATTCATCATATACTGCAATGCCAACTGCAAGACGGAACATATTATCTACCTCCTGGAATGTGCAATTTGTGGCCTTCAATACATCGTAGAAACTAAACAACAACTTAGTAAACGCTTGAATGGCCACAGAAGCGATGGGAATTGCAAATCTGACCTTCCACTCAGCAGACATCTCAGATCGACGGGCCACCATGATTCCTGCGGGAAACTGAAGGTCACCATAATTGCCCATAACCCCAAAATGGATGATAAAAGCATACAGGAAAGGGAAAGCCTCTGGATTAGAAAACTTAAGACCTTATGACGGAATGGAATCAATGATAAAAAGTCATATCCTCTCTTGACTCCCTTTTGTGTTGGTCTCCTCCAGTCGTATTAGTACATACAGTTAGCTCAATTGGTCCAAAGTCTATATCCAATACTGTGGTGGGCCGTTTTTTTCAATGAATTTTGGTATCATACCGTTTTCAAATTTATTCTTGACAGTGCTATTTGATACATTAACCAATAATATCTCATTTCTAATTAAATATTTATTTAAATGTTTAGCCCTATTGTGTATTTATATTATTGTTATTGTACTTTTATTTATTCACATGTGGGATTTTAATTCTTTTTTGTATGTATTTTTATATGAGTAACTTGTGGTTCTTTTGTCCCGCACATTGGCAGTCTAAAACGTTTTTTGAAATTGTAAAATTGCCATATTGGTTCGACATTTTATACCATTAGACATTGATAAAGTCACTTGGTGGGACGAACATTGTTTCATTCAGCAAAGAGTTTAATTCTTTATCACTTTGTCTTGTGTACTTGGTGTTGTTTTACAAACCATTTTAGACGTTTATAATATATTTTACTAATACCGTAACGATCCAACACCCCGTAAGATTGATCGTTGACTGGTTTTTGTATATATATATATTCCATCATTCATAATATAGGAATGATAAAATATTTTGCTACAGATGCATCTTAGCACAAACAATTGTCTTAATTACTGGACAGTTTAAGCGTGTGTACGTGGTGTTTATTGACGAGAGAAACATTTGACATACACCGTTATTTATGCATGATATCAGCTACATATATGTATTTGACTTATTATAATGACCTAGCTGATAGGTGTCTCTTCATTATTATAGCTATGAGGTGTAAAACATTACTATCAATATTATTTCAGCTTCAATGTTAGATGAAACTCATGGATTTGTCAAAAGTCACCAACAAACTTATCACATACACCTTGCCACGGGAGCGAATGGAACTCAGTTTCAGTGATTTTAGTTGATGACATCATAGATATTGTCAATCAAAATTCCATATGATTACGGTCATGGCATCGCTTGAAATAACTCTGGAATATATCTAAATATATAAATTTACATAATGAGCAGTCTAAAAAGCAATAGAAACAGAATGTTGCTCTTTGTAAACTTGAAAATATAAAACATAAAAACAGTACTTTCACTTATTTTTAACGCATGACAATATTTCAGATATCAACAGTGACCATTCACAAGTTTTACGAATTGATTGTGATGCTCCGATGACAACAGAACAGACAACAAAAAAGATAACATCATCTGATACACCGCAAAGTTCCCCACAAACGCCTGTTTCGGATAAATCAACCACAAGCAGCTCAAACATAGATATTACAACTACTGTTACAACGGAGAAATCAACCACAAGCAGCTCAAACATAGATACTACAACTACTGTTACAACGGAGAAATCAACCACAAACAGCTCCAACATAGATACTACAACTACTGTTACAACGGAGAAATCAACCACAAGCAGCTCAAACATAGATACTACAACTACTGTTACAACGACAAATGTTAAACATCAATCGATAACTACTACTACAGACACGACAACAGGTAAAAGTCTAGTTACAAGTGAACTAAGTCATGACATGTTACAGCTAAAGATACACATACATGAAATATTGAATAATAATTCTAGATTAGAATTTCCAAAACTTAATAAGTGAATTGTAAATTTAAAAGCAACAAACCTTCTTAAGAACTACATGTATATTGTGCAAACTGTGGCCAGATATCTTAATCAAGGTCAGCTTCATTTGTTTGCAGGAGGTCTCATGTCTTATTTACGTTATTTGTGTTTGTTTGCGTATAGCGGTATCCAAAACATATTGTTTTATTTGCTGTGCTCGTGTTCGTCTTGTGTCTTGTTTGCCCAATGTTGCCAGTTTCTGTGGATTGTCTATTCTTGATTGTCCCTTCTGTTTTCTCTAACGTTTATTTTCTACTCTTTGACATGGTTGATGTACCTTGGTAATTAATCTTAGAAATACATATTTTGGTTGTTTTATTCTTTTGCTTGGTATTGTATTGATCTTTGATGGCCTTTTTCTACTTGTGCCCATATTTTTTATAATATATTTATGGACTGCATCAATGAGACAATTAACCATGAAATAGTCTCCTCTATATGCAATTTGTGGTATGCTAAAAGGCAATGCAATACTTATTTTTGCAGGTGACAAGATGAAACAATTTAAGGCCTATCAGTGGCCGATTGGACACTAAATTTCGGTTTGGGCAGTGATCATTGAACACATATATTGAGGTATGGACAGTTGACATAAGGGTAATAACAAAATTACCGAACACCGAGCAATCTTCCAAAAGAGAAAGGCAAAACTCATAAGTCAACAAACAGACAAAATCATTTATCAACCGGAAAACTGGGAAAACCGCAATGGCCCTGACTTGGTACAGGCATTTCTAAAGAAATGGTGGGTTGAATCAGATTTTACAGACGACATATGACACACATTCTGAGGGGTGGGCCATAACAATTGGACTATAATTGTAAGGAAGGATATGGATGTAAATGCACCCGAAAACCTATTCAACTTTTCACTTCGACACAACTTACTGATGATATTTAAAGAACGGATAAGGGTTATTTGACACTAATTTCGAAATGCGACTCCGTCCCATTGCGGACTCATGTTTACACAGGTGACCTTGGCTGATTATGGCTATCATGTTTAGGCGTTTTTGCTTTATTGTTCCCAAACATGTTTAATTTATTTGGCTTTCTAATGTTGTCCTGTTGAGCGTGCTTGATGAAGGCTATTCCAGAAACGCGTCATGCACACCTAATTATATATCTAGGTTTTTATAATTAATTATTCTTACAGAGCTTGAACAAAGAACATATATTGCAATTGGTGCTGGTTCTGGTGTAGCTTTAATACTGCTGGTAGTCTTAGTTGTAATATGTCTAAGGTTTGTAAAAAATATCATGTTCTTTTGATGTTTAATGCTTTATCTGCATGACAATATTCCCAACAATAACAAAATACGTCCAGTAAAGATATTATCTATACATTACAGTAGATATCTCGCGTATCCTTTTCGCAAGCCAGATAAAATGTATTACAATCAATAAGACAAACGACCAAGTTGATCTAAGAATATTTACAAGAATGTTGAACAGTTAAAAAATAATGGACAGATACAAAATGCCACAAATGTGGTTTGTTGTAATATTGGCATACATTCTACAAGAATAAAGAGGTTGGTTAGTAATTAATACCAAAAACTTCTAGCTAGAAAACTCAAAAGAATGGATCACATTCACCCTAGTATATATATGCGGATATGAATCTCATAATGTGAAAAATCAGTCTTGTCTTAAGTTATCACAATACTATATATATTGCATAATATCGACATTTGAGGACAATTGTCAATATTTGTTACATTATTCAAGTAATAAGAATTTTAGATTGAAAGACGTTTTAAAACTTTAGTGATAATATAAATATATTGGATTCGTACTACAACAAACACTGCAATCAATATATATATGTTCGAATAAGGTCAAAATAGAGACCCACAAGGTAGCTATAGAAATAAGACACAGTTTGTCCGCTATGGGGCATAGCTCCTCCAAAGTTGACGCTCATTAGATACAATGATTTTGCTATAAACATAGTTTAAGCTGTTTAGAATTATTGCTCTAAGATAGGTTTAGTGTTAATATTATTTTCAGTATTACTTTAAGTTCTATTTGTGTTTTTTAATAACAATAACGTTTCAGATGTCCTAGGGTGTCCGTGGTTTCATAAAACACTTATGGACTGGTTATTTGGACAATAGTCGGTATATTTCTTCTCGACATCAACTATTCCCCTATTATACCTGGATATGGTGTATACTAAAGAGATTGTAGAATTTCTTATTGTATGTTGTATCACAGTATTTGTAAGATTTTAACTTAAAACATCATTTTTTCCTTTTTTCATTAGAAGGAAATCAACACAAAAAGCAGGAACCAATGGATATGTAGATACCTCACATCAGCAAGAAGAAAATGACGATAAGTTGCCAGATAATGTACTATACGTGCCAGCGGGGGAATTTGACATTACTGGTGGTAAATGTAGTACCGCTGATGTGGATACAATAAGATCCTCCAATAAACGATTAAGCATGGAAGGCAATTACAGTACCGTTGATGAGGATATGCCGAAATCTTCCAACAAAAGATTAAGCATGGAAGGAGATTATAGTACCGTTGATGAGGATACACGAATATCCCTCAACGAAAGATTAAGTGTGGAAGGTAATTACAGTACCGTTGATGAGGATATGCCAAAAACCTCCAAAAATAGAATAAGCATGGATGGAGATTACAGTACAGTTGAACTCGATGAACATTTGGATACAAACTGTAGTTATCCTGAGAATTCAGAACTTGGGCAAACAAAAGGGAAACAAAAACCAACTATCAAACCAAAACCTAAATCGTCCTGTAAAAACAGTGAGGCCAATAGCTCCCTTCATCAAAACATAAAGCACGTTACTCCTCTAAATTGCAGTGATAACGTCTATGCAATTGTTGATAAAAGTAGTAACAATGTTCCTACAGCTAATGTAGGTAAAGGGGAGGGAACATGTCACTCTGATCAAACCTACGCTGTTGTGGACAAAGCACGGAAACGTAAATCTAGTTCGGATGAAACAAATAAAAAGAAGTTCGAAATAAATTCTGGCAACAGGGTTTAGGCTATGTGATATTTGTTCAGAAATAATATAGCATATTATATATAGATCTGAGTATTTATTCTTTGGTTTCTAGTGTTTATTACATTAACTTCGCATGTAAGATTAGTCTGTTCCTTTCTATATAAGTGACATTCCCAAACATAATTAAGGAAAGTGGTATTTGTTTTTCAAAATAACAGAGTGGAGTGAAAAAAAACCGATGCTAAAATGTTAATATTGGTGCAATCACTGCTTAAGCCTCTTTTGATAATATTAAATATCCTTACACATACTGCATAAATTATATAGCATATACTGTAAATAATAGGAAGATGAAACTTACCGTCAATTTATGTAAGACGTGGCTGTAAATGAACTAGAAATACTTACCAATTATATAGTTTAGCGTGCAATTGCATTACTGGAATAACCATGATCGGGTACCTTCAAAGACAAAAGAATGGAATGCGAAATAATTTAAGTCTTTCAGATCAAGAAATCCAAAGGACATAAATAGGATATTGAAAAACAAGCATATACATGATTAATCTTTTAGCTATGAAATAATGTAATATGTATATGTAGACCTACTTGTCAGTAATATTTTTTTATATTTATGGAGAGAGAGAGAGAGATTTTTGAAACAAATAATGTTACAGATGATTTTGGCCTTAACCTGGCTAAAAGTTCCCACAACCAAATTATCTGGTCAGTAGAGAGAGATTTAAAATTCTGCCAGACTACCAAGTTCAAGATCTTCCTAGCAGACCTTATCTCATTCAGAAAAAAAAATACCGTATTTCTTCTATTTAAAGCCCCCCTTCTAATTAACGCCCCCTCCCTTATTCTGGCCTATAGAACATTTTGACTTCTAATTAACGCCCCCATTTCATTAAAAAAGGAAACTCCACTTATCGGTACCTAATCAACAACACAGCGTGTAAGAGTTCCCAAAATAGTTACAGCGTGTGAAGAGTTTTACACATCACTAATCAGCAATAATTGTCCAGGTAAACAAACACGTTTTCTGTCAACATTAAAGAACTTAAGTTTGAAATCTTTGTATGCTAAATGGGGTTCATGCTGTTCACTTTACTCTATTATGTTCTTAGTTCTGTCCTTTAATGTCTGCTGCGCTTTCCATACGAAACCATGTTCGGTTCCTCTTTATCCGCAATTATTCATTGGACAGCTCGTGTCTTTAGTTGTATTTGCTTGCGCATATTAGTGTGAACACGACTTGACTGTATAAGTAGCAATGCGAGTGTCTTACAAGATGCAGAAACCGACTATCAGACCAAAACCTAAATCGTCCTGTAAAACAGTAAGGCCAATCGCTCCCTTGATCAAAACATAGAGCACGTTACTCCTCCAAATGGCAGTGATAACGTCTATGCAATTGTTGATAAAAGTAGTAACAATGTTCCTACAGCTAATGTAGGTAAAGGGGAGCGAACATGTCACTCTGATCAAACCTACGCTGTTGTGGACAAAGCACGGAAACGTAAATCTAGTTCGGATGAAACAAAAAAAAGAAGTTCGAAATAAATTCTGGCAACAGGGTTTAGGCTATGTGATATTTTTTTCAGTAATGATATAACATATCTTAGTTAGATCTGAGTATCTATGCTTTGGTTTCCTAAAGTTCATAACATTAACTTCGCATGTAAGATTAGTCTGTTCCTTTCTATATAAGTGACATTCCCAAACATAATTAAGAAAAGTGGTATTTGTTTTTCAAAATAACAGAGTGGAGTGAAAAAAAACCGATGCTAAAATGTTTATATTGGTGCAATCACTGCTTAAGCTTCTTTTGATAATATTAAATATTCTTACACATACTGCATAAATTATATAGCATATACTGTAAATAATAGGAAGATGAAACTGACCGTCAATTTATGTTAGACGTGGCTCTAAATGAACTAGAAATACTGAACAATTATATAGTTTAGCGTGCACAATGCATTACTGGAATAACCATGATCGGGTATCTTCAAAGACAAAAGAATGGAATGCGAAATAATTTAAGTCTTCTAGATTCAAGAAATACATAGGATATTGAAATACAAGCATATACATGATTAATCTTTTAGCTATGAAATAATGTAATATGTATATGTAGACCTACTTGTGGGTAATAATGTTTTATATTTATGGAGAGAGAGAGAGAGAGAGAGAGAGAGAGAGAGAGAGAGAGAGAGAGAGATTTTTGAAACAAATAATGTTACAGATGAATTTGGCCTTACCTAGAAGACCATATTTCATTCAGAAAAAAAATAATATTGTCATTTCTTAAGTTTGAAATCTTTGTATGCTAAATGGGGTTCATGTTGTTCACTTTACCCTATTATGTTCTTAATTCTGTCCTTTAATGTCTGCTGCGCTATCCATACGCAATCATGTTCGGTTCCTCTTTATCCGCAATTGTTCTTTGGACAGTTCGTGTCTTTAGTTGTATTTGCTTACGCATATTAGTGTAAACACGACTTGACTGTATAAGTAGCAATGCGAGTGTCTTACAAGATGCAGAAACCGCTTACCCTTCGTTATCACTTGGGTTCAATCTGGTTTTTATTTGGATTGTCCATTCTTGATTGCATCTTCGTGTTTCCCTAACTGTTATATTAAGACCTAACCAGACCAGTTTTGGAAAATGAACCACCCATATGTTCTGTCTACTTTTGGGCTTAGATGAAGGTCACAAATAATTTGTCAAAGACGTTGATATTTAACTAAGTGCACACGAAACGTTTCTGACATAACCTTAATCAATTACGCTGCAAATAAAAAGAAGCGGAAAGCGAAATAATCTATAAATAAAGTCACCGAAAGCAAAAAAAGATGTAATTACCTATACATTGTTTTGGTTTTTTTTGGTATTTCAAAATATGTAATTAGCAAGAGGTTTACAATCAATTGATATCTTATTTATTTGGCCTAAGTCCTATACGTGTGATCTGTTCAGTTACCGGTTTTTTCAGTAAGGTAGATAAATCTACTCACTACCTTATTCCTATTGGTTTTATTCTTACTATTGTTCTTTACACTTTAAAAGCCAGTGTTCTATACACTGTGATCATTATTTTGATTTAATTTGATGCGTGTAAAGTAGAACACGTTTGTTAAAAAAATACCCACCCACCCGCGGTACCTACAAATTTTAGTAAATTTATTAAAACCACAAGCAATATATAGTATATGTATATATTATTAAATTGATGGACAATGATAGTATAATAGTGACCAGCAATTAACATTGAATTTCATGGACAGTGATAATTAATGTGATAATGGTGGACAGTTAATAGCCAAAAATGATATTTATTTTTGTATTTTTATTTATTGTGATATAATAATATATATATATATATATAAATGACAATACACATATTCTCTTTTGCTTGTTTTCTTGTAGCCATAATTGCTAATTAGTTACAATAATAATATCTTTATGTAGGAGCTGTATATTTTAATAATAACTATAACTAAAAAACAAAGTGTGACTAAAATGAATCAGAGTTTACAACAATACAGAACAGACATTTTAAAACACTAACAACGTTAAATAATATATAATGCGTATTGGGCAATCTAGATGATAATTTGAAAATAATAAAGCTAATATATACAAAGTATGATGGTTAGTAAAATAATATACTTACATATCGAGAATAATATTATGTGTCCATCTGAAAACTATTATCTATGTGATGGTATGATGCCATTAATTATATGTTTATTATATTTTTCTATGATCTAATTAAGCTCTTCTTTTAGTGGAAATATTTTAGTTTGTTTTGTTTTAGTTTTATATAATTTACATCTAATTAGAGCATGATTCGTACATGAAGTGTTGTCATTATTTCTCAAAACGACCTATTTACACTGCGAGAACAAATATATCATGCATTCCTTATTTCAAATAAAGAATAATAGAGGTGTGGTTCCTGTTATTTTACAATAGAAGTATATAAATATTTGGTATGCCTTATTTCACAAATATATAGAGAAATGTTAAATATTAAAGTGCAAACTAGCGGCCGTAAAATCTTTAGTTTTCTGTGTAGTGCTTCCTAGATCACTGTTTGTCATTGTAGTGTCCGTCCTGCCATTTACGGGTTTTGACTACCCCTTTGGTGTCTTCAAATTGTTCTTTAGGAGAGATAGACAACACAACGACCAAATGAAAAAGGGACAAGAAGACGAAAATGGTTGACAAAACAATAAACGGAAAACAAAGACTTGAACAATAAATCTTTTGTATTCCTATTTGTATTAACGATAACAACATTCTGATTAATGTAAATCGATTTGTAAGTAACTGCTACTGTACAGAACGCAATAATACACTTTACGTGCCAGGAGAAGGATGACATGAAAGACAACAAAATATCACACCGTCGGAACAGTTCCAAAATCCATTAAAAAAATCGCACAAAGACAATCGATACAGCAAGTACACATATATATGACTGCTCGATTTTCTAGCTTGAAACAGGGATTCTAATAACATGTAGAGGCGTAAAGGTAGTTGGGTAGGCCCAAGCTTCCCCGCGTAGTGAAATGATGCTGTCATGCAAGTGTTCTCACATATTGGTTAAATGTAAATCCTCACAAATAACCAGGCGAAGAAAGTTGTTATATAGAGCGTTTTAATCTTGAAAATTAGACATACTAGATTAAATCGTCGTGACACATAATTTGCCATATGCATGGTTGTAGCCATGTTAAAGCAATCCGAACGCTTCATTGATCATTAAAATATTAAATGGTATACAAGGCTATCATAAGACATATTAAAGTGGATGCACTCAGGATTCAAATTTCTATTAAAGAAAATATTGTATGTATAATTTACATTGTGATTTTAGATCGTTTTCCTTGTTGATTCTTTCCCTTGTCATACAAAAGTGACTTATTGTAATGTGAACTAGACTTCCTTGTTAATGTATTCATTAAAAACAATGAAGATAATATCTATACTTATACAATAATTTAAAGAAAAAATACTACTGTCAGATGGGTATGTGTGATTTTTCATGTGATTGTGTGTACATGTTTAGAACTATACTTTAAAAATACTTGTGTTCATGATTTCATACAGTGTTTATTTTACATGACACATATATATTTATATGCCCAGAAATATTACATTACCATTAGAGACAACCGAAGGAGCAATTAGAAATGGACAATTCAGAGACACTGACAACATTAGGTACACAAGATACAGGACGAACAATGATCGACATTACATTACACAGAAAACACCCCTACAATCCAGATGATAATTCAGGTGATACGAAAGAGAAAACAGTCCCTGCTCAACTAGCGGTACCCGTCGTGTCTCTATCAAACAACACGAATATCATTTGCTAAGAGAATCGTAATAACTGCAAAAGGAAATAATCAGAAAAAAAACCAGATAAAGCAAAACCTAGGAATACAATAAACGGGAATAAAGACGAACAAACCGAACATTGTAGCGGACATGACACCATGGGACTGAAAACATGAAATTTGTCATTGGACAAACTGGTGAATATCGGACCCATCACACAACCTAGCGTTGGGGACAACTTACGTTTGTTTTTGGTTTGGTTTATCGCCATTTTCAACAATATTTGTTTTTTTTTACTGCGGTCAGTTTTATTGGTGTAGGAAGTCGGAGTACTCGGAGAAAACAACCGACATACCGCAAGTCACTGACAAACTTGTAAAGCATGTGCACCTTCAACGGACATACACGTAGCTGTAATTGAAGTAATTACAAAATAATGCACTTTCCTTCTTACTTCTGGTAAATAATAAAAATGTTTATATATTAATCATTTAAGTCCAGCACTGATATCTACGTTAACAAATTAGTTACTTAATAATAAAGAATGCATACCACGATGTCGTTATAGGTGTAATACCACTAATTAACTTCTTTTACACTTTCTACTAAATTTGTGTTTTTTCGAGCCTACCTGGCCATTTTATCTTAAGCTTAACCTTTCGAAGACCATATATTTTCGGAAACGTACAAGATTCCTCTACGTTCTGTCAAAATGTCAGGGCATGTTTAAAATCTTGCAGTGAAATGCCAGGCTACGGAAAACACCTATTCTAAAAATAGCTCGGTTATCCCCCAGTATTTAAAGGTCATGCATCAAATCCTCCATAGATGTATTGAAACACTACTAAATCCATCAAATTTAGGCTCAAAACAATCCCTATATATTTTACTTCAATTATCAATTTTAATTATTCGATTTCATTCAGTAGTTTTCACAATACTACAAAGTGAAAGGAACTTTTTTCTTTAAAAGGGACTACTTTCGTATATGTTCAAAACTCTGATTGGTGAATTAGTGGTTACACACCTGATATGTCGTTCTTCATCCTTAATAGTAGGAAAAGGACAAAATCATCTAACACCCTTATATTACAATATTAAAAGCTGTTATTGTGAATACAACACAGAAACGTAGTACCAGTTAATTCTACCAATTCAGGCACCCACCCCCCCCCCCCTTCCAGGGTATGATTACCACTTGTAGCATGAATGTATTATTTTCCTTTGATCTGTTTTCATGGTTTATATACCAGAATGTAAGTAACAGCTAAGAACTATGAAATAATACACGCAAATACGATATATTGCACACTTTATATCTGGGCTGTTGTTTGATTACTTTCAGAGAGCCGTGTAATAAGTAACGACTTAGATGTGATATTACATGGACTCATGTTACATAACATTTATACCACGAATTTCCGATTTAACCGGTAGTGTATATATTACTTCTACATGTAATACGTAATAGGTTTACTTTACTAAATATGGTACTGCTTTGACAAATGTTTTACCTATTTTGTTCCTGTATTTAAATACTGTTATAGTGACAGCCGGAGCCTTTGAACCGTAATGAGAGCGGGCGGTTTGGCGCTTTAAAATCTGATTCAACCCACCATTTCTTTAGAAATGCCTGAACCAAGTCAGGGTCATTACGGCTTTCACAGTTTTCCGATCGTTGACTGATTTTATCTGTTTATATAATTATGAGTTTTGACTTTCCCTTTGTAAGATTGTTCGGAGTTCGGTAATTTTGTTATTACCCTTATTTATTGTATGGGTATTGATTTGCACCAGTGAATAACAGTAAGCAAATATTTAACGTACATTGTGTATCGCCGTGGAGTCATTCAACTGTTTAAAGACATTTAATTTGTATTTGCTAGCCAATTTATAGTATGCATTGCTTGTTGGTCCTGATCAACTTCCGGGTTGTCACGCGAGACAACATAAAACGTAGAACATGATATTTCTGATATACACGATTCTTCAACTGAATAAAGGTAAGACGATTTGTTACATAATTACAACTGTCCTCATAATTCGTAAAACATTAATGTCTACTCAGTAGAGGCTAAAGCGGATATACATTTTCATTCGATGGTATCAATTTAAATATGTTATTTCTTAAACAAAAACTTCCTCGATAAAGGTCGACAAAATCGCAAACCGTTAGTAATATTACTCACTCTTCTGTACTATGTCGGGGTCATTACGGTTTTCACAGTTTTCCGGTTGTTGACTTATTCTGTCTGTTTATATGCTTATGAGTTTTGACTTTCCCTTTGTAAGATTGTTCGGAGATCGCTAATTTTGTTATTATCCTTATTTGTTAAGCTTCAAAAACTAAAACATTAAAATACAAACGTAGATACTTAATTTGCTGTGAACGACCCATGTGAGATACATACTAAATGGCAAACAATACAAAAGTCGCATGACTTATGTCGTCGGTAGCAGGAAAGCCAAACGTCAGCCACCGAAACTGATGGTGATATTGGTCGTAATTTGAAAAATGCAGGGCAATATGGTTAAAGGGATCATCCTTACACATCCTTATACCTAAATATACACTGCCCACATACTATTCTGAAATGATTAGGGAGTAGAATAACATATTTATGCTCATTATTGAAGACCCTACAGTGACTGTAAAAGTAAGAACATATAATGTAACAAACAGCAGTAAAGGCCGTGGTACTCATAGTTTCATTCTTAATAGACATGTGATTTGATTGCTGAACAATACGTTGGATAGAGCCTTCAGCTAAAAGTGATGATTACCAAATAATATTAATGCAAACGTTGATATCACATTCATGTGCACGCGCAGCTTTTCATGAATAACCTTCATCAGGTGCGATTGTAATGGCAAATAAGAATCTAGAATAATGGCCTATAATAAACAGAACCTACTTGGCTATTAGTCACTTATTTACAGTCTGTTACTGATCTTTGAACTCATCGTGTTTATGTCATTTTAGTTTCTGTGAAAATGGTCTTTTGGGCTTAAGCGATATCATACACGTTCTTTGCTCATTATTTTGCTTTGCCGTCTAACACAACGGGCTGGAATCCCATTAATCGATATCATGCCACCACATTTCTATATCTGTCCCTCACACCAGTTTTTAGATTTCGCTTAGTCGCTGTCCTACTTGTTTCTGTATTGAGCAGGTTGAGGTTTGTCAACGGAATAGTTCGTGTTGTTGTTAGCTATTTTGTCATTCGTTACTGTTTAGCTGTATATTCTCAGTATTACTTTATTTTGTGTTTTCATTTATAGGTATAGCAACAGTGGTTCCAGATCCCTGCCCGTATGGTATTAGAAACAGTGGCATAGGTAAATACAAATTTAACCAATCCATTCTTTCTTTAAAAGTGTTTATGTCATTTTGAATACAGAAAACGGAGCATGTAATATGCATGACTACCCGATAATACAAATTGAAAAATGAAATATGTTGTAAAAGACTATAGAAATGATGAATATGAAGCGGGTTGGCTTTCTAGTAGTTGCTATTAAATTGTTACATGTCAAGACAATGTACATTCTAATTTGAATTAGATATTTGTGAGATAGTTTATATGTTTCTTTATCCGATGATCTATCATGCACTTACATTTAACAACAAATTGTATTCGGTCACCTCGGATTAAGAGGGAATCTTAAATGGAACTTTCTAATTCTTGATTCTTAATTCCTGATTCTACGTCCTTAATTCTTAACCCATACGTACTATAGACTTACGTAGGAAACTTTTCATTTACTAAGTTTCTACACAGGAGTCAGCATTTGTTCCACAGGTAGGGTGGTCAAGCCAAAAATTTAAATGCTAATAAATCATCCAATTATAGTTTAGTATGACAGTACATACAAAATGGGAAATTTTGGTACACAAATTATTAAAATCGGTTGAGCTGTTCAAAAGTTATGGCCTTTTCGGTGAGCCAAAAGTGGTCGATTTTCTGGGTTTTTTTGAAAAATGTTAAAAAAATGACATTTTTGGACCAAAATATATTATTTTCACTACCTAGTAGGTTATCATGCGTTCTTCTATAGTAATGTATCCTCCTTATGCTTCAAAAAGAGGTATTATACACACCTGTAGGTGTTATATGAAAAAAATGTCACAGAATTTAAAACATTGAAAATAGCCTGTGGACTTAGTTTTTTTAATATATGTGTCAGCCGTCTGCTTGTTCAAACTACTAGGTTTGTGGTCAAATATCTTCAATAACCTTTAACTTGCAAGGCTGAAACTTGCAGCACTGTCCACAAAGTGCCCAGTCTCTAGGTAAAAATATCAAGAATATCATTTATTCAATTACTATATATATTTTTTTAATATTATTTCCTTTGCGCAGGCCTCCACAATTTTAACGTCAAATTTTATTCGAAAAATCAAGTTTTTGGTCATAAAAAATCTGAAAAAAGTACTAGAATTTTTCTGAATACTGATTTTGGTAAAGAAAAGAACCCTCTAACAGGGAACACCTATATTTATCAGCAAATAAAATTCTCAAAGTCTGTAGCGCCAGAATCATAAACTCCGCAGCTTATTATTTTGAGTTCTGTAAAGTGTAAAAATAAGTTATTTTAGGGAATTAATTCTATTTTTTATGTTCAAATTGATATTTTATGGTAAACAACCTCAATATCCATACACCAATGAAGTTATTATTACAGTTTGTGTAAAAACTGCCATTTTTTTCCATTGAAAAGGTCAATTTTCTTTGTTCAATCAAAATTTCAGATAATTCCCGAAATTGATACAATTTCAATAATTGTCGAATATTATAATATTAAATGTTCAAGTGTTTGGTATTATTTTGATCCTATAACTGTATACTACAAGGGGAAAACTATCAGCAACCCCAATTCTGACACTGGTATGAACTATGTCCTGGTTCATTAGCCCTCTACCTGGAAATTTATTAAAAATAATATTTCAATTATGGCCCCGTATTCCATGAAAAGTCTTATTTGGATTATCAGATATGTTCTCGGTACAATTTATAAGCCAGCCTTGAAGTTATGTTATCTTTTAAACATTTAATTAGCACATTTTATACATTATTTTCATTTTTTTGTCTGGGAAAAACCTCAAATTTGACAATGTTAGCTGATTTAAGCGAACAGTTCATGCGATTAGAAAGTCACAAATTTTCAAAGTTATCATTTTTATTGTCACAAATCAATAAACTGTTATCTTCTACTATTATTTATAATCTTAATTCATAACAGTCTTCAATGTCACTCTCTTTTCCTTTATATACTATAATTTTACATTTGACGACTACAAATAGTGCTGTGTCCCAGTTCATGACCAACTTATTCCAAATGAAATCTTTGTGAATTCTTTAAATTGTGTGTTTTGTGATCCTATGCATATTTGATTAACTGAATCATAATCAACAGCATCAACTTTCAGAAGTGTCATTTTAATGATTTAAAACTCTTAATGATCTACTGAGATGTCACGATCACACCTGTAAAATAAAAATAAAAATAAACATTTAAAATATGTTATACAGAATAAAAATAAAGAACTAAAAATAATTTATCTTTTCCAGAAATAGTTTATCATACATGTACAAATGAAAAAAGCTTTAATACAATGCACTCTTCGACTAAAAATTATCTTTATGCATATATGCTTGGTGGCAAATAGATTCTATATGAAAAATAGCATTATTCCAGAAATGTTTGCTGCATGCATCATAAATGTTCTGTCATATCAAACAAGTTTGCACACAGTAATGGTGTAATGAAAAAAATGTAACTAATTAAACTTAGCATATCACATGCACTGCCACTGATTACAATGTATATAGCCAGAATGTTAATACATTCACATACTGTAATGTATGCATTAAGCATATATTTCATAAAGCTTCCCTAATAGCACTGAAACATAATAATTATGTTTTATAACAATTTAAATAAATTGTTTCAAAAATGTTGCATGGAAATTCATGTTACTATATAAAAACAATTGTCCTATGTATTGCTACAATATACACTAGGAACTTAATGAGATATGCATAAAAAGTTTTCATGTAGACAAATTTCATTTAAAACCAAAAAATATACAAAAACTTGTACATTTCACAAAAGTATCAAAGAATACCGGAACAATTCCTTTATATAGATGTATTAATAAATCCCGATAAATTCCGAACAGCCATGATTACGTCACCAAAGGTTTGCTTGGATAAAGTTATTTATAGATTGGGAGAATTTGACAACTGTATATTGATGCTTGCCGTTTTCGCCATTTTGCGAGTAAAATAATAAAATCGTGAATTAAATCCCATCTCTTTTTCATTTATCGAAACAAAGATATATATTTATTCAGTTCGTGTAAAGTTTCTGTGCGATTTTTGTGCATCTTTTGTTTTCAAAATTAACCCCCATTTGATCCGGTTGAAAACGATATTTCTTTTGAGAATAAAACTATATTTTAGAAGAAGTTTTGTTACTTACCGTGCATGATTGACCTCCGTGGTCTGAATACATCAATGCTAGATAATTAGTGTATCAATTGGTAGAACAATACGTCGGTAAATTCTAGTTTTCTTTGGTACAACTCTGAAATTGTCCTGGCCACAATGGCGGAAGACATACATCCCGGTCATGCGCCACACAACGTCCGATAACTCTTCCCGCTCAACTCTGATTGCAAAGTCAGAAAATATGGACCGAACATCCAATGATTTCAGGAAGCTATTACTGCTTATCCATTGAAACCTTGGCGACATATCTTTAGAGGAAGGTCCAGTTTATTGATATTTGACCCCCAATATTTTTCGGAAGTGTGGTAAGCGAGTTTAAAAACACTGATTTGTAAACTTTTATATTTTACGTTACGATTTCGATTGTTTTTAATTTTTGGCGGTCGGATTGGTAAAATTGAAGACTTTCTGCAAATTTTAAGCCATGCATGAAGAATATTGGTCCAGGGATAGCTCCCGGAATTATTTTTGAAAATGGGCTGTTCGTTGACACATAAATCAAGATGGCGTCCCATTTTCTCGAAACGACTTCACTTTGGACGTTCAGTAGTAGTACCCAATCATATTTTTAATGCTTATAACTACCAAATTAATAAAGATCTAGTTTTCAAGTTTTATCTGATATATTTTTTATCACGAAATAATAAATTTTTAGGTGTTTTTCTAATGAAATGGTAAAGGTGAAAATTCGGGTTTTTCTACTCTGACAGAAAATAATAACGCTATCGACGACTACGTTTGTCCTCCCTACCACAGGGACACCAAAGTCACAAACTAATATATATTAAGAAAAAGATTAGACCTAGTAGTAATGATATTATACATTTTTATAGAGTCAATTTAACTTATGTTGTACAATACCTCAACGTTATCATATAGCGATAGTTGGATTACATAGCAAATCATACAGGTCAATCACCAATACGACGTGGGTTCGCGCCCGGCTTTGTATATTACAAAAAGGTGCACTCGACTCGCAGTAGCAAGTGATAAAGTTTATCAGTTGCTTGCCCATGGTCGATGGTTCTCTCCGGGTACTTCGGCTTCTTCCACATGCCATAATTAATGCAATAGTTATATCATTATCTGTTTTAATTACTTTCTTACAGTGGCTGATATGTGTAAGTCAAGCTCTGCAACAGAAGAAACAAGTTCTGAAGGTTACAAAGTAGACAGTGTTGTATTACGTATAATGACACAACATGATGACTGCATATGTCGGGTAACGTTGGACAATCAAATCGAAAACCAGGTAGTTGTAGGTTTGAGGAAATTTGAAGGTTTTCAATCATCAGCACCAGTGGAAGCTGATTGTGGACTTGCAGTTGACATAAATCATATACCTGATATGTCTACAGGAAATGTAATAGCTCCTATTGAATGTCTTGTGAACGGTACACGTCGTCATAAACCACTGTTTCAAAAGAGTTATCTGCCATTTAGATCTAGGATAATTAATGGAGACTTTATCAGAGGTTTCTGTATACGGATAATACGAGGTAAGGCATCATTACAAATTGTGAATTTGAAAACAAATCATAAACCAATAATTTTCGCTCTCCAGCCACTAACTATTAATAATACCTCGCATAGCTTGACAAAATATCGAATAATCTATTCGAGTTTACCTCTTAAAGGGCATAGTCCTTATTATATAAGTACATGAAGAAACAAATCATACACCATCAGAAATCCCCAATCCCAAACGCGATAAGATGTCTATCCGTACAAAAGATGGTCTATTATGTGAAATGTTTGGTAAAGTACATGTTTATTTTCTAACTAACGCATTTAAACAATCGAATCAGAATGATGAGATTGCCTAAATAAATGCATAAGTATATATATATATTTGAAACAAACTATAAAATGATTGGCATTTATGTTGTACCATGGTATAATCCCCGTCCATTTGCATTTGGATTCAACAAAGCGTTAATGCCTGGTTAATTGAACTTTGTACACTATCAGTTTCAGATAATAGACCATGGTTTTCTACAAGCACATTTTAAAGCTAAACATTCTCCCAAAAACACCAAAGGAAATAATGTAATGTATATAAATACACGTTAGAGAAAAGCTAAAGGGCATTCAGGACTGGACATTCCAGATATATATATATATATAAGTATATATGTACCATCTACACACGCTTATACACATGTCTTACGCCTATCCCTAGATTTGCCTTACGAGACAAGGTAACACTACGACTATTGAAGCTCCTTTTTTAGGGAGTGGATGTAGTCGAGTGGTCTAGGGCGCTGGACGTAAGGCTAAGCGAATGGTGCTGCAGTGTAACAATGTTGTGGGTTCAAATCCCGTCGAGGGAAGAACAAAAATTTGACAGCTCTAAAATCTAATTCTAACACTGTTTGGTTTAATTTTCAGACGTATATAATATTTAGTATTAACCTAGTATCCTTTAAAGTAACATTGAGATCCAGTGGGACAGATATATTGTATGGTTGTCACTTGCTTCTAGACGTTTGTATAATATACTTTATTTCCTGTGACTGTATAATGAATAATTCTTCATTATCCTATCCAATATATTAAAAATTGCTGAGTTAGATTGCTGTCAAATTATAATATTAAGTATATATGTACCATCTACACACGCTTATACACATGTCTTACGCCTATCCCTAGATTTGCCATACGAGACAAGGTAACACTACGACTATTGAAGCTCCCTTTTTAGGGAGTGGATGTAGTCGAGTGGTCTAGGGCGCTGGACGTAAGGCTAAGCGAATGGTGCTGCAGTGTAACAATGGTGTGGGTTCAAATCCCGCCGAGGGAAGAACAAAAATTTGACAGCTCTAAAATCTAATTCTAACACTGTTTGGTTTAATTTTCAGACGTATATAATATTTAGTATTAACCTAGTATCCTTTAAAGTAACTTTGAGATCCAGTGGGACAGATATATTGTATGGTTGTCACTTGCTTCTAGACGTTTGTATAATATACTTTATTTCCTGTGACTGTATAATGAATAATTCTTCATTATCCTATCCAATATATTAAAAATTGCTGAGTTAGATTGCTGTCAAATTATAATATTAAGTATATATGTACCATCTACACACGCTTATACACACGTCTTACGCCTATCCCTAGATTTGCCTTACGAGACAAGGTAACACTACGACTATTGAAGCTCCTTTTTTAGGGAGTGGATGTAGTCGAGTGGTCTAGGGCGCTGGACGTAAGGCTAAGCGAATGGTGCTGCAGTGTAACAATGGTGTGGGTTCAAATCCCGTCGAGGGAAGAACAAAAATTTGACAGCTCTAAAATCTAATTCTAACACTGTTTGGTTTAATTTTCAGACGTATATATATATATATATATATATATATATATAACTGACTTTAGCAAATCTTTAACGTTCTCGGATACCAACAATATAAATGAACGTCTGCAAGATATCTACAAAATTCAAAGCCTAATGTTGTGACAGAAACAACGTAAGAAATTATTTAGGGATGGTATCAACCCGAACAAATATATACCATCAGAATCATCTGTCACTTCTGGGGAAACGACAAGGCGGAAGCAAAGATTTTCAAGCCACAAAGAAATGAATAGAGACCAAAATGACACAGTCGTCAATTTGTCATCAAAAGATCTAAAACCTGATGAAATTCGTATACTCTCTAAGGGACTTAATTTATGTCCCACCCCTAGCAAAATCAATGAGGAGCAACTATCAGTTGACCTCGAAAAATTTGCTAGACCTCTTCGAATTAAAGAGTATTTCTTGGCCAAAGAGAGACTTTCCTGTAGATGGGTCGTCCGATTCGGAAGATGATAATGAGATCCCCCTTCCTAGGTATAAGAAAAAAAACGTTCATTGAATACAAAACCCAGCAAAAATACAACTTGAGAATCCTTTACTGATTTAGTAACAAATGATGTCCAGACAGCAGCTAGCACGAACATAACAACCCATAACAACCTCACTCCAGCAGAAAAGGATGCGATCCAAGAATTAAAGGAAAGGGATGGCATTGCCATAAAGCCAGCAGACAAGGGTAGCGCAGTTGTTGTTCGGGACAAAGTAGATTATTTAGAGTAGGCAAACAAACAACTCACGTATGAAAGATTTTACAAAATCTGGACTCTGACCCCACGGAAGAATTCAGCACTAAAATAACACAGGAGCTAAAAATTATGAAAGAAAATAGTCATATCGAGAAGAACACTTTCGATTATTTCAAACCAGACAAACCCAAAGCCGGACGTTTCTATTTATTACCTAAAACTCATAAAGTCAACAACCCCGGGAGACCCATTGTTTCAGCAAATGGGCACCCCACAGAAAAAACCTTCAAATTCGTCGACTTCATGTATTAGCGCTACCCTCACATTTGAAAGACACCACTGATTATCTTCAAAACTTCCTTCGGGGGCCATTCTCCATTCTTGTTTCGATGGACGTTACGTCATTATACACTAGCATCCCACATAATGACGGTATCGAAACATGTCGAGAGGCCTGGGACCAAAGAGCCGTTAAAGAACCACCAACGGAATGTCTTGTCCAGTTGCTCACATTGGTACTGAAGTATAACAACTTTACATTTAATGGAGAGCATTGTTTACAAATTAACGGAACCGCTATGGGAACAAAGATGGCACCTTCATACGCCAACATCTTCATGGAGAAGCTTGAAAAACTAATCATACAATCTGCACCCTACAAGCCAATTTCCTTGTTTCGTTTCATAGACGACGTTGACATGAGGTGGACCGCGTCGGAAGAAAACCTCAATCGTTTCTTTGACCCTTCCAAAAATGTTCACCCCACTATAAATTCACTCATGAAACATCCAGAAATAACATCTCCATTCTTGATACTTACACTACCTGTGAAAATGGTATTATGTCAACTGACATATACAAGAAACCGACAGATACACATCAGTACCTTTCCCCACAGAGTTGTCATCCTAAACATTTCACCAAACGTATTCCGTACAGCCAAGCTCTCTGAATCAAGCGCATCTGCTCCAATGAACAAACTACAAAAAACGGCTTGGGGAACTGAAATATCATCTGAAAAAGAGGGGTTACAACAATGCGAGCATTAACCATTGTTTTGGCAAAGCAAGTGGTATTGACAGAAAAGACCTCATCCAATATAAAGAAAAGAAGACGAACAACAGAGTGCCATTTGTCATCACATACCATCCTGCGCTCAGTAATTTATCCAAGATCGTTCGTAAGCACTGGACAACCATACAAAAACACCCATAATTGTGCAAAATCTTCAAAGAACCACCCGTCTTGGCTTTCAGGAAACCCAAAAGTTTGAAAGATATCTTGGTGAGAGCTGACATCTCCCCTCGTTCTGCCTACAATGGTCAGTGCCAAAAATGTGATTCGAGACGATGTATGACGTGCACAAACATCCAATGCACACACAAATTCAGCAGCACACATACAGGAGAAGAATTCATCATATACTGCAATGCCAACAGCAAGACGGAAAATATTATCTACCTCCTGGAATGTGCAATTTGTGGCCTTCAATATATAGGAGAAACTAAACAACAACTTAGTAAACGCTTGAATGGCCACATAAGCGATTGCAAATCTGACCTTCCACTCAGCAGACATCTCAGATCGACGGGCCACCATGATTCTTTCGGGAAACTGAAGGTCACCATTATTGACCATAAACCCAAGTGGGGTGATAAAAGCATACAGGAAAGGGAAAGCTTCTGGATTAGAAAATTTAAGACCTTATCACCGAATGGAATCAATGAGAAAAAATAATATCCTCTCTAGACTCCTTTTTCAGTTGGTCTCCTCCATTCGGATTAGGACATACAGTTTGCTCAATTGGCCCAAAGTATATATCCCACATTCTGGTAGGCCGTTTTTTTAATAAGTTTGAATATCATACTATTTTCAAAAATATTTTTGACAGTGCTATTTGATACATTAACCAATAATATCTCATTTTTATTTGTATTTCTAATTAAACATTTATTCAAATGTGTAGCGCTATTGTGTATTTATATTATTGTTATTGTACTTTTATTTATTTATATGTGGGATTTTAATTCTTTGATCTATGTATTTTTATATGAGTAACATCTGGTTCTTTTGTCCCGCACATTGACTGTCACAAACTTTCTTTGAAATTGTAAACTCGCCATATTGGTTCGACATTTTATTCAATTAGACATTGATAAAGTCCCTCGGTGGGACGAAAATTATGTCATTCTACAAAGTGTTTAATTCTTTATCACTTTGTTTTGTGTACTTGATGTTGTTTTACAAACCATTTTAGACGTTTATAATTTATTTTACCTGTATAGTATCGTTATACGTTATACCGTAACGATCCAACACCCCGTAAGATTGATCGTTGATTGTTTATTCAGACGTTGTATATATGTTTCTATAATTATTGTTCAATTTTCACACTTCTCAACCCGTGTGAGAAGAAATCGATAATCAACGTGTGGATCACTTTGTTCTCAGTCGTTGATTGGTCAATTACGCAATTATGTCTCAACCCGTGGGTGAGAAAAAAATTTCACGCTACTTTTCCCGTAAAAATGTTACGTTTCGCAAAATGTCATCGTGTCAATAAAATCGTTTAATTAACCGTAACTAACCGTAATTAACCGTACCGTCATCATGATCCCCTCATCTGGAATCTTGTCCCTTCTCCATCATTGCTTCAAAAACATTCCTTAACGGGTGTGACGTCAATGGAAGTATACGTCAGTGACTTCAATTGAAGTATAGGTCAGTGACGTCATTTGAACGTCGATTTGAGAAAGTAAAAACGGCCATATATTTTGTTAAATTAGTGAGAAAAAGAATCAAACAAATTTTTAGTGGTTTATTAGAGAAACAATCTCTAACATTGTTTCCCTTTTATTACGATAATTTCTCAAATCTCGATAGTTAAAGTTTTACATTTTAAAGTTCTCGGTAAACCTCGAACTTTAACATGTGAAAATTTAACTATCTTGATTTGAGAAATGATGGTAACAAACGGGAAGCAATGTTAGAGACTATATATATATTCCATCGTTCATATAATAGGAATGATAAAATATTTTGTTACAGATGCATTTTAGCACAAACAATTGCCTTAATTACTGGACATTTTAAGTGTGTATACGTGTTGTTTATTGACGAGAGAAACATTTGACATACATCGCTATTTATTCATGATATCAGCTACCTGTATGTATTCATATTTGACTTATTATAATGACCTAGCTAATATGTGTCTCTTCATTGTTATAGCTATGAGATGTATAACATTACTATCAATATTTTTTCAGTTTCAATGTTGGATGAAACTCATGGATGTGTCAAAAGTCACTAACAAACTTATCACATACACCTTGCCACGGGCCCGAATGGAACTCAGTTTCAGTGATATTAGGCGATGACATCATATATATATTGTCAATCAAAATTCCATATGATTACTGTCATGGCATCGCCTGAAATAACTCTGGAATATATTTATATATTTAAATTTACATAATGAGCAGTCAAAAAAGCAAAAGAAACAGATTGTTGCTCTTTGTAAGCTTGAAAATATAAAACATAAAAACAGTATTTTCACTTATATTCAACGCATGACCAATATTTCAGATATCAAAAGTGACCATTCACAAGTGTTACGAATTGACTGTGATGCTCCGATGACAACAAAACAGACAACCAAAAAGATAACAACATCTGATGCACCGCAAAGTTCCCCACAAACGCCTGTTTCGGAGAAATTAACCACAATCAGCTCAAACATAGATACTACAACTACTGTTACAACGGAGAAATCAACCACAATCAGCTCAAACATAGATACTACAACTAATGTTACAACGACAAATGTTAAACATCAAACGATAACTACAACTACAGACACAGCAGGTAAACGTCTAGTTACAAGTGCACTAAGTCATGACATGTTAAAGCTAAAGATACACATACATGAACTATTTAAAGATAATTTTAGATTGGAATTTCCAAAGCTTAATAAGTGAATTGTAAATTTAAAAGGAACAAACCTTCTTAAGAACTACATATATATTGTGCAAACTGTGGTCAGATTTCTTAATCAAGGTCAGCTTCAGTTGTTTGTAGGAGGTCTCATGTCTTATTTACGTTATTTGTGTTTGCTTGCGTATAGCGGTATTCATCACATATTGTGTTGTGTTGTTTGATGGGCTCCATTCTTGATGTTGCCAGTTTCTGTGGATTGTCTATTCTTGATTGTCCCTTCTGTTTTCTCTAACGTTTATTTTCTACTCTTTGACATGGTTGATGTACCTTGGTAATTAATCTTAAAAATACATATTTTGGTCGTTTTATTCTTTTGTTTGGTAGTTTATTGATCTTCGATGGCCTTTTTCTACTTGTGCCAATATTTTTTATAATATATTTATGGACCGCATCAATGAGACAATTAACCATTATATAGTCGACTCTACATGTAATTTGTGGTATGCTAAGAGGCAATGCTATACTTAGTTTTGCAAGTGACAAGATGAAACATTTTAAGGTCTATCAATGGCTGATTGGACACTACATTTGCGGTTTGGGCAGTGATTGAGATATGTACAGATGACATAAGGGTAATAACAAAATTACCGAACACGGAGCAATCTTCCAAAAGGTCAACAAACAGAAAAAAATCATTTAACAACCAGAAAACTGGGAAAACCGCAATGGCCCTGACTTGGTACAGGCATTTCCAAAGAAATGGTGGGTTGAATCAGATTTTACAAACGACATAGGACACACATATTGAGGGTTGGGCCATAACAATTGGACTATAATTGTAAGGAAGGATATGGATGTAAATGCACCCGAAAGCCTATTCAACTTTCCACTTCGACACAACTTAAAGTAAAGGGATATCGCCATTATGTTTGTCATATTTCTCACAACCACAGTATGTTCATTAATAATTAGTACAACTCATACCGTAAACTGAGTGTGAAGAAGCTCATATACCGCAGTTGAGTGGTTTTCTTTCCTTCTATCAATAAACGCTCCGTTTTAACATCTTTGTCGTTCTGATGATATTTAAAGAACGAATGAGGGTTATTTGACACTAATTTCGAAATGCGACTTCGTCCCATTGCGGACTCATGTGAACACAGGTAACCTTGGCTGATTATGGCTATCATGTTTAGGCTTTTTTGCTTTATTGTTTCCAAACATGTTTAATTTATTTGGCCTTCTAATATTGTGTTGTTGAGCGTGCTTGATGAAGGTTATTCCAGAAACGCGTCATGCACACCTAATTATATATCAAGGTTTTTATAATTGATTATTCTTACAGGGCTTGAACAAACAACATATATTGCAATTGGTGTTAGTTCTGGTGTAACCCTAATACTGCTGGTAGTCTTAGTTGTAATATGTCTAAGGTTTGTATAAATATCATGTACTTTTTATGTTTGATGCATTATCTGCAATTATTTCTGCATGACAATATTCTCAACAATAACAAAAAATGTCCAGTAAAGATATTATCTATACGTTGCAGTAGATATCTCGCGTATCCTTTCGCAAGCCAAATAATATGCATCACAATCAATAAGACAAAGGACCAAGTCGATTTGAAAACATCTACAAGAATGTTGAACACTTGAAAATCATGGACAGAAACAAAATGTCACAAAAGTGGTTTGTTGTAATATTGGCATACATTATACAAGAATAACGAGGTTGATTAGTAATGAATACAAAAAACTTCTAGCTAGAAAACTCAAAAGAATAGACCACATTCACCCTAGTATATGTATGCGGATATAAGTCTCATAATGTGAAACATCAGTCTGCTCTTAAGTTATCACAATACTATATATATTGCATAATATCGGGATTTGAGGGCAATTGTCAATATGCGTTATATTCTTCAAGTAATAAGAATTTTAAATTGAAAGACGTTTTAAAACTTTAGTGATAATAGAAATATATTGGAATCGTACTACAACAAACACTGCAATCAATATATATATGTTCGAATAAGGTCAATATAGAGACCGACAAGGTAGTAATAGAAATAAGACCCAGTTTTTCCGCTATAGGGCATAGCTCCTCCAAAGTTGATGCTCCTTAGAAACAATGATTTTGTTAAAAACATAGTTTAAGCTGTTTAGAATTATTGCTCTATGATAGGTTTAGCGTTAACATTATTTTCAGTATTACTTTCAAGTTCTATTTGTGCTTTGTTAATAGCAATAACGTTTCAGATGTCCTAGGGTGTCTGTGGTTTCATAAAACACTTATGTACTGCTTATTTGGACAATAGTCAGTATATTTCTTCTCGACATTAACTATTCCCCTATTATGCGTGGATATGGTGTATACTAAAGAGCATTGTAGAATTTCATATTGTAAGTGGTATCACAGTATTTGTAAGAGTTTAATTTAAAACATCTGTTTTTCCTTTTTTCATTAGAAGGAAATCAACACAAAAAGCAGGAACCAATGAATATGTAGATAACTCACATCAGCAAGACGAAAGTGACGATAAGCTACCAGATAATGTACTATACGTGCCAGCGGGAAAATTTGATATTACTGGTGGTAAATGCAGTACCGCTGATGTGGATACAGCAAGATCCTCCAATAAACGATTAAGCATGGAAGGCAATTACAGTACCGTTGATGAGGATATGCCGAAATCTTCCAACAAAAGATTAAGCATGGAAGGAGATTATAGTACCGTTGATGAGGATACACGAATATCCCTCAACGAAAGATTAAGTGTGGAAGACAGTTACAGTACCGTTGATGAGGATATGCCAAAAACCTCCAAAAATAGAATAAGCATGGATGGAGATTACAGTACAGTTGAACTCGATGAACATTTGGATACAAACTGTAGTTATCCTGAGAATTCAGAACTTGGGCAAACAAAAGGGAAACAAAAACCAACTATCAAACCAAAACCTAAATCGTCCTGTAAAAACAGTGAGGCCAATAGCTCCCTTGATCAAAACATAAAGCACGGTACTCCTCCAAATGGCAGTGATAACGTCTATGCAATTGTTGATAAAAGTAGTAACAATGTTCCTACAGCTAATGTAGGTAAAGGGGAGGGAACATGTCACTCTGATCAAACCTACGCTGTTGTGGACAAAGCACGGAAACGTAAATCTAGTTCGGATGAAACAAATAAAAAGAAGTTCGAAATAAATTCTGGCAACAGGGTTTAGGCTATGTGATATTTGTTCAGAAATAATATAGCATATTATATATAGATCTGAGTATTTATTCTTTGGTTTCTAGTGTTTATTACATTAACTTCGCATGTAAGATTAGTCTGTTCCTTTCTATATAAGTGACATTCCCAAACATAATTAAGGAAAGTGGTATTTGTTTTTCAAAATAACAGAGTGGAGTGAAAAAAAACCGATGCTAAAATGTTAATATTGGTGCAATCACTGCTTAAGCCTCTTTTGATAATATTAAATATCCTTACACATACTGCATAAATTATATAGCATATACTGTAAATAATAGGAAGATGAAACTTACCGTCAATTTATGTAAGACGTGGCTGTAAATGAACTAGAAATACTTACCAATTATATAGTTTAGCGTGCAATTGCATTACTGGAATAACCATGATCGGGTACCTTCAAAGACAAAAGAATGGAATGCGAAATAATTTAAGTCTTTCAGATCAAGAAATCCAAAGGACATAAATAGGATATTGAAAAACAAGCATATACATGATTAATCTTTTAGCTATGAAATAATGTAATATGTATATGTAGACCTACTTGTCAGTAATATTTTTTTATATTTATGGAGAGAGAGAGAGAGATTTTTGAAACAAATAATGTTACAGATGATTTTGGCCTTAACCTGGCTAAAAGTTCCCACAACCAAATTATCTGGTCAGTAGAGAGAGATTTAAAATTCTGCCAGACTACCAAGTTCAAGATCTTCCTAGCAGACCTTATCTCATTCAGAAAAAAAAATACCGTATTTCTTCTATTTAAAGCCCCCCTTCTAATTAACGCCCCCTCCCTTATTCTGGCCTATAGAACATTTTGACTTCTAATTAACGCCCCCATTTCATTAAAAAAGGAAACTCCACTTATCGGTACCTAATCAACAACACAGCGTGTAAGAGTTCCCAAAATAGTTACAGCGTGTGAAGAGTTTTACACATCACTAATCAGCAATAATTGTCCAGGTAAACAAACACGTTTTCTGTCAACATTAAAGAACTTAAGTTTGAAATCTTTGTATGCTAAATGGGGTTCATGCTGTTCACTTTACTCTATTATGTTCTTAGTTCTGTCCTTTAATGTCTGCTGCGCTTTCCATACGAAACCATGTTCGGTTCCTCTTTATCCGCAATTATTCATTGGACAGCTCGTGTCTTTAGTTGTATTTGCTTGCGCATATTAGTGTGAACACGACTTGACTGTATAAGTAGCAATGCGAGTGTCTTACAAGATGCAGAAACCGCTTACCCTTCGTTATCACTTGGTTCAATCTGGTTTTTATTTGGATTGTCCATTCGTGATTGCGTCTTCGTGTTTCCCTAACTTTTATATTAAGACCTAACCAGACCAGTTTTGGAAAATAAACCACCAATATGTTCTGTCTACTTTTCGGCGTAGACGAAGATCACAAATAATTTGTCAAAGACGTTAATATTTAATTAAGTGCACACGACACGTGTCTGACATAACCTTAATCAATTGCGCTCCAAATTAAAAGAAACGGAAAGCGAAATAATCTATTAATAAAGACACCGGAAGCAAAAACAAAAACAAACAAAGGGTATAAACAGTATCGCCAAAATCAGCTATGATTACCGATACATTAGTTACAATAATAATATCTTTATGTAGGAAATGTATATTTTAATAATAACTATATCTAATAAACCAAGTGTGGCTGAAACGAATCAGAATTTACAATAATACAGAACAGACATTTTAAAACACTAACAACGTTAAATAATATATAATGCGTATTCGGCAATCTAGATGATAATTTGAAAATAATAAAGCTAACAATATACAAAGTATGATGGTTAGTTAAATAATATACTTACATATCGAGAATAATATTCTGTGTCCATCTAAAAACTATTATTTATGCGCTGGTATGATACCATTGACTATATGTTTATTACATTTTTCAATAATTTAATTAAGCTCTTGTTTTATTTGAAATATTTTAATTTGTTTTGTTTTAGTTTTATATAATTTACATCTAACTAGAGCAAGATTCGTACATGTAGTGTTGTCATTATTTCTCAAAACGAGCTATTTACACTGCGAGAACAAATCTGTGATACATTTCTTATATCAAATAAAAAAAATAATAGAGGTGTTGTTCCTGTTATTTTATCGGCAATAATGTTATCCATTGACACTAAATTTTATAGCCTGTCATAAAACACGTATAGAACAAAGCTGTAATTGGGGGATGTGATCAACATAGCATATTGTTTTCTGCAATCAACTGAACAGCATGCATTTGACGGTAAAGCGAACGTGATTTTTTTCTCTTGCACTAGTGCAAGATAAGAAATCTCACGTCGCTAAAAATAGGAACTGGTCTGTCTCAAAAGTGAGAAAAAGCATATCACACTGTCGGAACAGTTCCAAATTCCAACAGAAAAATCGCACAAAGACAATTGATACACCAAGCACACATATATATGACCGCTCGATTTTCTAGCTTGAAACAGGGATTATAAAAACATGTGGAGGCGTGAAGTTAGTTGTATGGGCTCAAACTTCCTCGCGTAGTGAAATGATTCTGTCATGCAAGTTTTGTCACATATTGGTAAAATTCAAGTCCTCATAAATAACCAGGCGAAGAAAGTTGTTATAAAGAACGTTCTAATCTTGAACATTAGACATACTATATTTAATCTTCGTGACACAGAATTTGCCATATGCATGGGTGTAACTATGTTAAAGAGATGCGAACGCTTCATTGATCATTAAAATATTAAAGGGTATACAAGGCTATCGTAAGACATATTAAAGTGGATGCACTCAGGATTCAATTTTCTATAAAGGAAAATATTGTATACATAATTTACAGTGTGATTTTAGATCGTTTTCCTTGTTGATTCTTTCCCTTGTCATACAAAAGTGATGTATTGTAATGTGAACTAGACTTCCTTGTTAATGTATTCATAAAAAAATGAACATCAGATAATATCTATACTTATACAACAAATTAAAAAAAAATACTACTGTCAGTTGGGTATGTGTGATTTTTCATGTGATTGTGTGTACATGTTTAGAATTATACTTTAAAAATACTTGTGTTCATGATTTCATACAGTGTTTTTTTTACATGACAAATATATATTTGTATGCCCATAAATATTACATTACCATTAGAGAAAACCGAAGGAGCAATTAGAAATGGACAATTCAGAGACACTGACAACATTAGGCACACAAGAGACAGGATGAACAATGATCGACCTTACATTACACAGAAAACCCCCTTACAATCCAGATGATAATTCAAGTGATACGAAAGAGAAAACAGTCCTTGCTCAACTAGCGGTACCCGTCGTGTCACTATTAAACAACACGAACATCATTTGCTAAGAGAATCGTAACAACTGCATAAGGAAATAATCAGAAAAAAACAGATAAAGCAAGACCTATGAATACAATAAACGGGAATAAAGACGAACGAACCGAACATTGTAGCGGACATGACACCACGGGACTGACAACATGAAATATGTCATTGAACAAACTGGTGAATATCGGACCCATCACACAACCTAGTGTTGGGGATAACTTACGTTTGTTTTTGGTTTTGTTTATCGCCATTTTCAACAATATATCGGGTTGTATAACTGCGGTAAATTGTATTGGTGGAGGAAATCGGAGTACTCGGAGAAAACCACCAACCTACCGCAAGTCACTGACAAACTTGTAAAGCATGTGAAACTTCAACGGACATACACGTAGCTGTAATTGAAGTATTTACAAAATAATGCACTTTCTTTCTTACTTCTTGTAAATAATAAAAATGTTGATATATTAATCATTTAAGTCCAGCACTGATATCTACGTTAACAAATTAGCCACTTAATAATAAAGAATGTATACCACGATGTCGTTATAGATGTAATACCACTAATTAATTTCTTTTAACATTTTCTACTAAATTTGTGTTTTTTCGAGCCTACCTGGCCATTTTATCTTAAGCTTAATCTTTCCAAGACCATATATTTTCTGAAACATACTTGATTCCTCTACGTTCTGTCAAAATTTCAGGGCATGTTAAAAATCGTGCAGTGAAATGTCAGGCTACGAAAAACACCTATTTTACAAATAGCCCGGTTATCCCCCAGTATCTATAGGTCATGCATAAAATCCTCCATAGAGGTATTGAAGTACAACCAAATCCATCCAATTTAGGCTCAAAATAATTCCTATTTATTTTACTTCAATTATCAATTTTAATTATTCGATTCCATTCAGTAGTTTTCACAATACTACAAAGTGAAAGGAACTTTTTTCTTTAAAAGGGACTACTTACATATATGTTCTAAGCTCTAATTGGTGAATTAGTGGTTTGACACCTTACATGTGGTTCGTCATCTTTAATAGTAGGAAAGGGACAAAATCATTTAACACCCTTATATTAAAATATTAAAAGCTGTTATTGTGAATACAACATAGAAACGTAGTTCAGTTAATTCTACCAAATCAGGCACCCTCCCTCCAGGGTATAATTACCACTTGTAACATGAAAGCATTATTTTCCTTTGATCTTTTTCATGGTGTATATACCAGAATGTAAGCAACAGCTAAGAACTATGAAATAATACACGCAGATACGAGATATTGCACACTTTATATCTGGGCTGTAGTTTGATTACTTTCAGAGAGCCGTGCAATAATCAACGACTTAGGTGTGATATTTCATGGCTACATTTTACATATCATTTATACCACGAGTTTCCGACTTAAGCGGTGGTATATATATTACTTCTACATGTAATATGTATACTATTGTATGGGTATTTTTATGCACCAGTGAATAACAGTTAACAAATATTTAACGTATATTGTGTATAACCGTGGAGACATTCAACTGTTTAAAGACATTTAATTTGTATTTGCTTGCCAACTTATAGTGTGCATTGCTTGTTGGTCCTTATCAACTTCCGGGTTGACACGTAAGACAACATAAAACGTAAAACATGATATTTCTGATATACACGATATTAGTGATTCTTCAACTGTATAAAGGTAAGACGATTTGTTACATAATTACAACTGTCCTCATAATTCGTAAAACATTAATTTCTACTCAATAGAGGCTAAAGCGGATATACATTTCCATTCGATGGTATCAATTTAAATATGTTATTTCTTAAACAAGAACTTCCACGGTAAAGGTCGACAAAATCGTAAACCGTTAGTAATATTACTCACTCATTAATTAAGCTTCAAGAACTAAAACCTTAAAATACCAACGTAGAGACTTAATTTGCTGTGAACCACCCACGTGAGGTACATACTCAAAGGCAACCAATAAACAAGTCACATGACTTATGTCGTCAATAGCAGGAAAGCCAAACGTCAGCCACCGAAACTGATGGTGCTGTTGGTCGTAATTTGAAAAATGCAGAGCAATATGGTTAAAGGGATCATCCTTACACATCCGTATACCTAAATATACATTGTCCACATACTAATCTGAAATGATTAGGGAGTAGAATAACATATGTATGCTCATTATTGAAGACCCTACAGTGACTGTAAAAGTAAGAACATATAATATAACATTCATCAGGTGCGATTGGAATGACAAATAATTTATAAGAATCTAGAATAATGGCCTATAATAAACAGAACCTATTTGGCTATTTGTCACTTATTTATAGTCTTTTACTGATCTTTGAACTCGTCGTGTATACGTCATTTTAGTTTCTATGAAAGTGGTCTTTTGGGATAAAGCGATATCATACACGTTCTTTGCTCATTATTTTGCTTTGCCGTCTAACACAACGAACTGGAATCCCATTAATCGGTGTCATGCCACCACATTTCTATATCTGTCACTTACACCAGTTTTTAGATTTCGTCTGGTCACTGTTTCTGTATTGAGCAGGTTGAGGTTTATAAACGGAATAGTTCGTGTTGTTAGCTATTTTGTCATCCATTAATGGTTAGCTGTATATTATCAGTATTACTTGATTTTGTGTTTTCATTTATAGGTATAGCAACAGTGGTTCCAGATCCCTGCCCGAATTATGCTAAAAACAGTAACATAGGTAAATACATATCTAACTTACACCCATTCTTTCTTTAAAAATGTTTATGTCATTTTGAATACTGAAAACGGAGCATGCAATATGCATGACTACCCGATAATACAAATTGGAAAGTGAAATATGTTGTAAAAGACTATAGAAATGATGAATATGAAGCGGGTTGGTTTTCTAGTAGTTGCTATTAAATTGTTACATGTCAAGACAATGTACATTCTAATTTGAATTAGATATTTGTGAGATAGTTTATATGTTTCTGTATCCGGAGATCTATCATGCACTTACATTTAACAACAAATTGTATTCGGTCACCTCGGGTTAAGAGGGAATCTTAAATGGAACTTTTAAATTCTTGATTCTTAATTCCTGATTCTACATCCTTAATTCTTAACCCATGCGTACAATATACTTACGTAGGAAGCTTTTCATTTACTAAGTGTCTACACAGGAATCAGAATTTGTTCCACAGGGACACCAAAGTCACAAACTAATATGAATAAAAAAAAGATTAGACCTAGTAGTAATAATATTATACATTTTTATAGTCAATTTAACTTATTTAGTACATTACCTCAACGCTATCATATAGCGACATTAGAAAGAGTGAGGGCTCGGGTGGTTCAATGAGTTAGGTAGTTGGGTTACCTAACAACTCATACAAGCCTATCACCAATGCGGAGTGGGTTTGCGCCCGGTTTTGTAAATTACAAAAAGGTGCACTCGACTCGCAGTAGCAAGTGGTAAACTTTACCAGTTGCTTGCCCATGGTCACTGGTTCTCTCCGAGTACTCCGGCTTCTTCCACCACTAAAACTGGTCGCCATGATATAGCTGAAATATTGCTGAAAGTGGCGTTAAAACACCAAAAATAAAAAATAAATCAATTAGAAACAGTGCTTCATCTGTTCAGTGGATCATCAAAAGTTTAAATTTGAATGTGAAATAAATTGATCTTTCTAATGCTTCTATTGATAGTTGATGTTTTCAATTTACAATTAATAAACAAATTAAATGTTAACGATGAAACACTATAGTCAAAACATATAAGTAAATGTTAACAAGAAAGTATGTGTACTGATTCCAACTATATATCATTATCAAATAAATATCGATAACATGCCATAATTAATGCAATAGTTATATCATTATCTGTTTTAATTACTTTCTTACAGTGGCTGATTTGTGTAATTCAAGTTCTGCAACAGAAGAAACAAGTTCTGGAGGTTACAAAGTAGACAGTGTTGTATTACGTATAATGACCCAAAAAGATGACTGCATATGTCGTGTAATGATAGACAATCAAATTGATACAGTAAGTGTAGGAATCAGAAAATTGGATGGTCTTACAGCATCAGCACCAGTGGCAGCTGAATGTGGACTTGCAGTTGATGTAAATGATATACATAAGATGTCTACAGGAAATGTACTAGCTCCTATTGAATGTCTTGTGAACGATACAATTCGTCATACACCACTGTTTCAAAACGGTTATCTGCAATTTATATCTAGGATAATTAATGGAAACTTTATCAGAGGTTTTTGTATACGGATAATACGAAGTAAGGCATCATTACAAATTGTGAATTTGAAAAAGAAATCATAAACCAATAATTGTCGTTCTCCAGCCACTAACTATTAATAGTACATCGCATAGCTTGACAAAATATCGAATAATCTATTCGAGTTTACCTCATAAAGGGCATAGTTCTTATTATATAAGTACGCTGAAGAAACAAATCATACACCATCAGAAATCCCCAATCCCAACCGTGATAAGATGTCTAACCGCACAAAAGATGGTCTATTATATGAAATGTTTGGTAAAGTACATGTTTATTTTCCAACTAACGCCTTTAAACAATCGAATCAGAATGATGAGATGGCCTAAATAAATGCATAAGTATATATACTTGCAACAAAATAACAAATTATTGGCATTTATGTTGTACAATGGTATTATCCCCGTCCATTTGCATTTGGATTCAACAAAGTGTTAATGCCTGTTTAATTGAACTTTTTACGCTATCAGTTCCAGATAACAGACCATGGTTTTCTACAAGCACATTTTAAAGCTAAATAATCTCCTAAAAACACCAAAGGAAATATTGGAATGTATATAAATAAATGTTAGAGGAGAGCGAAACGGCATTCAAGACTGGACAATCCAGATATATATGTATAACTTACCTAAGCAAATCTTTAACGTTCTCGGATACCAACAATATAAACGAACATCTGCAAGATATTTACAAAATTCAAAGCTTAGAGTTGCGAGAGAAACAACGTAAGAAATTATTTAGGGATGGTATCAACCCGAACAAAAATCCACCATCATAATCATCTGTCACTTCTGGGGAAACAACAATGCGGAAACGAAGATTTTCAAGGCACAAAGAAATTAATATAGACCAAAATGACGTAGTCGTCAATTTGTCATCAAAAGATCTAAAACCTGATGGAATTCGTATACTCTCTAAGGGACTTAATTTCTGTCCCATCCCTAACAAAATCAATGAGGAGCAACTATCAGCTGGTCTCGACAAATTTGCTAGATCTCTACGAATTAAAGAGTATTTCTTGGCCAAAGAGAGAGACTTTCCTGTAGATGGGTCGTCCGATTCGGAAGATGATAATGAGATCCCCCTTCCTAGGTATAAGAAAGCAAAGTTCATGGAATCCAAAACCCAGCAAGCATACAACTTTAGAATCCTTTATTGATTTAGTAACAAATGATGTCCAGACAGCAGCTTGCACGAACATACCAACCCATAACAACATCTCTCCAGCAGATTCAAGAATTAAAGGAAAAGGATGACATTGTCATAAAGCCAGCAGACAAGGGTAGCGCAGTTGTTGTTATGGACAAAGTAGATTATTTAGAGGAGGCAAACAGAAAACTGACGGATGAAAGACTTTACAAAAACTGGACTCTGACCCCACGGAAGAATTCAGCAATAAAATAACACAGGAGCTAAAAATTATGAAAGAAAATAGTCATATCGACAAGAACACTTTCGATTATTTGAAACCAGACAAACCCAAAGTGTACGCTTCTATCTATTACCTACAATTCATAAAGTCAACAACCCCGGGAGATCCATTGTTTCAGCAAATGGGCACCCTACAGAAAAATCTCCGAATTCGTCGATTTCCAACTTCGACTTCATGTAGAAGCGCTACCCTCACATTTCAAAGACACCACTGATTATCTTCAAAACTTACTCCGGGGACCATTCTTGTTTCGATGGACGTTACGTCATTATACACTAGCATCCCACATAATGCCGGTATCGAAGCATGTCGAGAGGCCTGGGACCAACGAGTCGTTAAAGAACAACTAACGGAATGTCTTGTCCAGTTGCTCACATTGGTACCGAAGCATAACAACTTTACATTTAATGGAGAGTATTTTTTTACAAATCAACGTAACCGCTATGGGAACAAAGATGGCACCTTCATACGCCAACATCTTCATGGGGAAACTTGCAAAACTAATCATACAATATGCACCCTACAAGCCAATTTCATGCTTTCGTTTCATATATGACGTTGACATGAAGTGGACCGATTTGGAAGAAAACCTCAATCGTTTCTTTGACCATGCCAACAATGTGCACCCCACTATAAAATTCACCCATGAAACATCCAGAAATAGCATCTCCTTTCTGGATACTTACAGTACCTGTGAAAATGGTATTATGTCAACTGACATATACAACAAACCGACAGATAAACATCAGTACCTGTCCCCACAGAGTTGTCATCCTAAACATTGCACCAAAATTATTCCGTACAGCCAAGCTCTCCGAATCAAACGCATCTGGTCCAATGAACAAACTACAAAAAACACGGCTTGGTGAACTGAAATAGCATCTGAAAAAGAGGGGTTACAACAATGCGAGCATTAACCATTGTTTTGACAAATCAAGTGGTATTGATAGAAAAAAAAACATCCAACATAAAAAAAAGAAGATGAACAACAGAGTGCCATTTGTCTTTATACACCATCCTGTGCTCGGTAATTTATCCAACATCGTTCGTAAGCACTGGACAACCATACAAAAACACCCATAATTGTGCAAAATCTTCAAAGAACCACCCGTCTTGGCTTTCAGGAAACCCAAAAGTTTGAAAGATATTTTGGTGAGAGCTGACTCTCGATCTGCCTACAATGGTCAGTGCCAAAAATGTGATTCGAGACAATGTATGACGTGCACAAACATCAAATGCACACAGAAATTCAGTAGCACACATACAGGAGAAGAATTCATCATATACTGCAATGCCAACTGTAAAACGGAACATATTATCTACCTCCTGGAATGTGCAATTTGTGGCCTTCAATACATCGGAGAAACTAAACAACAACTTAGTAAACGCTTGAATGGCCACAGAAGCGATGGAAATTGCAAATCTGACCTTCCACTCAGCAGACATCTCAGATTGACGGGCCACCATGATTCTTTCGGGAAACTGAATGTCACCATAATTGACCATAACCGCAAGTGGGATGATAAAAGCATACAGGAAAGGGAAAGCTTCTTGATTAGAAAACCTTATCACCGAATGGAATCAATGAGAAAAAGTAATATCCTCTCTTGACTCCTTTTTGTTGGTCTCCTCCAGTCGTATTAGGACATACAGTTTGCTCAATTGGCCCAAAGTATATATCCTACACTGTGGCGGGCCGTTTTTGTTTAATGAGTTTGGGTATCATACCGTTTTCAAAAATATTCTTGACAGTGCTATTTGATACATTAACCAATAATGTCTCATTTCTATTTTTAATTAAACATTTATTTAAATGTGTAGCCCTATTGTGTATTTATATTATTGTTATTGTACTTTTATTTATTTATATGTGGGATTTTAATTCTTTTATGTATGTATTCTTATATGAGTAACTTCTGGTTCTTTTGTCCCCAACATTGACCGTCTGAAACGTTTTTTGATATTGTAAAATCGTCATATTGGTTCGACATTTTATTCAATTAGACATTGATAAAGTCCCTCGGTGGGACGAATATTGTATCATTCAACAAAGTGTTTAATTCTTTATCACTTTCTCTTGTGTACTTGGTGTTGTTTTACAAACCATTTTAGACGTTTATAATATATTTTACTTGTATAGTATCGTTATACCGTAACGATCCAACACACCGTAAGATTGATCGTTGACTGGTTTTTCAGACATTGTATATATATATTCCATCGTTCATATTATAGGAATGACAAAATATTTTGCTACAGATGCATTTTAGCACAAACTATTGTCTTAATTACTGGACATTTTAAGCCTGTGTACGTGGTGTTTATTGACGAGAGAAACATTTGTCATACACCGTTATTTATGCATGATATCAGCTACCTGTATGTATTAATATTTGACATATTATAATGACCTAGTTAATAGGTGTCTCTTCATTGTTATAGCTATGAGGTGTATAACATTACTATCAATATTATTTCAGTTTCAATGTTAGATGAAACTCATGGATTTGTCAAAAGTCACCAACAAACTTATCACATACACCTTGCCACGGGCGCGAATGGAACTCAGTTTCAGTCGATGACATCATAGATATTGTCAATCAAAATTCCATATGATTACGGTCATGGCATCGCTTGAAATAACTCTGGAATATATTTATATATATAAATTTACATAATGAGCAGTCTAAAAAGCAATAGAAACAGATTGTTGCTCTTTGTAAGCTTGAAAATATAAAACATAAAATCAGTACTTTCACTTATATTCAACGCATAACAATATTTCAGATATCACCAGTGACCATTCACAAGTTTTACGAATTGTTTGTGATGCTCCGATGACAACAGAACAGACAACCGAAAAGATATCAACATCTGATGCACCGCAAAGTTCCCCACAAAGGCCTGTTTCGGAGATATCAACCACAAACAGCTCAAACATAGATACTACAACTACTGTTACAACGGAGAAATCAACCACAAACAGCTCAAACATAGATACTACAACTACTGTTACAACGACAACTGTTAAACATCAATCGATAACTACAACTACAGACACGACACCAGGTAAAATCTAGCTACAAGTGCACTAAGTCATGACATGTTACAGCTAAAGATACACATACATGAAATATTGAATAATAATTTTAGATTGGAATTTCCAAAGCTTAATAAATGAATTGTAAATATAAAAGGAGCAAACCTTCTTAAGAACTACATGTATATTGTGCAAACTGTGGTCAGATTTCTTAATCAAGGTCAGTTCCAGTTGTTTGTAGGAGGTCTCATGTTTTATTTACGTTATTTGTGTTTGTTTGCGCATAGCGGTATCCAACGCATATGGTGTTGTGTTGTTTGCTGTGCTCGTCTTCGTCTGGTGTCTTGTGTGCCCAATGTTGCCAGTTTCTGTGGATTGTCTATTCTTGATTGTCCCTTCTGTTTTCTCTAACGTTTATTTTCTACTCTTTGACATGGTTGATGTACCTTGGTAATTAATCTTATAATTACATATTTTGGTTGTTTTTATTTTATTGATCTTCGATGGCCTTTTTCTACTCGTGCCAATATTTGTTTTATAATATTATTATGGACCGCATCAATGAGACAATTAACCATGATATAGTTGACTCTACATGCTAGTTGTGGTATGCTAAGAGGCAATGCTATACTTATTTTTGCAAGTGACAAGATGAAACATTTTAAGGTCTATCAATGGCTGATTGGACACTAAATTTGCGGTTTGGGCAGTGATCATTGAACACATACATTGAGGTATGGACAGCTGACATAAGGGTAATAACAAAATTACCGAACACCGAGCAATCTTCCAAAAGGGAAAGGCAAAACTCATATGTCAACAAACAGAAAAAAATCATTTAACAACCAGAAAACTGGGAAAAACGCAATGGCCCTGACTTGGTACAGGCATTTCCAAAGAAATGGTGGGTGGAATCAGAGATTGCAGACGACATAGGACACACATTTTGAGGGGTGGGCCATAACAATTGGACTATAATTGTAAGGAAGGATATGGATGTAAATGCACCCGAAAGCCTATTCAACTTTCCACTTCGACACAACTTAAAGTAAAGGAACATCGCCTTTATTTTTGTCATATTTCTCACAACCACCGTATGGTCATTAATAATTAGTACAACTCATACCGTAAACTGAGTTTGAAGATGCTCATACACCGTAGCAGAAATGCACACCTAATTATATATCAAGGTTTTTATAATTAATTATTCTTGCAGGGCTTGAACAAACAACATATATTGCAATTGGTGCTGGTTCTGGTGTAACTTTAATACTGCTGGTAGTCCTAGTTGTAATATGTCTAAGGTTTGTAAAAATATCATGTACTTTTTATGTTTGATGCATTACCTGCAATTATTTCTGCATGACAATATTCTCAACAATAACAAAAAACGTCCAGTAAAGATATTATCTAAACATTGCAGTAGATATCTCGCGTACCCTTTCACAAGCCAAATAAAATGTATTACAATCAATAAGAGAAACGACCAAGTCGATTTCAAAACATTTACAAGAATGTTGAACACTTGAAAATCATGGACAGAAACAAAATGTCACAAATGTTGTTGGTTGTAATATTGACATACATTCTACAAGAATAAAGAGGTTGATTAGTAATGAATACCAAAATTGTCTAGCTAGAAAACTCACAAGAATAGACCACATTCACCCTAGTATATGCATGGGGATATAAATCTCATAATGTGAAAAATCAGTCTGCTCTTAAGTTATCACAATACTATATATATTGCATAATATCGACATTTGTGGGCAATTGTCAATATGCGTTATAGTTTTCAAGTAATAAGAATTTTAAATTGAAAGACGTTTTAAAACTTTAGTGATAATAGAAATGTATTGGATTCGTACTACAACAAACACTGCAATCAATATATAGGTGTTCGAATAAGGTGAATATAGAGACCCACAAGGTAGCTATAGAAATAAGACCCAGTTTGTCCGCTATAGGGCATAGCTCCTCCAAAGTTGAGGCTCATTAGATGCAATGATTTTGTATTAACATAGTTTAAGCTGCTTAGAATTATTGCTCTAAGATAGGTTGTGTGCTAATATTATTTTCAGTATTACTTTAAGTTCTATTTGTGTTTTGTTAATAGCAATAACGTTGCAGATGTACTAGGGTGTCTGTGGTTTCATAATACACTTATGTACTGGTTATTTGGACAATAGTCAGTATATTTCTTCTCTACATCAACTATTCCCCTATTATACCTGGATGTGGTGTATACTAAAGAGAATTGTGGAATTTCTTATTGTATGTTGTATCACAGTATTTGTAAGACTTTAATTGAAAACATCTGTTTTTCCTTTTTTCATTAGAAGGAAATCAATACAAAAAGCAGGAACCAATGGATATGTAGATAACTCACATCAGCAAGACGAAAATGACGAAAAATTGCCAGATAATGTACTATACGTACCAGCGGAGGAATTTCATAGTACTGGTGGTAAATGCAGTACCGCTGATGTGGATACAGCAAGATCCTCCAATAAACGATTAAGCATGGAAGGCAATTACAGTACCGTTGATGACGATATGCCGAAATCTTCCAACAAAAGATTAAGCATGGAAAGAGATTATAGTACCGTTGATGAGGATACACGAATATCCCTCAACGAAAGATTAAGTGTGGAAGGCAATTACAGTACCGTTGATGAGGATATGCCAAAAACCTCCAAAAATAGAATAAGCATGGATGGAGATTACAGTACAGTTGAACTCGATGAACATTTGGATACAAACTGTAGTTATCCTGAGAATTCAGAACTTGGGCAAACAAAAGGGAAACAAAAACCAACTATCAAACCAAAACCTAAATCGTCGTGTAAAAACAGTGAGGCCAATAGCTCCCTTGATCAAAACATAAAGCACGGTACTCCTCCAAATGGCAGTGATAACGTCTATGCAATTGTTGTTAAAAGTAGTACAACTGTTCATACAACTAATGTAGGTAATGGGGAGGGAACATGTCACTTTGATCAAACCTACGCTGTTGTGGACAAAGCACGGAAACGTAAATCCAGTTCGGATGAAACAAATGAAAAGAGTTCGAAATAAATTCTGGCAACAGGGTTTAGGCTATATGAAAAAAATTTTCAGGAATAATATAACATATCTTATTTAGATCTGAGTATTTATGCTTTGGTTTCCTAAAGTTCATAACATTAACCTCGCATGTAAGATTAGTCTGTTCCTTTCTCTATAAGTGACATTTCCAAACATAATTAAGGAAAGTGGTATTTGTTTTTCAAAATAACAGAGTGGAGTGAAACAAAACCGATGCTAAAACGTTAATATTGGTGCAATCACTGCTTAAGCTTCTTTTGATAATATTAAATATCCTTACACATACTGCATAAATTATTAAGCATATACAGTGTACTGTATATATTAGGAAGATGAAACGGACCGTCAATTTATGTTAGACGTGGGTGTAAATGAACTAGAAATACTGAACAATTATATAGTTTAGCGTGCACAATGCAATACTGGAATAACCATGATCGGGTACCTTCAAAGACAAAAGAATGGAATGCGAAATAATTTAAGTCTTTCAGATCAAGAAATCCAAAGGACATAAATAGGATATTGAAAAACAAGCATATACTTGATTAATCTTTTAGGTATGAAATAATGTAATATGTATATGTAGACCTACTTGTCGGTAAAAAAAATTATATTTATGGAAAGAGAGAGAGAGAGAGTAATTAAATAATTTTACTAAGCCACACCATATATATTTTTGAAACAAATAATGCTACAGATAATGTTGGCCTTAACCTGACTAAAAGTTCTGCCAGACTACCAAGTTCAAGTTCTGCCTAGCAGACCATATCTCATTCAGAAAAAAAAAATATGGTCATTTCTTAAGTTTGAAATCTTTGTATGCTAAATGGGGTTCATGTTGTTCACTTTACCCTATGTTCTTAGTTCTGTCCTGTAATGTCTGCTGCGCTTTCCATACGAAATCATGTTCGGTTCCTCTTTATCCGCAATTGTTCATTGGACAGCTCGTGTCTTTAGTTGTATTTGTTTACGCATATCAGTGTCAACACGACTTGACTGTATAAGTAGCAATGCGAGTGTCTTACAAGATGCAGAAACCGCTTACCCTTCGTTATGACTTGGGTTCAATCTGGTTTTTATATGGATTGTCCATTCGTGATTGCATCTTCGTGTTTCCCTAACTTTTATATTAAGACCTAACCAGACCAGTTTTGGAAAATAAACAACCCATATGTTCTGTCTACTTTTCGGCTTAGATGAAGATCACAAATAATTTGTCAAAGACCTTGATATTTAATTAAGTGCACACGACACATTTCTGACATAACCTTAATCAATTACGCTGCAAATAAAAAGAAGCGGAAAACGAAATAATCTAAAAATAAAGTCACCGAAAGCAAAAATAAACAAAGGAAACAAAGGATATAAACAGTATAGCCAAAATCAGGTGTAATTACCTATACATTGGTTTTTTGGTATTTCAAAATATGTAATTAGCAAGAGGTTTACAATTAATTTATATTTTATTTATTTGGCCTAAGTCCTATACGTGTGATCTGTTCAGTTATCGGTTTTTCCAGTAAGGTAGATAAATCTACTCCCTACTTTATTCGTATTGGTTTAATTCTTACTATTGTTCTTTACACTTTAAAAGCCAGTGTTTTATACACTGTGATCATTATTTTGATTTAATTTGATGCGTGTAAAGTAGAACACGTTTGCTAAAAAAAAATACCCACCCACTCGCGGTACCTAAAAATTTTAGTAAATTTATTAAAACCACAAGCATTATATAGTATATGTATATATTATTAAATTTTTAGTCGTATATAAAGAAACGTTTATTGCATTATATGATTAGTGGAATTTATGGACAGCGATTGTGTGATCAATATTCATGGACAATGATAATATAATAGTGACCAGCAGTTAACATTGAATTTCATGGACAGTGATAATTAATGTGATAATGGTGGACAGTTAATAGCCAAAAATGATATTTATTTTTGTATTTTTATTTATTGTGATATAATAATATATATATATATATATATATATAAATGGCAATACACATATTCTCATTTGCTTGTTTTCTTGTAGCCATAATTGCTAATTAGTTACAATAATAATATCTTTATGTAGGAACTGTATATTTTAATAATAACTATAACTAATAAACCAAGTGCGGCTAAAACGAATCAGAGTTTACAACAATACAGAACAGACATTTTAAAACACTAACAACGTTAACAAATATATAATGCGTATTGGGCAATCTAGATGATCATTTGAAACTAATAAAGCTAATATATACAAAGTATGATGGTTAGTTAAATAATATACTTACATATTGAGAATAATATTCTGTGTCCATCTGAAAACTATTATCTATGCGCTGGTATGATAGCATTGATTATATGTTTATTATATTTTTCTATAATTTAATTAAGCTCTTCTTTTAGTGGAAATATTTTAGTTTGTTTTGTTTTAGTTTTATATAATTTACATCTAACTTGAGCATGATTCGTACATGTATTGTTGTCATTATTTCTCAAAGCGAACTATTTACGCTGCGAGAACAAATCTATCACGCATTTCTTATTTCAAATAAGATATAATAGAGGTGTGGTTCCTGTTATTTTACCGCAATATTGTTACCCATTGACACTAAATGCTATAGCCTGTCTTAAAACACGTATAGAACAAAGCTGTAATTGGGCGATGTGGTCAACATTAGATATGTTTTCTGCCTCATAGTTTTTATTGTTCAATAGAAGTATATATATATTTGGTATGCCTTATTTCACAAATATATAGAGAAATGTTGAAGATACTAAAGGGCGAACCAGCAGCCGTAAAATCTTTAGTTTTCTGTGTATTGCCTCCTAGATCACTGTTTGTCATTGTAGTGTTCGTTCGTCCATTTACGGGTTTTTACTACCCCTTTGGTGTCTTGAAATTGTTCTTTAAGAGAGATAGACAACACAACGACCAAATGAAAAAAGGGACAAGAAGACGAAAATGGTCGACAAAATAATAAACAGAAAACAAAGACTTGAACAATAAATCTTTTGTATTCCTATTTGTATTAACGATAACAACATTATGATTAATGTAAATCGATTGGTAAGTAAATACTACTGTACAGAGCACAATAATGCACTTTATGTGCCAGGAGAGGGATAAAATGAAAGACAAAACATATCCCACCGTCGGAACAGTTAAAAAAATATCACACTGTCGGAACAGTTAAAACAATTTCATACTGTCGGAACAGTTAAAAAAATATAACACTGTCTGAACTTTTCCAAAATCCAATAGAAAAATCGCACAAAGCCAATCGATACACCAAGCACACATATATATGACTGCTCGATTTTCTAGCTTGAAACAGGGATTCTAATAACATGTTGAGGCGTTAAGCTAGTTTTATAGGTCCAAACTTCCCCGCGTAGTGAAATGATGCTGTCATGCAAGTTGTATCACATATTGGTAAAATTCAAATCCTTACAAATAACCAGGCGAAGAAAGTTGTTATAAAGAACGTTCTAATCTTGAAAATTAGACATACTATATTTAATCTTCGTGACACATAATTTGTCATGTGCATGGTTGTAGCTATGTTAAAGAAATTCGAACGCTTCATTGATCATTAAAATATTAGATGGTAAGCAAGGTTATCGTAAGACTTATTAAAGTGGATGCACTCAGGATTCAATTTTCTATTAAAGAAAATATTGTATGTATAATTTACAGTATGATTTTAGATCGTTTTCCTTGTTGATTCTTTCCCTTGTCATACAAAAGTGACTTATTGTAATGTGAACTAGACTTCCTTGTTAATGTATTCATTAAAACAAATGAATATCACATAATATCTATACTTATACAACAAGTTAAAGAAAAATACTGCTGTCAGTTGGGTATGTGTGCTTTTATATGTGATTGTGTGTACATGATTAGAATTATACTTTAAAAATACGTGTGTTCTTAATGTCATACAGTGTTTATTTTACATAAATAAATACTGCATTACCATTAGAGAAAACCGAAGGAGCAATTAGAAATGGACAATTCAGAGACACTGACAACATTAGGCACACAAGAGACAGAACGACCAATGATCGACATTACATTACACAGAAAACACCCCTACAATCCAGATGATAATTCAAGTGATACGAAAGAGAAAACAGTCCGTGCTCAACTAGCCGTACCCGTCGTGTCTCTATTAAACAACACGAACATCATTTGCTAAGAGAATCGTAACAACTGTTAAAGGAAATAATCAGAAAAAAAAATAAAGCAAGACCTAGGAATACAATAAACGGGAGTAAAGACGAACGAACCGAACATTGTAGCGGACATGACACCACGGGACTGAAAACATGAAATATGTCATTTGGAAAAACTGGTGAATATCGGACCCATCACACAACCTAGCGTTGGGGACAACTTACGTTGTATTTGGTTTGGTTTATCGACATTTTCAACAATATTTCGGTTTTTTTTCACTGCGATCAGTTTTATTGGTGGGGGAAATCGGAGTACCCGAAGAAAATCACCAATCTACAGCAAGTCACTGACAAACTTGTAAGGCATGTGAAACTTCAACGGACATACACGTAGCTGTAATTGAAGTATTTACAAAATAATGCACTTTCTTTCTTCCTTCTTGTAAATAATAAAAATGTTTATATATTAATCATTTAAGTCCAGTACTGTTATCTACGTTAACAAATTAGCCACTTAATAATAAAGAATTTATACCACGATGTCGTTATAGGTGTAATACCACTAATTCATTTCTTGAACATTTTCTACTAATTTGTGTTTTTTTTCGAGCCTACCTGGCCATTTTATCTTAAGCTTAACCTTTCCATGACCATATATTTTCTGAAACGTACATCATTCCTCTACGTTCTGTCAAAATTTCAGGGCATGTTTAAAATATTGCATTGAAATGTCAGGCTACGGAAAACACCTATTCTAATAATAGCTCGGTCATCCCCCAGTATTCATAAGTCATGCATCAAATACATAGAGGTATTGAAATACAACTAAATCCATGTTCTAAGCTCTGATTGGTGAATTAGTGGTTTGACACCTTATATGTCGTTGGTCATCCTTAATAGTAGGAAAAGGACAAAATCATCTAACACCCTTATATTAAAATATTAAAAGATGTAATTATAAAGACAACACAGAAACGTAGTACCAGTTAATTCTCCCAAATCAGGCACCCTCCCTCCAGGGTATAAATACCATGTGTAACATGAATGCATTATTTTCCTTTGATCTTGTTCATGGTTTATATACCAGAATGTAAGCAACAGCTAAGAACTATGAAATAATACACGCAGATACGAGATATTGCATACTTTATATCTAGGCTGTAGTTTGATTACTTTCAGAGAGCCGTGCAATAAGCAACGACGTAGATGTGATATTGCATGGACTCATGCTACATATAATTTATTCTACGAGTTTCCGACGTAAGCAGTGGTATATATATATTACGTCTACAGGTAATAGGTATACTTGTGTTTTTATGCACTAGTGAATAACAGTTAACAAATATTTAACGTACGTTGTGTATCACTCTGGAGTCATTCAATTGTTTAAAGATATTTAAGTTGTATATGCTTTCCAACTTATAATGTGCATTGCTTGTTGGTTCTGATCAACTTCCGGGTTGACACGTGAGACAGCATACAACGTAGAACAGGATATTTCTGATATACACGATATTAGTGATTCTTCAACTGTATAAAGGTAAGACGATTTGCTACAACTATCACTATCATTCGTAAAACATTAATGTCTATTAAGTAGGGGATAAAGTGGATATGCATTTCCATTCGATGTTATCAATGTAAATATGACATTTCTCAAACAAGAACTTCCTCGGTAAAGGTCGACAAAATCGTAAATCGTTAGTAATATTACTCACTCTTTTGTTAAGCTTCAAAATCTAAAACATTAAAATACAAATGTAGATACTTAATTTGCTGAGAACGACCCATGTGAGGTACACACTCAAAGGCAAACAATACAAAAGGCACATGACTTATGTCCTCGGTAGCAGGAAAGCCAAATGTCTGCCACCGAAACTGATGGTGATATTGGTCGTAATTTGAAAAATGCAGAGCAATATGTTTAAAGAGATCATCCTTACACGTCCGTATACCTAAATATACACTGACCACATACTATTCTGAAATGATTAGGGAGTAGAATAACATATGTATGCTCTTTATTGAAGACCCTACAGTGACAGTAAAAGTAAGAACATATAATGTAACAAACAGCAGTACAGGCCGTGGTACTCATAGTTTCATTCTTAATAGACAAATGATTTGATTGCTGAACATTACATTGGATAGAGCCTTCAGCTAAAAGTGTCCGTATCATAGATATATGTTTTGGTCATGTAATATGTCCATCTAGAATCTAGAATAATGGTCTATAATAAACAGAACTTACTTGGCTATTAGTCACTTATTTACAGTCTTTTACTGATCTTTGAACTCGTCGTGTTAAAGCGATATCATACACGTTATTTGCTAATTTTTTGCTTTGCCGTCTAACACAACGGGCTGGAATCCCATTAATCGGTATCATGCCACCACATTTCTATATCTGTTCCTCACACCAGTGCTTAGATTTCGTCTGGTCATTGTCCTACTTGTTTCTGTATTGAGCAGGTTGAGGTTTGTCAACGGAATAGTTCGTGTTGGTGTTAGCTAATTTGTCATGCATTACTCTTTAGCTGTATATTCTCAGTTTTACTTGATTTTGTGTTTTCATTTATAGGCATAGCAACAGTGGTTCCAGATCCATGCCCGTCTTATATTAAAAACAGTGACATAAGTAAAATACATATCTAACGAACCCATTCTTTCCTTAAGTGTTTATGTCATTTTGAATACTGAAAAGGGAGCATGCAATATGAATGACTACCCGATAATACAAATTGAAAAGTGAAATATGTTGTAAAAGACTATAGAAAGGATGAATATGAAGCGGGTTGGCTTTCTAGTAGTTGCTATTAAATTGTTACATGTCAAGACAATGTACATTCTAATTTGAATTAGATATTTGTGAGATAGTTTATATGTTTCTTTATTCGGAGATCTATCATGCACTTACATTTAAAAACAAATTGTATTCGGTCGCATCGGGTTAAGAGGGAATCTTAAATGGAACTTTTTAATTCTTCACTGTTAATTCCTGATTATACATCCTTAATTCTTAACCCATACGTACTATAGACTTACGTAGGAAACTTCATTTACTAAGTTTCTACACAGTCAGCATTTGTATCACAGGGACACCAAAGTCACAAACTAATATATATTAAGAAAAAGATTAGACCTAGTAGTAGTAATATTATACATTTTTATAGAGCCAATTTAACTTATCTTGTACAATACCTCAACGTTATCATATAGCGATAGTTGGATTACCTAACAACTCATACAAGCCTATCACCAATACGACGTGGGTTCGTGCGCGGCTTTGTAAATTACAAAAAAGGTGCACTCGACTCGCAGTGACAAGTGATAAAGTTGATCAGTTGCTTGCCCATGAACGGTGGTTCTCTCCGGGTACTCCGGCTTCTTCCACCACTAAAACTGGTAGCCATGATATAGCTGAAATATTGCTGAAAGTGGCGTTAAAACACCAAAAATAAAAATAAATCAATTAGAAAGAGTGCTTTATCTGTTCAGTGGATCATCAAAAGTTTAAATTTGAATGTGAAATAAATTTATCTATCTAATGCTGCTATTGGTAGTTGCTGTTTTCAATTTACAATTAATAAACAAATTAAATGTTAACGATGAAACACTATAGTCAAATCATATAAATAAATGTTAACAATAAAGTATTTGTACTGATTCCAACTATATATCATTATCAAATAAATATGGATAACATGCCATAATTAATGCAATAGTTATATCATTATCTGTTTTAATTAATTTCTTACAGTGGCTGATATGTGTAAGTCAAGTTCTGCAACAGAAGAAACAAGTTCTGGAGGTTACACAGTAGACAGTGTTGTATTACGTATAATGACCCAAGAAGATGGCTGCATATGTCGGTAATGATAGACAATCAAATAGATACAGTAAGTGTAGGAATCAGAAAATTAGATGGTCTTACAGCATCAGCACCAGTGGAAGCTGATTGTGGAATTGCAGTTGACATAAATCAAATACCTGATATGTCTACAGGAAATGTAATAGCTCCTATTGAATGTCTTGTGAACGATACACTTCGTTAGACACCACTGTTTCAAACAGGTTATCTGCAATTTAGATCTAGGACAATTAATGGAGACTTTATCAGAGGCTTCTGTATACGGATAATACGAGGTAAGGCATCATTACATTTTGTGAATTTGAAAAAAAAATCATAAACCAATCATTTTCGTTCTTCAGCCACTAACTATTAATAATACCTCGCATAGCTTGACAAAATATCAAATAATATATTCGAGTTTACCTCATAAAGGGCATAGTCCTTATTATATAAGTACGCTGAAGAAACAAATCATACACCATCAGAAGTCCCCAATCCCAAACGCGATAAGATGTCTATCCGCACAAAAGATGGTCTATTATATGAAATGTTTGGTAAAGTACATGTTTATTTTCTAACTAACGCATTTAAACAATCGAATCAGAATGATGAGATTGCCTAAATAAATGCATAAGTATATATATATTAGCAATAAAATAAAAAATGATTGGCATTTATGTTGTACAATGGTATAATCTCTGTCCATTTGCATTTGGATTCAACAAATAAGGGTAATAACAAAATTACCGAACTCAGAACAATCTTACAAAGGGAAAGTCAAAACTCATAATTATATAAACAGACAAAATCAGTCAACAACCGGAACACTGTGAAAACCGTAATGACCCTGACTTGGTACAGGCATTCCTAAAGAAATGGTGGGTTGAATCAGATTTTAAGGCGCCAAACCTCCCGCTTTCATTACGGTTCAAAGGGTCCGGCTGTCACTATAACAGTATTTAAATACAGGAACAAAATAGGTAAAATAGTTGTCAAAGCAGTACCATATTCGGTGACGTAAATGTCAAAAATATTTTTACGTCACACATTGACAAAAAAAATATCCTTGACATTTTTTGACTTCTTTATCTTTATACATTTTCAATATATGAAAATGCATCGTTTATAATATTTTCTGCAGAGACGGAATATATTTCGACAAGATCTTGGTATCGGAATATAAACTTTTTAAGAGATCGAATAATGCGAATCTTTTCTTAGCCCTGGTCCAGTAGCCTGTTTCTCAGATGAAGATGACGTTTCAGGAAATCAGAATAATTGCTACTGGCCCTTGCATAGCGAATCAATTGCGAGATGTAAACACCATATGCAGGAGAAGCTGGTATATTGCTGCACATGTTTGGAAAATTTATGATTTTAAAATTGAAGTCGTCCCGCTTATCATCAATTTTAGTACTGAGTTGACCACTGTCGTCAAATTCGAGGTATAGGTCCAAAAATGATGCGGACGAAGCTGTATAGGTGGTCTCTTTAACTTCCAGCTCTAGAGGATATATCAATGGAAGAAATTCTGCAAATCTAGAATTATTGATAGATAAAACGTCATCAATATACCTGTATGTGAAATTAAAGGTTCTAGTCTCATGAATCTTCTTATCTTTTACAAGCTTTTGAAGAAACTCCGATTCATATGAGAATAAAAATAAATCAGCTAGAAGAGGGGCACAATTCGTACCCATTGGTATGCCGACGACCTGCTGAAACAGTGTCCCTCCAAAGGAGACAAATATGCTATCGATGAGGAACTCCAGCATACTGATCACTTGTTCCTCGGAGTAGCATGTTTTACCTTTTTGAATTTTGTTTGAAAAATATGTGGAATTGTAGCCTAACACAACAAATTTTGAGCCATAGTTTCTATGACTAAAAGCTTTATGAATTGTTTCTTTCAAGCGGGTTTTTAATTTGTCATGCGATAGGGTGGTATATAGAGTTGAAAAATCAAAAGTTTTGATGGAGGATACCTGAGAGAAAGATCTTGATTTCAGGTTATCCAAAAGATCTTTAGAGTTTTTCAAAATCCACAGGTGATTTATGCCACTACGCGAGTAAACAGTTTCACAATATTTCTGTTGTCCCTCTTTTACTGCAGACAGAATCTTTGTCAGGTGAATAGACAATTCTTTCGTCGAACAAGTTGATGATCCCGCTATGTACCTTTCTTTGTATGGTGTCTTATGGAGTTTAGGTATCCAATATAAAAAGGGTAAATCCTCAGACTCTTTACCAGAGGGCATGTTTAAAGAGGTCATGAATGATCTGTGGTTAGCTAGGATTTCATCTTTGTCGAACGAAGTTGGTTTGTATGTGGTATTACTAGAGGTGTTGCTATTTATGCCTAATTCCTTGATTAGGCATTCGAAGTAATATGATTTACATACAAACACGATATTGTTGGAAGCCTTGTCCGCAGGAACGATAGCATATTTGTCATGAAGAGAGGAAAGACACTTAACAGCTTCTTGGTCTTTAAATACAGACTTAGGTCGACTATTAACACAATTTTTGAGTTTGTGAATCCGACCTTGTACTAGAGACCTAATTGTTCTAATCCAGTCTGACAAGGACTCTAACTCAGGATCTTGGTCTACTTCTCTCTTTATCCACTTTCTGGCATAATCTTCAACAGCATCCATAATTATCTTGAAATTATGTTTCCAATTGATGTGTTGAGGTTCTCTGAATTTAGGACCATGAGAAATCACCTTTCGGAGACTCTCATGTTGAATGATATTCAGATCACCAGTGATTACATGTCCAGATGGGTTGTATTGAAAAGGGGAGTGGGAGCAGTCACAAGTCAGAGGGTTCTTAAGGTACTCTTCTATGTTAATATCTTGCAATGCTTCTTTGTTAATGTCTGGTTAATTGAACTTTCCAGATAATAGACCATGGTTTTCGACAAGCACATTTTAAAGCTAAATAATCTACCAAAAACACCAAAGGAAATGCATAAAAATAAACGTTTGAGAAAACCAAAAGGGCATTCAAGACTGGACAATCCAGATATATATATATAACTGACCTTAGCAAATCTTTGACGTTTTCTGATACCAACAATACAGGTATGTTAAGGCTGTTTCACGTCGGTTTGTTTCATACGAGTTGCTCCCCTTTGTAATAGGTTACGTCCTGACGTTGCAATCATGGAAACGTACTCTTCATGGGTGAACTGCCCGAAGGAAACATGTGTTTCTGCAGATCTATAAATGCACTTATTCCTGGTTCGTTTTGTGACAGTAAGATTAACATATATATTTATTGACTATCCAGATTGTGAATATATCATTATTTTGAATACGTCGATTGTAATATATGATTTTTGGCGCTTGTCATTCTTGCGAAGCTCCACCCCTTAAAGGCCCATATTTGGAAATCGCCATCGCGAAAAAGCTTGTTTGTTGACAAATACGGGAATGATACATACGCACATGCTTACCAACAATATGATACTTATGTAGAAGAATTTCACAAAAAATGGAAAATGTACACATCGTCAGTTGCAGACAAATGATGCTGAGAGGTAAACCTTAGTTTAAATTAATAATGACAATCTCCTGAAACACATGTACAGCAAACAGCTGATACTGAAAAACAGGGGGTCGTACCGAACTTGAAGAAAGCACATGGAGAATCAAAATAAGATCTTTAAGCCTAGAATTCTCTCATGTTAATACCAACATTTTCGTGATCTTTCTTGAAAAGATCGAGATATTTTATATGCATGCAGTATCTATTTTTGCCACAGTGAATCAGACATCACCACCTCCCTTTTTGCAAGTTGTGGAACACAATTCATAGAGAAATAATCAATATAATGACTATAATGATGAAAACCATTACAAAACGTTTGAATCTTAATACAAACTATATCTTGATGGGTTGGGGTCCTGTTTATTTTTAGAATTTACATTTGTTTTCTTTACAAGTGACATGCCATCTCCATATAACACCTTGGCTTGGAAAGGGAAATTGTCCATTCTGAGTACTTGTGTAGGACCAATTCTCAATGCATACCAATAATTGACAACCAAAAAGTATGCATGTATTATCAGAAAATAACATCCCTTTTCAGAGGTTTTGTTCCCTACAAAATCTTCTGTCAAGAGACTGGGGAAGATGATTTCAATTTCATAAACATTTAAACTTCTGAATTTTTTTTTGGTCAAAACTAATTTGCACATAACAGATTTGATCAAATAAACAACGGGCGAAAACTGATCTGACACCAGTTAGTTATTCTCAAAATCCAGTTTGTGTGTTTACTAACTAACAAAATTCATGTTCCATATACAGTTAATACATAAAACCATAAAACCAAAACCTGAAATGAAACTATTATGTACATTGTAATTTAAACCCAATTTTTAATTAAGAATGGGTGATCTGGTTGTGCTACAATATCACATTTTGATCAAAGAAATTTGTATTGAGATATTAAGACAGATGCTTATTTGCTATTAATATATTGTAGTTTAATTTAGTTATGCCAAAACATGTTCAGAAAAATTAAAACTTTAAATAATTATAAATTGCACTGATCAAATTGTATAAGCATTGATACCGGTTTTAAGTTTTTTTCTTAGAAGACATACCTGGCTATGTATACATTGTACAGTGTACTGTTAATTCAAAAAAAAAAATATATAACCCTATTGTAGAATGATGAATGTAATAATAATTTTAGAAGATGGTCAATATTCAGGATTTTCATTGAATTTAGTTCAGTAGCTGAGTATCATATTAACTGTCTCGGCACTGAGCTAAGTTCATTCAATCTTCTTGGTGATATACTGAGGGTATGATGCTAAACATGTTATACATGTACATATTGATCTACTGATGAAACAGATTGATCTTCATGACCCATCTTCTTCTTATTATAATGTAAAAAAAATATACTAGAAATATTTGAATATTTTTATTATGTTTGAACAATTTGAAATTAAGAAAGTTTACTGATTTGTAGCTCAACTGGCCCAAAAAGACTAAATGATGTATTATCATGACTGTGTCTGTCATCTGTTATCCATATTTTGTTTTAATTATTCTCAGAAATTGTCAAACCAAATGGACAAAAGCATAGCAGATATGCTACGGTACTTGGATAGTTTGTAATATATCTGATTGTAATATATCTGGTTGTTGACTGATTTTGTCTGTTTATATAATTATGAGTTTTGACTTTCCTTTTGTAAGATTGTTTGGAGTTCGGTAATTTTGTTATTACCCTTATTTACAAAACCATATCTAATTGTTTCACGTTATTATGTTTCTCTAGGTAGCTTGACAGTCCAAATTTAGTATTTCATGAAATATTGCTAATTTCGCAACGTTCCTTGAGGTTACCTGGTGTACTTTTGTTTATTTGTATGTGGAATTTTAATTCTTTTATGCATGTATTTTTATATGAATAACATCTGGTTCTTTTGTCCCGCACATTGACCGTCACAAACTTTTTGTGAAATTGTAAAGTCGCCATATTGGTTCGACATTTTATCCAATTAGACATTGATAAAGTCCCTCGGTGGGACGAAATTTTTTTCATTCAACAAAGTGTTTAATTCTTTATCACATTGTTTTGTGTACTTGGTGTTATTTTACAAACCACTTTATACGTTTATAATTTCTTTTACTTGTATAGTATCGTTATACCGTAACAATACCGTAAGATTGAACGTTGACTGGTTTTTCAGCCGTTGTATATATATATATATAGATATATATATAAATATATGTTATATATTACATCGTTCATATTATAGAAATGATAAAATATTTTGTTACAGATGCATTTTAGCACAAACAATTATCTTAATTACTGGACATTTTAAGTGTGTGTACCTGTTGTTTATTGACGAGAGAAACAATTGAAATACATCGTTATGTATGCATGATATCAGCTACATGTATGTATTCATATTTGACTTATTATAATGACCTAGCTAATAGGTGTCTCTTCATTGTTATAGCTATGAGGTGTATAACATTACTATCAATATTATTTCAGTTTCAATGGTAGATGAAACTCATAGATTTGTCAAAAGTCACCAACAAACTTATCACATACACCTTGCCACGGCGCGAATGGAACTCAGTTTCAGTGATTTTAGTCGATGACATCATATATATTGTTAATCAAAATTCCATATGATCCCGTCATGGCATCGCTTGAAATAATTGTGGAATATATTTATATATATAAATTTACATGATGAGCAGTCTAAAAAGCAATAGAAACAGATTGTTGCTCTTTGTAAACTTGAAAATATAAAACATAAAAACAGTACTTTCACCTATAATCAACGCATGACAATATTTCAGATAGCAACAGTGACCATTCACAAGTTTAACGAATTGTTTGTGATGCTCCGATGACAACAGAAGAGACAACCGACAAGATAGAAACATCTGATGCACCGCAAAGTTCCCCACAAACGCCTGTTTCGGAGAAATCAACCACAATCAGCTCAAACATAGATTATACAACTACTGTTACAACGGAGAAATCAACCACAAACAGCTCAAACATAGATACTACAACTACTGTTACAACGACAAATGTTAAACATCAATCGATAGCTACAACTACAGACACGACAACAGGTAAAAGTCTAGTTACAAGTGAACTAAGTCATGACATGTTAAAGCTAAAGATACACATACATGAAATATTGAATAATAATCTTAGATTGGAATTTCCAAAGCTTAATAAGTGAATTGTAAATTTAAAAGGAACACACCTTCTTAAGAACTACATGTATATTGTGCAAACTGTGGTCAGATTTCTTAATCAAGGTCAGCTTCAGTTGTTTGTAGGAGGTCTTATGTCTTATTTACGTTATTTGTGTTTGTTTTCGTATAGAGGTATCCAACACATATTGTGTTGTGTTATTTGCTGTGTTCGTGTTCGTCTTGTGTCTTGTGTGCACAATGTAGCCAGTTTTGCTTGCGTATAGCGGTATCCAACACATATTGTGTTGTGTTGTTTGCTGTGCTCGTGATCGTCTTGTGTGCCCAATGTTGCCAGTTTCTGTGGATTTTCTATTCTTGATTGTCCCTTCTGTTTTCTCTAACGTTTATTTTCTACTCTTTGACATGGTTGATGTACCTTGGTAATTAATCTTAAAAATACATATGTTGGTTGTTTTATTCTTTTGCTTGGTATTTTATTGATCTTCGATGGTCTTTTTCTACTTGTACCCATATTTTTTATAATATATTTATGGACCGCATCAATGAGACAATTAATCATGATATAGTCTACTCTACATGCAATTTGTGGTATGCTAAGAGACAATGCTATTCTTATTTTTGCAAGTGACAAGATGAAACATTTTAAGGTCTATCAATGGCTGATTGGACACTAAATTTGCGGTTTGGGCAGTGATCATTGAAACATATCTTGAGATATGGACAGGCGACATAAGGGTAATAACAAAATTACCGAACACCGACCAATCTTCCAAAGGGAAAGGCAAAACTCATTAGTCAACAAACAGAAAAAATCATTTCACAATCGGAAAACTAGGAAAACCGCAATGGCCCTAACTTGGTACAGGCATTTCCAAAGAAATGGTGGGTTGAATCAGAATTTACAGACGACATAGGACACACATTTTGAGGAGTCGGCCATAACAATTGGACTATAATAGTAAGGAAGGATATGGATGTAAATGCACCCGAAAACCTATTCAACTTTCCACTTCGATACAACTTAAAGTAAAGGGACATCGCCTTTATTTTTGTCATATTTCTCACAACCACAGTATGCTCATTAATAATTAGTACAACTCATACCGTAAACTGAGTGTGAAGAAGCTCATATACCGCAGTTGAACGGGTTTCTTTCCTTCTATCGATAAACGCTCCGTTTTAGCAACTTTGTCGTTCTGATGATATTTAAAGAACGGATAACGGTTATTCGAAGTGCGACTTCGTCCCATTGCGGATTCATGTGTACACAGGTGACCTTGGCTGATTTTGGCTCTCATGTTTATGCTTTTTTGCTTTATTGTTCCCAAACATGTTTAATTTATTTGGCTTTCTAATGTTGTGCTGTTGAGTGTGCTTGATGAAGGTTATTCCGGAAATGCATCATGCACACCTAATTATATATCAAGGTTTTTATAATTAATTATTCTTACAGGGCTTGAACAATCAATAAAGGTAATAACAAAATTACCGAACTCTGAACAATCTTACAAAGGGTAGGTCAAAACTCATTAGTATATAAACAGACAAAATCAGTCAACAATCGGAAAACTGTGAAAACCGTAATGACTTGGTACAGGTATTTCTAAACAAATGGTGGGTTGAATCAGATGTTAAAGCGCCAAACATCCCGCTTTCATTACGGCTCAAAGGTTCCGGCTGTCACTATAACAGTATTTATAACAATACTGGAACAAAATAGGTAAAATAGTTGTCAAAGCAGTACCAAACCCAGTGAAGCATATGTCAAAAACAATTTTACGTCACACATTGAAAAAAAAATATTTTTGACATTTTTGTTGACTTCCTTATCTTTATACATTTTCAATATATGAAAATGCATCGCTTATCATCGTCTCTGCAGAGACGGAATATATTTCGACAAGATCTTGGTATCGGAATATAAACCTTTTAAGGGATCGAATAAGGCGATTCTTTGTATAGCCCTGGTCCAGTAGCCTGTTTCTCAGATGAAGATGACGTTTCAGGAATTCGGAATAATTGCTACTGGCCCTTGCATATCGAATCAATTGCGAGATGTAAACACCATATGCAGGAGAAGCTGGTATATTGCCGCACATATTTGGAAAATATATGATTTTAAGATTGAAGTCGTCCCGTTTATCATATATTTTAGTACTGAGTTGACCACTGTCGTCAAATTCGAGGTATAAGTCCAAAAATGATGCGGACGAAGCTGTATCTGTGGTGTCTTTAACTTCCAGCTCTAGAGGATATATCAATGGAAGGAATTCTGCAAATCTAGAATTATTGATAAATGAAACGTCATCAATATACCTGTATGTGAAATTAAAGGCTCTAGCCTCATGAATCTTCTTATCTTTTACAAGCCTTTGAAGAAACTCCGACTCATATGAGTATAAAAATAAATCGGCTAGAAGAGAGGCGAAATTCGTACCCATTGGTATGCCGACGACCTGCTGAAACAGTGTCCCTCCAGCATACTGATCACTTGTTCCTCTGGGTAGCATGTTTTACCTTTTTGAATTTTGTTTGAAAAATATGTGGAATTGTAGCCTAACACAACAAATGTTGAGCCATAGTTGATATATATTGGAATTGGTGCTGGTTCTGGTGTAGCTTTAATACTGCTGGTAGTCTTAGTTGTAATATGTCTAAGGTTTGTAAAAATATCATTTACTTTTGATGTTTGATGCATTGTCTGTAATTATGTCTGCATGACAATATTCCCAACAATAACAAAATACGTCCAATAAAAATATCATCTATACATTGCAGTAGATATATCGCGTATAAAGAGGTTGATTAGTAATGAATACCACTGATGTCGTCAGTAGATATATCGCAAGCCAAGTAAAATGTACTACAATCAATAAGACAAACGACCAAGTCGATTTGAAAACATTTACAAGAATGTTAAACACTTGAACATCATGGACAGAAACAAAATGTCACAAATGTGGTTGGTTGTAATATTGACATACATTCTACAAGAATAATGAGGTCGATTAGTAATGAATACCACTGATGTTGTCAGTTCGAATCCCGAACAGACCGAGGTGTACAACATTATGTGATAAAGTTTTTCAGTGACTTCCGACAGGTCGGTGATTTTCTCCGTGTCCTCCGGTTTCCTTCACCAATATAACTGACCCCACGATATAACTGAAATATTGTTGAAAGTGGCGTTAAGCACCATAAAGCCTAAGCCTAAAGCATATATAAATAAAATACATTGTATTAAATATTTTTCTATTCAAATTAAGTTTAGATAATAATTGTTTCTGTTCTTTTTTTTTCCCTTGTTGTTGCAGAAAATGATAAAACAACATGTATTGAACTCAGTGCATTTTCTAGTACAGTTGCTATAATACTTCTGATAGCTTTAGTTATAACGTGCATAAGGTTTGTAAATATATTTTTTTTCTAAATAAACGGTGGTCAATATATATTTCAACGATTTTGATACGGCAATGTTAATGGTTTCTTTAATGAGATTCTCTTCATATATGTATTTACGTAGTTATCTCTTTTAATTGAACCCATTACTGCACATACATGTAGCTGAACACTTACACAGATGGTATCTGATGTATATGATTTGTAGATAGTTGTTTGTCCTTTTCTACCTTTTCGTATCTTCAAACTCTTCATAACACAAATTAAGGTGGAATATGAAACAATGCATAGAGATATTCTATAATAATTACATAATCGTTTTCGAACAATGCACTTTGTGGGGTTTATTCTATTACTTGCATCAAAATATTTATTTATCAAAGATCCAATCATAAATTACATCTGGATATCTTTATAGGTACAAAGCAATACTAAATGCAAGAAGAACAAATGAGAATGAAAACAATTCCAATCGTCAAGTAGAATATAACAGATATTATTGTGATTTGACTAATAATGGACCGAACGTGCCAGGCCAAGAATATGATATTATTGATAGTAATTATAATACCATTGATGTTGACAGATCCCAGTCTTCTAACAACGTAGTATGTATGGAAGGAGAATATGTTAGTGTTGAATCTGATGGATATTTGACGACAAACATTAATTGAGGACAAAAACAAAAGCCATACAGATTATATATGCCTTTGCGATTTTAATTATGCTTTGATTTCTCGAAAACAATATTGTGAATACAACTAAAACTAGCTATGACAATGGTAACAGTATCTTGAGAGAGAGAGAGAGAGAGAGAGAGAGAGAGAGAGAGAGAGAGAGAGAGAGAGAGAGAGAGAGAGAGAGAGAGAGAGAGAGAGCGACAGAGAGAGAGAGAGAGAGAGAGAGAGAGAGAGAGAGAGAGAGAGAGAGAGAGAGATAGAGAGAGAGAGAGAGTAATTAAATCATGTTACTTAGACAATTGTTCATTGGCCAGCTCGTGTCTTTAGTTGTATTTGCTTACGCATATTTGTGTCAACACGACTTCACTGTATAAGTAGCAATCTGAGTGTCTTACAAGATGCAGAAACCGCTTACCCTTCGTTATCACTTGGGTTCAATCTGGTTTTTATTTGGGCATATAGATTGTCCATTCCTGATTGCATCTTCGTCTTTCCCTAACTTTTATATTAAGACCTAACCAAACCAGTTTTGGAAAATAAACTACCCATATATTCTGTCTACTTTTCGGCTTAGATGAAGATCACAAATAATTTGTCAAAGACGTTGATATTTAATTAAGTGCACACGACACGTTTCTGACATAACCTTAATCAATTACGCTGCAAATAAAAAGAAATGGAAAGCGAAATGATCTATAAATAAAGACACCGGAAGCCATAAAAAAAACAAAAAAACAAAGGATATAAACAGTATAGCCAAAATCAGGTATAATTATCTATACATTAGTTACAATAATAATATCTTTATGTAGGAACTGTATATTTTAATAATGACCGTATCTAATAAGCCAAGTGCGGCTAAAACAAATCAGAGTTTACAACAATACAGAACAGACATTTTAAAACACTAACAACGCTAAAAATTATATAATGCGTATTGGGCAATCTAGATGATAATTTGAAAATAATAAAGCTAATGTATACAATGTATGATGATTAGTTAAATAATATACTTACATATTGAGAATAATATTATGTGTCCATCTGAAAACTATTATATATACGCTGGTATGATACCATTGATTATATGTTTATTATATTTTTCTATAATTTAATTAAGCTCTTCTTTTAGTGGAAATATTTTAGTTTGTTTTGTTTTAGTTTTGTATAATTTACATCTAACTAGAGTATGATTCGTACATGTAGTGTTGTCATTATTTCTCAAAACGAGCTATTTACACTGCGAGATCAAATATATCATGTATTTCTTATTTCAAATAAAAAATAATAGAGGTGTGGTTCCTGTTATTTTACATGCAATACTGTTACCCATTGACACTAAATTCTATAGCCCGTCTAAAAACACATATAGAACAAAGCTGTAATTGGGGGATGTGGTCAACATAACATATTTTTTCTGCCTCATAGTATTTATTGTACAATAGAAGTATATATATATATTTGGTATGCCTTATTTCACAAATATATAGAGAAATGTTCAAAATACTAAATGGCGAAACAGTGGCCGTAACATCTTTAGTTTTCTGTGTAGTGCTTCATAGATCACTGTTTGTCATTGTAGTGTTCGTTCGTCCATTTACGGGTTTTGACTACCCCTTTGGTGTCTTGAAATTGTTCTTTAAGAGAGATAGACAACACAACGACCAAATGAAAAAAAGGGACAAGAGACGAAAATGGTCGACAAAATAATAAACAGAAAACAAAGACTGAACAATAAATCTTTTGTATTCCTATTTGTATTAACGATAACAACATTGTGATTAATGTAAATCGATTGGTAAGTAACTACTACTGTACAGAGCACAATAATGCACTTTATGTGCCAGGAGAGGGATAAAATGAAAGACAAAGCATATCACACTGTCGGAACAGCTAAGCAAATATCATACTGTCGGAACAGTTCAAAAAATATCACACTGTCGGAACAGTTCCAAAATCCAATAGAAAAATCGCACAAAATCAATCGATACACCAAGCACACATATATATGACTGCTCGATTTTCTAGCTCGAAACAGGGATTTAATAACATGTGGAGGCGTTAAGCTAGTTTTATAGGTCCAAACTTCCTCGTGTAGTGAAATGATGCTGTCATGCAAGTTTTATCACATATTGGTAAAATGCAAATCCTCACAAATAACCAGGCGAAGAAAGTTGTTATAAAGAACGTTCTAATCTTGAAAATTAGACATACTATATTTAATCTTCGTGACACATAATTTGCCATGTGCATGGTTGTAGCTATGTTAAATAAATTCGAACGCTTCATTCATCATTAAAATATTAGATGGTATGCAAGGTTATCGTAAGACATATTAAAGTGGATGCACTCAGGATTCAATTTTCTATTAAAGAAAATATTGTATGTATAATTTACAGTGTGATTTTAGATCGTTTTCCTTGTTAATTCTTTCCTTGTCATACAAAAGTGACTTATTGTAATGTGAACTAGACTTCCTTGTTAATGTATTCATTAAAAACAATGAAGATAATATCTATACTTATACAACAAGTTAAAGAAATATACTACTGTCAGTTGGGTATGTGTGATTTTTTATGTGATGGTGTGTACATGTTTAGAATTATACTTTAAAAATACGTTTGTTCATAATGTCATACAGTGTTTATTTTACATAAATAAATATTGCATTACCATTAGAGAAAACCGAAGGAGCAATTAGAAATGTACAATTCAGAGACACTGACAACATTAGGCACACAAGAGAAAGGATGAACAATGATCGACATTACATTACACAGAAAAAAAAATACAATCCAGATGATAATTCATGTGATACGAAAGAGAAAACAGTCCTTGCTCAACTAGCCGTACCCGTCGTGTCTCTATCAAACAACACGAATAGCATTTGCTAAGAGAATCGTAACAACTGCAAAAGTAAATAATCAGAAAAAAAACAGATAAAGCAAAACCTAGGAATACAATAAACGGGAATAAAGACGAACGAGCCAAACATTGTAGCGGACATGTCACAAGGGGACTGAAAACATGAAATATGTCATTGGACAAACTGGTGAATATCGGACCCATCACACAACCTACGTTGGGGACAACTTACGTTTGTTTTTGGTTTGTTTATCGCCATTTTCAACAATATTTCGGGTTTTTTTTCACTGCGGTCAGTTTTATTGGTGGAGGAAATCGGAGTACACGGACCTATCGCAAGTCACTGACAAACTTGTAAACACGTGAAACTTCAACGGACATACACATAGCTGTAATTGAAGTATTTACAAAATAATGCACTTTCTTTCTTACTTCTTGTAAATAATACATATGTTTATATATTAATCATTTAAGTCCAGCACTGATATCTACGTTAAAAAATAGCCACTTAATAATAAAGAATGCATACCACGATGTCGTTATAGGTGTAATACCACTAATTAATTTCTTTCACATTTTCTACTAAATTTGTGTTTTTTGGAGCCTATCTCGCCATTTTATCTTAAGCTTAACCTTTCCAAGACAAACATTTTCTGAAACGTACATGATTAATCTACGTTCTGTCAAAATTTCAGGGCATGTTCAAAATCTTGCAGTGAAATGCCAGGCTACGGAAAACACCTATTCTAAAAATAACCCGATTATCCCCCAGTATTTATAGGTCATGCATCAAATCCTCCATAGAGGTATTGAATGACAACCAAATCCATCAAATTTACGCTCAAAATAATCCATATATATTTTACTTCAATTATCAATTTTAATTATTCGATTCCATTCAGTAGTTTTCACACTATTACAAAGTGAAAGGAACTTTTTTCTTTAAAAGGGACTACTTTCGTATATGTTCTAAGCTCTGATTGGTGAATTAGTGGTTTGACACCTTATATGTCGTTGGTCATCCTTAATAGAAGGAAAAGGACAAAATCTTCTAACACCCTTATATTAAGATATTAAAAGCTGCTATGGTGAATACAACACAGAAACGTAGTATATGTTAATTCTACCAAATCAGGCACCCTCCAGGGTATAATTACCACTTCCTCCTTCCAGGGTATAATTACCACTTGTAATATGAATGCTTTATTTTCCTTTGATCTTTTTCATGGTTTATATACCAGAATGTAAGCAACAGCTAAGAACTATGAAATAATACACGCAGATACGAGATATTGCACACTTTATATCTGGGCTGTAGTTTGATTACTTTCAGAGAGCCGCGCAATAAGCAACGACTTAGGTGTGATATTGCATGGACTCATGTTACATATCATTTATACCACGAGTTTCCGACCTAACTGGTAGTTTATATATTACTTCTACATGTAATAGGTATACTATTGCATGGGTATTTTCTTGCACTAGTGAATAGCAGTAAACACATATTTAACGTACATTTTGTATCATCGTGGAATCATTCAACTGTTTAAAGATATTTAATTTGTATATGCTTGTCAACTTATAGTGTGCACTGCTTCTTGGTCCTTATCAACTTCCGGGTTGAGAAGAGAGCAACATAAAACGTAGAAAATGATATTTCTGATATTAGTGACTCTTTAACTGTATAAAGGTAAGACGATTTGTTACATAATTACAACTGTCCTCATAATTCGTAAAGAATTAATTTCTAATACAAACGTAGATACTTAACATGTGAGGCAAACAATAAACAAGTCACATGACTTATGTCGTCGGTAGCAGGAAAGCCAAACGTCAGCCACGGAAACTGGTGATGATATTGGTCGTAATTTGAAAAATGCAGTGCAATATGGTTAAAGGAATCATCCTTACACATTCGTATACCTATATATACACTGACCACATACTATTCTGAAATGATTAGGGAGTAGAATAACATATGTATGCTCATTATTGAAGACCCTACAGTGACTGTAAAAGTAAGAACATATAATGTAACAAACAACAGGAAAGGCCATGCTATTCATAGTTTCATACTTAATAGACAAATGATTTGATTGCTGAACAATACATTGGATAGAGCCTTCAGTTAAAAGTGTCCGTATCGCTGATATATGTGTTGGTCATGTAATATGTCCATGTTTAATTCCTACATTTTCCATTTTCCAACATGTTATCATCTTGTCTGTCATGAAGACTAGTTAATTGATGTTTATCACCAAATAATATTAATGCAAACGTAGATATCACATTCCTGTGCACACGAAGCGTTTCATGAATAACCTTCATCAGGTGCGATTGGAATGGAAAATAATATATAAGAATCTAGAATAATGGCCTATAATAAACAGAACCTACTTGGCTATTAGTCACTTATTTACAGTCTTTTACTGATCTTGGAACTCGTCTTGTTTACGTCATTTTTGTTTCTGTGAAAGCGGTCTTTTGAGGTTTAAGCGATATCATACACGTTCTGTTCTCATTATTTTGCTTTGCCGTCTAACACAACGGGCTGGAATCCCATTTATCGGTATCATGCCACCACATTTCTATGTCTGTCCCTCACATCAGTATTTAGATTTCGTCTGGTAACTGTCCTACTTGTTTCTGTATTGAGCAGGTTGAGGTTTGTCAACGGAATAGTTCGTGTTGTTGTTAGCTATTTTGTCATTCATTACTGTTTAGCTCTATATTCTCAGTATTTCTTGATTTTGTGTTTTCATTTATAGGTATAGCAACAGTGGTTCCAGATCCCTGCCCGTCTGATATTATAAACAGTGACATAGGTAAATACATATTTAATCAACCCATTCTTTCTTTAAAAGTGTTTATGTCATTTTGAATACAGAAAACGGAGCATGCAATATGCATGACTACCCGATAATACAAATTGAAAAGTGAAATATGTTGTAAAAGACTATAGAAATGATGAATATGAAGCGGGTTGGCTTTCTAGTAGTTGCTATTAAATTGTTACATGTCAAGACAATGTACATTCTAATTTGGATTATATATTTGTGAGATAGTTTATATGTTTCTTTATCCGGAGATCTATCATGCACTTACATTTAACAACAAATTGTATTCGGTCACCTCGGGTTAAGAGGGAATCTTAAATGGAACTTTTTAATTCTTGATTCTTAATTCCTGATTATACATCCTTAATTCTTAATCCATACGTGCAATAGACTTACGAAGGAAACTGTTCATTTACTAAGTTTCTACACAGGAGTCAGCATTTGTTCCGCAGCGACACCAAAGTCACAAACTAATATATATTAAGAAAAAGATTAGACCTAGTAGTAGTAATATTATACATTTTTTTAGAGTCAATTTAACTTATTTGTACAATACCTCAACGCTCTCAAATAGCGACATTAGAAAGGGTGAGGGCCCCGGTGGTTCAATGAGTTAGGTAGCTGGGTTACCTAACAACTCATACAAGCCTATCACCAATACGGAGTGCGTTTGCTCCCGGCTTGTAAATTACAAAAAAGGTGCACTCGACTCGCAGTAGCAAGTGGTAAAGTTTATCAGTTGCTTTTCCATGGTCTGTGGTTCTCTCCGGGTACTCCGGCTTCTTCCATCACTAAGACTGGTCGCCATGATATAGCTGAAATATTGCTGAGAGTGGCGTTAAAACACAACAAATGAAAAATAAATAAATTATAAAGAGTGCTTCATCTGTTCAGTGGATCATCAAAAGTTTAAATTTGAATGTGAAATAAATTTATCTATCTATAGTCAAAACATATAAGTAAATGTTAACAATAAAGTATTTGTACTGATTCCAACTATATATCATTATCAAATAAATATGCCATAATTTTTTAATTTTAATTACTTTCTTACAGTCGTTGATATGTGTCCGTCAAGTTCTGCAACAGAAGAAACAAGTTCTGGGAGTTACAGAGTAGACAGTGTTGTATTACGTATAATGATGCAACAAAACAACTGCATATGTCGGGTAACGTTGGACAATAAAAACAAACAACCGGTAGTTTTAGGTTTGAGGAAATATGATGGTCTTACATCATCAGCACCAGAGAAAGCTGATTGTGGACTTGCAGTTGACATATATCATATACCTGATATGTCTACAGGAAATGTAATAGCTCCTATTGAATGTCTTGTGAACGGTACACTTCGTCATACACCACTGTTTCAAAACGGTTATCTGCAATTTAAATCTAGGATAGTTAATGGAAACTTTATCAGAGGCTTTTGTATACGGATAAAACGAGGTAAGGCATAATTACAAATTGTGAATTTGACAAAGAAATCATAAACCAATAATGTTCGTTCTCCAGCCACTAACTATTAATAATACATCGCATAGCTTGAAAAAATATCGAATAATCTATTCGAGTTTACCTCATAAAGGGCATAGTCCTTATTATATAAGTACGCTGAAGAAACAAATCATACACCATCAGAAATCCCCAATCCCAACCGCGATAAGATGTCTATCCGCACAAAAGATGGTCTATTATATGAAATGTTTGGTAAAGTACATGTTTATTTTCCAACTAACGCATTTAAACAATCGAATCAGAATGATGAGATTGCCTAAATAAATGCATAAGTATATATATATTTGCAACGAAATAAAAAATGATTGGCATTTATGTTGAACAATGGTATAATCCCCGTCCATTTGCATTTGGATTCAACAAAGTTTTAATGCCTGGTTAATTGAACTTTCCAGATAATAGTTTTCTACAAGGACATTTTAAAGCTAAACAATCTACCAAAAACACCAAAGGAAATATTGCAATGTATATAAATAAACGTTAGAGAAAAGCGAAAGGGCATTCAAGAATGGACAATCCAGATATATATATATATATAACTGACTTAAACAAATCTTTGACGTTCTCTGATACCAACAATATAAACGAACATCTGCAAGATATTTACAAAATTCAAAGCTTAGAGTTGCGAGAGAAACAACGTAAGAAATTATTTAGGGATGGTATCAACCCGAACAAAAATACACCATCAGATTCATCTGTCACTTCTGGGGAAACGACAAGGCGGAAACGACGATTTTCAAGGCACAACGAAATTAATAGAGACCAAAATGACACAGTCGTAAATTTGTCATCAAAAGATCTAAAACCTGATGAAATTCGCATACTCTCTAAGGGACTTAATTTCTATCCCATCCCTAACAAAATCAATGAGGACCAACTATCAGCAGATCTCGACAAATTTGCTACATCTCTTCGAATTAAAGAGTATTACTTGGCCAAAGAGAGAGACTTTCCTGTAGATGGGTCGTCCGATTCGGAAGATGATAATGAGATCCCTCTTCCTAGGTATAAGAAAAAAAAGTTCATGGAATCCAACACCCAGTAAAAATACAACTTTAGAATCCTTTATTGATTTAGTAACAAATGATGTCCACACAGCAGCTAGCACGAACATACCAATCCATAACAACATCACTCCAGCAGAAAAGGGTGCGATCCAAGAATTAAAGGAAAGGGATGACATTGTCATAAAGCAAACAGACAAGGGTAGCGCAGTTGTTGTTATCGACAACGTAGATTATTTAGAGGAGGCAAATAGACAACTGACGGATGACAGATTTTACAAAAAACTGGACTCTGACCCCACGGAAGACTTCAGCACTAAAATGACACAGGAGCTAACAATTATGAAAGAAAATAGTCATATCGAAAAGAACACTTTCCATTATTTGAAACCAGACAAACCCAAAGCTGGACGCTTCTATCTATTACCTAAAATTCATAAAGTCAACAACCCCGGGAGACTCATTGTTTCAGCAAATGGGCACCCCACAGAAAAAACTCCGAATTCGTCGATTTCCACCTTCGACTTCATGTAGAAGTGCTACCCTCACATTTGAAAGATACCACTGATTATCTTCAAAACTTCCTTCGGGGTCCATTCTTGTTTCGATGGACGTTACGTCACTATGTACTAGCATCCCACATAATGACGGTATCGAAGCATGTCGAGAGGCCTGGGACCAAAGAGCCGCTAAAGAACCACAAACGGAATGTCTTGTCCAGTTGCTCACATTGGTACTGAAGCATAACATCTTTATATTTAATGGAGAGCATTTTTTTTTAACAAATCAACGGAACAGTTATGGGAACAAAGATGGCACCTTCATACGCCAATATCTTCATGGGGAAACTTGAAAAACTAATCATAAAATCTGCACCCTACAAGCCAATTTCCTGATTTCGCTTCATAGACGATGTTGACATGAAGTGGACCGGATCGGAAGAAAACCTTAATCGTTTCTTTGACCATGCCAACTATGTTCACCCCACTATAAGATTCACCCATGAAACATCCAGAAATAACATCTCCTTTCTGGATAATTACACTACTTCTGAAAATGGTATTATGTCAACTGACATATACAACAAACCAACAGATACACATCAGTACCTGTCCCCACAGAGTTGTCATCCCTAAGCATTGCACAACATGTATTCCGTACAGCCAAGCTCTCCGAATCAAACGCATCTACTCCAATGAACAAACTACAAAAATAAACGGCTTGGTGAACTGAAATATCATCTGAAAAAGAGGGGTTACAACAATGCGAGCATTAACCATTGTTTTGACAAAGCAAGTGGTATTGACAGAAAAGAGCTCATCCAATATAAAGAATAAGGGTAATAACAAAATTACCGAATTCCGAACAATCTTACAAAGGGAAAGTCAAAACTCATAATTATATAAACAGACAAAATCAGTCAACAACCGGAAAACTGTGAAAACCGTAATGACCCTGACTTGGTACAGGCATTTCTAAAGAAATGGTGGGTTGAATCAGAAAAGAAGACGAACAACAGAGTGCCTTTTGTCATCATATACCATCCTGCGCTCAGTAATTTATCCAACATCGCTCGTAAGCACTGGACAACCATACAAAAACACCCATAATTGTGCAAAATCTTCAAATAACCACCCGTCTTGGCTTTCAGGAAACCCAAAAGTTTGAAAGATATCTTGATGAGAGCTGACATCTCCCCTCGATCTGCTTACAATGGTCAGTGCCAAAAATGTGATTCGAGCCGATGTATGACGTGCACAAATATCCAATGCACACAAACATTCAGCAGCACACATACAGGAGAATAATTCATCATATACTGCAATGCCAACTGCAAGACGGAACATATTATCTACCTCCTGGAATGTGCAATTTGTGGCCTTCAATACATCGTAGAAACTAAACAACAACTTAGTAAACGCTTGAATGGCCACAGAAGCGATGGGAATTGCAAATCTGACCTTCCACTCAGCAGACATCTCAGATCGACGGGCCACCATGATTCCTGCGGGAAACTGAAGGTCACCATAATTGCCCATAACCCCAAAATGGATGATAAAAGCATACAGGAAAGGGAAAGCCTCTGGATTAGAAAACTTAAGACCTTATGACGGAATGGAATCAATGATAAAAAGTCATATCCTCTCTTGACTCCCTTTTGTGTTGGTCTCCTCCAGTCGTATTAGTACATACAGTTAGCTCAATTGATCCAAAGTCTATATCCAATACTGTGGTGGGCCGTTTTTTTCAATGAATTTTGGTATCATACCGTTTTCAAATTTATTCTTGACAGTGCTATTTGATACATTAACCAATAATATCTCATTTCTAATTAAATATTTATTTAAATGTTTAGCCCTATTGTGTATTTATATTATTGTTATTGTACTTTTATTTATTCACATGTGGGATTTTAATTCTTTTTTGTATGTATTTTTATATGAGTAACTTGTGGTTCTTTTGTCCCGCACATTGGCAGTCTAAAACGTTTTTTGAAATTGTAAAATTGCCATATTGGTTCGACATTTTATACCATTAGACATTGATAAAGTCACTTGGTGGGACGAACATTGTTTCATTCAGCAAAGAGTTTAATTCTTTATCACTTTGTCTTGTGTACTTGGTGTTGTTTTACAAACCATTTTAGACGTTTATAATATATTTTACTAATACCGTAACGATCCAACACCCCGTAAGATTGATCGTTGACTGGTTTTTGTATATATATATATATTCCATCATTCATAATATAGGAATGATAAAATATTTTGCTACAGATGCATCTTAGCACAAACAATTGTCTTAATTACTGGACAGTTTAAGCGTGTGTACGTGGTGTTTATTGACGAGAGAAACATTTGACATACACCGTTATTTATGCATGATATCAGCTACATATATGTATTTGACTTATTATAATGACCTAGCTGATAGGTGTCTCTTCATTATTATAGCTATGAGGTGTAAAACATTACTATCAATATTATTTCAGCTTCAATGTTAGATGAAACTCATGGATTTGTCAAAAGTCACCAACAAACTTATCACATACACCTTGCCACGGGCGCGAATGGAACTCAGTTTCAGTGATTTTAGTTGATGACATCATAGATATTGTCAATCAAAATTCCATATGATTACGGTCATGGCATCGCTTGAAATAACTCTGGAATATATCTAAATATATAAATTTACATAATGAGCAGTCTAAAAAGCAATAGAAACAGAATGTTGCTCTTTGTAAACTTGAAAATATAAAACATAAAAACAGTACTTTCACTTATTTTTAACGCATGACAATATTTCAGATATCAACAGTGACAATTCACAAGTTTTACGAATTGATTGTGATGCTCCGATGACAACAGAACAGACAACAAAAAAGATAACATCATCTGATACACCGCAAAGTTCCCCACAAACGCCTGTTTCGGATAAATCAACCACAAGCAGCTCAAACATAGATATTACAACTACTGTTACAACGGAGAAATCAACCACAAGCAGCTCAAACATAGATACTACAACTACTGTTACAACGGAGAAATCAACCACAAACAGCTCCAACATAGATACTACAACTACTGTTACAACGGAGAAATCAACCACAAGCAGCTCAAACATAGATACTACAACTACTGTTACAACGACAAATGTTAAACATCAATCGATAACTACTACTACAGACACGACAACAGGTAAAAGTCTAGTTACAAGTGAACTAAGTCATGACATGTTACAGCTAAAGATACACATACATGAAATATTGAATAATAATTCTAGATTAGAATTTCCAAAACTTAATAAGTGAATTGTAAATTTAAAAGCAACAAACCTTCTTAAGAACTACATGTATATTGTGCAAACTGTGGCCAGATATCTTAATCAAGGTCAGCTTCATTTGTTTGCAGGAGGTCTCATGTCTTATTTACGTTATTTGTGTTTGTTTGCGTATAGCGGTATCCAAAACATATTGTTTTATTTGCTGTGCTCGTGTTCGTCTTGTGTCTTGTTTGCCCAATGTTGCCAGTTTCTGTGGATTGTCTATTCTTGATTGTCCCTTCTGTTTTCTCTAACGTTTATTTTCTACTCTTTGACATGGTTGATGTACCTTGGTAATTAATCTTAGAAATACATATTTTGGTTGTTTTATTCTTTTGCTTGGTATTGTATTGATCTTTGATGGCCTTTTTCTACTTGTGCCCATATTTTTTATAATATATTTATGGACTGCATCAATGAGACAATTAACCATGAAATAGTCTCCTCTATATGCAATTTGTGGTATGCTAAAAGGCAATGCAATACTTATTTTTGCAAGTGACAAGATGAAACAATTTAAGGCCTATCAGTGGCCGATTGGACACTAAATTTCGGTTTGGGCAGTGATCATTGAACACATATATTGAGGTATGGACAGTTGACATAAGGGTAATAACAAAATTACCGAACACCGAGCAATCTTCCAAAAGAGAAAGGCAAAACTCATAAGTCAACAAACAGACAAAATCATTTATCAACCGGAAAACTGGGAAAACCGCAATGGCCCTGACTTGGTACAGGCATTTCCAAAGAAATGGTGGGTTGAATCAGATTTTACAGACGACATATGACACACATTCTGAGGGGTGGGCCATAACAATTGGACTATAATTGTAAGGAAGGATATGGATGTAAATGCACCCGAAAGCCTATTCAACTTTTCACTTCGACACAACTTACTGATGATATTTAAAGAACGGATAAGGGTTATTTGACACTAATTTCGAAATGCGACTCCGTCCCATTGCGGACTCATGTGTACACAGGTGACCTTGGCTGATTATGGCTATCATGTTTAGGCGTTTTTGCTTTATTGTTCCCAAACATGTTTAATTTATTTGGCTTTCTAATGTTGTCCTGTTGAGCGTGCTTGATGAAGGCTATTCCAGAAACGCGTCATGCACACCTAATTATATATCTAGGTTTTTATAATTAATTATTCTTACAGAGCTTGAACAAAGAACATATATTGCAATTGGTGCTGGTTCTGGTGTAGCTTTAATACTGCTGGTAGTCTTAGTTGTAATATGTCTAAGGTTTGTAAAAAATATCATGTTCTTTTGATGTTTAATGCTTTATCTGCATGACAATATTCCCAACAATAACAAAATACGTCCAGTAAAGATATTATCTATGCATTACAGTAGATATCTCGCGTATCCTTTTCGCAAGCCAGATAAAATGTATTACAATCAATAAGACAAACGACCAAGTTGATCTAAGAATATTTACAAGAATGTTGAACAGTTAAAAAATAATGGACAGATACAAAATGCCACAAATGTGGTTTGTTGTAATATTGGCATACATTCTACAAGAATAAAGAGGTTGGTTAGTAATTAATACCAAAAACTTCTAGCTAGAAAACTCAAAAGAATGGATCACATTCACCCTAGTATATATATGCGGATATGAATCTCATAATGTGAAAAATCAGTCTTGTCTTAAGTTATCACAATACTATATATATTGCATAATATCGACATTTGAGGACAATTGTCAATATTTGTTACATTATTCAAGTAATAAGAATTTTAGATTGAAAGACGTTTTAAAACTTTAGTGATAATATAAATATATTGGATTCGTACTACAACAAACACTGCAATCAATATATATATGTTCGAATAAGGTCAAAATAGAGCTATAGAAAAAAGACACAGTTTGTCCGCTATGGGGCATAGCTCCTCCAAAGTTGACGCTCACTAGATACAATGATTTTGCTATAAACATAGTTTAAGCTGTTTAGAATTATTGCTCTAAGATAGGCTTAGTGTTAATATTATTTTCAGTATTACTTTAAGTTCTATTTGTGTTTTTTAATAACAATAACGTTTCAGATGTCCTAGGGTGTCCGTGGTTTCATAAAACACTTATGGACTGGTTATTTGGACAATAGTCGGTATATTTCTTCTCGACATCAACTATTCCCCTATTATACCTGGATATGGTGTATACTAAAGAGATTGTAGAATTTCTTATTGTATGTTGTATCACAGTATTTGTAAGATTTTAACTTAAAACATCATTTTTTCCTTTTTTCATTAGAAGGAAATCAACACAAAAAGCAGGAACCAATGGATATGTAGATACCTCACATCAGCAAGAAGAAAATGACGATAAGTTGCCAGATAATGTACTATACGTGCCAGCGGGGGAATTTGACATTACTGGTGGTAAATGTAGTACCGCTGATGTGGATACAATAAGATCTTCCAATAAACGATTAAGCATGGAAGGCAATTACAGTACCGTTGATGAGGATATGCCGAAATCTTCCAACAAAAGATTAAGCATGGAAGGAGATTATAGTACCGTTGATGAGGATACACGAATATCCCTCAACGAAAGATTAAGTGTGGAAGGCAATTACAGTACCGTTGATGAGGATATGCCAAAAACCTCCAAGAATAGAATAAACATGGATGGAGATTACAGTACAGTTGAACTCGATGAACATTTTGATGCAAACTGTTGTTATCCTGAGAATTCAGAACTAGGGCAAACAAAAGGTAAACAAAAACCAACTATCAGACCAAAACCTAAATCGTCCTGTAAAAACAGTAAGGCCAATCGCTCCCTTGATCAAAACATAGAGCACGCTACTCCTCCAAATGGCAGTGATAACGTCTATGCAATTGTTGATAAAAGTAGTAACAATGTTCCTACAGCTAATGTAGGTAAAGGGGAGGGAACATGTCACTCTGATCAAACCTACGCTGTTGTGGACAAAGCACGGAAACGTAAATCTAGTTCGGATGAAACAAAAAAAAGAAGTTCGAAATAAATTCTGGCAACAGGGTTTAGGCTATGTGATATTTTTTTCAGGAATGATATAACATATCTTAGTTAGATCTGAGTATCTATGCTTTGGTTTCCTAAAGTTCATAACATTAACTTCGCATGTAAGATTAGTCTGTTCCTTTCTATATAAGTGACATTCCCAAACATAATTAAGAAAAGTGGTATTTGTTTTTCAAAATAACAGAGTGGAGTGAAAAAAAACCGATGCTAAAATGTTAATATTGGTGCAATCACTGCTTAAGCTTCTTTTGATAATATTAAATATTCTTACACATACTGCATAAATTATATAGCATATACTGTAAATAATAGGAAGATGAAACTGACCGTCAATTTATGTTAGACGTGGCTCTAAATGAACTAGAAATACTGAACAATTATATAGTTTAGCGTGCACAATGCATTACTGGAATAACCATGATCGGGTACCTTCAAAGACAAAAGAATGGAATGCGAAATAATTTAAGTCTTCTAGATTCAAGAAATACATAGGATATTGAAATACAAGCATATACATGATTAATCTTTTAGCTATGAAATAATGTAATTTGTATATGTAGACCTACTTGTGGGTAATAATTTTTTATATTTATGGAGAGAGAGAGAGAGAGAGAGAGAGAGAGAGAGAGAGAGAGAGAGAGAGAGAGAGAGATTTTTGAAACAAATAATGTTACAGATGAATTTGGCCTTACCTAGAAGACCATATTTCATTCAGAAAAAAAATAATATTGTCATTTCTTAAGTTTGAAATCTTTGTATGCTAAATGGGGTTCATGTTGTTCACTTTACCCTATTATGTTCTTAATTCTGTCCTTTAATGTCTGCTGCGCTATCCATACGCAATCATGTTCGGTTCCTCTTTATCCGCAATTGTTCATTGGACAGCTCGTGTCTTTAGTTGTATTTGCTTACGCATATTAGTGTAAACACGACTTGACTGTATAAGTAGCAATGCGAGTGTCTTACAAGATGCAGAAACCACTTACCCTTCGTTATCACTTGGGTTCAATCTGGTTTTTATTTGGATTGTCCATTCTTGATTGCATCTTCGTGTTTCCCTAACTGTTATATTAAGACCTAACCAGACCAGTTTTGGAAAATGAACCACCCATATGTTCTGTCTACTTTTGGGCTTAGATGAAGGTCACAAATAATTTGTCAAAGACGTTGATATTTAATTAAGTGCACACGAAACGTTTCTGAAATAACCTTAATCAATTACGCTGCAAATAAAAAGAAATGGAAAGCGAAATAATCTATAAATAAAGTCACCGAAAGCAAAAAAAGATGTAATTACCTATACATTGTTTTGGTTTTTTTTGGTATTTCAAAATATGTAATTAGCAAGAGGTTTACAATCAATTGATATCTTATTTATTTGGCCTAAGTCCTATACGTGTGATCTGTTCAGTTACCGGTTTTTTCAGTAAGGTAGATAAATCTACTCACTACCTTATTCCTATTGGTTTTATTCTTACTATTGTTCTTTAAAAGCCAGTGTTTTATACACTGTGATCATTATTTTGATTTAATTTGATGCGTGTAAAGTAGAACACGTTTGTTAAAAAAATACCCACCCACCCGCGGTACCTACAAATTTTAGTAAATTTATTAAAACCACAAGCAATATATAGTATATGTATATATTATTAAATTGATGGACAATGATAGTATAATAGTGACCAGCAATTAACATTGAATTTCATGGACAGTGATAATTAATGTGATAATGGTGGACAGTTAATAGCCAAAAATGATATTTATTTTTGTATTTTTATTTATTGTGATATAATAATATATATATATATATATAAATGACAATACACATATTCTCTTTTGCTTGTTTTCTTGTAGCCATAATTGCTAATTAGTTACAATAATAATATCTTTATGTAGGAGCTGTATATTTTAATAATAACTATAACTAAAAAACAAAGTGTGACTAAAATGAATCAGAGTTTACAACAATACAGAACAGACATTTTAAAACACTAACAACGTTAAATAATATATAATGCGTATTGGGCAATCTAGATGATAATTTGAAAATAATAAAGCTAATATATACAAAGTATGATGGTTAGTAAAATAATATACTTACATATCGAGAATAATATTATGTGTCCATCTGAAAACTATTATCTATGTGATGGTATGATGCCATTAATTATATGTTTATTATATTTTTCTATGATCTAATTAAGCTCTTCTTTTAGTGGAAATATTTTAGTTTGTTTTGTTTTAGTTTTATATAATTTACATCTAATTAGAGCATGATTCGTACATGAAGTGTTGTCATTATTTCTCAAAACGACCTATTTACACTGCGAGAACAAATATATCATGCATTCCTTATTTCAAATAAAGAATAATAGAGGTGTGGTTCCTGTTATTTTACCGGCAATAATGATACCCATTGACACTAAATTATATAGCCTGTCTGAAAACACGTATAGAACAAAGCTGTTATTGGGGGTTGTGATCAACATAGCATATTGTGTCTGCCTCATAGTATTTATTGTACAATAGAAGTATATAAATATTTGGTATGCCTTATTTCACAAATATATAGAGAAATGTTAAATATTAAAGTGCAAACTAGCGGCCGTAAAATCTTTAGTTTTCTGTGTAGTGCTTCCTAGATCACTGTTTGTCATTGTAGTGTCCGTCCTGCCATTTACGGGTTTTGACTACCCCTTTGGTGTCTTCAAATTGTTCTTTAGGAGAGATAGACAACACAACGACCAAATGAAAAAGGGACAAGAAGACGAAAATGGTTGACAAAACAATAAACAGAAAACAAAGACTTGAACAATAAATCTTTTGTATTCCTATTTGTATTAACGATAACAACATTCTGATCAATGTAAATCGATTTGTAAGTAACTGCTACTGTACAGAACGCAATAATGCACTATGCGTGCCAGGAGAAGGATGACATGAAAGACAACAAAATATCACACCGTCGGAACAGTTCCAAAATCCATTAAAAAAATCGCACAAAGACAATCGATACAGCAAGTACACATATATATGACTGCTCGATTTTCTAGCTTGAAACAGGGATTCTAATAACATGTGGAGGCGTCAAACTAGTGTTGTAGGCCCAAGCTTCCCCTCGTAGTGAAATGATGCTGTCATGCAAGTGTTCTCACATATTGGTTAAATGTAAATCCTCACAAATAACCAGGCGAAGAAAGTTGTTATATAGAGCGTTTTAATCTTGAAAATTAGACATACTAGATTAAATCGTCGTAACACATAATTTGCCATATGCATGGTTGTAGCCATGTTAAAGCAATCCGAACGCTTCATTGATCATTAAAATATTAAATGGGATGCAAATCTATCGTAAGACATATTAAAGTGGATGCACTCAGGATTCAATTTTCTATTAAAGAAAATATTGTATGCATAATTTACAGTGTGATTTTAGATCGTTTTCCTTGTTAATTCTTTCCCTTGTCATACAAAAGTGACTTATTGTAATGTGAACTAGACTTCCTTGTTAATGTATTCATTAAAAACAATGAAGATAATATCTATACTTATACAACAAGTTAAAGAAATATACTACCGAAGGAGCAATTAGAAATGGACAATTCAGAGACACTGACAACATTAGGTACACAAGATACAGGACGAACAATGATCGACATTACATTACACAGAAAACACCCCTACAATCCAGATGATAATTCAGGTGATACGAAAGAGAAAACAGTCCCTGCTCAACTAGCGGTACCCGTCGTGTCTCTATCAAACAACACGAATATCATTTGCTAAGAGAATCGTAATAACTGCAAAAGGAAATAATCAGAAAAAAAAACAGATAAAGCAAAACCTAGGAATACAATAAACGGGAATAAAGACGAACAAACCGAACATTGTAGCGGACATGACACCATGGGACTGAAAACATGAAATTTGTCATTGGACAAACTGGTGAATATCGGACCCATCACACAACCTAGCGTTGGGGACAACTTACGTTTGTTTTTGGTTTGGTTTATCGCCATTTTCAACAATATTTGTTTTTTTTTACTGCGGTCAGTTTTATTGGTGTAGGAAGTCGGAGTACTCGGAGAAAACAACCGACATACCGCAAGTCACTGACAAACTTGTAAAGCATGTGCAACTTCAACGGACATACACGTAGCTGTAATTGAAGTATTTACAAAATAATGCACTTTCCTTCTTACTTCTTGTAAATAATAAAAATGTTTATATATTAATCATTTAAGTCCAGCACTGATATCTACGTTAACAAATTAGTTACTTAATAATAAAGAATGCATACCACGATGTCGTTATAGGTGTAATACCACTAATTAACTTCTTTTACATTTTCTACTAAATTTGTGTTTTTTCGAGCCTACCTGGCTATTTTATCTTAAGTTTAACCTTTCCAAGACCATATATTTTCTAAAACGTACATGATTCCTCTACGTTTTGTCAAAATTTCAGGTCAGTGAAATGCCAGGCTACGCAAAACACCTACTCTAAAAAATAGCTCGGTCATCCCCCAGTATTTATAGGTCATGTATCAAATCCTCCATAGAGGTATTGAAGTACAACCAAATCCATCCAATTTAGGTTCAAAATAATCCCTATATATTTTACCTCAATTATCAATTTTAATTATTCGATTCCATTCAGTAGTTTTCACAATACTACACAGTGAAAGGAAACTTTTTCTTTAAAAGGGACTACTTTCGTCTATGTTCTAAGCTCTGATTGGTGAATTAGTGGTTTGACAACTTATATGTCGTTTCGTCATCCTTAATAGTAGGAAAAGGACAAAATCATCTCACACCCTTATATTAAAATATTAAAAGCTGTTATTGTGAATACAACACAGAAACGTAGTACCAGTTAATTCTACCAAGTCAGGCTCCCTCCCTTCAGGGTATAATTACCACTTGTAACATGCATGCATTATTTTCCTTTGATCTTTTTCATGGTTTATATACCAGAATGTAAGCAACAGCTAAGAACTATGAAATAATACACGCAGATACGAGATATTGCACACTTTATATCTGGGCTGTAGTTTGATTACTTTCAGAGAGCCGTGCAATAAGAAACGACTTAGATGTGATATTGCATGGACTCATGTTACATATCATTTATACCACGAGTTTCCGACTTAAACGGTAGTTTATATATATTACTTCTACAGGTAATAGGTATACTATTGTATGGGTATTTTTATGCATTAGTGAATAACAGTTAGCAAATATTTAACGTACATTTTGTATCATCGTGGAATCATTCAACTGTTTAGAGATATTTAATTTGTATATGCTTGTCAACTTATAGTGTGCATTGCTTGTTGGTTCTGATCAACTTCCGGGTTGACACGCGAGACAACATAAAACGTAGAAAATGATATTTCTGATATTAGCGACTCTTCAACTGTATAAAGGTAAGACGATTTGTTACATAATTACAACTGTCCAAATTATTCGTAAAACATTATTTTCTATTCTATAGAGGATAAAGCGGGTATACTTTTCCATTCAATGGTATCAATGTAAATATGACATTTCTTAAGCAAGAACTTTCACGGTAAAGGTCGACAAAATCGAAAACCGTTAATAATATTACTCACTCTTTTGTTAAGCTTCAAAAACTAAAACATTAAAGTACAAATGTAAATACTTAATTTGCTGTGAACGAACTACGTGATGTACCCACTCAAAGGCAAACAATAAACAAGTCACGTGACTTATGTCGTTGGTAGCAGGAAAGTCAAACGTCAGCCACCGAAACTGATGGTGACATTGGTCGTAATTTGAAAAATGCAGAGTAATATGGTTACAGGGATCATCCTTACACATCCTACACCTGAATATACACTGACCACATACTAATCTGAAATGATTAGGAAGTAGAATAACATATGTATGCTCATTATTGAAGACCCTACGGTGATTGTAACGGTAAGAACAGATAATGTAACAAACAGCAGTAAAGGTCGTGGTACTCATAGTTTCATTCTTAATAGATAAATGATTTAATTACTGAACAATACATTGGATAGAGCCTTCAGCTAAAAGTGTCCGTATCGTAGATATATGTTTTTGTCATGTAATATGTCCATGTTTAATTCCTACATTTTCCATTTTCCAACATGTTATCATCTTGTCTGTCATGAAGACTAGTTAATTGATGGTTATCACCAAATAATATTAATGCAAACGTAGATATCACATTCCTGTGCACACGAAGCGTTTCATGAATAACCTTCATCATATGCGATTGGAACGGGAAATAATATATAAGAATCTAGAATAATGGCCTATAATAAACAGAACCTACTTGGCTATTAGTCACTTATTTACAGTCTTTTACTGCTCTTTAAAGGGATATTATACACGTTCTTTGCTCATTATTTTGCTTTGCCGTCTAACACAACGGGCTGGAATCCCATTAATCGGTATCATGCAACCACATTTCTATGTTTGTCCCTCACACCAGTGCTTATATTTCGTCTGGTAACTGTCCTACTTTTTTCTGTATTGAGCAGGTTGAGGTTTGACAACGGAATAGTTCGTGTTGTTGTTAACTATTTTGTCATTCATTACTGTTTAGCTGTATATTCTCAGTATTACTTTATTTTGTGTTTTTATTTATAGGTATAGCAACAGTGTTTCCAGACCCCTGCCCGAATAATATCAACAGTGACATAGGTAATACATATTTAACCAACCCATTCTTTCTTTTTAGTGTTTATGTCATTTTGAATACTGAAAACGGAGCATGCAATATGCATGAATACCAGATAATACAAATTGAAAAGTGAAATATGTTGTAAAAGACTATAGAAATGATGAATATGAAGCGGGTTGGCTTTCTAGTAGTTGCTATTAAATTGTTACATGTCAAGACAATGTACATTCTAATTTGAATTAAATATTTGTGAGATAGTTTATATGTTTCTTTATCCGGAGATCTATCATGCACTTACATTTAACAACAAATTGTATTCGGTCACCTGGGGTTAAGAGGGAATCTTAAATGGAACTTTTTAATTAATGATTTTTAATTCCTGATTCTACATTCTTAATTCTTAACCCATACGTACAATATACTTACTAAGGAAACTTTTCATTTACTAAGTTTCTACACAGGAGTCAGTATTTGATCTACAGGGACACCAAAGTCACAAACTAATATATATTAAGAAAAAGATTAGACCTAGTAGTAGTAATATTATACATTTTTATAGTCAATCTAACTTATTTTGTACAATACCTCAACGCTATCATATAGCGACATTAGAAAGAGTGAAGGCCCGGGTTAGGTAGTTGGATTACCTAACAACTGATACAAGTCTATCACCAATATGACGTGGGTTCGCGCACAGCTTTGTATATTACAAAAAAAGGTACGCTCGACTCGCAGTAGCAAGTGATAAAGTTTATCAGTTGCTTGCCCATGGTCGGTGTTTTTCTCCGGGTACTTCGGCTTCTGCCACCACTATAACTGGTCGCCATGACATAGCTGAAATATTGCTGAAAGTGGCGTTAAAACACCAAAAATAAAAATAAATCAATTAGAAAGAGTGCTTCATATGTTCAGTGGATCATCAAAAGTTTAAATTTGAATGTGAAATAAAGTTATCTATCGAATGCTTCTATTGATAGTTGCTGTTTTCAATTTATAATTAATAAACAAATTAAATGTTAACGATGACACACTATAGTCAAAACATATTAGTAAATGTTAACAATAAAGTATTTGTACTGATTCCAACTATATATCATTATAAAATAAATATGGATAACATGCCATAATTATTGCAATAGTTATATCATTAACTGTTTTAATTACTTTCTTACAGTGGCTGATATGTGTAAGGCAAGTTCTGCAACAGAAGAAACAAATTCTGGAGGTTACAAAATAGACAGTGTTGTATTACGTATAGTGATCCAACAAAACAACTGCATATGTCGTGTAACGTTGGACAATCAAGCAGAAATACCGATAGCTGTAGGTTTGAGGAAATATGATGGTCTTACATCATCAGCACCAGAGAAAGATGATTGTGGACTTGCAGTTGACATAAATCATATACCTGATATGTCTATATGAATTGTAAAGGCTCCTATTGAATGTCTTGTGAACGGTACACGTCGTCATACACGACTGTTTCAAAATGGTTATCTGCAATTTAGATCTAGGATAATTAATGGAGACTTCATCAGAGGCTTCTGTATACGGATAGTACGAGGTAAGGCATCATTACAAATTGTGAATTTGAAAACAAATCTTAAGCCAATAATATTCGTTCTCCAGCAAACTAACTATTAATAATACCTAGCATAGCTTGACAAAATATCGAATAATATATTCGAGTTTACCTCATAAAGGGCATAGTCGTTATTATATAAGTACGCTGAAGAAACAAATCATACACCATCAGAAATCCCCAATCCCAACCGCGACAAGAGATGGTCTATTATATGAAATGTTTGGTAAAGTACATGTTTATTTTCTAACTAACGCATTTAAACAATCGAATCAGAATGATGAGATTGCCTAAATAAATGCATAAGTATATATCTATATATATTAGCAACAAAATAAAAAATGATTGGCATTTATGTTGTACCATGGTATAATTCCCGTCCATTTGCATTTGGATTCAGCAAAGTGTTTATGCCTGGTTAATTGAACTTTGTACGCTATCAGTTCCAGATAATAGACCATGGTTTTCTACAAGCACATTTTAAAGCTAAACAATCTCCTAAAAACATCAAAGGAAATATTGGAATGTATATACATAAACGTTAGAGAAAAGCGAAAGGGCATTCAAAACTGGACAATCCAGATATATATAACTGACCAAAGCAAATCTTTGACGTTCTCTGATACCAACAATACGGGTATGTTAAGGTTGTTTCACGTCGGTTTGTTTCATACGAGTTGCTCTTCTTTGTAATAGGTTACGTCATGACGTTGCATTTATGGAAACGTACTCTTCATGGGTGAAATGCCCGAATGGAAAATGTGTTTCTGCAGATCTATAAATGCACTTATTCCTTGTTCGTTTTGTGACAGTAAGATTAACATATATATTTATTGACGAATCATATTGTGAATATATCATTATGTTGAATATGTCGATTGTAATATATGATTTTTGTGCTTGCCAGTCTTGCTAAGCACACCCCTTCAATGCCCATATTTGGAAATCGCCATCGCGAAAAAGCTTGTCTGTTGACAAATACGAGAATGATACACACGCATATGCTTACCATCAATATGATACTTATGTAGCAGAATTTCACAAAAAAAGGAAAATGTATACATCGTCAGTTGCAGACAAATGATGCTGAGAGGTAAACCTTAGTTTAAATTAATAATGACAATCTCCTGAAGCACATGTACAGCAAACAGCTGATACTGAAAAACAGGGGGTCGTACCTACCGAACTTGAAGAAAGCACATGTAGAATCAAAATAAGATACTTAAGCCTATAATTCTCTCATGTTAATACCAACATTTTCGTGATCTTTCTTGTAAAGATCGAGATATTTTATTTGCATGCAGTATCTATTTTTGCCACAGGCACAGGTGAATCAGACACCCCCCCCTTTTTTTTGCAAGTTGTGGAACACAATTCATAGAGAAATAATCAATATAATGACTATAATGATGAAAATCATTAAAAAACCTTTGAATCTTTATACAAAATATATCTTGATGGGTTGGGGTCCTGTTTATTTTTAGAATTTACATTTGTTTTCTTTACAAGTGACATACAATCTCCATATAACACCTTGGCTTGGAAATGCAAATTGTCCATTCTGAGTACTTGTGTAGTACCAATTCTCAACACATGCCAATAATTGACAACCAAAAAGTATGCATGTATTATCAGAGAATAACATCCATTTTCAGAGGTTTTTTCCCTAAAAAAATCTGTTGTCAAGGGACTGGGGAGCATGACTTCAATTCCATAAACATTTAAGCTTCTTAAATTTATTTTTGGACAAAATTAATTTGCACATAACATATTTGATCAAATAAACAACGGTCGAAAACTGATCTGACCCCAGTTAGTTATTCTCTAAATCCAGTTTGTGTTTTTACTAACTAACAAAATGCATGGTCCATATACAGTTAATACATAAAACCATAAAACCAAAACCTGAAATGAAACTATTATGTACATTGTAATTTAAATCCATTTTTTAATTAAAAGTAGGTGATCTGATTGTGCTACAATATCACATTTTGATCAAAGAAATTGTTATTGAGACATTAAGACAGATGCTTAATTCCTATTAATATATTGTATTTTAATTTAGTTATGCCAAAACATGTTCAGTAAAATTAAACCTTTAAATAATTAAAAATTGCACTGATCAATTTGTATAAGCATTGATACCGGTTTTAAGTTTTTTTCTTAGAAGACATACCTGGTTATGTATACATTGTACAGTGTACTGTTAATTCTAAAAGAAAATATTATATAACCCAATTGTAGAATGATGAATTTATCCTGCAATTGTGTGATTTTGAGTACTAATAGGCAGGTCAGGTAAACTTAAGTGTTATTTAGTCATTCTATGTTTTGACAATATATGTTGTAGGCATATACAGCATATTACATTAATAATAATTTTAGAATATGGTCAATATTCAGCATTTTCATTGAATTTAGTTCAGTAGCTGAGTATCATATTAACTCTCTCTACACTGAGCTAAATTCATTGTTATGCATTCAATCATCTTGGTGATATACTGAGGGTATGATAAATGAGCATCAAGGTAAGATGCTAAGCATGTTATTCATGTACATATTGATCTATTGATAAAACAGATTGATCTTAATGACCCATCTTCTTCTTATTATAATGTTAAAAAAATGTACTTAACATATTTGAATATTTTTATTATGCTTCAAAAATTTGAAATTAAGAAAGTGTACTGATTTTTAACTCAACTGGCCCAAAAAGACTAAATGATGTATTATCATGACTGTGTCTGTCATCTGTTATCCATATTTTTTTTCTCAGAAATTGTCAACACAAATGGACAAGGTTATAGCAGATATGCTACGGTACTTGGATAGTTCGTAATATATCTGATTGCTACAAAACTATATATAATTGTTTCACATTATTATGTTTCTCTCGGTAGCTTGACAGTCCATATTTAGTATTTCATGAAATATTGCTAATTTCGCAACGTTCCTTGAGGTTACCTGGTTTGCAATGAAATGTTGAGTATATCAGAGATAGGCAGTTTGTCTAAAATATATAATTGATCACTGTAGTTATATTAATTGGTTGTACATATATGTGGGTTGCATTAACTGCATTTGACCTGTAATTTAGTTCTTTATGAAAATATCATTAATCTTTATCTTTCTGTCATGATGACCACTTGAGCTTGTTGACATTGGTACCTGATATTAGAATATTGTGAAGAAAAAATGGCAATCAGGGACCATTTGTTTTTTGCATTTAAAAACATATTACAATTTTTTTCTAATATATGTTTTTCTCTTTTGATGTAGAATTAATGCATATTTTTCATCTCTAATTGCTGGTGTCTAAAGGCTTTCTTACTATTTATAGTTTATTTTGTTGGTTCAAAAGGCCATGGAGATTGATACAGCTGTTATGTTATTTTGTTTATATGTTTGCAGAACGGAAATAAAAATGTTATTGCTACTAATTAATGGGGAAAAACGTGCCGTAAAGCTAAATGTACCGCTGTATTTCATTGCCCCTTTCTTCAGGTTTATTTAACCTAGCATACACACATAACACAAACAAGATTAAATACATAACATTGAACCATATACTTGTATATGTAGATATATAGATATACTAAAAATGTACCAGTAGACTCAGTGCCATATTAACGCATGGGCACGCTGAGCAGTTGCCGGCGACCCCATGAGCATAGGGGCCCTATGCTAATCTTTGCATGCTGTGTGCGGCATGTTTTGCAATGTTTAAACACTGATTTTTTTGGAAGTACCTATACACTAACTATATATATAGTCGTCTCAGTGTACCGCTTTGCCCGGGGTCCAATAATGCTGTTAAGACGGCACTGGGTAGACTTTCCCCAGATTCACAAAACATATACAAAACAATGTAACCCCAGATTCATTTTTACTTAATTAAGATTTAATAAATTTTAAAATACCATCAATTTCATCCGGTGCAAGTTCTAGATATGAAAATTTACAGGAATAAAAATAGATTTGAGGGTTACGAGTGTTATCTGGTTTTTTCCACTTCATCTGTAGGCAATTATAAAAAATAACATTTTATTTTGTAAAAAAGAGATGTGAGGGGAACAAAAGAAGCAAATCTATTATTACACCATGCACACACAGATATTCACTATGTTTGCAAATATATCTATTTTTGCCATTTTTTTTCAAAAGTATTTCAACTCAAGATATAATTGAACAACTTTTTCTTTAACAGAGAGTTGTCGAATATGAACCTAATACTGATATACATACTGCATGCAGAAACATAATTGTGTTATATGTCTCTGATACATGAATAAGTAATACATGGATGATCAATATTTTGTTTTGTGCATGACCCCCAGGTATACTATTGTGTGATACTGATAGTGATAGAAGTTGACATGGATAACTGATAGTGATAGAAGTTGACATGGATAACTGATAGTGAAAGAAGTTGACATGGATAACTGATAGTGATAGAAGTTGACATGGATAATTACACCATTTTGCAATTTATTAATAATCACTTCACAGAAACCTTTTTTTATATATGAAATAACCAATTGATTAATTATCGAATCGATGATCAATTTAGTTTACTTTAATTAAATAAAGCAAAAAATTGTAATCTTTTCATATTTGCCGCCGATATAGTTAACAAATATTGTTACCTCCCTTTATCGGTGGGCCTGATCACTTGAGTGTTTTATTGTTTTCGCGATTGATGAAATATTGAGTACGTACACTTCGACATAAAAGTTCTAGAATATACGTGTCAATAAATTCACAGTTAAAACATATTCACAAAGAGCAGATAATAAAGATATATGATTTTGCTACGAGATCAATGAAAACCTTGACAGAAGACGACGATTTACAATTGTACACCATTGACCAACAGGAATCGTCAATTTTCCGCGTTTTATCTTGTCTTAATCTCCATTGTTGGCTGTATAGTAGCTCTCGTAGCACTTTTCTTAAACAAAAATAAAAAATCTTTCAGAAAATATCCAGTTATTAATTCAACTTTCACTCTAAATACTAGAACTTTTCGAAATTAGTTAAGGCACTGATTGTAGTCACGTGACCATCATTTTATCAACGGAAATCCACGTTGACTTGCACAAAGTTGAAACATTTTCACTTTCGAACATGTATAAATAACTGGTTGCAATATGCATAGAATATTGCGATGCTTTACTCATTAATTTGTATTACATACCTGACCCCCCTTTTTTATGGCATGCAATCTTAGAAACAGCCTTAGCACACCTGCGCGTCTATAAGATATCTATAAAATTCAAAGCCTATAGTTGGGAGAGAAACAACGTAAGCAATTAATTAGGGATGGTATCAACCCGAACAAAAATATACCAGCAGAATCATCTGTCACTTCTGGGGAAACGAAGATTTTCAAGGCACAAAGAAATTAATAGAGACCAAAATGACATAGTCGTCAATTTGTCATCAACAGATCTAAAACCTGATGAAATTTGTATACTCTCTAAGGGACTTAATTTCTGTCCCACCCCTAACAAAATCAATGAGGAGCAACTATCAGCAGATCACGACAAATTTGCTAGATCTCTTCGAATTAAAGAGTATTTCTTGGCCAAAGAGAGAGATTTTCCGGTAGATGGGTCGTCCGATTCGGAAGTTGATAATGGGATCCCCCTTCCTAGGTTTAAAAAAAAAGGTTCATGGAATCCAAAACCCAGCAAAAATACACCTTTAGAATCCTTTATTGAATTAGTAAAAATGGGTGTTCAGACAGCGGCTAGCACGAACATACCAACACATAGGGATAGCAGCAGGAAATGTATGCTATATGAAATAATTCAACTTGGTCTTTCTAGTGGTAGTATGTAAAAGTAGAAATGGTATGCACTTTAAATTATTAAAATCGAATAATATTTGTAGTTTTTACACTAATTTAAACATTGGAAAATATGCAGTTGTTTTGGCGGGAAAATCCATTATTACAGATATCTGAAAATAGGACATCTTTCGTTTCATAGTTCTGATAGAAAAAATATATGTACATCAATCCTTTTTTCCTATTATGCTCTCCTTTCAATATATTTCCAATAAATAACAAAATAAAGTTGGATATTCAATGGGTTTTTTGGAAGGTTGAAATAAAAAAATTACTAAAATTTAGTGCAATTTTCCTTTTCGCTTGCTTTTAAACAACAGATATCGTCAATGTTACACCTTTTTCGCCAAGTTTTTCTTACTTCTGCTATTTAAAACATGTTCTTGTTACTTTAGAAACATGCAAGAAGTAATAAATAGAGAATATACTATAATACGAACTGTTCCGATCACTTAATTGTCTAAAATCACTGATTTTTGGCCTATAAATACGATTTTTATTCATTGAAAATCGTCATTTTCCTCCATTTTTCGTGTATATTTTTTAATTGTATTTCAGTTCAACTAAAAGCATCAACCTTAAAAGCATTTGCATGATTAGAACTAAAAAATGGAACACATAATTCCATGTTCTATTCAATTTTTTTTTTGATTTTTTGTGTTTTAACGCCACTTTCAGCAATATTTCAGCTATATCAAGGCGTCCAGTTTTCGTGGTGGCAGAAACCGGAGTACCTGGAGAGAACCACCGACCATGGGCAAGTAACTGGTAAACTTTATCACTTGCGGCTGCGAGTCTAGTGCACTCTTTTTGTAATCTACAAAGCCAGGCGCGAACCCACGCCGTATTGGTGATAGGCTTGTATGAGTTGTTAGGTAATCCAACTACCTAACTCATTGAGCCACCCGGGCCCTATATTCTATTCAAAACACTGCTACCAATTACCAATTCTATGCTAAGGAAATTGGTTTTCCTCACAAAATTTCCAATTTAAACCTGAAATATCTGTTCGTTTTTACAACAAAAAGAAATGCATATGAGATGCATACTTGTGTACTATTTTTGAACATAATTTGAACAAATATAAATTACAATAACATTTCATTTTTTTTTCAATCTATATTCCTTCAAACTGTACAAATATTCATAAAATTAAATAATTATTCATAATCATTCCTCTGTTGGATTTTGGTTATGGGCAGAACTCTGAAAAGCAGATATATGTTTATCTTGTTTGTGTAGCACAAGCGGCTTCCGTTGCTCCTTTGGAATATTTAAAGTAGCATCTATGCCTGTAAGGACACTGTTTGTATGATTAACCATCTTCAGCAAATTTTGAATCAAAGTCTCACAAGATAATTTTTTCCTTTCTTTGGAGAAGAAATACAACTTATGGTCAATATTTGGAGGAGACATAACTCATTTAAAATAAGTAATTTGTGCTTTAACAACAGATTCCTTTTCATGTTTATTCATACAGCTTTCGAGTAAGGTTGTAATATCTACGCTTGTTAATCCATGACTTAGCATTTTTTCTCCGACCTGTAGTTTTGCCAATAAATTTGATTCTAGAATCATTCTTCTATTCGAGGATTCAATTGGAACTTTAACACCTTCGATTCCTACTAAATGTTTTAGTACAGTTTGTATTGTCTGACCGATATGTTTCACCCCTACTCCAAATGAATGTAGATCTTGAACAACCTGACGGACGGACGGTAGATATTCTCCTTCGGAAAAAGTTTATTTTTTCTTCAATGAGTTCATTAACTTGTGCTATTAGATTGTCTATATTTCTGTCTTTGTCCGACAAATCTCTCTGTAGTTGTAAAATTACTTGCTTTTGATTCTGATTGATTTCCCGATATTCAGAGTTTTGTTTTTTAAAGTATGCCATGCTTTTATTTGCTTTACGTATTTCTGATTCAACTGTCTCCAGTTTTTGTGTGTCTAGTTTTAGTTTCTTTATTTCTGCTTTTTGTTCACTAATAACTTTTTTATGATAGCTCTCCCGTTTCTGATACTTTCTAAATTCGTGATAGTTATACCGCAACAATATTTGATCAATTTTTTCACTTTGGGTTTTATATTTCTTCTGAATTTGACTAAGTTTTGAATTTAAAGTCAGTATAGTGTGTTTTTGTTGACAGCATTCATCAACAAGTTCATCTATTTCACCTTGAAGATCGTAAATTTCGTCAAGAGACAGTTCATACTGATGTCTGAAATCGTCAATAATATTGCATGAAATTTCAAGTTTAGATTCGGCGATATGCAGCTTCTTTCAAAATGACGAAAATCGGAAAATTCAGTAAATGTTGCATTAGTATCAGCTTTTCTTTTATGGGCATTTTTATTGTTTTGATGACATTGCGGGATGGAAAACGGTAATTTAAAAAACCGATCTAGTTCATCATATTCTTTGTTTTTCTGAAAATTGCTCTTTATTTCAATCATTTTTTTTTATTTGTTATTCAGCGCTGCATCTGATGATTTTTCGTCAAAACCAAGGATTTCAATGAAGTAATTGTGGACTTCCTTCAGAGTTTTGTTCTTTATCATTTTCCCAAAAGTAGATAAAAAGTATTTATTTGTAATACCCTTTTCACGGCAGTTGCAGGGATTGCTAACACCATCGATGTTTGGATAAAGTATTGAAATTTTTTCTGAAAGGTCTTTCAGAATGCTAGACTCGCATGAATTTACTTTTTGAAACCGCTTCAAGACGTGTCGTTTCAAGGAATCAACCCTTGGGACACGAACTTCACCATCAACAGCTTTAACACAATCTATTACATTTATTGGTTTTTGGTTCAAAAACTGATTTCTCTCAAATAGTGCTCCTACTAGGAGGTAGCTTAACTCAAGACGAACTCTACACTGGCCAGCAGCTGCGAGACCTGAAGCCGGAAAAAAAAGATATAATCATGAATCTGGAATGGATGATCAATGAGACATTTTTACTGTTCAATCGCGAAAGACTGTATGGCAAACTTTTTTTATTTGTTTATCACTGTCCATTTACTCCATGATTTGCCACTAATGTTCCTATCTAATTAAATATTAAATAGTAAATGGATGTAACGCTTTCAGGAATAACTACTTCTCACTAACAATTTTTTTCATCCGACATTCCAACTAAATTATCTCTTGAATATTCTGGGATTTATTTTATTTTGAGAATGATTTTTTTTTTCAATATCAAATATAACTTTAATGGAAAATTTACTTCATCAGATTAACGACAGTGGCGATGTTTATCTCTCTCTCTCTCTCTCTTTCTTAAAAATACACCATTATTTATTTAAGCAATAATAGTGAATCAGAATACTCAAAAAAAAGAAACAAATTTCTTTCAATTTTCTTGTCAGAATATTTTGTTTTTTAATCAGTCAGAGTGTCGACTTTTTTTATGAAAAAAAAAGCATAGCCCCCTTTTCAAGTTAAAAGGTCGACCTCTACGTTTAAATGGATTCAATTTTAGGAAGAACCATGTGCGTTACACATCAACTTTCCGAATTTACATTATTTCATGCAATATAATTATCGAGAACTGTTGCGTTTATCCGTATACTGAGTATAAAAGAAAGTTATTTATAGCCGAGTGTCGATCTAATTTATGACTCAATATACATAACTACCTGTTTTGATGGGATTAGCCCAGGTCAGGGGCGGATCCAGAGGGGGGCGCAGGAAAATATATAATTTTTTGGCGTAAAATCGTGATTTTTCAAACGAAATACCCCACCAATTTTCGCGCCTCCCTCCGCTCGGTGCAATTTTTTTAAGTGCGCCCCCCCCCCCCTAACTTGAAATCCTGGATCCCCCTGCAAATTGTAACATAAATGATATTTTGTTCACTGTACTTGATTGATATCGTAATATGATTGTAAAAATACAGAGCTGTGTTATCAAGAGTATTAAATTTTTATAAAACGGAGGAATTATTTCTTACCAGGTAATTTTTTATGCAGCACCAGGTGGTCTTGTATCCCACGTTTTCTTAACTGGTTTACGGGTTGTGTGGCAGACGACCAAGCAGAAAAACATTGTTTGGAGCATATCTTCATGTTTTAAATTCTAGAGTAGACGACGTTTGGTGGGAAAAAAATCGAGGAAGAACATGGAAAAACTTAAAGGCATTTTTTTATTTCCGTTTTTCATACTGAATCATTGAATATTTTACTTTGAAACTAATATTATCGTAATCTACGGGATCTCCTCTGTAATTTAAAATATCCTTGGTTGTCACTACTACCTGGCCACTCATCCCGGTTTTGTAACTTGTCAAAGTAACATGAAAATCACGGCAACGTCGGCGGTCCAAAATGACGTCATTTTGGAGATATTTTGAAAGTATGCTCGTTTAGAATTAAAAACCAAGCAAATATATTTAATATAATTAGAATATTTTTTGTACCATAACAATCGGTAGATTCCAATTTATCAATTGATACCAGATTTTACTTGGTACCTATCGTGGAAATGTAGAAATCACTATAAATAACAGTAGCCTGAAACTGAAAAATATCATGGCTAGGGAATTTTTCTATTGACTGCTATCCCTACAACACATAACAACCACACTCCAGCAGAAAAGGGTGCGATCCAAGAATTAAAGGAATTGGATGACAATGTTCATAAAGCCAGTAGACAAGGGTAGCGCAGTTGTTGTGGACAAAGTAGATTATTTAGAAGAGACAAGTGACGGAAGAAAGATTTTACAAAAAACTGGACTCTGACCCCACGGAAGAATTCAGCACTAGAATAACACAGGAGCTAAAAATTATGAAAGAAAATAGTGATATTGACAAGACCATTTTCGATTATTTGAAACCAGACAAACACAAAACCGGACGCTTTTATCTATTACCTAAAGCTCATAAAGTCAGCAACCCCGGGAGACCCATTGTTTCAGCAAATGGGCACCCCACAGAAAAAATCTTCGAATACATCGATTTCCACCTTCGACTTCATGTATGAGCGCTACCCTCACATTTGAAAGACACCACTGATTATCTTCAAACCTTCCTTCGGGGACCATTGTTATTTCGATGGACGTTACGTCATTATACACTAGCATCCCACCCAATGACGGTATCGAAGCATGTTGAGAGGCCTGGGACCAAAGAGCCGTTAAAGAACCACCAACGGAATGTCTTGTCCAGTTGCCCACATTGGTGCTGAAGTATAACAACTTTACATTTAATGGAGAGCATTTTTTTACAAATCAACGGAATCGCTATGGGAACAAATATGGCACCTTCATACGCCAACATCTTCATGGAGAAACTTGAAAAAACTAATCATACAATATGCACCCTACAAGCCAGCTTCCTGGTTTCGTTTCGTTGACATGAAGTGGACCGAGTCGGAAGAAAACCTCAATCGTTTCTTTGACCATGTCAACAATGTTCATCCCACTATAAAATTCACCCATGAAACATCCAGAAATAACATCTCCTTTCTGGATACTTACACTACCTGTGAAAATGGTATTGTGTCAGCTGACATATACAACAAACCGACATATACACATCAGTACCTGTCCCCACAGAGTTGTCATCCTAAACATTGCACCAAAATTATTCCGTACAGCCAAGCTCTCCGAATCAAACCCATCTGCTCCAATGAACAAACTACAAATAAAACGGCTTGGGGAACTGACATATCATCTGAAAAAGAGGGGTTACAACAATACGAGCATTAACCATTGTTTTAACAAAGCAAGTGGTATTGACAGAAAAGATATCATCCAATATAAAGAAAAGAAGACGAACAATAGAGTGTCATCACATACCATCCTGCGCTCAGTAATTTATCCAACATCGTTCGTAAGCACAGGACAACCATACAAAAACACCCATAATGGTGCAAAATTTTCAAAGAACCACCCGTCTTGGCTTTCAGGAAACCTAAAAGTATGAAAGATATCTTGGTGAGAGCTGACATCTCCCCTCGATCTCCCTACAATGGTGAGTGCCAAACATGTGATTCGAGACGATGTATGACGTGCGAAAACATTCAATGCACACAAAAATTCAGCAGCACACATACTGGAGAAGAATTCATCATATACTGCAATGCCAACTGCAAGACGGAAAGTATTATTTACCCCCTGGAATGTGCAATTTGTGGCCTTCAATACATCAGAGAAACTAAACAACAACTTAGTAAACGCTTGAATGGCCACATAAGCGATTGAAATTGCAAATCTGACCTTCCACTCAGCAGACATCTCAGATCGACGGACCACCATAATTCTTTCGGGAAACTGAAGGTCACCATAATTGACCATAACTCCAAGTGGGATGATAAAGGCATACAGGAAAGGGAAAGCTTCTAGATTAGAAAACTTAAGACCTTATCACCGAATGGAATCAATGAGAAAAAGTAATATCCTCTCTTGACTCCTTTTTTTGTTGGTCTCCTGCAGTCGGATTAGGACATACAGTTTGCTCAATTAGCCCAAAGTATATATCCCATACTGTGGTGGGCCGTTTTTTTTTTAAAGTGTTTGGGTAACATACCGTTTTAAACAATATTTTTGACAGTGCTATTTGATACTTTTACCAGTAATGTCTCATTTTTATTTTTATTTCTAATTAAACATTTATTTAAATGTGTAGCCCTATTGTGTATGTATGTTATTGTTATTGTACTTTTATTTATTTATATGTGGGATTTTAATTCTTTAATGCACGTATTTTTATATGAGTAACATCTGGTTCTTTTGTCCCGCACATTAACTGTCACAAACTGTTTTTGAAATTGTAAAGTCGCCATATTGGTTCGACATTTTATTCAATTAGACATTGATAAAGTCTCTCGGTGGGACGAAAATTTTGTCATTCAACAAAGTGTTTAATTCTTTATCACTTTGTTTTGTGTACTTGGTGTTGTTTTAAACTATTTTAGACGTTTATAATTTATTTTACTTGTATTGTATCGTTATACCGTAACGATCCAACACTCCTTAAGATTGATCGTTGACTGGTTCTTCAGATGCTGTATATATATATATATATATATACGTCTGAAAATTAAACCAAACAGTGTTAGAATTAGATTTTAGAGCTGTCAAATTTTTGTTCTTCCCTCGACGGGATTTGTACCCACACAATTGATACACTGCAGCATCATTCGCTTAGCCTTACGTCTAGCGCCCTAGACCACTCGACCACATCCACTCCCTAAAAAGGAGCTTCAATAATCGTAGTGTTACCATTCTCGTAAGGCAAATCTAGTGATAGACGTAAGACATGTGTATAAGCGTGTGTAGATGGTACATATATACTTAATATTATAATTTGACAGCAATCTAACTCATCAATTTTTAATAAATATTGCATAGGATAATGAAGAATTCATTATACAGTCACAGGAAATAAAGTATATTATACAAACGTCTAGAAGCAAGTGACAAACATACAATATATCTGTCCCACTGGATCTCAAAGTTACTAAGGATACTAGGTTAATACTAAATATTATATACGTCTGAAAATTAAACCAAACGGTCTTAGAATTAGATTTTAGAGCTGTCAAATTTTTGTTCTTCCCTCGACCGGATTTGAACCCACACCATTGATGCACCGCAGCATCATTCGCTTAGCCTTACGGCCAGCGCCCTAGACCACTCAACCACATCCACTCCCTAAAAAAGGAGCTTCAATAATCGTAGTGTTACCTTTTCTCGTAAGGCAAATCTAGGGATAGACGTAAGACATGTGTATAAGCGTGTGTAGATGGTACATATATACTTAATATTATAAGTTGACAGCAATCTAACTCGGCAATTTTTAATATATATTGCATAGGATAATGAAGAATTCATTATACAGTCGAAGGAAATAAAGTATATTATACAAACGTCTAGAAGCAAGCGACAACCATACAATATATCTGTCCCACTGGATCTCAAAGCTACTAAGGATACTAGGTTAATACTAAATATTATATACGTCTGAAAATTAAATCAAACGGTCTTAGAATTAGATTTTAGAGCTATCAAATTTTTGTTCTTCCCTCGACCGGATTTGAACCCACACCATTGATGCACTGCAGCATCATTCGCTTAGCCTTACGTCCAGCGCCCTAGACCACTCGACCACATCCACTCCCTAAAAAAGGAGCTTCAATAATCGTAGTGTTACCTTTTCTCGTAAGGCAAATCTAGGGATAGACGTAAGACATGTGTATAAGCGTGTGTAGATGGTACATATATACTTAATATTATAATTTGACAGTAATCTAACTCAGCAAGTTTTAATATATATTGCATAGGATAATGAAGAATTCATTATACAGTCACAGGAAATAAAGTATATTATACAAACGTCTAGAAGCAAGTGACAAACATACAATATATCTGTCCCACTGGATCTCAAAGTTACTAAGGATACTAGGTTAATACTAAATATTATATACGTCTGAAAATTAAACCAAACAGTGCTAGAATTATATTTTAGAGCTGTCTAATTTTTGTTCTTCCCTCGACCGGATTTGAACCCACACCATTGATACACTGCAGCTTCATTCGCTTAGCCTTACGTCCAGCGCCCTAGACCACTCGACCACATCCACTCCCTAAAAAAGGAGCTTTAATAATCGTAGTGTTACCTTTTCTCGTAAGGCAAATCAAGGGATAGACGTAAGACATGTGCATAAGCGTGTGTAGATGGTACATATATACTTAATATTATAATTTGACAGCAATCTAACTCAGCAATTTTAAATATATATTGTATAGGATAATGAAGAATTCATTATATAGTCACAGGAAATAAAATATATTATACAAACGTCTAGAAGCAAGTGACAACCATACAATATATCTGTCCCACTGGATCTCAAAGTTACTAAGGATATATATATATATATATAAACGTCTAAAATGTTAGCCCAACGATATCAAAAAAATATGTTAAAATGTAACAAAAATAACTATAAGTCTGCAAAAAGACTATAATTATAATGAAATCGACGGATATTTCGCTTGACCGACAAGCTCCATCAGCGTCTGTAATCCGATTTGAAAAATTGTCACGTGAGCATCAGTTATTGTGACGTAAATTACTAAAAATCATAATCTTGAACTTTATACTTTATATTATTCAAGTATATTGCACACTAATTTTTAAATATGAACAGAATGAGAAAATGTAATGATGAAGTTTACCAACTAGCTAAGGTCCAGGCACTGGATAAAAAGTTAAAAAACAAAAGATTTAGGCCTTTTTGTTTATGCCTTCCAGGTGTAATGTTTGTAACTCGCGGATCCAAAAACTCTCTTTTTTCTGTCTTTGATTTTCTTTCCAACTTGGATTGTGGTCAATGATATAAATTTTGGATCTGCCAAAGTCTTCCAATGAGTGCCCCGGCGACACAAAGTGTTGACTCACGGGCAAGAGCGTCTTTTTCGTAAGGTCACTTCTGTGTCCATTCATTCTTTTGTTGAATGGTTGGACACTTTCTCCTACGTATTGCGACCCGCAGACGTGACAGTCAAGGAGATAAACCACATTAGGTGTTTTGCAATTGACATTGCAAAATATCTTATACTCCTTTCCTGTCGTCTTGCTATGGAACACTTGTGTGTGTTGCAATTGGAGACAGCACTTGCAACGCTTGTCACCACATGGTTTACACTGGCCGACCGTCGATGAAGGTCTAGATACCGCAGCTCTGACCAGTGTATCCTTAATGCTTTTAGGTCGTCGGAACGCTACAACGGGTGGTTCAGGGAACAACTTGGCCAGCGTTTCACTTTTTTGAATTTCTTTCCAATGATGACGGACAATGCCTGCAATTTTGGCTAAAGAAGGATGGTAAGTGAGAACAAGGGGAACCCGTTTGTTGATCTTTTTTTCTTTGTATTCCAGGAGGTCATTTCTGTTAATTTCACTGGCTTTTGAAAACCCACTCTCTATAACTTTGTCATTATATCCCCGTTTCTTCAAATGATGGCGTAAATCTCCTAGTCTTTGCTTGGTGGTTTCAACAGTGGAGCATATTCGTTTTACCCTAATGGCTTGGCTGAATGGGATACTCTTAAAACAGTGCTTAGGATGGCAACTACTGGGTGAAAGGTATTGATGTTTGTCTGTGGGCTTAGAGTATAAATCAGTTGTCATGTTGCCCTCCTTGACCGTGGTGGTAGTATCAAGGAAGGACATTTTGGTTTTCGACACTTCGTGTGTGAATTTTATAGACGGATGGATACTGTTGGCATGTTCCAAAAATTCATCAAGCTCTTTATCGCCATGTGTCCACTTCATGTCAACGTCATCTATAAATCGGAACCATGAAAGAGGTTGTTTAAGTGACGAGAGGAGTAATCGTTCTTCTAGGTCCCCCATACAAATGTTGGCATAGGAGGGTGCCATTTTGGTTCCCATAGCTGTTCCATTTATTTGAAGATAGTGATTTCCGTCAAAAGTGAAATTGTTGTTTTGTAGAACTAGTGTAAGCATCTCTACTAAACATTCTGTCGGAGGTTCTTGATCTGTTCGTTGTTCCCATATTTTTCTGCATGCGGCAATTCCGTCATCATGGGGAATGTTCGTGTAAAGGGAAGTTACATCCATGGTAACAAGCGTGGTATTTTCTGGAATGGCTAAATTTTCCATTTTCTTCAAGTAGTCGGTAGTATCTTTGATGTGTGATGGAAGGTTTTCAACGAACGGCCGAAGGTGAAAATCAATAAATTCCGATATCTTTTCAGTTGGGTGACCATTGGCTGATACAATCGGTCTCCCCGGATTGTTTTCCTTGTGAATTTTAGGCAGCAGATAGAAACGGCCTGGCTTGGGATCCTCTGGAGTAAGGTACTCCATGGTCTTATTGTCTAAGTGGCCACGAGCATGCATAGCCTCTAAGGCTCGTATGATCTTCTGCGTAAAATCTAGTGTAGGGTCAGAATCTAATTTTTCGTAGAATCGACAATCGGACAGTTGTCTTTCTGCTTCTTGTATATATGTCGTTTTATCCATGACTACTACTGCACTCCCCTTATCTGCTGGCTTAATAATAATATCATCTCTTTCATGTATATCCCTAAGGGCTGATCTTTCTGCCTGTGTTAAGTTGTCGGTCTTGGGGACATGTACGTCAACATTGTGTTTGATATCTGACTTAATTAGGTTAATGACCGATTCTAGCCTGGTATTTTTGCTAGGTTTCGGGATCCAATTACTTTTCTTGACAAATCTAGGAATATCAGTGACTTCTTTTATGTCCGATTCGTCTGTTGATAGGTCTTCACTGGTTTCTTTCTTTGAATGAAAATATTCTTTAATTCTAAGCCGTCGTGCAAATTGATCCAGGTCTTCATCGAGTTCACGAACATTTATTTTAGGAGGATTTGGACAAAAATTTAAACCCTTAGAAAGCAACGATGATTCGGCTGAATTTAGGGGTTTACTGGAGAGATTGACAACCACGTTAGATTTTCTATTCTCTGCTTTCCTTTTCCTTCTGAAACGTCGCGTACGTGTCTTCCTCCCCACTGTGTCCTCGGTGGAATCAATTGGAGTTTTGGGTTTAATTCCATCCCTTTTAAACTTAGCATCTCGTTTCTTTGAAAATTTGGTGTCTTCTAATTTTTGAATTTCATCTAGACGACGGCTTATGTTTGTAAAATCGTCTGTCGAGAGTTGTTCTTCACTGGTTTTGAGCAAATCCGAAAATATTTTTACGAGGCCTTTCTTTTGGTATGAGGCATCGTCTAAAAGAAGTTTCAAAATTCGGGTTGAACATTCAAATAAAATTCTATCCCAACGTCGGTAAAAATTATTAGTTTTGATACCAGGAGTTTGTGGCGTTACTTTGATTTTCAATCCTTTTGGTACTTTGTTCACCGAAATGTAGCAACAAAGATTTTTTATATGATGGTCAATTTTAATTAGATTTTGTTTGATATTTCTTAGATCTTTGAAATAAAAGTTGTAATCCATGAATATAGGTTTATACGGATTATATTCGAAAACATAATACAGGCTCACTCAAGAAAAATAATAAATAAACATCTGAAAAAGTAGCCAACGTATAAATCTACGAGATGTCGGATCGGAAACAAGTGTTAACGATACTGTGCAAACAAACAAAAATGATAAATAAACGTCTAAAATGTTAGCACAACGATATCAAAAAAATATGTTAAAATGTAACAAAAATAACTATAAGTCTACAAAAAGACTATAATTATAATGAAATCGACGGATATTTCGCTTGACCGACAAGCTCCATCAGCGTCTGTAATCCGATTTGAAAAATTGTCACGTGAGCATCAGTTATCGTGACGTAGATTACTAAAAATCATAATCTTGAACTTTATACTTTATATTATTCAAGTATATTGCACACTAATTTATAAATATGAACAGAATGAGAAAATGTAATGATGAAGTTTACCAACTAGCTAAGGTCCAGGCACTGGATAAAAAGTTAAAAAACAAAAGATTTAGGCCTTTTTGTTTATGCCTTCCGCGTGTAATGTTTGTAACTCGCGGATCCAAAAACTCTCTTTTTTCTGTCTTTGATTTTCTTTCCAACTTGGATTGTGGTCAATGATATAAATTTTGGATCTGCCAAAGTCTTCCAATGAGTGCCCCGGCGACACAAAGTGTTGACTCACGGGCAAGAGCGTCTTTTTCGTAAGGTCACTTCTGTGTCCATTCATTCTTTTGTTGAATGGTTGGACACTTTCTCCTACGTATTGCGACCCGCAGACGTGACAGTCAAGGAGATAAACCACATTAGGTGTTTTGCAATTGACATTGCAAAATATCTTATACTCCTTTCCTGTCGTCTTGCTATGGAACACTTGTGTGTGTTACATTTTAACATATTTTTTTGATATCGTTGTGCTAACATTTTAGACGTTTATTTATCATTTTTGTTTGTTTGCACAGTATCGTTAACACTTGTTTCCGATCCGACATCTCGTAGATTTATACGTTGGCTACTTTTTCAGATGTTTATTTATTATTTTTCTTGAGTGAGCCTGTATTATGTTTTCGAATATAATCCGTATAAACCTATATTCATGGATTACAACTTTTATTTCAAAGATCTAAGAAATATCAAACAAAATCTAATTAAAATTGACCATCATATAAAAAATCTTTGTTGCTACATTTCGGTGAACAAAGTACCAAAAGGATTGAAAATCAAAGTAACGCCACAAACTCCTGGTATCAAAACTAATAATTTTTACCGACGTTGGGATAGAATTTTATTTGAATGTTCAACCCGAATTTTGAAACTTCTTTTAGACGATGCCTCATACCAAAAGAAAGGCCTCGTAAAAATATTTTCGGATTTGCTCAAAACCAGTGAAGAACAACTCTCGACAGACGATTTTACAAACATAAGCCGTCGTCTAGATGAAATTCAAAAATTAGAAGACACCAAATTTTCAAAGAAACGAGATGCTAAGTTTAAAAGGGATGGAATCAAACCCAAAACTCCAATTGATTCCACCGAGGACACAGTGGGGAGGAAGACACGTACACGACGTTTCAGAAGGAAAAGGAAAGCAGAGAATAGAAAATCTAACGTGGTTGTCAATCTCTCCAGTAAACCCCTAAATTCAGCCGAATCATCGTTGCTTTCTAAGGGTTTAAATTTTTGTCCAAATCCTCCTAAAATAAATGTTCGTAAACTCGATGAAGACCTGGATCAATTTGCACGACGGCTTAGAATTAAAGAATATTTTCATTCAAAGAAAGAAACCAGTGAAGACCTATCAACAGACGAATCGGACATAAAAGAAGTCACTGATATTCCTAGATTTGTCAAGAAAAGTAATTGGATCCCGAAACCTAGCAAAAATACCAGGCTAGAATCGGTCATTAACCTAATTAAGTCAGATATCAAACACAATGTTGACGTACATGTCCCCAAGACCGACAACTTAACACAGGCAGAAAGATCAGCCCTTAGGGATATACATGAAAGAGATGATATTATTATTAAGCCAGCAGATAAGGGGAGTGCAGTAGTAGTCATGGATAAAACGACATATATACAAGAAGCAGAAAGACAACTGTCCGATTGTCGATTCTACGAAATATTAGATTCTGACCCTACACTAGATTTTACGCAGAAGATCATACGAGCCTTAGAGGCTATGCATGCTCGTGGCCACTTAGACAATAAGACCATGGAGTACCTTACTCCAGAGGATCCCAAGCCAGGCCGTTTCTATCTGCTGCCTAAAATTCACAAGGAAAACAATCCGGGGAGACCGATTGTATCAGCCAATGGTCACCCAACTGAAAAGATATCGGAATTTATTGATTTTCACCTTCGGCCGTTTGTTGAAAACCTTCCATCACACATCAAAGATACTACCGACTACTTGAAGAAAATGGAAAATTTAGCCATTCCAGAAAATACCACGCTTGTTACCATGGATGTAACTTCCCTTTACACGAACATTCCCCATGATGACGGAATTGCCGCATACAGAAAAATATGGGAACAACGAACAGATCAAGAACCTCCGACAGAATGTTTAGTAGAGATGCTTACACTAGTTCTAAAAAACAACAATTTCACTTTTGACGGAAATCACTATCTTCAAATAAATGGGACAGCTATGGGAAACAAAATGGCACCCTCCTATGCCAACATTTGTATGGGGGACCTAGAAGAACGATTACTCCTCTCGTCACTTAAACAACCTCTTTCATGGTTCCGATTTATAGATGACGTTGACATGAAGTGGACACATGGCGATAAAGAGCTTGATGAATTTTTGGAACATGCCAACAGTATCCATCCGTCTATAAAATTCACACACGAAGTGTCGAAAACCAAAATGTCCTTCCTTGATACTACCACCACGGTCAAGGAGGGCAACATGACAACTGATTTATACTCTAAGCCCACAGACAAACATCAATACCTTTCACCCAGTAGTTGCCATCCTAAGCACTGTTTTAAGAGTATCCCATTCAGCCAAGCCATTAGGGTAAAACGAATATGCTCCACTGTTGAAACCACCAAGCAAAGACTAGGAGATTTACGCCATCATTTGAAGAAACGGGGATATAATGACAAAGTTATAGAGAGTGGGTTTTCAAAAGCCAGTGAAATTAACAGAAATGACCTCCTGGAATACAAAGAAAAAAAGATCAACAAACGGGTTCCCCTTGTTCTCACTTACCATCCTTCTTTAGCCAAAATTGCAGGCATTGTCCGTCATCATTGGAAAGAAATTCAAAAAAGTGAAACGCTGGCCAAGTTGTTCCCTGAACCACCCGTTGTAGCGTTCCGACGACCTAAAAGCATTAAGGATACACTGGTCAGAGCTGCGGTATCTAGACCTTCATCGACGGTCGGCCAGTGTAAACCATGTGGTGACAAGCGTTGCAAGTGCTGTCTCCAATTGCAACACACACAAGTGTTCCATAGCAAGACGACAGGAAAGGAGTATAAGATATTTTGCAATGTCAATTGCAAAACACCTAATGTGGTTTATCTCCTTGACTGTCACGTCTGCGGGTCGCAATACGTAGGAGAAAGTGTCCAACCATTCAACAAAAGAATGAATGGACACAGAAGTGACCTTACGAAAAAGACGCTCTTGCCCGTGAGTCAACACTTTGTGTCGCCGGGGCACTCATTGGAAGACTTTGGCAGATCCAAAATTTATATCATAGACCACAATCCAAGTTGGAAAGAAAATCAAAGACAGAAAAAAGAGAGTTTTTGGATCCGCGAGTTACAAACATTACACCCGAAGGCATAAACAAAAAGGCCTAAATCTTTTGTTTTTTAACTTTTTATCCAGTGCCTGGACCTTAGCTAGTTGGTAAACTTCATCATTACATTTTCTCATTCTGTTCATATTTATAAATTAGTGTGCAATATACTTGAATAATATAAAGTATAAAGTTCAAGATTATGATTTTTAGTAATTTACGTCACGATAACTGATGCTCACGTGACAATTTTTCAAATCGGATTACAGACGCTGATGAAGCTTGTCGGTCAAGCGAAATATCCGTCGATTTCATTATAATTATAGTCTTTTTGTAGACTTATAGTTATTTTTGTTACATTTTAACATATTTTTTTTATATCGTTGTGCTAACATTTTAGACGTTTATTTATCATTTTTGTTTGTTTGCACAGTATCGTTAACACTTGTTTCCGATCCGACATCTCGTAGATTTATACGTTGGCTACTTTTTCAGATGTTTATTTATATATATATATACATATATATATATAAACGTCTAAAATGTTAGCATAACGATATCAAAAAAAGATGCTAAAATGTAACAAAAATAACAATAGGTCTACAAAAAGACTATAATTATAATTAAATCGACGGATATTTCGCTTGACCGACAAGCTTTATCAACGTCTGTAATCTGATTTGAAAAATTGTCCCGAGACCATCAGTTATCGTGACGTAAATTACTAAAAATCATAATCTTGAACTTTATACTTTATATTATTCAAGTATATTGTACACTAATTTATAAACAATATGAAACGAATGAGAAAATGCAATGATGAAGTTTACCAACTAGCTAAGGTCCAGGCACTGATTAAATAGTAAAAAAACAAAAGATTTACGCCTTTTTGTTTATGCCTTCCGGCGAAATATCCGTCGATTTAATTATAATTATAGTTTTTTTGTAGACTTATAGTTATTTTTGTTACATTTTTACATCTTTTTTTGATATCGTTGTGCTAACATTTTAGACGTTTATTTATCATTTTTGTTTGTTTGCACAGTATCGTTAACATTTGTTTCCGATCCGACATCTCGTAGGTTCATACGTTGGCTACTCTTTCAGACGTATATATATATGTATATATTCCATCGTTCATATTATATGAATGATAAAATATTTTGTCACAGATGCATTTTAGCACAAACAATTGTCTTATTTACTGGACATTTTAAGTGTGTGTACGTATTAATTGACGAGAGAAACATTTGACATACACCGTTATTTATGCATAATATCAGCTACATGTATGTATTCATATTTGACCTATTATAATGACCTAGCTAATAGGTGTCTCTTCATTGTTATAGCTATGAGCTGTATAACATTACTATCAATATTATTTCAGTTTTAATGTTAGATGAAACTCATGGATTTGTCAAAAGTCACCAACAAACTTATCACATACACTTTGCCACGGGCGCGAATGGAACTCAGTTTCAGTGATTTTAGTCGATGACATCATATATATTGTCAATCAAATTTCCATATGATTATCGTCATGGCTTCGCTTGAAATAACTCTGGAATATATTTATATATATATAAATTTACATAATGAGCATTCAGATTGTTGCTCTTTGTAAACTTGAAAATATAAAACATAAAAACAGAACTTTCACATATATTCAACGCATGACAATATTTCAGATATCAACAGTGACCATTCACAAGTTTTACGAATTGTTTGTGATGCTCCGATGACAACAGAACAGACACCCGAAAAGATAGAAACAAAGTTCCCCACAAACGCCTGTTTCGGAGAAATCAACCACAATCAGCTCAAGCATAGATTCTACAACTACTGTTACAACGACAAATGTTACACATCAATCGATAGCTACAACTACAGACACGACCGCAGGTAAAAGTCTAGCTACAAGTGAACTAAGTCATGACATGTTAAAGCTAAAGATACACATACATGAAATATTGAATAATAATTTTAGATTGGAATTTCAAAAAGCTTAATAAGTGAATTGTAAATTTAAAAGGAACAAACCTTCTTAAGAACTACATGTATATTGTGCAAACTGTGGTCAGATTTCTTAATCAAGGTCAGCTTCAGTTGTTTGTCTTATTTACGTTATTTGTGTTTGTTTTCGTATAGCGGTATCCAACACATAGTGTGTTGTTTGCTGTGTTCGTCTTCGTCTTGTGTCTTGTGTGCCTAATGTTGCCAGTTTCTGTGGATTGTCTATTCTTGGTTGTCCCTTCTGTTTTCTCTAACGTTTATTTTCTACTCTTTGACATGGTTGATGTACCTTGGTAATTAATCTTAAACATACATATGTTGGTTGTTTTAATCTTTTGCTTGGTATTTTATTGACCTTCGATGGCCTTTTTCTACTTGTGCCAAAATGTCGTTATAATATATTTATGGACCGCATCAATGAGACAATTAACCATGATATAGTCTACTCTACATGCAATTTGTGGTATGCTAAGAGACAATGATATGCTTAGTTTTGCAAGTGACAAGATGAAACATTTTAAGGTCTATCAATGGCTGATTGGACACTAAATTTGCGTGATCATTGAACACATATCTTGATATATGGACAGGCGACATAAGGGTAATAACAAAATTACCGAACACCGAGCAATCTTTCAAAAGGGAGAGGCAAAACTCATAAGTCAACAAACAGAAAAAATCATTTAACAATCGGAAACTGTGAAAACGGAATGGCCCTGACTTGGTACAGGCATTTCCAAAGAAATGGTGGGTGGAATCAGATTTTACAGACGAAATAGGACACATATTTTGAGGGGTGGGCCATAACAATTGGACTATAATTGTAAGGAAGGATATGGATGTACATGCACCCGAAAGCCTATTCAACTTTCCACTTCGACACAACTTAAAATAAAGAGACATCGCCTTTATTTTTGTCTTATTTCTCACAACCACAGTATGGTCATTAATAATTAGTACAACTTATACCGTAAACTAAGTGTGAAGAAGCTCATATACCGCAGTTGAACGGTTTTCTTTCTTTCTATCGATAAACGCTCCGTTTTAACATCTTTGTCGTTCTGATGATATTTAAAGAACGGATAAGGGTTATTTGACACTAATTTCGAAGTGCGACTCTGTCCCATTCCGGACTCATGTGTACACAATCGGAAACTGGGAAAACGTAATGACCCTGACCTGGTACAGGCATTTCTAAAGAAATGGTGGGTTGAATCAGATTTTAAAGCGCCAAACCCCCCGATTTCATTACGGCTCAAAGGTTCCGGCAGTCACTATAACAGTATTTATAACAATACTGGAACGAAATAGGTAAAATAGTTGTCAAAGCAGTACCAAACGCAGTGAAACAAATGTCAAAAACAATTTTATGTCACACATTGATAAAAAATATTTTTGATATTTTTGTTGACTTCCTTATCTTTAAACATTTACACTATATGAAAATGCATCGTTTATCATCGTCCCTGCAGAGACGGAATATATTTCGACAAGATCTTGGTATCGGAATATAAACTTTTTAAGGGATCGAAAAAGGCGAATCTTTTCATAGCCCTGGTTCAGTAGCCTGTTTCTCAGATGAAGATGACGTTTCAGGAAATCAGAATAATTGCTACTGGCCCTTGCATAGTGAATCAATTGCGAGATGTAAACACCATATGGAGGAGAAGCTGGTATATTGCTGCACATATTTGGAAAAATTATGATTTTAACATTGAAGTCGTCCCGTTTATCATAAATTTTAGTACTGAGTTGATCACTGTCGTCAATTTCGAGATATAAGTCCAAAAATGATGCGGACGAAGCTGTATCTGTGATCTCTTTAACTTCCAGCTCTGGAGGATATATCAATGGAAGAAATTCTGCATATCTAGAATTATTGATAAATTAAACGTGATCAATATACCTGTATGTGAAACTAAACGCTCTAGCCTCATGAATCGTCTTATCTTTTACAAGCTTTTGCAGAAACTCCAACTCATATGAGTATAAAAATAAATCGGCTAGAAGAGGGGCACAATTCTTACCCATTGGTATGCCGACGACCTGCTGAAACAGTGTCCCTCCAAAGGAGACAAATATGTTATCGATGAGGAACTCCAGCATACTGATCACTTGTTCCTCGGAGTAGGATGCTTTACCTTTTTGAATTTTGTTTGAAAAATATGTGGAATTGTAGCCTAACACAACAAATGTTGAGCTATAGTTTCTATATATTGCAATTGGTGCTGGTTCTGGTGTAACTTTAATACTGCAGGTAGTCTTAGTCGTAATATGTCTAAGGTTTGTAAAAATATCATGTACTTTTGATGTTTAATGCTTTATCTGCATTTATTTCTGCATGACAATATTCCCAACAATAACAAAATACGTCCAATAAAGATATTATCTATACATTACAGTACATATCTCCCGTATGAATGTTGAACACTTGAAAATCATGGACAGAAACAAAATGTCACAAATGTGGTTGGTTGTAATATTGACATACATTCTACAAGAATAAAGAGGTTGATTAGTAATGAATCCCGAACAGAACGAGGTGTTCAACATTATGTGATACAATTTGTCAGTGACTTCCGACAGGTCGGTGGTTTTCTTCGTGTCCTCCGGTTTCCTCCACCAATATTACTGACCCCACGATATAACTGAAATATTGTTGAAAGGTGCGTTAAGCACCATAAAGCCTAAGCCTAAAGTCTATATAAATAAAATGCACTGTATTAAATATTTTTCTTATCTACTATTCAAATTAAGTTTAGATAATAATTGTTTCTCTTCTTTCTTTTTTTTTGTTGTTGCAGAAAACGATAAAACAACATGTAATGAACTCAGTGCATTTTCTAGTACAGTTGCTATAATACTTCTGATAACTTTAGTTATAACGTGCATAAGGTTTGTAAATATATTTGTTTTCTATATAAACAGTGAACACTTACAAAGACTATATCTGATGTATATGATTTGTAGATAGTTGTTTGTCCTTTTCTACCTTTTCGTATCTTCAAACTCTTCATAAAACAAATTAAGGTGGAATATGAAACAACCCATAGATATGTTCTATAATAATTACATAATCGTTTTCGAACAATGAACTTTGTGGGGTTTATTCTATTACTTGCATCAGAATATTTATTTATCAAAGCTTCAATCATAAATTACATCTGGATATTTTTATAGGTACAAAGCAATACTAAATGCAAGAAGAACAAATGAGAATATAAACAATTCCAATCATCAAGTAGAATATAACAGACATTATTGTGATTTGACAAATAATGGACCGAACGTGCCAGGCCACGAATATGATATTATTTATAGTAATCATAATACCATTGATGTTGACAGATCCCAGTCATCTAACAACGTAGTATGTATGGAAGGAGAATATGTTAGTGTTGAACCTGATGGACAATTGACGACTAACATTAATTGAGGACAAAAACAACAATTATCCAGAAAATATATGCCTTTACGATTTTATTGATACTTTGATTTCTCGAAAACATTATTGTGACTAAAACTAGCTATGACAATAGAAACATCAACTTGGGAGAGACTGAGAGAGAGAGAGAGAGAGAGAGAGTAATTAAATAATGTTACTTATATATATTTTTGAAACAAATAATGTTACAGATGATTTTGGCTTTAACCTTGCGAAAAGTTCGCACAATCACATTATGTGGTCAGTAAGGAGAGATTTAAAATTCTGCCAGACTACCAAGTTCAAGCTCTTCTTAGCAGACCATATATAATTCAGAAAACAAATATGGTCATTTTTTAAGTTTGAAATCGTTATATGCTAAATGGGGTTCATGTTGTTCACTTTACCCTATTATGTTCTTTATGTGCTTTAATGTCTGCTGCGCTTTCCATACGAAATCATGTTCGGTTCGTCTTTATCCACAATTGCTCATTGGACAGCTCGTGTCTTTAGTTGTATTTGCTTACGCATATTTGTGTCAACACAACTTGACTGTATAAGTAGCAATGCGTGTGTCTTACAAGATGCAGAAACCGCTTACCCTTCGTTATCACTTGGGTTCAATCTGGTTTTTATTTGGATTGTCCATTCGTGATTGCATTTTCGTGTTTCCCTAACTTTTATATTAAGACCTAACCAGACCAGTTTTGGAAAATAAACCACCCATATGTTCTGTCTACTTTTCGGCTTAGATGAAGATCACAAATAATTTGTCAAAGACGTTGATATTTAATTAAGTGCACCCGACACGTTTCTGACATAACCTTAATCAATTACGCTGCAAATAAAAAGAAGCGGAAAGCGAAATAATCTATAAATAAAGTCACCGAAAGCAAAAATAACAAAGGAAACAAAGGATATAAACAGCATAGCCAAAATCAGGTGTAAATACCTATACATTGGGTTTTTTGTTATTTCAAAATATGTAATTAGCAAGAGGTTTACAATTAATTTATATTTTGTTTATTTGGCCGAAGTCATATACGTGTGATCTGTTCAGTTACCGGTGTTTCCAGTAAGGTAGATAAATCTACTCACTACCTTATTCATATTGGTTTAATTCTTACTATTGTGTTTTACACTTTAGGAGCCAGTGTTTTATACACTGTGATCATTATTTTGATTTAATTTGATGCGTGTTAAGTAGAACAAGTTTGATAGAAAAAAATACCCACCCACCCGCGGTACCTACAAATTTTAGTAAATTTATTAACACCACAAGCAATATATAGTATATGTATATATTATTAAATTTTTAGTCGTATATAAAGAAACGTTTATTGCATTATATAATTAGTGGAATTTATGGACAGCGAATGTGTGATCAATATTCGTGGACAATGATAATATAATAGTGACCAACAGTTAGCATTGAATTTCATGGACATTGATAATTAATGTGATAATGGTGGACATTTAATAGCCAAAAATGATATTTATTTTTGTATTTTTATTTATTGTGATATAATAATATATATATATATATAAATGGCAATACACATATTCTCTTTTGCTTGTTTTCTTGTAGCCATAATTGCTAATTAAATACAATAATAATATCTTTATGCAGGAACTGTATAGTTTAATAATAACTATTACTAATAAACCAAGTGCGGCTAAAACGAATAAGAGTTTACAACAATACAGAACAGACATTTTAAAACACTAACACCGTTAAAAAATATATAATACGTATTGGGCAATCTAGATGATAATATGAAAATAATAAGCTAATATATACAAAGTATGATGATTAGTTAAATAATATACTTACATATCGAGAATAATATTATGTGTCCATCTGAAAACTATTATCTATGCGTTGGCATGATGCCATCGATTATATGTTTATTATATGTTTCTATTTTTTAATTAAGCTCTTCTTTTAGTGGAAATATTTTAATTTGTTTTGTTTTGGTTTTATATAATTTACATCTAATTAGAGCATGATTCGTACATGTAGTGTTGTCATTATTTCTCAACATAGCATATTTTTTCTGCCTCATAGTATTTATTGTACAATAGAGGTATATATATATTTGGTATGCCTTATTTCACAAATATAAAGAGAAATGTTGAAGATACTAATGGGCGAACAAGCGGCATAAAATCTTTAGTTTTCTGTGTAGTGCTTCCTAGAGCAGTGTTTGTCAATGTAGTGACCGTTCTTCCATTTACGGGTTTTGACTACCCCTTTGGTGTCTTCAAACTGTTCTTTACGAGAGAAAGACAACACCACGACCAAGTGAAAAAAAGGGACAAGAAGACGAAAATGGTCGACAAAACAATAAACAGAAAACAAAGACTTGAACAATAAATCTTTTGTATTCCTATTTGTGTTTACGATAACAACATTCTGATTAATTTAAATCGATTTGTAAGTAACTACTACTTTACAGTAATGCACTTTATGTGCCAGGAGAGGGATAAAATAAAAGACTACAAATATTACACTGTCGGAACAGTTCCAAAATCCAATAGAAAAATCCCACAACGACAATTGATACACCAAGCACACATATATATGACCGCTCGATTTTCTAGCTTGAAACAGGGATTCTAATAACATTTGGAAGCGTAAAGCTAGTTTTATAGGCCCAATCTTCCCCGTGTAGTGAAATGATGCTGTCATGAAAGTTTTGTCACATATTGGTAATATGTAAATCCTCACAAATAACCAGGCGAAGAAAGTTGTTATAAAGAACGTTCTAATCTTGAAAATTAGATATACTATATTTAATCTTCGTGACACATAATTTGCCATATGCATGGTTGTAGCTATGTGAAAGAGATCCGAACGCTTCATTGATCATTAAAATATTAAATGGTATACAAGTCTATCGTAAGACATATTAAAGTGGATGCACTCAGGATTCAATTTTCTATTAAAGAAAATATTGTATGCATAATTTACAGTGTGATTTTAGATCGTTTTCCTTGTTGATTCTTTCCCTTGTCATACAAAAGTGACTTATTGTAATGTGAAATAGACATCCTTGTTAATGCATTCATTAAAAACAATGAATATCAGATACTATCTATACTTATACAACAAGTTAAAGAAAAATACTACTGTCAGTTGGGTATGTGTGATTCTTTATGTTATTGTGTATGCATGTTTAGAATTATACATTAAAAATACTTGTGTTCATGATTTCGTACAGTGTTTATTTTACATGACAAATATATATAGAGAAAATCGAAGGAGCAATTAGAAATGGACAAATCAGAGACACTGACAACATTAGGCACACAAGAGACAGGACGAACAATGATCGACATTACATTACACAGAAAAACCCCTACAATCCAGATGATAATTCAAGTGATACGAAAGAGAAAGCAGTCCTTGCTCAATTAGCAGTACCCGTCGTGTCACTATTAAGCAACACGAATATCATTTGCTAAGAGAATCGTAACAACTGCAAAAGGAAATAATCAGAAAAAACAGATAAAGCAAAACCTAGGAATACAATAAACGAGGAATAAAGACGAACAAACCGAACATTGTAGCGGACATGACACCACGGGACTGAAAACATGAAATATGTCATTGGACAAACTGGTGAATATCAGACCCATCACACAAACTAGCGTTGAGGACAACTTACGTTTGTTTTTGGTTTGGTTTATCGCCATTTTCAACAATATTTCTGTTTTTTCACTGCGGTCAGTTTTATTGGTGGAGGAAATCGGAGTACACGGAGAAAACCACCGACCTACCGCAAGTCACTGACAAACTTGTAAAGCATGTGAAACTTCAACGGACATACACGTAGCTGTAATTGAAGTATTTACAAAATATTGCACTTTCTTACTTCTAGTAAATAATAAAAATGTTTATATATTCCTCATTTAAGTCCAGCACTGATATCTACGTTAAAATAATAGCCACTTAATAATAAAGAATCCATACCACGATGTCGTGATAGGTGTAATACCACTAATTAAATTCTTTATAATTTTCTACTAAATATGTGTTTTTTCGAACCTACCTGGCCATTTTATCTTAAACTTAATCTTTCCAAGACGATATATTTTGTGAAACGTACATGATTCCTCTGCGCTCTGTCAAAATTTCAGGGCATGTTTAAAATCTTGCAGTGAAATGCCAGGCTACGGAAAACACCTGCTCTAAAAGTAGCTCGGTCATCCCTCAGTATTTATAGGTCATGCATCAAATCCTCCATAGAGGTATTGAAAAACAACTAAAGCCATAAAACTTAGGCACAAAATAATCACTATATATTTAACTTCAATTATCAATTTTGATTATTCGATTCCATTTAATAGTTTTCACACTACAACCAAGTGAAAGGAACTTTTTCCTTTAAAATGGACTACTTTCGTGTATGTTCTAAGCTCTGATTGGTGAATTAGTAGTTAGACACCTTATATGTCGTTCGTCATCCTTAATAGTAGGAAAAGGACAAAATCATCTAACACCCTTATATTAAAATATTAAAAGTTGTTATTGTGAATACAACACAGAAACGTAGCACCAGTTAATTCTACCAAATCAGGCACCTTCCCTCCATTGCTTGTTGATTCTGATCAACTTCCGGGTTGACACGCGAGACAACATACAACGTAGACCATGATATTTCTGATATACACGATATTAGTGATTCTTCAACTGTATAAAGGTAAGACGATTTGTTACAACTGTCCCCATAATTCATAAAACATTAATTTCTACTCAGTAGAGTTTAAAGCGATATACATTTCCATTCGATGGCATCAATGTAAATATGACATTTCTTAAACAAGATCTTCCTCGGTATAGGTCGACAAAATCGTAAACCGTTAGTATTATTACTCACTCTTTTGTTAAGCTTCAAAAACTAAAACATTAAAATACAAACGTAGATACTTAATTTGCTGTGAACGACCCATGTTAGGTATACACGTAGATACTTACATTGCTGTGAACGACCCATGTTAGGTACACACGTAGATTCTTAATTTGCTCTGAACGACCCATGTGAGGTACACACTCAAATGCAAACAATAAACAAGTCGCATGACTTATGGCGTCGGTAGCAGGAAAGCCAAACGTCAGCCACCGAAACTGATGGTGATATTGGTCGTAATTTGAAAAATGCAGAGCAATATGGTGAAAGGGATCATCCTTACACATTCGTATACATAAATATACACTGACCACATACTATTCTGAAATGATTGGGGAGTAGAATAACATAGTTATGCTCATAATTGAAGACCCTACAGTGACTGTAAAAGTAAGAACAGCTAATGTAACAAACAGCAGTAAAGGCCGTGGTACTCATAGTTTCATTCTTAATAGACAAATGATTTGATTGCTGAACAATACATTGGATAGAACCTTCAGCTATAAGTGTCCGTATCGTAGATATATGTTTTGGTCATGTAATATGTCCATGTTTAATTCCTACATTTTCCATTTTCCAACATGTTATCATCTTCTCTGTCATGAAGACTAGTTAATTGATGTTTATCACCAAATAATATTAATGCAAACGTAGATATCACATTCCTGTGCACACGAAGCGTTTCATGAATAACCTTCATCAGGTGCGATTGGAATGACAAATAATTTATAAGAATCTAGAATAATGGCCTATAATAAACAGAACCTACTTGGCTATTAGTCACTTATTTGCAGTCTTTTACTGATCTTTGAACTCGTCGTGTTTATGTCATTTTAGTGTCTGTGAGTTAAGGCGATATCATATTCGTTCTTTGCTCATTATTTTGCTTTGCCGTCTAACACAACGGGCTGGAACCCCATTAATCGGTATCATGCAACCACATTTCTATGTTTGTCCCTCACACCAGTGCTTATATTTCGTCTGGTAACTGTCCTACTTGTTTCTGTATTGAGCAGGTTGAGGTTTGACAACGGAATAGTTCGTGTTGTTGTTAACTATTTTGTCATTCATTACTTGTTAGCTGTATATTCTCAGTATTACTTGATTTTGTGTTTTCATTTATAGGAATAGCAACAGTGGTTCCAGACCCCTGCCCGAATAATATCAACAGTGACATAGGTAATACATATTTAACCAACCCATTCTTTCTTTTTAGTGTTTATGTCATTTTGAATACTGAAAACGGAGCATGAAATATGCATGACTACCCGATAATACAAATAGAAAAGTGAAATATGTTGTAAAAGACTATAGAAATGATGAATATGAATCGGGTTGGCTTTCTAGTAGTTGCTATTAAATTGTTACATGTCAAGACAATGTACATTCTAATTTGAATTAGATATTTGTGAGATAGCCTCGGTTTAAGAGAGAATCTTAAATGGAACCTTTTAATTCTTGACTGTTAATTCCTGATTCTACATCCTTAATTCTTAACCTATACGTACTATAGACTTACGTAGGAAACTTTTCATTTACTAAGTTTCTACACAGGAGTCAGCATTTGTTCCACAGAGACACCAAAGTTACAAACTAATATATATTAAGAAAAATATTAGACCTAGTAGTAGTAATATTATACATTTTTATAGTCAATTTAACTTATTTTCTACAATACCTCAATGTTATCATATAGCGATAGTTGGATTACCTTACAACTCATACAAGCCTATCACCAATACGACGTGTGTTCGCGCCCGGCTTTGCATATTACAAAAAAGATGCACTCGACTCGCAGTAGCAAGTGTTAAATTTTATCAGTTGCTTGCCCATGGGCGGTGGTTCTCTCCGGGTACTCCGGTTTCTTCCACCACTAAAACTGGTCGCCATGATATAGCTGAAATATTGTTGAAAGTGACGTTAAAACACCAAAAATAAAAATAAATCAATTAGAAAGAGTGCTTCATCTGTTCAGTGGGTCATATAAAGTTTAAATTTGAATGTGAAATAAATTGACCTATGCAATGCTTCTATTGATAGTTGCTGTTTTCAATTTACAATTAATAAACAAATTAAATGTTAACGATGGAACACTATAGTCAAAGCATATAAGTAAATGATAACAATAAAGTATTTGTACTGATTTCAACTAAATATCATTAACAAATAAATATGGATAACATGTCATAATTAATGCAATAGTTATATCATTATCTGTTTTAACTACTTTCTTACAGTGGTTGATGTGTGCAAGTCAAGCTCTGCAACAGAAGAAGCAGGTTCTGGGAGTTACAAAATAGACAGTGTTGTATTACGTATAATGATCCAACAAAACAACTGCATATGTCGGGTAAGGATGGACAGTCAAATACAAAATCCGATAGTTGTAGGTTGAGGAAATTTGAAGGTTTTCAATCATCAGCACCAGAGAGAGCTGATTGTGGACTTGCAGTTGACATAGATCATATACCTGATATGTCTACAGGAAATGTATTAGCTCCTACTGAATGTCTTGTGAACGGTACACCTCATATACCACTGTTTCAAAAGAGTTATCTGCAATTTAGATCTAGGATAATTAATGGAAGCTTTATCAGAGGCTTCTGTATACGGATAATACGAGGTAAGGCATCATTGCAAATTGTGAATGTTGAGGCTGTGTCACGTCGGTTTGTTTCATACGAGTTGCTCCCCTTTGTAATATATTACGTCATGACTTTGCATTCATGGAAACGTACTCTTCATGGGTGAACTGCCCGAAGGAAAAATGTGTTTCTGCAGATCTATAAATGCACTTATTCCTTGTTCGTTTTGTGACAGTAAGATTAACATATATATTTACTGACTATCCAGATTGTGAATATATCATTATTTTGAATATGTCGATTGTAATATATGATTGTTGTGCTTGTCAGTCTTGCTAAGCTCACCCCTTCAATGCCCATATTTGGACATCGCCATCGCAAAAAGTTTGTTTGTTGACAAATACGAGAATGATACACACGCACATCGAGGGGTTAGAGCCAAAAAGTCGTATCTGAAAATTTTGCTAATTTCATTTTTTTGCACTAAAATGTTGATAAGTTAGCATCTAGTTGTGTCTGTAAATTTCAGGGCAAAAGGATAATGCATTAATTTTAAATTGACCAGAACCCAAAAGTATTATCATATTATATACGTCTTCTTGAAACGCCAAACAACAGTAATATTGGATAATCTATAATTGCATGCCAGGTATATTTTTTTAATTAAAAGATACATTGCTGTAAAAATTTATGTGAAGATAATATACTTTGCATTTATGATATCATATTTTTTTATTTAGAAAATAGTGCCAAAACAGCTTATTTAAAGATAAGTCATTTTGGCACTGCAGAAAAGTAATCTAATAATCCAGTAAGTTTAGCCATCTTATCTCAATATCAGATAACGCGTTGCATATGTTATTTATAAACAGTATTCTGTAGTGGCAGGAGAGAGTAAATAAAGTTGATGCATTCTAGAGCTGGTGTTACATTTACAAAAAGTGAATTAACAGGAAGAAATATAGTATCTGCAATGAAAATTTGAGACAACAATGGATTAAAAGGTAAGAATTAGATATTCACTTGCTATACTTTGATATATTAATCAATTTACTATGTATTCACTTAATTTAATATATGTATTAAGTCTTCATAAATTTTCTTAGACGGATTGTACATGTTTGTGCTAAAAATCTTGAATTATTATTATCTCAAGTATGACGTTTGTGCATACCCTTCGCTAAAATTATTGACATTTTGTTTAGAATGCATGGCCTTTTAATTGTTATTTATTTCCATATTTTCAGTAGAGGCTGGTTATGGTGAATGTGATGGAAACATCTGCAGTACTAATTAATTACAGTTTTCGATTGGTAAGTTTCAGTTTTTATTTGTTCACAAGAACTCTATTTAACCAGATTGAAAAGATTATCACTTTTTAATGATCAAATTATTTGATAAGAAGATTTCCTCCTAAACCCCTCAATGGAATTAGATGTAAAAAAATGTGGTTTACAACTTGAAAATATGCATGACGGACTATGGCTGCTGTCCAATATCTGAAAGGGGAGGCTATGCAACTTAGGTGTCAAAGTTTGTTGTCAGAGGTATAATTTGTAGTGAGTTTACTTGTTTGGCAATAGGATATGAGAGGTAATCCTATATTTGGCCAATTCTTTTTGCTAATCAAAATAATAAGCTTCATATTCATTTGTTTCAGGTAATAAAATGTCAGAATCTAGTTGGTCTTCAGACGAGGAATGGACGACAATTGCATCTATGGTACGTGATACCCAAGAGAATGGTTCTAATGCAGTCGAAGGGGATACAGAAGATGGTTCCTCAGTAACAAACAGGCAACAAGTAGGTAGTAATGATTCACAAGGTACCAATGCCACACCTACGTCTGATGAACCAGGTACCATTGACACACCTATGGTTGATGAACCAGGTATCAATGACACACCTACCACTGATGAACCAGGTATCAATGACACACCTACCACTGATCAACCAGGTCACAATGACACACCTACGGTTGATGAACCAGGTACCAATAAAACACCTACCACTGATGAACCAGGTACCAATGACGCAGCTACGGCTGATAAACCAGTTACCAATGACACACCTATGGCTGATAAACCGATTACTAATGACACACCAATGGCTGATATGAATGAAACCCCGGGTAATAAAAATTCACAAGACCAAATATTAATTCAGGACAATTCAGCTGTTCGTACCTATAAAGAAGATACTTCATCAACTGATTCCAATGGGTCGCCAAATGCCTTAAAGGTTACTGCAAGACAGAAAAAGAAGAAAAAATACAGAAAGAAACAGAATAAAACAACACCTGACACAACAAAACAGCTCAAACGCCACTCTGCTATTGAGTCTGACTTTAGTGGTAGTGATGATAATATAGCATTAAAAGAGTTAAAAAATGATATAAAACGACAAAAAGATGAGAGTTATAGCGAAATAGAGTCTGTTTATGACAGCAGGGACTCGTACAAACCTTGCAGAGATGATTATCATTCTAGTGACTCGAACCTGCCATTGCAATGACAATTCAATTAAAACCGAATTTTATAAGAAACCTGCAGCCACATCAAAGTCGAAAAAAAGAAAGAGGAAAAGTGATAGTAAAAATCAGAAGCTTAAAAGTGATAATTCACTACCTAAAAATGATAACTCAAGGATGAACCAAGTAGAGATCCAAAATGACAATTTAGGGCCAACGATTGACCAGACTGAGGACATGCACATGGAAAAGGCAAAATAAATCAGTGTTCAGGAGGACACTTTCAACAATTATGTCACCACACACAATGAACAGAGACTTGATGATCTTCTCTTCATGAATGGATTAGTTAGAAAACGTGTTCCTGCAGATGAGAACTGTTTCTTCCAGTCAGCATTACCACACATTCATTCCCTGCTCACTGTTCAAGAATTATGAAGATCATTATGTGGTCACATAGCTTAAAAAGCAGAAAATTATGTTGGTATACCCAAGAAAACCTGGACTGTATCATGTTTAAGTACAATTTCGAAGATGAATTCAGAGTTCTCAAAGTAGGTGGTACAGCCAAACGAGGACGCACTGCCAAACCACAAGAACTGACAAGGAAATATACATCGAGACAGAAGATATCAGCAGCCAAAACGAAAGACCTTGTCAGCTTATGCAGAAGTGGTATCATCCCATCTGAATACCACGATTATTACAAATCATTGCCCTCAAGCAGTAAGGTAGATGACAAACTAGCTGACACCGATGCTGAAGAGGATTCTGATCAAGAATGAGACTAAGAAAATAACAGTGGTGACATAAATGACTGGTTTAATTAGATTGCATGATTAGTTTAGGGGTTCTTCTATATATTGTATTAGAACTGTAGACATTATATTCCTGCATTAGATATAGTGCATACAAATTTGACTGTTATATGATATATATTTTGTACTTTGATTTTATACTAATTTTCTTTTGAGATTTACAGACAGTATTGAATTATTTCAATAGGATTTAGCATAATTTTATCATAATGATATTTTGAAACCATTAAGGTATTCCTCAGATTTCAGTGTTCAAAATCATGTTACTACTGTCTAATTCAATTTTCAAAAGAGCTGTTGAAATTTTTTTTTAAACTATTTTATGATATCATTCATACAGACAGACATCTAATAGTTATTGTGGTTGAAATATAATTTTACTGTGATATATGATTACAGTATTGATGCTTTAGCTTAAATAATTGATCTTAATTGCTTTTAGATTCATTGGAAATTATCCTGAAATATGTTGGTTTTCAAAAAATCAATGTTTACTTTAATAGAATGTTTTAACTGATGAATACTACAATTCGGTCATTATAAAAAGATATTTCAAATTAATTTTTCATACAAATTTGACTGTTATATGATATATATTTTGTACTTTGATTTTATACTAATTTTCTTTTGAGATTTACAGACAGTATTGAATTATTTCAATAGGATTTAGCATAATTTTATCATAATGATATTTTGAAACCATTAAGGTATTCCTCAGATTTCAGTGTTCAAAATCATGTTACTACTGTCTAATTCAATTTTCAAAAGAGCTGTTGAAAAAAAATTTTAAACTATTTTATGATATCATTCATACAGACAGACATCTAATAGTTATTGTGGTTGAAATATAATTTTACTGTGATATATGATTACAGTATTGATGTTTTAGCTTAAATAATTGATTTTAATTGCTTTTAGATTCATTGGAAATTATCCTGAAATATTTTGGTTTTCAAAAAATCAATGTTTACTTTAATAGAATGTTTTAACTGATGAATACTACAATTCGGTCATTATAAAAAGATATTTCAAATTAATTTTTCATACAAATTTGACTGTTATATGATGTATATTTTGTACTTTGATTTTATACTAATTTTCTTTTGAGATTTACAGACAGTATTGAATTATTTCAATAGGATTTAGCATAATTTTATCATAATGATATTTTGAAACCATTAAGGTATTCCTCAGATTTCAGTGTTCAAAATCATGTTACTACTGTCTAATTCAATTTACAAAAGAGCTGTTGAAATTTTTTTTTAAACTATTTTATGATATCATTCATACAGACAGACATCTAATAGTTATTGTGGTTGAAATATAATTTTACTGTGATATATGATTACAGTATTGATGTTTTAGCTTAAATAATTGATTTTAATTGCTTTTAGATTCATTGGAAATTATCCTGAAATATGTTGGTTTTCAAAAAATCAATGTTTACTTTAATAGAATGTTTTAACTGATGAATACTACAATTCGGTCATTATAAAAAGATATTTCAAATTAATTTTTCATTTGCTGCCATAACGTATTTTTGTTTACTTTTATTTGGTTGATGAAAGAAACATTATTCATATTAATGTTAGGGAGCCAGAAAAGTGTATCCTAAGATGTTATCAAAATGCCTTGCACACACCTGTTTAATCTTTTAGATAAACAAATCAGCAGACAGTCTTATCAGCGGTTACTGTAGTATGGTATTAACATCTGGAAATTATCAATGTAAATAGTGCATGTCTACTTAATGTATAGATAAAAAGTGTTATTAAATCAATATGCTGATTATTAGAAGTAAATTGCATATATAATCATAACATTTATTGTGTTATTTACTTATAAAATCATTTTGGTAACACTACATTATCAGGCGTAGTCATAAGATTATTTTTTGTAATTACTCAAAAAGATGAAATATTAAGATACGACAGTATGGCACTAACCCCTCGACATGCTTACCATCAATATGATACTTATGTAGCAGAATTTCACACAAAAAAAGGAAAATGTACACATCGTCAGTTGCAGACAAATGATGCTGAGAGGTAAATCTTAGTTTAAATTAATAATGACAATCTCCTGAAACACATGTACAGCAAACAGCTGATACTGAAAAGCAAGGGGTCGTACCGAACTTGAAGAAAGCACATGGAGAATCAAAATAAGATCTTAAGCCTATAATTCTCTCATGTTAATTCCAACATTTTCGTGATCTTTCTTGTAAAGATCGAGATATTTGATTTGCATGCAGTATCTATTTTTGCCACAGGCACAGGTGAATCAGACACCCCCTCCCCTTTTTTGCAAGTTGTGGAACACAATTCATAGAGAAATAATCAATATAATGACTATAATGATGAAAACCATTAAAAAACCTTTGAATCTTTATACAAAATATATCTTGATAGGTTGGGGTCCTGTTTATTTTTAGAATTTACATTTGTTTTCTTTACAAGTGACATACAATCTCCATATAACACCTTGGCTTGGAAAGGAAAATTGTCCATTCTGAGTACTTGTATAGGACCAATTATCAATGCATACCAATAATTGACAACCAAAAAGTATGCATGTATTATCAGAGAATAACATCCCTTTTCAGAGGTTTTTTTCCTAAAAAAATCTTCTGTCAAGGGACTGGGGAAGATGACTTCAATTTCATAAACATTTAAAGTTCTGAATTTTTTCTTGGTCAAAATTAATTTGCACTTAACAGATTTGATCAAATAAACAACGGGCGAAACCTAATCTGACACCAGTTAGTTATTCTATAAATCCAGTTTGTCTTTTTACTAACTAACAAAATTCATGGTCCATATACAGTTAATACATAAAACCATAAAACCAAAACCTGAAATGAAACTATTATGTACATTGTAATTTAAATCTAATTTTTAATTAAAAGTGTGTGATCTGGTTGTACAACAATATCACATTTTGATCAAAGAAATTCGTATTGAGACATTAAGACAGATGCTTAATTCCTATTGCTATATTGCAGTTTAATTTAGTTATGCCAAAACATGTTCAGTAAAATTAAACCTATAAATAATTAAAAATTGCACTGATCAAATTGTATAAGCATTGATACCGGTTTTAAGTTTTTTTCTAAGAAGACATACCTGGCTATGTATCCATTGTACAGTGTACTGTTATTTCTAATAGAAAATATTATATAATCCAATTGTAGAATGATGAATTATCCTGCAATTGTGTGATTTTGAGTACTAATAGGCAGGTCAAATAAACTTAAGTGTTATTTAGTCATTGTATGTTTTGACAATATATTTTGTAGGCATATACAGCATATTACATTAATAATAATTTTAGAAGATGGTCAATTTTCAGAATTTTCATTGGATTTAGTTCAGAAGCTGAGTATCATAATAGCTGTCTCTGCACTGAGCTAAGTTCATTGTTATGCATTCAATCATCTTGGTGATATACTGAGGGTATGATAAATGAGCATCAAGGTAAGATGCTAAACATGTTATGCATGTACATATTGATCTATTGATGAAACAGATTGATCTTCATGACCCATCTTCTTCTTATTATAATGTAAACAAATTGTACTTGAAATATTTGAATATTTTTATTATGTTTGAAAAATTTGAAATTAAGAAAGTTTACTGATATTTAGCTCAACTAGCCCAAAAAGACTAAATGATGTATTATCATGACTATGTCTGTCATCTGTTTTCCGTATTTGTCTTTACTTATTCTCAGAAATTGTCAAACCAAATGGACAAAGTTATAGCAAATATGCTACGATACTTGGATAGTTTGTAATACATCTGATTGTTACAAAACTATATCTAATTTTTTCACATTATTATGTTTCTCTCGGTAGCTTGACAATCCAAATTTAGTATTTCATGAAATATTGCTAGTTTCGCAACGTTCCTTGAGGTTACATGGTTTGCTATGAAATGTTGAGTATATCAGAGATAGGCAGTTTGTCTAAATTATATAATTGATCACTGTAGTTATATCAAGTGGTTGTACATATATGTGGGTTGCATTAACTGCGTTTGACCTGTAATTTAGTTCTTTATGAAAATATCATTAATCTTTATCTTGAGCTTGTTGACATTGGGACCTGATATTAGAAAATTGTGAAGTAAAAATGTCAATCAGCTGCATTTACCGCTGTATTTCATTACCCCTTTCGTCGAGTTTATTTAACCTAGCATAAACACATATCGAAAACAAGATTAAATACATAACATTGAACCATATACTTGTATATGTAGATATACAGATATACTAAACATGTATCAGTAGATTCAGTGCCATATTAACGCATGGGAACGACCCCACCAGCATAGCGGCCCTATGCTAAACTTTGCATGCTGTGTGCGGCATGTTTTTTAATGTTTAAACAATGATTTTTTTTGAAGTACCTATACATTAACTATATATTTTATTTAATCGACATTTACATTTTTATTCATGCGAGTGGTTATATAAATAGTCGTCTCAGTGTACCGCTTTGTCCGGGGTCCTATAATGCTGTTAAGACGGCCCTGAGTAGAGATTCACAAAATATATACAAAACAATGCAACCCCAGTTTCATTTTTATTTAATTAAGATTTAATAAATTTAAATATACCATCAATTTCATTCGTTCTAGTTCTAGATAGGAAAATGTACAGGAATAAAAAATAGATTTGAGGGTTACGAGTGTTGTCTGGTTTTTTTACCACTTCATCTGTAGGCCATTATAAAAAAAATAACATTTTATTTTGTGAAAAAGAGATGTGAGGGGAACAAAAGAAACAAATCTATCATTACAATATGCACACTCAGATATTCACTTTGTTTGCAAATATATCTATTTTTGCCATTTTGCAAAAGTATTTCAACTCAAGATATAATTGAACAACTTTTTTCTTAACAGAGAGTTGTCGAATATGAACCTAATACTGATATACCTAATGCATGCAGAGACATAATTGTGTTATATGTCTCTGATACATGAATAAGTAATACATGGATGAACAATATTTTGTTATGTGCATGACCCCCAGGTATACTATTGTGTGATACTGATAGTGATAGAAGTTGACATGGATAATTACATCATTTTACAATTTATTAACCATCACTTCACAGAAACCTTTTTTTATATATGAAATAACCAATTGATTAATTATCGAATCGATGATCAATTTAGTTTACTTTAATTAAATAAAGCAAAAAATTGTATTGTTTTCATATTTGCCGCCGATATAATTAACAAATATTGTTACCTCCCTTTATCGGTGTGCCGGATCACCTGACTGTTTTGTTGTTTTCGAAATTGATTAAATATTGAGTACGTACACTTCGACATGAAAATTCTAGAATATACGTGTCAATAAATTCACAGTTAAAAAACATATTCACAAAGAGCAGATAATAAAGATATATGATTTTGCTACGAGATCAATGAAAACCTTGACAGAAAATGACGATTTACAATTGTACACCATTGACCAACAGGAATCGTCATTTTTCGGGGTTTTATCTTGCCTTAATCTCCATTGTTGGCTGCATAGTAGCTCTCGTAGCACTTTTTTTAAGCGAACGGAAAAAATCTTACAGAAAATATCCAGTTTTTAATTCAACTTTCACTCTAAATACTACAACTTTTTGAAATTAGTTAAGGTACTGATTGTAGTCACGTGATCATCATTTTATCAACGGAAATCCACGATGACTTGCACAAGGTTGAAACATTTTCACTTTCGAACATGTATAAATAACTGGTTGCAATATGCATCAAATATTGTGATGCTTTACTCATTAATTTGTATTACATACCTGACCCCCCCCCCCTTTTTTTTTTTATTGCATGCAATCTTAGAAACAGCCTTAACACACCGGCGCGTCTGTAAGATATATATTCCATTCAAAACATAAAGTTGCGAGAGCAACGACGTAAGCAATTATTTAGGAATGGTATCAACCTGAACAAAAATATACCATCAGAATCATCTGTCACTTCCGGGGAAACGACAAGGCGGAAACGCAGATTTTCAAGGCACAAAGAAATTAATAGAGAACAAAATGACATATTCGTCAATTTGTCATCAAAATATATAAAACCTGATGAAATTTATATACTCTCTAAGGGACTTAATTTCTGTCCCACCCCTAACAAAATCAATGAGGAGCAACTATCAGCTGATCTCGACAAATTGGCTAGATCTCTTTGAATTAAAGAGTATTTCTTGGCCAAAAAGAGAGACTTTCCTGTAGATGGGTCGTCATATTCGGAATATGATAATGAGATCTCCCTTCCTAGGTTTAAGAAAAAAAAAGTTCATGGAATCCAAAACGCAGCAAAAATACAACTTTAGAATCCTTTATTGATTTAGTAAAAATTGATGTTCAGACAGCAGCTAGCATGAACATACCAACCCAAAACAACCTCACTCCAGCAGAAAAGGGTGCGATCCAGGAATTAAAGGAAAGGGATGACATTGTCATAAAGCCAGTAGACAAGGGTAGCGTAGTTGTTGTTATGGACAAAATGGAGGCAAACCGACAAGTGACGGATGAAAGATTTTACTAAAAATGGACTCTGACCCCACAAAAGAATTCAGCACTAGAATAACACAGGAGCTAAAATTTATGGAAAAAAAGTCATATTGACAAGAACACTTTCGATTATTTGAAACCAGACAAACCCAAAGCCGAACGCTTCTATCTATTACCTAAATCTCATAAAGTCAACAACCCATTGTTTCAGCAACTGAGCACCCCACAGAAAAAATATCCGAATTCATCGATTTCCACCTTCGACTTCATGTATAAGCGCTACCCTCACATTTGAAAGACACCACTGATTATCTTCAAACCTTCCTTCAGGGACCATTCTTGTTTCGATGGACGTTACGTCGTTGTACACTAGCATCCCACACAATGACGGTATCGAAGCATGTCGAGAGGCCTGGGACCAAAGAGCCGTTATATAACCACCAACGGAATGTCTTGTCCAGTTGCTCACCGGGCATTTTTAACAAACCAACGGAACCGCTATGGGAACAAATATGGCACTTTCATACGCCAACATCTTCATGGAGAAACATGAAATACTAATCATGCAATCTGCACCCTACAAGCCAGTTTCCTGGTTTCGTTTCATAGACGACGTTGACATGAAGTGGACCGAGTCGGAAGAAAACCTCAATCGTTTCTTTGACCAAGTCAACAATGTTCACCCCACTATACATTTCACCCATCAAACATCCAGAAATAGCATTTCCTTTCTGGATACGTACACTACCTGTAACAATGTTATTATGTCAACTGACATATACAACAAATCGACAGATAAACATCAGTACCTGTCGCCACAGAGTTGACATACTAAACATTGCACCAAAGGTATTCCGTACAGCCAAGCTCTCCGCATCAAACGCATCTGCTCCAATGAACAAACTACAAAAAATGGCTTGGAGAACTGAAATATCATCTGAAAAAGAGGGGCTACAACAATGCGAGCATTAACCATTTTTTTTGCAAAGCAAGTGGTATTGACAGAATAGAAGACGAACAACAGAGTGCCATTTATCATCACATACCATCCTGCGCTCAGTAATTTATCCAACATCGTTCATAAGCAATGGACAACCATAGAAAACACCCATAACTGTGCAAAATCGTCAAAGAACCACCTGTCTTGGCTTTCAGGAAACCTAAAAGTTTGAAAGATATCTTGGTGAGAGCTGACATCCCCCCTCGATCTGCCTACAATGGTCAGTGCCACAAATGTGATTCGATACGATGTATGACGTGCAAAACATCCAATGCACACAAAAATTCAGCAGCACACATACAGGGGAAGAATTCATCATATACTGTAATGCCAACTGCAAGACGGAAAATATTATCTACCTCCTGGAATGTGCAATTTGTGGCCTTCAATACATCGGAGAAACAAAACAACAACTTTGTAAACGCTTGAATGGCCAGAGAAGCGATGGACATACCATTTGCTCAATTGGCCCAAAGTATATATCCCACACTATGGTGGGCCGTTTTGTTTTAATGAGTTTGGGTAGCATACCGTTTTAAAAATATATTTTTGACAGTGCTATTTGATACTTTAACCAATAATGTTTCATTTCTATTTTTTTTTCTAATTAAACATTTATTCAAATGTGTAACCCTATTGTGTATTTATATTATTGTTATTGTACTTTTATTTATTTGTATGTGGGATTTTAATTCTTTTATGCATGTATTGTTATATGAATAACATCTGGTTCTTTTGTCCCGCACATTGACCGTCACAAACCTTTTTTGAAATTGTAAAGTCGCCATACTGGTTCGACATTTTATTCAATTAGACATTGATAAAGTTCGTCGGTGGGACGAAATTTTGTCATTCAACAAAGTGTTTAATTCTTTATCACTTTGTTTTGTGTACTTGGTGTTGTTTTACAAACCATTTCAGACGTTTATAATTTATTTTACTTGTATAGTATCGCTATGCCGTAGCGATCCAACACCCCGTAAGATTGATAGTTGACTGGTTCTTCAGACGTTGTATATATATATATATACATATATGTTATATATTCCATCGTTCATATTATAGGAATGATAAAATATTTTGTTACAGATGCATTTTAGCACAAACAATTGTCTTAATTACTGGACATTTTAAGTGTGTGTACGTATTGTTTATTGACGAGAGAAACATTTGAAATACACCGTTATTTTTGCATGATATCAGCTACATGTATGTATTCATAGTTGACTTATTATAATGACCTAGCTAATATGTGTCTCTTCATGGATTTGTCAAAAGTCACCAACAAACTTATCACATACACATTGCCAGGGGCGTGCATGGAACTCAGTTTCCGTGATTTTATTCGATGACATCATAGATATTATCAATCAAAATTCCATATGATTACGGTCATGGCATCGCTTGAAATAACTCTGGAATATATTTATATATATAAATTTACATAATGAGCAGTCTAAAAAGCAATAGAAACAGATTGTTGCTCTTTGTAAACTTGAAAATATCAAACATAAAAGCAGTACTTTCACTTATTTTCAACGCATGACAATATTTCAGATATCAATAGTGACCATTCACAAGTATTACGAATTGTTTGTGATGCTCCGATGACAACAGAACAGACAACCGAAAAGATAACAACATATGATGCACCGCAAAGTTCCCCACAACCGCCTGTTCCGGAGAAATCAACCACCAAACAGCTCAAACATAGATACTTCAACTACTGTTACAACTTAGAAATCAAACACAAACAGCTCAAACATAGATTCTACAACTACTGTTATAACGATAGGTAAACGTCTAGTTACAGGTGAAATAAGTCATGACATGTTAAAGCTAAAGATACAGGTACATGAAATATTGAATAATAATTTTAGATTGGAATTTCCAAAGCTTAATAAGTGAATTGTACATTTAAAAGGAACAAACCTTCTTAAGAACTACATGTATATTGTGCAAACTGTGGTCAGATTTCTTAATCAAGGTCAGCTTCAGTTGTTTGTAGGAAGTCTCATGTCTTATTTACGTTATTTGTGTTTGTTTTCGTATAGCGGTATCCAACATATTGTGTTGTGTTGTTTGCTGTGCTCGTCTTCGTCTGGTGTCTTGTGTGTCTAATGTTGCCAGTTTTTGTGGATTGTATATTCTTGATTGTCCATTCTGTTTTCTCTAACGTTTATTTTCTACTCTTTGACATGGTTGATGTACCTTGGTAAGTAATCTTAAAAATACATAGCTTGGTTGTTTTAATCTTTTGCTTGGTATTTTATTGACCTTCGATGGCCTTGTTCTACTTGTACCAATATTGTTTTATAATATATTTAAGGACCGCATCAATGAGACAATTAACCATGATTTAATCTACTCTACATGCAATTTGTGGTATGCTAAGAGGCAATGCTATACTTAGTTTTGCAAGTGACAAGATAAAACATTTTAAGGTCTATCAATGGCTGATTAGACACTAAATTTGCGGTTTGGGCTGTGATCATTGAACACATATCTTGAGATATGGACAGGCGACATAAGGGTAACAATAAAATTACCAAACACCGAGCAATCTTCCAAAGGGAAAGGCAAAACTCATAAGTCAACAAACAGAAAAAATCATTTAACAATCGGAAAACTGGGAAAACCGCAATGGCCCTGACTTGGTACAGGCATTTCCAAAGAAATGGTGGGTTGAATAAGATTTGACAGACATAGGACACACATTTTGATGGGTGGGCCATAACAATTGGATTATAATTGTAAAGAAGGATATGGATGTAAACGCACCCGAAAGCCTATTAAAGTTTCCACTTAGATACAACTTAAAGTAAAGGGACATCGCCTTTATTTTTGTCATATTTCTCACAACCACAGTATGGTTATTAATAATTATTACAACTCATACCGTAAACTGAGCGTGAAGAAGCTCATATACCGCAGTTGAACGGTTTTCTTTCCTTCTATCGATAAACGTCCCGTTTTAGCAACTTTGTCGTTCTGATGATATTTAAAGAACGGATAAGGGTTATTTGACACTAATTTCGAAGTGCGACTTCGTCCCATTGCGGACTCATGTGTACACAGGTGACCATGGCTGATTATGACTATCATGTTTAGGCTTTTTTGCTTTATTGTTCCCAAACATGTTTAATTTATCTGGCTTTCTAATGTAGTGGTGCTGTTGAGCCTCCTTGTTGAAGGTAATCCCAGAAACGTGTCATGAACACCTAATTATATATCAAGGTTTTTATAATTAATTATTCCTTAAGGGCTTGAACAAACAATAAGGGTAATACCAAAATTACCGAACTCCGAACAATCTTACAAAGGGAAAGTCAAAACTCAAAAGTAAATAAACAGAAAAAATCAGTCAACAACCGGAAAACTGTGAAAACCGTAATGACCCTGACTTGGTACAGACATTTCTAAAGAAATTATGGGTTGAATCAGATTTTAAAGCGCCAAACCTGCCGCTTCCATTACCGCTCAAAGGTTCCGGTTGTCACTATAACAGTATTTATAACAATACGGGAACAAAATAGGTAAAATAGTTGTCAAAGCAGTACCAAACCCAATGAAGAAAATGTCAAAAACAATGTTACACATTGATAAAAAAATATTTTTGACATTTTTGTTGACTTCCTTATCTTTATACATTTTCACTATATGAAAATGCATCGTTTATCATCGTCTCTGCAGAGACGAATATATTTCGACCAGATCTTGGTATCGGAATAAAAACTTTTTAAGAGATTGAATAAGGCGAATATTTTAATAGCCCTGGTTCAGTATCCTGTTTCTCAGATGAAGATGACGTTTCAGGAAATCAGAATAATTGCTACTGGCCCTTGCATAACGAATCAATTGAGAGATGTAAACACCATATGCAGGAGAAGCTGGTATATTGCTGAACATGTTTGGAAAATTTATGATTTTAAAATTGAAGTCGTCCCGTTTATCATAAATTTTAGTACTGAGTTGACCACTATCGTCAAATTCGAGGTATAAGTGCAAAAATGATGCGGACGAAGCTGTATCTGCGGTCTCTTTATCTAGCTAGTTTTATAGGCCCAAGCTTCCCCGCGTAGTGAAATGATGCTGTCATGCAAGTTTTTTCACATATTGGTAAAATGTAAATCCTAACAAAAAACCAGGCGAAGAAAGTTGTTATAAAGAACGTTCTAATTTTGAAAATTAAACATACTTTATTTAATCTTCGTGACACATAATATTACCAACAATAACAAAATACGTCCAATAAAGATATTATCTATACATTACAGTAGATATCTTGCGTATCTTTTCACAAGCCAAGAAAGATGTACTACAATCAATAAGACAAACGACCAAGTCGATTTGAAAACATTTACAAGAATGTTAAACACTTGAAAATCATGGACAGAAACAAAATGTCACAAATGTGGTTTGTTGTAATATTGACATACATTTTACAAGAATAAAGAGGTTCATTAGTAATGAATACCACTGATGTTGTCAGTTCGATTCCCGAACAGACCGAGGTGTACAACATTATGTGATAAAGTTTGTCTGTGACTTACAACAGGTTTTCTCCGTGTCCTCCGGTTTCCTCCACCAATATAACTGACCCCGCGATATAACTGAAATATTGTTGAAAGTGGCGTTAAGCACCATAAAGCCTAAGCTTAAAGCCTATATAAATAAAATGCATTGTATTAAATATTGTTCTTATGTACTATTCAAATTAAGTTTAGATAATAATTGTTTCTGTTCTTTCTTTTTTTTGTAGTTGCAAAAAATGATAAAACAACATATATTGCTCTCAGTGCATTTTCTAGTACAGTTGCTATAATACTTCTGATAGCTTTAGTTATAACGTGCATAAGGTTTGTAAATATATTTTGTTTTCTATATAAACAGTGGTCAATATATAATAGAACGATTTTGATACGGCAATGTTAATGGTTTCTTTAATGAGATTCTCTTCATATATGTATTTAAGTAGTTATCATTTAATTGAACCCATTACTGCGCATACATGTCGATGAACACTTACAAAGATTGTATCTGATGTATATGATTTGTAGATAGTTGTTTGTCCTTTTCTAACTTTTCGTATCTTCAAATTCTTCATAAAACAAAATAAGGTGGAATATGAAACAATCCATAGAGATATTCTATAATAATTACATAATCGTTTTCGAACAATGAACTTTGTGGAGTTTATTTTATTACTTGCATCAGAATATTTATTTATCAAAACTCCAATCATAAATTACATCTGGATATCTTTATAGGTACAAAGCAATACTAAATGCAAGAAGAACAAATGAGTATGAAAACAATTCCAATCATCAAGTAGAATATAACATACATTATTGTGATTTGACAAATAATGGACCGAACGTGCCAGGCCACGAATATGATATTATTGATAGTAATTATAATACCATTGATGTTGACAGATCCCAGTTATCTAGCAACGTAGTATGCATGGAAGGAGAATATGTTAGTGTTGAACCTGATGGACATTTGACGGCTAACATTAATTGAGGACAAAAACAACAATTATCCAAAAAATATATGCCTTTACAATTTTAATTATACTTTGATTACTCAAAATCATTATTGTGACTAAAACTAAAACTGAGAATGACAACAGTAACACACACAGAGAGAGAGAGAGAGAGAGAGAGAGAGAGAGAGAGAGAGAGAGAGAGAGAGAGAGAGAGAGAGAGAGAGAGAGAGAGAGAGAGAGAGAGAGAGAGAGAGAAATTAAATAATGTTACTTAGAGACACCATATATATTTTTGAAACAAATAATGTTACAGTTGATTTTGGCTTTGACCTGGCTAAAACTTCGCACAACCATACTATCTCGTCAGTAGGAGAGAGATTTAACATTCTGCCAGACTACAAAGTTCAAGCTCTTCCTAGCAGACCATATCTCATTCAGAAAAAAAAATATGGTCATTTCTTAAAATCTTTGTATGCTAAATGGGGTTCATGTTGTTCACTTTACCCTGTTATGTTCTTAGGTCCGTGCTTTTATGTCTGCTGCGTTTTCCATACGAAATCATGTTCGGTTCGTCTTTATCCGCAATTGTTCATTGAAAAGCTCGTGTCTTTAGTGGTATTTGCTTTCGCATATTAGTGTCAACACGACTTGACTGTATAAGTAGCAATGCGAGTGTCTTACAAGATGCAAAAATCGCTTACCCTTCGTTATCACTTGGGTTCAATCCAGTTTTTATTTGGGTATATGGATTGTCCATTCGTGATTGCATCATCGTATTTCCCTAACTTGTATATATTAAGACCTAACCAGACCAGTTTTGGAAAATAAACCACCCATATGTACTGTCTACTTTTCGGCTTAGATAAAGATCACAAATAATTTGTCAAAGACGTTGATATTTAATTAAGTGCACATGACACGTTTCTGACATAACCTTAATCAATTACGCTGTAAATAAAAAGAAATGGAAAGCGAAATAATCTATTAATAAAGACACCGGAAGCCAAAAAACTAACAACGTTAAATAATATATAATGCGTATTGGGCAATCTAGATGATAATTTGAAAATAATAAAGCTAATATATACAAGGTATGATGGTTAGTGGAATAATATACTTACATATCGAGAATAATAGTATGTGTCCATCTGAAAACTATTATCTATGCGTTGGCATGATGCCATCGATTATATGTTTATTATATTTTTCTATTATTTAATTAAGCTCTTCTTTTAGTGGAAACATTTTAGTTTGTTTTGTTTTAGCTTAAAATAATTTACATCATATTTCGTACATGTAGTGTTGTCATTATTTCTCAAAGCGAGTTATTTACACTGCGAGAACAAATCTATCATGCATTTCTTATTTCAAATAAAAAATAATAGAGGTGTGGTTCCTGTTATTTTACCGGCAATAATGTTACCCATTGGCACTAAATTATATAGCCTGTCTGAAAACACGTATAGAACAAAGCTGTAATTGGGAAATGTGATCAACATAACATATTTTCTCTGCCTCATAGTATTTATTGTACAATAGAAGTATATACATATTTGGTATGCCTTATTTCACAAATATATAGAGTAATGTTGAAGATACTAAAGGGCGAACCAGCGGCTGTAAAATCTTTAGTTTTCTGTGTAGTGCTTCCTAGTTCACTGTTTGTCATTGTAGTGTCCGTTCTTCCATTTACGGGTTTTTACTACCCCTTTCGTGTCTTCAAACTGTTCTTTGAGAGAGATAGACAACATAGCGACCAAATGAAAAAAAGGGACAAGAAGACGAAAATGGTCGACACAACAATAAACAGAAAACAAAGACCAGAACAATAAATCTTTTGTATTCCTATTTGTATTAACGATAACAACATTCTGATTAATATAAATCGATTGGTAAGTAAATACTATTGTACAGAGCGCAATAATGCATTACACGAGCCAGGAGAGGGATAAAATGAAAGACAACAAATATCACACTGTTGGAACAGTTCCAAAATCCAATAGAAATATCACACTGTCGGAACAGTTAAAAAAATATCACACTGTCGGAATAGTTAAAAACATATCACACTGTCGAAACAGTTCCAAAATCCAATAAAAAAATATCACAAAGACAATCGATCCACGAAGCACACATATATATGACCGCTCGATTTTCTAGCTTGAAACAGGGATTCTGATAACATGTGGAGGCTTCAAGCTAGTTTTATAGGCCCAAACTTCCCCGCGTAGTGAAATGATGCTGTCATGGAAGTGTTGTCACATATTGGTAATATGTAAATCCTCACAAATAACCAGGCGAAGAAAGTTGTTATAAAGAACGTTCTAATCTTGAAAATTAGACATACTATATTTAATCTTCGTGACACATAATTTGCCCATTGATCATTAAAATATTAAATGGCATACAAGGCTATTGTAAGACATATTAAAGTGGATGCACTCAGGATTCAATTTTCTATTAAAGAAAATATTGTATGCATAATTTACAGTGTGATTTTAGATCGTTTTCCTTGTTGATTCTTTCCCTTGTCATACAAAAGTGACTTATTGTAATGTGAACTAGACTTCCTTGTTAATGTATTCATCAAAAACAATGAATATCAGATAATATCTATACCTATAAAGCAAGTTAAAGAAAAATACTACAGTCAGTTGGGTATGTGTGATTTTTTATGTGATTTTGTACATGTTTAGAATTATACTTTAAAAGTACTTGTGTTCAAGATTTCATACAGTGTTTATTTTACATGACAAATATATATCTGTATGCCCAGAAATATTACATTACCATTAGAGAAAACCGAAGGAGCGATTAGAAATGGACAATTCAGAGACACTGACAACATTAGACACACAAGAGACAGGATGAACAATGATCGACATTACATTACACAGAAAACACCCCTACAATCCAGATGATAATTCAAGTGATACGAAAGAGAAAACAGTCCTTGCTCAACTAGCAGTACCCGTCGTTTCTCTATTAAACAACACGAATATCATTTGCTAAGTGAACGGTAACAACTGCAGAAGGAAATAATCAGAAAAAAAACAGATAAAGCAAGACATAGGAATATAATAAACGGGGGAAAAGACGGACGAACTGAATATTGTAGCGGACATGACACCACGGGAATGAAAACATGAAATATGTCATTGGACAAATTGGTGAATATCGGACCCATCACACAACCTAGCGTTGGGGACAACTTACGTTTGTTTTTGGTTTGGTTTATCGCCATTTTCAACAATATTTCTGTTTTTTCACTGCGTCAGTTTTATTGGTGGAGGAAATCGGAGTACCCGGAGAAAACCACCAACATACCGAAAGTCACTGACACACTTGTAGAGCATGTGAAACCTCAACGGACATACACGTAGCTGTAATTGAAGTATTTACAAAATAATGCACTTTCTTTCTTACTTCTTGTAAATAATAAAAATGTTTATATATTAATCATTTAAGTCCAGCACTGATATCTACGCTAACAAATTAGCCACTTAATAATAAAGAATGCATACCACGATGTCGTTATAGGTGTAATACCACTAATTAATTTCTTTAACATTTTCTACTAAATTTGTGTTTTTTCGAGCCTACCTGGCCATTTTATCTTAAGCTTAACCTTTCCAAGACCATATATTTTCTGAAACGTACAAGCTTCCTCTACGTTGTCAAAATTTCAGGGCATGTTCAAAATCTTGCAGTGAAATGTCAGGCTACCGAAAACACCTATTTTAAAACTAGCCCGGTTTTCCCCAGTATCTATAGGTCATGCATCAAATCCTCCATAGAGGTATTGAAGTACAACCAAATCTATCCAATTTAGGCTCAAACTAATCCCTATATATTTTACCTCAATTATCAATTTTCATTATTCGATTCTATTCAGTAGTTTTCACAATACTACAAAGTGAAAGGAACATTTTTCTTTAAAAGGGACTACTTTCGTGAATTAGTGGTTTGACATCTTATATGTCGTTGGTCATCCTTAATAGTAGGAAAAGGACAAAATCATCTAACACCCTTATATTAAAATATTAATAGCTGTTATTGTGAATACAACACAGAAACGTAGTACGAGTTAATTCTTCCAAATCAGGCACCCTCCCTCCAGAGTATAATTACCACTTGCAACATGAATGCATTATTTTCCTTTGATCTTTTTAATGGTTTATATACCAGAATGTAAGCAACAGCTAAGAACTATGAAATAATACACGCAGATACGAGATATTGCACACTTTATATATGGGCTGTAGTTTTATTACTTTCAGAGAGCCGTGCAATAAGCAACGAATTGGATATGATATTGCATGGACTCATGCTACATATCATTGATACCACGAATTTCCGACTTAACTGGTAGTTTATATATTACTTCTACAGGTAATAGGAATACTATTGTATGGGTATTTTTATGCACTAGTGAATAACAGTAAACACATACATTGTACATTGTGTATCACTGTTGAGTCATTCAACTGTTTAAAGACATTTAATTTGTATTTGATTGCCATTTTATATTGTGCATTGCTTGTTGGTCCTTATCAACTTCCGTGTTGACACGCGAGACAACATAAAACGTAGAACATGATGTTTCTGATATACACGATATTAATGATTCTTCAACTGTATAAAGGTAAGACGATTTGCTAAATAATTACAACTATCACCATCATTCATAAAACATTAATGTCTATTAAGTAGGAGCTAAAGTGGATATACATTTTCATTCGATGGTATCAATGTAAATATGACATTTCTTAAACAAGAACTTCCCCGGTAAAGGTAGACAAAATCGTAAACCGTTAGTAATATTACTCACTCTTCTGTAGCAAGTCAGGGTCATTACGGTTTTCACAGTTTTACGGTTGCTGACAAATTTTGTCTGTTTATATACTTATGAGTTCTGACTTTCCCTTTGTAAGATTGTTCGGAGTTCGCTAATTTTGGTATTACTCTTATTTGTTAAACTTTAAAAACTAAAACATTAAAATACAAACGTAGATACTTAATTTGCTGTGAACGACCCATGTGAGGTACACACTCAAAGGCAAACAATATAAAAGTCACATGACTTATATCGTCGGTAGCAGGAAAGCCAAACGTCAGCCACCGAAACTGATGGTGATATTGGTCGTAATTTGAAAAATACAGAGCAATATGGTTAAAGGGGTCATCCTTACAAATCCGTATACCTAAATATACACTGCCTACATACTATTCTGAAATGATTAGGGAGTAGAATAACATATTTATGTTCATTATTGAAGACCCTACAGTGATTGTAAAAGTAAAACATATAATGTAACAAACAGCAGTAAAGGCCGTGGTACTCATAGTTTCATTCTTAATAGACAAATGATTTGATTGCTGAACAATACATTGGATAGAGCCTTCAGCTAAAAGTGTCCGTATCGTAGATATATGTTTTGGTCATGTAATATGTCCATGTTTAATTCCTGCATTTTTCATTTTCCAATATATTATCATCTTGTTTGTCATGAAGACTAGATAAGTTATGTTTATCACCAAATAATATTAATGCAAACATAGATATCACATTCCTGTACACACGAAGAGTTTCATGAATAACCTTCATCAGGTGCGATTGGAATGGCAAATAATTTATAAGAATCTAGAATAATGGCCTATAATAAACAGAACCTACTTGGCTATTAGTCACTTATTTACAGTCTTTTACTGATCTTTGAACTCGTCGTGTTTATGTGATTTTAATTTCTGTGAAAGTGGTCTTTTAGGTTAAAGCGATATCATGCACGTTCTTTGCTCATTATTTTGCTTTGCCGTCTAACACAACGGGCTGGAATCCCATTAATCGGTATCATGCCATCACATTTCTATATCTGTCACTCACACCAGTTTTTAGATTTCTTCTGCTAACTGTCCTACTTGTTTCTGTATTGAGTAGGTTGAGGTTTGTCAACGGAATAGTTCGTGTTGTTGTTAGTTATTTTGTCATTCATTACTGTTTAGCTGTATATTCTCAGTATTACTTTATTTTGTGTTTTCATTTATAGGTATAGCAACAGTGGTTCCAGATCCCTGTCCGGATTATGTTAAAAACAGTGACATAGGTAAATACATATTTAACCAACCCATTCTTTCTTTTTAGTGTTTATGTCATTTTGAATACTGAAAACGGAGCATGCAATATGCATGACTACACGATAATGCAAATTGAAAAGTGAAATATGTTGTAAAAGACAATAGAAATGATGAATATGAAGCGGGTTGTGTTTCTAGTAGTTGCTATTAAATTGTTACATGTCAAGACAATGTACATTCTAATTTGAATTATTTATTTGTGAGATAGTTTATATGTTTCTTTATCCAGAGATCTATCATGCACTTACATTTAACAGCAAATTGTATTCGGTCATCTCGGATTAAGAGGGAATCTTAAATGGAACTTTTTAATTCTTGATTCTTAATTCCTGATGTTACATCCTTAATTATTAACCCATGCGTACAATAGACTTACGTAGGAAACTTTTCATTTACTACGTTTCTACACAGAAATCAGCATTTGTTCCACAGGGACACCAAAGTTACAAACTAATATATATTAAGAAATGATTAGACCTAGTAGTAGTAATATTATACATTTTTATAGTCAATTTAACTTATTTTGTACAATACCTCAACGCTATCATATAGCGACATTAGAAAGAGTTAGGGCTCGGGTGGTTCAATGAGTTAGGTAGTTGGATTACCTAACAACTCATACAAGCCTATCACCAATGCGGAGTGGGCTTGCGCCCGCCTTTGTAAATTACAAAAAAGGTGCACTCGACTCGCAGTAGCAAGTGGTAAAGTTTATCAGTTGCTTGCCCATGGTCAGTGGTTCTCTCCGGGTACTCCGGCTTCTTCCACCACTAAAACTGATCGCCGCTGAATAATTGCTGAAAGTGGCGCTAAAACACCAAAAAAAAAAAAAAAAAGCAATTAGAAAGAGTGCTTCATCTGTTCAGTGGATCATCAAAAGTTTAAATTTGAATGTGAAATAAATTGACCTATATAATGTTTCTATTGATAGTTGCTGTTTTCAATTTACAATCAATAAACAAATTAAATGTTAACGATGAGACACTATAATCAAACCATATACATCAATGTTAACAATAAAGTATTTGTACTGATTCCAACTGTATATCATTATCAAATAAATATGGATAACTTGCCATAATTAATGCAATAGTTATATCATTATCTGTTTTAATTACTTTGTTACAGTGGCTGATATGTGTAAGTCAAGTTCTGCAACAGAAGAAACAAGTTCTAGAGGTTACAAAATAGACAGTGTTGTATTACGTATAATGACACAACAGGATGACTGCATATGTCGGGTAACATTGGACAATCAAAAAGAAAACCCGGTAGTTGTAGGTTTTAACACATTTGAAGGTTTCATAGCATCAGCACCAGAGCATGTTGATTGTGGACTTGCAGTTGACATAAATCATATACCTGATATGTCTACAGGAATTGTAATAGATCCTATTGAATGTCTTGTGAACGGTACACGTCGTCACACACCACTGTTTCAAAAGAGTTATCTGCAATTTAGATCTAGGATAATTAATGGAGACTTTATCAGAGGCTTCTGTATACGGATAATACGAGGTAAGGCATCATTACAAATTGTGAATTTGAAATAAAAATCATAAACCAATATTTTTCGTTCTCCAGCCACTATCTATTAATAATACCTCGCATAGCATGACAAAATATCGAATAATCTATTCGAGTTTACCTCAATAAGGGCATAGTCCTTATTATATAAGTACGCTGAAGAAACAAATCATACACCATCAGAAATCCCCAATCTCAACCGCGATAAGATGTCTATCCGCACAAAAAATGGTCTATTATATGAAATGTTTGGTAAAGTACATGTTTATTTTCCAACTAACGCATTTAAACAATCGAATCAGAATGATGAGATTGCCTAATTAAATGCATAAGTATATATATATTAGCAACAAAATAAAAAAATGATTGCCATTTATGTTGTACAATGGTATAATCTCTGTCCATTTGCATTTGGATTCAACAAAGTGTTAATGCCTGGTTAATTAAACTTTCCAGATAATAGACCATGGTTTTCTACAAGGACATTTTAAAGCTAAACAATCTACCAAAAACACCAAAGGAAATATTGTAATGTATATAAATACACGTTAGAGAAAAGCGAAAGGGCAGTCAAGAATGGACAATCCAGATATATATATATATATAGGGAGTGGATGTAGTCGAGTGGTCTAGGGCGCTGGACGTAAGGCTAAGCAAATGGTGCTGCAGTGTAACAATGGTGTGGGTTCAAATCCCGTCGAGGGAAGAACAAACATTTGACTGCTCTAAAATCTAATTCTAACACTGTTTGGTTTAATTTTCAGACGTATATATATATATATATATATATATATATAAACGTCTAAAATGGTTTGTAAAACAACACTAAGTACACAAAACAAAGTGATAAAGAATTAAACACTTCGTTGAATGACAAAATTTTCGTCCCATCGAGGGACTTTATCAATGTCTAATTAAATAAAATCTCGAAACAATATAGTGACTTTTCAAATTTCGAAAAAAAGTTTTTGATGGTTCATGTACGGCACAAAAGAACGAAAAGATGCACATATGAAACTACATGCATAAAAGAATAGAAATCCTACACATAGATTAATAAAAGTACAATAACAATAATATAAATATACAATAGGACTACACATTTAAATAAATGTTAAATTAGAAATAAAAATAAATATAAAAATGAGACATTATTGGTAAATGTATCAAATAGCACTGTCAAAATATTGTTGAAAACGGTATAATACCTAAACTCATTAAAAAAAACGGCCCGTCACAGTGTGGAATAATTATTTTGGGCCAATAGAGAAAACTGTATGTCCTAATACGACTGCAGTTTGCTCTATTGGCCCAAAGTAATTATGAAGGAAAATACTGTACTAAATTTCTAAATCAATACAGTTTCATATGTAGTAAATTTTATAAACTTTATAAATATAACATTTATATATCACAAAACAAAACAACGGGTTTGCGAAACATTTTGAATAATTTAAATGTTAACTAAATGTAAATAAAACCTTGGTGTGGCCCCATGACGTCGAAAGTTTTCAAGGCTCAACGTTTTGTTTATTTGTTATGGTACAGCCGTGGAACATAGGAGTTTGCTGAATCGATCAGGTATTTGTGACGAAATTAACCGTTGTAATATTTTATTGTTCATGCAGCCGTTTTGAGTATAAAAACAGCATTTAATTTGGTAAAAATACATTTATTATTCCGTATTGTACCATTGATTCAGTGAAGCGTAATATTTTGTCGTCCATGTTTTAATCTTTTTTGTGGACTGAAATATATACCCCGTCTGTTTTCCGAATATATGCTGACATTCAGGGCTGAAGAACCAATGAAAATATGTGCAACAAACTAAATTCGTAATATATATATATATATATATAACTGACCTAAGCAAATCTGTGACGTTCTCGGATACAAACAATATAAACGAACGTCTGCAAGATATCTACAAAATTCAAAGCCTAAAGTTGCAAGAGAAACGACGTAAAAAATTATTTACCAGAACAAAAATATACCATCAGAATCATTTGTCACTTCTGGGGAACAACAAGCCGGAAGCGAAGATTTTCAAGGCACAAAGAAATTAATAGAGACCAAAATGACACATTCGTCAATTTGCCATCAAAAGATCTAAAAGCTGATGAAATTCGTATACTCTCTAAGGGACTTAATTTCTGTCCCACCCCTAGCAAAATCAATGAGGAGCAACTATCAGCTAATCTCGACAAATTTGCTAGATCTCTTCGAATTAAAGAGTATTTCTTGGCCAAAGAGAGAGACTTTCCTGTAGATGGGTCGTCCGATTCGGAAGATGATAATGAGATCCCCCTTCCTAGGTATAAGAAAAAAAGTTCATGGATTCCAAAACCCAGCAAAAATACAACTTTAGAATCCTTTATTGACTTAGTAACAAATGATGTTCAGACAGCAGCTAGCATGAACATACCAACCCATAACAACCACACTCCAGCAGAAAAGGGTGCGATCCAAGAATTAACGGAAAGAGATGACATTGTCATAAAGCCAGCAGACAAGTGTAGCGCAGTTGTTCTTATGGACAAAGTATATTATTTAGAGGAGGCAAACAGACAACTGACGGATGAAAGATTTTACAAAAAAACTGGACTCTGACCCCACGGAAGAATTCAGCACTAAAATAACACAGGAGCTAAAAATTATATCGACAAGAACACTTTCGATTATTTGAAGCCAGACAAACCCAAAGCCGGACGCTTCTATCTGTTACCTAAAATTCATAAAGTCAACAAACCCGGGAGACCCATTGTTTCAGCAAATGGGCACCCCACAGAAAAAATCTCCAAATTCGTCGATTTCCACCTTCGACTTTATGTAGAAGCGCTACCCTCACATTTGAAAGACACTACTGATTATCTTCAAAACTTCATTCGACCATTCTTGTTTCGATGGACGTTACGTCATTATACACTACCATCCCACATAATGACGGTATCGAAGCATGTCGAGAGGCATGGGACCAAAGAGCCGTTAAAGAACCATCAATGGAATGTATTGTCCAGTTGCTCACATTGGTACTGAAGCATAGCAACTTTACATTTAATGGAGAGCATTTTTTTACAAATCAACGGAACCGCTATGGGAACAAAGATGGTACCTTCATAAGCCAACATCTTAGGGAAACTTGAAAAACTAATCATACAATCTGCACCCTACAATCCAATTTCCAGGTTTCGTTTCATAGACGACGTTGACATGAAGTGAACCGAGTCGGAAGAAAACCTCAATCGTTTCTTTGACCATGCCAACTATGCCCACTATAAAATTCACCCATGAAACATCCAGAAATAACATCTCCTTTCTGGATACTTACACTACCTGTGAAAATGGTATTATGTCAACTGACATATACAACAAACCGACAGATACACATCAGTACCTGTCCCCACGGATTTGTCATCCTAAACATTACACCAACAGTATTCCGTACAGCCATGCTCTCCGAATAAAGCGCATCTGCTCCAATGAACAAACTACAAAAACACGGCTTGGGGAACTGACATATCATCTGAAAAAGAGGTGTTACAACAATGCGAGCATTAACCATTGTTTTATCACAGCAAGTGGTATTGACAGAAAAGACCTCATCCAATATAAAGAAAAGAAGACGAACAACAGAGTGCCATTTGTCTTCACATACCATCCTGTGCTCAGTATGTTATCCAACATCGCTCGTAAGCACTGGACAACCATACAAAAACACCCATAATTATGCAAAATCTTCAAAGAACCACCCGTCTTGGCCTTCAGGAAACCCAAAAGTTTGAGAGATATCTTGGTGAGAGCTGACATCTCCCCTCGATCTGCCTACAATGGTCAGTGCCAAAAATGTGATTCGAGACGATGTATGACGTGCATAAACATCCAATGCACACAAAAATTCAGTAACACACATACAGGAGAAGAATTCATCATATACTGCAATGCCAACTGCAAGACGGAAAGTATTATTTACCTCCTGGAGTGTGCAATTTGTGGCATTCACTACATCGGAGAAATTAAACAACAACTTAGTAAAAGCTTGAATGGCCACAGAAGCGATGGACATTGCAAATCTGACCTTCCACTCAGCAGACATCCCAAATCGACGGGACACCATGATTCTTTCGGGAAACTGAAGGTCACCATAAATGACCATAACCCCAAGTAGGATGATAAAAGCATACAGGAAAAGGGAAAGCTTCTAGATTAGAAAACTTAAGACCTTATCACCGAATGGAATCAATGAGAAAAAGTAATATCCTTGCTTGACTCCTTTTTTGTTGTTGGTCTCCTCCAGTCGTATTAGGACATACAGTTTGCTCAATTGGCCCAAAGTTTATATCCCACACTGTGGTGGGCCGTTTTTTGTTTAATGAGTTTGGGTATCATACCGTTTTCAAAATTATTTTTGACAGTGCTATTTGATACATTAACCAATAATGTCTCATTTTTATTTTTATTTCTAATTAAACATTCATTTACATGTGTAGCCCTATTGTGTATTTATGTTATTGTTATTGTACTTTTATTTATTTATATGTGGGATTTTAATTCTTTTATGTATGTATTTTTATATGAGTAACTTCTGGTTCTTTTGTCCCGTGCATTGACCGTCAAAAACGTTTCTTGAAATTGTAAAGTCGCCATATTGGTTCGACATTTTATTCAATTAGACAATGACAAAGTTCCTGACATTTTATTCAATTAGACATTGATAAAGTCCCTCGGTGGAACGAAAATTTTGTCATTCAATAAAGTGTTTAATTCTTTATCACTTTGTTTTGAGTACTTGGTGTTGTTTTACAAACCATTTTAGACGTTTATAATTTATTTTACTTGTATAGTATCGTTATACCGTAACGATCCAACATCCAGTAAGATTGATCGTTGACTGGTTTTTCAGGCGTTGTATATATATATATATATAGAAGTCTAGAAGATTGTGCAACGATACCGATAAAGATGTTACAAAAAAAATATATTGACAACATTTTCGATCAACAAATGACCTTCCTCGGTGTCTATCAAATTTCGATCAACAAATGACCTTCCTCAGTGTCTATCAAAGTTCGATCAACACATGACCTTCCTCAGTGTCTATCAAAGTTAACTTTGATTGACACTGAGGAAGGTCATTTGTTGATCGAAAATGTTGTCAATATATTTTTGTAACAATGATAGACACTGAGGAAGGCCATTTGTTGATCGACAATTTTGTCAATATATTTTTTGTAACAATGATAGACGCAGAGGAAGATCATTTGTTGATCGAAAATTTTGTCAATAAATATTTGCAACATGTGTATCGGTACCGTTGCACAATCTTCTAGATTTCTATAATTTATTTTGTTTGTGCTGTATCGTCATGTCTCGACGATCCGTTACTCATTAAGTTCTCTGGTTGGTAGATTCCCTTAGACTTTATACATATATATATATTATATATTCCATCGTTCATATTATAGGAATGATAAAATATTTTGCTACAGATGCATTTTAGCAGAAACAATTGTCTTAATTACTGAACATTTTAAGTGTGTGTTCGTGTTGTTTATTGACGAGAGAAACATTTGACATACACCGTTATTTATGCATGATATCAGCTACATGTATGCATTCATATTTGACTTATTATAATGACCTAGCTAATATGTGTCTCTTCATTGTTATAGCTATGAGGTGTATAACATTACTATCAATATTATTTCAGTTTCAATGTTAGATGAAACTCATGAATTTGTCAAAGGTCACCAACAAACTCATCACATACACTTTGCCACGGGCGCGAATGGAACTCAGTTTCAGTGATTTTAGTCGATGACATCATAGATAATGTCAATCAAAATTCCATATGATTACGGTCATGGCATCGCTTGATATAACTCTGGAATATATTTATATATATACATTTACATAATGAGCAGTCTGAAAAGCAATAGAAACAGATTGTTGATCTTTGTAAACTTGAAAATATCAAACATAAACACAGTACTTTCACTTATGTTCAACGCATGACAATATTGCAGATATCAGCAGTGACCATTCACAAGTTTTACGAATTGATTGTGATGCTCCGACCACAAACAGCTCAAACATAGATTCTACAACTACTGTTACAACGGCAGGTAAAAGTCTAGTTACAGGTGCACTAAGTCATGACATGTTAAAGCTAAAGATACACATACATGAAATATTGAATAATAATTTTAGATTTGAATTTCCAAAGCTTAATAAATGAATTGTAAATTTAAAAAGAGCAAACCTTCTTAAGAACTACATGTATATTGTGCAAACTGTGGTCAGATTTCTTAATCAAGTTCAGCTTCAGTTGTTTGTATGAGGTCTCATGTCTTGTTTACTTTATTTGTGTTTGTTTGCGCATAGCGGTATCCAACACATATTGTGTTGTGTTGTTTGCTGTGCTCGTCTTCGTCTGATGTCTTGTGTGCCCAATGCAGCCAGTTTTTGTGGATTGTCTATTCTTGATTGTCCCTTCTGTTTTCTCTAACGTTTATTTTCTACTCTTTGACATGGTTGATGTACCTTGGTAAGTAATCTTAAAAATACATATTTTGGTTGTTTTAATCTTTTGCTTGGTATTTTATTGACCTTCGATGGTCTTTTTCTACTTGTGCCAACATTTCTTTATAATATATTTATGGACAGCATCAATGAGACAATTAACCATGATTTAGTCTACTCTACATGCTATTTGTGGTATGCTAAGAGGCAATGCTAAACTTAGTTTTGCAAGTGACAAGATGAAACATTTTAAGGTCTATCAATGGCTGATTGGACACTAAATTTGTGGTTTCGGCAGTGATCATTGAACACATATCTTCAGGTATGGACAGACGACATAGGACACACATTTTGAGGGGTGGGCCATACCAAATGCACTATAATTGTAAGGAAGGATATGGATGTAAATGCATCCGAAAGCCTATTCAACTTTCCACTTCGACACAACTTAAAGTAGAGACATCGCCTTTATTTTTGTCTTATTTCTCACAACCACAGTATGGTCATTAATAATTAGTACATCGCATACCGTAAACTGAATGTGAAGAACCTCATATACCGCAGTGGAGTGGTTTTCTTTCCTTCTATTGATAAACTTTCCGTTGATATTTAAAGAACGGATAAGGGTTATTGCGGACTCATGTGTACACAGGTGACCTTGGCTGATTATGGCTATCATGTTTAGGCTTTTTTGCTTTATTGTTCCCAAACATGTTTATTGTATTTGGCTTTCTAATGTTGTGCTATTGAGCGTGCTCGATGAAAGATATTCCAGAAACGTGTCATGCACAAGGTTTTTATAATTAATTATTCTTACAGGGCTTGAACAAAGAACATATATTGCAATTGGTGCTGGTTCTGGTGTAGCTTTAATACTGCTGGTAGTCCTAGTTGTAATATGTCTAAGGTTTGTAAAAATATCATGTTCTTTTGATGTTTAATGCTTTATCTGCAATTATTTCTGCATGACAATATTCCCAACAATAACAAAATACGTCCAATAAAGATATTATCTATACATTACAGTAGATATCTCGCGTATCCTTTTCGGAAGCCAGATAAAATGTATTACAATCAATAAGACAAACGACCAAGTTGATTTAAAAATATTTACAAGAATGTTGAACACTTAAAAAATAATGGACAGAGACAAGATGCCACAAATGTCGTTTGTTGTAATATTGGCATACATTCTACAAGAATAAAGAGGTTGGTTAGTAATTAATACCAAAAACTTCTAGCTAGAAAACTCAAAAGAATGGATCACATTCACCCTAGTATATATATGCGGATATGAATCTCATAATGTGAAAAATCAGTCTGGTCTTAAGTTATCACAATACTATATATATTGCATAATATCAACATTTGAGGACGATTGTCAATATTTGTTACGTTATTCAAGTAATAAAAATTTAAATTGAAAGACGTTTTAAAACTTTAGTGATAATATAAATATATTGGATTCGTACTACAACACACACTGCAATCAATATATATATGTTCGAATAAGGTCAATATAGAGACCGACAAGGTAGCTAAAGAAATAAGACCCAGTTTGTCCGCTATAACTCCTCCAAAGTTGACGCTCATTAGATACAATGATTTTGCAATAAACATAGTTTAAGCTGTTTAGAATTATTGCTCTAAGATAGGCTTAGTGTTAATATTATTTTCAGTATTACTTTAAGTTCTATTTGTGCTTTGTTAATAGCAATAACGTTTCAGATGTCCTAGGGTGTCTGTGGTTTCATAAAACACTTATGGACTGGTTATTTGGACAATAGTCAGTATATTTCTTCTCGACATCAACTATCCCCCTATTATACCTGGATATGGTGTATACTAAAGAGCATTGTGGAATTTCATATTGTATGTTGTATCACAGTATTTGTAAGAGTTTAATTTAAAACGTTTGTTTTCCTTTTTTCATTAGAAGGAAATCAACACAAAAAGCAGGAACCAATGAATATGTAGATAACTCACATCAGCAAGACGAAAGTGACGATAAGTTGCAAAATAATGTACTATACGTGCCAGCGGGGGAATTTGATATTACTGGTGGTAAATGCAGTACCGCTGATGTGGATACAGCAAGATCCTCCAATAAAGGATTAAGCATGGAAGGCAATTACAGTACCGTTGATGACGATATGCCGAAATCTTCCAACAAAAGATTAAGCATGGAAGGAGATTACAGTTCCGTTGATGAGGATACACGAATATCCCTCAACGAAAGATTAAGTGTGGAAGGCAATTACAGTACCGTTGATGAGGATATGCCAAAAACCTCCAAAAATAGAATAAGCATGGATAGAGATCACAGTACAGTTGAACTCGATGAACATTTGGATACAAACTGTAGTTATCCTGAGAATTCAGAACTTGGGCAAACAAAAGGGAAACAAAAACCAACTATCAAACCAAAACCTAAATCGTCCTGTAAAAACAGTGAGGCCAATCACTCCCTTGATCAAAACATAAAGCATGTTACTCCTCTAAATGGCAGTGATAACGTCTATGCAATTGTTGATAAAAGTAGTAAAAATGTTCCTACAACTAATGTAGGTAAAGAGGAGGGAACATTTCTGCCTGATCAAACCTACGCTGTTGTGGACAAAGCACGGAAACGTAAATCTAGTTCGGATGAAACAAATAAAAAGAAGTTCGAAATAAATTCTGGCAACAGGGTTTAGGCTATGTGACATTTTTGCAGGAATAATATAGCATATCTTATATAGATCTGAGTATTTATGCTTTGGTTTCCTAAAGTTCACAAAATTAACTTCACATGTAAGATTAGTCTGTTCCTATCTGTATAAGTGACATTCCCAAACACAATTAAGGAAAGTGGTATTTGTTTTTCAAAATAACAGAGTGGAGTGAAAAAAAAAACAATGCTAAAATGTTAATATTTGATAATAATAAATATCCTTACACATACTGCATAAATTATATAGCATATACTGTAAATAATAGGAAGATGAAACTGACCGTCAATTTATGTTAGAACTGGCTGTAAATGAACTAGAAATACTGTACAATTATACAGTTTAGCGTGCACAATGCATTACTGGAATAACCATGATCGGGTACCTTCAAAGACAAAAGAATGGAATGCGAAATAATTTAAGTATTTCAGATCAAGAAATCCAAAGGACATAACTAGGATATTGAAAAACAAGCATGATTAATCTTTTAGCTATGAAATAATGTAATATGTATATGTAGACCCACTTGTCGGTAAAAGAAAATTTATATTTATGGAGAGAGAGAGAGAGAGAGAGAGAGAGAGAGAGAGAGAGAAAGAGTAATTAAATAATTTTACTAAGCCACACCATATATATTTTTGAAACAAACAATGTTACAGATAATTTTGGCCTTAACCTGGCTAAAAGTTCGCACAACCAAATTATCTGGTCAGTGGGGAGAGATTTAAAATTGTGCCAGACTACCAAGTTCAACATCTTCCTAGCAGACCATATCTCATTCAGAAAATAATAATATGGTCATTTCTTAAGCTTGAAATCTTTGTATGCTAAATGGGGTTCATGTTGTTCACTTTACCCTATTCTGTTCTTAGTTCTGTCCATTAATGTCTGCTGCGCTTTCCATACGAAATCATGTTCGGTTCGTCTTGATCCGCAATTGTTCATTGGACAGCTCGTGTCTAGTTATATTTGCTTACGCATATCAGTGTCAACACGACTTGACTGTATAAGTAGCAATGCGAGTGTCTTACAAGATACAGAAACCGCTTACCCTTCGTTATGACTTGGGTTCAATCTGGTTTTTATTTGGATTGTTCATTCGTGATTGCATCTTCGTGTTTCCCTAACTTTTATATTAAGACCTAACCAGACCAGTTTTGGAAAATAAACCACCCATATGTTTTGTCTACTTTTCGGCTTAGATGAAGATCACAAATAATTTGTCAAAGACGTTGATATTTAATTAAGTGCACACGACACGTTTCTGACATAACCTTAATCAATTACGCTGCAAATAAAAAGAAGCGGAAAGCGAAATAATCTATAAATAAAGTCACCGAAAGCACAAAAACAAAGGAAACAAAGAAAATAAACAGCATAGCCAAAATCAGGTGTAATTAGCTATACATTGGTTTTTTTGTATTTCAAATTATGTAATTGGCAAGAGGGTTACAATTAATCTATATTTTATTTATTTGGCCTAAGTCTAATACGTGTGATCTGTGCAGTTACCGGTTTTTCCAGTAAGGTAGATAAATCTACTCACTACCTTATTCTTATTGGTTTAATTCTTACTATTGTTCTTTACACTTTAAAAGCCAGTGTGTTATACACTGTGATCATTATTTTTATTTAATTTGATGCGTGTAAAGTAGAACACGCTTGTTAAAAAAATACCCACCCACCCGCGGTAACTAAAAATTTTAGGAAATTTATTAAAACCACAAGCAATATATAGTATATGTATATATTATTAAATATTTAGTCGTATATAAAGAAACGTTTATTGCATTATATGATTAGTGGAATTTATGGACAGCGATTGTGTGATCAATATTCATGGACAATGATAATATAATAGTGACCAGCAGTTAGCATTGAATTTCATGGACATTGATAATTAATGTGATAATGGTGGAAATGATATTTATTTTTGTATTTTTATTTATTGTGATATAATAATATATATATATATAAATGGCATACACATATTCTCTTTTGCTTGTTTTCTTGTAGCCATAATTGCTAATTAGTTACAATAATAATATCTTGATGTAGGAACTGTATATTTTAATAATAACTATAACTAATAAACCAAGTGCGGCTGAAACGAATAAGAGTCTACAACAATACAGAACAGACATTTTAAAACACTAACAACGTTAAATAATATATATTGCGTATTGGGCAATCTAGATGATAATTTGAAAATAATAAAGCTAATATATACAAAGAATGATGGTTAGTTAAATAATATACTTACATATCGAGAATAATATTATGTGTCCATCTGAAAACTATTATCTATGCGCTGGCATGATGCCATCGATTATATGTTTATTATATTTTTCTAGAATTTAATTAAGCTCTACTTTTAGTGGAAATATTTTAGTTTGTTTTGTTTTAGTTTTATATAATTTACATCTAATTAGAACATGATTCGTACATGTAGTGTTGTCATTATTTCTCAAAACGATCTATTTACACTGCGAGAACAAATCTATCATGCATTTCTTATTTCAAATAAAGAATAATAGAGGTGTGGTTCCTGTTATTTTACCGGCAATAATGTTACCCATTGACACTAAATTATATAGCCTGTCTTAAAACACGTATAGAACAAAGCTGTAATTGGGGGTTGTGATAAACATAGCATATTTTTTCTGCTGTAAAATCTTTAGTTTTCTGTGTAGTGCTTCATAGATCAGTGTTTGTCATTGTAGTGTCCGTCCTTCCATTTACGGGTTTTGACTACCCCTTTGGTGTCTTCAAACTGTTCTTTAAGAGAGATAGACAACAAAACGACCAAATGAAAAAAAGGGACAAGAAGACGAAAATGGTCGACAAAACAATAAACAAAAACAAAAAAGACTTGAACAATAAATCTTTTTTTTCCTATTTGTATTAACGATAACAATATTCTGATTAATGTAAATCGATTTGTAAGTAACTACTACTGTACAGAACGAAATAATGCACTATGCGTGCCAGGAGAGGGATAACATGAAAGACAACAAATATCACACTGTCGGAACAGTTAAAAAAATATCACACTGTCGGAACAGTTAAAAAAATATCACACTGTCGGAACAGTTAAAAATCCAATAGAAAAATCGCACATAGACAATCGATACACCAAGCACACATATATATGACCGCTCGATTCTCTAGCTTGAAACAGAGATTTTAATAACATGTGGAGGCGTTAAGCTAGTTATATAGACCCGAGCTTCCCCGTGTAGTGAAATGATGCTGTCATGCAAGTTTTCTCACATATTGGTAAAATGCTAATCCTCACAAATAACCAGGCGAAGAACGTTGTTGAAAATTAGACATACTATATTTAATATTCGTGACACATAATTTGCCATCTGCATGGTTGTAGCTATGTTAAAGAGATCCGAACGCTTCATTGATCATTAAAATATTAAATGGTATGCAAGTCTATCGTAAGACATATTAAAGTGGATGCACTCAGGATTTAATTTTCTATTAAAGAAAATATTGTATGCATAATTTACAGTATGATTTTCGATCGTTTTCTTTGTTGATTCTTTCCCTTGTCATACAAAAGTGATTTATTGTAAAGTGAACTAGACTTCCTTGTTAATGTATTCATTAAAAAAATGAATATCAGATAATATCTATACCTACAACAAGCTAAAGAAAAATACTACTGTCAGTTGGGTATGTGTGATTCTTTATGTGATTGTGTGTACATGTTTAGAATTATACTTAAAAAATACTTGTGTTCATGATTTCATACAGTGTTTATTTGACATGGCAAATATATATTTGTATGCCCATAAATATTACATTACCATTAGAGAAAACCGAAGGAGCGATTAGAAATGGACAATTCAGAGACACTGACAACATTAGACACACAAGAGACAGGACGAACAATGATCGACATTACATTACACAGAAAACCCCACTACAATCCAGATTATAATTCAAATGATACGAAAGAGAAAACAGTTCTTGCTCAACTAGCGGTACCCGTCGTGTCACTATTAAACAACACGAACATCATTTGCAAAGAGAATCGTAATAACTGCAAAAGGAATTAATCAGAAAAAAAACAGATAAAGCAAAACCTAGGAATAAAATAAACGGGAATAAAGATTAACAAACCGAACATTGTAGCGGACATGACACCACGGGACCGAAAACATGAGATATGTCATTGGACAAACTGGTGAATATCGGACCCATCACACAACCTAGAGTTGGGGACAACTTACCTTTGTTTTTGGTTTGGTTGATCGCCATTTTCAACAATATTTCGGTTTTTTTCACAGCGGTCAGTTTTATTGGTGGAGGAAATCGGAGTACCCGGAGAAAACCACCGACATACCGCAAGTGACTGACAAACTTGTAGATCATGTGAAACCTCAACGGACATACACGTAGCTGTAATTGAAGTATTTACAAAATAATGCACTTTCTTTCTTACTTCTTGTAAATAATAAAAATGTTTATATATTAATCATTTAAGTCCAGCACTAATATCTACGCTAACAAATTAGCCACTTAATAATAAAGAATGCATACCATGATGTCGTTATAGGTGTAATACCACTAATTAATTTCTTTGGCATTTTCTACTACATTTGTGTTTTTTCGAGCCTACCTGGCCATTTTATATTAAGCTTAACCTTTCCAAGACCATATATATTCTGAAACGTACAAGATTCCTCTACGTTCTGTCAAAATTTCAGGGCATGTTTAAAATCTTGCAGTGAAATCCCAGGCTACGGAAAACACCTATTCTAAATATAGCTCGGTTATCCCACAGTATCTATAGGTCATGCATACAATCCTCCATAGAGGTATTTAAGTACAACTAAATCCATCAAATTTAGGCTCAAAATAATCCCTGTATATTTTACCTCAATTATCAATTCTAATTATTCGATTCCATGCAGAAGTTTTCACAATACTACCAAGTGAAAGGAACGTTTTTATTTAAAACGGACTACTTTCGTATATGTTCAAAGCTCTGATTGGTGAATTTGTGGTTTAACACCTTATATGTCGTTCGTCATCCTTAATAGTAGGAAAAGGACAAATTCATCTAACACCCTTATATTAAGATATTAAAAGCTGTTATTGTGAATACAACATCGAATCGTAATACCAGTTAATTCTACCAAGTCAGGCACCCTCCCTCCAGGGTATAATTACCACTTGTAACATGAATGCATTATTTTCCTTTGATATTTTTTCATGGTTTATATACCAGAATGTAAGCAACAGCTAAGAACTATGAAATAATACACGTAGATACGAGATATTGCACACTTTATATCTGGGCTGTAGTCTTATTACTTTCAGAGAGCCGTGCAATAAGCAACGACTTAAATGTGATATTGCATGGACTCATGCTACATATCATTTATTCCACGAGTTTCTGACTTAAGCGGTGGTATATATATTACTTCTACAGGTAATATGTATACTATTGTATGGGTATTTTTATGCACCAGTGAATAACAGTTAGCAAATATTTAACGTACATTTTGTATCATCGTGGAGTCATTCAATTGTTTAAAGATATTTAATTTGTATATGCTTGCCAACTTGTGTGCATCGCTTGTTGGTTCTGATCAACTTCTGGGTTGACACGCAAGACAACATAAAACGTAGAACATGATATTTCTGATATACACGATATTAGTGATTCTTCAACTGTATAAAGGTAAGACGATTTGTTACATAATTACAACTATCACCATAATTCGTAAAACATTAATGTCTACTCAGTAGAGGCTAAAGCGGATATACATTTCCATTCGATGGTATCAATATAAATATGACATTTCTTAAACAAGAACTTCCTCGGTAAAGGTCGACAAAATCGCAAACCGTTAGTAATATTACTCACTCTTTTATTAAGCTTCAAAAACTAAACATTAAAATACAAACGTAGATACTTATTTTTCTGGGAACGACCGATGTGAGGTACACACTGAAAGGCAAGTAATAAACAAGTCACATGACTTTTGTCGTCGGCAGCAGGAAAGCCAAGCATCAGTCACCGAAACTGATGGTGATATTGGTCGTAATTTGAAAAATGCAGAGCAAGATGGTTAAAGGGATCATCCTTACACATTCGTATACCTAAATATGCACTGACCACATAAAAGTAAGAACATATAATGTAACAAACAACAGTAAAGGCCGTGGTACTCATAGTTTCATTCTTAATAGAAAATAAGGGTAATAACAAAATTACCGAACTCCGAACAATCTTACAAAGGGAAAGTCAAAACTCATTATTATATAAACAGAAAAAATCAGTCAACAACCGAAAACTGTGAAAACCGTAATGACCCTGACTTGGTACAGGCATTTCTAAAGAAATGGTTTGATTGATCAACAATACATTGGATAGAGCCTTCAGCTAAAAGTGTTCGTATCGTTGAAATATCTTTTGGTCATATAATATATCCATGATTAATTCCTACATTTTCCATTTTCCAACATGTTATCATCTTGTCTGTCATCAAGACTAGTTAATTGATGCTTATCACCAAATAATATTAATGCAAACGTAGATATCACATTCATGTGCACGCGAAGCTTTTCATGAATAACTTTCATCAGGTGCGATTGGAATGGCAAATAATTTATAAGAATCTAGAATAATGGCCTATAATAAACAGAACCTACTTGGCTATTAGTCACTTATTTACAGTCTTTTACTGATCTTTGAACTCGTCGTGTTTATGTCCTTTTAGTTTCTGTGAAAGTCGTCTTTTGGGTTAAAGCGATATCATACACGTTCTTTGCTCATTATTTTGCTTTGCCGTCTAACACAACGGGCTGGAATCCCATTAATCGGTATCATGCCACCACATTTCTATGTCTGTCCCTCACACCAGTGCTTAGATTTCGTCTGGTCGCTGTCCTACTTGTTTCTGTATTGAGCAGGTTGAGGTTTGTCAACGGAATAGTTCGTGTTGTTGTTAGCTATTTTGTCATTCATTACTGTTTAGCTGTATATTCTCAGTATTACTTGATTTTGTGTTTTCATTTATAGGTATAGCAACAGTGGTTCCAGATCCCTGCCCGGATTATGTTAAAAACAGTGACATAGGTAAATACATATTTAACCAACCCATTCATTCTTTTAGTGTTTATGTCATTTTGAATACTGAAAACGGAGCATGCAATATGCATGACTACACGATAATACAAATTGAAAAGTGAAATATGTTGTAAACGACTATACAAATGATGAATATGAAGCGGGTTGGCTTTCTAGTAGTTGCTATTAAATTGTTACATGTCAAGACAATGTACATTCTAATTTGAATTAGATATTTGTGTGATAGTTTATATGTTTCTTTATCCGGAGATCTATCATGCACTTACATTTAACAACAAATTGTATTAGGTCACCTCGGGTTAAGAGGGAATCTTAAATGGAACTTTTTAATTCTTGACTGTTAATTCCTGATTCTACTTCCTTAATTTTTAACCCATACGTCCTATAGCCTTACGTAGGAAACTTTTCATCTACCAAGTTTCTACACAGGAGTCAGCATTTGTTCCACAGGGACACCAAAGTCACAAACTAATATATATTAAGAAAAAGTTTAGATCTAGTAGTAGTAATATTATACATTTTTATAGAGTCAATTTAACTTATTTTGTACAATACCTCACCATTATCATATAGCGATAGTTGGATTACCTAACAACTCATACAAGCCTGCCACCAATACGACGTGGGTTCCCGCCCGCTTTGTATATTACAAAAAAGGTGCACTCGACTCGCAGTAGCAAGTGGTAAAGTTTATCAGTTGCTTGCCCATGGTCAGTGGTTCTCTCCGGGTACTTCGGCTTCTTCCACCACTAAAACTGGTCGCCATGATATAGCTGAAATATTGCTGAAAGTGGCGTTAAAACACCAAAAGTAAAAATAAATCAATTAGAAAGAGTGCTTCATCTGTTCAGTGGATCATCAAAAGTTTAAATTTGAATGTGAAATAAATTGATCTATCTAATGCTTCTATTGATAGTTGCTGTTTTCGATATGCAATTAATAAACAAATTAAATGTTAACGATGAAACACTATAGTCAAAACATATAAGTAAATATTAACAATAAAGTATGTGTACTGATTCCAACTATGCCATAATTAATGCAATAGTTATATCATTATCTGTTTTAATTACTTTCTTACAGTGGTTGATATGTGTAAGTCAAGTTCTGCAACAGAAGAAGCAAATTCTGGTTACAAAGTAGACAGTGTTGTATTACGTATAATGACCCAACAAGATGACTGCATATGTCGGGTAATGATAGACAATCAAAACGATACAATAAGCGTAGGAATCAGAAAATGTGATGGTCTTACAGCATCAACACCAGAGAAAGCTGATTGTGGACTTGCAGTTCATATAAATCATATACCTGATATGTCTACAGGAAATGTAATAGCTCCCATTGAATGTCTTGTGAACGATACAATTCGTCATACACCACTGTTTCAAAAGAGTTATCTGCAATTTAGATCTAGGATAATTAATGGAGACTTTATCAGAGGATTCTGTATACGGATAATACGAGGTAAGGCATCATTACAAATTGTGAATTTGAAAAAAAATCATAAACCAATAATTTTTGTTCTCCAGCCACTAACTATTAATAATACCTCCCATAGCTTGACAAAATATCGAATAATATATTCGAGTTTACCCCATAAAGGGCATAGTGCTTATTATATAAGTACGCTGAAGAAACAAATCATACACCATCAGAAATCCCCAATCCCAACCGCGATTAGATGTCTATCCGCACAAAAGATGGTCTATTATATGAAATGTTTGGTAAAGTACATGTTTATTTTCCAACTAACGCATTTAAACAATCGAATCAGAATTGTGAGATTGCCTAAATAAATGCATAATTATATATATATATTAGCAACAAAATAAAAAATGATTGCCATTTATGTTGTACAATGGTATAATCCCCGTCCATTTGCATTTGGATTCAACAAAGTGTTAATGCCTGGTTAATTGAACTTTCCAGATAATAGACCATGGTTTTCTACAAGCACATTTTAAAGCTAAACAATCTCCCAAAAAACACCAAAGGAATGTATATAAATAAACGATAGAGAAAAGCGAAAGAGCATTCAAGACTGGACAATCCAGATATATATATACGTCTGAAAATTAAACCAAACAGTGTTAGAATTAGATTTTTGAGCTGTCAAATTTTGTTCTTCCCTGGACGGGATTTGAACTCACACCATTGATACACTGCAGCACCATTCCCTTAGCCTTACTTCCAGCGCCCTAGACCACTCGACCATGTCCATTATATATAACTGACCTAAAGAAATATTTGACGTTCTCGGAACAAACAATATAAACGAACGTCTGCAAGATATCTACAAAATTCAAAGCCTAAAGTTGCGAAAGAAACAACGTAAGAAATGATTTAGGGGTGGTATTAACCCGAACGAACATTTACCATCAGAATCATCTGTCACTTCTGGGGAAACGACAAGGCGGAAACGAAGATTTTCAGGGCACAAAGAAATTAATAGAGACCAAAATGACACAGTCGTCAATTTGTCATCAAAAGATCTAAAACCTGATGAAATTCGTATACTCTCTAAGGGACTTAATTTCTGTCCCACCCCTAGCAAATTCAATGAGGGGCAACTATCAGCTGATCTCGACAAATTTACTAGATCTCTTCGAATTAAAGAATATTTCTTGGCCAAAGAGAGAGATTTTCCTGTAGATGGGTCGTCCGATTCGGAATATGATAATGAGATCGCCCTTACTAGGTATAAGAACAAAACAAAAAGTTCATGGCATCCAAAACCCAGCAAAAATACAACTATAGAATCCTTTATTGATTTAGTAACAAATGATATCCAGACAGCAGCTAGCACGAACATACCAACCCATAACAACCTCACTCCAGCAGAAAAGGGTGCGATCCAAGAATTAAAGGAAAGGGATGACATTGTCATAAAGCCAGCAGACAAGGGTAGATTATTTAGAGGAGGCAAACAGACAACTGACGGATGAAAGATTTTACAAAAAACTGGACTCTCACCCCACGGAAGAATTCAGCGCTAAAATAACACAGGAGCTAAAAATTATGAAAGAAAATAGTCATATATTTATATATATAAATTTACATAATGAGCAGTCTAACAAGCAATAGAAACAGATTGTTGCTCTTTGTAAACTTGAAAATATAAAATATAAAAACAGTACTTTCACTTATATTCAACGCAAGACAATATTTCAGATAGCAACAATGACCATTCACAAGTTTTACGAATTGCTTGTGATGCTCCGATGACAACAGAACAGACAACCAAAACGATAACAACATCTGATGCACCGCCAAGTTCCTCACAAACGCCTGTTTCGGAGAAATCAACCACAATCAGCTCAAACATAGATACTACAACTACTGTTACAACGGAGAAATCAACCACAAACAGCTCAAACATAGATACTACAACTACTGTTACAACGGAGAAATCAACCACAAACAGCTCAAACATAGATACTACAACTAATGTTACAACGACAAATGTTAAACATCAATCGATAGCTACATCTACAGACAGGACAACAGGTAAAAGTCTAGTTACAAGTGCAATAAGTCATGACATGTTAAAGCTAAAGATACACATACATGAAATATTGAAAGATAATTTTAGATTGGAATTTCCAAAACTTAATAAGTGAATTGTAAATTTAAGAGCAACAAACCTTCATAAGACCTACATGTATATTGTGCAAACTGTGGTCAGATTTCTTAATCAAGTTCAGCTTCATTTGTTTGTAGGAGGTCTCATGGCTTATTTACGTCATTTGTGTTTGTTTGCGTATAGCGGTATCCAACACATATTGTGTTGTGTTGTTTACTGTGCTCGTGTTCGTCTTGTGTCTTGTGTGCCCAATGTTGCCAGTTTCTGTGGATTGTCTATTCTTGATTGTCCCTTCTGTTTTCTCTAACGTTTATTTTCTTCTCTTTGACATGGTTGATGTACCTTGGTAATTAATCTTATAAATACATATTTTGGTTGTTTTAATCTTTTGCTTGGTATTTTATTGATCTTCGATGGCCTTCTACTTGTGCCCATATTTTTTTAAAATATATTTATGGACCGCATCAATGAGACAATTAACCATGATATAGTCTACTCTACATGCAATTAGTGGTATGCTAAGAGACAATGCTATACTTATTTTTGCAAGTGACAAGATGAAACATTTTAAGGTCTATCAATGGCTGATTGGACACTAAATTTGCGGTTTGTGATTATTGAACACAATTCTTGAGGTATGGACAGACGACATAGGACACACATTTTGAGGGGTGGTCCATAACAAATGCACTATAATTGTAAGGAAGGATATGGATGTAAATGCATCCGAAAACCTATTCAACTTTCCACTTCGACACAACTTAAAGTAAAGAGACATCGCCTTTATTTTTTTCTTATTTCTCACAACCACAGTATGGTCATTAATAATTAGTACAACTCATACCGTAAACTGAGTGTGAAGAAGCTCATATACCGTAGTTGAGCGTTTTCTTTCCTTCTATCGATAAACGCTCCGTTTTAACAACTTTGTCGTTCTGATGATATTTAAAGAACGGAAAAGGTTATTTGACACTACTTTCGAAGTGCGACTCCGTCCCATTGCGGACTCATGTGTACACAGGTGACCTTGGCTGATTATGGATATCATGCTTAGGCTTTTTTGCTTTGTTGTTCCAAAACATGTTTAATTTATTTGGCTTTCTAATGTTGTGCTGTTGAGCGTGCTTGATGAAAGCTATTCCAGAAACGTGTCATGCACACCTAATTAAATATCAAGGTTTTTATAGCTAATTATTTTTACAGGGCTTGAACAAACAACATATATTGCAATTGGTGCTGGTGTTGGTGTAACTTTAATACTGCTGGTAGTCTTAGTTGTAATATGTCTAAGGTTTGTAAAAATATCATATACTTTTGATGTTTGATGCATTATCTGTAATTATTTCTGCATGACAATATTCCCAACAATAACAAAATACGTCCAATAAAGATATTATCTATACATTGCAGTAGATATCTCGCGTATCCTTTCACAAGCCAAATAAAATGTATTACAATCAATAAGACAAACGACCAAGTCGATTTGAAAACATTTACAAGAATGTTGAACACTTGAAAATCATGGACAGAAACAAAATGTCACAAATGTGGTTGGTTGTAATATTGACATACATTCTACAAGAATGAAGAGGTTGATTAGTAATGAATACCAAACCCTTCTAGCTAGAAAACTCAAAAGAATAGACCACATTCACCCTAGTATATATATGCAGATATGAAACTCATAATGTGGAAAATCAGTCTGCTCTCAATACTATATGTATTGCATAATATCGACATTTGAGGACGATTGTCAATATTTGTTACATTATTCAAGTAATAAGAATTTTAAATTAAAGACGTTTTAAACCATTAGTGATAATAGAAATATATTGGATTCGTACTACAACAAACACTGCAATCAATATATATGTGTTCGAATAAGGTCAATATAGAGACCCACAAGGTAGGAATAGAAATATGACCCAGATTGTCCGCTATATGGCATAGCTCCTCCAAAGTTGACGCTCATTAGATACAATGATTTTGCTATAAACATAGTTTAAGCTGTTTAGAATTATTGCTCTAAGATAGGTTTAGTGTTAATATTATTTTCAGTATTACGTTAAGTTCTATTTGTGTTTTGTTAATAACAATAACGTTTCAGATATCCTAGGGTGTCTGTGGTTTCATAAAACACTTATGGACTGGTTATTTGGACAACAGTCAGTATGTTTCTTCTCGACATCAACTATTCCCCTATTATACCTGGATATGGTGTATACTAAAGAGCATTGTGGAATTTCATATTGTATGTTGTATCACAGTATTTGTAAGAGTTTAATTTAAAACATTTGTTTTTCCTTTTTTCATTAGAAGGAAATCAACACAAAAAGCAGGAACCAATGGATATGTAGATAACTCACATCAGCAAGAAGAAAGTGACGATAAGCTACCAGATAATGTACTATACGTGCCAGCGGGGGAATTTGATATTACTGGTGGTAAATGCAGTACCGCTGATGTGGATATATCAAGATCCTCCAATAAAGGATTAAGCATGGAAGGCAATTACAGTATCGTTGATGACGATATTCCGAAATCTTCCAACAAAAGATTAAGCATGGAAGGAGATTACAGTACCGTTGGTGAGGATACACAAATATCCATCGACGAAAGATTAAGTGTGGAAGGCAATTACAGTACCGTTGATGAGGATAGGCCGAAATCTTCCAACAAAAGAATAAGCATGGAAGGAGAATACAGTACCGTTGATGAGGATACACGAATATCCCTCAATGAAAGATTAAGTGTGGAAGGCAATTACAGTACCGTTGATGAGGATATGCCAAAAACCTCCAAAAATAGAATAAGCATGGATGGAGATTACAGTATAGTTGAACTCGATGAACATTTGGATACAAACTGTAGTTATCCTGAGAATTCAGAACTTGGGCAAACAAAAGGGAAACAAAAACCAACTATCAAACCAAAACCTAAATCGTCGTGTAAAAACAGTGAGGCCAATAGCTCCCTTCATCAAAACATAAAACACGTTACTCCTCCAAATGGCAGTGATAACGTCTATGCAATTGTTGATAAAAGTAGTAAAGATGTTCTTACAACTAATGTAGGTAAAGGGGAGGGAACATTTCTGCCTGATCAAACCTACGCTGTTGTGGACAAAGCACTGAAACGTAAATCTAGTTCGGATGAAACAAATAAAAAGAAGTTCGAAATAAATTCTGGCAACAGGGCTTAGGCTATGTGACATTTGTTCAGGAATAATATAACATATCTTATTTAGATCTGAGTATTTATGCTTTGGTTTCCTAAAGTTCATAACATTAACTTCGCATGTAAGATTAGTCTGTTCCTATCTGTATAAGTGACATTCCCAAACACAATTAAGGAAAGTGGTATTTGTTTTTCAAAATAACAGAGTGGAGTGAAACAAAACCGATGCTAAAATGTTAATATTGGTGCAATCACTGCTTAAGCTTCTTTTGATAATATTAAATATCCTTACACATACTGCATAAATTATATAGCATATACTGTAAAAAATAGGAAGATGAAACTGACCGTCAATTTATGTTAGACGTGGCTGTAAATGAACTAGAAATACTGAACAATTATATAGATTAGCGTGCACAATGCATTACTGGAATAACCATGATCGGGTACTTTCAAAGACAAAAGAATGGAATGCGAAATAATTTAAATCTTTCAAATCACGAAATCCAAAGGACATAAATAGGATATTGAAAAACAAGCACATTCATGATTAATCTTTTAGCTATGAAATAATGTAATATGTATATGTAGACCTACTTGTCGGTAATATTTTTTTATATTTATGGAGAGAGAGAGAGAGAGAGAGAGAGAGAGAGAGAGAGAGAGAGAGTAATTAAATAATTTTACTTAGACACACCATATATATTTTTGAAACAAATAATGTTACAGATGATTTTGGCATTAACCCCCTTAACCTGGCTAAAAGTTCGCACAACCAAATTATCTGGTCAGTACGGAGAGATTTAAAATTATGCCAGACTACCAAGTTCAAGATCTTCCTAGCAGACCATATCTCATTCAGAAAAAAAATAATATGGTCATTTCTTAAGTTTGAAATCTTTGTATCTTAGTTCTGTCCTTTAATGTCTGCTGCGCTTTCCATACGACATCATGGTCGGTTCCTCTTTATCCGCAATTGCTCATTGGATGGCTCGTGTCTTTAGTTGTATTTGCTTACGCATATTAGTGTCAACACGATTTGACTGTAGCAATGCGAGTGTCTTACAGGATGCAGAAACCGCTTACCCTTCGTTATCACTTGGGTTCAATCTGGTTTTTATTTCGATTGTCCATTCGTGATTGCATCTTCGTGTTTCCCTAACTTTTATATTAAGACCTAACCAGACCAGTTTTGGAAAATAAACCACCCATATGTTCTGTCTACTTTTCGGCTTAGATGAAGATCACAAATAATTTGTCAACGACGTTGATATTTAATAAAGTGCAGACGACACGCTTCTGACATAATCTTTATCAATTACGCTGCAAATAAAATGAAGCGGAAAGCGAAATGATCTATAAATAAAGTCACCGAAAGCAAAAAACAAAAACAAAAACAAACAAAGGATATAAAAAGTATTGTCACTATCAGCTATAATTACCTATACATTAGTTACAATAATAATATCTTTATGTAGGAACTGTATATTTTAATAATAACTATAGCTAATAAACCAAGTGTGGCTAAAACGAATCAGAGTTTACAACAATACAGAACAGACATTTTAAAACACTAACAACGTTAAAAAATATATAATGCGTATTGGGCAATCTAGATGATAATTTGAAAATAATAAAGCTAATGTATACAAAGTATGATGGTTAGTTAAATAATATATTTACATATTGTGAATAATATTCTGTGTCCATCTGAAATCTATTATCTATGCGCTGGTATGATACCATTGATTATATGTTTATTATATTTTTCTATAATTTAATTAAGCTCTTCTTTTAGTGGAAATATTTTAGTTTGTTTTGTTTTAGTTTTATATAATTTGCATCTAACTAGAGCATGATTCGTACATGTCAATATTTCTCAAAACGACCTATTTACACGACGAGAACAAATCTCTCATGCATTTCTTATTTTAAAGAGGCATTAGCTACAATTATATATGTTTTCAAATTGGTAAATAGTTTTAAAATGATGAAATAAAGGTAAATATTTCACATTAAACAACTTATCGTACCACTTTTCACCTTTTGAGAACGAAAATTACGATCGATTTATTATTTTCTTGCAAGCAAATAATTTGACCTCGCTTTTTGCGTATGCATCTGACCTTACTAGTGCCAGTTAAAAACGAATAATTTGTATTTTGTCGCTTATTAACTGCAAGCTTGCATGGTTCTTTGTCCGTAATTAACGCGATTAAAACAGATTCACAGAAAATAAGAAATAAGTGCATTGTTGTACGGATTTAATGACGATTCGGCAAACTTCGTAAACAATGCCGATAATTAATAAGATGGCGTCCATTTCTTGATCGATCTCAAGACACGAGCAGTTGCACCCTTTTCTCCCCGATGCGCGTACATTTCATAACATTTATAAGTTACAGAAACACGTTTTATTAAGGCATCAATCATATCTGATAGTTTTTATGGATAGCAAAAAATTACGATTTTGACAAATAATGACCCTTTAGATAAAAAATAATAGAGGTGTGGTTCCTGCTATTTTACCGGCAATAATGTTACCCATTGACACTAAATTATATAGCCTGTCTTAAAACACGTATAGAACAAACCTGTTAATGGGGATGTGATCAACATAACATATTGTTTCTGCCTCATAGTATTTATTGTATAATAGAAGTATATAAATATTTGGTATGCCTTATTTCACAAATATATAGAGAAATGTTGAAGATATTAAAGGGCGAACCAGCAGCCGTAAAATCTTTAGTCTTCTGTGTAGTGCTTCATAGATCAGTGTTTGTTATTGTAGTGTCCGTTCTTCCATTTACGGGACTTGACTACCCCTTTGGTGTCTTCAAACTGTTCTTTAAGAGAGATAGACAACACAACCACCAAATGAAAAAAAGGACAAGAAGACGAAAATGGTCGACAAAACAATAAACAAAAAACAAAGACTTGAACAATAAATCTTTTGTATTCCTATTTGTATTAACGATAAAAACATTCTGATTAATGTAAATCGATTGGTAAGTAACTACTACTGTACAGACCTCAATAATGCACTTTCCGTGCCAGGAGAGGGATAAAATGAAAGACAAAACATATCACACAGTTTGAACCGTTCAAAACATATCACACTGTCGGAACAGTTCAAAACATATCACACTGTCGGAACCGTTCAAAACATATCACATTGTCGGAACAGTTCAAAACATATCACACTGTCGGAACAGTTCAAAACATATCATACTGTCGGAACAGTTCAAAACATATCACACTGTCGGAACATTTCAAAAAATATCGCACTGTCGCAACAGTTCCAAAATCCAATAGAAAAACAGCACAAAGACAATCGATATACCAAGCACACATATATATGACCGATCGATTTTCTAGCTTGAAACAGGGAAGAAAGTTGTTATAAAGAACGTTCTAATCTTGAACATTAGACATACTATATTTAATCTTCGTGACACAGAATTTGCCATGTGCATGGTTGTAGCTATGTGAAAGAGATCCGAACGCTTCATTGATCATTAAAATATTAAATGGTATACAAGGCTATCATAAGACATATTAAAGTGGATGCACTCAGGATTCAATTTTCTATTAAACAAAATATTGTATACATAATTTACATTGTGATTTTCGATCGTTTTCCTTGTTGATTATCTCCCTTGTCATACAAAAGTGACTTATTGTAATGTGAACTAGACTTCCTTGTTAATGTATTCATTAAAAAGAATGAAGATAATATCTATACTTATACAACAAGTTAAAACAAATTACTACTGTCAGTTGGTATGTGTGATTTTTCATGTGATTGTGTGTACATGTTTAGAATTATACTTTAAAATACTTGTGTTCATGATGTCATACAGTGTTTATTTTACATAAATAAATATTACATTACCATTAGAGAAAACCGAAGGAGCAATTATAAATGGACAATTCAGAGACACTGACAACATTAGGCACACAAGAGACAGGACGAACAATGATCGACATTATATTACGCATAAAACCCCCCTACAATCCAGATGATAATTCAAGTGATACGAAAGAGAAAACAGTCCTTGCTCAACTAGCCGTACCCGTCGTTTCTCTATCAAACAACACCAATATCATTTGCTAAGAGAATCGTAACAGCTGCAAAATGAAATAATCAGAAAAAAACAGATAAAGCAAGACCTAGGAATACAATAAACGGGAATAAAGACGAACGAACCGAACATTGTAGAGGACATGACACCACGGGACTGAAAACATGAAATATGTCATTGGACAAACTGGTTAATATCGGACCCAGCACACAACCTAGCGTTGGGGACAACTTACGTTTGTTTTTAGTTTTGTTTATCGCCATTTTCAACAATATTTCGGTTTTTTCCACTGCGGTCAGTTTTATTGGTGGAGGAAATCGCAGTACATGGAGAAAACCACCGACCTACCGCAAGTCACTGACAAACTGGTAAAGCATGTGAAACTTCAATGGACATATACGTAGCTGTAATTGAAGTATTTACAAAATAATGCACTTTCTTTCTTACTTCTTGTAAATAATAAAAATGTTGATATATTAATCATTTAACTTCAGCACTGATATCTACTTAATAAATTAGCCACTTAATATTAAAGAATGCATACCATGATGTCGTTATAGGTGTAATACCACTAATTAATTTCTTTTACATTTTCTACTAAATTTGTGTTTTTTCGAGCCTACCTCGCCATTTTATCTTAAGCTTAACCTTTCCAAGACCATATATTTTTCTGAAACGTACATGATTCCTCTACGTTCTGTCAAAATTTCATGGAATGTTTAAAATCCTGCAGTGAAATGCCAGGCTAGGGAAAACACCTATTCTAAAAATAGCTCGGATATCCCCCAGTATATATAGGTCATGCATCAAATCCTCCATAGAGGTATTGAAGTACAACTAAATCCATCCAATTTAGGCTCAAAACAATCCCTATATATTTTACTTCAATTATCAATTTTAATTATTCGATTCCATTCAGTAGTTTTCACAATACTACAAAGTGAAAGGAACATTTTTCTTTAAAAGGGACTACTTTCGTATATGTTCTAAGCTCTGATTGGTGAATTAGTGGTTTGACACCTTATATGTCGTTCGTCATCCTTAATAGTAGGAAAAGGACAACATCATCTAACAACCTTATATTAAAATATTAAAGCTGTTATTGTGAATACAACACAGAAACGTAGTACCAGTTAATTCTACCAAAATCAGGCACCCTCCCTCCAGGGTATAATTACCACTTGTAACATGAATGCATTATTTTCCTTTGGTCGTTTTCATGGTTTATATACCAGAATGTAAGCAACAGCTAAGAACTATGAAATAATACACGCAGATACGAGATATTGCACACTTTATATCTGGGCTGTAGTTTGATTACTTTCAGAGAGCAGTGCAATAATCAACAACTTAGATGTGATATTGCATGTACTCATGTTACATATCATTTATACCACGAGTTTACGACTTAACCGGTAGTGTATATATTACTTCTACAGGTAATAGGTAATAGGTTTACTTCACTGAATATGGTACTGCTTTGACACCTATTTTACCTATTTGGTTCCTGTATTTAAATACTGTTATAGTGACAGTCGGAGCCTTTGAACCGTAATGAGAGCGGGAGGTTTGGCGCCTTAAAATCTGATTCAACCCACCATTTCTTTAGAAATGCCTGTACCAAGTCAGGGTCATTACCGTTTTCAGTTTTCCGGTTGTTGACTGATTTTGTCTGTTTATATAATTATGAGTTTTGACTTTCCCTTTGTAAGATTGTATGGGTATTTTTGTGCACCAGTGAATAACTGTTAACAAATATTTAACGTACATTGTGTATCACTGTGGAGTCATTCAACTGTTTAAAGACATTTAATTTGTATTTGCTTGCCAACTTATAGTGTGCATGGCTTGTTGGTCCTTATCAACTTCCGGGTTGACACGTAAGACAACATAAAACGTAGAACATGATATTTCTGATATACACGATATTAGTGATTCTTCAACTGAATAAAGGTAAGACAATGTGTTACATAATTACAACTATCCCCGTAATTCGTAAAACATTAATGTCTACTCAGTAGAGGCTAAAGCGGATATACATTTCCATTCGATGGTATCAATTTAATTATGTTATTTCTTAAACAAGAACTTCCACGGTAAAGGTCGACAAAATCGTAAACCGTTAGTAATATTACTCACTCTTTAATTAAGCTTCAAAAACTAAAACATTAAAATACAAACGTAGATACTTAATTTGCTGTGAACGACCGATGCGAGGTACACACTCAAAGGCAAACAATAAACAAGTCACATGACTTATCTCGTCGGTAGCAGGAAAGCCAAACGTCAGCCACCGACACTGATGGTGGTATTGGTCGTAATTTGAAAAATGCAGAGCAATATGGATAAAGGGATCATCCTTACACATCCGTATACCTATATATTCACTGACCACATACTATTCTGAAATGATTAGGGAGTAGAATAACATATTTATGCTCATTACTGAAGACTCTAGCTACAGTGATTGTAAAAGTAAGAACAGATAATGTAACAAACAGCAGGAAAGGCCGTGGTACTCATAGTTTCATACTTAATAGACAAATGATTTGATTGTTGAACAATACATTGGATAGAGCCTTCAGCTAAAGGTGTCCGTATCGTAGATATATGTTTTGGTCATGTAATATGTCCATGTTTAATTCCTACATTTTCTATTTTCCAGCATATTATCATCTTGTCTGTCATGAAGACAGGTTAATAGATGCTTATCACCAAATAATATTAATGCAAACGTAGATATCACATTCCTGTGCACACGAAGCGTTTCATGAATAACCTTCATCAGGTGCGATTAGAATGGCAAATACTTTAAACAAAAATCTAGAATAATGGCCTATAATAAACAGAACCTACTTGGCTATTAGTCACTTATTTACAGTCTGTTACTGATCTTTGAACTCGTCGTATTTACGTCATTTTAGTTTCTGTGAAAGTGGTCTTTTGGGTTAAAGCGATATCATTCACGTTCTTTGCTAATTATTTCGCTTTGCCGTCTAGCACAACGGGTTGGAATCCCATTAATCGGTATCATGCCACCACATTTCTATGTCTGTCCCTCACACCATTGCTTAGACTTTGTCTGGTCACTGTCCTACTTGTTTCTGTATTGAGCAGGTTCAGGTTTGTTAACGGAATAGTTCGCGGTGTTGTTAGCTATTTTGTCATTCATTAGCTGTATATTCTCAGTATTACTTGATTTTGTGTTTTCATTTATAGGTATAGCAACAGTGGTTCCAGATCCCTGCCCGAATTATATTGTCAGTGGCATAGGTAATACATATTTAACCAACCCACTCTTTATATTAAAGTTTTTATGTCATTTTGAATACTGAAAACGAAGCATGATGACTACCCGATAATACAAATTGAAAAGTGAAATATGTTGTAAAAGACTATAGAAATGATGAATATGAAGCGGATTGGCTTTCTAGTAGTTGCTATTAAATTGTTACATGTCAAGACAATGTACATTCTAATTTGAATTAGATATTTGTGAGATAGTTTATATGTTTCTTTATTCGGAGATCTATCATGCACTTACATTTAACAACAAATTGTATTCGGTCACCTCGGGTTAAGAGGGAATCTTAAATGGAACTTTTAATTCTTGATTGTTAATTCCTGGTTCTTCATCCTTAATTATTAACCCATACGTACTATAGACTTACGAAGGAAACGTTTCATTTACTAAGTTTCTACACAGGAGTCAGCATTAGTTCCACAGGGACAACAAAGTCACAAACTAATATATATTAAGCAAACGATTAGACCTAGTCGTAGTAATATTATACATTTTTATAGAGTCAATTTAACTTATTTTGTACAATACCTCAACGTTATCATATAGCGATAGTTGGATTACCTAACAACTCATACAAGCCTATCACCAATACGACGTGGGTTCGCTCCCGGCTTTGTATATTACAAAAAGGTGCACTCGACTCACAGTAGCAAGTGATAAAGTTTATCAGTAGCTTGCACATGGTCGGTGGTTCTCTCCGGGTACTCCGGCTTCTTACATCAGTAAAACTGGTCGCCATGATATAGCTGAAATATTGCTGAAAGTGGCGTTAAAACACCAAAAATAAAAATAAATCAATTAGAAAGAGTGCTTCATCTGTTCAATGGATCATCGAAAGCTTAAATTTGAATGTGAAATAAATTGATCTATCTAATGCTTCTATTGATAGTTGCTGATTTCAATTTACGATTAATAAACAAATTAAATGTTAACGATGAAACACTATAGTCAAAGCATATAAGTAAATGTTAACAATAAAGTATTTGTACTGATTCCAACTATATATCATTATCAAATAAATATGGATAACATGTCATAATTAATGCAATAGGTATATCATTATCTGTTTTAATTACTTTCTTACAGTGGCTGATATGTGTAAGTCAAGTTCTGCAACAGAAGAAACAAGTTCTGGACATTACAAAGTAGACAGTGTTATATTACGTATAATGACCCAACAAGATGACTGCATATGTCGGGTAATGATAGACAATCAAAAAGATACAGTAAGTGTAGGAATCAGAAAATTTGATGGTTTTATAACATCAGCACCAGAGGTAGCTGAATGTGGACTTGCAGTTGATGTAAATCATATACCTAATATGTCAGCAGGAAATGTAATAGCTCCTATTGAATGTCTTGTGAACGATACATTTCGTCATACACCACTGTTTCAAAAGAGTTATCTGCAATTTAGATCTAGAATAATACATGGAAGCTTCACTAGAGGATATTGTATGCGTATATTACGAGGTAACATGACTTGCAACATACATTAGAACTTTAATAATTATATTTTAGATATGTTCTTATTAATAAATAAGATTTTGTGAAATGACCAATAATCATTACAATAACTTTAAATGTTCCTGTCATTAACCATTAGTGATACCTCGCATACATTTACATGTTGATCAAACAGTTAAAAAACAGCCATACTGGAGTATACCCGATAAAATATCATAGAAATACATCGATCATACAATAATACACAACTGGACAAAGTCTTTCATCCAACTGGTTAGTTTTTAAGTGTTGAAGGATCTAAATTAACATGTAGTTTATTAGTAAAAAAGGATGTGGATGTAACTGAACATGATATACTACCCTAAATAGAAGTTAGACACAAATTAAAGTCAAGAAACAGCGCATGTATTACTGTTGTGTGGTATCTATGTAATAAACATTTATAATACAACTAATTGATGGATATATATAGAAAGCATTCAAAAAGTCGGCTTGGTTCTGTTATTGATATACTAGTTATCAAATCTTTTTCCTGTATGTTATTATATTTCAAAATATGCGTAAAACCGATCCTCAGTAAAATCAAACCAAACACTTTAAAATATGCTATATATGTTGCATTAATAGTAAATATTGTTTGGTTTGGAGTCAGGATTATCTGGGGCGAAATGTTTACTCGCGGAGTACTGTTTCAGTGAGCTAGTACTATTTAATCCAACCCAACGCGTTGGAACAGTACATGTTCTTGTCATAATGTAGCTAAGCAATTGTTCATGTGTCGCTTAACGATAATCGTTCATTTGTAATCTGTAGAGTAAGAGTTAGGTGTTAGAGTAGTCGTAGATATACATCCATCTATCAGTCGATCACAGTCACGATAGCCCAGGAAATAACGCAGTGATATAATTATGGTCAAATGAACATACCGTATGCTCTTATAAACAGTAATAACTATATGTCACTCATTCAAAACAAGAAACAGAATATAAATCAATTCCAGTATATTAACTTGCATTTTGTATGCTTATGTAATAACACTATTGTAGATAGCAACAGTGATCATTCACAAGTCTTAAGAATTGATTGTGATACTCCAATGACAACACAACAGAAAATAGAACAGACAACAGTAATATGATGTAATGACGGAGACTTCTAGTTATGCTACAAATTCACCAATAACTACCATTACATATCCACAAACGACTGATTCGCTACAATCAACAACAAAGAGAACAAAGGAAGATACTATATGTAATGATCAGGTAGCAGGTAATATTATAAGTATAAATGTAGTGAACCGTGATGTCAATGTTGAATCCGATCAAACATAATCAGGCAAACTGATGCTGCTTTTAACAATGATGAATATTCATCAAAAACTACAACCAACCACTGATTCGCTACAATTAAATACAATATAGCTGATTTAATTTGATTTGATTGATTATGTTTTACGCCACTTTCAGCAATATTTCAGCTATATCATGGTGACCAGTTTTAATTGTGGCAGAAACCGGAGTACCCAGAGAGAACCACCGACCATGGGCAAGCAACTCGTAAACTTTATTACTTGCGGCTGCGAGTCGAGTGCACCTTATTTTGTAATTTACAAATCCGGGCGCGAACTCTCGCTGTATTAGTGATAGGCTCGTATGAGTTATTAGTTAATCCAACTACTCATTGAGTCACCCGGGCCCTTACCATATAGCTAGTGATCAGATAACAGATAATAACGTAATTATAAATGTAGTGAATCGTGATGACATTATTATATACAATTTAAAAGCTTATAATTAATATTTTCATCAATTATTTTTTTCCTTTGATGAAAACTTGTCATTTCTGTTTATAATATTTGCTCTCAATATTTATTTCATTACCAAAAAGACAAATGCCTACATACTTGACAACAGTATACATATAAGGCATCGTGATGATCGTGATCGTATGGTAGTTGGATTTACAACTGCCTGTCCAATCGGTGGCTATCACCACTGATGTTGTCAGTTCGAATCCCCATCAGACCGAGGTGTACAACATTATGTGATAAAGTTTGTCAGTGACTTACGACAGGTCGGTGATTTTCTCCGTGTTCTCCGGTTTCCTCCACCAATATAACTGACCCCACGATATAACTGAAATATTGTTGAAAATTGCGTTAAGCACCATAAAGCCTATATAAATAAAATGCATTGTATTAAATATTGTTCTTATGTACTATTCAAATTAAGTTTAGATATTAATTGTTTCTGTTCTTTCTTTTTTTTTTTGTTGTTGCAGAAAATGATAAAACAACATATATTGAACTCAGTGCATTTTCTAGGACAGTTGCTATAATACTTCTGATGGCTTTAGTTATAACGTGCATAAGGTTTGAATAAATATTTTTTTTCTATATAAACAGTAGTCAATATATAATACAACGATTATGATACGGCAATGTTAATTGTTTCTTTAATGGGATTCTCTTCATATATGTATTTAAGTAGTTATCATTTAATTGAACCCATTATTGCACATACATGTAGATGAACACTTACACAGATGTTATCTGATGTAAATGATTTGTTGATGGTTGTTTGTCCTTTTCTACCTTTTCGTATCTTCAAACTCTTCATAAAACAAATTAAGGTGGAATATGAAACAATCCATAGAGATAATCTATAATAATTACATAATCGTTTTCGTACAATGAACTTGGTGGGGTTTATTTTATTACTTGCATCAGAATATTTATTTATCAAAGCTCCAATCATAAATTACATCTGGATATCTTTATAGGTACAAAGCATTACTAAATGCAAGAAGAACAAATGAGAATGTAAACAATTCCAATCATCAAGTAGAATATAACAGACATTATTATGATTTGACAAATTATGGACCGAACGAGCCAGGTCAAGAATATGATATTATTGATAGTAATTATAATACTATTGATGTTGACAGATCCCAACCCTCTAACAACGTAGTATGCATGGAAGGAGAATATATTAGTGTTGAACCTGATGGACATTTGACGACTAACATTAATTGAGGACAAAAACAAAAATTATCCAGAAAATATATGACTTTACAATTTTAATTATACTTTGATTTCTCGAAAACATTATTGTGACTAAAACTAAAACTAGCTCTGACAATGGTAACAGTAACTTGAGAGAGAGAGAGAGTAATTAAATAACATAGACACACCATATATATTTTAGAAACAAATAATTGTACAGATGATTTTGCCTTTTACCTGGCTTACTGTTCGCACAACCCAAATATATGGTCAGTAGGGAGAGATTTAAAATTATGCCAGACTACCAAGTTCAAGCTCTTCCTAACAGACCATATCTCATTCAGAAAAATAATAAGGTCATTTTGTTAGTTTGAAATCTTTGTATGCTAAATGGGGTTCATGTTGTTCACTTTACCCTATTATGTTCTTAGTTCCGTGCTTTTATATCTGCTGCGCTTTCCATACGAAATCATGTTAGGTTCGTCTTTATTCGCAATTGCTCATTGGACAGCTCATGTATATAGTTGTATTTGCTTAAGCATATTAGTGTCAACACGACTTGACTGTAAAAGTAGCAATGCGAGTGCTTACAAGATGCAGAAACCGCTTACCCTTCGTTATCACTTGGGTTCAAACTGGTTTTTAATTCGATTGTCCATTCGTGATTGCATCTTCGTGTTTCCCTAACTTTTATTTTAAGACCTAACCAGACCAGTTTTGGAAAATAAACCACTCATATGTTCTGTCTACTTTTCGGCTTAGATGAAGATCACAAATAATTTGTCAAAGACGTTGATATTTAATTAAGATCACACGACACGTTTCTGACATAACTTTAATCAATTAAGCTGCAAATAAAAAGAAATGGAAAGCGAAATAATCTATAAATAAAGAAACCGGAAGCCAAAAAAATAAAAAACCAAACAAAGCAAAGGATATAAACAGCCAAAGTCAGCTATAATTACCTATACATTAGTTACAATAATAATATCTTTATGTAGGAAATGTATATTTGAATAATAATTATATCTAATAAACCAAGTGCGGCTGAAACAAATCAGATTTTACAACAATACAGAACAGACATTCTAAAACACTAACAACGCTACAAAATATATAATGCGCATAGGGCAATCTAGATGATAATTTGAAAATAATAAAGCTAATGAATACAAAGTATGATGGTTAGTTAAATAATATACTTACATATTGAGAATAATATTCTGTGTCCATCTGAAAACTATTATATATGCGCTATTATATATTTTTCTAAAATTTAATTAAGCTCTTCTTTTAGTGGAAATATTTTAGTTTGTTTTGCTTTAGCTTAAAATAATTTACATCTAATTAAAGCATATTTCGTACATGTAGTGTTGTCATTATTTCTCAAAACGAGCGAGAACAAATCTATCATGCATATCTTATTTCAAATAAAAATAATAGAGGTGTAGTTCCTCTTATTTTAACGGCAATAATGTTACCCATTGGCACTAAATTATATAGCCTGTCTGACAACACTTATAGAACACAGCTGTAATTGGGGGAGGTGATCAACATAACATATTTTCTCTGCTTCATAGTATTTACTCTACAATAGAAGTATATAAATATTTGGTATGCCTTATTTCACAAATATATAGAGAAATGTTGAAGATACTAAAGGGGGAATCAGCGGCCGTAAAATCTTTAGTTTTTTGTGTAGTGCTTCATAGATCAGTGTTTGTCATTGTAGTGTCCGTCCTTCCATTTACGGGACTTGACTACCCCTTTAGTGTCTTCAAATTGTTCTTTATGAGAGATAGACAACACAACGACCAAATGAAAAAATGGGACAAGAAGACGAAAATGGTCGACAAAACAATAAACAGAAAACAAAGACTCGAACAATAAATCTTTTGTATTCCTATTTGTATTAACGATAACAACATTCTGATTAATGTAAATCGATTGGTAAGTAACTACTACTGTACAGAGCGCAATGGGAAAAAAAAATTGCCAGGAGAGGAATAAAATGAAAGACAACAAATATCACACTGTTGGAACAGTTCAAAAAATATCACACTGTCGGGATAGTTCAAAAAATATCACACTGTCGGAACAGTTCCAAAATCCAATAGAAAAATCGCATCAAGACAATCGATACACCAAGCACACATATATATGACCGCTGGATTTTCTAGCTTGAAACAGGGATTATAATTACATGTGGAGGCTTAAAGCTAGTTGTACAGGTCCAAACTTCCCCGTGTAGTGAAATGATGCTGTCATGCAAGTGTTCTCACATATTGTTACAATGCTAATCCTCACAAATAACCAGGCGAAGAAAGTTGTTGAAAATTAGACATACTATATTTAATCTTTGTGACACATAATTTGCCATATGCATGGTTGTAGCTATGTTAAAGAGATCCGAACGCTTCATTGATCATTAAAATATTAAATGGTATACAAGGCTATCGTAAGACATATTAAAGTGGATGCACTCGGGAATCAATTTTCTATTAAAGAACATATTGTATGTATAATTTACAGTATGATTTTAGATCGTTTTCCTTGTTGATTCTTTCCCTTGTCATACAAAAGTGACTTATTGTAATGTGAACTAGACTTCCTTGTTAATATATCTATACTTATACAACAAGTTAAAGAAAGATACTACTGTCAGTTGGGTATGTGTGATTGTTCATGTGATAGTGTGTACATGTTTAGAATTATACTTTAAAAATACTTGTGTTCATGATTTCATACAGTGTTTATTTTACATGACAAATCTATATTTGTATGCCCAGAATTATTACATTACCATTAGAGAAAACCGAAGGAGCGATTAGAAATGGACAATTCGGAGACACTGGCAACATTAGCCACACAAGAGACAGGACGAACAATGATCGACATTACATTACACAGAAAACCCCCCTAAAATCCAGATGATAATTCAAGTGATACGAAAGAGAAAACAGTCCTTGCTCAATTAGCAGTACCCGTCGTGTCACTATTAAACAACACGAACATCATTTGCTAAGAGAATCGTAACAACTACATAAGGAAATAATCAGAAAAAAACAGATAAAGCAAGACCTAGGAATACAATAAACGGGAGTAAAGACGAACGAACCGAACATTGTAGCGGACATTACACCACGGGACTGAAAACATGAAATATGTCATTGGACAAACTGGTGAATATCGGACCCATCACACAACCTAGCGTTGGGGACAACTTACGTTTGTGTTTGGTTTTGTTTATCGCCATTTTCAACAATATTTCATTTTTTTTTTCACTGCGATCAATTTTATTGGTGAAGGAAATCAGAGTACCCGGGGAAAACGTCCGACCTACCGCAAGTCACTGACAAACTTGTAAAGCATGTGAAACTTCAACGGACATACACGTAGCTGTAATTGAAGTATTTACAAAATAATGCACTTTCTTTCTTACTTGTAAGTAATAAAAATGTTGATATATTAATCATTTAAGTCCAGCACTGATATCTACGCTAACAAATTAGCCACTTAATAATAAAGAATGTATACCACGATGTCGCTATAGGTGTAATACCACTAATTAATTTCTTTAACATTTTCTACTAAATTTTTGTTTTTTGAGCCTACCTGGCCATTTTATCTTAAGCTTAACATTTCCAAGACAATATATTTTCTGAAACATATATGAGTCCTCTACGTTCTCTGAAAATTTCAGGGCATGTTTACAATTTTGCAGTGTAATGCCAGGCTACGGAAAACACCTACACTAAAAATAGCTCGGTCGTCCCCCAGTATTCATAGGTCATGCATTAAAACCTCCACAGAGGTATTGAAATACAATTAAATCCATCTAATTTAGGCTCAAAATAATCCCTATATATTGTACTTCGATTATCAGTTTTAATTATTCGATTCCATTCAGTAATTGTCACAAAACTACAAAGGAAAAGGAACTTTTTTCTTTTAAAGGGACTGCTTTCGTATATGTTCTAAGCTCTGATTGGTGAATAAGTGGTTTGACACCTTATATGTCGTTCGTCATCCTTAATAGTAGGAAAAGGACAAAATCGTCTAACACCCTTATATTAAAATATTAAAAGCTGTTATTGTGAATACAACACATAAACGTAGTACCAGTTAATTCCACCAAATCAGACACCCTCCCTCCAGGGTATAATTACAACTTGTAACATGAATGCATTATTTTCCTTTGATCTTTTTCATGGTTTATCTACCAGAATGTAAGCAACAGCTAAGAACTATGAAATAATACACGCAGATACCAGATATTGCACACCTTATATCTGAGCTGTAGTTTGATTACTTTCAGAGAGCGAGCAATAAGCAACGACTTAGATGTGATATTGCATGGACTCGTGTTACATATCATTTATACCACGAGTTTCCGACCTAACTGGTAGTATATATTTTACTTCTACAGGTAATAGGTATACTATTGCATGGGTATTTTCGTGCGCTAGTGGATAGCAGTAAACAAATATTTAATGTACATTTTGTATCATCGTGGAATCATTCAACTGTTGAACGATATTTAATTTGTATATGCTTGCCAACCTATAGTGTGCACTGCGCGTTGGTCCTTATCAACTTCCGGGTTGACACGCAAGACAACATAAAACGTAGAAAATGATATTTCTGATATTAGTGACTCTTCAACTGTATAAAGGTAAGACGATTTGCTACATAATTACAACTGTCCCCATAATTCGTAAAACATTAATTTCTACTCAGTAGAGGCTAAAGCGGTTATACATTTCCATTCGATTGTATCAATGTAAATATGACATTTCTTAAACAAGAACTTCCTCGATAAAGGTCGACAAAATCGCAAACCGTTAGTAATATTACTCACTCTTTTGTTAAGCTTCAAAAACTAAAGCATTAAAATACAAACGTTGATACTTAATTTGCTGTGAACGACCGTGTGAGGTACCCACTCAAAGGCAAGCAATAAACAAGTCACATGACTTATGTCGTCGGTAGCAGGAAAGCCAAACGTCAGCCACCGAAACTGATGGTGATATTGGTCTTAATTTGAAAAATGCAGTGCAATATGGTTAAAGGGGTCATCCTTACACATCCGTATACCTAAATATACACTGATCACATACTAATCTGAAATGATTAGGGAGTAGAATAACATATGTATGCTCATTATTGAAGACCCTACAGTGACTGTAAAAGTAAGAACAGATAATGTAACAAACAGCAGGAAAGGCCGTGGTACTCATAGTTTCATTCTTAATAGACAAATGATTTGATTGCTGAACAATACATTGGATAGAGCCTTCAGCTAAAAGTATCCGTATCGTAGATATATGTTTTGGTCATGTAATATGTCCATGTTTAGTTCCTGCATTTTCCATTTTCCAACATGTTATCGTCTTGCCTGTCATGAAGACTAGTTAATTGATGCTTATCACCAAATAATATTAATGCAAACGTAGATATCACATTCCTGTGCACACGAAGCGCTTCATGAATAACCTTCATCAGCCACCGAAACTGATGGTGCTGTTGGTCGTAATTTGAAAAATGCAGAGCAATATGGTTAAAGGGATCATCCTTACACATCCGTATACCTAAATATACACTGACCACATACTAATCTGAAATGATTAGGGAGTAGAATAACATATTTATGCTCATTATTGAAGACCCTACAGTGACTGTAAAAGTAAGAACATATAATATAACATTCATCAGGTGCGATTGGAATGGCAAATAATGTATAAGAATCTAGAATAATGGCCTATAATAAACAGAACATACTTGACTATTAGTCACTTATTGAGAATCTTTAACTGATCTTTGAACTCGTCGTGTTTATGTCATTTTAGTGTCTGTGAAAGTGGTATTTTGGGTTAAGGCGATATCATACACTTTCTTTGCTCATTATTTTGCTTTGTCGTCTAACACAACGGGTTGAAATCCCATTAATCGGTATCATGCCACCACATTTCTATATCTGTCCCTCACACCAGTTTTTAGATTTCGTCTGGTTACTGTCCTACTTGTTCCTGTATTGAGCAGGTTGAGGTTTGTCAACGGATAGTTCGTGTTGTTGTTACCTATTTTGTCATTCATTACTGTTTAGCTGTATATTCTCAGTATTACTTGATTTTGTGTTTTCATTTATAGGTATAGCAACAATGGTCCAAGATCCCTGCCCGGATTATATGAAAAACAGTGACATAGGTAAATATATATCTAACCAACCCATTCTTTCTGTAAATGTTTATGTCATTTTGAATACTGAAAACGGATCATGCAATATCCATGACTACCCGATAATACAAATTGAAAAGTGAAATATGTTGTAAAAGACTATAGAAATGATGAATATGAAGCGGGTTGGCTTTCTAGTATTTGCTATTAAATTGTTACATGTCAAGACAATGTACATTCTAATTTGAATTAGATATTTGTGAGATAGTTTATATGTTTCTTTATTCGGAGATCTATCATGCACTTACATTTAACAACAAATTGTATTCGGTCACATCGAGTTAAGAGGGAATCTTAAATGGAACTTTTTAATTCTTGATTGTTAATTCCTGATTCTACATCCTTAATTCTTAACCCATACGTACTATAGACTTACGTAGGAAACTTTCATTTACTAAGTTTATACACAGGAGTCAGCATTTGTTCCACAGGTACACCAAAGTCACAAACTAATATATATAAAAAAAGATTAGATCTAGTAGTAGTAATATTATACATTTGTATAGAGTCAATTTAACTTATGTTGTACAATACCTCAACCTTATCATATAGTGATAGTTGGATTACCTAACAACTCATACAAGCCTTTCACCAATACGACCTGGGTTCGCGCCTGGCTTTGTATATTACAAAAAGGTGCACTCGACTCGCAGTAGAAAGTGATAAAGTTTATCAGTTGCTTGCCCATGGTCGATGGTTCTCTCCAGCTTCCTCCACTACTAAAACTGTCGACATGATATAGCTGAAATATTGCTGAAAGTGGCGTTAAAACACCAAAATATAATTAAATCAATTAGAAAGAGTGCTTCATCTGTTCAGTGGATCATCAAAAGCTTAAATTTGAATGTAAAATAAATTGATATATCTAATGCTTCTATTGATAGTTGCTGTTTCCAATTTACAATTCATAAACAAATTAAATGTTAACGATGAAACACTATAGTCAATGCATATAAGTAAATGTTAACAATAAAGTATTTGTACTGATTCTAACTATATATCATTATCAAATAAATATGGATAACATGCCATAATAAATGCAATAGTTATATCATTATCTGTTTTAATAACTTTCTTACAGTGGCTGATATGTGTAAGTCCAGTTCTGCAACAGAAGAAACAAGTTCTGGAGGTAGCAAAGTAGAGAGTGTTGTATTACGTATAATGACACAACAGGATGACTGTATATGTCGGGTAACGTTGGACAATCAACAAAATAAACTGGTAGTTGTAGGTTTGAGGAAATATGATGGTCTTCAATCATCAGCACCAGTGACAGTTGATTGTGGACTTGCAGTTGACATAAATCATATACCTGATATGTCTACAGGAAATGTAATAGCTCCTATTGAATGTCCTGTGAACCATACACTTCGTCATACACCATTGTTTCAAAAGAGTTATCTGCAATTTACATCTAGGATAATTAATGGAGACTTTATCAGAGGCTTCTGTATACAGATAATAAGAGGTAAGGCATCATTACAAATTGTGAATTTGAAAACAAATCTTAAGCCAATAATGTTCGTTCTCCATCCACTAACTATTAATAATACCTCGCATAGCTTGACAAAATATCGAATAATCTATTCGAGTTTACCTTATAAAGGGCATAGTCGTTATTACATAAGTACGCTGAAGAAACAAATCATACACCATCAGAAATCCCCAATCCCAAACGCGATAAGATGTCTATCCGTACAAAAGATGGTCTATTATATGAAATGTTTGGTAAAGTACATGTTTATTTTCCAACTAACGCATTTAAACAATCGAATCAGAATGATGAGATTGCCTAAATAAATGCATAAGTATATATATATTAGCAACACAATAAAAAATGATTGGCATTTATGTTGTACCATGGTATAATGCCCGTCCATTTGCATTTGGATTCAGCAAAGTGTTAATGCCTGGTTAAATGAACTTTGTACGCTATCAGTTCCAGATAATAGACCATGGTTTTCTACAAGCACATTTTAAAGCTAAACAATCTATAAAAAACACCAAAGGAAATGTATATAAATAAACGTTTGAGAAAACCGAAAGGGCATTCAAGACTGGACAATCCAGATATATATATATATATAACTGAACTGAACAAATCTTTGACGTTCTCGGATACCAACAATACGGGTATGTTAAGGCTGTTTCACGTAGGTTTGTTTCATACGAGTTGCTCCCCTTTGTAATAGGCTACGTCATGACGTTGCATTCATGGAAACGTACTCTTCATGGGTGAACTGCCCGAAGGAAAAAATGTGTTTCTGCAGATCTATAAATGCACTTATTCCTTGTTCGTTTTGTGACAGCAAGATTAGCATAAATATTTATTGACTATCCAGATTGTGAATATATCATTATGTTGAATATATCGATTGCAATATATGATTTTTGTGCTTGTCAGTCTTGCTAAGCACACCCCTTCAATGCCCATATTTGGAAATCTCCATCGCGAAAAAGCTTGTTTGTTGACAAATACGAGAATTATACACACGCACATGCTTACCATCAATATGATACTTATGTAGCAGAATTTCACAAAAAAAAAGGAAAATGTACACATCGTCAGTTGCAGACAAATGATGCCGAGAGGTAAACCTTAGTTTAAAATTAATAATGGCAATCTCCTGAAGCACATGTACAGCAAACAGATGATATTGCAAAACAGGGGGTCGTACCGAACTTGAAGAAATCACATGGAGAATCAAAATAAGATCTTTAAGCCTAGAATTCTCTCATTTTAATACCAACATTTTCGTGATCTTTCTTGAAAAGATCGAGATATTTGATTTGCATGCAGTATCTATTTTTGCCACATGCACAGGTGAATCAGACACCACCACCCCCTTTTTTGCAAGTTGTGGAACACAATTCATAGAGAAATAATCAATATAATGACTGTAATGATGAAAACCATTACAAAACGTTTGAATCTTAATACAAAATATATCTTGATGGGTTGGGGTCCTGTTTATTTTTAGAATTTACATTTGTTTTACAATCTCCATATAACACCTTGGCTTGGAAAGGCACATTGTCCACTCTGAGTACTTGTGTAGGACCAATTCTCAATGCATACCAATAATTGACAACCAAAAAGAATGCATGTATTATCAGAGAATAACATCCCTTTTCAGAGGAATTTTTTCCTAAAAAAATCTTGTCAAGAGATTGGGGAGGATGATTTTAATTTCATAAACATTTAAACTTCTGAATTTTGTTTTGGTCAAAGTTAATTTGCACATAACAGATTTGATTAAATAAACAACGGGCGAAAACTGATCTGACACCAGTTAGTTATTCTCTAAAATCAGTTCGTGTTTTTACTAACTAACATAATTCATGGTCCATATACAGTTAATACATAAAATCATAAAACCAAAACCTGAAATGAAACTATTATGTACATTGTAATTTAAATCCAATTTTTAATTAAAAGTGGGTGATCTGGTTGTGCTACAATATCACATTTTGATCAAAGAAATTGTTATTGAGACATTAAGGCAGATGCTTAATTCCTATTAATATATTGTAATTTAATTTAGTTATGCCAAAACATGTTCAGTAAAATTAAACCTTTCAATAATTAAAAATTGCACTGATCAAATTGTATAAGCATTGATACCGGTTTTCAGTTTTTTTCTTAGAAGACATACCTGGTTATGTATACATTGTACAGTGTACTCTTAATTCTAAAAAAAATTATATAACCCAATTGTAGAATGATGAATTTAATAATAATTTTAGAAGATGGTCAATATTCAGCAATTTCATTGAATTTAGTTCAGTAGCTGAGTATCATATTAACTGTCTCTGCACTGAGCTAAGTTCATTGTTATGCATTCAATCATCTTCGTGATATACTGAGGGTATGATAAATGAGCATCAAGGTAAGATGCTAAACATGTTATACATGTGCATATTGATCTATTGATGAAACAGATTGATCTCCATGACCCATCTTCTCCTTATTATAATGTAAGACAAAATGTACTTGAAATATTTGAATATTGTTATTATGTTTGAACAATTTGAAATTAAGAAAGTTTACTGATTTTAGCTCAACTGGCCCAAAAAAGACTAAATGATGTACTATCATGACTGTGTCTGTCATCTGTTATCCATATTTGTTTTTACTTATTCTCTGAAATTGTCAAACCAAATGGACAAAATTAAAGCAGATATGCTACGGTATTTGGATAGTTTGTAATATATCTGATTGCTACAAAACTATATCTAATTTTTTCACATTAGTATGCTCCTCTCTGTAGCTTGACAGTCCAAATTTAGTATTTCATGAACTATTGCTAATTTCGCAACGTTCCTTGAAGTTATCTGATTTGATATGAAATGTTGAGCATATCAGAGATAGGCAGTTTGTCTAAAATATATAATTGATCACTGTAGTTATATCAATTGGTTGTACATATATGTGGGTTGCATTAACTGCATTTGACCTGTAATTAATTCTTTATGAAAATAGCATTAATCTTTATCTTTCTGTCATGATGATTACTTGAGCTTGTTGACATTGGGACCTAATATTAGAATATTGTGAAGAAAAAATGTCAACCAGGGACCATTTGTTTTTTGCATTTAAAAACATATTACAATTTTTTGTTTAATATTTTGTTTCTCTTTTGCTGTAGAATTAATATATAATGTTTCATCTCTAGTTGCTGGTGTCTAAAAGCTTTTTACTATTTATAGTTTATTTTGTTGGTTCAAAAGCATAGCATACACACATAACGAAAACAAGATTAAATACATAACATTGAACCATATACTTGTATATGTAGATATACAGATATACTAACAATGTATCAGTAGACTCAGTGCCATATTAACGTATTGGCATGCTGAGCAGTTGCCCGGCGACCCCACGAGCATAGGTGCCCTTTGCTAATCTGTGCATGATGTGTGCGGCATGCATTTTAATGTTTAAACACTGATTTGTTTGGAAGTACCTATACACTAACTATATATTTAATTTAATCGACATTTACATTTTTATTCCTGTGAGTGGTTCTATAAGTAGTCGTCTCAGTGTATCGCTTTGCCCAGGGTCCTATAATGCTGCTAAGACGGCCCTGAGAGGCTTTCCCCAGATTCACAAAACATATACAAAACAATGTAACCCAAGATTCATTTTTACTTAATTAAGATTTAATAAATTTAAAAACACCATCAATTTCATCCGGTTCAAGTTCTAGATATGAAAATTTACAGGAATAAAAAATAGATTTGAGGGTTACGAGTGTTTTCTGGTTTTGTCCACTTCATCTGTAGGCCATTATAAAAAAGTAACATTTTATTTTGTAAAAAAAGAGATGCGAGGGGAACAAAAGAAACAAATCTATTATTACACCATGCACACTCAGATATTCACTATGATTGCAAATATATCTATTTTTGCCAAAAAAAAATTCAAAAGTATTTCAACTCAAGATATAATTGAACAACTTTTTCTTTAACAGAGAGTTGTCGAATATGAACCTAATACTGATATACATAATGCATGCAGAGACATAATTGTGTTATATGTCTCTGATACATGAATAAGTAATACATGGATAATCAATATTTTGTTTTGTGCATGACCTCCAGGTATACTATTGTGTGATACTAATAGTGAAAGAAGTTGACATGGATAACTGATAGTGATAGAAGTTGACATGGATAACTGATAGTGATAAAAGTTGACATGGATAATTACACCATTTTACAATTTATTAACAATCACTTCACAGAAACCTTTTTATATATATGAAATAACCAAATTGATTAATTATCGAATCCATGATGAATTTAGTTTACTTTCATTAAATAAAGCAAACAATTGTATTGTTTTCATATTTGCCGCCGATATAGTTAACAAATATTGTTACGTCCCTTTATCGGTGCGCCGGATCACCTGAGTGTTTTATTGTTTTCGAGATTGATTAAATATTGAGTACGTACACTTCGACATGAAAGTTCTAGAATATACGTGTCAATAAATTCACAGTTAAAAACATATTCACAAAGAGCAGATAATAAAGATATACGATTTTGCTACGAGATCAATGAAAAACTTGACAGAAGACGACGATTTACAATTGTACACCATTGACCAACATGAATCGTCAATTTTCCGCGTTTTATCTTGTCTTAATCTCCATTGTTGACTGTATAGTAGCTCTCGTAGCACTTTTCTGAAACAAAAAATCTTTCAGAAAATATCCAGTTTTTAATTCAACTTTCACTCTAAATACTAGAACTTTCCGAAATTAGTTAAGGCACTGATTGTAGTCACGTGACCATCATTTTATCAACAGAAATCCACGACTTTCGAACATGTATAAATAACTGGTTGCAATATGCATCAAATATTGTGATGCTTTTCTCATTAATTTGTATTACATAAGGGTAATAACAAAAGTACCGAACTCCGAACAATCTTACAAAAGGAAAGTAAAAACTCATAATTATATAAACAGACAAAATCAGTCAACAACCGGAAAACTGTGAAAACCGTAATGACCCTGACTTGGTACAGGCATTTCTAAAGAAATGGTGGGTTGAATCAGATTTTAAAGCGCCAAACCCCCCGCTCTCATTACGGTTCAAAGGCTCCGGCTGTCACTATAACAGTATTAAAATACAGGAACAAAATAGGTAAAATAGTTGTCAAAACAGTACCATTTTCAGTGAATGCAAATGTCAAAAACATGTTTACCTCACACATTGATAAAAAAAAAAAATTGACATTTTTTTTTGACTTCTTTATCTTTATACATTTTCACTATCTGAAAATGCATCGTTTATAATCGTTTCTGCAGAAACGGAATATATTTCGACAAGATCTTGGTATCGGAATATAAACTTTTTAAGAGATCGAATAAGGCGAATCTTTGCATAGCCCTGGTCCAGTAGCCTGTTTCTCAGAGGAAGATGCCGTTTCAGGAAATCAGAATAATTGCTAGTGGCCCTTGCATAGCGAATCAATTGCGAGATGTAAACACCATATGCAGGAGAAGCTGGTATATTGCTGCACATGTTTGGAAAATTTATGATTTTAAAATTGAAGTCGTCCCGTTTATCATAAATATTAGTACTGAGTTGAACACTGTCGTCAAATGCGAGGTATAAGTCCAAAAATGATGCGGACGAAGCTTTATATGTGGTCTCTTTAACTTCCAGCTTTGGAGGATATATCAATTGAAGAAATTCTGCAAATCTAGAATTATTGATAGACAAAACGTCATCAATATACCTCTATGTGAAATTAAAGACTCTAGCCTCATGAATCTTCTTATCTTTTTACAAGCTTTTGAAGAAACTCCGACTCATATGAGTATAAAAATAAATCGGCTGGAAGAGGGGCACAATTCGTACCCATTGGTATGCCGACGACCTGCTGAAACAGTGTCCCTCCAAAGGAGACAAATATGTTATCGATGAGGAACTCCAGCATACTGATCACTTGTTGACTCCCCCTCCTTTTTTTTATTGCATGCAATCTTAGAAACAGCATTAACACACAGGCGCGTCTGTAAGATATCTATACAATTCAAAACCTAAAGTTGCGAGAGAAACAACGTAAGCAATTATTTAGGGGTGGTATTAACCCGAACAAAAATATACCATCAGAATCATCTGTCACTTCTGGGGAAACGACAAAGCGGAAACGAAGATTTTCAAGCCACAAAGAAATTAATAGAGAACAAAATGACATAGTCGTCAATTTGTCATCAAAAGAACTAAATCCTGATGAAATTCGTATACTCTTTAAGGGACTTAATTTCTGTCCCACCCCTAACAAAATCAATGAGGATCAACTATCAGCTGATCTCGACAAATTTGCTAGATCTCTTTGAATTAAAGAGTATTTCTTGGCCAAAGAGAGAGACTTTCCTGTAGATGGGTCGTCCGATTCGGAAGATGATAATGAGATTCCCCTTCCAAGGTTTAAGAAAAAAAAGTTCATGGAATCCAAAACCCAGCAAAAATACAACTTTAGAATCCTTTATTGATTTAGTAAAAATTGATGTTCAGACAGCAGCTAGCACGAACATACCAACCCATAACAACCTCACTCCAGCAGAAAAGGGTCCGATCCAGGAATTAAAGGAAAGGAATGACAATGTCATATAGCAGTAGACAAGGGTAGCGCAGTTGTTGCTATGAACAAAGTAGATTATTTAGAGGAGGCAAACAGACAAGTGACAGATGAAAGATTTTACAAATAAATGGACTCTGACCCCACGGAAGAATTCAGCACTAGAATAACACAGGGGCTAAAACTTATGAAAGAAAATAGTCATATTGATTATTTGAAACCAGACAAACCCAAAGTCAACAATCCCGAGAGACCCATTGTTTCAGCAACTGGGCACCCCACAGAAAAAATCTCCGAATTCATCGATTTCCACCTTCGACTTCATGTATAAGCGCTACCCTCACATTTGAAAGACACCACTGATTATCTTCAAACCTACCTTCGGGGACCATTCCTGTTTCGATGGACGATACGTCATTATACACTAGCATCCCACACAATGACGGTATTGAAGCATGTTGAGAGGCCTGGGACCAAAGAGCCGTTATATAACCACCAACGGAATGTCTTGTCCAGTTGCTCACATTGGTACTGAAGTATAACAACTTTACATTTAATGGAGAGCATTTTTAACAAATCAACGGAACCGCTATGGGAACAAAGATGGCAACTTCTTACGCCAACATCTTCATGGGGAAACATGAAATACTAATCATGCAATCTGGACCATACAAGCCAGTTTCCTGGTGTCGTTTCATAGACGACGATGACATGAAGTGGACCGAGTCGGAAGAAAACCTCAATCGTTTCTTTGACCATGTCAACAAACTTCACTCCACTATAAAATTCCCCCATGAAACATCCAGAAATAACATTTCCTTTCTGGATACTTACACTACCTGTAAAAATGGTATTATGTCAACTGGCATATACAACAAATCGACAGATAAACATCAGTACCTGTCCCCACACATTTGTCATCCTAAACATTGCACCAAAGGTATTCCGTACAGCCAAGCTCTTCGCATCAAACGCATCTGCTCCAATGAACAAACTACACAAAATGGCTTGGGGAACTGAAATATCATCTGAAAAAGAGGGGCTACAACAATGCGGGCATTAACCATTGTTTTTGCAAAGCACGTGGTATTGACAGAAAAGAATACGAAGAATAGAGTGCCATTTGTCATCACATACCTTGCGCTCAGTAATTTATCCAACATCGCTCGAAAGCACTGGACAACCATACAAAACATCCATAATAGTGCAACATCTTCAAAGAACCACCTGTCTTGGCTTTCAGAAAACCTAAAAGTTTGAAAGATATCTTGGTGAGAGCTGACATCTCCCCTCGATCTGCCTACAATGGTCAGTGCCACAAATGTGATTCGAGACGATGTATGACGTGCGAAAACATCCAATGCACACAAAAATTCAGCAGCACATATACAAGAGAAGAATTCATCATATACTGCAATGCCAACTGCAAGACGGAAAATATTATTTACCTCCTGGAATGTGCAATTTGTGGCCTTCAATACATCGGAGAAACAAAACAACAACTTAGTAAACGCTTGAATGGCCACAGAAGCGATGGAAATTGCAAATCTGACCTTCCACTCAGCAGACATTTCCGATCGACGGGCCACCATGATTCATTCGGGAAACTGAAGGTCACTATTATTTTCCATAACCCCAAGTGGGATGATAAAAGCAAACAGGAAAGGGAAAGCTTCTAGATTAGAAAACTTAAGACCTTATCACCGAATGGAATCAATGAGAAAAAGTAATATCCTCTCTTGACTCCTTTTTTTGTTGGTCTCCTCCAGTCGTATTAGGACATGCAATGTGCTCAATTGGCCCAAAGTATATATCCCACACTATGGTGGGCCGTTTTGTTTTAATGAGTTTGGGTAACATACCGTTTTCAAAATATTTTTGACAGTGCTATTTGATACTTTAACCAATAATGTCTCATTTTTATATTTATTTCTAATTAAACATTTATTCAAATGTGTAGCCCTATTGTGTATTTATATTATTGTTATTGTACTTTTATATATTTGAATGTGGGATTTTAATTCTTTTATGCATGTATTTTTATATGAATAACATCTGGTTCTTTTGTCCCGCACATTGACCGTCACAAACTTTTTTTGAAATTGTAAAGTCGCGATATTGGTTCGACATTTTATTCAATTAGACATTGATAAAGTCCCTTGATGGGACGAAAAAATTTTCATTCAGCAAAGTGTTTAATTCACTATCACTTTGTTTTGTGTACTTGGTGTTATTTTACAAACCACTTTAGACGTTTATAATATCTTTTACTTGTATAGTATCGTTATACTGTAACGATCCCGTAAGATTGATCGTTGACTGCTTTTTCATACGTTGTATATATATATATAAATATATGTTATATATTCCATCGTTATTATTATAGGAATGATAAAATATTTTGTTACAGATGCATTTGAGCACAAACCATTTTCTTAATTACTGGATATTTTAAGTGTGTGTACGTGTTGTTTATTGACGAGAGCAACATTTGAAATACACCGTTATTTATGCATGATACCAGCTACATGTATGTATTCATATTTGACTTATTATTATGACCTAGCTAATAGGTGTCTCTTCATTGTTATAGCTATCAGGTGTATAACATTACTATCAATATTATTTCAGTTTCAATGGTAGATGAAACTCATGGATTTGTCAAAAGTCACCAACAAACTTATCACATACACTTTGCCACGGGCGCGAATGGAACTCAGTTTCAGTGATTTTAGTCGATGACATTATATATATTGTCAATCAAAATTCCACATGATTACGGTCATGGCATCGCTTGAAATAACTCTGGAATATATTTATATATATAAATTTACATAATGAGCAATCTAAAAAGCAATAGAAACAAATATTTGCTCTTTGTAAACTTGAAAATATAAAACATAAAAACAGTACTTTCACTTATATTCAACACATGACAATATTTCAGATAGCAACAGTGACCATTCACAAGTTTTACGAATTGACTGTGATACTCCGATGACAACAGAACAGACAACCGAAAAGATAGAAACATCTGATGCACCGCAAAGTTCCCCACAAACGCCTGTTTCGGAGAAATCAACCACAAGCAGCTCAAGCATAGATTCTTCAACTACTGTTACAACGACAAATGTTAAACATCAATCGATAGCTACAACTACAGACATGACAACAGGTAAAAGTCTAGTTACAAGTGAACTAAGTCATGACATGTTAAAGCTAAGGATACACATACATGAAATATTGAATAATAATTTTAGATTGGAATTTCCAAAGCTTAATAAGTGAATTGTAAATTTAAAAGGAACAAACCTTCTTAAGAACTACATGTATATTGTGCAAACTGTGATCAGATTTCTTAATCAAGATCAGCTTCAGTTGTTTGTAGGAGGTCTCATGTCTTATTTACCTTATTTGTGTTTGTTTGCGTATAGCGGTATCCAACACATATGGTGTTGCTTGCTGTGCTCGTGTTCGTCTTGTGTCTTGTGTGCCCAATGTAGCCAGTTTCTGTGGATTGTCTATTCTTGATTGTCCCTTCTGTTTTCTCTAACGTTTATTTTCTACTCTTTGATATGGTTGATGTACTTTGGTAAGTAATCTTAAAAATACATATTTGGTTGTTTTAATCTTTTGCTTGGTATTTTATTGACCTTCGATGGCCTTTTTCTACTTGTGCCAATATTTTTTATAATATATGTATGGACCACATCAATCAGACAATTAACCATGATATAGTCTACTCTACATGCAATTGGTGGTATGCTAAGAGACAATGCTATAATTATTTTTACAAGTGACAAGATGAACCATTTTAAGGTCTATCAATGGCTGATTGGACACTACATTTGCGGTTTGGGCAGTGATCATTGAAACATATCTTGAGATATGGACAGGCGACATAAGGGTAATAACAAAATTACCGAACACCGAGCAATCTTCCAAAGACAAAAATCATAAGTCAACAAACAGAAAAAAATCATTTCACAATCGGAAAACTGGGAAAACCGCAATGGCCCTAACTTGGTACAGGCATTTCCAAAGAAATTGTGGGTTGAATCAGATTTTACAGATGACATAGGACACACATTTTGAGGGGTGGGCCATAACAATTGGACTATAATTGTAAGGAAGGATATGGATGTAAATGCACCCGAAAGCCTATTCAACTTTCCACTTCGATACAACTTAAAGTAAAGGGACATCGCCTTTGTTTTTGTAATATTTCTCACAACCACAGTATAGTCATTAATAATTAGTACAACTCATACCGTACGTAAACTGAGTGTGAAGAAGCTCATATACCGCAGTTGAACGGGTTTATTTCCTTCTATCGATAAACGCTCCGTTTTAGCAACTTTGTCGTTCTGATGATATTTAAAGAACGGATAACGATTATTTGACACTAATTTCGAAGTGCAACTCCGTCCCATTGCGGACTCATGTTTACACAGGTGACCTTGGCTGATTTTGGCTATCATGTTTAGGATTTTTTGCTTTATTGTTCCCAAACATGTTTAATTTATTGGCTTTCTAATGTTGTGCTGTTGAGTGTGCTTGATGAAACTTATTCCGGAAATGCGTCATGCACACTTAATTATATATCAAGGTTTTTATAATTTATTATTCTTACAGGGATTGAACAAACAATAAGGGTAATAAAAAAATTACCGAACTCCGAACAATCTTACAAAGGGAAAGTCAAAGCTCATAAGTATATAAACAGACAAAATCAGTCAACAACCGGAAAACTGTGAAAACCGAAATGACCCTGACTTGGTACAGGTATTTCTAAAGAAATGGTGGGTTGAATCAGATCTTAAAGCGCCAAACCTCCCGCTTTCAATACGGCTCAAAGGTTCCGGCTGTCACTATAACAGTATTTATAACAATACTGGAACAAAATAGGTAAAATAGTTGTCAAAGCAGTACCAAACCGAGTTAAGCAAATGCAAAAACAATTTTACGTCACACATTGAAAAAAAAATATTTTTGACATTTTTGTTGACTTCCTTATCTTTATACATTTTCACTATGTGAAAATGCATCGCTTATCATCGTCTCTGCAGAGACGGAATATATTTCGACAAGATCTTCGTATCGGAATATAAACCTTTTAAGAGATCCAATAAGGCGAATCTTTTTATAGCCCTGGTCCAGTAGCCTGTTTCTCAGATGAAGATGACGTTTCAGGAATTCAGAATAATTGCTACTGGCCCTTGCATATCGAATCAATTGCGAGATGTAAACACCATAAGCAGGAGAAGCTGGTATATTGCTGCACATACAATGTATGTGAAATTAAAGGCTCTGGCCTCATGAATCTTCTTATCTCTTACAAGCTTTTGAAGAAACTCCTACTCATATGAGTATAAAAATAAGTCGGCTAGAATAGGGGTGCAATTCGTACCCATTGGTATGCCGACGACCTGCTGAAACAGTGTCCCTCCAGCATACTGATCGCTTGTTCCTCGGAGTAGCATGTTTTACCTTTTTGAATTTTGTTTGAAAAATATGTGGAATTATAGCCTAACACAACAAATTTTGAGCCATAGTTGATATATGTTGGAATTGGTGCTGGATCTAGTGTAGCTTTAATACTGCTGGTTGTCTTAGTTGTAATATGTCTAAAGTTTGTAAAAATATCATGTTCTTTTGATGTTTGATGCATTATCTGTAATTATTTCTGCATGATGATATTCCCAACAATAACAAAATACGTCCAATAAAGATATTATCTATACATTACGGTAGATATCTCGCGTATCCTTTCACAAGCCAAATAAAATGTATTACAATCAATAAGACAAACGACCAAGTCGATTTGAAAATATTTACAGGAATGTTAAACACTTGAAAATCATGGACAGAAACAAAATGTCACAAATGTGGTTGGTTGTAATATTGACATACATACTACAAGAATAAAGAGGTTGATTAGTAATGAATACCACTGATGTTGTCAGTTCGAATCCCGAACAGACCGAGGTGTACAACATTATCTGATAAAGTTTGTCAGTGACTTCCGACAGGTCTGTGGTTTTCTCCGTGTTCTCCGGTTTCCTCCACCAATATAACTAACATATTGTTGAAAGTAGCGTTAGGCACCATAAAGCCTAAGCCTAAGCCTAAAGCCTATATAAATAAAATACATTGTATTAAATATTGTTCTTATGTACTATTCAAATTAAGTTTAGATAATAATTGTTTCTGTTCTTTCTTTTTTTGTTGTTGTTGCAGAAAATGATAAAACAACATATATTGAACTCAGTGCATTTTCTAGTACAGTTGCTATAATACTTCTGATAGCTTTAGTTATAACGTGCATAAGGTTTGTAAATATATTTTGTTTTCTATATAGACAGTGGTCAATGTATAATACAACGATTTTGTTACAGCAATGTTAATGGTTTCTTTAATGAGATTCTCTTCATATATGTATTTAAGTAGTTATCATTTAATTGAACCCATTACTGCACATACATGTAGATGAACACTTACACAGATTTTATCTGATGTATATGATTTGTAGATAGTTGTTTGTCCTTTTCTACCTTTTCGTATCTTCAAACTCTTCATAAAACAAATTAAGGTGGAATATGAAACAATCCATAGAGATATTCTATAATAATTACATAATCGTTTTCGTACAATGAACTTGGTGGGGTTTATTTTATTACTTGCATCAGAATATTTATTTATCAAAGCTCCAATCATAAATGACATCTGGATATCTTTATAGGTACAAAGCAATACTTAATGCAAGAAGAACAAATGAGAATGTAAACAATTCCAATCATCAAGAAGAATATAACAGACATTATTGTGATTTGACAAATTATGGGTCGAACGAGCCAGGCCAAGAATATGATATTATTGATAGTAATTATAATACCATTGATGTTGACAGAACCCTCTAACAACGTAGTATGCATGGAAGGAGAATATATTAGTGTTGAACCTGATGGACATTTGACGACTAACATTAATTGAGGACAAAAACAAACATTATCCAGAAAATATATGCCTTTGCGATTTTAATTATGCTTTGATTTCTCGAAAACAATATTGTGAATAAAACTAAAACTAGCTATGACAATGGTAACAGTAACTTGAGAGAGAGAGAGAGAGAGAGAGTGAGAGAGAGAGAGAGAGAGAGAGAGAGAGGGATTGTGAATAAAACTAAAACTAGCTATAACAATGGTAACAGTAACTTGAGAGAGAGAGTAATTAAAAAATGTTACTTAAACACACCATATATATTTTTGAAACAAATAATGTTACAGATGATTTTGGCTTTAACCTGGCTAAATTTCGCACAACCAAAATAGCTGGTCAGTAGTGGGAGATTTAAAATTCTGCCAGACTACCAAGTTCAAGCTCTTCCTAGCAGACCATATCTCATTCACAGAAAAAATAGTTGAAATCTGTGAATGCTAAATGGGGTTCATGTTGTTCACTTTACCCTATTATGTTCTTAGGTCCGTGCTTTGATGTCTGCTGCGCTTTCCATACGAAATCATGTTCAGTTCATCTTGATCCGCAATTGCTCATTGGACAGCTCGTGTCTGTAGTTGTTTACGCATATTAGTGTCAACACGACTTGACTGTATAAGTAGCAATGCGAGTGTCTTACAAGATGCAGAAACAGCTTACCCTGCGTTATCACTTGGGTTCAATCTGGTTTTTATTTGGATTGTCCATTCGTGATTGCATCCTCGTGTTTTCCTAACTTTTATATTAAGACCTAACCAGACCAGTTTTGGAAAATAAACCACCCATATGTTCTGTCTACTTTTCGGCTTAGATGAAGATCACAAATAATTTGTCAAAGACGTTGATATTTAATTAAGTGCACACGACACGTTTCTGACATAATCTTAATCAATTACGCTGCAAATAAAAAGAAGCGGAAAGCGAAATAATCTATAAATAAAGTCACCGAAAGCAAAAAAAACAAAGGATATAAACAGTATAGCCAAAATCAGGTATAATTACCTATACATTAGTTACAATAATAATATCTTTATGTAGTAACTGTATATTTTAATAATACCTATATCTACTAAACCAAGTGCGGCTAAAACGAATCAGAGTTTACAACAATACAGAACAGACATTTTAAAACACTAACAACGTTAAATAATATATAATGCATATTGGGCAATCTAGATGATAATTTGAAAATAATAAAGCTAATATATACAAAGTATGATGGTTAGTTAAATAATATACTTACATATCGAGAATAATATTCTGTGTCCATCTGAAAACTATTATCTATGCGCTGGTATACCATTGATTATATGTTTATTATATTTTTCTATTATTTAATTAAGCTCTTCGTTTAGTGGAAATATTTTAGTTTGTTTTGTTTTACTTTAATATAATTTACATCTAACTAGAGCATGATTCGTACATGTAGTGTTGTCATTATTTCTCAGAACGAGCTATGTACACTGAGAAAACAAATCTATCATGCATTTCTTATTTTAAAGAGACATTAGCTACGATTTTGACCAAAACAATTATATGTTTTTAAATTGGTAAATAGCTTTAAAATGATGAAATAAAGGTAAATATTTCACATTAAGCAGCTTATCGTACCACCTTTCGCATTGTGAAAACGAAAATTACCATCGATTTATTATTTCCTTGCAAGCAAATAATTTGACCTCGCTTTCTGCGTATGCATCTGACCTTACTAGTGTTTTCTTTAGAAATGCCTGTACCAAGTCAGGGTCATTACGGTTTTCACAGTTTTCCGGTTGTTGACTGATTTTGTCTGTTTATATAATTATGAGTTTTGACTTTCCCTTTGTAAGATTGTTCGGAGTTCGGTAATTTTGTTATTACCTTTATTTCCAAGACCATATATTTTCTAAAACGTACATGATTCCTCTACGTTCTGTCAAAATTTCAGGACATGTTTAAAATCTTGCAGTGAAATGCCAGGCTACGGAAAACACCTACTCTAAAAATAGCTCGGTTATCCCACAGTATCTATAGGTCATGCATCAGATCCTCCATAGAGGTATTGAAGTACAACTAAATCCATCAAATTTAGGCTAAAAATAATCCCTATATATTTTACTTCAATTATCAATTTTAATTATTCGATTCCATTCAGTAGTTTTCACAATACTACAAAGTGAAAGGAACTTTTTTTCTTTAAAAGGGACTACTTTCTTATATGTTCTAAGGTCTGATTGGTGAATTAGTGGTTTGACACCTCATATGTCGTTCGTCATCCTTATTAGTAGGAAAAGGACAAAATCATCTAACACCCTTATATTAAAATATTAAAAGCTGTTATTGCGAATACAACGAGGCAATACACGTAAACCGAATTAGTTACCGTGACTCTCTCCTAACAACTCCAAAGGAGGCCGATAGACCGTACAAGCGACAACGTCGTTCCGATTCATCTCCGCTAGTCACCAGAAACGCCTACTAGAATAGCCATGGGGCGCAAAAACAGTATATTCATGACTCTAATAAAAATAAAACTGTTATATATATTGATGCATGTCATATGTTAAATACCAATAAGAATATCCATTGTATACCTTCAACCCCTTGTATTGAGTGTAAATGTGATCCATGTGTATGTTATTTAAGTATATGCGATTATTATTCTGCGCTTGAAAATGAGACACTGTATTTCGAACATTTATTTCAATATTATAATAACCGAGTAATTATCAGTAGTGAAAACAAATCTTTAAATTGTATTAAAGGCTCTGATATGCATTTACACTCAATTACAGATACATGTAGTACAAAGGATAACGGAGTTGAGAGGCATAATCAATCAGTTAGTAATTTTGATGAAAAAGCGAGCGATAACCCTGACATACCCTTAGGTTACAATGGTAGTATGATTAACACTTCTGACATAAATGATTGTATATCAATAGATTCAGATTATGAAGGTGTTGCGTCCCTTTCAAATAGTTCTGTATATAATAATGTAAATAGTAACGATAATTTATTGCGAATCGTATGTTTGAATTGCTGTGGAATCAAAACGAGGCTACAGTATCCCGAATTTAGAACCTTAATACAGAGTTATGATATAGTCTGTTTTGTGGACACAAAAACTGACGTTATAGATATAATAACTTTACCAGGTTACAGGTTTGTCATGAAAAATAGGACAAAAATTACATAAAACCGTTCGGGTGGTATCATGGTAGGTTTTAAAGATAATTTAGCAAAACATATAGACATTGTTAATACTGACAGTAAATATGTTATGTGGTTCAAATGTAGTGAGCAACTCTTTAAAACAGATCAGCCCGTATTTTTTGGTGTTGTGTATATACCACCAGAGTATACCAAATACTCATCCGAAGACGCTTTTAGTGAATTGCAACAGGAATACTTGTCTTTTTCAAATAAATCTAAATATATATGTCTTTTGGGGGACTTTAACGCGAAGACGGCAACTGGCACTGATTTTGTTGATTTGATCAAAAACCGACATGTTGATGATTATATTACTGACTTTGTTGACAATTTTACAAACGTACTGAATGATTTGAAAATGCCACTCAACAGAATTAGTATGGATAAATCTAAAAATAAGTTTGGTAATCTATTGTTAATTTTTTGTAAAGGAAACAGTATGTTTATAGTTAATGGAAGAGTGGGTAATGATAAAAATATTGGTAGATTTAGATGTAGAAATGCTAGCGTTGTTGACTATTGTATAACTAGTCCTGAACTTCTAAAATTATTTTTTGACTTTGATATTCTAGAAAGTAGTAAATTGTTTTCAGATGTCCACGCACCACTACAAATTGTATTATCTGTTAACTTAAACAATAATGATAGCAATAGTAATACTGTTAGGAAAACTAATCACTCGAAAGCTAAAATAAAATCATGGAAGAATGAGAAGGTAACAGATTTTCAAGAAAACATAGACGAAGAAATATTACATACTTTCGAACAGAAACTTTCACGTTGGCAAAATGAAATTGGTGTCACAGATCAATAGACTCATTGTTAGAGGACCTTGGCAATATCTTCACAGGTTCTGCCAAGAAAACGTTTGGAACATTTAATTGTGAAAACATTGATAGTAAAATTAACAAGAATAAAAATGGTCAAAATCGAAAACCTTGGCTTGACCAAGATTGTAAATTTGCCAGACAAAAATATCGATAATCTAAGAGACGTTATAAGTTGAATAACACTATAAGAAATCGTTCAATTATGATCGATGATGAAAAGAGTTATAAGAAAGTTATGGATGAAAAGTATAAAATTTACTGTAAATATTTTTCAGATGATTTAAAAAATGCCTCAAGAGATAATCCCAAACAGTTCTGGAAAATATTAGGTGGACATAAGAGAAAACAACAACCAAATATTGAAATCAATACCTTATATGAATTTTTTAAAGATTTAAATACGAAAGGACCCGATGACCAACAGTCAACGACACTACAAAATGAACTTCCAAATGACTCTAATGTACATATTAATGGGTATATTTCTCAGAATGAAATTTTCAAATGTATAAAAAAATTAAAGAATAATAAAGCTTGTGGGGAAGATGAAATTATAAATGAGTACATTAAATCCACATCAAATCGTTTCATTCATATTTATGAAAACTTTTAATATAATTTTTGACACAGGTATATTACCTCAAAGTTGGTTAAATGGGATTATTAAGCCAATTTATAAAAACAAAGGCGATATTAAAGACCCAATGAATAATAGACCAATCACAATAGTTAGTTGTTTGGGGAAACTGTTTACTGCAATACTGAATGCAAGATTAAATGATTATACTGAAGAATTCATGATACTTAAAGAAAATCAAAGTGGTTTCAGACAAAGTTATTCAACACTAGATAATATTTTCTCTATATTTACACTATTTCAAATCTTAAAGTCAAAAAAGAAGAAATTATATTGTGCATTTATTGATTTTGAAAAAGCCTTTGACAAAGTATGGAGAGATGGCCTTTTTCACAAATTATTACTTAACAACATAAATGGTAACATGTATAATATTATATTCAATATGTATACCAGTGTTAAGTCATATATCTCATATAACAATCACACTACAGGATATTTTAACTGTGAAATTGGAGTTAGACAAAGGGAAAACCTGTTCCCTTTTCTTTTTTCAATGTTTCTTAATGATCTAGAAGAATTTTTGCTGACAAGAGATATAGTTGGTTTAAAAGGTATCACCGACGAGTTAGAAACTGAACTTGAAATTTATCTCAAAATATTTGTAATGTTATATGCCGATGACACAATTTTATTAGCTGAATCAGCTGAAGATCTTCAAGTACAATTAAATGCTTTTGGTGAATATTGTGACAATTGGAAAATGAAGGTGAATGTGAACAAAGCAAACATAATGGTATTTGGATTTGGAAAACTACGACAAAATTTCAAATTCACCTATAAAAACGTTGATATCGAAATAGTCAAACAATTTAATTATTTAGGGGTAATTTTTACAAAAACATGTAATTTTGATGTTACTAAAAAGTATCTTTCTGACAAAGCGCTTAAGGCAATGAACGAAGTTCTTAAAATGGGAAGATTATATAAATTATCGGTGAGAATCCAGCTAGATCTCTTTGATAAAATGATAAAACCTATTCTCTTATATGGTTGCGAAGTCTGGGGATTTGGCAAAAATGAAGTACTAGAACGAGTTCACTTGAAATTCTGCAAAATACTTTTAAATTTAAAGTCCTCTACTCCAAACTATATGGTTTATGGTGGGCTAGGCAGGTATCCAATTGATATTGATATAAAAGTAAGGACAATTTCATACTGGGCAAGACTTTTAAGTGGTAAGCAGGCTAAATTTTCAAATGTATTTTATAGGCTTTCTAGAAATTTGAATGAAAGTGGTGATACTAATTTAAACTGGGTTTATTTTATCAGAACAATTCTAAATTAGTGTGGATTTACATATATATGGGAAACAGAAAATGTTAATAATAAAGAATGGTTAAAATGTGTTGTGAAACAGCGATTGTTAGATCAGTTTGTACAGAATTCGCAAACATCTCTGTCAGATTCTTCAAAAGCATTAAATTATAGGATTTTTAAAACCAAATTCGAATTCGAGGAATATTTCAATATTTTAAATATAGGTGATGCAATCAGACTGTGTAGATTTAGGACAACAAATCACTATCTACCGATTGAAACAGGTAGATGGAGAAATATTGATAGAGAAAACAGGTACTGTAATTTATGTAATTGTCAGAAATAAGGCGATGAATACCACTATGTTTTAGAGTGTTCCTCTTTAAACGATAAACGCAAGCAGCTTCTTCCAAAATATTTTATGGAAAGACATAATGTTGTCAAATTCTTTGACCTTCTATCTACCAAAAAACAGTCGCTGTTACGAAAATTATGTATATTTATTAAACATATCAATAAGATCTTTTGTACTCCTGGCTTACCCACTGTTGTTCCTTAACCTATGTATATTTTGTAAAAAGTCTTGTTATGTTATTATTATGTTGTTATTTTTCTCTGTACCATTGTATTTGGCTGTATGAGAATAAAGATATAACACAGAAACATTGTACCAGTTAATTCTACCAAATCAGACACCCTCCCTCCAGGGTATAATTACCACTTCCTCCCTCCAGGGTATAATTACCACTTATAACATGAATGCATTATTTTCCGTTGATCTTGTTCATGGTTTATATGAAATAATACACGCAGGTATGAGATATTACACACTTTATATCTGGGCTGTAGCTTGATTACTTTCAGAGAGCCGTACAATAAGCAACGACTTAGATGTGATCATTTATACAACGAGTTTCCGACTTAACCGGTGCTATATATATTACTTCTACAGATAATAGGTATACTATTGTATGGGTGTTTTTATGCACCAGTGAATAACAGTTAACAAATATTTAAAGTACATTGTGTATCACCGTGGAGTCATTCAACTGTTCAAAGATATTTAATTTGTATATACTTGCCAACTTATAGTGTGCAGTGCTTGTTGGTCCTTATCAACTTCCGGATTGACACGTAAGACAACATAAAACGTAGAACATGATATTTCGGATATACACGATATTAGTGATTCTGCAACTGTATAAAGGTAAGACGATTTGTTACATAATTACAACTATCCCCATAATTCGTAAAACATTAATGTCTACTCAGTAGAGGCTAAAGCGGATATGCATTTCCATTCGATGGTATTAATGTAAATATGACATTTCTTAAACAGGAACTTCCTCGGTAAAGGTCGACAAAATCGCAAACCGTTAGTAATATTACTCACTCTTTTGTTAAGCTTCAAAAACTAAAACATTAAAATACAAACGTAGATACTTAATTTGCTGTGAACAACCCATGTGAGGTACACACTCAAAGGCAAACAATACACAAGGCACATGACTTATGTCGTCGGTAGCAGGAAAGCCAAACGTCAGCCACCGAAACTGATGGTGATATTGGTCGTAATTTGAAAAATGCAGAGCAATATGGTTAAAGGGATCATCCTTACACATCCGTATACCTAAATATACACTGTCCACATACTATTCTGAAATGATTAGGGAGTAGAATAACATATTTATGTTCATTATTGAAGACCCTACAGTGACTGTAAAAGTAAGAACAGATAATGTTACAAACAGCAGTAAAAGCCGTGGTACTCATAGTTTCATTCTAAATAGACAAATGATTTGATTGCTGAACAATACATTGGATAGAGCCTTCAGCTAAAAGTGTCCGTATCGTATAGTAGATATATGTTTTGGTCATGTAATATGTCCATGTTTAATTCCTACATTTTCCATTTTCCAACATGTTATCATCTTGTCTGTCATGAAGACTAGTTAATTGATGCTTATCATCAAATAATATTAATGCAAACGTAGATATCACATTCCTGTGCACACGAAGCGTTTCATGAATAACTGTCATCAGGTGCCATTGGAATGGCAAATAATTTATAAGAATCTAGAATAATGGCCTATAATAAATAGAACCTACTTGGCTGTTAGTCACTTATTTACAGTCTTTTACTGATCTTTGAACTCGTCGTGTTTTTGTCATTTTAGTTTCTGTGAAAGTGGTCTTTTGGGTTAAAGCGATATCATACACGTTCTTTGCTCATTATTTTGCTTTGCCGTCTAACACAACGGGCTGGAATCCCATTAATCGGTATCATGCCACCACATTTCTATGTCTGTCTCTCACACCAGTGCTTAGATTTCGTCTGATAACTGTCCTTCCTGTTTCTGTATTGAGCAGGTTGAGGTTTGTCAACGGAATAGTTCGTATTGTTGTTTGCTATTTTGTCATTCATTACTGTTTAGCTGTATATTCTCAGTATTACTTTATTTTGTATTTTCAGCTATAGGTATAGCAACAGTGGTTCCAGATGCCTGCCCGAATTATGTTAAAAACAGTAACATAGGTAAATACATATCTAACGAACCCATTCTTTCTTTAAAAGTGTTTATGTCATTTTGAATACTGAAAACGGAGCATGCAATATGCATGACTACCCGATAATACAAATTGAAGGTGAAATATGTTGTAAAAGACTATAGAAATGATGAATATGAAGCGGGTTGGCTTTCTAGTAGTTGCTATTAAATTGTTACATGTCAAGACAATGTACATTCTAATTTGAATTAGATATCTGTGAGATAGTTTATATGTTTCTTTATCCAGAGATCTATCATGCACTTACATTTAACAACAAATTGTATTCGGTCACCTCGGGTTAAGAGGGAATCTTAAATGGAACTTTTAAATTCTTGATTCTTAATTCCTGATTCTACATCCTTAATTCTTAACCCATGCGTACAATATACTTACGTAGGAAGCTTTTCATTTACTAAGTGTCTACACAGGAGTCAGCATTTGTTCCACAGGGACACCAAAGTCACAAACTAATATGAATAAAAAAAAATATTAGACCTAGTAGTAATAATATTATACATTTTAATAGTCAATTTAACTTATTTAGTACATTACCTCAACGCTATCATATAGCGACATTAGAAAGAGTGAGGGCTCGGGTGGTTCAATGAGTTAGGTAGTTGGATTACCTAACAACTCATACAAGCCTATCACCAATGCGACATGGGTTCGCGCCCAGCTTTGTATATTACAAAACAAGGAGCACTCGACTCGCTGTAGCAAGTGATAAAGTTGACCAGTTCCTTGCCCATGGTCGGTGGTTCTCTCAGGGTACTTCGGTTTCTTCCTCCACTAAAACTTGTCGCCTTGATATAGCTGAAATATTGCTGAAAGTGGCGTTAGAACACCAAAAATAAAAATAAATCAATTAGAAAGAGTGCTTCATCTATTCAGTGGATCATCAACAGTTTAAATTTGAATGTGAAATAAATTGATCTATCTAATGCTTCTATTGATAGTTGTTGTTTTCAATTTACAATTAATAAACAAATTAAATGTTAACGATGAAACACTATAGTCAAAACATATAAGTAAATGTTAACAATAAAGTATTTGTACTGATTCCAACTATATATCATTAACAAATAAATATGGATAACATGCCATAATTAATGCAATAGCTATAAGGGTAATAACAAAATTAACGAACTCCGAGCAATCTTAGAAAGGGAAAGTCAAAACTCATAAGTATATAAACAGACAAAATCAGTCAACAACCGGAAAACTGTGAAAACGTATATCATTATCTGCTTTAATAATTTCTTACAGTGGCTGATATGTGTATGTCAAGTTCTGCAACAGAAGATACACATTCTGGAAGTTACGGAGTAAACAGTGTTGTATTACGTATAATGATGCAACAAAACAACTGCATATGTCGGGTAACGTTGGACAATCAAAAAAAACAACCGGTAGATTTAGGTTTGAGGAAATGTGATGGTCTTACATCATCAGCACCAGAGAAAGTTGATTGTGGACTTGCAGTTGACATAAATTATATACCTGATATGTCTACAGGAAATGTAATAGCTCCTATTGAATGTCTTGTGAACGGTACACTTCGTCATACACCACTGTTTCAAAAGAGTTATCTGCAATTTAGATCTAGGATAATTAATGGAAGCTTTATCAGCGGCTTTTGTATACGGATAATACGAGGTATGGCATAATTACAAATTGTGAATTTGAAAAAAAATCATAAACCAATAATGTTCGTTCTCCAGCCACTAACTATTAATAATACATCGCATAGCTTGAAAAAATATCGAATAATCTATTCGAGTTTACCTCATAAAGGGCATAGTCCTTATTATATAAGTACGCTGAAGAAACAAATCATACACCATCAGAAATTCCCAATCCCAACCGCGATAAGATGCCTATCCGCACAAAAGATGGTCTATTATATGACAAGTTTGTAAAGTACATGTTTATTTTCCAACTAACGCATTTAAACAATCGAATCAGAATGATGAGATTGCCTAAATAAATGCATAAGTATATATATATTTGCAACGAAATAAAAAATGATTGGCATTTATATTGAACAATGGTATAATCCCCGTCTATTTGCATTTGGATTCAACAAAGTTGTAATGCCTGGTTAATTGAACTTTGTACGCTATCAGATCCAGATAATAGACCATGGTTTTCTACAAGGATATTTTAAAGCTAAACAATCTACCAAAAACACCAATGGAAATATTGCAATGTATATAAATAAACGTTAGAGAAAAGCGAAAGGGCATTCAAGAATGGACAATCCAGATATATATATATATAGCTAACCCAAATAAATCTTTGACGTTCTCTGATACCAAAAATATAAACGAACGTCTGCAAGATATCTACCAAATTCAAAGCCTAAAGTTGCGAGAGAAACGACGTAAGAAATTATTTTGGGATGGTATCAACCCGAACAAAAATATACCATCAGAATCATCTGTCACTTCTTGGGAAACGACAAGGCGGAAACGAAGATTTTCAAGGCACAAAGAAAGTAATAGAGACCAAAGTGACACAGTCGTCAATTTGTCATCAAAAGATCTAAAACATGATGAAATTCGCATACTCTCTAAGGGACTTAATTTCCGTCCCACCCCTAACAAAATCAATGAGGAGCAACTATCAGCTAATCTCGACAAATTTGCTAGATTTCTTCGAATTAAAGAGTATTTCTTGGTCAAGGAGAGAGACTTTCCTGTAGATGGGTCGTCCGATTCGGAAGATGATAATGAGATCCCCCTTCCTAGGTTTAAGAAAAAAAGTTCATGGATTCCAAAAACCCAGCAATAATACAACTTTAGAATCCTTTATTGATTTAGTAACAAATGATGTTCAGACAGCAGCTAGCACGAACATACCATCCCATAACAACCTCAGTCCAGCAGAAAAGGGTGCGATCCAAGAATTAAAGGAAAGAGATGACATTTTCATAAAGCCAGCAGACAAGTGTTGCGCAGTTGTTGTTATGGACAAAGTAGATTATTTGGAGGAGGAAAACAGACAACTGACGGATGAAAGATTTTACAAAAAACTGGACTCTGACCCCACGAAAGAATTCAGCACTAAAATAACACAGGAGCTAAAAATTATGAAAGAAAATAGTCATATCGACAAGAACACTTTCGATTATTTGAAACCAGACAAACCCAAAGCCGGACGCTTCTATATACATTTGTATTACCTAAAATTCATAAAGTCAACAAACCCGGGAGACCCATTGTTTCAGCAAATGGGCACCCCACCGAAACAATCTCCAAATTCGTCGATTTCCACCTTCGCTTTCATGTAGAAGCGTTACCCTCACATTTGAAAGACACTACTGATTATCTTCAAAACTTCCTTCGGGGACCATTCTTGTTTCGATGGACGTTACGTCATTATACACTAGCATCCCACATAATGACGGTATCGAAGCATGTCGAGAGGCCTGGGACCAAAGAGCCGTTAAAGGACCACCAACGGAATGTCTTGTCCAGTTGTTCACATTGGTACTGAAGCATAACAACTTTACATTTAATGGAGAGCATTTTTTGCAAATCAACGGAACCGCTATGGGAACAAAGATGGCACTTCCATACGCCAAGATCTTCATGGGGAAACTTGAAAAAAAACTAATCATACAATCTGCACCCTACCATCCAATTTCCAGGTTTCGTTTCATAGATGACGTTGACATGAAGTGGACCGAGTCGGAAGAAAACCTGATTCGTTTCTTTGACCATGCCAACGATGCCAATTATAAAATCACCCATGAAACATCCAGAAATAACATCTCGTTTCTGGATACTTACACTACCTGTGAAAATGGTATTATGTCAACTGACATATACAACAAACCGACAGATACACATCAGTACCTATCCCCACGGAGTAGTCATCCTAAACAATTGCACCAACAGTATTCCGTACAGCCAAGCTCTCCGAATCCAACGCATCTGCTCCAATGAACAAACTACAAAAACACGGCTTGGGGAACTGACATATCATCTGAAAAAGAGGGGTTACAACAATACGAGCATTAACAATTGTTTTAACACAGCAAGTGGTATTGACAGAAAAGACCTCATCCAATATAAAGAAAAGTAGACGAACAACAGAGTGCCATTTGTCATCACATACCATCCTGTGCTCAGTAAGTTATCCAACATCGCTCGTAAGCACTGGACAACCATACAAAAACACCCATAATTGTGCAAACTCTTCAAAGAACAACCCATCTTGGCTTTCAGGAAACCCAAAAGTTTGAGAGATATCTTGGTGAGAGCTGACATCTCCCCCCAATCTGCCTACAATGGTTAGTGCCAACAATGTCATTCGAGACGATGTATGACGTGCATAAACATCCAATGCACACACACATTCAGTAGCACACATACGGGAGAAGAATGCATCATATACTGTAATGCCAACTGCAAGACGGACAATAGTATCTGCCTCCTGGAGGGTGCAATTTGTGGCCTTCACTACATCGGAGAAATTAAACAACTTAGTAAAAGCTTGAATGGCCACAGAAGCGATGGAAATTGCAAATCTGACCTTCCACTCAGCAGACATCTCAGATCGACGGGACACCATGATACTTTCGTGAAACTGAAGGTCACCATAATTGACCATATCCCCAGGTGGGATGATAAAAGCATACAGGAAAGGGAAGGCTTCTGGATTAGAAAACTTAAGACCTTATCACCGAATGGAATCAATGAGAAAAAGTAATATCCTTGCTTGACACCTTTTTTTTGTTGGTCTCCTCCAGTCGTATTAGGACATACAGTTTGCTCAATTGGTCCAAAGTATATATCCCACACTGTGGTGGGCCGTTTTTTGTTTAATGAGTTTGGGTATCATACAGTTTTCAAAAATATTTTTGACAGTGCTATTTGATACATTAACCAATAATGTCTCATTTTTATTTTTATTTCTAATTAAACATTTATTTACATGTGTAGCCCTATTGTGTATTTATGTTATTGTTATTGTACTTTTATTTATTTATATGTGGAATTTTAATTCTTTTATGTATGCATTTTTATGAGTAACTTCTGGTTCTTTTGTCCCGTGCATTGACCGTCAAAAACGTTTTTTGAAATTGTAAAGTCGCCATATTGGTTCGACATTTTATTCAATTAGACATTGATAAAGTCCCTCGGTGGAACGAAAATTTTGTCATTCAACAAAGTGTTTAATTCTTTATCACTTTGTTTTGTGTACTTGGTGTTGTTTTACAAACCATTTTAGACGTTTATAATTTATTTTACTTGTATAGTATCGTTATACCGTAACCATCCAACACCCCGTAAGATTGATCGTTGACTGGTTTTTCAGACGTCGTATATATATATATATATATATATATATACGTCTGAAAATTAAACCAATCAGTGTTAGAATTAGATTTTAGAGCTGTCAAATTTTTGTTCTTCCCTCGACGGGATTTGAACCCACACCATTGTTACACTGCAGCACCATTCGCTTAGCCTTACGTCCAGCGCCCTAGACCACTCGACTACATCCACTCTAGAAGATTGTGCAAAGATACCGATAAAGATGTTACAAAAAATATATTGACAACATTTTCGATCAACAAATGACCTTCCTCAGTGTCTATCAAACTTCGATCAACAAATGACCTTCCTCAGTGTCTATCAAAGTTCGATCAACACATGACCTTCCTCAGTGTCTATCAAAGTTAACTTTGATAGACACTGAGGAAGGTCATTTGTTGATCGAAATTTTGTCAATATATTTTTTGTAACAATGATAGACACTGCGGAAGGTCATTTGTTGATTGAAAATGTTGTCAATATTTTTTTTGTAACAATGATAGACGCTGAGGAAGGACATTTGTTGATCGAAAATTTTGTAACATCTTTATCGGTATCGTTGCACAATCTTCTAGATTTCTATAATTTATTTTGTTTGTGCTGCATCGTCATGTCTCGACGATCCGTTACTCATTAAGTTCTCTTGTTGGTAGATTCCCTTAGACTTTATATATATATATATATATATATATATATGTTATATATTCCATCGTTCATATTATAGGAATGATAAAATATTTTGCTACAGATGCATTTTAGCACAAACAATTGTCTTAATTACTGAACATTTTAAGTGTGTGTACGTGTTGTTTATTGACGAGAGAAACATTTGACATACACCGTTATTTATGCATGATATCAGCTACATGTATGTATTCATATTTGACTTATTATAATGACCTAGCTAATAGGTGTCTCTTCATTGTTATAGCTATGAGGTGTATAACATTACTATCAATATTATTTCAGTTTCAATGTTAGATGAAACTCATGGATTTGTCAAAGGTCACCAACAAACTTATCACATACACCTTGCCACGGACGCGAATGGAATATATTTATATATATATAAATTTACATAATGAGCAGTCTAAAAAGCAATAGAAACAGATTGTTGCTCTTTGTAAACTTGAACATATAAAAAATAAAAACAGTACTTTCACTTATATTCAACGTATGACAATATTTCAGATATCTACAGTGACCATTCACAAGTTTTACGAATTGATTGTGATGCTCCGATGACAACAGAACAGACAACCGAAAAGATAAAAACATCTGATGCACCGCAAATTTCCTCACAAACGCCTATTTCGGAAAAATCAACCACAAACAGCTCAAACATAGATTCTACCATTACTGTTACAACGGCAGGTAAAAGTCTAGTTACAGGTGCACTAAGTCATGACATGTTAAAGCTAAAGATACACATACATGAAATATTGAATAATAATTTTAGATTGGAATTTCCAAAGCTTAATAAATGAATTGTAAATTTAAAAGGAACAAACCTTCTTAAGAACTACATGTATATTGTGCAAACTGTGGTCAGATTTCTTAATCAAGGTCAGCTTCATTTGTTTGTAGGAGGTCTCATGTCTTATTTACGTTATTTGTGTTTGTTTTCGTATAGCGGTATCCAACACATATTGTGTTGTTTGCTGTGCTCGTGTTCGTTTTGTGTGCCCAATGTTGCCAGTTTCTGTGGATTGTCTATTCTTGATTGTCCCTTCTGTTTTCTCTAACGTTTATTTTCTACTCTTTGACATGGTTGATATACCTTGGTAATTAATCTTCGAAATACATATTTTGGTTCTTTTAATCTTTTGCTTGGTATTTTATTGACCTTCGATGGCCTTTTTCTACTTGTGCCAATATTTTTTATAATATATTTATGGACGGCATCAATGAGACAATTAACCATGACATAGTCTACTCTACATGCAATTTGTGGTATGCTAAGAGGCAATGCTATACTTATTTTTGCAAGTGACAAGATGAAACATTTTAAGGTCTATCAATGGCTGATTGGACTCTAAATTTGCGGTCTGTGATCATTAAACACATATCTTGAGGTATGGACAGACGACATAGGACACACATTTTTAACAAATGCACTATAATTATGAGGAAGAATATGGATATAAATTCACCCGAAAGCCTATTCAACACAACTTAAAGTAAAGAGACATCGCCTTTATGTTTGTCTTATTTCTCACAACCACAGTATGGTCATTAATAATTAGTACAACTCATACCGTAAACTGAGTTTGAAGATCCTCATACACCGCAGTTGAGCGGTTTTCTTTCCTTCTATCGATAAACGCTCCGTTTTAACATCTTTGTCGTTCTGATGATATTTAAAGAATATAAGGCTTATTTGACACTAATTTCGAAGTGCGACTCCGTCCCATTGCCGACTCATGTGTGCTTGATGAAGGCTATTCCAGAAACGCGTCATGTACACCTAATTATATATCAAGGTTTTTATAATTAATTATTCTTACAGGGCTTGAACAAACAACATATATTGTAATTGGTGCTGGTTCTGGTGTAACTTTAATACTGCTGGTAGTCCTAGTTGTAATATGTCTAAGGTTTGTTAAAATATCATGTACTTTTGATGTTTAATGCTTTATCTGCAATTATTTCTGCATGCCAATATTCCCAACAATAACAAAATACGTCCAATAAAGATAATATCTATACATTGCAGTAGATATCTCGCGTATCCTTTCGCAAGCCAAATAAGATGTACTACAATCAATAAGACAAACGACCAAGTCGATTTGAAAATATTTACAAGAATGTTGAACACCTGAAAATCATGGAGAGAAACAAAATGTCACAAATGTGGTTGGTTGTAATATTGACATACATTCTACAAGAATAAAGGAGTTGATTAGTAATGAATACCAAAAACTTCAAAAGAATGGATCACATTCACCCTAGTATATGTATGCGGATATAAATCTCATAATGTGAAAAATCAGTCTGCTCTTAAGTTATCACAATACTATATATATTGCATAATTGAGGGCAATTGTCAATATCCGTTATATTATTCAAGTAATAAGAATTTTAAATTGAAAGACGTTTTAAAACTTTAATGATAATAGAAGTATATTGGATTCGTACTACAACAAACACTGCAATCAATATATAGGTGTTCGAATAAGGTCAATATAGAGACCCACAAGTTAGGTATCGAAATATGACCCAGTTTGTCCGCTATATGGCATAGCTCCTCCAAAGTGGACGCTCATTAGATACAATGATTTTGCTATAAACATAATTTAAGCTGTTTAGAATTATTGCTCTAAGATAGGTTTAGTGTTAATATTATTTTCAGTATTACTTTAAGTTCTATTTGTGTTTTGTTAATAGCAATAACGTTTCAGATGTCCTAGGGTGTCTGTGGTTTCATAAAACACTTATGGAATGGTTATTTGGACAATAGTTAGTATTTTTCTTCTCGACATCAACTATTCCCCTATTATACCTGGATGTGGTGTATACTAAAGAGCATTGTGGAATTTCATATTGTAAGTTGTATCACAGTATTTGTAAGAGTTTAATTTAAAACATCTGTTTTTCCTTTTTTCATTAGAAGGAAATCAACACAAAAAGCAGGAACCAATGAATATGTAGATAACTCACATCAGCAGGAGGAAAGTGACGATAAGCTACCAGATAATTTACTATACGTGCCAGCGGGGGAATTTGACATTACTGGTGGTAAATGCAGTACCGCTGATGTGGATACAGCAAGATCCTCCAATAAACGATTAAGCATGGAAGGCAATTACAGTACCGTTGATGCGGATATGCCGAAATCTTCCAACAAAGGATTAAGCATGGATGGAGATTGCAGTATAGTTGAACTCGATGAACATTTGGATACAAACTGTAGTTATCCTGAGAATTCAGAACTTGGGCAAACAAAGGGAAACAAAAACCAACTATCAAACCAAAACCTAAATCGTCGTGTAAAAACAGTGAGGCCAATAGCTCCCTTGATCAAAACATAAAGCACGTTACTCCTCCAAATGGCATTGACAACGTCTATGCAACTGTTGATAAAAGTAGTAACAATGTTCCTACATCTAATGTAGGTAAAGGGGAGGGAACATTTCTGCCTGATCAAACCTATGCTGTTGTGGACAAAGCACGGAAACGTAAATCTAGTTCGGATGAAACAAATAAAAAGAAGTTCGAAATAAATTCTGGCAACAGGGTTTAGGCTATGTGATATTTTTTTCAGGAATAATATAACATATCTTATTTAGATCTGCGTATTTATGCTTTGGTTTCCTAAAGTTCATAACATTAACTTCGCATGTAAGATTAGTCTGTTCCTATCTGTATAAGTGACATTCCCAAACACAATTAAGGAAAGTGGTATTTGTTTTTCAAAATAACAGAGTGGAGTGGGAAAAAAACGATGCTAAAATGTTAATATTGGTGCAATCACTGCTTAAGCTTCTTTTAATAATATTAAATATCCTTACACATACTACATAAATTATATAGCATATACTGTAAATAATAGGAAGATGAAACTGACCGTGGCTGTAAATGAACTAGAAATACTGAACAATTATATAGATTAGCGTGCACAACGCATTACTGGAATAACCATGATCGGGTACCTTCAAAGACAAAAGAATAGAATGCGAAATAACTTAAGTCTTTCAGATCAAGAAATCCAAAGGACATAAATAGGATATTGAAAAACAAGCATATACATGATTAATCTTTTAGCTATGTAATGTGTATATGTAGACCTACTTGTCGTTATTATTTTTGTTATTCTTGAATAGTTGTACTGAGTTTTGTATATATATCATTTGTTGGAAACCCCCACCATAAGCTAACAAGGCAACGTATATATTTATATATTCTTCCCTCAATGGAATTTGAACTCACACCATTGATACACTACAGCACCATTCCCTTAGCCTTACGTCCAGCGCCCTAGACCACTCGACCACATCCACTCCCTATATATTTATTATCTTTGTTAATAAAACATTGGAATACATTGGTGTAGAGAATTACAAAGCTATTTACAAATATATACAACTACAGGGAAACCTAAATGGAACAGAGATTAGCCAGGAGCACACACACCTTCATTTATGGCTTTTATTATTTTAAGTTATATATATCATTAACAACCTATCCCTAGGGTGACTTAATTAAATTTGATAATATAAATCTGTCTGTTATTCAGTTTTTTCAGAGTTTGTTTTATCCATGTAACCGATGTGTTCTGTTGCAAATATGTAATCAGAAACCGTCACTCAAAGAACCATACAATGGCCAAATGTAAATACATTCAGAACTGGTGATTTCTACAACTGGTAATAAGGCATGTACACGCCTATTGCCATCTACAGCCAATTTTGTGTACAGCTGGGGGTTTTTTTATCGTAGAAGGTTACATTATATATTTTTACTTGACCACAATAAGTCTTCATAAGGCTGAAGATAACAATGAGAAAAATATTTTAAAATAATTTAAATATTTTTACAGAGTATAGGTATATTTTCATGTGATACAAAAATACAGTGCTTAGGAGATACAACGAAGATCACAATCTACAAGAACATAATCAGCCTAGCAAAATAATAAGCATAAGCATACTATACCAAAAATACCATAACAACCAAAGGACTACTCTTGATGGATTTATAAGCATAGAACAAACATATGATATTTGAATAACAGGCTTAAGATTCCAACTATAAGTTAAAGAAGACCAAAGTTTACAACAAAAAACATAAAATAATTGTGCAACATTATCGAATATATAATTGTTCTTGTCCTGAATATAGTTGAAAGATTGCTCACTGGATGCTAAGAAATAATCATTCAATCGAAATCTACAAAAGGGGTATTTGACGGCATATTGAGTATGGCCTCTTCAAACCTATAACCGAGGAGATATGAATATGCTGAGAATAAGTATATGCTCTTTTCATTCCATCTTACAATTAAGAAATTGCAGAGAGAATTTAGGTTTATACACACTTTATTTCTCATACAATATTTAACAATAATTAATATATATTGTGTACAATATGACGTCAAACAAATGTATTTTCACAAAACTGCAAACAATTTTGACAATGTGAAAAAGAAATCATAGACAGTTTTTTTTTAAATACATATCTTATATTCAGTGACAAGTAAAACAAGTGATTAACCTGGAGAAATAATATTTAAAAAAACTTATTTCTCATGTGGAGATTGAACAATGAAAATAATGAATATGTTTTAGTTCAATATTATTTAAAAACAGCCCAAGTAATTTGTCACCTTAGAATATAAATATTACATGTAGGTTAAATGTTTTGAAAACAAAAGAAAACGATATTTAGAACTGCTTACCCTACCAGTGCACCTGAGTTTACCTCAGGACTTTAGTTGGTTTCGTGTTATTCGATCTTTAATTTTACGTGTATATTTTGTAGATCGTTGTTTGTCCTTTGTCATTTTTCTTTCGGCCATTGTGTTGTCTGCCCTTCTTCGATATACGGATTATGATTACCCCTTTGGTATCTTCAAAGCCATGGAGCTGTTAAACTGACAAACAATAAAAAAAAATATTAAAGCAGCAATACGCATTGGAGAGGTACAAATATAGCAACTTCATTCTGAATGATAATCATCTCTTGCTGTGTGGAGAGAAAGTAATAATTAATGGTCAAATTGTGAATTTGCCTTTTAACACTCCCCTTAAATACAAATATGTAAAACATGTAAAATAATCATGAAATGCTCAGCTAGATTTACCCGTCTTTGTAGATCTATTTTTACGATACTGATAATGTTATAGAAAGAAAAAACATCGAAGCGACGATATAACTGAAATATTGTTGAAATGACTAGATATGTTTGGCATTGCACATTATTACAATACATTCATTACATAATTAGATTTGCTAATACATAAAACTATCAGACTAAAGTCAATAATTCTATTTTATTCTTATATAGTACATAACAAATGTGATGAAAACGGAGAAATCAAATTTAGTGCGCACGACACGTTTCATGAATAACCTTCATCATATGGCATTTACATTGTTATGTAAGGCTACTTACCACCAGGGTGCAGATATTTTTCGTGCCAATTCCAGAGGTAGACAGTGTTTTCAAATGGTTCTGTTTTGTCGTGCAATTGAAAATGAAAAACGGCAAGCCTTAATGCGTGGAATTCTGTATTTATGTTGTGGTGACTATTTCTACAAAGAAATATAAAAACAAATTGCAGTTTATAAGGTGATTATTTACACCCATCAAATATATCATGACATTTGCAGTGTGAAAATGTTGTTTATATATATATATATATATATATATAAGATTATGTCATTGTGTAGTGGTATGATGCATCCAAGTTTTATATGGAAGTTTTCCATTTCTCTCTCTCTCTATTTCTAGTTCTCAGTTTATTTTTTTTATTGCTGCTGGAAATACAATAGGTTTGTATGTTGATGGAAATGTGTGTTATACATTTGATTCTGATGCAAAAAATGAATATGGTTTGGGTTATGTCTTCGTGTCGGTCTTCATAACATTGTTGACTTGTGTTCTTAAATTCTATATAATATGTTTCATCCTTTTATTTGTACATATAACGCAATTGTTTTCTAAACAAATATGTTTTATTTCTAATATTCTAGTAGAAGTGGAAATTAAGTTGTAAGATTTGTGCACAACAGGATATATCTGAAATACTGCTAAATTTGGCGTTAAACACCAATCATTCAATCAACTTGACCACTCAAATAGAACAAGTGCACGATAAATACGGTTATGCTTTCCTTTAGCAATCGTGTTTGACGCGTTGCTCTAGAAAACACGAACACACTTCGAGGTGTTGCTTTTGCGAATGAGAACAAATGTCAACACGTTGAATTATTGAGCGCGAACAAATGCAACGTGTTTCTTCTCTGGTGAATGGACCTTAAGTAATAGCATCTTAATAATAAAAGAACACATTTCAAGATTCTATACAACATCGCTGCTCTCCAAGTTATATGTGAGGGTTAGCATGTTACTCGTATGTTGAAAACACTTGACCTCACGATTTCTCTGAAAAGAAGGATATGGGCTCATCTAACTAATTTAACTCACTCACTTTTTATTGAAGTACCTGTAGTATGATGTACTAAGCCAAGAAAGTGGTCATGTATTTGTGTGTTAGGGGTATCTTTGTCCCTTTCGAAGATTTTTTTATTACATTTGGAACTGTTCTGACTGTGTAGTATTTTTGGGGTTTTTTTTGGTTTTTTATTATTATGTATGTGTTGTGAGAATAGTAACAAGGTTAATCTGTCCTATTTTAATATATAGTGATCCAGACTACATCTTTTACAACAATGAAATGACACTTGTCTTCTTGCGTAATACATACGTATACATACCACTTGTATATATATATACCATAGTGACGTTTGTACGGTCTGACGATTACATTACGTTATTTCGATTATTAATACTTTTTTCGGATGTTAAATCGGACATCCCTTCTTAATAGCTTAAAAAGGAATCATGAATCAATAACATTAAGGATTAACTCGGATTCGGACACTTATCTACATTTGTCTTGTAAAAAGTATACAATTGTTTATAAATGATGGTAAGATTTTTTTCATGTTTTAAGATCAAATATTTTTTGTAATTTTAAAAATTAAATCAACAAGAATAAATAAGGCTATGCAACACGATGAGAGAATACGTGTTAAAAGGGAAACTTTTGATTGCTATTCTGAACTTTAAAACTTTAAAGTGTTGGACATTACTATACGCAAACATACACAAAAACACAATAAGACATGAACCTTCCTACAAACAATTGGAGGTAAAGACGAACCGAACATCGCTTTTATGCGGAAATCAGACAAATCACTGGTATTGCAGAATTAAAATTAAGGAATAACGATATTGCATTTGAAGAATTGTCACCGTTAGTTGGGGACTTGACGACCGCAGATGCAATTTTATTGGGCGCAAAGTGAGTTATATTATGGCGAAAATAATTTACACTTCGATGAAATGATGATATCCGCTTTGCATTAGACCAACACGCTTAGTTGGATTTGTATATTGCTAGATCCCTGTAACAAGTCAGCTGGTAAACATGTCGCTCCACGGAAACATTAACCTGAGCTAACCAGTCTTTGCCTTTTCACCTTAATACTTGCTTCGCTCCCAGAAATATCAGTAAATACCAATGCTATAATCTTTGGTTTGACCCGATCGGCGTGCTTGCCCATGGATGATCTAAGATCACCGTACTGGTACCAATCGGTTAATGAGAGAACTGTAGATACTGTTTGGCGGAAAATCACAATTAATTAATCAACTGAAACATGCTTGTTTCTTTTTAACATCATTCAAATTTTAAATTGCTAACCTACCTTTTAAAGGTAGACCCATTTGAAAAGGCATCTACTTTCTCTCTCTCGTGTATGTAAAAATATGAAATTGTTTTCCTTTTATTTTACACAGGGTCACCTAAAAGGAGCAGTTATATTGCTAATTATGTGCATCTCCATGGTTACTGCGTTACCAATGGCAACGAAATGTAATTTGTGTAACACACACTACAACAAAGAATGTGTGGAGAAGTCATGTTCTCCAACAAAATTAGACTTTAATGAGTTTGAATCAATTATGGAGGCAATATGCGTCAAACGATGCAGTGATCTTTTAAACCAGTGCAAACTGGAGTGTCAAAATGGACTGTAAACGATTAACCAATAGAGTGATATATTTCAAAGTTCAACGAACAACGTCATGTTCTTAAATGTAATTATTTTACTCACGACTTGGTGTATTTTCTTGTGAAGTGCAACTTTTTTTAATGTTTTTTTTGTCGATTTTGCAAACATCTAACAACATCCCGTTTGGAGTCATTTCAGATAACGATTCCGTCATCTTCATCCGTTCAACCAAAATACAAAATAGTAAAAAAAAAATGACACCAATCGGACTATAGTCTTCAGCGTGCGCTTGGGTTAAACACCTCTTGATTTAGTATATAAAAAAGTAGCTGTCAAATTTGGTACGCATGACGTGTTTCTAGAAATTTTCGGTGATTGGTTGCTTAAAGATATGTCTCCTGAATGTCTTCGTACTGTATGTCATAAGATGTTATTATATCAACAAAAATCCAACAAACATTTTGTTATGACATTTTGTATGTGTACACCTTGCATGCCTTACAGGTATAAAACGTGTTGTTCCAGTAGTTACAAAGTCGACCAATCAGTCAGTTGTAATGCAATGCTGTACCTCAAATATTTTGCAATAAAAATGTAATATTAGATATTGTGTCTGGAATCTATGTATTACAGCATGGAAACAGAGTTTTGTGTTTGAATCATCTGTTGAAGTCATCACTTCGAACGTTTTTCTTTCGCCACTATAACTTGATTAACCATTACGGAATATATTTCGCAAATGATAAGGGATATGTTTGTCGTAATCGCAATCTAATCCTTTCTTCATTCATGACTTATCACCGTGTTTGTAACAACTGTAACGTGGCAGGTGCTACTAGTGTAACAGGAACTGCTTACCCTTCCCTAACACTTTAGTCCCCCATAGCTTTTTTGTATTGGGGTTCGCTTCGCTCAGTCTTTAGTTTTCTGTGTTTTGCACATCATCGTTTCTCCTTTTTTTCTTTTGGCCATTGTACTGTCTGTCCTTCGAGTTACGACGTATGATTACCCCTTGTATCTTCTAAGTTTTCTAAAGGTTTTTGCCTGCATGGCTTAGAATAATATATGCATGTCATCAAACATCTCGATGTCATTGTGTGAAATTGCAAGTTAATTACTAAGGTAAAGGTAAACCAGTAATATGGCGTCGACAATTTTTCTATTTCAAACACGGAAAAGTAATCAGCTCCTTGTATTAAAATAATCATTTAATCCTATAATACTTCTACTTCTACCAAATACTGACCGTCTTAAGCAAGATTGTGTCAAGAGGTTGCACATGAATACTGAAAAAAGATTAAAGCTATTTACATGTTTTATAAACTAGTATTTGATGGAGGAAAAGGCAGTCTGGAATGTTTCTACTCAAAACTATGGGTTGTGGTAGCTGGTTCCTGTCACATGATGTACAAGGGAGAATCAAGGAGGAAAAATGAAAGACGAGGAGTGCATGTTCCGTGATCGTCTCAATGCTGGTTTATGTTTGTCTTTTTTAGTAATAGCTATATTTTCGTTTGCTATTCTTATTAAATCGTATATATCTAATTCAGTGTGAAAACAAATTTGAAGGATAATGTGTATTTCATATCGTCCATGTTGTCCAACTTTGAAACTTGAATCTTCCGACCGTTTTTTTTTTAATGGTTAAAGATGTGGTTTCTAAGCTCTACAATATTTCAATTAAATCGTTGCAGTCAGCTTAGTTGGGGGATGCAACCTGTTGTAAGTCAAAGGCAAGCTTTACCACGTTTACGATGGGTCGGGCGCGAATTTTCATAGCGATGGGTATCTTAAAATGGGAATAACTCAAATCAGAAGAATACCATTTTTTTCGAACAATGATACTGATAAAACAGCTGAATCATCAGATTATGAGATATGTAATTATTAAAAGATTATTCCTCGCCGTTCTTTACAAGAACTCTATTCACTCTTTTATATGAGATGGTCAGCGTTTGACTTACACGTAAAAAACCCTTCCTTGAATGTGTCACTTCAGTCAAAGGGGAAGTTTGGAATCCCGCCTCTTTTTATTGAAGCTCCGGTGCCAAGCCAGGAGAGTATATGGTCATATATAGAAGGGCGTTGACGGCCAGGCTTTTGTTTCTCATTTTGTTATGTTTCTTGGACGCTGCCAATACGTAATCAGGACTATTGCAATCGACACGGTAGAGGTTGATTTCACGTCATATGATAGATCTAAGTCCATTTAAAAATGGCGGGATAGTTCGTACAATATTTAAAAACAAAATAAACACAATTATAAATACAATATCCAAGGAATTACTAACGGAAACGTATGATAAGAAATTAAACATTCGACAATAGTAACTATTGATTACTTATTTCCTTTACGTCACTTTCAACAATATCACAGTGTCCATGTCTATTATTGGAGGAAGCCGAGCTTCCGAGGACACAAATCACCGACGGTTGACGAGAACATTACCGTGCCAAAAGCATGTCAATTTTTCAGAAATACCCTCTACGGATTTCTATATTTCCATGTAAAAACACACTGTCTTTAAAATATTTTCATGAGTTTATAACTTTCCCACTGTACATGTTCTCGCCATGATATAGCTGAAAAATTGCTGAATTGGCGTTAAACAACAATCACTCACTCATCGACTCCCATTGTACATGAAATTTAAAAAAAACGCTTATTCATTGATGGTGCCAAAAAATATAATGGAAAATTTAAGATTTCAATGGAAAACAAATAAATCATCTTTTTAAGCTATAACTCATTATGAGCACATGGAAATTATATTTTACGCACAAGGGGAGCGACAGTCTCCAAACACGAAGTACTGATTTACGTTCTATCCTAAAGGCGAATAATCAGCAGACGCCATCTATCGGATGAATTATACCTTCTCCTCCAAAGACTACGTCTTAATGGTATTATGGGCCCAAGTATAATTTAAAAAAATGAAAGGTAACGAAAAACAAAAAATACCAGAACTGTCCGAACAGTTCCAAATCCGAACAGTTCCAAAATACAATGGAAAATCGTAGAAAGAGACAAAGTCGATACCCCTAACACACAAATACATGACCAATTGATACAGGCACCTCAATAAAAAATGGGGCGCTTAAATTGGGTTTAAGGGCCAAAACAAAATTAAGAAAAGAAATCAAACGAAAAACAACAAAAATACCACACTGTCGGAACAGTTCCAAAATACAATGGAAAAATCGTAAAATGAGGCACAACCGATACCCCTGACACAAATACACTGTAAACTGAGAATTTAATCATGTTTAATATCTGTGAAAGAATACTCCTCCTCGTCGCGGAAACAACATCGGATATGTATATCCTTTATATACCTAACAACAGATGTGTAATGTTAATAAGATAACAGCCGTGAACGAAATCCATTGTCAGGAACAAATATTGAAAATGGTAAGCACATTGTTTCTTTTCTTAGAAAATAAAACACACAAAAAAATAATAATCGATATGCAAATTTAACATCATGTTTTTAAATGTTTATTTATTAGTTTGCATAATGGAACACAAAAACAAAAATAAAGACGTTTTTATCAACGGATTACAAATATTTATATGTATCACGATCAGGAATGTACTGTCTAGTCTCGAAGTCGATTCGACCATTGATTGTTCTTCAAGGGAACCAGGTGTTCGAGGTATCCGGTTTCCGTGATAAATTAAGCTAATGATATTAGGGACGGTCTACGTTTTTACCTCGATTTATAACAAAATGACTTGTCCAGGCGTTATTTTTATTTATACCAAGTGAGTTATTTGTCATTTATATCTTTGCGGGAAAAGGTTGAACTTCGATAAGATGATGTACTAGACCAATACGCTTAGTTGTATGTTTATTGCGCAGCAAATATAAATTTCATGGTTTCACACGAACGGGGCTCGAACCCACGAACGACCGCAATCAGCACTCATTACAGCACAGATGCGGTTCTGACTTATCCCAGCTCGACAGTCATAGAACAGTTTAAAAATACCAAAGTGATAATCAGAATGCGTAAATCGAAAAACTGAGACAATACAATGGTCAAAAGAAAAAAGGACAACAGGACAAACTACGATATACTAATCATTATTCAGAAAACTAAAATTTGAGCAACACAAATCCCACTCGGGTGCTCCATAAGGGTAAGCAGTTCCTACTCCAGATGTGGCATCCGTCGTGTTACAAGTCCTGTGACTTTTATTGCATCAAAATAATTTTAAAAATGAATTGGAATCATTCTAATAAAGTTCCACATCAAGTAGCACGTTTTCGTTTTGTTTTCAATTTCAGAAATTTACATTACCAGTTGTAGTCCTACTGATGTCTTGCTTCACGATGGTGAGGGGACGGGCAACAGACCGATGCAGACTCTGTAACGTCCGCTATAATCAGAATTGTGTCATTCGTCCCTGTTCAGTCCACGGGTTTAGCGGCAACATCGCATTCATTTTCAAGTCAATTTGTGTTAGCGATTGTGCAACGCTTGCTAGAGTGTGCGATACTTTATGTCAGACTTAACACACTGGTGATGCTGGTATAAACATATTATATCTGGAGAATGATATACACTAATGTACATGAATTTTGTTAACAGCAAGTTCTTACTTGAATATTCACTGCCGTTTACGTTCAACGTAATAACAGATTACTGTGTGATGTTATGCCGAACACTGCCAACTTTGTTTTTTTAAACATTTTTTTTACAAACTTTTTTATACTTATTTTTTTTATATGTTGTCAGACAATGCACGTTTCTTTTAAATTTGTTGTATTATATTTGTACATATTTTTTTAAGAATAGCAGTCGATAACGTCGTTGTGTAACTGTAGTCGATAGCCTCGTTGTTACCTTGCGTTGATGTCAATAACCTTCGTTTTGTCACGGAACGATAACTTCGTAGCGTTGAAACCATAATTCAAGAACATCACCGATTAGTCAGGATAAATAAATCTGGAAGCTTTTAAGAATGATAAAATTAATGATGATTCGAGGTACCCATGGCACAGAGAATCCCAGTTCGGATTAGCGATTATGGTGTTCTGCGCCATTTTCAATAAAATTTCAGTTAAATCGTGGCGGTCAATTTTATTGATGGAAGAAACCGGAGGAAATAATCAAGCTGGCGCAAGTCACCGGCAAACTTTATCACATAATGGTGTATCGCCATGAGCGAGTTTCGAACTCACAACTTTAGTGGTGATGGGCACTGATTGCACAGATAGTTGTAAACCCAACTACCATACGAACACGAGATCCCCCTTTCCTAATTGGAGATAACGAGATTCGACTATTGTCAGATCATTGTTGTAATTATTTATACATATACGGGTGTAGAAAACATGATTGTAGATTTGATATATGATTAAAATATCTATTAAATAATATTGACTTTATTATAGACAACTATCCTTTCTGTACAGTACAATGGACAATTAATAAGACTTGCCCCATAAAACAAATTTAATCCCGCCACTTATTATTGAAGTGCCTGTACCAATCCAGGAAAGTAAGCAGTCATCTATAAACATTTTAGTGGTATCGATTTTGCCTCATTTTACGATTTTTCTGTTGGATGTTGATGACAGATTTTGTCTGTTTATTGACTTGTGAGTTTTGCCTTTTCCTCGGTGTTCGGTAATTTTGTTTTTACCCTTATTGGAACGGTAGTCTGGTATTTTTTTGTTTTTCATTTGATTGTTCTTTGATGACTTCTGGGTACTGATGAAGGTTGCAAGGGCTCCAATTCACGGAGGATGCACATAAAAAGGTTTAAACCATGTACATGTTTCTTTGAATTATAACTTGATAGAGGAGACAGCGGCCTTAAATATTTCAACCGTGCAGAGCCGACTCATGGCCGTAAATCGAAGGACAGACAATAAAACGGCTACAAGACAACGAACAAAAAGACTAACATGTATATACAAACACCACAAAGACAATTTAATTAGACACCACTAAAACCGAACATCAACCGACATGGAAATCGTTTTGGACATCAATATACAAAATAAATTATTAAAAAAAAACAATAAAACATGAACCCTTTACAAAACAAACTTGTGTAAGAACGAACAGAACATCATTGTTATGCGGATATCGTAGCAGAAACAAACACATGCAATGTGTATGACTTGCTCCATACACCGTCATCTATTTTATGCTACGTCCCGAGGGCGAGTTTTGTAGTCGATTTGTCATCGACGTGGTGCGAAAATGGGTCACTTTTACATTTAGATCAATTTCTTATTAGCTTAAGGTGTTCGATTTTCATTAAACTTTTACCAACAAAAGTGAGAACTTATGCAGTTTTCTGACAATTTTAAAATGTTTTTGAAGCACACATTTTAAATATTCACGATTGAAACACAAACTTAAAATTATTTATTTTCAAGAGTACTATAAGTGTTTTTTTTACTTTAAAAATTTAGTTTTGTGTTTAACTTGTAAACTGTTAAAATTCTTATATTATAAAATTATGTTGAAATAAAAGGGTAAAATTACATTTAATTTTGTCTATGTTGGTAAACATTTCATGAAAATCAAACAAGATTATATATATATTATAATAAGATCGGAAATATGTTAACCACACCGGTACTGTAATGGCTAGCATTCTCGCCTCAAGTGTAGTAGATCGTCGATTCATGCCCCGATCGAGTCGAACAAAAGACAATAACATTGATGTTTGCTGCTTCTCCACTAAGCACATAACATTAAAAGTAAGACAAAAAACTGGTTGGGTCGTAATCAGAATAATGTGTCCGAGTGGAGCGACATGTCTACCTATGAACCATTGTTTCAATGCACTAGCACTATACATTTCTAAATAAATATTTTGGTTTGTACAAATCGGACATCATCGAACTGAAATGTGATTTGTTCTCGTCATGATATATCTGTAAAATTGCCCAGTTGGCGTTAAACAACAATTACACCACTCAATCCCCTAAATGTGTTTGAGGTCATATAAATCTTATTTATTTATTGCGTATGTTTAAGTCATTGAAATTCGCAAAATATAGATACGATACGTAATAACCGATTTTCTTGTAATAAAAATAATGTTTTATCTATGAATAAAATTCCAAAATAAGACACTAAATCTAGCACGGGTCAACGATGTTTATTGTTATTATTTATTACGGAAGTGTTCGGAAGTTTTATTGTATATAGATAGAGTTATCTGATTTATTTGTCAAGTGGGCCGGACTAAGGCGTATCCGTGCTCATTTATCTATGAATAGATTTGTTTACAGTGTCAATTACTCTTTGGTACATCCGTAGTAATATGTTCTAATTATCGGTCATAGTTGTAGTTTAAAAACATTTCTTTACGTCTATGCTCGTCAAAGTTCTTAGATAATTGGCTGGTTGATGCTTAATGCCAACTTTAGCAACATTTGTTTGTTAATCTATTCTAGTCAAAGTTCTTAGATAATAGGTGTGGTTGGTTAGTTGGTTGATGTTTAATGGCAAACTTAGCAACATTTTTTTGTCAGTATATGCTCGTCAAAGGTCATATATATTATGTTTTGTTAATGTTTAATGCCAATATAAGCAGTATTTCAGCTTTATCGTGGTGCGAACACATTTTCCAAATTAATTTTCCGAACTACAGTCTGTCAAAATCTCACTATACATGTATAAGATTACATGTCCCTTTTCTTCAGTAATAATGCCTGTTGGATAAAAGAAACCCCTTCGGTACTTTATTAGATATAGTTCTTACTGAAATTTTCAGTTCTTAAATAATGTAAATATTTATATAAAAAAAAAACAAAAAAAAAACCTAAGGTTCTCCTCCCTCAGGCATAGGTGACCGTAGCCGATTTTGGCTATCCTGTTTAAACCCTTTGGTTTTATTGTTTCGAAAACTTTAAATTATTTGGCTTTCAAATCTTTCGATTTTGAGCCTACCTGATGAAGGTTATTCCAGCTACGCGTCGTGCGCACTAAATTAGATATCTACTTTATTATTAATATCTTAAGGTCTACTATTACTAAAAACATGAAATAAACCCTAATAATAAATTGTGTCTTAAGTTCGACGAAAATGTAACTAATTGTTGGTGATTTTATCAGTCTAAAGGAGTATTTTGTCTTGCAACGTTTAGATTACGGACAGCATTTTTATTGTACTTTGGTGGATGACATTAATCTTTCGACTTTTATCACAAATTATTGAAACCTGTACAAAAATGGAAGTTAAAGGAAAAGTTTGCCTTAAAAATATGATAAATTCTTTAAAAGCTTTGGGGAAAAGACCGCCTTTTTTGGGGAAAACCTCGAATTTTCCCAGCATGGATATGACAGCTTCAGAAGTCGATGTAAATGTAGGTCTTGGCATGAAACAGGCACTATAATGTTTACTCTATAAATCAGGGATGATCCTGGTTTGAATATAAAATAACTGAAATCAATGAAAATAGCTGAAACCATCTACACCCTCTTTCAAAAGGGTCATTTGGTACCAGATCTCGCAGTGTCCAGCAACTTTCGGAAAACAATATTCTGAAGAAAATAGCTGAAATGAGTTAAATAACTAAAATTCATTCCTGATTAATACATCTATACCATTGGTTGATAAAAAAAATATTAAACAAATTGACTATTGCTGTTATTTTTAGTGGGACTGGAATAGTTCAAGTGTGATCCGACTATGGATTTTTCGGAAGCTTGGTTTATTACAAAAACAGAAAATTAAGACGTGAAAATGTGATTTTACTACAATTTGATCCGTGTAAGAATACAAAAATATATATATATTCCATGAATGCATGAAAACATATCTTTATAGCTGTGAAATCATTCTGTCTTTTTTCACACGTAACCTCATCGATAAATGTTTCGCGCACTTACTTTTTGATTGGATGCTGTCTTATCTGTATGGTTGGTTATGAATTAAATACCAGGTGGAATCCTTTTGAGGTTTAATTAATAGTATACCCGACGGGTGCGTCTGGTAGAGCAAGAACTGCTTGCCCTTCAGAAGCACACGAGTTCACCCCGGTTTATATTGGGGATTTTGTAACTCAAACTTCTGTTTTGTGTGCACTGTTTTGTAGATTATTTTTCTGTCATTGTATTGTCTGTTCTTCGATTTACGAATTCTGATACCCCCAAGGCTCCTTAGTATCTTCAACGTTTTCTTATAAAAACAAGTAAAATAAATGAAATACAAAAAATACCACCCTGTTGGAACAGTTCCACAATATATGACAGATCACTTTCCTGACCTTGGTACAGGTACTTCACTAAAATATAATATAGAAAAAAGATAATTGTCTTTTAGCTTTTTCTTGTATCAACTTTGTACTTTATTTTTAATTAAATGTGCAATATTTAATAATAAACACACAAAAATCTATATTTGACCCATTTACACTATTCTCAAATATTTAAGAGTTCTGTACTAAGATAAACAAGGTCAAGATATTAATAGAACGCACTTGTCAAGGTCAATCAATCGTTTGATAGGCAAGTACACGTCAACGCCTCAACATTAAACAATATAATACTAGATGTTCTAAAGGTATTTTAAATATTCATTCGGTTAAAAAGAAGCTTACAAATAAGACAAATCTAGAAAAATGATTGCTGTTAAAATTAATGTGTAAACCAGCAAAATAAAAACATCAGCAATTTTGCTCCATTTTGTAGTTACATGTAGATAATATTTATATATATGTTTGGATATACTTAATAACTTCACAACCAATGTTATTATTTTGTCTTACATTACATTTCTTTCTTTCTCTCCTTTCATCACTCTTTCACATTCTTCTTATCTAAACTAAAAATAATATTGTTTTTTATGATATGAATTTGACAGAAGAAAAACTTTTCGGAAATCAATAATAACTTTCAAGAAGAGTTTGAAGATGCCAAAGAGGTAATCAGAATCCGTAAATCAAGGACGAACAGACAGCACAATATTGGCCAAAAGAAAAAGGACAAACAACGGTCTACACAACATACACATAAAACTAAAGATCGAGTAAAACGAACCCCATTAAGAGCCGGGTGTGAACTCAGGTGTTCCGGAAGGGTAAGCAGTTTCTGCTCCACTAGTGACACCCGTCGTGTTAATTAGCTTCTAAATTCCACTTCTTTTGAAGCGGATATTTACAAATGTATCTGACGAAATATCTTTGAAGAACAAATTGTGGAAGATGTAGTTTTATGTCGCCATACACAATAACTCGATGATCTTCGAATTTTTTCAGGGAGACAACGATCTACAAAACCGGAAGGGTAAGCAGTTCCTGCTCCTGCATTGAAAACATAGCGAAGGTTTCCATTAAACAGTCATGTGCAGTGATATTGCAAAAGAGAGAATAGTCTCATCCATGAAATTGCGTATGAAACCGCAGAAATTTCAATACTCATGTGAGAACGAAATCAGTAGAAGTCGGCAAAAACGATGAATAAGTCGGAAGTGATGATGAATATATCAGCGAAACCTGACTATGCTTCCACAAGAGTACTCACAATGGAAAGTGACATCACATTTAATTGAACTAATATTATACAAATGACAACGAAGAATAAATACATTATGTATAAAGTTCAAGATTAGAACTTATAATATTTTCTTTTACAACAAAGCTCATCCAGTGAGTGATATATGGTACAAAAGGGCTGGTATTTTACTTACGTGAGCACGTGAGTGCATGACTGCATCCTTTCACTAAGAGGGGATACTCGGGTGGTGGGTACCAATCACGCTTAAATATTTGGAAATTTCACGCTTCACGCTTATCTGCATGGATTGATTACCGTTTATTGTCAGGAACTTCTTGGTGTCAGTTATATATGTTGAAGACCTTGTTGTGACATCTATAGCATCGTGTTATGGGTTTTCGTACTATTATCGATTTTCCGATATAGCGATTAACAGTGTTAACCCTCCATTCATATGACGATTGGAATTTTCAAAGCATGGCTAGTTAAATATTTCTTTGTACATAAGATTGTTTTTAAAGCCATTCTTGTATTTTAATATACTCTCGATTATCTGGCAACTTTTGCTGTCAGTAAAATGGCGTCATCTGTCTTCGTATAAAGTAAAAACAGGGCCGATATACGGGATGGAAACGAATATAAAATCCGGAAATGGCTGGTTTTAAAATCTCATGGTTCTGGCCATCTACCAAATCATACTACATCTAAATAAAATAACAGAATGTTTGAAAATGACCACTTTCAAAATTGTGTTTACTTTTGATGTTTTTTTAGTGCTGAAACTACAATGCACTGAAAAGTGACATGTATTTTATATAAGAAACAGGCACATTTCAGTCAGCTCTTTTGTTTACAAGTACGATCAGTGACCCCATGACACTTACATGACAGGAAGAACCGGTAGCTGAGAGGCAGACGACATAGCTCAATTTTATATAGCCCTTCTGGATTTTTTTCCAGCTACTTTATAAATGAAGTAAATTTTTAGCATTACAAAAAGTATGGTTCAGTAGGTAGGTTCACTGTTTTTGGTACTTGCGTCTTTAAAAGCAAACTTTAACATTTTTTACAAATGTCACGTTGCAGTCCTGTTTACGTTCCATAAATAGAAACCGGAAGACACGTCAAAAATAATGCGTCCGCTGTGGAAATCAAAATAAAATGGATGATACGAAAACACATGACATACGAAAACACATACCGTGACGATATGTGTAGTTTTATAGTTGGTTTTTGTTGTTTAGTTATATGGCAGTTTCTCATAGCTGCCAGATTGTGACTAATTTCACCGATTATATTATGATTTGAATGTTGTTGACTATATATGAGTGGTATGTATCGCTCACTCTTCCTGAGCATATGAATACACCAGACGTGCTTGTGTTTCGTCTTCCATCATTATATCTCTGCCGGGTTTCTTGTCTGTTCGGATTTATTATCTTCGCTATGAGTTTATTATTATACGTTACTCTTAGTGACAGCCGGAAATTTTGAGTCGTAATGAAAGCGGGAGGTTTGGCGCTTTAAAATCTGATTCAACCCACCATTTCTTTAGAAATACCTGTACCAAGTGAGGGTCATTACGGTTTTCACAGTTTTCCGGTTGTTGACTGATTTTGTCTGTTTATATACTTATGAGTTTTGACTTTCCCTTTGTAAGATTGCTCAGAGTTCGGTAATTTTGTTATTACCCTTATTTAGATGTTCCTTCGCGTTTTCTCACCTGGTTTTTTACTTAGGAAAATCGGTTCTAAAGTTGAAAAAGGTAGTGTTTGAAATCATTTAATGTGAGAGTAAACCATATATACATGATTCTTATTTAGTTCTATTTATAGGGATGAAAAATGTGATGACAATAGTTAACATTACTATTTACATTGGGTCTCCAGACAGAGTAACGCTGATTGTTTGAGGTTCAATTAACAAAGTATTGTTTTTGAATAAGCCATACGTATACTTCCATTGATCTAACATTATCTTTGCGGAAAAGAGCATGGATTCATAGATCCATTCGCAAAACGGGTCCGATACTTCTCCCGCTTCTTGTACACAAATTGTATGAGTAGTCGGTTTCCACAGAAAATTCGTGTCGTGATTCATATTTACTTCCAGGTTCGACATCATCATCGTCATCGCTCTCGATTTCATCTACCTCTTTTGCTACCTTCTCTGACTGGTATTCAAATGCAACTGCTTCAGCCGTTTCTGTGACTTCTTAAGCTGTTTCTGGAAGGGTTCCAGCTAGATCCTTCGTTGTGTCACTGCGCACGTTTCTTTGGAGGACACATTTGCCATGTGTTTCTCCCCAATCAAGCATAAGACGTCGTTCTGTGTCCGTAATTTGAATTGGCGTTGGCTTTTTGAACTCTGGCTGTTCTGACAGCTGTATGGCGTTGTCTGGTACTGGATAGTAGTGTTTACTATGGGTGTAGTAGATGGCAGACCAATTGCATATTCTTTTGATCGACTCTTTGACTGGACTGTCTCGTAGAATTCTCGTGCATGCTGTGCCATTGTTGGTGTATCGAACTTTAAGTGCGTAATGGAATGGAAATGCTCTACTTGACCAGTCAGAAAGCTTCGAAGATTGACATTTGAAGTCGATTCCATTTCTTCTTGTAAGAAGAGTAAAGATTTACTAATAAGTCCTATATATTGCACCGTTTTATCAGACACCATACCCTCCGGCCCATTCAGTTTGGTCTGTTTGTCCATTTTCTCCCTGATGAAGTGTCCTACCTCGTCCAAAAATAACTCTAGCTTCAATGTGTCCTCTCTAGCTTCTTGTATTGTTGCCTTCCTCTGTGTCTGACCTTTCAAATGAATGCCAAAGGCGGAGTAAAACTTTCCAATAGCTTGTAGAAATCTAGCGGTATCATTCAAATTCGTGAGTAAAAAGTCTCCTAAAAACGGGATGCAGTAAAAGAAATGTAGAGTCATAAATCAAGTTCCGACGCAGTGAAGCATCAGAAAACGGACTTTGATTTGTCTTCACGCTTAAAAGTAAGTTAGATTTTCACGCATTCACTTACATAATAATGATTTTTACACGGATCACGTTGCACTAGAGTTCACGTCTATATATTTCGATTTTCACGTGTAACGCTTCCGAAAAAAGGCCTTTCACGTATCACGCTTAGACCCCTTTCAGACCCACTTGGGTCATAAAATCAGTTAATCCCGGTAACTTTCTATTATCTAAGCCGGCAATGATTGTTTGCTAATGGCAACTTTTAGCAGTATTCCAGCTATATAGCGTGGCGTGAACAAATTGCATAAATTAATTTCCCCAGGTAGAAGATCCTTAGTGATACAAACATGGTTGTGTATAAAACAATCGAGTTATATATACAAATAAAAGAAAAATTGAAAGGACAAAGCCAACTATTTATGAAAAAAAAGTTTATATTAGAATATAAACGGTAGGTTCTTAAAATATTGCCTTGTAAAGTGCTATCATCGACCACTTCCAACAAACTATTGCTCAGTAGGAGCTGTGGGAAGCTGATTTTGCACATGTTAGAGTAAAATGGCGGGTGTATTAAGAGGAAGGAATGGCTTATCCTTCACGAGCACATGGGTTCACCCCCAGTTTTTAGTGGGATCCGTGTTGCTAATCTGTTTATTTTTCTGTGTTGTGTAATTTGTTTTGTTTGTCCTGTGTCCTGTACCCAGTGTTGACAGTTTCTCTGGACTGTCCATTCGTGATTGCCACTTCGATTTTCTCTAACGTTTACATAGAAGAGAGCCATACTCAATAACCAATGTTCTGAATTACGCCCCGCTACAAGGTTCAGTTGTGTATTTATATCGACCAGCCATTTTTCTATGCATCTATGTTCCCTGAGAGGCACAAAACGTACCCGTGAATTCGAGCCGCGGTTGGATCAAGCTTAAGACTAAGCATGTTGGTCTAGTACAAAGAGGACAACATCATGAATCGAATATGACTTATTCTCGTAATGATATGGTTGAAAAACAAATGCTCTTTTTTTGGCGTTAAATAGTAACTACTCGCTCAGTCATTTACTTAAATACAGTGAATTAAGAATAGTATAACTCTTTGAAGGATATTTTCCAGTATAAATAATAAATTACGACTGGTTTGTAACAAGAATAGCACTGCGTATGTCACATGAGTTCATCCCCGGTTTTAGTGGGGTTCGATTTGCTCGATCTTAAGTTTTCTGTGTAGTGTTTTGTATATCGTTGTTTGTCCTTGTTCTGTTGGCCATTGTATCGTCTGTCCTACGGCTTTTGATTACCCCTTTGGTATCTTCAAACTTTTCTTGCATTGCTCATAGGCAAGTGTACTGTAACTAGTTTTATAAATATATTTATATTCCAATAATGTCCTCTTTTGCATAGTCACATTTGTCCTAATTATAGTTCATCGTGGTTTGGTAAAAACTCTTTTAATAAAATGGAACCGTCCTTGTCTTTATCATAAAATTCAAAAACAGATTTGACAGCATTGTTAATATCATCATCGGTTTCTGCGTTTGTCTTCCTCTTCGATAAATGATCCGTAATCTGCAAAATATAACAACAATTAATATGATTGTGGAAGACAACCATCCATTAGTGCAATTAACTAATTGGACAACCTACAATTTACAAGAAAATAATAATTCTTCTTGATTTCTTTGTGTGTGTGTGTTCTTTCCATTGACATTACATTGGAGGTAAAATAAGGTTAACATCTGCTGGGTCATCATCCCCTTCAGCAGAAATAAAAATCCATGTTCAAATTATAAGAGCATTTCTACAAGATACAAAATTATCAATGATTGTGCATGCTACATTATCAAACAAGGATTATCAAGTTTTGCTTTCTGTAAATGTTAAGATATAGGGAGTTGTCATATATCGACTCTTATAGTGGACATTACACTGCCTCAGCCAGTTATCCCTTATTATGTATTTCACTATGAAGGGGGGATTGGGCATATTATACTAGCTTAACTCCGCCCCTTTTTTCATAGAAGTGCCTGTACAAAGCCAGGAAAGTGTTCCATTATGATGTCAAATGATTTATGCTATGGATTATATAATCGATCATTGATTGACTTAAAACAATTAGTAAACATTACATTTAGAGAACAATTGTTTGTTTACAATTCATCGTGCTGAGGTATAAATTCATTCAGTGTTACACCGCCATCTTTGTTTTTATCATAATGATCAAACGTAGATTTAGCAATATCAACATTAGCAATACCAGGTCGTATCTGTTTTCTCACTTCGTGGTCTATCATCTAAAAACAAAAAATCAAGAGTCAATTCCTCATGTTTTTCGTTTAAAGTGAGCTGTGGTTCGTTTGCTTTGTTGATATTGGTGGAATCGTTGACTATCACTGTTTATTGAATATCAGAATAAAAAGCATGCATTTAATTGGTTGAACACTCTCCATGTGACCTTCACTATTCCGCGATACAGATTGGGTTTTTGGACCGGTCTATATCAGCATTAATAGAAACTTTAAAACACCTTCAATGATCCTGATTAAAAGTACATTAAAAATGTTCATTTGTCTGTATGTAAGGTTTTATTTATTCCTAAGATTTTAGTTTGTGTTAAGGTTTCTTGATTCCTTGAAAAATTTATATTTTGTGTGTCTTCAATTCAATAAACACAATATTTACTGATATAGAGGACAATATCAGGATATACAGACTGCCCTCGGGTCGTGGTACGGACCATGAAATAGATATCATTTTCACTGGTCCGTACCATGACCCTTGGGCAGTCTGTATATCCTGATATTGCCCTCCATATCAACTATTATATAATTAAACTGTATTTACTTAATTTAACTCGTATGTGTCTGTTGATGATATAATGACATGGATTATAAGTGTGTTTTTTATCCACCAGACAGTTGTTACTTTGTCAATTATGTATTGCTACTATGGCTATGTACAATCTTTCACGAATCGATTTACCAGTATGCCATCGTTTGAAATAACTGTTTGGTTATATCTACAAACAATTATAAACAAAATAGTGATGACAATACCAGTCAGAACAGTTCCGAAATGAAAATAGGAAAATCGTCTCTGCAGAAAAGATTATAAACGATGGATTTTCATATAGTGAAAATGTATAAAGATAAAGAAGTCAACAAAAATGTCAAAAATATTTTTTTATCAATGTGTGACGTAAAAGTGTCTGACATTTACTTCACTGAGTTGGTGCTGTTTTGACAACTGTTTTACCTGTGTTGTTCAAGTATTGTTATAAATACTGTTATAGTGACAGCCGGAAACTTTGAGCCGTAATGAAAGCGGGAGGTTTGGCGCTTTAAAATCTGATTCGACCCACCATTTCTCAAGTCAGGGTCATTACGGTTTTCACAGTTTTCCGGTTGTTGACTGATTTTGTCTGTTTATATACTTATGAGTTTTGACTTTCCCTTTGTAAGATTGTTCGGAGTTCGATAATTTTGTTATTACCCTTATATAAAGAGGTAAAATTGATACCCCTTACACAAATACATGTATACAAGACCGCACATTATAACTACTATGTACATGCACTTCAATAAAAATGACCGGGTCAACCTAGGTTAATGAGTCCAAACCCTCTCTCTTCATGAAATGATGCGGCCATGCAAATATTTTCCACATTTGCGTAAAAACCCAACCTTCACATATGTTGTTGAATAAACTTTAGAGAAAACCGAAGGGGCAATCAAGAATGGACAATCCAGTGACATAGATTGATTCATTGGTTCGTGTTTATCGTTAGTTGTAGAAGAAACACAGGCAACATTGGTCGCTAGACACAGAACGAGGACAAACAAAACAAAGTACTCAGCACCGAAAACTAAAATAAATAACTTACCTCTTCAAGTGTAATTTTATCATCTCGATCTGCATCGATATCTCTGAAAGCTTTAGTGAACTCATCAACTGGTATCTTGTTACCGTAACAGACTGTACCGACATACGAGATCACAACGATAAATAACGAGAAGTACAATAATGCCATTATATTATGGTAGAACTAATGCAGGCAATTGTTTATTTCTTATCAGTTAGGAATTTGGTGTGAAAATACACGTGTACTTAAGTGGGAACAGATATGCTATCACTTACGATAATATGTCATCTGAATAACACAAGAACTGTAAAACCTTCTTAAAGAATGTAGTTATTATTAAAACTACTTGTAAGATTCATCTTCCTCGTTGATAGGTAACTTAGTTTGTTTGTCCTTTTTCTTTTAGAAGGGCCCGGGTGGCTCAATGAGTTAGGTCGTTGGATTACCTAACAACTCATATAAGCCTATCACCAATACGGCGTCAGTTCGCGCCCGGCTTTGTAAATTACAAAAAAAGGTACACCCGACTCACAGTCGCAAGTGATAAAGTTTACCAGTTGCTTGCCCATCGTCGGTGGTTCTCTCTGGGTACTCCGGCGTCTACCACCACTAAAACTGGTCGCAATGATATAGATGATAGTGGCGTTAAACACCAACAATCAATCAATCCTTTTTCTTTAAGCCATTGTGTTGTCTATCCTTCTTCGATTTACGGATTCTGATTACCCCTTTGGTATCTTCAAACCTCTCTTAGTCAATTTAAAACTGTAATTATTGTGAAAAGCGAGGCTCATTTCTCTCAGTTTGGTTTACTTGCTCCCGAACATGTTTAAATTATTTGGCTTTCCAATCTTTAAATTAGGAGCAAACATTATTACAGAAACGCGTCGTGTGCAGTATATTAGATATGTATTAGATTAAATTGAGCACATTGACAATAACACCATCTATCTAATCAAAAAACATCTGAGCAAATTATAAGTATTAGCTTACGGGACCAAAAGGGTCATATGAGGTATTGTCATCGCTATGTGTACATCGGTTTTGTCTGTAAACCTTTCACATTTTCATCTTCCTATCCAAACCCCTTTGAATAACTGAAACCAAACTTTTGCATAATGCCATTCGATGGTCGTCTACAAAGTTTGTTTTGTGTGTGTGTTCCGATCGAAAGTCCAATTTGTATGTGGTATTTAATTTTAATTGTTTAGGGAACATTCCTGTCTGATGTATTCCAACACGATTGTTTTGACTTTTACCGTTCCAAGATATGAGGTGCCCAAAACTGTTTTTGATTTTGATTTGCTAATGTTTAGGACCCCGTGTGGAAATAAATTAAAACACAATTTCTATATACTTGACTTAACACAAACTACAGGAATAACCCGGTGATAGATATAGGCGTATATTAGAACCTAGTTTAATAATTTCTGTTCGCATCCATGTTGGTTTGATCACTTGTCGAGGCTCTGTTCTATGATCATTATTGTTTTCCTGTAATTGTTTTTTCATACATTTTTTCGGATTATTTGTTGTGGTTACTGATAAATCGTGTGAGCAGTTTGGTAGTTTGCAATTGATTGAGTGAAAGAAGTTTTGCAACTAGATTAACATGACGGGTGTCACTAGTGGAGCAGGAACTGCTTAATCTTCCCGGACACCTGAGTTCAACCCCAGTTTTAGTGAGGTTGGTGTTACTCGACCTTTAGTTTTATGTGTATGTTTTTAGATCGTTCTTTGTTCTTTTTCATTCTATTTTTGTTGTTCTTCCATTTACGATTACTCCTTTGTATTTTCAAGCTCTTTTTTGAACCCGTAAAACTAGTTTTTAACCCCAGAACTTTGTTTTTTTAATTAAAGTGCCTGTGACTAGCCATGAAAGTTGGCGGTCATGTATATGTTTGTTAGAGGTATCAATTTTGCCTCTTTCTATGATTCTTCAATTGGATTATGGAACTTTTCCGACAAGGTGATATATTGTTTTTATACTTTTCATTTTATTTGTACAGACATCAATATACAATTTTCACACATCCATTCTAGATCTGAATAACGACGATGATTCAAGTACAGCTACATTTAAAATGTTCATCTGGAAAGTGCATCTTTGTAAGCACATTTTTAATCTTAATTCTTTAATTTGTCTCTTCAATATCATCACAATAAACAAATTGTTACATTTCCCTAAAATGTCAATCGTTATAATTCGTCATGTCTAGGTAAAAACTCGTTCAATGAAACGAATCCATCATTATCTTTATCATAAAAATCAAATATTGACTCTGCCATACTTTCATGATCGGCATCAGGTATAGTCTTTTTGGCTGCTAGATTATCTTTGATCTACAAATTAATTTAAAAAATGCATCAATCAAAATTTGCATATGGATGCGAACAGAAGAATAATGGAGTAAAACCTGTATTAAGAGGTCACCTTTGGGATAAAGAAAAAGAGGCTTTCTAGGACAGGGGACCTCTGAAGAGGTTCAGTTTCCATGAAGCATTTTATGACAGGTGACTGCTTAATAGAGGTGACTGAAGGTGCAGGTTTGACTGTATATATCTTGTATGCTAACATGACATCTTGCTCATTTGCTATTTTCAAGCACACATGTGATATAGGATTAAACGCTTTTTTTGCAGAGTTTATTGATTTATAGCCTGGACCAATTCACTCACAAACAAATGTAAGTTTGTGAGTGACTTGGTCCAGGCTATAAATCAATAAACTTCGGAAAAAATGCGTTTAATCCTTATAATTCTGTAACTTAGTTTTGTTTCCATTTGTTTTGAAAATTTACCTTTCGGGATCCCCAGTACGCACACATACATTCCATTGATGGGTGTCGGCCATGAATAACAAAATGCACTAACCTTGTTTTCCTACATTGATAACTAGACGGTGATGTAATTAAGTTATTGATATTTTCCAATTTGATGGCATTTTGCATTTAGCTACTCAAACAAGTAAAATGCTCACAAAATCGTAAAATGAATCAGTAACCAGCTTGTGTCAATCAGCGTCCCTTCTAAACAACGTCACAGGATGACGATATATTACAAAAGTCAAAGTCGATAGATGGTTGTCTTAAGTATTTTTTCCGAATTTTTTTTATTATGTCAACAAGTTTTTTTTTTCATTGACATTTATTTTTTTATTTCATATCTAACAATAATTGTCGATTATTAACAATAAACATTGTTTCTTTTATCTTTTTTTATTATCGGGAATCCAAGCCGCCATTTTGTTTACATTACGAAAAAAGTAGTCCGGTGAACATCGTCTATCGAAAAATAAACTGACAAAAACCCCGCCTCCATAAGCGCTTATACCCAATCAGAGTATAGGATTTCTAATTATGTAAATCATATAATAATTATTATAATATATCCTGAACGACATTTCCCAAAATGCATAACATTCAATCTGTACTGCCGGTGGAGATCCAATTCTCAGAAAGGGGTGAGGAGAATACTATTATCCTATTGTAAAACCCCGCCACGTTTTGTGGATTTCCCAGAACAGGATTTTTATTTACAACGCCATATGTCATGGTTTCGTTTTTGTGTTCACTTGTTTGAGATGAGAGTTGATTGTCCGTGTTTTTGTTAAATCTTTTTTCATTCACAATCAATGATATATTAAGCGTAGATAGCTTAGAACGAATTCATCAAGGTCAGAATATAGAACCTTCAAGGAACATTGAAGCATAGAAATATGACAGAGTGTCTCGACAGCCGGGTTCTACCTCCCAATATTTTGTGTTTTTATACTACTAACAGCACTTATTATGTCTCACTACGTTTCATCCATTTACTGATGTTATATTCCACAGATAAAAGTGATTACTATAATATTTTAGTATCAGTGTTTTGGGTATTTTCTTCTTGCAAGTGGGCAATGGCCATAATAATATATGTGTACTGTACAAAATATAATCGACTTAACATAACGTAGGGTTCACATCTATAGACCTTATAAATAATGTTTGAAGATACCACAGGAGTGCTCCATCTACAATTCGGCGGAAGGATAATACAATGATCGAAAGACAGAAAATAAAAAGCCAAACAAAGGTCCACAAAACACTACACAGAAAACTAACGATTGAAAGAATTTCGTTGTTCCGGATAGATAAGCAGGTACTGCTCCACTACTGGCTTCTATTAGTCGCGTAAAATTATTTGAATATGTAGGGTCAGTTTTTTTATAATTGAAACATTTCAAGCATCTATCTTAGCATAGATGTACCAAAAACTTAGTAGTAAGTGGCAGGTGCTTCTGAACGGGTAATCACTTCCTGCTCCATTAATGGCATCCGTCATGCTAAATCACGTTTAATAATAATCAACAAACTGACCTCTTTAAGAGTGAGTTTTTCATCTCCATCTCCATCCATTTCTTTGAATGCATTTGATATGTGTTCCGTGGGAACTTCGTCTCCCAAAACATAATACCCTAACACAAAAACGAGGAGTAACACGCATATACCTTTCTTCATTTTAAATAAAATTAGTAATTTCGTGTGTGGTATATACACGTTAGTGAATATGGACATTTACAAGTCCTTATCAGCATTGCCATATTAGCGAGATTAGACCTTACACGTGTACATTGCTTATTGACTTGGTGATTTGCTGATAATTATCATATGTTGTGAATGAATAATTATTTGTGGTATACCAATTTTTCGTACTCGATACAACATTATGTGATAAAATTGTCAGTGAATGCGCAAACCGGTGGTTTTCTCCTGTTTCCTCCACAAATAAAACTTGCCGCCACGACATAACTGACAATTTGTTGAGTGACGTTAAATGCCATAACCATAGCCCAACCCAATTTTCGTGGTGTCGTGGGAAGTATTGAATTACGAAATTAAGAACATTTATCACCATATAGATATATACTGACTACAACAGGACATTCAAGAATCTACGTATCCACGAAAATACCTTTCTTCACTGGTATCCACGAATTTAAATAAATCCGCTGTATTCATGACCTATCACCGGGTTTGTAACTAGATTAACACGGTGGGTGTCACTAGTGGAGCAGGAACTGCTTACCCTTACGGAACACCTGAGTCCACCCCGGATTTTAGTTGGGTTCGTGTTACTAGATCTTTAGTTCTATATGTATGTTTTGTAGATCTTTTGGTTTTGGCCATTGTGTTGTCTGTTCTTCTTCGATTTGCGAATTCTGATTAACCCTTCAGTATCTTCAAACTCTTCTAATCTACGGTTATATCCGTACGAAACAAAAGACATCGACCAACAGAAATAACGCAAACGAGAACGGCCTAAAACAACGGTGTTTATTACTGACGTTTTATAATATCAATCTCCTTCAGAATCGCTTTAGCAATATGTAATGTTAATATATCTTGGTCTGACAGTCTGTATTATATGTAATAATTCACACCTCTCTTCGGACACCTTCAGAGTTCGTCGTGCTTCGGAACGAATTCATCAAATCCTATAAATCCATCTCTATTTTTATCGTGTACATCAAACAATTCTTCGATGATACTTTTGAATAGGTCTGAGCCTGCACTATATCCAACATTATTAGCAGCTAAGTATACGGAGATCTGTGAATAGTGAAAAAAATATTTAAAACTAAAATAAAAATTGCTAACCAAAATAAAGTAGTAATAGTTGGGTGTATAGTAATAAATAAGGGTAATAACAAAATTACCGAACTCCGAACAATCTTACCAAGGGAAAGTCAAAACTCATAAGTATATAAACAGACAAAATCAGTCAACAACCGGAAAACTGTGAAAATCGTAATGACCCTGACTTGGTACAGGCATTTCTAAAGAAATGGTGGGTTGAATCAGATTTTAAAGCGCCAAACCTCCCGCTTTCATTACGGCTCAAAGGTTCCAGCTGTCACTATAACATTATTTATAACAATACTGGAACAACATAGCTGTATCTGTATATCCGTTGGAGATTCCATTAACCAGAGTGGAAGGGTTGGGATCCCAATTAACCGGTATAATTCCATCCTATGTATTGGTCTTTCAGTGTTTGTTCAGTTATTTTAGGGGAGATATTTGTTTGTTTTGTTGATATTAGTGGATTTGCTGATCGTCACATTAAACTTTGCTATGTTAATTTATGTCGAACATGGGAGCAGACAGGAAACATCCGAGTACACAATTAATTAGGACACATAATCAACTGCTGGGTACAGCCATTCCAAAGGTGCGTCAATTTATACTTTTGTGGGGTGAATCAAATCCAATCGTTCTTAATATTCGGTGAAAATGAGTTTCTGGTATTTGGGGGAATAACACGCTCTTTTATATAAACCTGTCTATCGAAGCATACTCTATATTTCCAATTTGAAATCTTAATACGCTCGTGTTTCTATTTTACCTACATAATTGGTTGTTTACAAGCTTGATCTGGTCAGGAATAAAGCTAAAATGCTGATTTTGGTGTTCATCAACAATCTTACCTCATGATATGTAATCCTTCTGTTCCCATCAGTATCTATTTCCTTATAGATTTTGGCGAAATTAGCAGCTTTGTCTTCCGGTGAGGTTTCATTACCTATAGCATTATTTAACACTATCCAAATAAAAACAATACATTGTCTTGTGGACATTATTATTATGGCTAATTTAACAACAGGTGAAGCGTACAATGGCAACTCTTCTTATCGTAAATCGTGGGAATTGTTACGTTTGGTACGGGATTAGTCTCTTACAAATAGACGTTGGAGAAAACATAAGGGGCAGTTAGGAACGGACACTCCAAAGACACTGGCAATATTGGGCACATAAGATACAGAACGAAGAAAAACGCAACACATAAAACTAAAGAGATGAGGAAAGAGTAAACAGTTCCGGTCCAATGCAAGACAACTCTCTTATCTTAAATCATGGGAATTGTTACGTTTGGTGCGGGATTAGTATGTGGGTACTTGTGAAGGTTCCCAGGGCTCAAATCCATAGAGCTACTTAGGGAGTTCACAGGTGTTGGATAGGGGATGCCCTCTCGTTGAGGGTTGTCACGTTAATAAGGGTAATAACAAAATTACCCAACTCCGAACAATCTTACAAAGGGAAAGTCAAAACTCATAATTATATAAACAGACAAAATCAGTCAACAACCGGAAACCTGTGAAAACCGTAATGACCCTGACTTGGTACAGGCATTTCTAAAGAAATATGGAATTCCTGGACGTGGACCGCTGTAAGAAATATAAGAGGGCTACGCTCCCTGCAAGTTACAGAGTTATTTTGTAGATTTAAGAAAAAAATACTTACATTGTATAAATTGTCCGTCCCGACCCAACTCTATACTGTTTCAGTGGCAGTCAGATGTCGTTGTCCAGTCCCTCCCTCATTATATCCTTCCGGAGCACCTAAGTTCATCCTCATTTTATTTATCGGTGTTCGTGTTGCTTTATCTTTAGTTTTCTGTGTAGTGTTTTGTAGATCGTTGTTTGTCATTTTGTCCCTTTTCTGTTGGCCATTGTGTAGTCCGTCCTTCGATTACGGCTTCTAATTACCTCCTTTGTATCTTTAAGCTTTTCATATATTATATGTTATTCACCTATCAGACAGGGTATATGATGTGACATCCCCCGCTTATTCCCTGGTGTTGGAATTCACTGTTGTAAGAGTGTTATAACCACAAAATGAATCGTCATAGTTTATATACAAAAATGTCAATGACGTCCGTAACCAAGGATGAAATATGTGTATGGCTCTCATTTGAACAAGTGATGTTGAACTGTTTTTGTGTCGGTGGCATGAGTTGCAATTGGGAAGTACTTTGTGGTGGCATGACTTGCGTTGTGACATTTTTGACGGTATAACTTGTGATAATGTCTCCCGTCAATTTTGATGATACGCGACTGACGAGAAAGATTTGTGTCCGGTAACTGTCATAATTTGTGCACAGTTTCTCCCGAGGATAGTGGCACCCGTAGGACGAATTGACTGTTTAGTGTGCATTTGTGGAAGGCCTTCTTTTTACTCAAAGTAGACATAAATGATGCCAATGTATCTTCCTATCGGTCTTTTCGGAAATGTCAAAACAGTCTTTAGGAACTTACCAAAGCCTGTTGCACCGAGGGTGAACATTTTCAAGGTAAGTCTCAATGTTTCTAAACGGACAATATTCAGGCATTTCGCGATCCTTCGGAATGTTCCCAGAAATGTTGTCCATTTTCATACGAATTATAGATCATTCGTCCACCTTTTCCATTACGTATCTCCTGCCAGTATCAGCATATGTTCGAATTACCAACGTATCTTTTGTCATAGATTCCATATTTTCATTGGTTCTTGGACAACCATAGAGTTTTATATTCATTTGAACACGATTTGCAAGGCATGAAAGGGTAGACTGGTCCATGTAGATATTATTGTACAGTTTTCTTAGGTCATCAGTTTCCATTTCCGGGTATTTTCCATTACCTGCAACTTCTGGGTTTGAAATTATATCAATTTTTCTCGGGAACGGGGGCTTCTTTAAATATCTGTTCAAAGCATGTCTTGTGTTTGCTATGTGATGGCTTTGTAAATATCTCCACTTTTTGTACGTGCTTCCATATAAAAATGGGAGAGTGTTTTAATTTGGTAAAAATGCATTTAGTATTCCGTATTATGCTATTGATTCAGTGAAGAGTAACTATTTCTATTTTTGTCGTCCATTGTTGTTATTGTTCCGGGACCTAATTAGGTAGCCTGAAGACGTACATATATACCGTTCTGTAATCCGTATATATGCTGACATTCATGGTTGAAGAACCAATGAAAAATTGTGTAACAAATTAAATCCGTAATATATATATATTGTTGAACTTGTTCCATTTCTGAATATTGTTGAAATACTGCTCACCAGATGTTAAACGATAATCAATCAATAAATCAGCTATATATTGTTCCTTCTAAAAAAAGAGATTCTACATTTTTACAACGTTTTCATTCAGTTATATCCAATATGATATTGTTGGACAATTGAGTTTTAATACATTTTGGAAAATTGTTAGAGACTGAATTGTCTGTATTTATTTCAGCCTTGACGAAAAGCTTGAAATTTCTTTCTATTTCAAGCCTCTTGCGTCTAAAAAAAACACGTCTGCTACTATTTAAGCTGTGGTGATAATAAACAACACTGTTGCTTGAATATGTAAGGAGTCAGGATTTACTAGTTTGCCCACCGACAATTCTCTTAGAACAACTGTTGCAAAGTGTCTTCATGAGGTCCAGATTCTCGGTGAAAAAATATGGTGACAGGAGTGAGTCAGTACGTGTGTACAAACGTACTAGTGAATATATGAAGAGGGGATCAATACTGTATTACCTGGCATTACTGAAGGCACATGTATTCCGTACAAAGTATCATGTCATGGCCTATCTACATCGGGCATACCGTCATAACCAAGTCAGTAATCAAAGTATTCAAGCAACTCCTACCAGAACGCTTGACATTCTCAACAGACGAGTTGGCAATGTAGACATATTCCTTAACATTTGATAAGATTGATTGATGTTTAACGCCAACTTTCACAGTATTTCGGCTATATCGTGGCGTGAACAATCCAAAAGGAAAGTAACGACATCAACAAAACTCAGTCCAAAGATACACCCTATTCTTCTGTCCTTGTTTTGACTGACGGCAAACTGTTGTAAACAGCATAAATGTCGACGCCTAACATCCAAACCACAGTAGAAGCAAGTAACAGTTGCTAGATATATTGTTGTTACTTGTGCTGCATCGTCTGATGTAACTATGCGCCCATGTACCCCTCCAGTGCCATCTTTTTTGTCAACCTGTTCTAGTCATGCACATAGCTGAGATACTGCTCGTTCGGTGCTAAACAACACTCATTCTTAAAAAATCCAGTTTTACTATTAAAGATTGTATATTAAAGTCGAAGAAGAAAATCGATACCTCAAGAATCAGTATCAAAAATCATGTAATTATGAAAGACGACACTATATTTGTAACGATAATAAATAAACAGTAGAGAAAACCGACATGCAATCAAAAATGGACAATCCAGTTTCACAAAACGAAGACCATAATCTAAAAAGATGTGCAACACAGAACCCACCAAACAAAATCACGGGTAAACGCAGGTGCCCGCAAAGGGTAAGCAGTTCTTATAAAATTATACAGACAATATCTCTGCGGTCGTCATTTAGAACATCCCACGTTTAATGATAACTAAACAATTTTATCTGATCATGTCTTTATTCGTCACTTATTTCTTATTCCACTGAACAACCAGGCTTTGGTGTGTAGCCTAGCAACCAACCACGATCTACATAATGACCTTGTTAAAGTTCGTCATGAGTTGATGCAAATTCATCTAACGTCAGCACTTTATCATCATTTTTGTCATAATTGTCGAAAAAGTTCTGGACAGTTTTCTTGAAATCGTAGTCATTAGGGTCAAGGCCTTGTTGCTTTAGGTATTTTGACACCTGAAAAGATAAAACACACAATTATGGCAAAACGAAACAAATATATGTCGAAACAAAAAAATGTTCATGTAAAACAAAACTCAGATTTACAACTGTTACACCAATACATGTCATGTAAAACATACCAATACGTTGTGATCAGCTAGATGCACATGTAAGACTACACAATGAACTAGTACAATATGCGCGTTTAGAAACACATCACACAAAGCACGTGTGAAACAAAGCAATACACGCGTAAAACACACCACCCAATTATAAAACACGAATACATGAGTGAAACACGTATTACACACAGAAACAAACAAATACACGTATACAGGGTTAGTCGTGGCCGTGATCGTATGGTAGTTGGATTTACAACTACCTATGCAATCTGTGTCGATCACCACTGATGTTGTGAGTTCGAATCCCGCTCAGGGCGATGTGTGCAACATTATGTGATAAAGTTTGGCAGTGACTTGAGGCAGGTCAAGTCGGTGATTTTGTAAGGTTTCCTCCGCCACTATATAACTTAAATATTGTTGAAAGTGGCGTTAAACACTATAAAACCAACCAAATCATATGCAATGTAATACACATGGTGAGCCAAACCAATACACAATGTACATGTGAAATAAAGCAATACACCCTCAAGCAGCTGTATAACGAAAAAATACTCAAGTAAGACCAACTAATACGCGTGTAAACAAAGCAAAGATCTGGTGTTCTCTTAAGACGTTTTACACAAACGCTCAAATTCACACCAGAAAAAAATCAATACATTTGTTAGACAAACCACTGCATATGCAAAATAAACCAATACACTTCATTTGGTTCGTCGTTGCATTGTTTTTTGCTACATTTAGCACCACTTCAACTTTGTTGATATTTGAAATCAAGAGTACTCAGAGAAAACCACCGACCTTTTGTCAATCACCCACAAAGTTTGATGCATACGGGTGGAACCGCAACATTAGTCAAAGTAAAGTCGTTTTGATTCAGTTATGTGATTTGATTCTCGACAAACAATAGGTGTTGACAATAATGGTTCTGGCTTAGAACAGACACTATAATGTGACGGGTTTAACTGTTTGAACTATACATAATATGTACTAACCTCTTTAAACGTTATTTTCTTGTTTCCGTTCCTATCCATCTCCCTGAATACTTTTGCCAAATTTCCAGCTTCTGTATTTTCAGAGAATGTACATTCTAAAATCAATAACGAAAGAAGGAATAGTGAAATAATTTTGTTCATTTTATCAACAATGCGATTTCATAAGGAAACGTGGAGTACATAAATACATTATCAGTTCAGTGATTAAGTCAATAAGGGCTTTAATTTCAAATTGTTGTCTGCTACCTATATTTGTAAACTTGATATATTGGAAGTGAACCATCATAGCAAAATCACATACAATAAAGTGTAAACAACACAGAGTATTAATTTAATGCATGCTCCAAGCACATTTTGGGGTGGTTTGTTTGATTGGTTGGTTGGTATTCAATGTCATATTTAGCAGTACATTTTGTATTTCAGCTGCTAGTATATCGTAGCATGAAATATTTTTTTTAGAAATTATTATCCTCAACTACAAAACTCTTAAAATAAATGATTGGTATTTAACGCCAACCTTAGCTGAATATAGTTTATACGGGGTTCCTGTTAGCGCGCTAGAGTTCACCCCGGGTTTTAGTGGAGTTAGTGTTACACGATCTTTAGTTTTCTGTGTAGTACTTTGTAGATCGTTGTTTGTCCTTTTTCTTTTTGCCATTGTGTTGTATGACCTTCGATTTACGGCCTCGGGTTACCCCTTTGGTATATTCAAACTATTCTTAAAGCAAGTGTCGGAGGCCATAATCCAAGTTGTTCGATTACCAGAGGTTTGTACCGGTGGTTAGATAGTGCTGGTTTTTTTTGTGTTTATTTGTATTTATTTACTCCTATATGTTTTGTAGTGGGTTCATGTAAGAGCAGGTATCTGAGTATATAAGGTATATAAGGGTAATAACAAAATTACCGAACTCCGAGCAATCTTACAAAGGGAAAGTCAAAACTCATAAGTATATAAACAGACAAAATCAGTCAACAACCGGAAAACTGTGAAAACCGTAATGACCCTGACTTGGTACAGGCATTTCTAAAGAAATGGTGGGTTGAATCAGATTTTAAAGCGCCAAACCTCCCCCTTTCAATACGGCTCAAAGAGGCCATAGTCCCAGTTGTTCCTGATGTTCCACGACCTACTGTACTCCCCAGATAGGTTGATATCTGTGTTTTGATAGTCCTACTTTTTTATTCGCATTTTATTGCTCCTATTTATTTTGTAGGGATGTTCATGTTAGAGCAGGTGTCGGAGGTCATAGTTCCTGATGTTCCCGAGGTTCCAATGATTACACAAATACATGTTTCGCACATTGAGTCGAAGGCTGTATACGAAGAGAACGCTGATTCCATTCCACGATTCGAAACATGCCGAACATACGAATACATGCAACATATATAGCCTCTTAATTCCACGCAAAGTTCAGCTAAGACCGCGGGCTAACGTCTATAGACTTAATGACATTTGAAATCAGGACATACATAGTAAGAAGAGTTTGAAGATACCAAAGGGGTAACTGTTGATTACTTTCTGAACTTCTGGGAAGTTGATTTTCAAGACAATACTCTGGCGACGACAGTAATTCAGAAATTAATGTCACAGTCTGCTCGATACGGAATACAAGACATATGCGTCTCTGTTAATGGGGATCAGTTTAACTGTGAGGAGTTCAGAAAGTTTGCCAAAGACTGGGAATTTCGCCATAAAACACTATCACCGACATTCGCAAACAATGGAAAGATTGAACATGTTGTAATTGTAAAATCGTTGATGAGGAATGCCAGACATTCAAGATCGGATCCATATCTGGCAATACTTGACTTCCGAAATACACCATCTCAATGATTCGAAACACGTACTGAACCGCAGAAATAAGACATTACTACAAAGAAAAAGAAAATGGCTTCCACGAGTTACATTTGTTGAGACTGGAGCATAAAAAGTAATCTGAAACAAAAAGCGAAATGATTTGTTACTTGATAGGATTATGTGATTTGTTTGTTTAATACGTTTTTTTTTTGCTAACGAAGTTTGTTTAATGCGTTTTTTTATTTTTTTTTTTGCTAACGTCTTTTCCCTCATTTCTAGAGAGGAGTGCCGTAAGGTCAAAGCGATGGAACTAAAATATACCCATGAAATACCTGCTGCAGATGAACCCATCGATAAGAGGGTTGAAGCTACAAAAGCATTATCGGATAATGATGTCCAGCACCCATTTCTGTTTGAAAATGTGCAACTACAACTACCCCAACTTGAAAATGTTCAGCCACCTCAAATTGAAAATGTCCAGCAACCAGCTGAAGTTGACGCAACCACTTCAAATTGATAATGTTGTCAAGCAACAAGTTCAAACTGATAATTACATACAACCACCAGCTGTTGTGGCTGATATTGCGAAGCCGCCAACCGCAAAACCACAAAAGGTAAAGGCTGCAAAACGGAAACCGTTATTGGAATTGTTCCGCGAAAATAGTGAAAAATATATCACCAAAAAAGTTATTAGTCATGAAGTATTAGGGGGAATATTCATCATATGACGAAGACGAATTATAAATTATCGTAATACTGAAAATAAAAATAAATTGAAAATTGAAATAAAACTAGTATTTTGCTCTTCTTTTAGAATTAAGTATTTAATAAAAGACTGCATAATGTGTGTCGTCTAAAAGAGATAGATTATTAGATTATTGCTATTTTTGTCTTGAATGTTTCATGTGGGGATCTTGTTGAATGGACTTGTGGTTTGGCCGTTTATCAATATACGAGTGCTGTTAACTATGACGTGTGAGATTTTACTTTTGGTTGATTAAATATCAGATATATCTCCTCTACATGCATCAAAATCAAAGTTTAGTTTTAATACATTACGTAAAATATAACAAACAACTGAAAACAATCAACAGGTCGATAATGAATCTTGATCACTGTATATTCCCGTACACCGGACATTGTAATAATTTGTTCCCAGTGGATTGTTTACTCTAACAATAATATTATATAGCCGAGATCCAGTACGGTGATCATTACAGTGTATCGTGAATTGCTACTAGTGTACCACATATTGATTCTGGATCCCTGCTACATGTATGTAATTCTACTGGTAGAGTGATCAATACAATGTATATCAGGTAACAGCAATATCCAGTGTACGGGGATAAACACAAATGTACCGTGGTAGTTCACCCGTTTGAGGTTATGTCATTACTTTGTATCCGTTGTCGGTTTTGTCCTGTCTTCTCTGAAACCAATGACCATCAAACTGGCAGGATGTGTGCTTATGCTATGTTCTGACAAATTTGAGGGATGTTTGATTTGCTGGAAAATTCAATTATATATCAAATACATTTGCTGTATAAATGATCGTCATATGATGATGTAATCTGTATAAACATGAATTTCAAGATGACCATCATGGTTGGACATAGGTCAACATACAATCATGAATGGAAATATTCAGTCTTATTCGTAGATAACAAAGCAAACAAAATGTGTCGGTTTTACGTACATGTATGCAACTTGTATGCATAGATTTTTGTTGCAAATCGGAAATCTAGCAAACCGCAGTGTAACATCAAAAACATATAAGGGACAAAACATTTCCTTATCGATTGGGGGAATGAGATTTAAACAAAATAATTGTTGCTTCCCTCAATGCCAAACAAATATTGGTGTTGGTTGTACCACCTGTTTTTCGTATAAACTCCCAATGTAAAATTGTCCTTGAAGTTATATTTTTCTTCAAATGGCAAAATGAAATTTCAAACAAAAATATTATGTTCGTCTTGATATGGTACCTTCCTTTACATTAACATGTAACCGAAATCGTGTGTGTAGGTGTATGCGTAATTCAATTTCCATGCATCTCTAATACAAGTAGCATTACTATCACTAACCCGTGAGACGATTGTCGATAGAGAGTGCAGTAATCATTTGAGTTAAAGCCCGTTTACACGATGGAAGTTTTCGTCAAAAACTTAATCAAATTTGTTGACGGAAAATTTGATCAAAGAAAACTTTGTCCAAGTTATCCCGTTTTCACGATCAGAGTTTGTTCAAGGTTTTTATCCTAAGTTACCTTTCGGCGGTAAATTCAAAGACAAACAACGTTGTTCACGATGGTGTTACTGTGCAGAATTTTAAGGGAGCGTCAAGCTAGACCTAGAAGGTTGTGGTCAAGAGCGTGGCTGCAGCGGAGGAAATATAGAAGCTGTTTTAATACACTTCCGTCTTGTGACAGAATTGACAGATGAAGACCTTCAGGAATACAAAAACTGCATGGCAATGAGAAGAGACACGTTTGATATGCTGCTTGAAAAAGTCAAACCCTTCAGTTTCCAACTCACGTGCCTTTGTTTACATAGACCTTGATTCAAAAGATGTTTTGATTGATTCCCATCAAAGTCCGTCAAAGTGTTTAGGAAAATAGGATGGGTTTCTATTCCGTCAAAGTCAATCAAAGTTTTTGATGCAGGTTTACAAGATCAAACAATTTTGTCAAAGAAAACATTGATCGTGTAAATGGGCCATTTATGCTATCACTCATCAGCCTTGAAAACACTCCCGCCATTTCTAATAAAAAAAAAAGTTTTGATGTTGACATATTCACCACAAGTAAAATGCTTTTGCCGGTTGATGTCTGTTGATATAGTACTATATTCTAATGTGAACATGGTAAATAAGGGTAATAACAAAATTACCGAACTCCGAACAATCTTACAAAGGGAAAGTCAAAACTCATAAGTATATAAACAGACAAAATCAGTCAACAACCGGGAAACTGTGAAAACCGCAATGACCCTGACTTGGTACAGGCATTTAAACGAGACATTACACAATTCATAGTTGAAGATTTTAATATTGGTATTAAAAAACATCCTCTTCTAATAAAATAAAATTCTGTGCCTGTCCCAAGCAAGGACTTGGATTTCCAATGTAATATATCGTGGTCTTTTTGTGTTCAGTGAGATCAGTTAAGATCAGAGGTGATTGTTTGTTTTGTTGATATTGATCTTGGTGGAATTAATGACCATCACTGTTTAAATTTTCTCTTCATAATTCAGTACTCCTAACATCTTTAATTTCAAATATCTTGTAACTGATCTAACTGGAGTTACTATTTTATCTTCGATGACAGATCTTTTTAGATGACTTGATTAAATGTCAGTGTCAGCTTTAGCTGTTGCCATCGCCTGGCGTACGTCGTTCACTTTTTGCATTTTAATCATCTCTGCATGATACCGCAGTACTAATAAAAACCAACGTGACAGGGATTGGTGGTTCCCATTCTTAAATATATTCGATTGGTTCAAACATCATCCAAAGTGGCCACCGTTACAAAAGACGGAAAATTAGTATATTTATTATATTGGTCCAATCCGTCAATGTCAAGCCAGTTCTGATAAATTGAAATCGCAAGAGCACTGTTGGAAACTCTCTCAAATATATCTTGTTTTCTTCGTCAACTTTACACTTTTATTGATAATAGCCAATTATTACAGATATAATGTGTTTTAAGGTTTGTTCAGTTGAGCTATAGTCTCTTAGATTATTTTAAAGCCCAGTGGCCTTAGAGTTTGAATGTGTCAGAACATGGCGGAGTATCGCATTTGAAATGATAACACATTCATCTTTGATCATTTTTTGTCTTAAGACACATATAAAAAAAACGTATGACTACGTGTCCATAATAAGAATATCTCTACGACCTTTGGAAAGAGGTCAAATAATCGATTTTTTTTCTATATAACTTTCATATTTATTTTTGTGTTTACATGTATGCATTAGGACATGATGGAGTGTCACATGTCTGAATCATTTCACTTTGATCCCGACCTTCATCAGGTACGCTCAAAGTCAAATAATTTAAAAGTCTTTGGGAACAAGAAAACCAAAGGGCCTAAACAGAATAACCAAAGTCGGCTACGGCTGCGGAAGGAGACCTTTTGCTTTAGTATTAATTACATCATTTAAGCACTAAATTTTGAGCTATAATATATCTAATATACCATGTCAGTACCGACGCACTGACCACTGGGCGGATGATACATTCGAGGACTAAATTGGACACCAAGATATCCATGGCTAGGTGAGAAATATGTAAATGTGGCAGGAACGCATCACTGGTGTAATGGGGAGCGCATCGTGGCTTGACCACTGGTCCTGGTCAAATAAATGACTATACAAGTAGTAATTGCTACTTCTTCACTAAACATGCAGCATTAATGAGTAAGAGCATTGACTCGGAGTCAGGATCATGTGTCCGAGTGACGCAACATGACTACCTGCGAACTTTTGTTTCAGTGAGCTAGCATTATTAAGATTCAACTAAGTGTGTTGGTATTGTACAAACCGGACATCATCATATTCTTGTCGTGATATAGGTGACAAAAATGCTCACTTGGAGTCAAGCAGAATATTACTCCTCTTATAAACAAGACACAGAGATAATTATGACAAGATAAGAAACAATATGTGCGTGTGGTAGGCAAATATCAATATTTTGCTTAACTTACCATATGCATGGCATAACCAACATGTCAACCACATATAAAGTTAAAATATACGTACTTTGTGTGAAAATGTAAAATTTAATGGTATGAGCCTGAGAAACAGATAGAAAACGAGTCTCTTGCAAGCTTTTCTGCCCTGTTTCGCAGCGAGTGCAGATGACTTATATATTTTTCGGAAATATGCGAATATTATATTTATTCTGCAATATTCAAATTCTACAAAAACAACTAGAAAATTGTCTAAAAATGAACAGAAACAATAATTTCCTCTGTGAAGTCCGCGATTATACTGTTACCATGTCATATAATCGCTCAAGATGAACAAGTCACCAGAACAAAATAAAATCTTGGTATCCAGTCAATGTAATCTGACCGCTCAAATAGAACAAGTGCATGATAATTTATTTTATTATTACAAACAATAGGGCAGTTCAGGTCACATATTAGATCCATCATTTCACATTGTCGTCTTTCCAAAGGGACAAATCAATGTCTGGTAATATGTCACAACACGTGATGGGACTGTAAAATAAAATGATATAGTAAATATGTTGATTAATTGTTAACATACAGCTAATTAATTACTCGTTTTTCAAATTTGTTCTTGCTTTAATATTGGGATCTGTCCAGCCAGAGACATTTATTTTCTTAAGTGTTTTGTATATTTACACAAAAAAGTATACCAGTATTTGTCTTGTTGTTGAGGACATTAATTTATGAAATTTGTTCACGCCATGATATGGCTAAACTACTGCTTAAGTTGGCATTAGACATCGATCAATCAATCATAATAAGACCCTTGCTTCTGGAGGGAAATAATTCTATGAAGTAGTGCCATGCGAATTATCTGTTCCTTTCTAATTTCGTAGGGGGAGAGATTCCCATAGGCGCTATCGCATGGTACTTTTTTTTACATATGCCTATACAATCGATACCTATGACCATTTGATTTTTGCGAATTCAAATCTCGTCAGTAGAATGGTGTACTTGATACAATATTATATGATATTGTCTGGCAATAACTTGCGGAGCATTGTGGGTTCTATTCGGTATTCCTCTAATTTACATTATCAATAAGTCTGACGATCACGTGTGTGACTTTTAATTATGTTTACAATTTTGTGATAAATAGGGACCGTCGTGGTTGTATGGTAGTTGGATTAACAACTACATATGCAATCAGTGTCTTTCACCACTAATGTTGTGAGTTCGAATCCCGCTCATGGCGAGATGTACTCGATACAACATTATGTGATCAAGTTTGTCAATGACTTGCAGCAGGACGGTGATTTTCTCCGGTTTCCTCCACCAACAAAACTGACCGCCACGATAATATAGCTGACCTATTGTTGAAAGTGGCGCTAAACACCACAACTCTAATCCCTTGTGATAAGGAAAGTACAAATGTATAAAACATTACTGAGTTACAACCGTATGGTAGTTGAATATGGATATGTGTACCTAGCACTTGTAAAGTTGTGGTTTCAATTCTCGCTCATAGCGATGTGCATTCGATCTAACATTCTGTAATAAAAGTTTGTCAATGACCTCCGGCTGGATAATCGATTGCTCTGGGTTAGGGTTATGATGTTTAACGTCACTTTCAACAACATTTCAGTTATATCTTGGCGGTAAGTGTTATTGGTGGAAGAATTCGGAGAAAACAACCGACCTGCCGCAAGTCACCTACAAACGTTATCACATAATGTTGTATCCAGTACACCTTGCCTGAGCGGGATTCGAACTCACAACTTTAGTGGTGATATGCACTGATGTCATAGGTGTTAGTAATTTCAACTACCACACGATCACGGCCACGCTATTACACGGGAATCTGTCATAAATAATCATGATTAGAAAAAAATAATACTCACTTATTGTATTTGTGTGGCCTTAATAATATGTCCAGTGTTATTTTACGCAGGTTAGAATGTCTGCAGAATATTGTTGAAAGTGAAGAACCCTCCTTGATGGAACTCAATTGTTCTGAAATTAATAAAATATCAATGTTGGATTTAACAACTAACTATGCAATCAGTGCCCATCACAACTAACGATGTGAGGTCAGTGGTTTCCTTCTCCAATTAAACTGACCGTCATGATATGACTGAAATATTGTTAAAAGTGGCGTTAAGTACCATAACCATAACTCCTTGTGATAAAGTGGATGTGGATAAAACGGAAAACAAAACATATCACACTGTGGGAACAGTTCCAAAATCTAATAGAAATATCGTAGACAGACGCAATATTGATAACGCCTATCACACAAGTACATGACAGCTCACTTTCCTTGCACGGTACAGGTACAGGTACGTCAATTAAAAGTGGCGGGGGTAAAACTAGTTTTATGGACCCAAACTGTCCCGTTTAGTGAAAAGATGCGGTCAAGTAAGTGCTTTCTATGTGTGAGTTGACTTGTGTTAAAATATGGCTTTCAAGAGCATGAAAGTGTTATAAGTTAATACTAAACTGATTTGTTTGCTCTGTACGTGCAATCCGACTGGCCGAAAAAGGTCACAACCCGTGTTTATTATGACATTAAATAGTCATTACAGAGTCACTCGCATGTGATCCGTAACGGTGTTTCTTCAGATCTCCCTCGACGCGAATATCGGCAAAGGGTAGCAAGATCGCAATATTTATTATGGATTTGACCGGTATTGGCAATGAACCAACTAAGCGACCTCTATGGCGATAGATGACCTTGTGTTTCAGAAAGTAGAAATAACCCATGAATCATCAGTTTCTTAAATACGAGCTGATGGTGTATTTATTTGTTAATCGTCCAATACGATTACTATATGAAGATGTCTAAGAGGTAATCAGAAGCCGTAAATCGAAGGACAGACAATACAATGGACCAACAGGAAAATGACAAAGAACGATCTACAAAGCACTACACATAAAACTAACGATTAAGCTACGCGAACCCCACTAAAACTGGGGATGAACTCAGATGATATTCGTGTCGTTGATCATTAGTTGAGCAGGGACTGCTTACCCTTCCGGAGCACCTGAGTTCACCTCGTTGTTTTAGTTGTTTGTGGCCATGTTGCCCAGTCTTTAGTTTTCTATGTAGTAGTTGCTCGACCATTGTTTGTCCTTTTGACAATTGTATTATATGTCCTTCTTCGAATTGCGACTTCTATTACACCTTTCCTATCTTCAAATTTTGACAATAGAAGTATAAAGTGTTCAAAAAGTATTGGTTGTGGAATAATTTTGTATTGTAAATCAAGTTACTGTACCTTTTGTAAAGACAAAATCGGGATCGTCTGACTCATACCAGTATCTGTCTCCTGTTTTAAAGAGTTCGAACTTAAAAGGAATGTCTTTCGTATATATCAAAGAATTCAAAAACTTTGTATAGGGTTTTAACAGTGTCTCTCTATTTAGTTTAAAAAAAACTGTCTTCCATACATCAATGAATTCCAAATTGATGTTGATCATCCCGTTGTTCCTCACAAAGCCGGTGTCTTAGAGTAAACCTTCCCCCATAGTAGATTAACCCCCCCCCGGAAGATTTACTATATAGTATGTATTCCGCATAGTAAACCTTCCTACCTACTCAAATACTGCAAAATGGCTCCGAATCAATAGTAATTAACCGGATTAAGGGGGAACATTTACTATATAGCAAAATATCCGGGAGGATGATCGGCTATGGATGGGGGAATGTTTGCTATAAAGTAAATTTTCCCCCGGTGGAATATTTACTATATAGTAAAGTATCCGGGGGGAAGGTTTACTATATAGTAAACATTCCGGGGGAAGGTTTGCTATGCGTAAGGTTTACTATACGACACCGGAAAAGAAACGATATGGTACATTTAATTAAAAAGAATAGCAACTCCTTAACATGTAAAATATACCATCCAACCTTCAATAAACTGTTTATATACTATTTTGTTACCGATTTTGACATTTTTATAAGGTTTGACTTACCTTTTAATTATTGTATACATGTATCTGTGAATGTGGTATAGCATAAATTTTATGGTTTATTTGAGTTAAATTGTGCATTTTATGACCAATTTCAACAAAATATAGATCTATACGATGTTTTGATAAATTTTGCAATAACAGAGGTACTTGGTGACCTTCTAAAAATCTTTTTATTTTATTTTGAAAGAAACATAAAGATTAATAATGTATTTAGAAAGAATAAAAAAAGAAGTAAGGTATAAAAAGATATATTTAAAAATAGTGTTTGATCTTGACGTAATTAGCTGTCAAAATTTGAAAAAAAAATTCCGCTATAAAATTAATTGATTTCACGAGATTTTGAGAAGTTGTTTATCTGTTGTTATACGTGTTTCTTCCTGTATAAACTTTCACAATTTAAAGGGTTTGTCGATACCATACAACCAGTGCCGGATTTACCTATAGGTTCAATAAGCTAAAGCCAAAGGCCTCAAAATACATACACTCATGCTTGCAATTTGTATAATATTCTGACTTTTTACTACCTCGCCGTTTTCTAAAGTACTAAACTATTAAATGTTTAGAGCATCGTCTCATCTTTGAACGGCATTTCGGAAGATATCAACACCTTTCAAGTGGACAAGTATTGTCAGTAGCGTACAGATGAGAACAGATGGCATAGGCAATTTTATTGTAGCTCAAAGTTGCATGACTATTATTCTCTTATTACGTGTACGAAATTAAACAAACAAAAATCGATATTAAATGCTTTATCTAATATCCAGATGTAATTGTGAACAAAAATAAAATAAAACATAATTTCATGCAGGGACAGTAGATAAATCATCACTATTAAAAAGCGTCCTTCGCTTAATAAAATAAATTATCACTATTAAAAAGCGTCTGACGTACGATGTTTGTTTGAAGTGGGAATTTCCAAGGTCATGTTTGCGCAGGTCGGTTTACTCGTCCATGCATTGTCCATACTGAATTTTGACGGATTGTATGTCTTACGATCGCCTTTTGTACTATATAATATGTAAACGACTAGTGAGGCCATCGTCTGTCTTTAATAGAAGTAATATTATATATATGGGGTTTATGGTGTTTAACGCCACTTTCAACAATATTTCAGTTATATCGTGGTGGTTAATTTTTTTGGTGGAGTAAATCGGAGTACTCGAAGAAAACCTACCGCAAGTCACTGACAAACTTTATCACTTAATGTTATATCGAGTACACCTCGCCTGATATATATATGACAATTTCTGTGCCATGTAGAATAAGTATATTACAATGTACGTATAAAATCCATGTTCTTAGCCATAACAGTCCGCGCTCAGTAATATTGTGATGGTTGGTATCTTATTCCCATGTGGAAATACTTCCTTGACTGTACCATTTAGGTTAAGAGAGTAGGTTTAGACCCATACAATTAGTTTATTCCGTCACTTTATATTGAAGTGCCTGTACCAGACCATGAGAATGAGCGGTCATGTATATATGTGTTAAGGGTTGCGATCATGAATAAGAATAATTATTACATATTACAATAAGTAAGTGTTAAGCTCAATGTAATTAATTAATTAAGACAAAACAAAATAAAATATACTTTCCTTTCATCGTTATAGCGAAAGTTATTTATTGGCTCTGCATAAATATTTTTTCAATTATTTTTAAATCAATAAAACAAAATATCATCCTACATTAAATGACAGTGTATCTTTTACTTTTTATGTGGATTGTTTCTTTTCTCTTGTACTGCCAATACTTTTACCAATCTTGACTATATATATGAGTTACACGGCGGCTGTCTTATAAGAAGCAGGAACTGCTTACTGCTTATGGGGTCCGTGATGCTCACTTTTTTTAGTTTTTTGTGTCGTCCTATTATATGTCTTTCCCTTCTTAGTTCCGTGTTGTGAAGTCCGTTACAATTATCGCATTAAAACGATGTTCGATTCGTCTTTACCTCCTGTGGTTTGTAAGGGGTGGGTGGTCATGTCTTATTTACGTTATTTGTGTTTGTTTGCACTTAGTGATGTCCAACACATATTGTGTTGTGTTTTTTTTGTGTTTTTTGGTCCTGTGACTTTTGTACCCAAAATTGTCAGTGGCTCTGTATTGTCCATTCTTGATCGCCCCTTCGGTTTTCTCTAACGTTTATTGAAGAAGATATGAATATTAACATATCATACCTTTACAGAAAATGCTTTTATCGTTTTTAATGGATCTTTTAACGATTTCTTACCATAAAATTAAAACAAAAAGATATTTTTATTTAAATTACTCTAATTTTCCTTTTTTTAATATTTAATAGATGAGTAATTAATAGACATTATCAGAGCTCATTTTTGCTCTTAAAGGACTTTTTTGTGCTATATTTATTTATTTTGTAAACACAAGTTCATCCAAAAAATGTTTAAAGAGAAGGATTTCATAACAACATCGTATATTTTTGCCTTGATCATTGAGAGGTTGAAACATAATTCATAAATTATACCTTGCATTTCATAATTTAGTGTTTAATGCTCCATGACTTGTTTGTGTCTTCATGCATTTTATTGCAATCAAAATCCTTGACATATTTTCATTACTTCCCAATTTTAAAAATTGTTTTATACTTGCATTAATGAAAAAAAGATGAAACCGTTCATTTGTCATTAACAAAATCGTACGATCACGTTTTACGTGCTTCATATTTACTGTTCCATAGATAACTAGGTCATTTTTTTTAATTGTAAACGAATGCTTCAGAATATATGTTTAAATTGTTTATGTAATCTATTGATTCATCCTTGCTGTCATTGATGTTGTATACATCATGTAAATGTATTGTCCTCTTGTACATTTAGTCTGAGGTTAATAAAGTATTTGTCTTTGTCTTTGTGTGTTACGAAAATATAATGTCAGTCGATTTAAAATAAAAATAAGAAAAATAAAAGGCATGTGTGATATTTCAAATCCTCATATAAAACATATTTTAGACATTCGTATTTGTATTAAAACTAAAGTTCTCCTCCTCTAGGCATAGGTGACCTTAGTCGAATGTGGCCATGCATATGATATCTAGGCCCTCTAGTTGTCTTGCTCTCCGGGTACTCCGGCTTCCTCCACCACTAAGACTGGTCGCCATGATATAGCTGAAATATTGCTGAAAGTGGCGTTAAAACACCAAAAATCAAATCAAATCTACCGATTGACGTCTGCTTCATTCACGTTGTCCAGTGGATCATGACATTTTTTGTATATTTCATATGTCAATCGACAATTAAACCAATTACACTCTTCTGTGACATCTGTTCATATTCACACATATCGTCACGGTATGTGTTTTCGTGTGTCATGTGTTTTCGTTTTATCCATTTTAATTTGATTTCCACAGCGCACGCATTATTTTTGACGTGTCTTCCGGTTTCTATTTATGGAACATAAACAAGACTACAGCTGACATCTGTAAAAGATGTTAAAGTTTGCTTTTAAAGACGTAAGTACCAAAAACAGTGAACCTACCTACTGAACCATACTTTTTGTAATGCCAAAAATTTACTTCATTTATAAAGTAGCTGGAAAAAAATCCAGAAGGGCTATATAAAATTGAACTATGTCGTCTGCCTCTCAGACACCGTCTCTTCCTGTCATGTAACTGCCATGGGGTCACTGATCGTACTTGTAAACAAAAGAGCTGACTGAAATGTGCCTGTTTCTCATATAAAATGCATGTCAATTTGCAGTGCATTGTGGTTTCAGCACTAAAAAAAACATCAAAAGTAAACACAATTTTGAAAGTGGTCATTTTCAAACATTCTGTTATTTTATTTAGATGTAGTATGATTTGGTAGATGGCCAGAACCATGAAATTTTTAAACCAGCCATTTCCGGATTTTATATTCGTTTCCATCCCGTATATCGGCCTTGTTTTTACTTCACACGAAAACAGATGACGCCATTTTACTGACAACAAAAGTTGCCAGATAATCGAGAGTATATTAAAATACAAGAATGGCTTTAAAAACAATCTTATGTACAAAGAAATATTTAACTAGCCATTCTTTGAAATTTCCAATCGTCATATGAATGAAGGGTTAACACTGTTAATCGCTATATCGGAAAATCGATAATAGCACGAAAACCGATAACACGATGCTAACATTTATACCATGTCCATTTTGATTTTCGTGTAATTAGTGAAGTATACCATCTAGTAAACTTTTATTTCAAGAAAGGTTACAAGATACCAAAAGTGGTAATCAGAAGCTATAAATAGAAGAACGTTAGAAAAGACAACGACCAAAAAGAAAAGAGACGTACAAACAACGATCTGCAAAACACTACACAGAAAACTAAAGATTGACCAACACGAATCCCATTAATTTTCACTATATAAATTGTATTACAGTAATACACGTGTATCGCAGTGTCAATCCAAATTAATCTCGACATTCCGGTCTTTATTAAAACAGCTTCAATCTAAATATTCGGAATTTGTTTTTCCTTTTATACACTTCCTGTCAATACCACACGTCATCTGCATCGTTTTCAAAACGGAATCACGTGATGAGGTTCAAAATATAGAATGCATTACCAAGACGCCATTACAGTTCATCGTGTTTTGGTACGAATTCATCCTTCGTTATGGCTTTGTCTTTGTTTTTATCGTAGGAATCGAAAAATGATTGCACAATTTTTTTGAAATCGTCTGAATCTTTATCTAATCCTAGTCCTTTTGATTGTAGGTACTTTGACACCTGTAAATGATTAATATTAACATTATATGCTGTTGATTACAGTGAAATCTGTCTAAATTGAACTCTGAATAAACCAGAACCTTGTATAAGCCAAATTCTAAAGGAAGTCCTAATGTAGGACTTCTTTAAGCTAATTTAACCCGTATAAAGTGAACACCTGTGTGTTCAGAGCAAACCCACAGGGTCTAGGTGCGTCCGAAAAAATAAAATAAAAAATACTATATAATACTACAAGGGGGCGAACTCGCTTGCTCCCATTTTTTTAAGTCGTCGTGTTAAATTGATCGTAACTTCGGAACGCCTTAATATTTTCCAAAAATGTTTCCACCAGTCGAAAGTCAAGTAATTTTCCTTTCCAAAGAGACCCCAATTGTTAGTGTAGGACTCCGAACTGCTGAGGTATCATACACAAACCAAAACAAAACGGCGTGAAAATCCGAAGTCGTACAAACGCTGGGATGACCACTTCCCATCTGTGTACAGACTTTCCCATGCGTAAACGAGTCATTTTGACTAGCTAAATACTTTCATCCATTCAAATTATGATAAAATTTCTTACCTTTCGTCAATTTATATGTCCTTTAAGTCTGTTTTTGAAAGAAATCCCATTTGCATCCTTGACAAACGCCATAGACGTGAAAATTGAGAGAGTTCTAACGGGCTTTTTGATTGGCTGAAACACTCTTGATTGGCTGAAACACTCTGTTTCAGCCAATCAAAAAGCCCGTTAGAACTCTCTCAATTTTAACGTCTATGGCGTTTGTCAAGGATGCAAATGGGATTTCTTTCAAAAACAGACTTAAAGGACATATAAATTGGCGTAAGGTAAGAAATTTTATCATAATTTGAATGGATGAAAGTATTTAGCTAGTCAAAATGACTCGTTTACGCATGGGAAAGTCTGTACACAGATGGGAAGTGGTCATCCCAGCGTTTGTACGACTTCGGATTTTCACGCCGTTTTGTTTTGGTTCGTGTATGATACCTCAGCAGTTCGGAGGCCTACACTAACAATTGGGGTCTCTTTGGAAAGGAAAATTACTTGACTTTCGACTGGTGGAAACATTTTTGGAAAATATTAAGGCGTTCCGAAGTTACGATCAATTTAACACGACGACTTAAAAATATGGGAGCAAGTGAGTTCGCCCCCTTGTAGTATTATATAGTATTTTTTTTATATTTTTTTTTTTTCGGACGCACCTAGCCCCTGTGAGCAAACCCATAGGGTCTAACTCCGTGAAAGGTGCTATAGTAAAATATGTGACGCCATTCACGGTGTTTGACTCTTTTTCTCATCCCTTTCTATCGTGTCAATGTTTGTATTCTTAGAGCCTGGGTAAGATAGAAAAATATTTTTCGCGTGAATTAACGGACTACCCAATCGATGGGGTGAGAAAAATTGGTTCCTGTTAGCTTCCGTTTATATAGGTATAAATGTACTTATTAAAGAAAACAGCAGATGTCAGTGGTCGTAACTGCTGCAGATAAATTATACTAAAATGTGTGTAGAATTGTACCAATGTTCTACTTGGAATGAGGGAGTGAGTGATTTTTGTGTTTGTTTGCGTGTGGTGGTGTCCAATTCGTATTGTGTTGTGTTTTTGTTTCGTTTTTCTTCGTCTTATCCACCCTATGTTGCCAGTTTCTCTGGATTGTCCATATTCTCTGGCGTTTTTTTCCCTAATCCTTACGAATAATTTGCAACGATTTTCCGATTTTATTTACTTACATATTTCTCTAATACAATATTCTTCTAGACGTGCAGCTCTCGATACCGCCCTGCCCCTCCCCCTTTTATGTAGTTTTCTGTATTTATTTCTTCTTCTTTTTTATATCTTAGACCACCCTTTTGTACCCTCTTTTCTTAATCAAACATAAAACTATATTAAAATGTACAATGCGGGGGAGGATGTGTTTATTTAGTGACCTATATAAACACACTATCTAAATACAATGTTTTAACAATATGGTCGTTTGTGTATTTATATTCTCATTTAGGTGTACAACATTATGTGATAAAGTTTGTCAGTGACGTCGGACAGGTCGGTGGTTTTCCCCGGGTCCTCCAGGTTCCTCCACCAATAAAACTGACAACCACGATATAACTGAAATATTGTTGAAAGTGGCGTTAAACACCATGAAACAAACATCTTACCTCTTTAACGGTAACCTTTTGGTTACCATTCGCATCCATTTCCTCAAATACCTTTCCTAGATTTGCAGTTTCCTCATTGGCAGATTTTATCAAATAAAAACAGGAAAAAAAGAAAATTAAAATGTAGAAACGTGTATACATCTTATCTAATGTATATGTAATGGTGGCCTCAGATCCTAGGGGTTAATATCTAATCACATGTGAAAAACACCACGTGTACGATAAAGCTAATATAATGATTTTCTGAATATTACTTTGATATTTATTTTATAAATTGGCTACTATATGTTTGGGAGCATAAAACTACATGTAGTTTAACCCCTCCACTTTGTATTGAAGTGTCTGTACCAAGCCAGTAAAAGTGATCGGTCATGTATATGTATGTGTGTGTTGGGGGTATCGATTTTGCCTTTTTCTGCGATTTTTCTGTTGGATGTTGAAATTGTTTCGACAATGTGGTATTTTCCTGTTTTTCGTTTTAAGAAATGACGATAAGGCACCAACCATTTTCTTTATCGGGGAGATACAAATATTTTGTTTCATGCATATGTCTGACCAAAAGAAATCGGCATTCCATTTTCTCTAGAATATACATCTTGATTACGGTAAAGCAGTCTCGAGTGTTAATGGTAACATGATTTTCAGAATGCTTCTTTGACAATCATTAGCCTATTTAAAACAGGGGTGACAATTTGACGATATGGTGGGATATATAACTCACACACCATTATCTTTATCCGAATGTGTTGGGATTAAATGTTTGGGTTAAAGAACATTATAGGGAACATAAAAAAATCATACTAATATTCTGGAATAGCCATCATCAGGTACGCTTATAGTAAAAATATTGGAAAGCCAAATAACTTAAAAGTCTTTGCGAGGAGAGAAACTAAAGGCCCTAAACAAGATAACCAACATCGGTTATTGCTACCTCTGCACGAGGGAGATTGATATTAGTGTTAGTAAATTACACGATTTAGGAACTGTACTTTTCAACATAAATATATGTAAAAAAAAAACGATGTCCGTGCAGAAGCTAACAATGATTTTCTGAATATTACTTTGATATTTATTTTATAAATTGGCGATTACATATATGTTTGGGCACATAAAACTAGCGTAACTCCTCCACTAGTTATTGAATTATCTGTACCAAGCCAGTAAAAGTGGATACGTATATATATATCAAAAATACGTTGTATGCATCGGGTAGGAAAGGCATAAAAAAAATGCTGGTACGTACTATTGGCCAAAAGCAGTTAAAGACGAATGCTGGTATAACATGGATGATGTTCTTGCCGTTATATCTGAACCAAAGCTCGAAAACAGGAAGTTCCAGGTCGATGAAAACACATGGAAAACAATTAGAGAACTTTTATAGACTACAAACATTTCTAACATAACATTTAATTGTTAATTTCATATCGATATTAAAGGTATCGATTTTGCATCTTTTTCTACGAGTTTTTTGTTGGGTTTAGAATTGTTCCCACAGTCTGGTATTGTTTTTGTTTACTCCAGAAAATGATATTGTACCTGCAGTGATTGTAATGAAGTCGTAAATATCTAAATTTATTAGTGTACAAGGTACGTTTGTGGAATAACATTCATCAGGCACGCTCATTCACAGGCACATGGGTCCAGGATATTTTTTTTTCAATTTTATCAATAAAATGTGCATCTACAACGTATATGAACCCGTTTTACATGGTTCGTTGTGAAATAAACGCCTTTATGAACTATGCCCCATTTTCCTAATATCTACTCTATACAGTAGATATTAGTAAAATGGGACATCTATATAGTAGATAAATCATTATGTGAATCAATTGTATACTGTGATTTTTTTTTATTGATTATACTTCTCATTGTGGGCGTCTTGATTGACAATAAAGCATGTGTTTGTTTGTTTGTTTATACGTTGTAGATGCACATTTTATTGATAAAATTGGAAAAAAAAATATCCAGGACCCAAGTGCCTGTGCGTGCGCTCATTGTCAACAGATTGGAAAGACATGTAATTTAAAAGCTTGATTGTTGTTGTTGTTTTAATTTTGTTTAAAATTTCAAAAGAAATAAAGGTCGGTAGTCAAACTCTAGTATCAAAGTGGGTTGATATAATTGAATGATATGGAGAACAATCGTCGGCCGTGTGTTAATAGTGCAATCTGTGAAATCATACAAGAGTAACACGAAGTATACTACATATGGAGCAGAAATGGATTATCCTTCCGGGTCACATGAGTTCACCTCTTTAGATTTATGTGTAATGTTTGGTGAATCATTGTCGTGTTGTACGTTTTCTTTTGGCCATTGTGTTGTCTGTCCTTCTTCTTTTGGCCATTGTGTTGTTTGTCCTTCTTCTTTTGGTCATTGTGTTGTCTGTCCTTCTTTTGGCCATTGTGTTGTCTGTCCTTCTTCTTTTGGCCATTGTGTTGTTTGTCCTTCTTCTTTTAGCCATTGTGTTGTCTGTCCTTCTTCGATTTACGGTGTCTGCTTACCCCTTTGGTATCTTCAAACTCTTCTTGCTGATATTGATCTCATTAAAACGACGTTTAAATGACTATTTCTGCATTCTTCATTTTGTCATGATCGATATAATACGGCGAATATAAATGGTTTCGCAGAGTTATCCCTCTTCTCACATCACGTCAATGAAATTTGACCATGCAGTACATTGTGTTGTGTAAAATAAGTATCACAAACTTTCGGATATGTCTAATAAGGAAGAAAATTTAATATTTAATCATTATAATTTACAAAGACAATTTGATACTTGTTCATAAGTCGCTATTTTCCATCACTACGCTCAATTATACATTTATGGAGTATACCATATATGTAACAGATGTTGTTTTTTAATCAGATTATGCAATTGCGTACAAAATAGTGATTATTTCCCTTGAACATAAATGAGAATATACAATCTTATTATACATAACTGTTTAATATCGGCTCTATTTCTGCATTGATCTTTGCGTGTATGACGGGACTCGGGTTTGAATCCAACACCTACCACATTAAAAAAAAACAGCATTGGCAGCATGCAAGTAGTGCACCCCAGAGATTGTTTATATGACCTCATACTTAATATGGAACCTCATAGCTGATTTATTTTCTCTTACTCCTTTGTATTACTTGCCCACGATCTCTCTCAGACATAATTAGCTTTTTTCGATTTTGACTATCCTGTTTAGGCCTTTTGGTTTATTTTTTTTTTTTTTTGTAATTTTTTTTTTTTTTTTTTTTTTTCTTCTTTGGTTTACTTGCTGCCGAATGATGTTTACATTATTTGGCTTACCAGATTGTTGGTGTGAACATACAGTGAACGGGTCATGTGCGCTAAATGGGATATCTACATGTTTGTTCTCAAATTTACACACAAAAAATATATCTTACCTATAACATTAATGTGTTGCTTATTTCGGACCTGCCTCCAAAAACTAGATTTCTGCTTTCCGGTTGAAAATTTAATTGGTTCTGTATAATTTCTGTATCTATTCGATATCGAGTAATGTTACATTTCTTTCGTATTTTGAAGCCTTATTATCTGTTCATAAACCACTATACATTTGTTCAACATCTTAATGCTTGTGAAGGCTCGTCGTTAATTTAATTGGGTGTTCGCACTGATTATCTGACCTGTAGCAGTTCTGAGGTCATCAGAAAATGCCACATTCATCAAATTTTAATTGAATCGTTGAATGTTTACTGCGTATTTTTTTTCGGGGGGGGGGGAGGGGGGGGGGGGGGGTAATTACAAATTACAGTGTATGGGGTCAAAGTATGTTTGAAAATTAAAATAAATAAAAGTTGTAAAAGTTATTAAACAAGATATAGTGGTAGATACATCAAGTTTGATTGACAGCTAAATTTCTCGATTCGTTGAGCTTATGATGTATCACTTGATTTCTCATAAATCTAAAGTACTTGTGCTCTTCATATGAACTATTCTATTATGAAAAAAGTTTAAACAGTTGTGGTCATCACTTCCACCAATATAAACAAAACAAACAATCACCTCTCATTTTAATTTAACTCACTGAACACAAAAACGACGGAAATCCATGTCCTGGCTTCGGACAGGCACAACAAATGTGGCGGGAATTGCACACATGTCTATTGAATGGATTATTATGTTGGATGTTTTCAAATAAAAACGGAATAGGTTTGGTTATTTTTGGTTTTTGGTGTTTAACGCCACTTTCAGCAATATTTCAGCTATATCATGGCGACCAGTTTTAGTGGTGGAAGAAGCCTGAGTACCCGGAGAGAACCATGCACCGACCATGGGCAAGCAACTGGTAAACTTTTATCACTTGCGGATGTGAGTAGAGTGCACCCTTTTCTGTAATTTGCAATGCCGGGCGCGAATCCACGCCGTATTGGTGATAAGTTTGTCTGAGTCGTTAGGTAATCCAACTACCTAACTCATTGATCCACCCGGGCTCTTAAAAACGGAATACGTGTAAACGAACGCAGACTTTTTTCACAATTTTTCAGCTATATCATGGCGAGAACTTATTATACGAAGGTGAGAAGAAGAGTTTGAAGACAGACACCACTATGACCAAAAGAAAAATGGCAAAATAACAAACAACGATCAACACAACATACACATAAAACTAAAAATCGAGTGACACGAACCCCACTAAAAACCGGGGGTGAACTCCGGACGGATAAGCAGTTCCTAGTTCACTAGTGGCACCCGTCGTTTTAATTTAGTTACAAACCCGGAAAATATGTATTATTTTCATATAATGTGATTACTTCTGGGATAGGCGATAAGACTTGATAAATTAGTTTAATCATATTTACTTTCATTTATGACATAATTGTCTTATTTCCAATAAATAAATCCTAAAATATTCGACCTTTTATTGTTGATTGCTGTTAAACATCAATTAAGAAGTTTAATATCGATATCGTAGCGCGGGCTCGAGAATAAATTACATGTCATTGAGATACTGATGAAGTCCGTTGTGTACTCGACTAACACACTTATTTGGGTTGTTACCGGTCTAATTTACAGTCACAAAAGTCCGTGTGTTACCATGTCGCTTTGCACGGTTAAATTATCTTCATTCCAATCCAGCTGGTCTTTCCTCTTACTCCTTAATGCTGCGTGATTAGAGGAGAAGCAATAAATACCAATTTTATATCCCACGATCTAACGCACTCCAGACGAGCACGATAACCACCAACTTTATATCCCACGATCTAACGCACTCCAGACGAGCACGATAACCACCAACTTTATATCCCACGATCTAACGCACTCCAGACGAGCACGATAACCACCAACTTTATATCCCACGATCTAACGCACTCCAGACGAGCACGATAACCACCAACTTTATATCCCACGATCTAACGCACTCCAGACGAGTACGATAACCACCAACTTTATATCCCACGATCTAACGCACTCCAGACGAGAACGATAACCACCAATTTTATATCCCACGATCTAACGCACTCCAGACGAGCACGATAACCACCAACTTTATATCCCACGATCTAACGCACTCCAGACGAGCACGATAACCACCAATTTTATATCCCACGATCTAACGCACCCCAGATGAGTACGATAACCACCAACTTTATATCCCACGATCTAACGCACTCGAGACGAGCACGATAACCACCAACTTTATATCCCACGATATAACGCACTCGAGACGAGCACGATAACCACCAACTTTATATCCCACGATCTAACGCACCCCAGACGAGCACGATAACCACCAACTTTATATCACACGATCTAACGCACTCCAGACGAGCACGATAACCACCAACTTTATATCCCACGATCTAACGCACTCCAGATGAGTACGATAACCACCAACTTTATATTCCACGATCTAACGCACCCCAGACGAGCACGATAACCACCAACTTTATATCCCACGATCTAACGCACTCCAGACGAGCACGATAACCACCATCTTTATATCCCACGATCTAACGCACCCCAGATGAGTACGATAACCACCAACTTTATATTCCACGATCTAACGCACTCCAGACGAGCACGATAACCACCAACTTTATATCCCACGATCTAACGCACTCCAGACGAGCACGATAACCACCAATTTTATATCCCACGATCTAACGCACTCCAGACGAGCACGATAACCACCAACTTTATATCCCACGATCTAACGCACCCCAGATGAGTACGATAACCACCAACTTTATATCCCACGATCTAACGCACTCCAGACGAGCACGATAACCACCAACTTTATATCCCACGATCTAACGAACTACAGACGAGCACGATAACCACCAACTTTATATCCCACGATCTAACGCACTCCCGACGAGCACGATAACCACCAACTTTATATCCCACGATCTAACGCACTCCCGACGAGCACGATAACTACCAACTTTATATCCCACGATCTAACGCACTCCAGACGAGCACAATAACCACCAACTTTATATCCCACGATCTAACGAACTCCAGACGAGCACGATAACCACCAACTTTATATTCCACGATCTAACGAACTCCAGACGAGCACGATAACCACCAACTTTATATCCCACGATCTAACGCACCCCAGATGAGTACGATAACCACCAACTTTATATCCCACGATCTAACGCACTCCAGACGAGCACGATAACCACCAACTTTATATCCCACGATCTAACGCACCCCAGATGAGTACGATAACCACCAACTTTATATCCCACGATCTAACGCACTCCAGACGAGCACGATAACCACCAACTTTATATCCCACGATTTAACGAACTCCAGACGAGCACGATAACCACCAACTTTATATCCCACGATCTAACGCACTCCCGACGAGCACGATAACCACCAACTTTATATCCCACGATCTAACGCACTCCCGACGAGCACGATAACCACCAACTTTATATCCCACGATCTAACGCACTCCAGACGAGCACGATAACCACCAACTTTATATCCCACGATCTAACGAACTCCAAACGAGCACGATAACCACTAACTTTATATCCCACTATCTAACGCACTCCAGACGAGCACGATAACCACCAACTTTATATCCCACGATCTAACGCACTCCAGACGAGCACGATAACCACCAACTTTATATCCCACGATCTAACGCACTCCCGACGAGCACGATAACCACCAACTTTATATCCCACGATCTAACGCACTCCCGACGAGCACGATAACTACCAACTTTATATCCCACGATCTAACGCACTCCCGACGAGCACGATAACCACCAACTTTATATCCCACGATCTAACGCACTCCAGACGAGCACGATAACCACCAACTTTATATCCCACGATCTAACGCACTCCAGACGAGCACGATAACCACCAACTTTATATCCCACGATCTAACGCACTCCAGACGAGCACGATAACCACCAACTTTATATCCCACGATCTAACGCACTCCAGACGAGCACGATAACCACCAACTTTATATCCCACGATCTAACGCACTCCAGACGATCACGATAACCACCAACTTTATATCCCACGATCTAACGCACTCCAGACGAGCACGATAACCACCAACTTTATATCCCACGATCTAACGCACTCCAGACGAGCAAGATAACCACCAACTTTATATCCCACGATCTAACGAACTCCAGACGAGCACGATAACCACCAACTTTATATTCCACGATCTAACGCACTCCAGACGAGCACGATAACCACCAACTTTATATCCCACGATCTAACTCACCCCAGATGAGTACGATAACCACCAACTTTATATCCCACGATCTAACGCACTCCAGACGAGCACCATAACCACCAACTTTATATCCCACGATCTAACGCACTCCAGACGAGCACGATAACCACCAATTTTATATCCCACGATCTAACGCACTCCCGACGATCACGATAACCACCAACTTTATATCCCACGATCTAACGCACTCCAGACGAGCACGATAACCACCAACTTTATATCCCACGATCTAACGAACTCCAGACGAGCACGATAACCACCAACTTTATATCCCACGATCTAACGCACTCCAGACGAGCACGATAACCACCAACTTTATATCCCACGATCTAACGCACTCCAGACGAGCACGATAACCACCAACTTTATATCCCACGATCTAACGCACTCCAGACGAGCACGATAACCACCAACTTTATATCCCACGATCTAACGCACTCCAGACGAGCACGATATTCACCAACTTTATATCCCACGATCTAACGCACTCCAGACGAGCACGATAACCACCAACTTTATATCTCACGATCTAACGCACTCCAGACGAGCACGATAACCACCAACTTTATATCCCACGATCTAACGCACTCCAGACGAGCACGATAACCACCAACTTTATATCCCACGATCTAACGCACTCCAGACGAGCAAGATAACCACCAACTTTATATCCCACGATCTAACGAACTCCAGACGAGCACGATAACCACCAACTTTATATTCCACGATCTAACGCACTCCAGACGAGCACGATAACCACCAACTTTATATCCCACGATCTAACTCACCCCAGATGAGTACGATAACCACCAACTTTATATCCCACGATCTAACGCACTCCAGACGAGCACGATAACCACCAACTTTATATCCCACGATCTAACGCACTCCAGACGAGCACGATAACCACCAATTTTATATCCCACGATCTAACGCACTCCCGACGAGCACGATAACCACCAACTTTATATCCCACGATCTAACGCACTCCAGACGAGCACGATAACCACCAACTTTATATCCCACGATCTAACGAACTCCAGACGAGCACGATAACCACCAACTTTATATCCCACGATCTAACGCACTCCAGACGAGCACGATAACCACCAACTTTATATCCCACGATCTAACGCACTCCAGACGAGCACGATAACCACCAACTTTATATCCCACGTTCTAACGCACTCCAGACGAGCACGATAACCACCAACTTTATATCCCACGATCTAACGCACTCCAGACGAGCACGATAACCACCAACTTTATATCCCACGATCTAACGCACTCCAGACGAGCACGATAACCACCAACTTTATATCTCACGATCTAACGCACTCCAGACGAGCACGATAACCACCAACTTTATATCCCACGATCTAACGCACTCCAGACGAGCACGATAACCACCAACTTTATATCCCACGATCTAACGCACTCCAGACGAGCACGATAACCACCAACTTTATATCCCACGATCTAACGCACTCCAGACGAGCATGATAACCACCAACTTTATATCCCACGATTTACGCACTCCAGACGAGCACGATAACCACCAACTTTATATCCCACGATCTAACGCACTCCAGACGAGCACGATAACCACCAACTTTATATCCCACGATCTAACGCACTCCAGACGAGCACGATAACCACCAACTTTATATCCCACGATCTAACGCACCCCAGATGAGTACGATAACCACCAACTTTATATCCCACGATCTAACGCACTCCCGACGATCACGATAACCACCAACTTTATATCCCACGATCTAACGCACTCCAGACGAGCACGATAACCACCAACTTTATATCCCACGATCTAACGAACTCCAGACGAGCACGATAACCACCAACTTTATATCCCACGATCTAACGCACTCCAGACGAGCACGATAACCACCAACTTTATATCCCACGATCTAACGCACTCCAGACGAGCACGATAACCACCAACTTTATATCCCACGATCTAACGCACTCCAGACGAGCACGATAACCACCAACTTTATATCCCACGATCTAACGCACTCCAGACGAGCACGATATTCACCAACTTTATATCCCACGATCTAACGCACTCCAGACGAGCACGATAACCACCAACTTTATATCTCACGATCTAACGCACTCCAGACGAGCACGATAACCACCAACTTTATATCCCACGATCTAACGCACTCCAGACGAGCACGATAACCACCAACTTTATATCCCACGATCTAACGCACTCCAGACGAGCAAGATAACCACCAACTTTATATCCCACGATCTAACGAACTCCAGACGAGCACGATAACCACCAACTTTATATTCCACGATCTAACGCACTCCAGACGAGCACGATAACCACCAACTTTATATCCCACGATCTAACTCACCCCAGATGAGTACGATAACCACCAACTTTATATCCCACGATCTAACGCACTCCAGACGAGCACGATAACCACCAACTTTATATCCCACGATCTAACGCACTCCAGACGAGCACGATAACCACCAATTTTATATCCCACGATCTAACGCACTCCCGACGAGCACGATAACCACCAACTTTATATCCCACGATCTAACGCACTCCAGACGAGCACGATAACCACCAACTTTATATCCCACGATCTAACGAACTCCAGACGAGCACGATAACCACCAACTTTATATCCCACGATCTAACGCACTCCAGACGAGCACGATAACCACCAACTTTATATCCCACGATCTAACGCACTCCAGACGAGCACGATAACCACCAACTTTATATCCCACGTTCTAACGCACTCCAGACGAGCACGATAACCACCAACTTTATATCCCACGATCTAACGCACTCCAGACGAGCACGATAACCACCAACTTTATATCCCACGATCTAACGCACTCCAGACGAGCACGATAACCACCAACTTTATATCTCACGATCTAACGCACTCCAGACGAGCACGATAACCACCAACTTTATATCCCACGATCTAACGCACTCCAGACGAGCACGATAACCACCAACTTTATATCCCACGATCTAACGCACTCCAGACGAGCACGATAACCACCAACTTTATATCCCACGATCTAACGCACTCCAGACGAGCATGATAACCACCAACTTTATATCCCACGATTTACGCACTCCAGACGAGCACGATAACCACCAACTTTATATCCCACGATCTAACGCACTCCAGACGAGCACGATAACCACCAACTTTATATCCCACGATCTAACGCACTCCAGACGAGCACGATAACCACCAACTTTATATCCCACGATCTAACGCACCCCAGATGAGTACGATAACCACCAACTTTATATCCCACGATCTAACGCACTCCAGACGAGCACGATAACCACCAACTTTATATCCCACGATCTAACGCACTCCAGACGAGCACGATAACCACCAACTTTATATCCCACGATCTAACGAACTCCAGACGAGCACGATAACCACCAACTTTATATCCCACGATCAAACGCACTCCAGACGAGCACGATAACCACCAACTTTATATCCCACGATCTAACGCACTCCAGACGAGCACGATAACCACCAACTTTATATCCCACGATCTAACGCACTCCAGACGAGCACGATAACCACCAACTTTATATCCCACGATCTAACGCACTCCAGACGAGCACGATAACCACCAACTTTATATCTCACGATCTAACGCACTCCAGACGAGCACGATAACCACCAACTTTATATCCCACGATCTAACGCACTCCAGACGAGCACGATAACCACCAACTTTATATCCCACGATCTAACGCACTCCAGACGAGCAAGATAACCACCAACTTTATATCCCACGATCTAACGAACTCCAGACGAGCACGATAACCACCAACTTTATATTCCACGATCTAACGCACTCCAGACGAGCACGATAACCACCAACTTTATATCCCACGATCTAACTCACCCCAGATGAGTACGATAACCACCAACTTTATATCCCACGATCTAACGCACTCCAGACGAGCACGATAACCACCAACTTTATATCCCACGATCTAACGCACTCCAGACGAGCACGATAACCACCAATTTTATATCCCACGATCTAACGCACTCCCGACGAGCACGATAACCACCAACTTTATATCCCACGATCTAACGCACTCCAGACGAGCACGATAACCACCAACTTTATATCCCACGATCTAACGAACTCCAGACGAGCACGATAACCACCAACTTTATATCCCACGATCTAACGCACTCCAGACGAGCACGATAACCACCAACTTTATATCCCACGATCTAACGCACTCCAGACGAGCACGATAACCACCAACTTTATATCCCACGATCTAACGCACTCCAGACGAGCACGATAACCACCAACTTTATATCCCACGATCTAACGCACTCCAGACGAGCACGATAACCACCAACTTTATATCCCACGATCTAACGCACTCCAGACGAGCACGATAACCACCAACTTTATATCTCACGATCTAACGCACTCCAGACGAGCACAATAACCACCAACTTTATATCCCACGATCTAACGCACTCCAGACGAGCACGATAACCACCAACTTTATATCCCACGATCTAACGCACTCCAGACGAGCACGATAACCACCAACTTTATATCCCACGATCTAACGCACTCCAGACGAGCATGATAACCACCAACTTTATATCCCACGATCTAACGCACTCCAGACGAGCACGATAACCACCAACTTTATATCCCACGATCTAACGCACTCCAGACGAGCACGATAACCACCAACTTTATATCCCACGATCTAACGCACTCCAGACGAGCACGATAACCACCAACTTTATATCCCACGATCTAACGCACTCCAGACGAGCACGATAACCACCAACTTTATATCCCACGATCTAACGCACTCCAGACGAGCACGATAACCACCAACTTTATATCCCACGATCTAACGCACCCCAGATGAGTACGATAACCACCAACTTTATATCCCACGATCTAACGCACTCCAGACGAGCACGATAACCACCAACTTTATATCCCACGATCTAACGCACTCCTGACGAGCACGATAACCACCAACTGTATATCCCACGATCTAACGCACTCCAGACGAGCACGATAACCACCAACTTTATATCCCACGATCTAACGCACTCCAGACGAGCACGATAACCACCAACTTTATATCCCACGATCTAACGCACTCCAGACGAGCACGATAACCACCAACTTTATATCCCACGATCTAACGCACTCCAGACGAGCACGATAACCACCAACTTTATATCCCACGATCTAACGCACTCCAGACGAGCACGATAACCACCAACTTTATATCCCACGATCTAACGCACTCCTGACGAGCACGATAACCACCAACTTTATATCCCACGATCTAACGCACTCCAGACGAGCACGATAACCACCAACTTTATATCCCACGATCTAACGCACTCCAGACGAGCACGATAACCACCAACTTTATATCCCACGATCTAGCGCACTCCAGACGAGCACGATAACCACCAACTTTATATCCCACGATCTAACGCACTCCAGACGAGCACGATAACCACCAACTTTATATCCCACGATCTAACGCACTCCAGACGAGCACGATAACCACCAACTTTATATCCCACGATTTAACGCACTCCAGACGAGCACGATAACCACCAACTTTATATCCCACGATCTAACGCACTCCAGACGAGCACGATAACCACCAACTTTATATCCCACGATCTAACGCACTCCAGACGAGCACGATAACCACCAACTTTATATCCCACGATCTAACGCACTCCAGACGAGCACGATAACCACCAACTTTATATCCCACGATCTAACGCACTCCAGACGAGCACGATAACCACCAACGTTATATCCCACGATCTAACGCACTCCAGACGAGCACGATAACCACTAACTTTATATCCCACGATCTAACGCACTCCAGACGAGCACGATAACCACCAACTTTATATCCCACGATCTAACGCACTCCAGACGAGCACGATAACCACCAACTTTATATCCCACGATCTAACGCACTCCAGACGAGCACGATAACCACCAACTTTATATCCCACGATCTAACGCACTCCAGACGAGCACGATAACCACCAACTTTATATCCCACGATCTAGCGCACTCCAGACGAGCACGATAACCACCAACTTTATATCCCACGATCTAACGCACTCCAGACGAGCACGATAACCACCAACTTTATATCCCACGATCTAACGCACTCCAGACGAGCACGATAACCACCAACTTTATATCCCACGATCTAACGCACTCCAGACGAGCACGATAACCACCAACTTTATATCCCACGATCTAACGCACTCCAGACGAGCACGATAACCACCAACTTTATATCCCACGATCTAACGCACTCCAGACGAGCACGATAACCACCAACTTTATATCCCACGATCTAACGCACTCCAGACGAGCACGATAACCACCAACTTTATATCCCACAATCTAACGCATTCCAGACGAGCACGATAACCACCAACTTTATATCCCACGATCTAACGCACTCCAGACGAGCACGATAACCACCAACTTTATATCCCACGATCTAACGCACTCCAGACGAGCACGATAACCACCAACTTTATATCCCACGATCTAACGCACTCCAGACGAGCACGATAACCACCAATTTTATATCCCACGATCTAACGCACTCCAGACGAGCACGATAACCACCAACTTTATATCCCACGATCTAACGCACTCCAGACGAGCACGATAACCACCAACTTTATATCCCACGATCTAACGCACTCCAGACGAGCACGATAACCACCAACTTTATATCCCACGATCTAACGCACCTCAGATGAGTACGATAACCACCAACTTTATATCCCACGATCTAACGCACTCCAGACGAGCACGATAACCACCAACTTTATATCCCACGATCTAACGCACTCCTGACGAGCACGATAACCACCAACTTTATATCCCACGATCTAACGCACTCCAGACGAGCACGATAACCACCAACTTTATATCCCACGATCTAACGCACTCCAGACGAGCACGATAACCACCAACTTTATATCCCACGATCTAACGCACTCCAGACGAGCACGATAACCACCAACTTTATATCCCACGATCTAACGCACTCCAGACGAGCACGATAACCACCAACTTTATATCCCACGATCTAACGCACTCCAGACGAGCACGATAACCACCAACTTTATATCCCACGATCTAACGCACTCCAGACGAGCACGATAACCACCAACTTTATATCCCACGATCTAACGCACTCCAGACGAGCACGATAACCACCAACTTTATATCCCACGATTTAACGCACTCCAGACGAGCACGATAACCACCAACTTTATATCCCACGATCTAACGCACTCCAGACGAGCACGATAACCACCAACTTTATATCCCACGATCTAACGCACTCCAGACGAGCACGATAACCACCAACTTTATATCCCACGATCTAGCGCACTCCAGACGAGCACGATAACCACCAACTTTATATCCCACGATCTAACGCACTCCAGACGAGCACGATAACCACCAACTTTATATCCCACGATCTAACGCACTCCAGACGAGCACGATAACCACCAACTTTATATCCCACGATTTAACGCACTCCAGACGAGCACGATAACCACCAACTTTATATCCCACGATCTAACGCACTCCAGACGAGCACGATAACCACCAACTTTATATCCCACGATCTAACGCACTCCAGACGAGCACGATAACCACCAACTTTATATCCCACGATCTAACGCACTCCAGACGAGCACGATAACCACCAACTTTATATCCCACGATCTAACGCACTCCAGACGAGCACGATAACCACCAACGTTATATCCCACGATCTAACGCACTCCAGACGAGCACGATAACCACTAACTTTATATCCCACGATCTAACGCACTCCAGACGAGCACGATAACCACCAACTTTATATCCCACGATCTAACGCACTCCAGACGAGCACGATAACCACCAACTTTATATCCCACGATCTAACGCACTCCAGACGAGCACGATAACCACCAACTTTATATCCCACGATCTAACGCACTCCAGACGAGCACGATAACCACCAACTTTATATCCCACGATCTAGCGCACTCCAGACGAGCACGATAACCACCAACTTTATATCCCACGATCTAACGCACTCCAGACGAGCACGATAACCACCAACTTTATATCCCACGATCTAACGCACTCCAGACGAGCACGATAACCACCAACTTAATATCCCACGATCTAACGCACTCCAGACGAGCACGATAACCACCAACTTTATATCCCACGATCTAACGCACTCCAGACGAGCACGATAACCACCAACTTTATATCCCACGATCTAACGCACTCCAGACGAGCACGATAACCACCAACTTTATATCCCACGATCTAACGCACTCGAGACGAGCACGATAACCACCAACTTTATATCCCACGATCTAACGCACTCCAGACGAGTACGATAACCACCAACTTTATATCCCACGATCTAGCGCACTCCAGACGAGCACGATAACCACCAATTTTATATCCCACGATCTAACGCACTCCAGACGAGCACGATAACCACCAACTTTATATCCCACGATCTAACGCACTCCAGACGAGTACGATAACCACCAACTTTATATCCCACGATCTAACGCACTCCAGACGAGCACGATAACCACCAATTTTATATCCCACGATCTAACACACTCCAGACGAGCACGATAACCACCAACTTTATATCCCACGATCTAACGCACTCCAGACGAGCACGATAACCACCAACTTTATATCCCACGATCTAACGCACTCCAGACGAGCACGATAACCACCAACTTTATATCCCACGATCTAACGCACTCCAGACGAGCACGATAACCACCAACTTTATATCCCACGATCTAACGCACTCCAGACGAGTACGATAACCACCAACTTTATATCCCACGATCTAACGCACTCCAGACGAGCACGATAACCACCAATTTTATATCCCACGATCTAACACACTCCAGACGAGAACGATAACCACCAACTTTATATCCCACGATCTAACGAACTCCAGACGAGTACGATAACCACCAATGTGGTTTTCCAGCTTCACTTTTATGAAGAGAACTATTTCACTAGATAAAAGATTAACACTTTGATTGGTCTACGGACAGAGATGAAATGAACGCCATACACATGTCTCAAATTGTTTGGTCAATGTTTTTGACTTCTGGATACCAACAGGTGTTCGTTTAATGTGGTATCTCGAGCTTGTATCATCAATGACAGTTTCTCTCCAAAATGTGGTTCGTGTTGGGTAGCAACAGCCATTGCTAGTAAAAACACCATAAAGTAGTCCCTTGTGCTATAACAAAATACACAAATGAACAGTCATGTCCTCGTTTGGTGGAATTAATACACATATGAAACATGGTGTTAAAAACAAATTAAACAACAACGAACTTTTTGTTTCATGTTTTTTATTATTGAAAATTCGACAATGCTTATATATTCTATATATAGCACACAATACAAGGTTCTCCTTAAAATTTGAGACTTATACTACATGTAGTAACTAATCGATATTAGTAGCTAATAGTCTTTGTACTTTTATTTTTCGTAGACTAATTCATTATCTGTGGTATAAAACTAATGATACACAATGTATATTTAAGAGACATTGTACATGATACATCAAATCACTAAAACAGACTTTGATGAAAACCAGTATGATATGTACATGTATGGGGTTTTTTCATCTCGATCGTGACCACAAGTATGCAGAGACTGTCAATGATGGAGCACTAACTATATTATGCAATTATGAAAAAACATGACAAGCAACATTAAACTTGTTATTTTAAAAATAAAAACAAAATGACATTCGTGGTTGGACATATAGTCTCCAGTGAACTGATAACTTTGGTTTCAATCTAAAATTTTGTCAATTATTGCATATTGTCAGTTTACAATTGAGGTTGATCCCCCCACAGAGCGAGGGGTACACGATCTAACACATATATCAACTATATATATATATAGTCAACATTTCTACTTTTAAAATCTCAAAAATATTTACATAAATTCGAGATTTCAAAAGTCGGCATTTCTAGACTCAAGAACTCGAAATTTTGAAATTTTAAAAATCAATATTTTAACTTTTTTTTTAAGAACGTCCCTAATACTCTTCCGTTAAAAACAGAATTTCACTACACACACATATTCCATACTGTTTATATAAATACTTTCAAAATTGCTGGATGTCTGGATACAAATAAATATTATAAAAATTGGTAGCTATATAATATATGTTGGCCTAATTGTATATATAATCCTACAATTCATCATGTTTTGGTCCACTAAATTCTTCAATTGATATAACGCCATCTTTGTTTTTATCTTCATGTTCAAATATACTCAACATAACTTTCTTGTGTTCATCTGAATCGGCGTTGATTTCATCGCCAGAATCCATTGAATTCTTGACTAAAAATGCTGAAACCTGCAAGTTAAAAAACGGACATGAGATTGAATTATGGGTAATAATAATTTGAAGATACCACATGAGTAATCAGAATCCATAAATCGAAGAAGGACAGACAACACAATGGCCAAAAATGGACATGTATTACGTCTTTTTGACGTTAACGAATGATCCATCACTTCGTATTTTAATGAGCACGTTTGTGCAGGCTCATTGAACGTATATTCAAGTTGTATTTCTGGAATGATCAATTAAGTCAAATTATTCCTAATAAGAGCCGTTATTTATTTAATGTTGTCTTTACTTTGTCCACTTATTACACAATATTCATACAACTTGGAAAACCCAAGAGGTCGTCATGGTCGTGATCATATGGTAGTTGGATTTATATCTACCTATGCAATCAATGTCTATAATCACTAACGTTACGAGTTTCAATCCCGCTCAGGCGAGATGTACTCGATACAACATTATGTGATAACGTTTGTCAGTGAATTGCGACAGGTCGGTGTTTTTTCCCGGTACTCCAGTTTCCTCCACCAATAAAACTGACCGCTACGATATAACTGGAATATTGTTGAAAGTGGCGTTAAATACCATAATCTTAACCCTTAACTCACTGTAAAAACCCCTTAATAGACATTACCACGATGCCAGACAATCATAGTGGTTTTATATTTTGGCAATGTTTGTTCGATAAATGTTTGAAGATACACAAGGGGTATCGGAAGCTACAAACAGAAGAACACACAATAACATGGACAACAAGACAAACTATATTCCACAAAACACTACACAGAAAACTAAAGATTGAACAACTGTTCAAACTGCATTGTCGTCCTTTTCAAATGTCATCTAAAAATAAACCGCTTGTTTTATATTAACTCTACTTTCTGCTTGGTTCTGCCATATTTGAATTTAAGTGTAATACTGAAAGCGAGTATTTACCAAAGCAAATTCTTATGAAAGTATTTGTTTTGAGTAGTGAGAGGTGAATGACCTTCACAGTAACCAATGATTTGGTGTTATGTTGGTTTTATGGTGCTTAACGCCACTTTCAACAATATTTCAGTAATATCGTGGCAGTCATTTTTATTAGTGGAGGAAAACCGGAGTACCTGGCGAAAAGCACCGACCTGTCGCAAGTCACTGACAAACTTTATTACATAATGTTGTATCGAGTACACCTCGCCATTAGCGGGATTTGAACTCACAATGTTAGTGGTGATAAAAACTGATTGCATAGGTAGTTATAAATCCAACTACTATGCGATCACGACCACGACAGCACCAAGTAACCAATGACGCGATTGATTTAATCGAGATGTTCGTGATCAATTGGCCAGTTTTCTGTTTGTTCTAAGCCTCTGACTAATCACAATGTTCGTAAATCGCCAGTCTATTTGCTCATTGCTCTAAACCTTTGACTATTCACGATGTTGACGAACCGTCAGTACGTTTGATCTTACCTCGTCAGTCGACAGCTCATTATTCCCATCTGTATCGATTTCTCTAAAAACATTCGCAGGTTTTGGTCCATCGTCAATTTTAATCAATTCACAATCAAATATTAAGGTAGAATTTGGCGGGATTTTCTCTCCTGGAAGAATAAATAAAATGAATAATCAACATTATATTACTGGTATAGAGGATTTGATAGCATTAATGTAGTTTAATAAATGCTACGAAACGCCTCAGCATTGCATGTTACAAGCCGCCTCACACGTGCATGCCACGTGAAGACACAACACAAATAACGTACGAGTTTCAGTCATTATTGAACACACAACAGTGGCAGTGGGATAAACAACCGAAATTAAACAAAAAAAACTTTCAGTCTGTACTTATATGATTATCTGGTTTATAAATAAACGTAATACCGAAGTGGAAATCGAAAATGAAGAAACCAAAGAAACTGGCAATATAGTGTACACAAGACGAAGACAAACAAAGCAAACTCACAACACAATATGTGTTGGACACCTCTGTACGCACACAAACACAATTAACGTAAATAAGACATGAGCCCACCTACAAACATATATATATATACGTCTGAAAATTAAACCAAACAGTGTTAGAATTAGATTTTTGAGCTGTCAAATTTTTGTTCTTCCCTCGACGGGATTTGAACTCACACCATTGATACACTGCAGCACCATTCGCTTAGCATTACGTCCAGCGCCCTAGACAACTCGACCACGTCCAGCGCCCTAGACCACTCGACCACGTCCAGCGCCCTAGACCACTCGACCACATCCACATCCATATATATAATTGTTATTTGGTGCTTCTTCGCTAAACAAGAATGTTTGGGTCAGAATCGTGATGTTGTGTAAGAGTGGAGCAACATGTCCATCACCGGAATGTTAATTCAGTGAGCTAACAATATAAAAATACATTAAGCTTGTTGGTTTGGTAACAAACAGAATGCGTGATTGAGTGATTGTCGCTTAAGCCCAAACTCAGCAATTTTTCAACTATATCATGGCGAGAACTAGTTAATTTTCAATGAAATGGTGATGAGGTCCGCTTTGTACTAGACCAACACGCTTTGTTGGATTTTTATAGTGCTAGCTCACTAAAACAACAGTCTGCGGATAGACATATCTCCCCACTCGGACACATTATCCTGATTCCGATCCAACCAGTCTTTGTTCTTTTTCCTTAATGCTGTGTGCTTAGCGGAGAAGCAACAAATACCAATTTTATAGTTTTTGGTTTGACCCGATCGGCGCTCGAACCCACAATCTTCCACACTCAAGGCGATGTAGCCGGAAGAGGTTCACTTGACGTTAAACAAAAATCACTTCCTCAATCATTAAATCCTTTGCTATTAAACATACCAAGTTAGAAACAAAGTTGGCATAGAAAAATAACAATTCAATATCTATGACAGAAAATACAAACTTTGTAGGGGCCGTCGTGGTCGTGATCGTATGGTAGTTGGATTTACAACTACCTGTGTAATTAGTACATTTTATCACTAATGTTGTGTGTTCGAACCCCGCTCATGGCGAGGTGTACTCGATACAAAATTATGTGATAAAGTTTGTCAATGACTTGCGATTTGTCGGTGATTTTCTCCGGGTGCTCCGGTTGCCTCCACCGATAAAACTGACCGCCACGATATAACTGAGATATTGAGATCTTATTTTCTTGTATTGATGAGCCCAAATTAAACTGTTCTGCAACTAGTCATGATTAACGAGAAAAAAAACCTCTTCTCCTGAAATATACTGTGTAAACGAACTCTTCATATGACATTCATTTACGTTTTTCAACACATTTTTATACCTGCCCCAATTGTTCCATAAGCTAGATGTGGAGGGACTGTTAATTTTCTTTTTTCACCAACACACATATCTAACAACCCTTTCTCCCATCCTTGTATAACTTGACCAATACCAAGCTGGAAAGAAAACTCGTGTCCGTGATCGTATCTGAAAAACAAACAAAAACAAATTGATTTAACTATGCCACGTTTTTGTGCCTGTTCCAAGCCAGGGCCTGTATTTCTAACGTCATATGCTGTGATCTTTTTTGGTGTGCAGTGATTTGAGGAGAGCAGTGATTGTTCGGTGGAATTGATTACCATCACTGTTTAAACTCTCATTTGATTTAATATCTCAGAATCAATAATATACTTCATACAGTCATTTAAGTCCAATACATAAGCAGTTTATTACAATGCGTAATTTTAGAGTATATATGACCGGCACTAGATACGATAACGTAACCCTCAGTCCGCTTTTGCTCCCAGCGAGGCCTAACTGGAGCACAAGCGGAATGAGGGTTACGTTATCGTATCTAGACCGCCACATGCAAGCTGCTTTTATCGTAAGATGGCATGGAGTTGGATACGAACATGTTAAATAAAGGAAAACAGATGAATATATAAAGAAGTTTTATTGAATATAAAAATATAAACAGAAAGTTAAAAAAGAATGGGTAATTCCATGCCACAAGCGCATGCGCGTCAGTGGGTTAATGGATAGCGTACTCGCCTGCAGCGCGAGGGAACCATGATTGTAGTCCCGTTTAGATTAAAAATAATGGTTAAATTGGGTATCTCTACTTCTCTCGATACGTCATACGGTACCCCACTGGTCTAAATTACAGAGATATTCTAAATTATTGCACATCTGACGGTAATAATAAGATGAGAGACAACAACACAAATACGATGTTCTAACTTAGAAACTTGTCTTTACATCATTATCAGATTGTTCAGTAGCGTGAAATCTTGTTAAAGAAGATATAACGAATATAAACAAAGATGCCACACATAGGAACAGTTCTAACATCTAATAGAAAAATGGTAAAAAATAGAGCCACAGTCGATACCCCACATGACCCCCCACTTTCCAAGCTTGATGCAGGCACTTCAATAAAAAAGAAGCAGGGTTGAACTATAGTTTTATGGACCCAACCCTCCCTCTTGGTGAAATGATGCGGTCATGCAAGTGGTTTTCACATGGGAATAAAATGCCAACCCCCATTTATTTTGAACATCATAGTGCAACCAGTGCCTATCACCACTAAAGTTATGAATTCGAATTCCACTCGGGGGATCGCGAGGTGTACTCCATACAACATTATGTGATAAAGTTTGTCAGTGACTTGTGGCATGTCGATGGTTTTCATGGGTACTCCGGTTTCCTCCACTACGATATAACTGAAATATTGTTGAAAGTGACGTTAAACATCATAAACCCTAACCCTGATATAGAGAACAAACAACAAATATCCATTGTTGGCGTTTAACAATATCCACTTACTCGCTTACTCATCACATTCACTCGTGTGAAATATTTAAGAAGCTATATTTCATTCAAGGTATTTAACGCCGATTATATATTCACATACACGTGTACAGTAAATATTATTCCAACCCAACCCTATTAATTTTTCTATCAAATAATCTCATTGATTGATGCACATGTTCATGTATTTTGTAACAGATGTGGGAATAGAAAGTGTTTTTATCCGTTTTAGATTTAGTGGAATCTATAGTAGTGCGATATTAATGACATTTTGTATTATAAGAAGTCAATAATTTACAATATACTGAGGACAAAATGATATGGAATTATTTTTAATTGTTTACTATCTGTTTATTAAAATAGATGTATAACATGGAAGAATTCCCGGAAACCCGAGAGTAAAGAAATAGGACATAGTACCTCTGCTACACGGTGCACACAACCCCACTCTAAAAGTAGACATATCTCCATCTACAGAAAAAAGGGGTTAAGTTTATGGTGTTTAACTCCACTTTCAACAATTTTTCAGTTATATCATGGCGGTCAGATTTATTGGTGGAGGAAACTGGAGTACATGGAGAAATCCACCGACCTGTCGCAAGTCACTTGACAAACTCATGGCCATTCAATCGCTCATTGTCAAATATATATACGAATCAAACTGGTCATTACGCAGGACGTAAATCAGCGCCTCATTTATTGAGAATGTCACGCTCTTGGTATGTAAAACACAACACGCATCAGTTTCTGATGTGCAATATTATGTTAGAAGTAGTCATTGGTGACCCGACGCAAGGTCAGAATATACGCCCCTGTCCATTGTATCATCTTTCCTATCGTAATTTATCTTCCGCTCAAGGGTCCATATCATGCCCTTCCCCCTTTATCTTCCGCTCAAGGGCCCATATCATGCCCTTCCCCCTTTATCTCCGCTCAAGGGCCCATATCATGCCCTTCCCCCTTTATCTCTGCTCAAGGGTCCATATCATGCCCTTCCCCCTTTATCTTCCGCTCAAGGGTCCATAGCATGCCCTTCCCCCTTTATCTTCCGCTCAAGGGCCCATATCATGCCCTTCCCCCTTTATCTTCCGCTCAAGGGTCCATATCATGCCCTTCCCCCTTTATCTTCCGCTCAAGGGCCCATATCATGCCCTTCCCCCTTTATCTCCGCTCAAGGGCCCATATCATGCCCTTCCCCCTTTATCTCCGCTCAAGGGCCCATATCATGCCCTTCCCCCTTTATCTCCGCTCAAGGGCCCATATCATGCCCTTCACCCTTTGTCTTCCGCTCAAGGGCCCATATCATGCCCTTCCCCCTTTTTATAATTTTGTTATTGATATAAATAAACTGCAGTTCACTTAACGTCCAACAAGCTATGAATTAATGAATAAGATTGTTCTATAAATTATATGATTCAAACACCATAATTTGCTTGCTGAGTCCCATCAAACCACGAAATACAATGATTGTAATATAGGAAGCGACAATTAGTGTTCAGCAAAGTTTCAAACAACGATTGAAGGAGCATGTTGGTTTTTATATAGTCAATGAACGAAACTAGGTTAGAACTACAGGCTAGTTTCTCAGTAGTAAAGAAAAACGTTACCAACTTATATATTAGAATCCACAACATTTTGATATCAATTACTTAAATCTGGTTTAAAGAGATAAAGATAATGAAGAATTCTTTTCTTTAATTTCTGCAAAACTGATGCAATACTCCTTACAATTGGTACAACTGTTACCAGCTATTTATTTTTCAGAAATTCTCGTCATTTGACAGTTGATATTCCATACATTATAAGACAGGGTCGTCCTAAACAACAACAAATGCGTTAGATACTTCTGAAACAGATCGATTTAATTATCATACATGTAGTTAGATACTTCTGAAGCAGATAGATTTATCATACATGTAGTTAGATACTTCTGAAGCAGATAGATTTATCATACATGTAGTTAGATACTTCTGAAGCAGATAGATTTATCATACATGTAGTTAGATACTTCTGAAGCAGATAGATTTATCATACATGTAGTTAGATACTTCTGAAGCAGATAGATTTATCATACATGTAGTTAGATACTTCTGAAGCAGATAGATTTATCATACATGTAGTTAGATACTTCTGAAGCAGATAGATTTATCATACATGTAGTTAGATACTTCTGAAGCAGATAGATTTATCATACATGTAGTTAGATACTTCTGAAGCAGATAGATTTATCATACATGTAGTTAGATACTTCTGAAGCAGATAGATTTATCATACATGTAGTTAGATACTTCTGAAGCAGATAGATTTATCATACATGTAGTTAGATACTTCTGAAGCAGATAGATTTAATTATCATACATGAAGTTACATTTGCCGTTTTCTTGTCTCTACAAAAATAGAACAAAATATGTTTTTAAAACAACAACCGCAGCTTTTAGGAGATAATTCTGTACACCAGTCACATGATCTGATTTTAATAAAGAAATTTATGAATGATGTATTTATCTATAATATAAATAAAAAAAATACTTACGTTGATTCGAATTTGGTTCCATTTTCTAGATATCCTGTATATTTCATGCTAAGAACATCCAGACGTCTTGTTTTTCTGGTGCAATCTCCTGGTAAGATAACAACTTCAATGTTAATTTCTGGTTTCTTCTCAGGTTCTGTAGCTTTTTTGACGTCACCGTCCTCATTTTCTTGTGTAAATTCGACCGTGTTTGGTGCTGCAGCGTCATCGGCAATGCAACCAACAGACAAAAGTGTAAGACACAAAACTAACGAAATTTTGACCATTGTTTTTTTGTTTCTTGTGTGTTCTGTGTGTACATGTAATTTGTCAGATTGAAGAACAAAGTACGTTTATATTACTTATTGTACAACGTGGCATTCACCTATTTTGTATAATATGTCTTTATGTTTTACCTGAGGCAATAAGTCATGATAATTCTTAAACACTGAATGCGATTGGTCAATTAAAAAGCGATTAGAAAAACTAATAAAAGTAACAAAACACGTGGAGGGAATGCTTAAGTAAAACACACGTGTAATAACGTTTAACATAATACAAAAATCGAAATGTATTAAAAAAAAATTGTTTCCATAGAATTTAACTAAAGGATAAAAGATATAACATTGTTAGTGTGTGATATGTTTTTCCCACAAATCGGATTCTTTTCATCACACAAAACAAAAACATATTCTTTTTATATAAAAATCAGGATTAAAAAAAAAACATTTACTCATAATTTCTTATCTAAAACTACAGATTATTTATTTCTTACTTCTTTTATGTTATATATTTTTTCCGGTAGAATTTGACGAAAGAAATCGATTCGATTCTTTTATTAATGATTTTCAGTTAAATTGAAACTAGTTTATCACAATGATGATGTATGGTAAATTAATTCTGTGAATAATCACAAAACTGTTAAAGCTTTCAGAATAATTTGAGAATTATGTACATTCAGGCATAAAAACTTAAAATTATTGAATGACAATTTTCATTCCGAGTTTTACTCCTTGAATCTATTTTTCAGCAAGACCCCAATGATAGTTACAATATAATATTGTGTCTGGGTATCATCTCAATGTTTCTTTAAATAAAGTAATAATCTAAAACCACATTGGTGGTGTAATGGTTAGCGTGCTCGCCCGGGTGTGATAGACCCGGCTGATCGTTCGATCAAGTCAAAGTCTATAGCATTGCAGGGGCGGATCCAGGGGGGGGGGGGGGGGGGGGGCGGGGGGGGGGGGGGGAGCACAACCCCCTAAAATTGTAAAAAATATGATTTTTTGGCGTAAAATCGTGATTTTTCACATCTCCGCTGGGCGCAATTTTATTAAGTGGGCTCCCCCCCCCCTAACTTGAAATTCTGGATCCGCCCCTGCATTGGTATATGTTGATTCTCCGCTAAGGACATGTGTTGATTCAGTCAGCTATCACTATCAAGCATGTTAGTCTAGTACAAAGGGATATCATGATCATCTCATCGTAAGTGGCTTGTTCTCGCCAGTATGATATAATAGCTGGATAATTGCCAATTTTGGCGTTAAACAATTACTCACTCACCCATTCATTAAAAGAGCAAGCGTATTTCTTGAAACATGTATACGTAGGTGTCCTACCAGTAAGATTATCAAAACCATATCATTATTTCATGACAAGTATGTACAAAACTGACTTTTATATTCTAGCCAATATACTAAGTAACCGTTTTTGTCCCGCTATGGTTATCTTCAATTCAAGTGCTTGTTCTTATTATCCGGGGAGGTGTGGTAGTTGTACAACTACCTATATGCAATCAGTGCCTATCACCACTAACGTTGTGCGTTCGAATCCTTCTCAGGTGAGGTGCACTCGATACAACATTATGTGATAAAGTTTGTCAATGACTTGCGGCAGGTCGGTGGTTTTATCTGGGTACTCCGGTTTCCCACCAACAAAACTGACCACCACGATATAACAGAAATATTGTTGAATAAGGCGTTAAACACCATAACCCTAACACTCTTATTATCTGTAATTGTAATATATTGTCATTGTTAATGTTTATATGTACTGGATAATACTTCATAAGTTTACAACATGTGTCTTATCTATTTGTCTTGCTTAATTTTGTATGACAATAAGAAGATTTTGAAGATACCAAAGGGGCAATCAGAATCCGTATATGGAAGAAGAACAGACAACACAATGTCTAAATTTTAAAGAAAGTATCATTTCAAATTTAAACCACCTCGTTTGTATAATAGTTATCATGATCGCCTATAATGGGGGAAGATCGGATCAAACCAGACTATAAAATTAGTATGTGTTGCTTCTATATCTATCGATTTAAGAAGAACCAACACAAAAATGGTAATGATGTACTGGATAGTCAACTACCTCATTGCCATACCATCGCAAATGTACTTTACTCCTGCAACCACCAGAACAACAAGAGGTCATGACCAACAATTTCAAATACCATTCTCCAGAATACAGAGCCACCAAAACGTATACTTCACTTCAGCAATCCGAACTTGCCAGCAGTGTTAATAAGTGTTCCCACACTTGAAGCGTTCAAGATGGAACTGGCTCATGTGTAAACATTCACATCATAGTTTTAACTGTAAATATTACATTTTTGTTTTTAATCACATGGCTCCTTGTCGGCGAATGTTCATATCACAAGTTCGATAATACTCAGGCTCAGAATGTACATAAATTCTAGAGGCTTTCCTAAGTGAGCGAGGCTGTATGCACACCTCGTTATTCATTCAGTTTTTTTTCATTAAAATTTGTTGACAAAGGGTTTTTTATTCATTTTACATATTGTTCTTCAATGGCAGCCATCTTGTAATTTCGATGACTATTAAGTAAGGGTCTATCCAATGACTATTAAGTAAGGGTCTATCCAATGACTATTCATGCAGTATACAATACATGTAGATACTATCACGATGGTACAATGAGAAAATTATTTTATTCATTTTCACTTATGGTCCTGTGTTAAACTGTCTTGTAGAGCGGTCATTATGGAATTTCAATAGGAAAGAAAAAAAAAACAGAAATTTGGTTTCGTTTGTGGTGTTTAACGCCACTTTCAACAATATTTCAGTTATATGGTGGCGGTTAGTTTTATTAGTTGAGGAAACAAGAGTACCCGGAGAAAACCACTGACATGTCGCAAGTCACTGACAAACTTTATCACATAATGTTGTATTGAGTACACCTCACCAAGTGCAGAACTCCAACTAACAACGTTAGTGGTGATAGGCACTGATTGCCCAGATAGTTGTAAATCCAACTACCATACGATCATGACCACGACGACCCTCAGAACTTTGGTGAGGGTCACGTAAGAAACTGTCCTCCTATATAACAATTTAATCATGCAGTAGTTTCTGAGAAGAAGATATTTGAAATTTCTGCAAATCAGAAAGCATAAATAGCCAAAAAGCCATTTTGAATTTCTGAAAGTAATTATTTCTGGTTAATTTTCTTCTAGTATTGTGGCAGATCGATGGCTTTCTCTGGTTTTCTCCACCAATAAAACTCATCGCCATGATATAACTGAAATATTGTTGAAAGTGGCATTAAACACCATAAATCTAAAAACCATAGAAACAAGCTGAAATGTGAAAACCTAACAGACGACAGACATGAAGTAATGACCCGTGGACCAAGCACTAGTACTGGCATGTAAATTTTGGTATAGCCAGCTCCTTGAAGCATTAAAGAGTAGGAGCAAAGATAAAGGTTGGCTCATAATGAGGATAATGTGTCGTGGAGCGACATGTCTACCGTCCACAAACTGTTGGTTCAGTGAGCTAGCACTATTCCATTATCGTGGTGGTCAGTTTTTATTGGTGGAGGAAACTGGAGTACCTGGAGCAAACCACCGACCTGTCGCAAGTCACTGAGAAACTTTATCACATAAAGTTGTACACCTTGCCCTGATGGAGATTCAAACTTAGTGGTGATAGGCACTGATTGCATATAGGTAATTCCAATTACAGTGTTTGTCTGTATAAAATGGACACAAAGTAGACATCATCATCATCACTACATCAAATGTAACTTTCCCTAGAGAAGATATAGCTGTTGAACAATAATCACTAACTCACTAAAATAACTGGCTACAAAAAAATAACTCTGTGTACTTAATAGTTTAATATTCTATATTGTGTAGAGCAAATATAAATGTATATATCTAAGATATTATAATGAGTACTTAACAATGATAAGTAATTAATTGAATATATCATACATAATAGATAATTATGTAAGGGAACGACTTGTCAACTTTATGGCAGAGGTGTGGGGAGGGGAGGCTATGGTTTTTTTTGTCTCAGGGGAAAAACATAGCCCCTCCTCTAATTGTTGAAAGGGAATTTCCTAATGGAGGAAAAAAAAGCATTTGAAAATTCAATAACGCCACTAATAATATTTAGCAATATCACGGTGGTCAGTTGTATTGGTGGAGGAAAACAGAGTAACCAGCTGCCGCAGGTTGTATTGAGTACATTTTGCCATGAACAGGATTCAAACTCACAACTTTAGTGTTGATAGGCACTGATTGCACAGGTGGTTGTAAATCCAACTACCACACGATCACGACCATGACGGCCCCTAAGGTTAAATGTATGATGATCATATCACCATAATGTCATAATGACCTTAAGCCAGTTGAGTGAAAACAAAAACCATCTTACGATTGGGTTAGTTAAGCCCAACAGTTGCAACAACAAAAATGTAACATGGCTAATGAAAAATCCCAGGCACAATAATAATAAGTTATTACAAAATGTAGAGGCCACAATAATGTAGCGGTACTGTTTGTAACTTTAACAAATGTAGATTTCAATAAAACTTGGTTCAATTTAAAAAAAATGATTGAAAATAAAGACATCATCTACATTGAAATAATTTCTTATGTAAGTCAATTGTATATTGTATAATAACAAGTCATGATAATTATATATGTTTACTAATGAAGGCAGGATAAAGTACTGTTTGTATTTTCAACAAATGTACAGATTTCCATAAAATTTCGTTAAATTAAAAAAAAAAATTATACTGACACACACATTCAAGACATCTGAAGAACACTCATTTATATATATACTATACTGGTATCAGGATATTCACATGTACAGTAGTCCCCTTCTTACAAGACCACCCCTTCTACAATGCCGTGGTCGTGATCAAATGGTAGTTGGATTTACAACTACCTATGCAATTAGTGCTTATTACCACTGATGTTCGAATCTTGATCAGGGCGGGTGTACATTATGTGATAAAGTTTGTCAGTGACTTGCGACAGGTCGGTGGTTTTCTCCACCAATAAAAGTCACTGCCACGATATAACTGAAATATTGTTGAAAGTGGCGTTAAACACCATCAAACAAACACACAATGAAAAAGTGACCTTTATAAGAGGGGTGGCCTCTCACGAGGGGGATAATTTATTAATATTTTACAATTGTTGTGCTTCTGAAATCTGACCTGATAAAAGGGTTTATGCTGAGAGGGGGGGGGGGAGGGGGGGTCTTATAAAAGGGAGACTACTGTGTATATTCCTGTTACATGCAAGAGATCTTTAAATCACACAGCCTCTCAATTCAAAAGTATAACATGAAAACATAACATTTTTAAAATGACACATTTTAAGCTTTGCATTTTAATATTTGGCTTATCATATAAATATGTATGTATCAATATAAATACAAAATGTATTTCTATAAAACAAGCAGTGTAATATATTACAATGTATTTAACAGCAATAATTTTACTCGACCATACATTATTTTCTCTGTAGTGTACAAATGGAAGTGGTGTTAATGTCTATATATATACTGTACTGTGTACAAAAAATGGTTAAAACACAAACATAAAGGACATTTTGATTGTATTTCTTATTTGGTTTCTGCATTCGTCTAATGTCTTTTGCTCTTTGCTCTACATAAGGCACAGGGCACCAGGAGACATTATATGTCTAGTAGATGTATAGAACAAAGGCTTATATGTACACCAAACAATTGGTAGTAAATCAACTGATTGTACTATAAAGAGTTTGATAGAACATCATCAATCCTTCTCAACTGACATGAGTTTTGTGTAAAATATGGAAGAAGAAAAAAATTAACACCAGTTATTACATTTTCAACAGCTGATTCAATAAATTCTAGTCCTTTTGAATTAACACGAAATTTTTTTAATTCCGTCATTTCAAGTTTTTTTTTTAAAATGCACATCAAATTATGATAATTTCAACATCTTGATTCAACAAATTCCAGTCCTTCTAAGTGAAAAGAAACTTTTATTCCGTTATCTCCAGTTTTTTTTTTAATTGCACGCCACTTTAAAATCTTGATTCAATAAAAAAAAAAATGCTTAAAATATCATCTGAATATGATTCTCTTCCTCAGTGTAAACATTGGGGCAGGAACCTGTTTGTAAGATCCATTATCAATGTTGGCCGTCGCTCGTCCAACTTCTTCATTTACCTTTATAAGAATGCTGAGTAAATCATGTCTACAATGGAAGAAATAACAGTGTTACATATCATAAACTAGAGGCCCACATGGTTATTATTAGTATATCTTAAATAGAATGCCGAGTACAATGAAATTGATTTTGATTTGATTTAGATTTTTGGTGTTTAATGCCACTTTCAGCAATATTTCAGCTATATCATGTTATCCAGTTGTAGTGGTGGAAGTACCCGGAGAGAACCACCGACCATGGGCAAGCAACTGGTAAATTTTATCATTTGCGGCTGTGAGTCGAGTGCACCCTTTTTTGTAATCTACAAAGCCATATTGGTGATAGGCTTTTATGAGGTTTTAGGTAATCCAACTACCTAACTCAATGAGCCACCCAGGCCCCGTCTACAATGAGAGAAACAACAATGTTATGTATTGTTAACTAGAGGCCAACATGATTATTTTTAGTATATCTTAAATAGAATGCTGAGTAAATCATGCCTACAATGGAAGTATTAACAGTGTTAAATATCATAAACTAGAGGCCGACCTGGTTATATATTACAGTGTAAGCAGTCCAAACCAAGCCTCCTCTAGACTGACATTTGTGTTCGGAATAGAGAGGTATTTGGTTATACAGGTTTTGTTAATAAGACTTCCTGCATTTGGAATTTATTAAAGTTTGGATCATACAGGATTATGTTTTATTCAGGGTTACAGTTACCATAACTTCACTGTATCTGTTCATTATTAAAAGGTGCTGTTGCAGCCATGATTCCATAATAGTAAGATTTACATCCACCAATAAAACAGAGCCTATCACCAGTAACTTTACAGTTCTATTCCTGTCCACAGTGAGGTAAATGTGATAGTGCTTATCAGCGATTTATGGGAAAGTCTGATTATTTCTCTCTGCACTCTGGTTTCCAAAACAAATAAAACTGACCACGAAGATATCATTGAAATGTTAACCCTTAATTATCCAATATTCATTTACAGAGAGTTTGGGTTCATATAGTTTTGAAATTTCTCAGAGTGCAGTATTTTAACATTTTCACATCTGGTTTCTGTTAAACATTTCACAGCAGTGGTGGCCATCTTGATTTCAACATTAAAAAATTAAGAAAGAGGTCCAACCATGAATTATTCTGCAAAGTTGAAGTTCAGATTATTCTGTGGTTTCAGAGTGATGATACCAATGACTACTGACAACCATGAAAATTTTCACATCTGGTTCCTGTTAAACATTTCACAGCAGTGGTGGCCATCTTGATTTCAACATTAAAAAATTAAGAAAGACTATTGACAACCATGAAAATTGGTATTCAATTAATAAAAATTAATTCATAGTAAATTCAATAACTTACTGATAAGCATATTTATCTAGATTCTGAGAAAGTTTGTTGATATACCAGCTCCCTTGTGATCTACTACGATATGACACATAACCGGGAACAGTAGCATAGCCTAACAGGAAATCAGCTTCATCAGGGATTAACTCCCTTGGTCTGTCAACAGTTAGATCTTGCTGCCTTTCTGGTTCATTTTCAGCAGCATCAACAGCCACACCACTGTCCGTTTCTATGGCATGACCTGAGAATATTTACATACCAAGTATTAATACAGTCAAACCTGCCCATGTGGTCACCTCTATTAAGTAGTCACCTGTATTAAAAGGTCACCTTTGTCTTGTCCTGTTATAGAAATTTTATGTGATTTGAACCTCTTCTAAGAGGTCACCTGTCTTATAATACCACTTTTTCTGTTTCCCAAAGGTCATGACCTCTTAATACACGTTTGACTGTATTTCTAATGTACAAGATTCTCTTATCTGCAGATCCTGGCATTTGATAATTGAAAGATGTGAAACAAGCAGGTATTCTCTGGATTTTACCTTTGTTTCAATGTTTGTTTGTTTGTTTGTTTGGTGGTGTTTAATGCCACTTATATTTCAATTATATCGTGGCGGTCAGTTTTATTTGAGGAGGAAACCGGAGAACCCGGAGAAAACTACAGATCTGTCACTGACAAACTGGAAAATTTCATTTCTATAATATTAAATAAACCTGTCATTTATACGTTGAAGAAATCACAATAGAGATCCGAGTTAGTGTTGGCAAGGACCTCAAGTGAATTTAAATATCATATTTAACTTCTATTAATCTATATCACCTAATTCAATTTGCATTGAAGTCTATGTAGAATCCTGAGGATTATACTTGACTTTACCTCCAAACATTTTCTTCATATCACAAATGCCAATCATTGAATGGTCATTAAACACAAATCATGGGTTTGAGCCACGATTGGATCATACAAAATACTATAAAACTGGTATTTGTTGCTTCTCCTCTAGGCATGCAGCATTAAGGAGAAAGACTGGTTGTCTCGGAATCAGGACAGTGAGCTAGTACTATAAAAATCCAACTAAGCATGTTAATCTAGTTTAAAATGGACTTCATCATCATCTCATTGATAATTAACTTGTTTTCGCCATTATATAGTTGAGTTGGCCTTAAACAACAATTACTCACCCACCCTTTCCTCAATTTGTCTCCTTACAATCAAAATTTATTACAATCAGGGACGATTCGTGCATACTAAATTAGATATCTATTAGTATCGATGGCCATCATCTGGCCAGTAGTCAGTGTATCGGATATGACTTGGTATATGAGATATATTAATTATTGAAACTTACAATTCCTATATAAAGTAATTATTATCAAAATTACGCTTATTGTCGAACTAAGGCATTGGTGACCGTAGCTCATTTTGGCTATCTTGTTTATCTTGTTTATCTTGTTTATGCCCTTTGTTATTCCTGCTCCCAAAACTTTTAAATTATTTGGCTTTCCAATCTTTTGATTATGAGCATACCTGATGAAGGTTATTTGAGAAATATGTTGTGCACACTAAATACGATATAACAGCATCAGTGGTGTAATGGTTAGCATGTTCGCCTCGAGTGCAGTTGATCGTGGGTTGAAGCCCAGATCGGGTCAAACCAAAGACTATAAAATTGATCTTTGTTGCTTCTCCGCTAAGCATGCATTATTAAGGAGAAAGAGCAAAGACTGGTTGGCTCGGAATCAGGATAATGTGTTCAAGTATGGTGACATGTCTATCCGTGGACTGTTATTGCAGTGAGCTAGCACTATACAAAATTCAACTAAGTGTGTTGGTCTGGTACAAAGTGGACTTTATCATCATCTCATTGAAAATTAACTTGTTCTCGCCATGATATAGCTGAAAAATTGCTGAGTTGGCGTTAAACAACAATCACTCACTCACTAAATTCGATATCTGTGTTTTATTATACATCAAGTCATGTATGGCGACATGTCTATCCGTGGACTGTTAATTCAATGAGCTAACACTATAAAAATCCAACTAAGCATGTTGGTCTAGTACAAAGTGGATTTCATCATCATCTCATTGAAAATTAACTTGTTCTCACCAAGATATAACTAAAAAATTGCTGAATTGACATTAAACAACAATCACTCACTCACTCACTAAATTTGATATCTGTGTTTTATTGTACATCAAGTAACGTTAAGAAGAGTTTGAAGAAACCAAAGGGAGGTAATCAGAATCTGTATATCAAAGAAGAACAGACAACACAATGGCCAAAAGAAAAAGTACAAAAGGACAAACAACGATGTACAAAACACACACATAAAACCAAAGAACGAGCAACACGAACCCCACTAAAAACCGGGGATGAACTCAGGTGTTCCGGAAGGGTAGGCAGTTCCTGCTCCACTAGTGACACCAATCGTGTTAATCTAGTTACAAACCCCGTGATAAATCATTAATGAGGAAAGGATCGGGAAGTGTTAAAATCAGATGTGTATTTGTACTTTTACCTTCTTGTTTATCTCGTCCTTGGCAAGCCTGTATAAAAAACAATTTTGGTTTTCCCGCCAAAGCTTGACATCTTCTGCTTGAAAAACAACTGGTCAGTTGATTTATCCGAACAATTCTCCCGTCTGTTCCATAGACATGACCCAACACACCATGTGTCAGAATACAGCACACGAAACAATCAAACCGTAGATGATCCTCACTGAAAGCCGTTTCTACCATAATCTGCGTCATTCGTGTAGAATTAACATCATCATACTGTTTTACTATAAAGCCCAACTTATTCCATATGTATTCTAGTTTCTCTAGAAAAACAGATAGACATATCAGTTATAATTTTTTTGTTCTAAGAGTAATGGACTTTAACCAACAGATTCTACCATCCTAGCTAATAGTCAGTGAACAACGAGCATTCACTGACTGTTTTATTGTACTGCTCATGTTTATGTTGTCATTAAATTTTGTGATAGTATGTGGTCATTTTAAATGGAAGCGAACATGCAGTTTTTTTTTATATCATTTATCTGTATTGCCGCCGTTGGAGATTAAATTTTCAAGAAGGAGATGGTTGGTATCCAATTACCATGTTTAACACTGCCCCATTTGTGTGCCTGTTCCAAGCCAGGATCTGGATTTATAATGTAATATGTTGCAGTCTTTTTTATTTTCAATGATTTGAGGTGAATGGTGATTGTTTGTTTTGTTAATTTTGGTGGAATTCTTGACCGTCACTGTTTAAACTTTCTTTTCAAAACATTGTAGTATTTTAATAACTAGTCACCTCTGTAGGCAGGGGGTTCTGGCCCATGGTTCGTATAAACCACTCCTTGAAAAAAAGTACTATTGAAGTCCACATCTTTGCTTGAATTATGATTATTAAAATCAAGCTTTTGGTAGAATTATTGGTAGCAAAATTAGGATTTCGGTTGAACTATGACTATAGGAGTCAGGAATTTGACCCCCGGTGGCAGGACCATATCGCATCATCAAAATTCTTGCTACAGATCTGCCAGTGTTGGTACCAGTAACCGATTCTGATCATAGGGTTATAGTTATGGTGTTTAATGCCACTTTCAACAATATAATGCTGTATCGCGTACACCTCGCTCGAGTGGGGTTCAAACTCACAATGCTTAAGTGGTGATAGGCAATGATTGCATAGGTAGCTGTAAATCCAGCTACCATACGAACATGACCATGACAGCCCCATGAACTGTTTGTGTAAATTGATAGTTGATCAGTTTAGCCTGGGCTAATTCTGACTTAGTTGGCAAACAACATACACTAATTTAATAATCTTTTGTTTGGACCGACCACAAATCGTACATATGATCTACCACGCATATGGCTACTTATCTGGTGTAAATAAAAAATTCACAAATTGTTACAACATTAAAATTTTGGAACAGATTATGGGAAAAATATAAGTTCTTCTCATTGAACTCTGCATGAAAGAGGATCCTTTTCTCCACCTTAAACCACATTGGTGGCGTAATGGTCCACGTGCTCTTCTCGAGTGTGGTAGATCTTGGGTTCCAGCCCCGGTCGGGTCAAACCAAAGACTATAAAATTGGTATTTGTTGCTTCTCTGCTAAGCACGCAGCATTAAGGAGAAAGAGCAAAGACTGGAAGGCTCGGAATCAGGATAATGTGTTCGAGTGGGGTGACATGTCTATCCGCGGACTGTTGTTTCAGTGAGCTAGCACTATAAAAATCCAACTCAGTGTGTTGGTCTAGAGCAAAGCAGACCTCATCATCATCTCATTGAAAATTAACTTGTCCATGATATAGCTGAAAAATTGCTGAATTGGTGTTAAACAACAATCACTCACTCACTCTCCACCTTAAAGGGAAGTAACTCCTGTAAAACGTTTAATTTTAGAATGAAAGTGAGAAATATGTAAATTGTACATTATACCTGCATCTTTCTCTGTCCCCATTCTGGCTGGCATCTCTTTACTATTTGGGTCACCTCTTACTTTGTGGAAATGTCTATTGTTGATAATTATAGCAATACCTAAAAAACAATTTTATATCAAAATTACAAAAAGTATTGCAAAACTTTTCGACTGCACAACCGTCTTCACATCAATTTTTGTTTAGTTAATAATTTTTTACGACGTCATAATAGCACGATTAGACGTTATGACGTTGTCTTGTTGTTTTTTTGTATCTTTTAGCAGTTTATGTTTTGCAACTGACGAAGACGGTTGTGCCGTCGAAAAGTTTTGCAATACTTTGTTTAAATGTGTTTATAATCTCCATGAAGAAATATTTTGCTTGATTGAAAATTACAAAAGATATCAAAATGGTGGATAATATTTTTTCAGAGAATTTCAATGGATCTGTAGATGTTAATAAAAACATAGATATCTAAATTAGTGTGTATGACATGTTTCTGGAATAACCTTCATCAGGAATGCTCAGAATAACATTCATCAGGAATGCTTAGAATAACCTTCATCAGGAATGCTCAGAATAACCTTCATCAGGAATCCTCAGAATAACCTTCATCAGGAATCCTCAGAATAACCTTCATCAGGAATGCTCAGAATAACCTTCATCAGATATGCTCAGAATAACCTTCATCAGGTATGCTCAGAATAACCTTCATCAGGTATGCTCAGAATAACCTTCATCAGATATGCTCAGAATAACCTTCATCAGGAATGCTCGGAATAACCTTCATCAGGTATGCTTGGAATAACCTTCATCAGGAATGCTCGGAATAACCTTCATCAGGAATGCTCGGAATAACCTTCATCAGGAATGCTCAGAATAACCTTCATCAGGAATGCTCAGAATAACCTTCATCAGGAATGCTCCGAATAACCTTCATCAAGTATGCTCAGAATAACCTTCATCAGGAATGCTCAGAATAACCTTCATCAGGTATGCTCAGAATAACCTTCATCAGGAATGCTCAGAATAACCTTTATCAGGAATGCTCAGAATAACCTTCATCAGGAATGCTCAGAATAACCTTCATCAGGAATGCTCAGAATAACCTTCATCAGGAATGCTCAGTCAAAAGACTAGAAAGCCAAATAATTAAATAGTTTTTGTAAGCATGAAAATCAAAGGGCTTTTAAATAAGAGCCGAAATTGCCTATGGTTACCTATGCCTGAAGGAGATCCACCATTAGTTTTAATTAGCTCTATGAGGCTGTCGTGATCATGCTGATATGGCGGTTGCATGTACAACTACCTATGCAATCAGTGGCTATCACCACTAAAATTGTCAGTTTGAATCCCTCTCCTGGTGAGGTGTATTCGATACAACCTTATGTGATAAAGTTTGTCAGTGACTTGAGACAGGTCAGTGGTTTTCTCAGGGTCCTACGGTTTCCTCCACCAATAAAACTGACTGCCACAATATAACTGAAATATTGTTGAAAGTGGCATTAAACACCATCAAACAAACATATAGAACAAATTAAATAAGTTTGCAATTAATTATTCAAAATCTATCCAGTTTAAGATTGGATACCAATTCTATATATAGCAATATATATAACAAACCTCTTGGTTTAGCATCCATTTTATAGAATGGCATGATCGAGTCGTCAATGACAACATTTTCCATCTGTCTAACAATGACTTCCTCAGATCTGTTTGGTGGTTGATTGTTTATCAATGGATTTAAACCTGTTGAAAATAAGATAAACATACAATTGTTTGAATGAGTAGAGAATGAAGGAGTAATGATTATTCTGTGTATATTTTATTTGTCAGATCCATCCCCATATCCAAATCCATCCCCTCTCATATTGTGACCTTCAAATATGTCACACCCTCTTTAAAAACATCATATTACGAATAAAGTAGTCCCCCTTTTATAACTTCTGCATTAAAAAAGGGGCCTTATAAAGGGACATTGTTGAGGGGTTTATTCAAAAGCATATTACTGACCTGGTACATTACAAACATGATCCTATAATAGTGTCCCTTTCATTAGGCCACTTTCATCAAGGGCCATGCTGGTAGTGATCATATGGTAGTTGGATTTACAACTACCTGTGCAATCAGTGCCTATTACCACTCACGTTGTGAGTTCAAACCCTGTTCATGGTGAGGTGAACTCGATACAACATTATTTAATAGTTTGTCAGTGACTTGCAACAAGTCCGTGGTTTTCTAAGAGTACTCCGGCTTCCTGCACCAATAAAACTGACTGTCATGATATAACTGAAATATTGTTGAAAGTTGCACTAAACACCATAAACCAACCCACCAAAGGTCACTCCTCTTATCAAGCTAGATGTACTGAGATGGTAAAATAATACAAAATTGTACCCCTTGAAATAAGACACTTTTTTCATTACAGAGAAAGGGCAGTCTAATAAGAGGAGTTCTACTGTATAAGAGGGGTTGCCCTGTACCAGAAAAAGGTTCTGACTTACTTGGTCCAACTTGAGCATCAGAGCTAGAGGTTGTCAGTCTTACAGGGACTGATGGACCCTGCTGATCCATGTATCCTAATTCACCTTGAAGTATTCTAGCCTCACCTACAAAATTAATATCAAATGTAAACCTGAGTGGCACTGTGAGATGGACCTCTGTGTGTAGATGAATGGTAGTGTGAGGAAAGGATGTAAATCAATGAAATTTTCTTGCTATATACATGTATCGTTTTATCCTGCAATTGGGTTTATTTTTTGTCATGATAAATGGGTTGAAATAAACTGTTGCTTTATTATGACTGTGTCATAACAGTCATAATAACACTTTTTACATTAGCCTAATAAAGCTATTAAGCCACGCCCCTTACCAGTACTACTATTTGTGTTTCTGTTGTCAATGTCAACATAAACCATATACGTGAATGTCGTAATTTTTTTTATCCTGCAATTCTTTGATCTTAAGTACTAATAAAGGTGGTCAAATAAATTTCAGTGTTATTTAGTCATGGACCTAATAAAGCATTTCTGGTACCTGATTCACGTAGAGCGACAGAAGGAAACAGTAACGTATAAGCCCTGACGTAACAGATGACGTCATTGAAAACCATTAGAATGCCGGTTGTTTTGATATAGAAGGATAGATACAATAAACATACATTGTAGTTAAATATAGAATTGCACTCGCTGTGAAACAGGCTAGAAAAGATTGCCAAAAGTGCACTTTTCTACCTGTTAATAAAGCTTGTACAAATAAATTATATATTTTCCGACAATGTGCCTATATTGTATATTTACGCTTTATTTTTATTCACAAGTAATAAATATTGTTTGTTCTGTAAATACTTTGTTGATTAATAATGAACTATTTCATTTGGTGAGTGCATATTGCTAAAAAAAAATGACCATTTAACACATGTATGCTTTACTATGTATATCGATGGGGTATCCATTGGGTTTCGATTATCTTTAAAAAAAAATAATTAAATAAGGTATTTTCTGCATATTTTATTGCAGGATCAAAACAATATTGGTGTATTGACAATAAATATATAATTTATGTGGCTCGGCATGAAACGGATGGAAAGACTGGCTAAAACTTGTCTTTCCCCCGTTTCTAAGCCTCGCCACATAAATTATATGTACCAATATCTGCTATCCAAATTCCATCACTATTAACTTTCTCCAGATTAAAATGCAAAAATGTGTGCCTCAGATACATGTGTTGAAGCTGGTGAGAATCATTTACATTAGCATAGATACCATGATCTAAAATCAATAACGTATAAAAAATGTGTAAATACATACACACTATATGTACATTGTCAGAAAATATACAATTTATTTGTACACACTCTAGAAACAGGTAGAAAAGATAATCTTGGTGAACAACTGCTAAATTGTATTGAAAGGAGCAGAGGCAAGTGTCACTCGAACACATTATCCTGATTCTGAGCCAACCAGTCTTTGTTCCGACTCCTAAATGATGCGTGCTTAGAGGAGAAGATGCAATTACCATTTGCATAGTGGTTTGACCCTCTGCGGCATGAACCCACGATCAACCATACACTAAGGCAAAAAAAAATAATAGGTGTGTTTCCAATTGCATGGTCTTCAAAATTAGGGTCAGCAGGTCGGGATTTTTTTTTTTTATTCTTTTTTTAATAAACCTACAAGTATATGCTCCTTCCTCTAAAATCACACAAACTTGTTTCTTTCTTTCTTTCTTACTACAGCTTATTAATTATTTGACATGCAGTACAATGTTTTTGGTTCCAAACATCGATCAAATGTACAAGAAAATGAAGAAAATTGTTGAAGTCGGAAACAAACACGGAAACGGAGACGAATTTCCGGATTTTGCCGATCTATTTTTTTCTTTGGCATAAAAAATGTTAGGCTTGACTGTAAAATTTTAGGGTCGGTCGGTCGACCGGAAACACACATATTTTTTTTTTTGGCCTAACCATTACACCACTGAAGTGTTTACTGCTGATTATATAATTGTCAGTACCCATATAGTAATGTAAATGACATTTTTTCAGGATCCAATATTTTAAGTTAATTACCTGATGAAACATCGTAATTTTCTCCCTGGCTGACCATTTGTCCTTCAGATGCTACTGTAAAATTCTCTGAACCTACAAATAATATTAAAATAGGATGTCACAAATGTATGATTATCTGCCGTCTAACATTTCAATTAACTTATTGGATGAAACCTGTCTAGAGGGAACCATCTTGTGACCAGCTTTTTTGTTCGGAATAGACAGGTGTTCTGCTAATATGGGTTCATTAGGATTTTATTCTAAATCAACACACTTAGTTGGATTTCTAGTGTTAGCTTACTGAAACAAGTCCATGGTTTTATATCATTTCGAATTCAGATTTGAATTAGCGCGGTATTATATTGTTTGGTAATGAACAAACTTAGTATGCTTTATTGTTTTAGCAAGAATAAACAACAAATTGATTAAAAAGGGGTGTTCATCAAAAAACAAATTAACTTGCAATTCACATTGGAAAAAAAGCTTCCAAATTCAAGATGAATAATCTGTATACTTTGAATTTGTTTCATTTATATAATTATATGAAATATAACTTTTTGTGTATATTTCATTGATGAAATAATGCGCATCAGATCCAGTCATACAATTTATATTTCTTTATCTTGTAAAAAAAAAGACCCCTGACACTGGCTTCACCCTTCTAAAATTACTCAATCATAAATCAGCTGATCTTACCGTATTCAGATTCCATTTCAGGTTCTTGACTTATTCTTACATACTCTTGAATTGCATCTGTAAAACCTATGTCCTTCAAAGCTTTCAAAAGACCATCTGCATTTGGATTACCACTTTTCTGATTAAAAAACCAGTACTTCAATAATGCATGAACTTGTAACTGTGGTGTAGGGTTGGACTGTAATATTGTTTGTAATGTTTCCACGGAAACATGTAATGCTTCGCGAAGAAGAATCCAATTCTCATATTTGGCAATCACTTCAGAGAGACAAATCATTTTCCTCTCAGTTAAAGACAGATACAGTTCTGAAAAAAAAAAAAAAAAAAAAAAATTTATAATAAACTATGAAAATTCAACATTATGCTATCACAACAGTCGCAGATCTGGGGGAAGGGTTCTGAGTTGGATCCCCAGACCATTTTTTAATCACATTTATAAATCACTGAGAGAAAAAAAAGCTAAAAAATTTGCTGAAATCTATTTGCCTTTCAAATATTTGGATTTTGAGCAGACCCGATGAAGGTTATACTATAAATGTATCGTGCACACATAGTTAGATATCTGCATTCCTATTTTACATGTAGTTAGAAATCTGCATTCTTATATTACATGTACGGTTAGAAATATGCATTCCTATTTTACATGTAGTTAGAAATCTACATTCTTATTTTACATGTACAGTTAGAAATCTGCATTCTTATTTTACATGTACAGTTAAAAATCTGCATTCTTATTTTCATGTACAGTTAGAAATCTGCATTCCTATTTTACATGTACAGTTAGAAATCTGCATTCCTATTTTACATGTACAGTTAGAAATCTGCATTCTTATTTTACATGTAGTTAGAAATCTACATTCTTATTGTACATGTACAGTTAGAAATCTGCATTCTTATTTTACATGTAGTTAGAAATCTACATTCTTATTGTACATGTACAGTTAGAAATCTACATTCTTATTGTACATGTACAGTTAGAAATCTGCATTCTTATTTTACATGTAGTTAGAAATCTACATTCTTATTGTACATGTACAGTTAGAAATCTACATTCTTATTTTACATGTAGTTAGAAATCTACATTCTTATTTTACATGTACAGTTAGAAATCTGCATTCTTATTTTACATGTACAGTTAGAAATCTGCATTCCTATTTTACATGTACAGTTAGAAATCTGCATTCTTATTTTACATGTACAGTTAGAAATCTGCATTCTTATTTTACATGTACAGTTAGAAATCTGCATTCTTATTTTACATGTAGTTAGAAATCTGCATTCCTATTTTACATGTAGTTAGAAATCTGCATTCTTATTTTACATGTAGTTAGAAATCTGCATTCCTATTTTACATGTACAGTTAGAAATCTGCATTCCTATTTTACATGTACAGTTAGAAATCTGCATTCTTATTTTACATGTAGTTAGAAATCTACATTCTTATTTTACATGTAGTTAGAAATCTACATTCTTATTTTACATGTAGTTAGAAATCTACATTCTTATTTTACATGTAGTTAGAAATCTACATTCTTATTTTACATGTAGTTAGAAATCTGCATTCCTATTTTACATGTATCGTGCGGGTACCTATTTTGACGCGGACCAGAAATGACGCACCGAGATGCATTCGGGTTTTATTTATGAACCGCAAAACCTATGACCTCAGAGTTTGAGGTTTCTTCACGTTGACGTCAGTGTTCGCTGTTGTATCCTACAGCAGGTGGAAATCACACATAAACAAGGTTAGAAATCATCAAGTTTTGTTATCCATATAAAACCGCCATTTTTCCTTACGTCCAAAAGATCGTTTACTAAAATAGACCCACGATTGGCCTAAAGCCCTTCAAAGTGTTTTCATTAGTTTCCGTCTGCTGACAGGCTGGTTGGGCATATTAGGTCACTCGACTGTCATGTGGTGAGCATTCCGTACTAAAAAAATATTCACTGTCAAAGTGTGACAATCCCTTATATGATTTTCAATGAATATAACTAAATATGGCAAACAGGAATTAAGAACTGTTTAAATAGATCTTTTCTTTGGAGCAATTAAGAACTAATATATTGAACTGAAAATTATTTTAATACAGTTATGACATTTTTCACTGATCAGTATTTAAAATATATCATGTTAAACATGTCTAAAATATTGAATTAATAAATTTTACCATACTGTAACTTACTTAAAAAAATGGACGTTCATTATGGACAGTGCTGTTGGATCTGACATTTAAGTTGTTAATTTGGATGTTGTTGTTTGGATTTTACAACTTCGGACATTCGTCAAAGACAGTGGTTTCGAATGGACGCATTTTTTCGATTAGCAAGGTAAGCTATAGTGATAATATATTGATAGAATAGGAGGGCGTCATTTCCGGTCCCTGAACAAAATGTAAACACATTACCTGTGTACCAAGAAAACGTTGAAAATGGCATGAAAACAAAATAGTTATTAATTATATTGCAAATTAAATCGATAGAAAAGAATAAATTCTTTATTTGTATGCAGAAATTTTAAAACAACAATCTATCGTCAAACGCTAACAAACAATTATCTGCTTAGGTGCGTCATTACTGGTTCCACGAGGATACAGTTAGAAATCTGCATTCTTATTTTACATGTAGATTTAGAAATCTGCATTCTTATCTTACATGTACAGTTAGAAATCTGCATTCTTATCTTACATGTACAGTTAGAAATCTGCATTCTTATTTTACATGTACAATGTAATTAGATTGCCTTTGTCTTAGTCATGCAGAGCTGTCGAAATCTCTTTCCTGTCTGTCAGACAATAGGTCTGGCAGATGTGGACAATGTGTCAGACCTATCAAACATTTGCCGAACCTACATATTTTTTACAACTTCAACTGAATTACACATATACTGGCTAAATCCATAAAATGGTTTGTTTACAGCTTCAAGTGATACCTTGGAATACTCAAAGTTAGTACAACACATTTTTGTGTGACATGTGGAAATATACATACAATACAATAGACTTGTGTATGAAATAAACAAAGATACCAAGTTTGCATAATGCTAGCTATGCACATGTTTCAAGGTTTTACCTCTTATACAAATGTAAGTAGCATTAGGTCTGGATAAAATCAATTGGATGACTGACAACCTAGGCCTAAATTAAAATTAAGTTTGTTTCCCCTTTCACCAACCGACCCTTTAAAAAGCTGCCGAGTCAAAAAAAATTATTGCCAAAAATCAAAAAATAATCGTAATTTCCGGAAAATCAATGCGCGTCCGTCCGGGATCGGTTACACATTTAGTAGTCAAACTCTTCAATGTGAAGTCAAAATTTGATTATATAGACAAAAATCGGAGATTGCAAACAACCACAGGTTTGAGAAGCGAAATTAAGTAATGATGCCCGTCATCTTCAAGCGTTTTGTCGGTCCCAAGTTACTGAAAAATTGCTCCGGACATCGGGTCTGATGCGAAAAAGTTTAAATCGGACCTAGTCAATTTTTGTCCGACGGTCCGATACGATAGGTCCGACGATTTTCGACAGTTCTGGTCATGGATACTTATGCTTATATTTAAATTAGAATGCATTTTTTTTACCTACCCCCAGAACTACTTCCACTCATTTCCTGTGAGCTTCTGTCTGACAAAGAAATAGTTCCTGCTGTTAATCCACTATCTCCAGGGGACTGCTCTTCCTCTAGAACGTCACTAATAGGAACTAAATGATGAGGAGGCAAATTATTACTGGTTCCTGTCCTAGGAAAGGGAACAGTATCAGAAATCTGGTTATCGACTAATCTTACTGAAGGAAGAGTCTGCATTGACGAATGCTGTTGCTCTTCTGTTTGATGACCTGGTAGAACTCTGTCACTTGCTCTGTCTTCAATTTTTAGCCTCTTTTTCACCTGCTCGCTGAATTGTACTCTCAGGCGATCATTTTTATTACGATCTGGACGTTGAATGTTAACAATTCCTTCATTATTCACTGCAGAATTCTGATACTGGTTTCTCTGTGTGGCTGTTTGTCTCTCATCTGACATATCAACTGGATCCCCCCGGTCCACTGGTCCCATTCCAATTTCTACCCTGGCAGGAACCTCTCCTTCGTCAACAGGTCCATAGCCAAGTTCTGTGTTCCCACCTGTTGGTACATATCCTACAACACAGAAAGAGGTTAAAGCATACTGTTAACCAGCCCTTGCGATGAGCAGCGGTTCTCCAGCCCCAGACCAGTAAAACTTTGTGCAGACCAGTAAATTTTTCAGTTTTTATTTAGATACAAATGTATATATATATATATAATCGTGACAATTTTTCAAATCAGATTACAGACACTGATAAAGCTTGTCGGTCAAGCGAAATATCCGTCGATTTAATTATAGTCTTTTTGTAGACTTATAGTTATTTTTGTTACATTTTAACATCTTTTTCTGATATCGTTGTGCTAACATTTTAGACGTTTATTTATCATTTTTGTTTGTTTGCACAGTATCGTTAACACTTGTTTCCGATCCGACATCTCGTAGGTTCATACGTTGGCTACTTTTTCAGATGTTTATATATATATATATATATATATATATATATATATATGAGCAAGAATATGGTATTTGAACCGTTTCTGATAACGATAGAAAACTGATAAAATTGGATATTTATTTGATATATGTTGTAATTCTATGGCCAAATGGTTGGTTGGTGTGTTAGATAAATGGTGACCATTGATATATTGTAAATATTTTATGAATAAAAATTATTTTTAATGTCCATCTTCGTACTTTTATGCGTCGTTTCTTATCGTTATTTTCGTTTCCGAACTGCGTAACGGAGTTGGATTTCCACACAACTGTGACATACAAAAATGTAAGCTAGCCGTTAAAATATTGATAAGCATTGATAATGAAGATTGGAGAGAAGAAAATTTTGAGCAGAGTAAGTATTTCTGTACCAGGTGTAATATATTGCGCGTTACATCGGTTTCCGATTTCGTAACGCTATTTTAAGTTGTGCTATCTCCTTTTTGTAACAGTCGCCATAACAACAATTAGCATAAATAAACTCTCGTGAGATGTTTAAATAGATTAATCACGGATGTTTACATTTAAGCTTTTCATTTTCTATTTTTTTTTATTCAATCATCCACCTGTTCTGTTATGCGTTACATGTCATCCAAAAAGAAACGTTAATTTAAAGATTAAATAAATTGGTATGATTTACAATTTCTGCTCAATTGAACTTCCGATCACAAGTGAACCACGTGTAATGGAAGTGTGATTTTCGGAACATTTATACAATTTTTGTATGATAATATTATAACTCCGATACAGTGCTTGTGGTATCCTGTCGCGTTAAAGAATAAAAAAAATATATACTACTTTAATATTTAAAATGGTATATAAATGCATTAAATAACCAAGAAAAAACCCAAATGGTCTTAGATGGTGCCGTTTTATACATTTTTATCGTGACAGGAAACCAAATGCTTATTACCATAACTTGTAATAAACGTTTGGTTTCCTGTCACGATAAAAATGTTTAAAAAGATGGGTAAATATTTTCCCTTGATATCACTTGTTTCTTTTGTAGTGTTGATATAATCGTATTCCACGTGTGAAATATTTAAGTTTTAGTATTTAACCATTTGGATACCAAAAGAAACCAAAAGTTCAAATACCATATTCTTGCTCATATATATATATATATATAATTTTGTCAATATATTTTTTGTAGCATCTTTATCGGTATCATTGCACAATCTTCTAGATTTCTATAATCTATTTTGTTTGTGCTGCATCGTCATGTCTCGACGATCCGTTACTCATTAAGTTCTCTGATTGGTAGATTCCCTTAGACTTTATATATATATAAAATAAATTCAAGAATTTGATTCAGATCATTAAATTTAAATTTTCATTTCGAGGACTGGTTAACAGAAATTCAATTTGCTATTATTAAAATAAAAGCATATAATTTTATTTAAATATACAGTCAAACCTGCCCATGAGGTCACCTCTATTAAGCAGTCACTTGTATTAAAAGGTCATCTTTTTTCTTGTTCAGTCATAGAGAAATTCATATAAATTGAACCTCATTTAAGAGGTCATCTGTCTTAAAAGACCACTTTTGCTTTGTCCAAAATGTGACCTGTTAATACAGGTTTGACTGTATATATAACTGCCTCTGTGGTATAATAGTTAAAAGGGACAGTCGTGATTGTATGGTAGTTGGATTTACAACTCTTTTAGCTGAATCAGTGCCTATCACCACTAAAGTTGTGAGTTCGAACCCTGTCCATGACGAGGTGTACTCGATACAACATTATGTGATAAATATTTGTCAGAGACTTGCGATAGGTCGGTGGTTTTCTCCTGGTACTCCTGTTTCCTTCACCAATAAAACTTATCGCCATGATATTACTGAAATATTGTTGCAAGTGGCGTTAAACACAATAAACCAAACCAAACCATAAAAAGTTATGGTGATCACCTTGTGTAAGAATTTGATACATGTAGGTTTGATTCTTGTTCGATCAGAACACCTTGTGTAAGAATTTGATACATGTAGGTTTGATTCTTGTTCGATCAGAACACCTTGTGTAAGAATTTGATACATGTAGGTTTGATTCTTGTTCGGTCAGAACACCTTGTGTAAGAATTTGATACATGTAGGTTTGATTCTTGTTCGATCAGAACACCTTGTGTAAGAATTTGATACATGTAGGTTTGATTCTTGTTCGGTCAGAACACCTTGTGTAAGAATTTGATACATGTAGGTTTGATTCTTGTTCGGTCAGAACACCTTGTGTAAGAATTTGATACATGTAGGTTTGATTCTTGTTCGGTCAGAACACCTTGTGTAAGAATTTGATACATGTAGGTTTGATTCTTGTTCGATCAGAACACCTTGTGTAAGAATTTGATACATGTAGGTTTGATTCTTGTTTGGTCAGAACACCTTGTGTAAGAATTTGATACATGTAGGTTTGATTCTTGTTCGGTCAGAACACCTTGTGTAAGAATTTGATACATGTAGGTTTGATTCTTGTTCGGTCAGAACACCTTGTGTAAGAATTTGATACATGTAGGTTTGATTCTTGTTCGGTCAGAACACCTTGTGTAAGAATTTGATACATGTAGGTTTGATTCTTGTTCGGTCAGAACACCTTGTGTAAGAATTTGATACATGTAGGTTTGATTCTTGTTCGGTCAGAACACCTTGTGTAAGAATTTGATACATGTAGGTTTGATTCTTGTTCGGTCAGAACACCTTGTGTAAGAATTTGATACATGTAGGTTTGATTCTTGTTCGGTCAGAACACCTTGTGTAAGAATTTGATACATGTAGGTTTGATTCTTGTTCGGTCAGAACACCTTGTGTAAGAATTTGATACATGTAGGTTTGATTCTTGTTCGGTCAGAACACCTTGTGTAAGAATTTGATACATGTAGGTTTGATTCTTGTTCGGTCAGAACACCTTGTGTAAGAATTTGATACATGTAGGTTTGATTCTTGTTCGGTCAGAACACCTTGTGTAAGAATTTGATACATGTAGGTTTGATTCTTGTTCGGTCAGAACACCTTGTGTAAGAATTTGATACATGTAGGTTTGATTCTTGTTCGGTCAGAACACCTTGTGTAAGAATTTGATACATGTAGGTTTGATTCTTGTTTGGTCAGAACACCTTGTGTAAGAATTTGATACATGTAGGTTTGATTCTTGTTCGGTCAGAACACCTTGTGTAAGAATTTGATACATGTAGGTTTGATTCTTGTTCGGTCAGAACACCTTGTGTAAGAATTTGATACATGTAGGTTTGATTCTTGTTAGGTCAGAACACCTTGTGTAAGAATTTGATACATGTAGGTTTGATTCTTGTTCGGTCAGAACACCTTGTGTAAGAATTTGATACATGTAGGTTTGATTCTTGTTCGGTCAGAACACCTTGTGTAAGAATTTGATACATGTAGGTTTGATTCTTGTTCGGTCAGAACACCTTGTGTAAGAATTTGATACATGTAGGTTTGATTCTTGTTCGGTCAGAACACCTTGTGTAAGAATTTGATACATGTAGGTTTGATTCTTGTTCGGTCAGAACACCTTGTGTAAGAATTTGATACATGTAGGTTTGATTCTTGTTCGGTCAGAACACCTTGTGTAAGAATTTGATACATGTAGGTTTGATTCTTGTTCGGTCAGAACACCTTGTGTAAGAATTTGATACATGTAGGTTTGATTCTTGTTCGGTCAGAACACCTTGTGTAAGAATTTGATACATGTAGGTTTGATTCTTGTTCGGTCAGAACACCTTGTGTAAGAATTTGATACATGTAGATTTGATTCTTGTTCGGTCAGAACACCTTGTGTAAGAATTTGATACATGTAGGTTTGATTCTTGTTCGGTCAGAACACCTTGTGTAAGAATTTGATACATGTAGGTTTGATTCTTGTTCGGTCAGAACACCTTGTGTAAGAATTTGATACATGTAGGTTTGATTCTTGTTTGGTCAGAACACCTTGTGTAAGAATTTGATACATGTAGGTTTGATTCTTGTTCGGTCAGAACACCTTGTGTAAGAATTTGATACATGTAGGTTTGATTCTTGTTCGGTCAGAACACCTTGTGTAAGAATTTGATACATGTAGGTTTGATTCTTGTTCGGTCAGAACACCTTGTGTAAGAATTTGATACATGTAGGTTTGATTCTTGTTCGGTCAGAACACCTTGTGTAAGAATTTGATACATGTAGGTTTGATTCTTGTTCGGTCAGAACACCTTGTGTAAGAATTTGATACATGTAGGTTTGATTCTTGTTCGGTCAGAACACCTTGTGTAAGAATTTGATACATGTAGGTTTGATTCTTGTTCGGTCAGAACACCTTGTGTAAGAATTTGATACATGTAGGTTTGATTCTTGTTCGGTCAGAACACCTTGTGTAAGAATTTGATACATGTAGGTTTGATTCTTGTTCGGTCAGAACACCTTGTGTAAGAATTTGATACATGTAGGTTTGATTCTTGTTTGGTCAGAACACCTTGTGTAAGAATTTGATACATGTAGGTTTGATTCTTGTTTGGTCAGAACACCTTGTGTAAGAATTTGATACATGTAGGTTTGATTCTTGTTCGGTCAGAACACCTTGTGTAAGAATTTGATACATGTAGATTTGATTCTTGTTTGGTCAGAACACCTTGTGTAAGAATTTGATACATGTAGGTTTGATTCTTGTTCGGTCAGAACACCTTGTGTAAGAATTTGATACATGTAGGTTTGATTCTTGTTCGGTCAGAACACCTTGTGTAAGAATTTGATACATGTAGGTTTGATTCTTGTTCGGTCAGAACACCTTGTGTAAGAATTTGATACATGTAGGTTTGATTCTTGTTCGGTCAGAACACCTTGTGTAAGAATTTGATACATGTAGGTTTGATTCTTGTTCGGTCAGAACACCTTGTGTAAGAATTTGATACATGTAGGTTTGATTCTTGTTTGGTCAGAACACCTTGTGTAAGAATTTGATACATGTAGGTTTGATTCTTGTTTGGTCAGAACACCTTGTGTAAGAATTTGATACATGTAGGTTTGATTCTTGTTCGGTCAGAACACCTTGTGTAAGAATTTGATACATGTAGATTTGATTCTTGTTTGGTCAGAACACCTTGTGTAAGAATTTGATACATGTAGGTTTGATTCTTGTTTGGTCAGAACACCTTGTGTAAGAATTTGATACATGTAGGTTTGATTCTTGTTTGGTCAGAACACCTTGTGTAAGAATTTGATACATGTAGGTTTGATTCTTGTTCGGTCAGAACACCTTGTGTAAGAATTTGATACATGTAGGTTTGATTCTTGTTCGGTCAGAACACCTTGTGTAAGAATTTGATACATGTAGGTTTGATTCTTGTTCGGTCAGAACACCTTGTGTAAGAATTTGATACATGTAGGTTTGATTCTTGTTTGGTCAGAACACCTTGTGTAAGAATTTGATACATGTAGGTTTGATTCTTGTTCGGTCAGAACACCTTGTGTAAGAATTTGATACATGTAGGTTTGATTCTTGTTCGGTCAGAACACCTTGTGTAAGAATTTGATACATGTAGGTTTGATTCTTGTTTGGTCAGAACACCTGGTGTAAGAATTTGATACATGTAGGTTTGATTCTTGTTTGGTCAGAACACCTTGTGTAAGAATTTGATACATGTAGGTTTGATTCTTGTTCGGTCAGAACACCTTGTGTAAGAATTTGATACATGTAGGTTTGATTCTTGTTCGGTCAGAACACCTTGTGTAAGAATTTGATACATGTAGGTTTGATTCTTGTTCGGTCAGAACACCTTGTGTAAGAATTTGATACATGTAGGTTTGATTCTTGTTCGGTCAGAACACCTTGTGTAAGAATTTGATACATGTAGGTTTGATTCTTGTTCGGTCAGAACACCTTGTGTAAGAATTTGATACATGTAGGTTTGATTCTTGTTCGGTCAGAACACCTTGTGTAAGAATTTGATACATGTAGGTTTGATTCTTGTTCGGTCAGAACACCTTGTGTAAGAATTTGATACATGTAGGTTTGATTCTTGTTCGGTCAGAACACCTTGTGTAAGAATTTGATACATGTAGGTTTGATTCTTGTTCGGTCAGAACACCTTGTGTAAGAATTTGATACATGTAGGTTTGATTCTTGTTCGGTCAGAACACCTTGTGTAAGAATTTGATACATGTAGGTTTGATTCTTGTTTGGTCAGAACACCTTGTGTAAGAATTTGATACATGTAGGTTTGATTCTTGTTCGGTCAGAACACCTTGTGTAAGAATTTGATACATGTAGGTTTGATTCTTGTTCGGTCAGAACACCTTGTGTAAGAATTTGATACATGTAGGTTTGATTCTTGTTTGGTCAGAACACCTTGTGTAAGAATTTGATACATGTAGGTTTGATTCTTGTTTGGTCAGAACACCTTGTGTAAGAATTTGATACATGTAGGTTTGATTCTTGTTCGGTCAGAACACCTTGTGTAAGAATTTGATACATGTAGGTTTGATTCTTGTTCGGTCAGAACACCTTGTGTAAGAATTTGATACATGTAGGTTTGATTCTTGTTCGGTCAGAACACCTTGTGTAAGAATTTGATACATGTAGGTTTGATTCTTGTTCGGTCAGAACACCTTGTGTAAGAATTTGATACATGTAGGTTTGATTCTTGTTCGGTCAGAACACCTTGTGTAAGAATTTGATACATGTAGGTTTGATTCTTGTTCGGTCAGAACACCTTGTGTAAGAATTTGATACATGTAGGTTTGATTCTTGTTCGGTCAGAACACCTTGTGTAAGAATTTGATACATGTAGGTTTGATTCTTGTTCGGTCAGAACACCTTGTGTAAGAATTTGATACATGTAGGTTTGATTCTTGTTCGGTCAGAACACCTTGTGTAAGAATTTGATACATGTAGGTTTGATTCTTGTTCGGTCAGAACACCTTGTGTAAGAATTTGATACATGTAGGTTTGATTCTTGTTCGGTCAGAACACCTTGTGTAAGAATTTGATACATGTAGGTTTGATTCTTGTTCGGTCAGAACACCTTGTGTAAGAATTTGATACATGTAGATTTGATTCTTGTTCGGTCAGAACACCTTGTGTAAGAATTTGATACATGTAGGTTTGATTCTTGTTCGGTCAGAACACCTTGTGTAAGAATTTGATACATGTAGGTTTGATTCTTGTTCGGTCAGAACACCTTGTGTAAGAATTTGATACATGTAGGTTTGATTCTTGTTTGGTCAGAACACCTTGTGTAAGAATTTGATACATGTAGGTTTGATTCTTGTTCGGTCAGAACACCTTGTGTAAGAATTTGATACATGTAGGTTTGATTCTTGTTCGGTCAGAACACCTTGTGTAAGAATTTGATACATGTAGGTTTGATTCTTGTTCGGTCAGAACACCTTGTGTAAGAATTTGATACATGTAGGTTTGATTCTTGTTCGGTCAGAACACCTTGTGTAAGAATTTGATACATGTAGGTTTGATTCTTGTTCGGTCAGAACACCTTGTGTAAGAATTTGATACATGTAGGTTTGATTCTTGTTCGGTCAGAACACCTTGTGTAAGAATTTGATACATGTAGGTTTGATTCTTGTTCGGTCAGAACACCTTGTGTAAGAATTTGATACATGTAGGTTTGATTCTTGTTCGGTCAGAACACCTTGTGTAAGAATTTGATACATGTAGGTTTGATTCTTGTTCGGTCAGAACACCTTGTGTAAGAATTTGATACATGTAGGTTTGATTCTTGTTTGGTCAGAACACCTTGTGTAAGAATTTGATACATGTAGGTTTGATTCTTGTTTGGTCAGAACACCTTGTGTAAGAATTTGATACATGTAGGTTTGATTCTTGTTCGGTCAGAACACCTTGTGTAAGAATTTGATACATGTAGATTTGATTCTTGTTTGGTCAGAACACCTTGTGTAAGAATTTGATACATGTAGGTTTGATTCTTGTTTGGTCAGAACACCTTGTGTAAGAATTTGATACATGTAGGTTTGATTCTTGTTTGGTCAGAACACCTTGTGTAAGAATTTGATACATGTAGGTTTGATTCTTGTTCGGTCAGAACACCTTGTGTAAGAATTTGATACATGTAGGTTTGATTCTTGTTCGGTCAGAACACCTTGTGTAAGAATTTGATACATGTAGGTTTGATTCTTGTTCGGTCAGAACACCTTGTGTAAGAATTTGATACATGTAGGTTTGATTCTTGTTCGGTCAGAACACCTTGTGTAAGAATTTGATACATGTAGGTTTGATTCTTGTTCGGTCAGAACACCTTGTGTAAGAATTTGATACATGTAGGTTTGATTCTTGTTCGGTCAGAACACCTTGTGTAAGAATTTGATACATGTAGGTTTGATTCTTGTTTGGTCAGAACACCTGGTGTAAGAATTTGATACATGTAGGTTTGATTCTTGTTTGGTCAGAACACCTTGTGTAAGAATTTGATACATGTAGGTTTGATTCTTGTTCGGTCAGAACACCTTGTGTAAGAATTTGATACATGTAGGTTTGATTCTTGTTCGGTCAGAACACCTTGTGTAAGAATTTGATACATGTAGGTTTGATTCTTGTTCGGTCAGAACACCTTGTGTAAGAATTTGATACATGTAGGTTTGATTCTTGTTTGGTCAGAACACCTTGTGTAAGAATTTGATACATGTAGGTTTGATTCTTGTTCGGTCAGAACACCTTGTGTAAGAATTTGATACATGTAGGTTTGATTCTTGTTCGGTCAGAACACCTTGTGTAAGAATTTGATACATGTAGGTTTGATTCTTGTTCGGTCAGAACACCTTGTGTAAGAATTTGATACATGTAGGTTTGATTCTTGTTCGGTCAGAACACCTTGTGTAAGAATTTGATACATGTAGGTTTGATTCTTGTTCGGTCAGAACACCTTGTGTAAGAATTTGATACATGTAGGTTTGATTCTTGTTCGGTCAGAACACCTTGTGTAAGAATTTGATACATGTAGGTTTGATTCTTGTTTGGTCAGAACACCTTGTGTAAGAATTTGATACATGTAGGTTTGATTCTTGTTCGGTCAGAACACCTTGTGTAAGAATTTGATACATGTAGGTTTGATTCTTGTTCGGTCAGAACACCTTGTGTAAGAATTTGATACATGTAGGTTTGATTCTTGTTTGGTCAGAACACCTTGTGTAAGAATTTGATACATGTAGGTTTGATTCTTGTTTGGTCAGAACACCTTGTGTAAGAATTTGATACATGTAGGTTTGATTCTTGTTCGGTCAGAACACCTTGTGTAAGAATTTGATACATGTAGGTTTGATTCTTGTTCGGTCAGAACACCTTGTGTAAGAATTTGATACATGTAGGTTTGATTCTTGTTCGGTCAGAACACCTTGTGTAAGAATTTGATACATGTAGGTTTGATTCTTGTTCGGTCAGAACACCTTGTGTAAGAATTTGATACATGTAGGTTTGATTCTTGTTCGGTCAGAACACCTTGTGTAAGAATTTGATACATGTAGGTTTGATTCTTGTTCGGTCAGAACACCTTGTGTAAGAATTTGATACATGTAGGTTTGATTCTTGTTCGGTCAGAACACCTTGTGTAAGAATTTGATACATGTAGGTTTGATTCTTGTTCGGTCAGAACACCTTGTGTAAGAATTTGATACATGTAGGTTTGATTCTTGTTCGGTCAGAACACCTTGTGTAAGAATTTGATACATGTAGGTTTGATTCTTGTTCGGTCAGAACACCTTGTGTAAGAATTTGATACATGTAGGTTTGATTCTTGTTCGGTCAGAACACCTTGTGTAAGAATTTGATACATGTAGGTTTGATTCTTGTTCGGTCAGAACAAAAGACTATAAAATTTATCTTTGATACATATCCCCTAAGCTTGCAGAATTAAGTATCAGCAATGACTAGTTGGTTCAGAAACAGGATAATATGTCAGAGTGTAGCTACAGTACATGTCTAGATGTAGACTGTTGTTTCTGTGAGTGGACATCATCATCATCCCATCAAAATATTGAATTTTTTTCTCTTGCAATGATATAGCTACAAAATTCCTCACTTGGCATTAAACATCAATCAAACCTGAAACAACATAACACTGCTTGTATTTGGGATATTCAGTGTTCATAAAATCCATGTATCTTGAGTTAACAGACACCCGTGTTCTCTTTCCCATTAATATCTAAGTGCATGGCTGTTTTAATTAAGGAATTTTTTGAAATTGTTGAACAGGTTATACGATATAACCTGGTTTGGGTCAGTTTACGCTTAATAAACCGCGAAGCAGTTTATGAAAAGCGTAAACTGACCCAAACCAAGTTATGCAAGTATAACCTGTTCAACAATTTCAAATATGCCTAATAACTTAATTTTTACAACAAAATTTAATGATTCCTCGATTTTAATTATGATTATTTCATGTGATTATTTGAATTTGTCGTTAGCGGATGAATATGTTGGTGACGTCACAATACCAACCCAGGTTATCGAGTATAACCTAAATTTTCTCCAGGCGGATTAGCCAATCAGATTGAAATATTCAAATCAAATTAAATTAATCAGGTTTGACTGTATATTTTAATATGTAGTATCTTAGACAACATAATTCATACCTTGATACTGTTTAACTTTGCTAACTAAATCTGTTCTGTCCAACATTTTCAACAATTTTTGTAGCACATCTACTTTGGATGGCATTAATTCTCCAGATCTCTCCAACAGAGTAAAAAGATCAAATACTGACTCAATTCTCTCGTGCTTTGATCGTGGAATTATTGTCGACAAAGAAAAGAGTGCTGGTTTCAAATCAGTAGTTTCCATCTCCTCTGCGATCTCAAACAGCAGTATTCTGACAATAGAAAATCAATGAACTTCTCAATTAAAATGATGTCTGAATGTAATTAACATACATAAAGAAGTCTCCCTCTTACAACACGTTACACCACTCCCAAAGAAGGCTGCTCGTCTTATAGTGTGACTCCCATAAAAGGCTGTTCCTCTTAGTCTTAGGAGGCCACTCCCACAAAGGTCATTAATCTTATAAGGCCACTCATCAGGCCAGACTTCAGATGCACTGAGATAGTAAAATACTACTAAACTGTCCCCACTTAGGACAAGCCACCCTTTTAATAAGGCCACTTTTTCATTGCAAAAGGTGTGACCTTATAAGAGGGGTTTTACCATATAAGGAGAAGATGAATCTTTAAAGTATTATAATTTTATGAAGAGAAAACTAAAAATATTTTAAAAGAACAAACAACTACATAGCTTTAGCATACAAATTATTATACACATTTAAAAGTTTGTTTTTCAAATGTATTTTTTGTCAACAAGAATTTGGAAAATTATGCAGACACAGTGTCTCGGGAATCAATTTCTATCCAAAATATTTCTCCACAATTGTGCATGCTCCGCTTAAATGAAATTATATACAGTAGAACTTCGCTGGCTGGAACTCAAAGGGACTGCCAAAATGTGTTAGATCTATCGGAAGTTTGAACCACCAAGGTCCGTAATTTCAGAGAGAAAAAATCTGGTTCTGACCCAGGACAGTTTCATTACGCAAAAAATTGATACTAATAACTGATGTACAGTTAACCATGTACCTTTGTTGTAAAAAATATTACATAAATGTAATTAACTAAAAAGAATTTCAAAGTAATCTACCTTTAATAGTTTACCAACTTGTGCTCAATACTTGTATCACTATTTTTATCCTGCATAACTTTTATTTCAATACACGTATACGAATAAACTGCATTTTTGTACCTCTCCCAAGTCAGGACTTGGATTTCCAATGTCATATGTTGTGGTCTTTTTTTTTTGTGTGACTTGAGTTAAGATGAGAGGTGATTGTTGTTTTGTTGATACAGTTGGAATTGTTGACCATCACTTACACTGTTAAAGCTTTCTTTTCACAAGTTGGCTTTTTTTGGTAATAAAGGAAAATTTCATGAAACTTACCTAAAAGGGGTAAAGTTTGAAAATCCAAGCTCAAGTCTATTTTTAGCCTGAACTTGGTCACATCCAAGCTTCTTGACCAAATCCATGCGATGACAACGACTCAGACATTCTACTAGATAGTCAGTATCTGCTTTGGTGCAATCAATTTTACCAATTCTTTCAAGTTCGTTGAAAATTTGTATTCCATCTTGAATTTTCTCCAATGCTTTAAATGTAATATCATCCTGACACAAAAATTTTATAGACTTGATATCTTCTGATTCTAATTCACCATCTATTGTGATAAGACCTTTGGTTAGGTCTGTTTGATTGGTATTGTTATAATGTGTTATAGATTCCATCATTGTTCTGTTACTTATTATATTACCACAGTGAATTATGTCACATGATTCTGTTTCTTAAATGTCTAGCTGATTTCAAAAAGAACTAAAATCAGAAAAAATACAGATTTATTTATTAAACCAATCTACTTAAAAGCAGAACTTTGCTTTGATCTTTTTTACATTGTTTCTATGGTGATTAGTGGTGCACCGATCATCAGGAACATCGACTAATCAGTCGGATGTCATTGTACGATCCGCTGATCGATTCTTAACCTTGTGGTGGATTCTCAGTCCTAGTGTCGACACAATATATATGTGTTTAACTTTATTCTTTGGTTTTTTTTTGTCCTCATACTGACAAACATCTTGCAGTTTTATCCCAGCTAATTGTGACACTTAGTCAACTACACATATTTGAACTAGTCTATTGTTTTCCACTACCTGGAATAGTCCATTTTATATCAGGTGTTACACATAGGGAAACCTGTTCTTTAAGGTAATGTTTATAAATGGAAAAATTGTAGTTTGTAAATATACCATATATGATTCTATTCAAATCTTTACTTTTGTCAAACACATATTTGGACTGGTTTATTATTTATCTACCGTAATAGTCCATTGTATAACAGGTGTTACCAGTGCCGGATTTACCATTGTGCTTAAGCACAGGGCCCCGTTGGCCCATCTTTCTGCCAAAAACATTTTTTTTTTACAATTTACCTAATATAACACAATATTTTAACTATTCCTAAATTTCCTGAGCATGTATGCCTAACTGTCTGTGTAGGCCTACCGGGTCTATCTCCTTCAGGGCCCAAGTAAAGGGCCTCATAATTTAACTAACACAGGGCCTCATTTGTCCTAAATCTGGCACTGGGTGTTACACATATGGAAACCAATGTTTTGTTCTTTAGAAGTTAATGTTTGCAAATGGAAAAATTGTAGTTTGTAAATATACCATACGATTTTATTCAACCATTTCTTTGGCCAAACATACTCTTGAAATAAAGACAAATTGAGTAATTATAGTCAGTAAATACATTTAGTAGGTAATTGCCATCGATAATTGATCATTGGTCGATGTTTGTATAATGATCATCGATCTTCAAAATGTGACCGATTCCCATCACTAATGGCGATAAACCTAACATCTAACAACATCCCATTTGGGGGTCAAATTGTCAGGTAACTTCTTATTCATCTTTAACCATCCAATCATATGGAAGACATATAAATACATTGATCAATCGGACAACATCTCATGGCAATTACATAGTTCTATAGTGTAGGCTACTTGCTGATTGGACAGTTGAAAATTTGTACCCTGAAATGACCACAAACGGCCTGTTATTAGATGTTATTGTACCACCAAGAAATAGAAAGATCAAAAGAAACAACAAACAACAAATTTTGATTAAGTTGACATTATAAAAACCAGTTTGACAAACAGAATAGAATACTGCACAAAAGATTTGAGAAATCAAAATTGTTAATATAGGGATCTGTATTTAGACTGGAGATACAGAGCAGAACGTACCATCTTTGGAAGTCTGATACAGAGCTGAGCAGAACATGTCTTTGGATTTCTAATCTCAACCGTAGCTCTTATGTCCTTTTAATGTTTTGTTTTATGATAGGTGTGAGCTATATGAGGCTATGGTCCTCATCTCACCTATCAAAAAAATCATAAGGATCATAAAAGATACGGTTCAGCTATACCTTCGTGTTCAGCAGCTAACCTCAACGTTGAGATTAAACTTCCAAAAACAATTTCTGCTCTGTATCTACTGTAGTTTGGTGATCTAGCGGTCACACCGAAAATTAATCTCGTTGAGATTAGGCTTCGGAAGAAATTTTCTGTCTGTATCTACATCCTAGATAGACACAGACAGAAGCTTTCTTCGGAAGCCTAATCTCAACGATGATTCTGTATCTGTAAAATCAACTTCTGCCAATCTAGGCACACCTCCTTGACCGGGAAGTACGGTTTCACATAAAATCCAATAATTAAAACGAATCAGCGTTGTAAATCCACTTCCATAAAAAATGTATTATATACACACATGCACAATAATAAAACTTAAGTGTTACTGTACACTATACACTATTTACCGGTGATACTAAACAGAGTCGATTAGAGTCTACTAGAGTCAACTACTGAAATAATGCAAAATAAACATGTAAAAGTATTGTAGATGATATTAAATTACTTAGATGATATTTATAAATTAATTTTATTGATGTTTTTGTTCTCACGGAGTGAAAATATACAAGAAAGTTCGGCGCGATTTACTTCCGATTTACCAAAATAAAGACAAGTAACTTTTATACTCAATACTTTTAAGAACTCAATAAAAAATGCTTTTTTGTTATGACGATTTTAAAATCTAAAATGTCACTTCAGGTAAAATGATTATGGATTATCGAAACTTTCAGTCTCCCTCGTGACTCTTCTTCTTCTTTAGGTATACAGTACTCCAAGACGTTGAAGATTACGTACTGTTGCATGCGTGGGTATTACTCTTCTTCTTCCATTAGTGTGCATGATTCCTCTGGAACATTTTCGCACAATTGACTATAGTACAGCTGACAGCATACACTGATAAATGCTGAGCATTTAAAAGGCTCAGCATTCAATGCTAAGGTTTTATTGGGGGTCGTAAATCATGGGCTGATGATCAGTTTTATTACCTTCAGCTGTACAGATGGTCAGCAATTGAATAAACAATATGATCATAATGATTTCCAGGTAGATGTACCTGATTCAGTAGGTGTTAGTAAAATTTACCTGAGCATGTATGTGTGATTTGTTACACTTGTGACTTTTTATTTAGTGGAAATATTTACATGTACATAATAAATTCTCTATTTTACAATGTAGTAATGTTTTGATAATTCTAAAATTGAATTAAAATTTCTTTGTTTTTCAATTGATTTGTTTTGTTAAAATTTCAATTATTATCTGTATTTTAAAATTTAAAAGTAAATTATTTGAAGATATTTACATGTATACAATAGATGTGTATCTATTCTTTTTTTTAACCATTTGTTTGTTGTTTTTTTTTTTTTTTTATTTGTGTTTGTACAAAAACAGTAAATTATTTAAAAATAGGTTTAATTCAAAATTCATGAATATTTATGAAAAAGAACTTTATTGTAATTTAATTTTAACCATTGAACATTTCACATTTTATAAAAAAACCAGAGGCTCTCAAGAGCCTGTATCGTTCACCTGGTAATAAAAAAAAACAATCGGTCCTATGTAAAAACTATGTCCTGTAGTGGTAGTCATCTTGGAATTACGATCAACATAAAAAACACAAAGTTTGTAAAGGACCTTCCAAGATATTTCTGTATTTTCCCGATATGGTCCTGTGTTAATACTATGACCTGTGGTGGCAGCCATCTTGGATTTCCGATCGGCATAAAAAACAGAGGACCTTCCAATGATCATTCCTGGGCAGTTTGGTTTCAGAGAAGAAGCGTTTTGAAAAAATTTTCCCAAACGGTCCAATGTTAAACAAGTCCTGCCGTAGCCGCCATTTTGAATTTCATATCAGAACAAAAAACGCAAAGTTTGTAGAGGACCATCCAATGAACATTCATGTACAGTTTGGTTTTAATCATATTTGTAGTTTCTGAGAAGAAGGCATTTGAACATTTTCCCATAGGGTCCAATGCTAATCTATGTCCTGCGGTGGCGCCATCTTGGATATCCGATCGGCATAAAAAACACACACCATGTAGAGGACCTTCCAATGATCATTCCTGGGCAGTTTGGTTTCAATTATCCAAGTGGTTTCAGAGAAGAAGCGTTTTGAAACATTTTCCCCATAGGGTCCAATGTTAAACTAAGTCCTGCCGTAGCTGCCATTTGGAATTTCATATCGGAACAAAAAACGTAAAGTTTGTAGAGGACCATCCAATGAACATTCATGTACAGTTTGGCTTTAATAATATTTGTAGTTTCTGAGTAGAAGACATTTGAACATTTTCCCATAGGGTCCAATGTTAATCTATGTATTGTGGTGGCGGCCATCTTGGATTTCCGATCGGCATAAAAAACATAAAATTTGTAGAGGACCTTCCAATAATCATTCCTGGACAGTTTGGTTTCAATTGTCCTAGTGGTTTCAGAGAAGAAGCGTTTTGAAACATTTTTCTCATAGGGTCCAATGTTAAACTAAGTCCTGCCGTAGCCACCATTTGGAATTTCATACCGGAACAAAAAACGTAAAGTTTGTAGAGGACCATCCAATGAACATTCATGTACAGTTTGGCTTTAATAATATTTGTAGTTTCTCAGAAGAAGGCATTTGAACATTTTCCCATAGGGTCCAATGTTAATCTATGTATTGCGGTGGCGGCCATCTTGGATTTCCGATCGGCATAAAAAACATAAAATTTGTAGAGGACCTTCCAATAATCATTCCTGGACAGTTTGGTTTCAATTGTCCTAGTGGTTTCAGAGAAGAAGCGTTTTGAAACATTTTTCTCATAGGGTCCAATGTTAAACTAAGTCCTGCCGTAGCCACCATTTGGAATTTCATACCGGAACAAAAAACGTAAAGTTTGTAGAGGACCATCCAATGAACATTCATGTACAGTTTGGCTTTAATAATATTTGTAGTTTCTCAGAAGAAGGCATTTGAACATTTTCCCATAGGGTCCAATGTTAATCTATGTATTGCGGTGGCGGCCATCTTGGATTTCCGATCGACATAAAAAACATATATTTTGTAGAGGACCTTCCAATGATCATTCCTGGGCAGTTTGGTTTCAATTGTCCAAGTGGTTTCAGAGAAGAAGCGTTTCGAAACATTTTCCCCATAGGGTCCAATGTTAAACTAAGTCCTGTCGTAGCCGCCATTTGGAATTTCATACCGGAACAAAAAACGTAAAGTTTGTAGAGGACCATCCAATGAACATTCATGTACAGTTTGGCTTTAATAATATTTGTAGTTTCTGAGAAAAAGGCATTTGAACATTTTCCCATAGGGTCCAATGTTAATCTATGTATTGCGGTGGCGGCCATCTTGGATTTCCGATCGGCATAAAAAACATAAAATTTGTAGAGGACCTTCCAATGATCATTCCTGGGCAGTTTGGTTTCAACTGTCCTAGTGGTTTCAGAGAAGAAGCGTTTTGAAACATTTTCCCCATAGGGTCCAATGTTAAACTAAGTCCTGCCGTAGCCGCCATTTGGAATTTCATATCGGAACAAAAAACGTATAGTTTGTAGAGGACCATCCAATGAACATTCATGTACAGTTTGGCTTTAATAATATTTGTAGTTTCTGAGAAGAAGGCATTTGAACATTTTCCCATAGGGTCCAATGTTAATCTATGTATTGCGGTGGCGGCCATCTTGGATTTCCGATGGGCATAAAAAACATAAAATTTGTAGAGGACCTTCCAATGATCATTCCTGGGCAGTTTGGTTTCAACTGTCCTAGTGGTTTCAGAGAAGAAGCGTTTTGAAACATTTTCCCCATAGGGTCCAATGTTAAACTAAGTCCTGCCGTAGCCGCCATTTGGAATTTCATATCGCAACAAAAAACGTATAGTTTGTAGAGGACCATCCAATGAACATTCATGTACAGTTTGGCTTTAATAATATTTGTAGTTTCTGAGTAGAAGACATTTGAACATTTTCCCATAGGGTCCAATGTTAATCTATGTATTGCGGTGGCGGCCATCTTGGATTTCCAATCGGCATAAAAAACATAAAATTTGTAGAGGACCTTCCAATGATCATTCCTGGACAGTTTGGTTTCAATTGTCCTAGTGGTTTCAGAGAAGAAGCGTTTTGAAACATTTTTCTCATAGGGTCCAATGTTAAACTAAGTCCTGCCGTAGCCGCCATTTGGAATTTCATACCGGAACAAAAAACGTAAAGTTTGTAGAGGACCATCCAATGAACATTCATGTACAGTTTGGCTTTAATAATATTTGTAGTTTCTGAGAAGAAGGCATTTGAACATTTTCCCATAGGGTCCAATGTTAATCTATGTATTGCGGTGGCGGCCATCTTGGATTTCCGATCGACATAAAAAACATATATTTTGTAGAGGACCTTCCAATGATCATTCCTGGGCAGTTTGGTTTCAACTGTCCTAGTGGTTTCAGAGAAGAAGCGTTTTGAAACATTTTCCCCATAGGGTCCAATGTTAAACTAAGTCCTGCCGTAGCCGCCATTTGGAATTTCATATCGGAACAAAAAACGTATAGTTTGTAGAGGACCATCCAATGAACATTCATGTACAGTTTGGCTTTAATAATATTTGTAGTTTCTGAGAACAAGACATTTGAACATTTTCCCATAGGGTCCAATGTTAATCTATGTATTGCGGTGGCGGCCATCTTGGATTTCCAATCGGCATAAAAAACATAAAATTTGTAGAGGACCTTCCAATGATCATTCCTGGACAGTTTGGTTTCAATTGTCCTAGTGGTTTCAGAGAAGAAGCGTTTTGAAACATTTTCCCCATAGGGTCCAATGTTAAACTAAGTCCTGTCGTAGCCGCCATTTGGAATTTCATATCGGAACAAAAAACGTAAAGTTTGTAGAGGACCATCCAATGAACATTCATGTACAGTTTGGCTTTAATAATATTTGTAGTTTCTGAGAAGAAGGCATTTGAACATTTTCCCATAGGGTCCAATGTTAATCTATATATTGCGGTGGCGGCCATCTTGGATTTCCGATCGACATAAAAAACATAAAATTTGTAGAGGACCTTCCAATGATCATTCCTGGGCAGTTTGGTTTCAACTGTCCTAGTGGTTTCAGAGAAGAAGCGTTTTGAAACATTTTCGCCATAGGGTCCAATGTTAAATTAAGTCCTGCCGTAGCTGCCATTTGGAATTTCTTATCGGAACAAAAAACGTAAAGTTTGTAGAGGACCATCCAATGAACATTCATGTACAGTTTGGCTTTAATAATATTTGTAGTTTCTGAGAAGAAGGCATTTGAACATTTTCCCATAGGGTCCAATGTTAATCTATGTATTGTGGTGGCGGCCATCTTGGATTTCCGATCTGCATAAAAAAAACATAAACTTTGTAGAGGACCTTCCAATGACTATTCCTGGGCAGTTTGGTTTCAATAGTCCAAGTGGTTTCAGAGAAGAAGCGTTTTGAAACATTTTTCCCATAGGGTCCAATGTTAAACTAAGTCCTGCCGTAGCCGCCATTTGGAATTTCATATCGGAACAAAAAACGTAAAGTTTGTAGAGGACCATCCAATGAACATTCATGTACAGTTTGGCTTTAATAATATTTGTAGTTTCTGAGAAGAAGGCATTTGAACATTTTCCCATAGGGTTCAATGTTAATCTATGTATTGCGGTGGCGGCCATCTTAAATTTTCGATCGGCATAAAAAACATAAAATTTGTAGAGGACCTTCCAATGATCATTCCTGGGCAGTTTGGTTTCAACTGTCCTAGTGGTTTCAGAGAAGAAGCGTTTTGAAACATTTTCCCCATAGGGTCCAATGTTAAACTAAGTCCTGTCGTAGCCGCCATTTGGAATTTCATATCGGAACAAAAAACGTAAAGTTTGTAGAGGACCATCCAATGAACATTCATGTACAGTTTGGCTTTAATAATATTTGTAGTTTCTGAGAAGAAGGCATTTGAACATTTTCCCATAGGGTCCAATGTTAATCTATATATTGCGGTGGCGGCCATCTTGGATTTCCGATCGACATAAAAAACATAAAATTTGTAGAGGACCTTCCAATGATCATTCCTGGGCAGTTTGGTTTCAACTGTCCTAGTGGTTTCAGAGAAGAAGCGTTTTGAAACATTTTCGCCATAGGGTCCAATGTTAAACTAAGTCCTGCCGTAGCTGCCATTTGGAATTTCTTATCGGAACAAAAAACGCAAAGTTTGTAGAGGACCATCCAATGAACATTCATGTACAGTTTGGCTTTAATAATATTTGTAGTTTCTGAGTAGAAGACATTTGAACATTTTCCCATAGGGTCCAATGTTAATCTATGTATTGCGGTGGCGGCCATCTTGGATTTCCAATCGGCATAAAAAACATAAAATTTGTAGAGGACCTTCCAATGATCATTCCTGGACAGTTTGGTTTCAATTGTCCTAGTGGTTTCAGAGAAGAAGCGTTTTGAAACATTTTTCTCATAGGGTCCAATGTTAAACTAAGTCCTGCCGTAGCCGCCATTTGGAATTTCATACCGGAACAAAAAACGTAAAGTTTGTAGAGGACCATCCAATGAACATTCATGTACAGTTTGGCTTTAATAATATTTGTAGTTTCTGAGAAGAAGGCATTTGAACATTTTCCCATAGGGTCCAATGTTAATCTATGTATTGCGGTGGCGGCCATCTTGGATTTCCGATCGACATAAAAAACATATATTTTGTAGAGGACCTTCCAATGATCATTCCTGGGCAGTTTGGTTTCAACTGTCCTAGTGGTTTCAGAGAAGAAGCGTTTTGAAACATTTTCCCCATAGGGTCCAATGTTAAACTAAGTCCTGCCGTAGCCGCCATTTGGAATTTCATATCGGAACAAAAAACGTATAGTTTGTAGAGGACCATCCAATGAACATTCATGTACAGTTTGGCTTTAATAATATTTGTAGTTTCTGAGAACAAGACATTTGAACATTTTCCCATAGGGTCCAATGTTAATCTATGTATTGCGGTGGCGGCCATCTTGGATTTCCAATCGGCATAAAAAACATAAAATTTGTAGAGGACCTTCCAATGATCATTCCTGGACAGTTTGGTTTCAATTGTCCTAGTGGTTTCAGAGAAGAAGCGTTTTGAAACATTTTCCCCATAGGGTCCAATGTTAAACTAAGTCCTGTCGTAGCCGCCATTTGGAATTTCATATCGGAACAAAAAACGTAAAGTTTGTAGAGGACCATCCAATGAACATTCATGTACAGTTTGGCTTTAATAATATTTGTAGTTTCTGAGAAGAAGGCATTTGAACATTTTCCCATAGGGTCCAATGTTAATCTATATATTGCGGTGGCGGCCATCTTGGATTTCCGATCGACATAAAAAACATAAAATTTGTAGAGGACCTTCCAATGATCATTCCTGGGCAGTTTGGTTTCAACTGTCCTAGTGGTTTCAGAGAAGAAGCGTTTTGAAACATTTTCGCCATAGGGTCCAATGTTAAATTAAGTCCTGCCGTAGCTGCCATTTGGAATTTCTTATCGGAACAAAAAACGTAAAGTTTGTAGAGGACCATCCAATGAACATTCATGTACAGTTTGGCTTTAATAATATTTGTAGTTTCTGAGAAGAAGGCATTTGAACATTTTCCCATAGGGTCCAATGTTAATCTATGTATTGTGGTGGCGGCCATCTTGGATTTCCGATCTGCATAAAAAAAACATAAACTTTGTAGAGGACCTTCCAATGACTATTCCTGGGCAGTTTGGTTTCAATAGTCCAAGTGGTTTCAGAGAAGAAGCGTTTTGAAACATTTTTCCCATAGGGTCCAATGTTAAACTAAGTCCTGCCGTAGCCGCCATTTGGAATTTCATATCGGAACAAAAAACGTAAAGTTTGTAGAGGACCATCCAATGAACATTCATGTACAGTTTGGCTTTAATAATATTTGTAGTTTCTGAGAAGAAGGCATTTGAACATTTTCCCATAGGGTTCAATGTTAATCTATGTATTGCGGTGGCGGCCATCTTAAATTTCCGATCGGCATAAAAAACATAAAATTTGTAGAGGACCTTCCAATGATCATTCCTGGGCAGTTTGGTTTCAACTGTCCTAGTGGTTTCAGAGAAGAAGCGTTTTGAAACATTTTCCCCATAGGGTCCAATGTTAAACTAAGTCCTGTCGTAGCCGCCATTTGGAATTTCATATCGGAACAAAAAACGTAAAGTTTGTAGAGGACCATCCAATGAACATTCATGTACAGTTTGGCTTTAATAATATTTGTAGTTTCTGAGAAGAAGGCATTTGAACATTTTCCCATAGGGTCCAATGTTAATCTATATATTGCGGTGGCGGCCATCTTGGATTTCCGATCGACATAAAAAACATAAAATTTGTAGAGGACCTTCCAATGATCATTCCTGGGCAGTTTGGTTTCAACTGTCCTAGTGGTTTCAGAGAAGAAGCGTTTTGAAACATTTTCGCCATAGGGTCCAATGTTAAACTAAGTCCTGCCGTAGCTGCCATTTGGAATTTCTTATCGGAACAAAAAACGCAAAGTTTGTAGAGGACCATCCAATGAACATTCATGTACAGTTTGGCTTTAATAATATTTGTAGTTTCTGAGTAGAAGACATTTGAACATTTTCCCATAGGGTCCAATGTTAATCTATGTATTGCGGTGGCGGCCATCTTGGATTTCCAATCGGCATAAAAAACATAAAATTTGTAGAGGACCTTCCAATGATCATTCCTGGACAGTTTGGTTTCAATTGTCCTAGTGGTTTCAGAGAAGAAGCGTTTTGAAACATTTTTCTCATAGGGTCCAATGTTAAACTAAGTCCTGCCGTAGCCGCCATTTGGAATTTCATACCGGAACAAAAAACGTAAAGTTTGTAGAGGACCATCCAATGAACATTCATGTACAGTTTGGCTTTAATAATATTTGTAGTTTCTGAGAAGAAGGCATTTGAACATTTTCCCATAGGGTCCAATGTTAATCTATGTATTGCGGTGGCGGCCATCTTGGATTTCCGATCGACATAAAAAACATATATTTTGTAGAGGACCTTCCAATGATCATTCCTGGGCAGTTTGGTTTCAACTGTCCTACTGGTTTCAGAGAAGAAGCGTTTTGAAACATTTTCCCCATAGGGTCCAATGTTAAACTAGGTCCTGCCGTAGCCGCCATTTGGAATTTCATATCGGAACAAAAAACGTATAGTTTGTAGAGGACCATCCAATGAACATTCATGTACAGTTTGGCTTTAATAATATTTGTAGTTTCTGAGAACAAGACATTTGAACATTTTCCCATAGGGTCCAATGTTAATCTATGTATTGCGGTGGCGGCCATCTTGGATTTCCAATCGGCATAAAAAACATAAAATTTGTAGAGGACCTTCCAATGATCATTCCTGGACAGTTTGGTTTCAATTGTCCTAGTGGTTTCAGAGAAGAAGCGTTTTGAAACATTTTCCCCATAGGGTCCAATGTTAAACTAAGTCCTGTCGTAGCCGCCATTTGGAATTTCATATCGGAACAAAAAACGTAAAGTTTGTAGAGGACCATCCAATGAACATTCATGTACAGTTTGGCTTTAATAATATTTGTAGTTTCTGAGAAGAAGGCATTTGAACATTTTCCCATAGGGTCCAATGTTAATCTATATATTGCGGTGGCGGCCATCTTGGATTTCCGATCGACATAAAAAACATAAAATTTGTAGAGGACCTTCCAATGATCATTCCTGGGCAGTTTGGTTTCAACTGTCCTAGTGGTTTCAGAGAAGAAGCGTTTTGAAACATTTTCGCCATAGGGTCCAATGTTAAATTAAGTCCTGCCGTAGCTGCCATTTGGAATTTCTTATCGGAACAAAAAACGTAAAGTTTGTAGAGGACCATCCAATGAACATTCATGTACAGTTTGGCTTTAATAATATTTGTAGTTTCTGAGAAGAAGGCATTTGAACATTTTCCCATAGGGTCCAATGTTAATCTATGTATTGTGGTGGCGGCCATCTTGGATTTCCGATCTGCATAAAAAAAACATAAACTTTGTAGAGGACCTTCCAATGACTATTCCTGGGCAGTTTGGTTTCAATAGTCCAAGTGGTTTCAGAGAAGAAGCGTTTTGAAACATTTTTCCCATAGGGTCCAATGTTAAACTAAGTCCTGCCGTAGCCGCCATTTGGAATTTCATATCGGAACAAAAAACGTAAAGTTTGTAGAGGACCATCCAATGAACATTCATGTACAGTTTGGCTTTAATAATATTTGTAGTTTCTGAGAAGAAGGCATTTGAACATTTTCCCATAGGGTTCAATGTTAATCTATGTATTGCGGTGGCGGCCATCTTAAATTTCCGATCGGCATAAAAAACATAAAATTTGTAGAGGACCTTCCAATGATCATTCCTGGGCAGTTTGGTTTCAACTGTCCTAGTGGTTTCAGAGAAGAAGCGTTTTGAAACATTTTCCCCATAGGGTCCAATGTTAAACTAAGTCCTGTCGTAGCCGCCATTTGGAATTTCATATCGGAACAAAAAACGTAAAGTTTGTAGAGGACCATCCAATGAACATTCATGTACAGTTTGGCTTTAATAATATTTGTAGTTTCTGAGAAGAAGGCATTTGAACATTTTCCCATAGGGTCCAATGTTAATCTATATATTGCAGTGGCGGCCATCTTGGATTTCCGATCGACATAAAAAACATAAAATTTGTAGAGGACCTTCCAATGATCATTCCTGGGCAGTTTGGTTTCAACTGTCCTAGTGGTTTCAGAGAAGAAGCGTTTTGAAACATTTTCGCCATAGGGTCCAATGTTAAACTAAGTCCTGCCGTAGCTGCCATTTGGAATTTCTTATCGGAACAAAAAACGCAAAGTTTGTAGAGGACCATCCAATGAACATTCATGTACAGTTTGGCTTTAATAATATTTGTAGTTTCTGAGAAGAAGGCATTTGAACATTTTCCCATAGGGTCCAATGTTAATCTATGTATTGTGGTGGCGGCCATCTTGGATTTCCGATCTGCATAAAAAAAACATAAACTTTGTAGAGGACCTTCCAATGACTATTCCTGGGCAGTTTGGTTTCAATAGTCCAAGTGGTTTCAGAGAAGAAGCGTTTTGAAACATTTTTCCCATAGGGTCCAATGTTAAACTAAGTCCTGCCGTAGCCGCCATTTGGAATTTCATATCGGAACAAAAAACGTAAAGTTTGTAGAGGACCATCCAATGAACATTCATGTACAGTTTGGCTTTAATAATATTTGTAGTTTCTGAGAAGAAGGCATTTGAACATTTTCCCATAGGGTTCAATGTTAATCTATGTATTGCGGTGGCGGCCATCTTAAATTTCCGATCGGCATAAAAAACATAAAATTTGTAGAGGACCTTCCAATGATCATTCCTGGGCAGTTTGGTTTCAACTGTCCTAGTGGTTTCAGAGAAGAAGCGTTTTGAAACATTTTCCCCATAGGGTCCAATGTTAAACTAAGTCCTGCCGTAGCCGCCATTTGGAATTTCATATCGGAACAAAAAACGTATAGTTTGTAGAGGACCATCCAATGAACATTCATGTACAGTTTGGCTTTAATCATATTTGTAGTTTCTGAGAAGAAGGCATTTGAATATTTTCCCATAGGGTCCAATGTTAATCTATGTCCTGCGGTGGTGGCCATCTTGGATTTCCGTTCGGCATTAAAAAACAGAAACTTTGTAGAGGTCCTTCCAATGATCATTCCTGGGCAGTTTGGTTTCAACTGTCCTAGTGGTTTCAGAGAAGAAGCGTTTTGAAACATTTTCGCCATAGGGTCCAATGTTAAACTAAGTACTGCCGTAGCCGCCATTTGGAATTTCATATCGGAACAAAAAATCTTGAGATTGTAGAGGACCGTCCAATGAACATTCATGTACAGTTTGGCTTTAATCATATTTGTAGTTTCTGAGAAGAAGGCATTTGAACATTTTCCGATAGGGTCCAATGTTAATCTATGTCCTGCGATGGCAGCCATCTTGGATTTCCGATCGACATAAAAAACAGAAACTTGGTAAAGGACATTCCAATGATCATTCTTTTACAGTTTGGGTTCAGTCAGTTCATTAGTTTCAGAGAAGAAGATCTTTGAAATTTCAGGCAATCAGAGCATATTATTGGCCCTGGCAGCCATATTGAATATCCGACTGGAACGAAAAACAGTAACTTTGTAGAGGACCATCCAAGGAACATTCCTGCTAAGTTTGGTTCCAATCGCCCCTGTGGTTTCGGAGAAGAAGCTTGAAATGTGAAAAGTTTACATATGACAGACAGACGACAGACAACAGACAACGGACGCCAAGTGATGGCAATAGTTCACCTGGACCTTTGGTCCAGGTGAACTAAAAATATATGTATTTAATTTAGGAATCTAGTTGAATATGTGTGTGTGTGTTTTTCTTTTTCATTAGCCTAGACAGTATGACTCTTTAAGGTCAATGTATGACATGAGAGTGAATAAGTGGCAAATTACAAGTGTCCATAAATCCTTCATTGATTGAGATTTTCTATGTTTACCATATCTGTGTGTTAATATACAAAAAATACTTAATTTGTCATTTTTTATATTGAAAAGAATGTATTTATAATCAACTGGCATATTTTTTTTAATGTTTAGAATGTATGCTTAACAAAATAAGAATAAAAATGTGAAACAAAATGTTCAAGAAATGTCCTAAATAACAAAAAGAAAAGAAATTAATATTACCCTGGATAAAATGGATTAAAAAAAAATCGAAAAAATCGAAACATAGTAACAAATATATTTTTGAAATTGGATTACATTTATTTGATTAAATTGATAAAGCAAATTAAATTTATTATTCCTCTGCAAAAACAGATAAAATTAATTACAAAATAAAAAAATTAGATTTTTAAATACATGTACTCTGTCAGTTCTCCTCAGCTGGGATATCATTGTTTGTTTGTCAATATACTCTTGTATGTCATTGTGTTTGGTTATGTCTGTTTATTGAATTGTTTATATATTTTTATTTTTTAATTGTTCATTGATTGATGATAGATCACTGTTTGGTCTTTATTTCAATAAAAATTACTTACTTACTGTATCATAAAAGAACAACTATAACATTTTTGTCAAAGTTGAAAAAAAAAACCAAACTCTTAAATACATGACTAAATAAATAAATAAATAATAAATAAGCTTTATTTAGAGTCGGCATGGTTAAAACAACATAAGCTCTGTTGAGCTTTTAACCGACAGACACATAATAAATAACAAATAACAAGCATGCAACATACAGCTAAAATACAAAACTAAGTAAGCACTACATGTAAAATACTAACAGTTATAAGATAAGCAAAAAAGCAGATTAAAAGCTGATGTTATAAGCTAAGCATACCAAGAGCTAATGTAGCAAACTATGAACAACTAAAAGCTGATATTATGAGCAAAGCATAAAATTTTTATAAGCACAATAAATAACCAGAGGCTCTCAAGAGCCTGTATCGTTCACCTGGTAATAAAAAAAAACAATTGGTCCTATGTAAAAACTATGTACTGCAGTGGTAGTCATCTTGGAATTACGATCAACATAAAAAACACCAAGTTTGTAAAGGACCTTCCAATGATTGATGCACAGTTTAGGTTCAATCAGTGCAATAGCTTCAGAGAAGAATATATTTCTGTATTTTCCCCATATGGTTCTGTGTTAATACTATGACCTGTGGTGGCAGCCATCTTGGATTTCCGATCGGCATAAAAAACACACACCTTGTAGAGGACCTTCCAATGATCATTCCTGGGCAGTTTGGTTTCAACTGTCCAAGTGGTTTCAGAGAAGAAGCATTTTGAAACATTTTTCCCATAGGGTCCAATGTTAAACTAAGTCCTGCCGTAGCCGCCATTTTGAATTTCATATCAGAATAAAAAACGTAAATTTTGTAGAGGACCATTCAATGAACATTCATGTACAGTTTGGCTTTAATCATATTTGTAGTTTCTGAGAAGAAGGCATTTGAACATTTTCCCATAGGGTCCAATGTTAATCTATGTCCTGCGGTGGTGGCCATCTTGGATTTCCGATCGGCATAAAAAACACACACCTTGTAGAGGACCTTCCAATGATCATTCCTGGGCAGTTTGGTTTCAATTATCCAAGTGGTTTCAGAGAAGAAGCGTTTTGAAACATTTTCCCCATAGGGTCCAATGTTAAACTAAGTCCTGCCGTAGCCGCCATTTTGAATTTCATACCGGAACAAAAAACGTAAATTTGTAGAGGACCATCCAATGAACGTTCATGTACAGTTTGGCTTTAATCATATTTGTAGTTTCTGAGAAGAAGGCATTTGAATATTTTCCCATAGGGTCCAATGTTAATCTATGTCCTGCGGTGGCGGCCATCTTGGATTTCCGACCGGCATAAAAAACAGAAAATTTGTAGAGGACCTTCCAATGATCATTCCTGGGCAGTTTGGTTTCAACTGTCCAAGTGGTTTCAGAGAAGAAGCATTTTGAAACATTTTTCCCATAGGGTCCAATGTTAAACTAAGTCCTGCCGTAGCCGCCATTTTGAATTTCATATCGGAACAAAAAACCTTAAGATTGTAGAGGACCATCCAATGAACATTCATGTACAGTTTGGCTTTAATCATATTTGTAGTTTCTGAGAAGAAGGCATTTGAACATTTTCCCATAGGGTCCAATGTTAATCTATGTATTGCGGTGGCGGCCATCTTGGATTTCCGATCGGCATAAAAAACATAAAATTTGTAGAGGACCTTCCAATGATCATTCCTAGGCAGTTTGGTTTCAATTATCCAAGTGGTTTCAGAGAAGAAGCGTTTTGAAACATTTTTCCCATAGGGTCCAATGTTAAACTAAGTCCTGCCGTAGCCGCCATTTTGAATTTCATACCGGAACAAAAAACGTAAAGTTTGTAGAGGACCATCTAATGAACATTCATGTACAGTTTGGCTTTAATCATATTTGTAGTTTCTGAGTAGAAGGCATTTGAATATTTTCCCATAGGGTCCAATGTTAATCTATGTCCTGCGGTGGCGGCCATCTTGGATTTCCGATCGGCATAAAAAACATAAAATTTGTAGAGGACCTTCCAATGATCATTCCTAGGCAGTTTGGTTTCAATTATCCAAGTGGTTTCAGAGAAGAAGTGTTTTGAAACATTTTTCCCATAGGGTCCAATGTTAAACTAAGTCCTGCCGTAGCCGCCATTTTGAATTTCATACCGGAACAAAAAACGTAAAGTTTGTAGAGGACCATCTAATGAACATTCATGTACAGTTTGGCTTTAATCATATTTGTAGTTTCTGAGTAGAAGGCATTTGAATATTTTCCCATAGGGTCCAATGTTAATCTATGTCCTGCGGTGGCGGCCATCTTGGATTTCCGACCGGCATAAAAAACAGATAATTTGTAGAGGACCTTCCAATGATCATTCCTGGGCAGTTTGGTTTCAACTGTCCAAGTGGTTTCAGAGAAGAAGCATTTTGAAACATTTTTCCCATAGGGTCCAATGTTAAACTAAGTCCTGCCGTAGCCGCCATTTTGAATTTCATATCGGAACAAAAAACCTTTAGATTGTAGAGGACCATCCAATGAACATTCATGTACAGTTTGGCTTTAATCATATTTGTAGTTTCTGAGTAGAAGGCATTTGAACATTTTCCCATAGGGTCCAATGTTAATCTATGTATTGCGGTGGCGGCCATCTTGGATTTCCGATCGGCATAAAAAACATAAAATTTGTAGAGGACCTTCCAATGATCATTCCTAGGCAGTTTGGTTTCAATTATCCAAGTGGTTTCAGAGAAGAAGCGTTTTGAAACATTTTCCCCATAGGGTCCAATGTTAAACTAAGTCCTGCCGTAGCCGCCATTTTGAATTTCATACCGGAACAAAAAACGTAAAGTTTGTAGAAGACCATCTAATGAACATTCATGTACAGTTTGGCTTTAATCATATTTGTAGTTTCTGAGTAGAAGGCATTTGAATATTTTCCCATAGGGTCCAATGTTAATCTATGTATTGCGGTGGCGGCCATCTTGGATTTCCGATCGGCATAAAAAACATAAAATTTGTAGAGGACCTTCCAATGATCATTCCTATGCAGTTTGGTTTCAATTATCCAAGTGGTTTCAGAGAAGAAGCGTTTTGAAACATTTTTCCCATAGGGTCCAATGTTAAACTAAGTCCTGCCGTAGCCGCCATTTTGAATTTCATACCGGAACAAAAAACGTAAAGTTTGTAGAGGACCATCTAATGAACATTCATGTACAGTTTGGCTTTAATCATATTTGTAGTTTCTGAGAAGAAGGCATTTGAATATTTTCCCATAGGGTCCAATGTTAATCTATGTCCTGCGGTGGCGGCCATCTTGGATTTCCGATCGGCATAAAAAACAGAAAATTTGTAGAGGACCTTCCAATGATCATTCCTGGGCAGTTTGGTTTCAACTGTCCAAGTGGTTTCAGAGAAGAAGCATTTTGAAACATTTTTCCCATAGGGTCCAATGTTAAACTAAGTCCTGCCGTAGCCGCCATTTTGAATTTCATATCGGAACAAAAAACCTTAAGATTGTAGAGGACCATCCAATGAACATTCATGTACAGTTTGGCTTTAATCATATTTGTAGTTTCTGAGAAGAAGGCATTTGAACATTTTCCCATAGGGTACAATGTTAATCTATGTCCTGCGATGGCGGCCATCTTGGATTTCCGATCGGCATAAAAAACAGTAACTTGGTAAAGGACATTCCAATGATCATTCCTTTACAGTTTGGGTTCAGTCAGTTCATTAGTTTCAGAGAAGAAGATCTTTGAAATTTCAGCCAATCAGAGCATATTATTGGCCCTGGCAGCCATATTGAATATTCGACTGGAACGAAAAACAGTAACTTTGTAGAGGACCATCCAAGGAACATTCCTGCTAAGTTCGGTTCCAATCGGCCAAGTGGTTTCGGAGAAGAAGCTTGAAATGTGAAAAGTTTACAGACGACAGACGACAGACGACAGGCGACAGACGACGGACGCCAAGTGATGGCAATAGTTCACATGGACCTTTGGTCCAGGTGAACTAAAAACTGGATATGACCTAGATGGTAGAAATTTAAACAAATGTAAAAGTCAGCACAAGCTGAACATTTACATACATTTCCATTCCAAGATTTTAAAATATTCTTAAACTGATTAAAATTGGAAATTTTTCTAAAATCATCAGGTAGGTCATTCCATAAAACAGCTGCTGCATATTTAAAACTATTCTTACCGTAGGTAGATGTTCGTACCCTAGGTATATCTACAATATTGGAATAACATGTACACACATGCACATTACATAGAAAGAAAATTCTTAAAATGTTAAATCTAATCTTAATTAATTAATCTATTGATTAAAATAGTATCACAATTAATCTTGTTCTTCTTTGCCATATTTTCAGTTAAAAATTCTTATATATCCAACACAAAATTATGATTTCATTTCAATTATTTGTTTAAATTGTTAGCTGATGCTAATAAAAAGTAATATCACAAAATATTAAATTTTGAAAATATTATTTTATTGACAAATTTTCAAGGTACAGTGAAAATGCTGAGCCTGGCTCAGCATCCAGATTATGCTCAGCATTTATCAGTGTACGTACACGTGACGGGGAGTCGGTTAGTGTATTTACAAAAAATTGTTTTCGTCTCACTTACCAAAAGTTACAAGTTACAAAGATTTCTCATGGAATCCGAATGACTGAATTGTATATCGTATCATGTCTTGTTCTAGCAAAAATATATTCATGATTTGTATGACCAATTCATTGTTGAAATTGTTGTTCTTAAATATATACGAATTTCTCGCAAATTCTCTATTGGCAAGTCCCTTTTTCTAAAAATAGAAGAAAAATGTTTGAAGACATAGGTTCATATCATTTGGAAAATATTAAGCTGTTTTGAAGAAGATTAAGAAAAAAATTAAATAATTTGTATAAATTCATATACACTATTATCAATGTAAAAGTGCTCGCACAATTTAAAGCAAATAGTATTCAGAAAATTACAATTTATTTCAGTACACCGATCAACAAATATTTTTTTGGAAACTTTCACAAGAGCTCATTTCGATTACTTCCCTTGTAAAAATTTCAACATCGGAGGTTAAATTGCAACAACTTCCGGTTTCACACACGTTGGCAGCTGTCAAAATTAAACAGTTGTTTTTGTACCATATTGTTTATTTTGAAACATTTCTGTCTTGAAATTTATTTGATTTTTATTTCAATACAATGGAATCAATGAAAGATTTACAGAAAAGAGTGAAGGAATTGGAAGATGAACTTGAGAAAACGAGACAAGCTGTGGTATTCAGATCAAAAATATCTGAAATGAGCTCTGAAGTTGTAGATTCTAATCCTTACAGGTAACTTGAGATAAAGAGAAGAATCATGTATTGTCACGATATGTGTTTTCGTGTGTCATATGTTTTCGTATCATCCATTTTATTTTGATTTCCACAGTGCACGCGTTATTTTTGACGTCTTCCGGTTTCTATTTCTGGAACGTAAACAGGACTCCAATGTGACATCTGTCAAAAATATTCAAGGTTGCTTTTAAAGACGTAATTACCAAAAATAGTGAGCCTACCTACTGAACCATACTTTTTGTAATGTTGAAAATTTACTTCATTTATAAAGTAGCTGGAAAAAAAATCCAGAAGGGCTACCGGTATATAAAATTGAACTATGTCGTCTGTTAATCTCGTTGAGATTAGGATTCTGAAGAAATTTTCTGTCTGTTCTTCATCCATTTCTTCGGAATCCTAATCTCAACGAGATTATGTCGTCTGCCTCTCAGACACCGGCTCTTCTTGTCATGTGACTGTCATGGGGTCACTGATCGTATTTGTAAACAAAAGAGCTGACTGAAATGTGCCTATTTCTTATATAAAATACATGTCACCTTGAAGTGCATGTGGTTTCAGCACTTAAAAAAAACATCAAAAGTAAACACTATTTTGAAAGTGGTCAATTTCAAACATTCTGTTATTTTATTTAGATGTAGTATGATTTGTAGATGGCCAGAACCATGAAATTTTAAAACCAGCCATTTCCGGATTTTATATTCGTTTCCCTCCCGTATATCGGAACCTGTTTTTACTTCATACGAAAACATATGACGCCATTTTACTGACAGCAAAAGTTGCCAGATAATCGAAAGTACCGTATATTAAAATACAAGAATGGCTTTTAGAACAATCTCATGTACAAAGAAATATTTAATTTGCCATTCTTTGAAAATTCCAATCGTCATATGAATGAAGGGTTAACACTGTTAATTGCTATATCGGAAAATCGATAATAGTACGAAAACCCATCACACGATGCTAATACTGTCACTTAAATTAATTGTGTTACATTTGGTGTCACAGTGTGGTGGTTTGTTACCAGCACAGCATGAAAAAAACTCCTGTATAGTAGATGCCATGCCCATAGAAAGCAGAGGTAATTTTATCCAATTGACCAATTTTACACTTTGATCAACAGATCGCAACAAGACATACTATATATAGTTGGCTTCATTGGGGTTTAAGTATGCCTCTAGTCTTATGGACATATTCTTCCATTTTTTTAACTATCACCCAATACTAACAGAACCACATCAGTGGTGTAATGATTAGCATGCTCGCCTTGAGTGTGATGCCGATTGATCATGGGTTCGAGCCAGAACGGGTCAAACCAATGACTATTAAATTGGTATTTGTTGCTTCTCTGCTAAGCACACAACATGAAGGAGAAAGAGCAAAGACTGGTTGGTTCATAATCAGAATATTGTGTCTGAGTTGGGCTACGTATCTATCCGTGGACGGTTGTTTCAGTGAGCTAGCACTATAAAAATCCAACTAAGTGTGTTGGTCTAGTACAAAGAGGACCTCATCATCATCTCATAGAAAATTAGCTTGGTCTCACCATGATATACATGTAGCTGAAAAATTGCTGAGTTGGCTGTTAAAAAACACTCACTTACTCAATACTAACAGACCAATCTACATTTATTCTGAGATTCTGTTTTTATGTGTATGATTTTGGGAACTGCAGCTTCCCTTAGCACTAACTCTGACCTGGTCTAAATACATGCTACAATTTGGAGAAAAAATGCTGAATGTGGTATACAGTAACAATTTGATATCTATAGATTAATCAATATGGAAATTTTGAAGATTCCAAATGGGAAATCAGAAGCTGTAAATCAAAGAAGTTCAGACAATGCAGTGACAAAAATAAAAAGGACAAAGCAATGATCTACATAACACCTCTTATAAAACTAAAGTTTATGCAACATGTGACTAATAATCGGGACACTTTTTGTGTGCTTCGAAAGAGTAGGCAGTTCCTGACACACTACTAGCACCTGTACATTTTCCTGATTTGTCTGTTTAAAGATTGTCTTTATCTATATGGCATATGACACTCTATTTCTATTTTTCAGTCGTTTGATGGCATTGAAGAGAATGGGCATTGTTGATAATTATGAGGTAAAATATATTGAGTCTGTTTTTATAAAGTAATTCTTTAGAAATAAATTAATTTTGTCCATTGCATGAAATTGAAATTGCACATATTTTAATAAATAAGAAGACAAACAAAGATCCACATCAATAATCCAGGGGCCATCATGGTTGTGATCGTATGGTAGTTGGATTTACAACTACCTATGCAATCAGTGTATAATGGTCAGTAATCTCTAATGTTCAATAGATGTTTGAAGTCCTAATCAATCATATTCCTTTCGAAAGTGACGATAAATACAGATTCTTTTTTAAAAAAAAACCTACCCAAGCATAAGCACCCAATTTTTTCACATTGCTTCCATTTTCTTGTCAAATTGTACAAACAATTCATACAATTGGTTTACGACATCATTTAGACATTGTATGTGACGTCAAATCTTTGTAATCTGCATCTACAGATACTGGTATATTGGCAGTATTAATGTTTCAAAGCCAACTGTCCATATATACGTATACCTTCAGGGTTTTGATCAGGTCTTTACATCAAGCCTCTCTCTGGGAAAAATAATTCCGTCAATATTGATATGATTAGTTATTACATCATTTTATATTCTTTTTAATAGAAAATTAGAGAATACACAGTAGCTGTGGTTGGCGTAGGAGGAGTTGGTTCTGTTACGGCAGAAATGTTAACTAGATGTGGGATAGGAAAGGTAAGATTCTAATATACATGTAGTATGATATAGCTATTGCTCGGTGTAAAATATCAACAAATATAATGCCTCTCCATGTTATAATGAGCATAAAACATGACATGGGAAAAATATTTCTTAATTTTACCAGTGGTGTATGTAGAACTAGTTTTAGGTAGTGTTAGGCCGATGATTGAAATTTGATCAGTTTAGTGTAACCAAATCATTTTATCAATATAGTAAACATCCATATCCGAAAAACGGGAAAGTTTCCTCTATCAATTTAGAATTCAGTGCAGTCTGAAAAGGAATTAGATAAGAATCACTCGCTCACTCCAGTCATTGTGAAGGATGACAAATATATGTGTTTGTCCTATGGGCATGACATAATTTGGTGTCAGGTGTGGGATATCAGACTTGGGGTCAATTACATTCAAATGTAATCGATTACATTACAATTACTTTGCAATTTTCATGATTACATTACATTACGATTACATCAATTTTCAAATGTAATCGATTAAATTACAATTACTTTGTAAATGTAATCGATTACATTACTGATTACATTTAATGTCATGACAACCAATATATTAGTGTTTTATGTTATTTTGTCTCATGTTTATCTGTCCAATATCTCTTATTTAATGTATTTCTTACTCAGAACTATGAATTACAATTCAGTTTTAATGTGATCATTGCATGCAATAACATACAGTACATTGTAAATTATAAACAGCTATTCTCATTTTCCTTTTTTCAAAATATATGTTGTGTCTTATTACTATAACCAATATTCATTCCATCTTATACTATTAGTAAATATTATAACATACATTTGCACATTTTAATAATATATATCAAATAATTTCAATCATCCTGTCAAAAGTTTATTGTGGATAATAAACTAGCAGTTAACCTGTGCCACAGATAAAATTTGTAATTATGGTCTTATTTATGACACCAGATTATGTAACAATCACCATTACTAAATTTCACACCATTTCAATGTGATATATAATTCAGAAGATAAAAAAAACAAGTCATTCTGGTTCTAAAAACTTGCTTAAAAATATGCACCAATTTCTCAGTCTAAATATGAAAACTAAATCCTTAATTTATGTAAATAGATTTAATAAAATATCCATTACAGGTTGCATAGTAACCCACAAATAATGAAAATGATCATATAATCCAATATTAAAAGGAAAATCAGCACCAAAATAAAAAGCAGAAATATACTGAAATTTTGAAATCCTAAAGTAATTGAAATTGAGATATTATTTGCTTGGATATCAAGTCTTTGAAGCCATAATTATGCATAATATTTTTTGTACCTGTGATAGTTTTGATTGCAAATAAACATAGAATAATATCTTTTGATCATGTTGTGATTGCCACATAGATTTTTTGGGGGGAATTTTTAACAATTGAATTTCATAACATTTTTTTATTTAGATGTCAATAAACTTTATATTTTTTCTATTAAACCATTCTACATTATTTATTTAATAAATTTCATAAAGAAAATTCATTTACATAAACCATACATTAAATATCTAAGGAGATATGTTTCAAGACAAAATAAGTCAAAATGATGAAAAGTAATCTAAATGTAATCAGAAAGTAATCATGATTACAGGGTCAAAATGAATGTAATCGATTACATTACGATTACATGTAATCTAAAAAATGTCAGATTACATCTGATTACATGAAAAAATGTAATCGATTACAAATGTGGGATATCGATGAAAGCCATGCAACTACCACATTAAGAACACTAATTGTAGTTTCTAATAAAGTAATATGGCAGATGCTCTCAATGGAAACAAAGATTTTCTTACCATTTGTGACCCCATGAATACAACACTCTACATGATAAATTCCTCACGAATTCAGTAGATTTTATAAAGTTCAGAATAAGAATGGTCCATGTATACAGGGATTAAACAAATGAAATAACAGTACATTCCAGTGTGTGAAAGATGCAATACATATAAAAGCATTCAAAAACATGAGGGGGTCATCGTGGCCGTGATCGTATGGTAGTTAGATTTACAACTACCTATGCAATCAGTTCCTATTACCAATGATGTTGTGAGTTTGAATCTCGAACAGGGTGAGGTGTACAACAGTATGTGATAAAGTTTGTCAGTGACTTGCGACAGGTTGGTGGTTTTCTACTGGTCCTCCCGTTTCCTCCATCAATAAAACTGACTACCACGATAAAACTGAAATATTGTTGAAAGTGGCATTAAACACCACAAATCAACCATTCTGGTACATGAAAGATGCAATAAATTTAAAAACGTTCAAAATCATGATAACCTATGTGAAAGAACCACACAATTAGGTGTAAAATGTATTTATATTTGTACTGAATTTTTTGGATTTTCCACCTGAAAGAAATAAATATACATATTGGTTTTTGTTCAAAATGTGCATCTACGATCCAGTTGTCAAAATTTAATGAAAATACTGCATAGTTTATAAAAGACGAAATCGTAGCTTTGTTACAAGTGGTCCTTAATCATGTTATTTAATGCCATGTTTTGGTACCTAAAGATTTAGTAGGCTCATCACTGATTGGTCGGTTAATATGTTAGTGTATGACCAAAAAAAGAAAGATGATTCAACAAAGATCTAATATTAATTGACGGTAGATTGCTTTTACCCATGACAAAATTAATTTTTAATAAGACACAAATAGTTTCGTAACTATTGTTTATATTGTTTATCTTTTATTAGTTCCATGTGGTTCCCTGTTGAGCGACTAGAGGATTGTGTTCAGATTATCTGTCCATCCGATTTTATGTTAGTGACTGTAACAGGAAAATGTGTTAAGATCATGAGATAATTTTTTGTACAGAAGTGGTGCATAATGAACGGTCTTTGCGCTAACCCACTTGCCCCAAGCCCTGGACAAGTAAAACTGGATTTGGACAAGTGAAAATTATGAAAGAATTTGTTTGAATAAATAGAAAATTATAATTTTGGCTTTCAGGCAATTATGGGAAAAAATTAAGACAAAGACTGAATGAAGGACTGATACACACAAACCAGTAAAAAAAACCCAGCCAAGATGGCTGAACAGTAACCATTTTGAATCGTAGGAGACCTATATTACTAAGCAATACTCATCTCTCTTTTTTAAGTATTTTTAACTAATCTCCTTGTAAACAGGAAGTGTAAAAAGAGTTTGAAGATGCCTAAGGGGTAATCAGAATCCGTAAATCGAAGAAGGACCAAGTACAAAAGGGTAAACAACGATCTACAAAACACTACACAGAAAACTAAAGATGGAGTAACACAAACCCCACTAAAACTGGGGGGTGAAATCAGGAGCTCCAGAAAGGTAGGCTGTTCTTGCTCTACTAGTGGTACCCGTCGTGTTAATCTAGTTACAAGCCTGGTGATAAGTTGTTATTGCTATTGTGTCTAGGAAGATTTTGTTTTATTTTCAGTTGTTATTGTTTGATTATGATAAAGTAGAGTTAGCCAACATGAACAGATTATTTTTCCAACCAAATCAGGCTGGTATGAGTAAAGTAGAAGCAGCAGAGCATACACTAAGGTACTGTTGTAAATGTCATGTCATTTCTCTTGAATTGGGTTATCTCAAAGTCACACTAGGTATTCTAGATGTTCTAGATTCATATTAGCCTGTATCCAGGATTTTTCATGGTGTTCGTTTTCGATAGACTGCAACCATGCGATGCAAGATGGTCGTGCAGTCAGGGTCAAAGTCTACAGGAAATCCTGATTTAAATAAAAAGTCATAGTTCAACCAATATCTTGACTTCGATAGTTCTTCTTTGTCTTCAGAGGGGGTGTGGAGGGAGAGACGGTGGTTAACCCTCCCTATATGTATTTGCACAAAGTATATTACTACTTTTATTTCTCACTGGGCTCTGCAATAACATTTTTTATGCCCCCACGACAAAGAGTCGGGGGGGGGGGGGCATATTAATTTACCCCTGTTCGTCCGTTTGTCCGTCCGGATATACATGGTTTGTCCGGCTATCTCCTCCTACAGTTTTGGAGCTACAGCTTTAATATTGTGTAGGATGTTTATACACATAATGGAGGTGTGCATGTCCACAGGATTTTGGTTTTCTTCAAATATTATCAAAATGACAGGTAGTTGGACTTAGTCTTTTTGTTCGTCCGTCCGGATATAGATACATGGTTTGTCTGGCTATCTCCTCATACAGTTTTGGAGCTGTGATTTGATTAGCTATAAAGACAGCCGTTGAAACTTATCATAGTGTTATATAACGATCACATGACTATGAGTGGAGAATATTTAAGCATGCTCAGTTGTGGGTTATCAATGATGTGCATGTATACGTCTGTACACAAATGACCACGGATATGTTCCACTTGTCTTAAACACTTCCGGGTCCTTTCCTCATTCATGACTTATCACCGTGTTTATAACTAGATGAACATAACGAGTGCCACTAGTGGAGCAGGAACTGCTTACCCTTCCTGTTTTTTAATTGAGTTTTTGTTACTTGATCTTTAGTTTTATGTGTAATGTTTTGTAGGTTGTTGTTTGTCCTTTTGTACTTTTTCTTTTGGCCATTGTGTTGTCTGTTCTTCTTCGATATACAGATTCTGATTACCCCTTTGGTATCTTCAAGCTCTTCTTAAAACAAATTATTGCTTATATTTAATTATACAATATCTATTTTTTTTTATTTTGCAGGGAAATAAATCCAGACGTAGAATTTGAAGTATATAATTATAATATAACCACCATGGACAATTTCAAGCATTTCATGGACAGAATCAGTCATGGAGGATTAAAAGATAATAAACCAGTTGATCTGGTACTCAGTTGTGTTGATAACTTTGAAGCTAGAATTACAATAAATACTGTAAGTAAACCAGTTGACCTGGTACCCAGTTGTGTTGATAACTTTGAAGCTAAGATTACAATAAATACTGTAAGTAAACCAGTTGACCTGGTACCCAGTTGTTTTGATAACTTTGAAGCTAGAATTACAATAAATATTGTAAGTTACCAGATCAGGAAATATTCCAAAGATGTAAACATGATGTTTTCATGTATCTCTATTTCTTAATGTTTAATTTTTCACACATTAATTTGTGAAGCTTTGAATTGAGCATATGTCACTGTTAACCAATTTAAGTGGTGGAAATCTGCTGGCTGCCAGGTATTTTTTAAAACCATTAACTAATACTGAGATAATTTTGATACAATACAAATAAAAAGAGAAAATATTACAAATTTTGATAAAATTTAACCCCAAGAAAACGGATGTGATATAAGTATATATTACGGAGAGTCTCTTTCTGTATCAGACATTGTTTTTGTATGGTAGAATACATTAAAAATATAACATCGTAGCAATGACATTTCAGCTCCATTCTTAGTCTGTCCAGGAAGAACATGTTAATTTTACTGACCAACACAAGGAAATAATAATTAAAATTTGTCAGTGACTTAAGGCAGATCGTGGTTTTCTCCTGGTACTCCGGTTTCCTCCACCAATAAAACTGACAGCCACGATATAATTGAAATATTGTTGAAAGTGGCGTTAAACACCATAATAGCCCCCAAGGAAATAATTTGGTTAGTCGTGGTAGGATAGAAAACCAAAACTAGATCTGACAGGAGAATTGCATGTTGAATCATTTAAATCATGTGATATATATCTATGGCTCCGGCCATATTCTTTGTTTGATGCACCCAGCTGGGCATCTAATGAAAATAAAGCATTTTTCTATAAGCTATAATATATATATATATATACAGGGATTACAATAAGGGCCGGCGCCCGGCGATATGTCGCCGCTTCAAACGAGCGAAATCGCCGGTTCGACTGTTAGAAACTAAAATATTTTTTCATTAAATAAAAGAAATATACAATATTTATTCACTCTTTCATCTTACAGATTTTTAAAATCCACAATTATACAAAAAACAATGCATTTCAGGATCGATAGCAATGCATTTGTCAGGGGTTATCTAATACTAGGGGAATGAAACGAATTTATCAGAATTTATCATTGATCGGTGTCAATTCTACGCTTAACTTATTATCATTTGATGTTCGATTAAACGTTTAAATGATAGAGATATTTCAATCGAAAAATCTAGAGACACATCGAAAAGATAATTATGTTATCGATGGATAACTCATGAGATACGCAAACGGAAAAGTTTGAAGCACCATTTTCCCACAATATACAGGAAAACTCCCAATATCAAGTAATTAACGGTTTTATTATTATTTTATTTTATGTATTTACATATATAACCTATATGACTAATTGGGATATCTAGACTCTTTCACAACAACTGCTAGCTGTTATTTTCCAGTGAACTGGATGAAGGGGAAACACACGCTTTCTCACTGAATGATGTTGGGAACAATCAAACAAAAATGAACTCTTCTACTCCATTCTCGCCAGAAAATAAAAGCTCCACGGTCATCTTGAAATGGTCTTATTGCTTGCTAAAATTTAAAAAAAAATCATTTCTATGAAACCCTCTTTTTCATGCACTTGTAAACTACCTTAAAATGCCTCAGAATGCACCATTTTGAATGTAAGTGAACAAATATTTCCGGGGGTGGTCAAGCCCCCCCATACCACCCCCTTTTATCATGTAGCCGCTTCAAATTTCAATTCAGCCTGTTCAATACAATCTTATTGAATACCCTGTATATACATGTATATTTGATTACAGGCTTGTAATGAACTAGGTCAGACATGGATAGAATCAGGTGTTAGTGAGAATGCTGTGTCAGGACATATACAGTTTATTATCCCTGGTGAAACTTCCTGTTTTGCTGTAAGTTATTTGTAACTTAATTAACACACTTCCCGGCCCTTTCCTCATTCATGACTTATCACCGGGTTTATAACTAGATTAACACGACGGGTACCACTAGTAGAGCAGGAACTGCCTACCTTTCCGGAGCATATGAGTTCATTCCCGGGTTTTTAGTGGGGTTCGTGTTACTTGATCTTTAGTTTGATGTGTATATTTTGTGGATCGTTGTTTGTACTTTTTCTTTTGACCATTGTGCTGTCTGTTCTTCTTTGATTTACGGATTCTGATTACCTCCCTTTGGTATCTTCAAACTCTTCTAACAGACAATACACCTTTTCCACAATCCAGATTTGATTCTAAAACTATACGTTTTAATAGGAGTTGTTTCCCTTGTGATGGGCAAATTGATACTTATTTTAGCAAGAGAAAGGAAAGCACAAAGAATTTTAGTATAATTTTATTATAACTTGTAGATAATTGAATATTGTAAGAAATAAGAGGATGATTTAATAGCAAAAAGAAAATTCACAGGTTGTTACAACATTAAAAAAGCAAATAATTAAACTGACCTTCACAAGAAATATAGTGATTATATATACAGCGTGGTCCACCTTTAGTGTTGATATACATGCAATGTGTATGATTACAGCGTGCTCCACTTTGTTTATATACAGGTTTATGGTTTATGGTGTTTTGCGCCACTTTCAACAATATTTCAGTTATATCGTGGCAGTCAGTTTTATTGGTGGGGGACACCAGAGTACCCGGAGAAAACCACCGACCTGCTGCAAATCACTGACAAACTTTATCACATAATGATGTATCGAGTACACCTCGTCTGGGTGGTATTCGAACTCACAACTTTAGTGGTGATAGGCACTGATAGCATAGATAGTTGTAAATCCAACTACCATATGATCACAGCCACAACGGCCCTGTTTATACATTTTGTATACATATAATGTTTATTATCACAGTGTGCTCCACCTTTAGTAGTAGCTACACATACAGATGAGAAAACATTAAAAAGAGAGGGAGTATGTGCTGCTAGTCTTCCTACCACCATGGCTATTGTAGCAGGCTTCTTAGTTCAAAACACATTAAAGTAAGTTATCATCATATGTATCTTAAAACGCCACGCTGAAATACTGCTAAGTTGGCAGTAAACACCAATCAATCAATCAATATTTATCCTAAAAGCCACAATATACTGGAAGCTGAAATACTGCTAAGTTGGCATTAAACACCAATCAATCAATATTTATCCTAAAAGCCACAATATACTGGTAGCTGAAATACTGCTAAAGTTGGCAGTAAACACCAATCAATCAACCAATATTTATCCTAAAAGCCACAATATACTGGAAGCTGAAATACTGCTAAAGTTGGCATTAAACATCAATCAATATTTATCCTAAAAGCCACAATACATTTGTATACTGGTAGCTGAAATACTGTTAAAGTGGGCATTAAACACCAATCAATCAATCAATATTTATCCTAAAAGCCACAATATACTGGTAGCTGAAATACTGCTAAAGTTGGCATTAAACACCAATCAATCAATCAATATTTATCTTAAAACATTAAAAAAAGAAGGAAATAAAATGGGGAAAAAACGCTCCATCAGAAAAGTTCCAAAATCTAATTGGTTAATTATAGAAACAGGGACAAAATCAATGCCCCTAACATTCATATATTTCCACTGACATTCGTGGCGGGGTTAAGCTAGTTGAGTAGTCATGAATAAGATAAAAAAAAAATACCACACAGTTCTAAAATATAATTGGAAAATCATAGAAGCAGAAACGGACTCAAAATCTATTCCCCTTATACACAATTACATGTCTTCGTACAGGCACTTCAATAAAAAGTGGTGGGGTTAAGCTAGTCAGCCATGAAAGACACTGACATTAATTTTGCTGGACACAAAAATATAAACTTGTTCTAATCCAACAACTTTAAAGAGATTTTTTAAATTGTCTTCTGTTTAATTTTAAATGGCAAAACACATCAAAGTTATTCGTAAAAGACGTTTCCCATCAATGTCGAAAATTGATAGGGGGTTTTGTTATCCCCTCGCCAACGAAGTTGCGAAGGGATATAGTAACGCTACCGTTCGTCCTTCCGTCCGTCTGTCACATCCTTGTGAACACTCTAGGATCAACATCCTTCAATGGATTTTGACCAAACTTGGTACATATTTAGTCCTTAAGAGAATCTGGAACCCTATTGATTTTCAAGGTCAAAGGTCAAGGTCACTGGGTCAAATTTTTACTGCATAACATCCTTGTGAACACTTGAATCAACATCCTTCAATGGATTTTGACCAAACTTGGTACATACTTAGTCCTTACGAGAGTCTGGAACCCTATTGATTTTCAAGGTCAAAGGTCAAGGTCACCAGTCAAATTTTTACCGCATAACATCCTTGTGAACACTCTAGAATCAAGATCCTTCAATGGATTTTGACCAAACTTGGTACATACGTAGTCCTTAGGAGAATCTGGATCCCTATTGATTTTCAAGGTCAAAGGTCAATGTCACTGGGTCAAATTGTTACCGCGTAACATCCTTGTGAACACTCTAGAATCAACATCCTTCAATGGATTTTGACCAAACTTGGTACATACATAGTCCTTAGGAGAGTCTGGAACTCTATTGATTTTCAAGGTCAAGGGGTCAAATTTTTACCGCATAACATCTTTGTGAACACTCTAGAATCAACATCCTTCAATGGATTTTGACCAAACTTGGTACATACTTAGTCCTTACGAGAGTCTGGAACCCTATTGATTTTCAAGGTCAAAGGTCAAGGTCACCAGTCAAATTTTTACGCATAACATCCTTGTGAACACTCTAGAATCAAGATCCTTCAATGGATTTTGACCAAACTTGGTACATACGTAGTCCTTAGGAGAGTCTGGAACCCTATTGATTTTCAAGGTCATAGGTCAAAGGTCAATGTCACCGGGTTAAATTTTTACTGCGTAACATCCTTGTGAACACCCTAGAATCAACATCCTTCAATGGATTTTGACCAAACTTGGTACATGCATAGTCCTTAGGAGAGTCTGGAACCCTATTGATTTTCAAGGTCAAAGGTCAAGGGGTCAAATTTTTACCGCATAACATCTTTGTGAACACTCTAGAATCAACATCCTTCAATGGATTTTGACCAAACTTGGTACATACTTAGTCCTTACGAGAGTCTGGAACCCTATTGATTTTCAAGGTCAAAGGTCAAGGTCACCAGTCAAATTTTTACCGCATAACATCCTTGTGAACACTCTAGAATCAAGATCCTTCAATGGATTTTGACCAAACTTGGTACATACGCAGTCCTTAGGAGAGTCTGGAACCCTATTGATTTTCAAGGTCATAGGTCAAAGGTCAATGTCACCGGGTTAAATTTTTACTGCGTAACATCCTTGTGAACACCCTAGAATCAACATCCTTCAATGGATTTTGACCAAACTTGGTACATGCATAGTCCTTAGGAGAGTCTGGAACCCTATTGATTTTCAAGGTCAAAGGTCAAGGGGTCAAATTTTTACCGCATAACATCTTTGTGAACACTCTAGAATCAACATCCTTCAATGGATTTTGACCAAACTTGGTACATACTTAGTCCTTACGAGAGTCTGAAACCCTATTGATTTTCAAGGTCAAAGGTCAAGGTCACAGGGTCAAATTTTTACTGCATAGCATCCTTGTGAACACTCTAGAATCAAGATCCTTCAATGGATTTTGACCAAACTTGGTACATACATAGTCCTCAGGAGAGTCTGGAACCCTATTGATTTTCAAGGTCAAAGGTCAATGTCACCGGGTTAAATTTTTACTGCGTAACATCCTTGTGAACACTCTAGAATCAACATCCTTCAATGGATTTTGACCAAACTTGGTACATACTTAGACCTTAAGAGAATCTGGAACCCTATTGATTTTCAAGGTCAAAGGTCAAGGTCACAGGGTCTAATTTTTAGGCGAGGGAATACGCCACGCTTTGCGTTGCCCTTGTTTGTCTTCATTTTGTATCTTGTACCCAATGTTGGCTGTGTCTCTGGACTATCCATTCTTGATTTCCAGTCTTGGGTTTTCACCAACATTTATTTTTACATTACAGTTATTTATTTAATGTTGTCTTTGTTCTGTATCTTGTAACCAGTGTTGGCTGTGTCTCTGGATTATTTATTCTTGATTTCTAGCCTGGGGTTTTCACTAACATTTATTTTTACATTACATGTATTTATTATGTCTCCCCTTCGAACGAAGGGAGACATATTGTTTTAGTCTGATTTTTTCTTCCGCTTCCTCTGCTTCTTCTCAGCAAAGCTTGTCCGGACCATAACTTCTATGTCTTTCCAGATAGGTCAATTATATTTGGTAGACATTGTTTTAGTCTGATTAATTCTTCTGCTTCTTCTCAGGGAAGTTTGTCCGGACCATAACTTTTTTGTCTTTCCAGATAGGTCAATTATATTTGGTATGTGGGTGCATGACCATAAGACAGTGTGTCACATACCATAATGACCTTCATAAGACCTTGACCTTTGACCTCAAGGTCAAATAATTGTTTTTTAAATAGTATTTTCTTGTCCGGGCCATTAAGGGGAGACATAAGTTTTAGGTATCTAAAACAGTTCTTCCTAGTTAAGTTTTGTCTTCGTTCTGTATCATGTAGCATTGTTGCCCATGTCTCTGGACTATCCATTCTCTAATGTTTATTTTTACATTACAGGTACTTATTAAATTTTGGAAAGGTTACGTATTACCTTGGTTATAATGCTTTAGAAGATTTTTTTCCGTCAATGGCGATGAAGCCTAACCCAGAATGTGAGGACAATAACTGTATAAAAAAACAACAAGAATACAAGGTAAGATACATGTATATCAACTTTATTCTATTTCTATTACATGGGGCTGTAGTGGTTGTGATCATATGGTAGTTGGATTTACAACTACCTATGCAATCAGTGCCTGTTACCACTAACTCTGTGAGTTCAAATCCCACTCAGGCCAGGTGTACTCTATATAGCATTATGTGATAAAATTCGTCAGTGACTTGTGGCAGGTCGGTGGTTTCCTCAACCAAAAAACTGACCACCACGATAAAGCTGAAATATTGTTGAAAGTGGCATTAAACACCATAACCCTAACACTATTATATTACATATACAGTACAACCTGTCTAAACCAAACACTGCATAATCTGAAATCCTTTATTATACCTAACATTAAATAAAGTCACAATGTAGGAGATTTCACCTATATAAACCAAACACAGTGTTTAGACCTGTCTATTACAAACATAAAAGTTGACACAAAGTAGGTTAATTTTAGACAGGTTTCACTGTATTATATTATTATTATTTATTGTATGGAGTAATATGAGTAATACTATATTTTCATAGCTCTGCTCCATTGAAATCTGTCGGCATCATATGATGAAGAGAGTTATAGATTGACTTGATATTTTCTTTTAATATGTCTACCAAATACTTTGCAAATAATATTTAATAAATCACTCCACCAAAGTAAATATCCGACGAACTGGGAACTAGCTCATGTTATTGCAGTATTTAAAAAGGGGGATTCTTCATTGCCGTCTAATTACAGACCTATATCGCTTATAAGTTGTGTTGGGAAAATAATGGAGAGAGTTATATACAAACATGTTTATAACTATCTCCACCAAAATAAACTTATATATGAATATCAATCTGGTTTTCTTCCTAAGCATTCAACAGTACATCAGTTATTAGAAATTTATAATAGCATTTTAAATTCATTGGAGAAGAAGGAAGCAAATTGTTTTGTATTTTGTGACTTTTCTAAGGCATTTGATAAAGTTTGGCACCGAGCCCTTTTACATAAAATGAAAGCATATGGGATAACTGGAAATTTAATTAATTGGTTTAAAAGTTATTTAAAAGCCAGACGACAAAAAGTTGTTATTAAAAATAATTCTTCAGCATATTGTGAAATATCTGCAGGTGTTCCACAAGGCTCTGTCCTTGGCCCTCTCTTATTTATTATCTATATAAATGATATTGCTGACAAACTTATATCACTGAGCAGACTATTTGCAGATGACACTTCGTTTGGTTATTCAAATCGGGACACAATGCAGTTGAAAAATGTTATTGCTCATGATTTGAATGAAATGGATATATGGTCCAAAAAATGGCTTATGTCATTTAATCCTGACAAAACAGAAATCATGATTTTCTCTAATCGTAGCGTTCCAGAGAATCTTGATTTCTCTTTTAATGGAAAATCAGTGCCCATTACCACTTCTCATTAGGTGTTACATTTAGCAATGATGCTAAGTGGAATAACCATGTTGATAATATTAAAAGTAGTGTATCTAAACATTTGAACATTCTACGTAAATTGAAATACCGTCTTAGTCACACTAATTTAGATAAACTATATCTTGTGTACATTAGACCACTTTTTGAATATGCATGTGAACTATGGGATAACTGTGGGATTGGAAATTCACAAAAACTGGAACAACTTCAACTGGAAGCTGCCAGAATTGTTACAGGCTTACCTATTTTTACCAAAACTCAAATTTTATATAGAGAGACAGGTTGGGAATTATTATCTGCGAGACGGAAGAGAAGGAAACTTCAACTTTTTTATAATATAGTTAATAAAAATACCCCTAATTATCTTTGTACATTGATTCCCCCCACCATACAACGTATGTCAGTGTATCCGTTGAGAAATGGGAATGATATTATTTTACCTTTCTGTAGACTGTCTTCGACTAGTGATTCCTTTATCCCTTCCACAATAAAAATGTGGAATAGTTTAAATAACAATATTCGAAACGTTGATACTTTATCAAAATTCAAATCTGAATTAAAGAAAATCGACGAAACTGAAAATCATTCTGTCCCTAAGCATTTTTTCTGTGGTCCTTGAAAATTAAATATTATTTTAACTCAGCTAAGAAATTCAGCTTCGTTTTTGAATTTTGATTTATTTCGAGTTGGAATCGTATCTGACCCATCTTGTCGATGTGGTGCAGCCCTTGAAAATTTAAAACATTTCTTTTTGGATTGTCCTATTTACATACAAGCCAGAACTATATTGATAGGTAATATCAACAGGGTTACAACTTGCTACACTCTAGATATTGAATTTCTGACATGTGGCAATGATAATTTAACTTATGAACAAAATTGTATTATATTTAAATATGTTTTTGATTATATTAAATGTTCAAAAAGATTCCTTATTGTATAACTGGAATTGAATTGGGTGAACATGCACATCATATGAATCCATCTTAATTTTATTTTTCTTTCTGTTTGTGAATATTTATCATTGATTCGTTATTAGTGCTACATATAGTAATGCATGTATTTTATGTACTTCTTTATTGTAACATATTGTAATTTGGAGAAGACTTCATAAGTTTGTTTAACTTGTGTCTAATCCATTTTGTCTGTTTAATTGGCAAATAAAATATGTTTAAACTAAAAAAAAAAAAAAAAAAAAAAACCAAATACTGACTGCATTTAACAAAATGAAATTTATGTCAGATATCAACATCTCATATGTGTCTAAAGTTTCCTTGATCTAGAATGTAAATTAGAATCTTTAACATTAAACCGCATCAGTTGTGTAATAGTTAGCGTGCTCCCCTCAAGTGCAGTAAATCGTGAATTTGAGCCCCAGTCCTGTCAAAACAACGACTATAAATTGGTATTTGCTGCTTCTTCACTAAGCACCCAACATTAAGGAGTGAGAACGAAGGCTTGTTGGCTCGAAATCAGGATAATGTGTCGTAAATAACATGTCTACCTGCAGGTTGTTGCTTCATTGAGCTTATACTATAAAGATCCAATTAAGCATGTTGGTCTAGTACAAAGTAGACATCCTCATCATCATCGTGTTGGTCTAGTACAAAGTAGACATCCTCATCATCATCGTGTTGGTCTAGTACAAAGTAGACATCCTCATCATCATCATGTTGGTCTAGTACAAAGTAGACATCCTCATCATCATTCTCCTCCTCCTCCTCATCATCATCTCATTGAAATGTTATAGCTGATAAATTGCTCACTTAAATAACAATCACCCACTCTTTAATGTTGAAATGTGATATATTGCCATCATTTGGAAATCATTGAATGTGATCTTAAAAAGTTTAATTCCTCTCTCAGTCAAAGAAAATTTTTCTTTTGCAGAAAAAAGAGGCTTGTAAACCAAAAGAAGAAGTAACAATAACTGTAGATGAATCACCGATACATGATGATAATCCTTTTGGTATGTTTTACATGTCTTTAGATTAATAAAATATTGAAGATATCACAGGGGTACAAGGGTTCGACATTAACTTTTTGACCAACTTGTCCATTCGGGCAAGTGCCATATTGATTTTACTTGCCCGAAACTGTAAACTACTAGCCCGAATTCTTAAGTGCCATATATGCATGTAGTGCAGACCTATGCAATCTACAATGACTGTTCATAGAGAAGAATAACCCCTCGTATTAATTATTTACACCTTATGATGTGGGCATAGTGTTAGTGCATCATTTGGCTATATAATTAAAATATTCATATTCATAATTGCAGTAAGTTATGATTATAGTCATGCTTATGATCAGTTCAAATCAACAAATTTGAAATTCAATTATTGTTTTAATTCAAACTTTAAAACTAGAAGAACAAAAATAGTTAAAACTTACTGGCAGTCTGTTTTTGTTTAAACTACATTCAACATGAAATTTAACAGTTCATCCTCAGTGACAAGATTTGCACCCTCCCCATCAAATTTAGGAACCTCACTGAAGAATTTCCTGAGGGTTACTTGTGCCATATTGGCACCAAATTCTGGGACTGAGTCTGAGATATTGAGTAGACGTACCTATCAATTTGCGAGAATATGACAGTTTTATAAATACGGGTGATTGATGAGGATTTCTGAAATATTTTTGTTAGAAAATTTAAGTGTAAATGTTCCTTATCATAGACTGACAATGACTGTATAGTTTGTTTGAATTTTTATTCCAGTAATCTATCACGCTTTCAATATTTTGATCGCAAAGGCAATACACATCAGGGATAATTTTCTAATATTAGAACACTGCAAATAACTCTAGCTTTTCATTGGCCGGCGAAAATAAATACGATGTTGATGCAGCACCGCCGCCTAATTAGGATTCACGATTGGCTAATATAAATAACACGATCTTTTTTTGAGAAAGGGGAATTCCGTAGTCAACAAAATAAAACAAAATGGCGTAAAATACATGATACATACGATGCGATGTTTAGGTAAAATTTGCCGCGACTTCCAACACTGAATAATTCAATATTAATCATTTTGCTCTTCAGGAATTGAACATATCACAGAATCATTTTCACTTGCCTGATCGGACAAGCTGGGTGCCGTTTTCACTTGCCCAAAGACACATTTCACTTGCCCCGGGCAATCGGACAACCGTTAATGTCGAACCCTGGGGTAATCAGAAGCCACAAATCAAAGGACAGACAACACAATGGCCAAAAGAAAAAGGACAAAAGGAGAAACAATGATACACAAAACACTACACAGAAAGCTGAAAATCGAGCAACTTGAACTCCACTAAAATTTGGGGTTGAATTCAGGTGCTACGGAAGAGTGAGCAGTTCCTGCTCCTCATGTGGCAGCCACCGTTAAGCAACCTAATTAAAATCAAATGTTTTGAAAAAACAATTCTTAGGCCATGCACTAACATCGAATTTCTACAAATAATAAAAACAAATTATACTCAAATTTTCTTGTCCTTTCTGTTATTCTCTACTAGAACATGTGCCATTTTGATCATCATAAGGGAGATAACTCCTATAAAAGACCAAGTAAAAACATAATTTTAGTATCAAATGGGGAGTGTGCAAAACAGCTATTGATCATTGGATAGTAAATATAATTTATAACCAGGTAAGTCTCTAGGTTTACCATTACTGTTGTATCAAACAATAAGGTAGACGTTAGAGAAAACCGAAGGATCAATATAGAATGGACAATCCAGAGACACTGGCAACATTGGGTACACAAGACACACGACGAAGACAAACAAAACATAAAACGTTATTGCAAACAGAAGTGCTAATCAAGAATGGATAATCTAGATACACTGGCAACATTGGGCACTAAAGTGGACCCCACCAATAATATTATACCTGGTTTGAACCGAAGTGCATTTGAAGGGCAAGCAGTTCTAGTTTCTTATAAGACATCAGTGTTAGTCATAGTCAAGAGTGGTAAAAGTTTTGTCCGTGATAGAGGAAAGAAAAATATTTGCGTAAAAGAGAGAAAAAAAATCCATTGCCAGTTGAGAAATGGATATTTCATCGCGGTCAACCAGATTTTGATGACCACCGTAATGACGATATCTATTTTGTCGATTAACAAGTGTTTTGTCTCTTATCACTCACTCAGGTGAAATATTCTTAAAAAACATGTTACTAATTATAGAAATTGAAGTCGTGTCAGAAACAACGGAGGAAGAACTGCAAGCAGCTGAGGGCGATAAACCACAGCTTACTGAAGGTGTTACTGTAGCTTATACTAAACCAGCAAAACCATCACAGGTATTTACTGACTCAGTGGGTGGGGGGGGAGAGGGGATAAATTACAGCTTACTGAAGGTGTTACTGTAGCTTATACTAAACCAGCAAAACCATCACAGGTATTTACTGACTCAGTGGGTGGGGGGGGGGGGGAGAGGGGATAAATTACAGCTTACTAAAGGTGTTACTGTAGCTTATACTAAACCAGTAAAACCATCACAGGTATTTACTGACTCAGTGGGTGGGGGGGAGAGGGGATAAACCACAGCTTACTGCAGGTGTTACTGTAGCTTATACTAAACCAGCAAAAACATCGCAGGTATTTACTGACTCAGTGGGGGGGGGGGATAAACCACAGCTTACTGAAGGTGGTACTGTAGCTTATACTAGACCTACAAAGCCACTCAGTGTGAGGTGTACAACATTATGTGATAAAGTTTGTCAGCGACTTGCGACAGGTTGGTGGTTTTCTCTGGGTCCTCCGGTTTCCTCCACCAATAAAACTGACCGCCACAATATAATTGCAATATTGTTGAAAGTGGCATTAAGCACCATCAAACAAACAAACAAAACATCTCTGAAGGTATAAATAATGTTTGACAGGTCCTCTATAGAGATTCCTCTTTTAAACTAAATCCAGCAAAAAATACATGCCCACTTTTGGTAATTCTAGTTTCTGATTGGATGAAATTTAAAAAATCTTTAGCTCAGTTCACATGATATATACATGTGAGATCCTCTACAAAGATTCCATATTTCATCTAGATCGAACAAAAAACAACACATGGTTACCATGGTGAATTTTTGTTTCTGATTGATTGAGCTTTAAATATCCTTGGAACTACAGGACTAATGATTTGTTATGTATACAACTGATGCTTGTGAGGTCCTCATTTAATATTTTTTGACCATAAAATACTGACTACGATTTACGGTATGAAACTACGGTCTGTGTTGTTGTGTATAAAGATAATTTTGTTTGTGAATCTGAAAAATAGAATTACCGATCAGCATCAGGAAAACGCTTTGGACTGAAAGAGCTTTAAATAAAGCGTTTAGGAGACATGGTATTTCAAGGACGTTGACCTTATGATATTATAACAACTGATTTTATTCAGATTGAATCAAATAAACCGCATCGATGGCGTAATGGTTAGCGTGTTCGCCTCCAGTGCAGTAGATTGTGGGTTCGAGCCCCAGTTGGGTCAAACCAAAGACTATAGAAGCACGCAGCATCAAGGAGAAAGAGCAAAGACTGGTTTGCTCGGAATCAGAATAATGTGTCCGAGTGGAGCGACAAGTCTACCTGTAGACTGTTGTTTCAGTGAGCTAGGGCTATGAAAATTCAACTATGCATGTTGGTCTAGTACAAAGGGGACTACAATGTACATCATTGTCTCATTGAAAAATAACTTGTTCTCGCCATGATATAGCTGAATTGGCATTAAATAACAATCACTCACTCACTAACTCTGTTTTATCTTTTCAGGACGAGAGAGAAACAGTCGGAGACGTGTCAGAACTAAGTCTAGAAGAACTAATGAAGCAAAATCAAGGTTTATGATGTACAGCTGATTGATATGTTATTTATGTAAACTTTGTAAATTTTGCCTGCGAGGAGGAAATGCTGGATGTTTCTAAGGCAATAATTTGTTTTCAGTTTCTAGTCATCTTAATAGAAGATCTGCTACATGTTTATATAATTGGCTGGAACAAAGAAATGTTTAAAACATTGATCTACGTTTTGTAATATCATGGATTAACCAATCACAGTGATCACTGATTTCTTCTTTCAAAGAAGGAAATGTAATTATGAATTTGATTTGATTGGTTGGTGTTATGATGTTTTAACGCCACTTTCAACAATAATTCAGTTATATCGTGGCGGTCAGTTTTATTGGTGAAGGAAACAAAAGTACGCGGAGAAAACCACAAATTATGAATTTAAGCCAGGACAATATTGTTGAAAGTGGCGTTAAACTCCACAACCCTAACCCCTGAACCAGTGCACAATCTAGAAAGAAAAATATTGTGAGATGCATTTTTGTTATTGCATGTATTGATGCACCTACTATTTTAGAAATATATTTGAACATTTTGGCGTATCAACCTTTTAGTGTTTACGATATATTATATCTCTGAAATGTGCCTCTACAAAACATAGAGATCTGTTAACATTGGTTCATCCTGTATGTCGTCATTCCATTTTATAAAGTAGCTGTCAAAGCTGACATGATTATATAATTAAAAAGTTCTATCAAGAAGTTAATGCAGTCTTTTGTAGTTTTATAGGCCTGTGAAAGTGTGAGCCAAAGTACATTTGTATTATAGGCCTGTGAAAGTATGAGCCAAGGTACATTTGTATTATAGGCCTGTGAAAGTGTGAGCCAGGGTACATTTGTATTATAGGCCTGTGAAAGTGTGAGCCAAGGTACATTTGTATTATAGGCCTGTGAAAGTGTGAGCCAAGGTACATTTGTATTATAGGCCTGTGAAAGTGTGAGCCAAGGTACATTTGTATTATAGGCCTGTGAAAGTGTGAGCCATGGTACATTTGTATTATAGGCCTGTGAAAGTGTGAGCCAAAGGTACATTTGTATTATAGGCCTGTGAAAGTGTGAGCCTAAGGTACATTTGTATTATAGGCCTGTGAAAGTGTGAGCCAAGGTACATTCCTGTGAAAGTGTGGACCAAAGATTATATTTGTATTTTAGGCCTGTGAAAGTGTGAGCCAAGGTACATTTGTATTATAGGCCTGTGAAAGTGTGAGCGAAGGTACATTTGTATTATAGGCCTGTGAAAGTGTGAGCCAAGGTACATTTGTATTATAGGCCTGTGAAAGTGTGGGCCAAGGTACATTTGTATTATAGGCCTGTGAAAGTGTGGGCCAAGGTACATTTGTATTATAGGCCTGTGAAAGTGTGAGCCAAGGTACATTTGTATTATAGGCCTGTGAAAGTGTGAGCGAAGGTACATTTGTATTATAGGCCTGTGAAAGTGTGAGCCAAGGTACATTTGAATTATAGGCCTGTGAAAGTGTGAGCGAAGGTACATTTGAATTATAGGCCTGTGAAAGTGTGAGCCAAGGTACATTTGTATTATAGGCCTGTGAAAGTGTGGGCCAAGGTACATTTGTATTATAGGCCTGTGAAAGTGTGGGCCAAGGTACATTTGTATTATAGGCCTGTGAAAGTGTGAACCAAGGTACATTTGTATTATAGGCCTGTGAAAGTGTGAGCGAAGGTACATTTGTATTATAGGCCTGTGAAAGTGTGAGCCAAGGTACATTTGAATTATAGGCCTGTGAAAGTGTGAGCGAAGGTACATTTGTATTATAGGCCTGTGAAAGTGTGGGCCAAGGTACATTTGTATTATAGGCCTGTGAAAGTGTGAGCCAAGGTACATTTGTATTATATGCCTGTGAAAGTGTGAGCGAAGGTACATTTGTATTATAGGCCTGTGAAAGTGTTAGCTAAGGTACATTTGTATTATAGGCCTGTGAAAGTGTGAGCCATGGTACATTTGTATTATAGGTCTGTGAAAGTGTGGGCCAATGTACATTTGTATTATAGGCCTGTGAAAGTGTGGGCCAAGGTACATTTGTATTATAGGCCTGTGAAAGTGTGAGCCAAAGGTACATTTGTATTATAGGCCTGTGAAAGTGTGAGCCAAAGGTACATTTGTATTATAGGCCTGTGAAAGTGTGAGCCAAGGTACATTTGTATTATAGGCCTGTGAAAGTGTGGGCCAAGGTACATTTGTATTATAGGCCTGTGAAAGTGTGAGCCAAGGTACATTTGTATTATAGGCCTGTGAAAGGGTGGGCCAAGGTACATTTGTATTATAGGCCTGTGAAAGTGTGAGCCAAGGTACATTTGTATTATAGGCCTGTGAAAGTGTGAGCCAAGGTACCTTTGTATTATAGGCCTGTGAAAGTGTGAGCCAAGGTACATTTGTATTATAGGCCTGTGAAAGTGTGAGCCAAGGTACATTTGTATTATAGGCCTGTGAAAGTGTGAGCCAAGGTACATTTGTATTATAGGCCTGTGAAAGTGTGAGCCAAGGTACATTTGTATTATAGGCCTGTGAAAGTGTGAGCCAAAGGTACATTTGTATTATAGGCCTGTGAAAGTGTGAGCCAAGGTACATTCCTGTGAAAGTGTGGACCAAAGGTTATATTTGTATTTTAGGCCTGTGAAAGTGTGGGCCAAAGGTTATATTTGTATTTTAGGCCTGTGAAAGTGTGGGCCAAAGGTACATTTGTAATATAGGCCTGTGAAAGTGTGGACCAAAGGTACATTTGTATTATATGCCTGTGAAAGTGTGGACCAAAGGTTATATTTGTATTTTAGGCCTGTGAAAGTGTGAGCCAAGGTACATTTGTATTATAGGCCTGTGAAAGTGTGAGCCAAGGTACATTTGTATTATAGGCCTGTGAAAGTGTGAGCCAAGGTACATTTGTATTATAGGCCTGTGAAAGTGTGGGCCAAGGTACATTTGTATTATAGGCCTGTGAAAGTGTGAGCCAAGGTACATTTGTATTATAGGCCTGTGAAAGGGTGGGCCAAGGTACATTTGTATTATAGGCCTGTGAAAGTGTGAGCCAAGGTACATTTGTATTATAGGCCTGTGAAAGTGTGAGCCAAGGTACCTTTGTATTATAGGCCTGTGAAAGTGTGAGCCAAGGTACATTTGTATTATAGGCCTGTGAAAGTGTGAGCCAAGGTACATTTGTATTATAGGCCTGTGAAAGTGTGAGCCAAGGTACATTTGTATTATAGGCCTGTGAAAGTGTGAGCCAAGGTACATTTGTATTATAGGCCTGTGAAAGTGTGAGCCAAAGGTACATTTGTATTATAGGCCTGTGAAAGTGTGAGCCAAGGTACATTCCTGTGAAAGTGTGGACCAAAGGTTATATTTGTATTTTAGGCCTGTGAAAGTGTGGGCCAAAGGTTATATTTGTATTTTAGGCCTGTGAAAGTGTGGGCCAAAGGTACATTTGTAATATAGGCCTGTTAAAGTGTGGACCAAAGGTACATTTGTATTATATGCCTGTGAAAGTGTGGACCAAAGGTTATATTTGTATTTTAGGCCTGTGAAAGTGTGGGCCAAAGGTACATTTGTATTATAGGTCTGTGAAAGTGTGGGCCAAAGGTTATATTTGTATGAAGTGCTGTAGTTTTAACACTTCATATAAAAATATGTACTTCTGTCATGATTTTTACAGCACTATAAATCACTATTCATGCTAACCCACTTGCCTGAAGCCCGGGACAAGCAAAACTGGATTCGGTCAAGTGAAAATTATGAAAGAATTTGTTTGAATAGAAAAAATTTCTAAGTTTGGCTTTCGGGCAAGTAGGTGAAAAAAATCAAGGCGAAGACTGATTAATCTAAAAAATTGTATTCAATACTTAATATTGTACTATGATATTATTAAATACAATTGAAATAATAATTTTCAGCTGATATTATTGATTTTCAAGACGTTCGAAAATAGTTCCCGGAAATAGGCGTGATTGCATGGTTGTGCACTTCATTGACTAATGAAGTGTCAAGTTAGAAGTCATGTGTCAATCTTTTGACCAATCACATGGGGCTTTTTAGCTCACCTGGCCTTAGGCCATGTGAGCTTTTGTCATGGGTAAGCGTCCATCATCCGTCCGTCTGTCCGTCCGTTAGCTTTTCACATTTAAATCTTCTTCTCTGAAACCGCTGAACAGAAATCAGCCAAACTTGCCAGAAATGTTCACTGGATGGTCCTCTACCAGATTTGTGTTTTTGGTGCTGATTTGAAATCCAACATGGCTGCCAGGGTCCATAATGTGTTCTCATTGGCTGAAATTTTAAAAATCTTCTTGTCAGAAACCACTAAGTCAATTGAATTGTGACTTTGCAGGAATGATCATTGGGTGGTCCTGTACTAAAATTGTGAATTGTTTGCCGATCGGAAATTCAAGATGGCCACCATGACTCGACTTAGTTTAACATTGGACCCTATGGGAATTTCACATTTTCATCTTTTTTTCTGAAGCCACAAAACACACAAAACAGATTTGAACCAAACTTGGCAGAAATGTTCATTGGATGGTCATATACAAGATTTTTGTTTTTGGCGCTGATCGGAAATCCAACATGGCTGCCAGGGCCCATAATGTGTTCTGATTGGTCAAAATTTTTTAAATCTTCTTGTTAGAAACCACTAAGCCAATTGAATTGTGACTTTGCAGGAATGATCATTGGGTGGTCCTGTACTAAACTTGTGAATCGTTTGCCGATCGGAAATTCAAGATGGCCGCCATGACTCAACTTAGTTTAACATAGGACCCTATGGGAATTTCACATTTTCATCTTTTTTTCTGAAACCACAAAACAGATTTGAATCAAACTTGGCAGAAATGTTCATTGGATGGTCATATACAAGATTTTTGTTTTTGGTGCTGATCGGAAATCCAACATGGCTGCCAGGGCCCATAATGTGTTCTGATTGGTTGAAATTTTAAAAATCTTCTTGTTAGAAACCACTAAGCCAATTGAATTGTAACTTTGCAGGAATGATCATTGGGTGGTCCTGTACTAAACTTGTGAATCGTTTGCCAATCGGAAATTCAAGATGGCCGCCATGACTCGACTTAGTTTAACATAGGACCCTATGGGAATTTCACATTTTCATCTTTTTTTCTGAAACTGACAAAACAGATTTGAACCAAACTTGGCAGAAATGTTCATTGGATGGTCATATACAAGATTTGTGTTTTTGGTGCTGATCGGAAATCCAACATGGCTGCCAGGGCCTATAATGTGTTCTGATTGGTCGAAATTTTAAAAATCTTCTTGTTAGAAACCACTAAGCCAATTGAATTGTGGCTTTGCAGGAATGATCATTGGGTGGTCCTGTACTAAACTTGTGAATCGTTTGCTGATCGTAAATTCAAGATGGCCACCATGACTCGACTTAATTTTAACATAGGACCCTATGGAAAAAATGTTTAAAAGTCTTCTCCTCTGAAACCAGCAAGTCAGTTTAAAGCAAACATGGGATAAATGGTCCTTAGGTGGTCAACTTTCAAAATTATGTCCTGTGACATCGACCTCCATCCAAGATGGCAACCATCAGCGAACATAGTTTGAACATAGGACCCTATGGGAAATATATTTAAAAATCTTCTTCTCTGAAACCAGTAAGCCAATTTAAAGCAAACATGGGATGAATGGTCCTTAAGTGGTCAATTTTCAAAATTGTGTCCAGTGACCCTGACCTCCATCCAAGATGGCCACCTTCAGCAGACATACTGTAGTTTTAACATAGGACCCTATGGGAAAAAATGTTTTAAAATCTTCTCCTCTGAAACTAGTAAGCCAATATAGCAAACATGTCATCGATGGTCCTTAGGGGGTCAACTTCCAAAATTGTGTTCAGTGATCCCGATCTCGGTTCAAAATGGCCGCCGTCAGCAGACATAGTTTTAACATAGGACCCTATGGGAAAATTGTTTAAAAGTCTTCTCTTCTGAAACCAGTCAGCCAATTTAAAGCAAACATGGCATGGATGGTCCTTGGGTAGTATACTTTCAAAATTGTGTCCGGTGACCACGACCTCCATCCAAGATGGCTGCCATGAGCAGACATAGTTTTAACATAGAACCCTATGGCAGTATGGGATTTGAATAGTAACTTAGATGTATTCAGCATGCAGACATTCTTAAGAGGACTTATTTATGTCAGGTGAGCGATACAGGCTCACCTGAGCCTCTAGTTAACTGAAATAGACACATAATATTATTATTGAAATGTGCACCTAGTAACATGGACATCCATTGGTTCATGACATATGTCATTCCATTTGATAAAATAGTTCAAACGAGTATTTGAATAAAAAGTTCTATGATTCATGAAAACAATCTAGCTGTAAAAACACATTTTAATTCAAACAATCTAAATAACAGTACACTTTCATTCATTTATCAATAATCAGAATCATTACATCATTTTAATTGATATTTTATTATTGTAAAAGACAAAAATTCAACAAAGCTAGGTGAGCCCTCTCAATGGGGGATGGGTCGTCAGGTTATGATACGGAAAGCCTGACTGGACCATAGTAAGTAATGTGTATGGAGAGTGTCACGCTCCCTGCTGATGCTAAAGATTCTTTTGTAGATTTCGAAAAAGAGTAGGTGCATTGTAACTGCTACAAAAGACTAAATTTTTTCATCCCACTCAACTCTCCATACTGGATCAAACATGGATAGGACATTCCTTGGATGATCCTCTTTAGAAAGTGTGTCTGATGACCTTTCCTGACATCCAAGATGGCCACGAAGGTTTCTGATTAGTTGAAATTGAAAATCTTTGAAAATCTTTTTCTCTGGATTGAATGAAACTTGATTGGTACAAATAGTCCTTGGATGTCCCTCTTACAACACTGTGTTAATTGACCCCATCCACCAACCAAAAAGGCCATCATGATTTATTTTGCAAATTAACAGGGTTTTCTTGTGAAAAAATAAACAAAAAATAATTTACTTCATATTCACTGTTCAAATTAAACTATCTTTAGGACAAAAACTCATTGGTAGTCGTCCCTTTTAACAATATTATGTCTGTTGACCTAGTTATATGTCTTTAGGGTATACCATTTATTGTTCGTTATCCATGCATAGAAGTTATGCAGTCTATTTTCCATTTATGACAAACCTATTTCATATTTACTAACACTAGTATATGGTATAATTTAATTAGACAGTCTTATTTTTTAAACATATACTAATATTAGAATGCCTTATATTGAAACAAGAATGTTTATACAATGTGTGATCTAATTGATGGTTTAATCCTGCCACTTTTTTGTGACTACTCAGATTAAATATTTATCAGACTGGAGGATAAATACATAAATGAAGTCTTTCACAAAAATGACAATCTGCAAGAATATAATATTATAAAAAAAAGTATCACATCAGGCAGCAAATAAATTCATGTTTAAGCTTCTTTAAAGCTACAAAATCATATAATTGAAGACATTTTATAAAAAAATAAGTCAAAATTTAAATTGTTTAAATCTGAAAATTTCGTCTTTTTAAATCTCGAATTTTTTAACTTTTTAAAAGTACAAAATTTTGACTTTTTGAAACTTGATATATCACTTTAAATTATCAAACTTTTGAAATTTAAAAAGATGAAATTATATGAATGTCCCTAATTCACTGCTGTATAAAGCAAATCTAGAGCTCGCTTGATTTAAATAATATAAAGTAAAAAAAAATTTAATTAATTACAAATATTCATTTTTTATGACCCTTGTTTGGGAAAGATGAGAAAATCAATAATTTGATATTTTCTTTTTTTCAATTCCTAATGATCAGAGCTGTCAAAATCTCTTTCCTGTCTGTCAGACAATAGGTCTGGCAGATATGGACAATGTGTCAGACCTATCAAACATTTGCCAGACCTACATATTTTTTACAACTTCAACTGAATTACACATATACTGGCTAAATCCATAAAATGGTTTGTTTACAGCTTCAAGTGATACCTTGGAATACTCAAAGTTAGTACAACACATTTTTGTGTGACATGTGGAAATATACATACATGTACAATACAATAAACTTGTGTATGAACTAAACAAAGATTGCATAATGCTAGCTATGCACATGTTTCAAGGTGTTACCTCTTATACAAATGTAAGTAGCATTAGGTCTGGATAGAATCAATTGGATGACTGACAACCTAGGCCTAAATTAAAATTAAGTTTGTTTCCCCTTTCACCAACCGACCCTTTTAAAAAGCCGCAGAGTCAAAAAAAATTATTGCCAAAAAATAAGAAAAAAATAGAAATTAAATATCGTAATTTCCGGAAAATCGATGCGCGTCCGTCCGGAATCGGTTACACATTTAGTAGTCAAACTCTTCAATGTGAAGTCAAAATTTGATTATATAGACAAAAATAAACAAAAATCGGAGATTGCAAACAACGACAAGTTTGAGAAGCGAAATTAAGTAATGATGCCGTCATCTTCAAGCATTTTGTCGGTCCCAAGTTACTGAAAAATTGCCCCGGACATCGGGTCTGACGCGAAAAAGTTTAAATCGGACCTAGTCAATTTTTGTCCGACGGTCCGATAGGTCCGACAGCTCTGACTAATGCAATGCAAATATCAATACATGCAGTTGTAATTTGATGTACTGTCCTTATTTATTACTGTATCTTGTAAATTATAAGGAATATTTGAAATTTTTTAAGCGATTTATGAAAATCGTAAACTGTTCCAAACCAGGTTATGCTTGTATAACCTGGTTTGGAACAGTTATACAAGTATAACTTGTTCAGAAATTTCAAATATTCCTTATAATTTAATTTTTACAGCACGCTTTAATAATTCCTCGATTTTAATTACATTATTTCATGGGACAATTTGTCATTGGCGAATGAATATGTTGGTGACCTCACAATACCAACCCAGGGCCCGGTTGTTCAAAATACTGGATAAAGTTGTCCACTGGATAAAATTGGTTGTTCAAAAGCAAAGACAATGGTTGGCTAGATATCCATTGGATAAAATTGTCCAGTGGACAACTCCCATAACTCTTTGCACTTCCTGTGTAAAAGCCGGCAATCCAGACCAAAAATAAAAAAGGGTCTGCTAAGTTCAGCTACATTTCAAGTTATTTTTCTCCGAATCCCGGAGGAATTTTACCTCTACAAAGACAAAGTATGTATTTTTGAAATAAAAGCTTTCTATTTAAAGAAGCTTCATTTCAATTGCACTTTTAGTTTGGATCCTGTAAGTATAATATATAATTATAAACAAGGTTTTGAAGAAATGATATGAATATCCATTGAAATTTTCAAGTTTCAGAACTTTTTTTATATATGACTACAAAATTTTACTGAAAATTTCAGAAATGTCCTAAAATGCATATTTTAGACCATGGCTAAATGAAAATCATTTTAATTCCTTTATGCAAACAAGTTCATATCTTGGGTACTGGAAATACATTACATAAATAAGGTTAAAAGTACTTTCAACAAGTTTGAACATAACACTTTGTTATGGGAGCCAAAATTATATCTTCCTGTCTGTGAATTATCACCATAGTGGAAAATCTGTATGTATCTTTTATATAAAAAGCTTTCCATTTAAATAAGTGTCATTTCAGTAGCATTTTTAGTTTGGATCCTGTAAGTATGATACATAAACAAAGTTTTTAAAAAATAATATGAAGATCCATAGAAATTTGCAAGTTTCAGAAACTTTTCTATATATATGACTATAAAATTTTACTGAAATGTCCTGAACTGCATATTTTAAACTATGACTAAATGAAAATCGTTTTCAATTTCCTTATGCAAACCAAGTTTATTTCTTGACTATTCTAAAAACATTACATTAACTAGTTTTTTACTACATTTCAACAATTTTGGACATAATTTTTAGTTCAGGGAGCCAAAATTATACTTTACTATCTTAGAATTATCAACATAGACATGATAGAGGGAAATTAATATGTATTTTTCATATAAAGGCTTTCTATTTAAAGAATTGTCATTTGAACTGCTTTTTATCCCCTCGCCAACGAAGTTGCGAAGGGATATAGTAACGCTACCGTCCGTCACATCCTTGTGAACACTCTAGAATCAACATCCTTCAATGGATTTTGACCAAACGTGGTACATACTTAGTCCTTAAGAGAATTTGAAACCCTATTGATTGTCGAGGTCACAGGGTCAAATTTTTACTGCGTAACATCCTTGTGAACACTCTAGAATCAACATCCTTTAATGGATTTTGACCAAACTTGGTACATACTTAGTCATTTAAGAGAATCTGGAACCCTATTGATTTTCAAGGTCGTATGTCAAAGATCAAGGTCACAGGCTAAAATTTTTACCGCATAACATCCTTGTGAACGCTAGAATCAACATCCTTCAATGGATTTTTGACAAAACTTGGTACATACTTAGTCCTTAAGATAGCCGAAACCCTATTGATTTTCAAGGTCATAGCCTTATAGGTCAAAGGTCAAGATAACCGGGTCAAAATTTTACCACGTAACATCCTTGTGAACATAGATCATAATCTCTATTGTTTTATTCTTGTGAATTACATTGTATGTATTTTACTACTTCAGGTGGCAGAGAAGTTACAACAAAAAGACAGCTAGATGGTCTGTGCAGCCTGTTAAAGCTGACAAGTCATATTCCTATGTTCCAAGACTATTAAGGGTCATCATTTGTATGAGACTGCAAGATAATGAAGGAATGAATTAACGTGTGCAGTTGGAAGTAGATGATCCCAGAAGAATCTCGGTCCATCTTGCACCAATTCCACAACCTCCAACTCGGGATGATATTGTAGCATCTCAGAAATCCAGATTTGAAGACCAAGACAAAACAATTGACTATATTGTCGCATAAAATAAATTTAGATTGTCACTCTTTGTTTTTCCTGGTCTGACAGAAGTCTGCACATTTAGAGCAGAAAAGTACCCAAGTCAGGATAATGGGCATTACAAATTGTCCAATGCACAATAATGATAACACTCAGTGTGTTGGTCTAGTTAGTACAAACCAGGACAACTTTTTAGGACCTCACAAGAAACATCTCTGCCAAGTTTGGTTAAATTCTGTTCGGCTGTTCCCAAGAAGAAGATGAAAATGTTGTTTCCCATAGGGTTTCAATGCAAACTTTGACCTCCGCTGGTAGCCATTTTGAATTTTCAAATGGCGCAAACAGTAACAACACATGTTAAAGACATTCATAGGAACATATATACCAGATTTCAATTCAATCCCTTCAGCGGTTCTTGAGAAGAAGTTTCTTGAAAATCGACCAATCAGAATTTTCAATCACATGGTGGCCATGTTTTTTGACGAATCTGCACAAAAGTAACAACTCTTGTGTAGGACCTCATAGAAAACATCTCTGCCAAGTTTGGTTTTGAATTATATAAAAGACTGTCAGTCCATTTTAGAAGAAGTTGTCAGTGCTGATAGAACAAAAAATAATAATAAGATGGCAAAACTTTCAAATTAACAACTCATTAGGGTTGATTTATTTTTTATTTTTGGTGTTTTAACGCCACTTTCAGCAATATTTCAGCTATATCATGGCGACCAGTTTTAGTGGTGAAGGAAACCAGAGTACCCAGACAACCACCGACCATAGGGAAGCAAGTGGTAAACTTTATCATTAGGGTATATGGGATCAAATACAAAATATTTCATGAACATGTTTTAATTAAATCGTCTAGGAATGAAACCCTTGTATTGTCCATATAGATCAGGATATGTGTCCCTAATTTTCCAAGTACAACAGCTTGGGATCACACGTCTGACCCCAGCTCCAAGTCGGCCATGTGCCCAAATGGTATACTGGCGGTAGGCTGCATACCTATTGGATCTGTTGTAATCCTCGTCATGGGGCATTACTACAAGTTCCTCTCTAAACATTCTAGCAACCCCCAACACTTCCTCATCAAGGACAATCCGATCAAAGTCCTGTAATAAAGACAAGAGATTTAATAAAAACAGAGTAAAGACAGATGGTTATACATTCATCTAGAAAAATGAGTTTTATTTAAAAAAGAAATATAATTCATTATAAGTGAAATAGTTTGCACAAATTCAGTTTAGAGAAATAAAAAAAAGTCTTATTTTGGAAGGAAAGATTTTCTCGTGGGACTTTCTTATGACCACAGTTTTATTTCGTTTTTTTGTTGGTATATGGGAGAACCGTTTTGGTCTTGCAATTTTTTTTTTATCAATTTACCCCTCAAGCTATTCAATTTTAATTTTATGGTTTTTTTCCTAAAAATTATTTTGATTCTGAATCTTGAAGAAAAAGATTTGGCTGGACAGGAGAAAAAAATATATTCCGACTTGACATTTTCACAGTATAATCATATACTTGCCATTTTCACAGTATAATCGTATACCAAATTTTGAAGAAAAAAAAATTATTCCAGCACTTCGCCAATCCAATTAAAATTAGATCTACGCACTTGCTCCCTATTTTAGATCTAATTATACCCCCGCTCCCCGAAGAGGGAGGGGGGTATACTGTTTTACCTCTGTCCGTCCGTCCTTCCAAAATATTTTTCGTCACATTTTTCTCAGCAACTATTGATGGCAGAAATCTGATATTTGGTCACAAGCTTAGGTATGCCATATCGTGGGAAGCGTTTTTGGAACCATCAGATTCCTACTTCCTGTTTGCCGACTTAGTTGGTTTTTATCCACATTGAACATATATGCACATTTTTCTCAACAACTATTGATGGCAGAAATCTGGTATTTGGTCACAAGCTTCATATAGGTACCCCATATCATGGGAAGTGGCAGGGGTATCATAAGTGAGAATTAGATCACAGTTCACCTTGTTTTAATTAGATTGGCACTTCGCCGGAAAATAAGAAAATATGATTTCTGTGGCGTCTGAAAAAAACATTTCTACGTGACATAGCCCCCTTCAAGGTAAATGGTCAGTCCCATATTATTTTGCAGCAACTGTCTTGTGGAACTAGAAGTAAGGTCTCTTTTGTTTCTAATCCAGCCCAAATTTCTCTGAAACATTCCAGTCAATTAACAAATAAAACAACACTGGCTACGTCATTCGTTTTCATCAGACATGTATTTCACTGTGTTCTACATGTATGTCTCTGTTTTCATATTGTCGGTAAACTGGCTAAAATAAATTAATTTAACACGTGTATCAAAATCTCGGGGAACAACTTCATAACTTATAAGAAGAAAAAAACTAATTTAGTTATTTTTAACGCCGGCAAAAATTTCCGCGTCGAAAATACGTAGTTGAGCTTGTCCCCATAGGGTGCCTCCTGGCATGTTTTCAATGGTTATCGTGGAAATATCGACTGAATCTGTTAAGGCATGTAGTTTTCATCAAAGAAAATCTATTCCTGATACAGAAATTATTTATTCTACGTCTTTTAGATACAATCAGTTCGCAAATAGCTTTTTTCCTCAACTTTTATAGAAACTTACCTCAATATCCATGCTGCAGCATCCGGGCTACTGACATAAAAATAGATAAATAAATAGAGTTGGCCTCGCCCAGGTCAGTGCATAATTAATTAGCTTCCGGTAACGATGGTCAGCTTTCTTAGTCGAAAAAACAACGTTTCGGAGCGTATTCATCAATAATTCGGTGTTTAATCTTCATTTTATGAAGGTCAGTACGGAAATTGACAATAATTTTGGGTATGAAAAAATTACGCAGCTGGTAGACTATTGACAATAATTTTGGGTATGAAAAAATTACGCAGCTGGTAGACAATCCTTTAAAGGGATATTGTCTACCAGCTGCGTAATTTTTTCATACCCAAAATTATTGTCAATTTCCGTACTGACCTTCATAAAATGAAGATTAAACACCGAATTATTGATGAATACGCTCCGAAACGTTGTTTTTTCGACTAAGAAAGCTGACATCGTTACCGGAAGCTAATTAATTATGCACTGACCTGGGCGAGGCCAACTCTATTTATTTATCTATTTTTATGTCAGTAGCCCGGATGCTGCAGCATGGATATTGAGGTAAGTTTCTATAAAAGTTGAGGAAAAAAGCTATTTGCGAACCGATTGTATCTAAAAGACGTAGAATAAATAATTTCTGTACCAGGAATAGATTTTCTTTGATGAAAACTACATGCCTTAACAGATTCAGCCGATATTTCCACGATAACCATTGAAAACATGCCAGGAGGCACCCTATGGGGACAAGCTCAACTACGTATTTTCGATCGGAAATTTTTGCCGGCGTTAAAAATAACTAAATTAGTTTTTTTCTTCTTATAAGTTATGAAGTTGTTCCCCGAGATTTTGATACACGTGTTAAATTAATTTATTTTAGCCAGTTTACCGACAATATGAAAACAGAGACATACATGTAGAACACAGTGAAATACATGTCTGATGAAAACGAATGACGTAGCCAGTGTTGTTTTATTTGTTAATTGACTGGAATGTTTCAGAGAAATTTGGGCTCGATTAGAAACAAGAGACCTTACTTCTAGTTCCACAAGACAGTTGCTGCAAAATAATATGGGACTGACCATTTACCTTGAAGGGGGCTATGTCACGTAGAAATGTTTTTTTCAGACGCCACAGAAATCATATTTTCTTATTTTCCGGCGAAGTGCCAATCTAATTAAAACAAGGTGAACTGTGATCTAATTCTCACTTATGATACCCCTGCCACTTCCCATGATATGGGGTACCTATATGAAGCTTGTGACCAAATACCAGATTTCTGCCATCAATAGTTGTTGAGAAAAATGTGCATATATGTTCAATGTGGATAAAAACCAACTAAGTCGGCAAACAGGAAGTAGGAATCTGATGGTTCCAAAAACGCTTCCCACGATATGGCATACCTATGTGAAGCTTGTGACCAAATATCAGATTTCTGCCATCAATAGTTGCTGAGAAAAATGTGACGAAAAATATTTTGGAAGGACGGACGGACAGAGGTAAAACAGTATACCCCCTCCCCCTTCGGGGAGCGGGGGTATAATTAGATCTAATATAGGGAGCAAGTGCGTAGATCTAATTTTAATTGGATTGGCGAAGTGCTGGAATAATTTTTTTTTCTTCAAAATTTGGTATACGATTATACTGTGAAAATGTCAAGTCGGAATATATTTTTTTCTCCTGTCCAGCCAAATTTTTTTTTTCTTCAAGATTCAGAATCAAAATAAATTTTAGGAAAAAAACCATAAAATTAAAATTGAATAGCTTGAGGGGTAAATTGATAAAAAAAAAATTGCAAGACCAAAATGGTTCTCCCATATACCAACAAAAAAACGAAATAAAACTGTGGTCATAAGAAAGTCCCACGAGAAAATCTTTCCTTCCAAAATAAGACTTTTTTTTATTTCTCTAAACTGAATTTGTGCAAACTATTTCACTTATAATGAATTATATTTCTTTTTTAAATAAAGCTCATTTTTCTAGATGAATGTATAACCATCTGTCTTTACTCTGTTTTTATTAAATCTCTTGTCTTTATTACAGGACTTTGATCGGATTGTCCTTGATGAGGAAGTGTTGGGGGTTGCTAGAATGTTTAGAGAGGAACTTGTAGTAATGCCCCATGACGAGGATTACAACAGATCCAATAGGTATGCAGCCTACCGCCAGTATACCATTTGGGCACATGGCCGACTTGGAGCTGGGGTCAGACGTGTGATCCCAAGCTGTTGTACTTGGAAAATTAGGGACAAATATCCTGATCTATATGGACAATACAAGGGTTTCATTCCTAGACGATTTAATTAAAACTTGTTCATGAAATATTTTGTATTTTATCCCATATACCCTAATGATAAAGTTTACCACTTGCTTCCCTATGGTCGGTGGTTGTCTGGGTACTCTGGTTTCCTCCACCACTAAAACTGGTCGCCATGATATAGCTGAAATATTGCTGAAAGTGGCGTTAAAACACCAAAAATAAAAAAATAAATCAACCCTAATGAGTTGTTAATTTCACAAGTTGGTCAGTTGGAATTGTAAATTTAATTTGAAAGTTTTGCCATCTTATTATTATTTTTTGTTCTATCAGCACTGACAACTTCTTCTAAAATGGACTGACAGTCTTTTATATAATTCAAAACCAAACTTGGCAGAGATGTTTTCTATGAGGTCCTACACAAGAGTTGTTACTTTTGTGCAGATTCGTCAAAAAACATGGCCACCATGTGACTTTGAAAATTCTGATTGGTCGATTTTCAAGAAACTTCTTCTCAAGAACCGCTGAAGGGATTGAATTGAAATCTGGTATATATGTTCCTATGAATGTCTTTAACATGTGTTGTTACTGTTTGCGCCATTTGAAAATTCAAAATGGCCACCAGCGGAGGTCAAAGTTTGCATTGAAACCCTATGGGAAACAACATTTTCATCTTCTTCCTGAGAACAGCCGAACAGAATTTAACCAAACTTGGCAGAGATGTTTCTTGTGAGGTCCTAAAAAGTTGTCCTGGTTTGTACTAACTAGACCAACACACTGAGTGTTATCATTATTGTGCATTGGACAATTTGTAATGCCCATTATCCTGACTTGGGTACTTTTCTGCTCTAAATGTGCAGAACTTCTGTCAGACCAGGAAAAACAAAGAGTGACAATCTAAATTTATTTTATGCGACAATATAGTCAATTGTTTTGTCTTGGTCTTCAAATCTGGATTTCTGAGATGCTACAATATCATCCCGAGTTGGAGGTTGTGGAATTGGTGCAAGATGGACCGAGATTCTTCTGGGATCATCTACTTCCAACTGCACACGTTAATTCATTCCTTCATTATCTTGCAGTCTCATACAAATGATGACCCTTAATAGTCTTGGAACATAGGAATATGACTTGTCAGCTTTAACAGGCTGCACAGACCATCTAGCTGTCTTTTTGTTGTAACTTCTCTGCAATCTGAAGTAGAAAAATACATACAATGTAATTCACAAGAATAAAACAATAGAGATTATGATCTATGGAGCCCTAACTTTCAATTCAAGATGAATATCTCGAATGTATAGTGAATGAGCAACTGAACATATCATTACAAGTCCACTTTATGAAGGATTTGAGTGATTTGTAGACAGATTTTAGGTTGTGGTCATCCCTCAAGAAGTTCTACGGCAGCATCACGAGCTGGTCAATGGTTACAGGGTGTCTGTTACCCAAATCAGACCTGATCTTCATTTGTTGTTGATGTCTTTCCCTTCATCGGATGGGACTTCTACCAGACTTGACCATGGACAACGCAGCGGGTTTGCGACTTTCGATTGACCCTTCTGAAGCCTATGATTAAATATCAGATTGCTGCCATAAATAATTACTGAGAAAAATGTTATGAACATCTTGGGACAAACGGACGGACAGAGGTAAAACAGTATACCCCCCCCCCCTTTCCAGTGGAGTGGGGGTATAATAAAGCTCCTATGACATATGATCATGCATGGTTCTGTTATTAGGACAAAATTTCAAGTATGTAAGTTACAACTGAAACATATGAAATTAACATGACAAACCTTAGAGTGAAGTTGAGGCTAGGTTCAAAATCTCCATCGTCAGAATCATCACCAACATCACTGCCATCTTCAGTAATATCTATTGAGAGACTGTAAGAATAAAAAATAATTGTTTATTACAGTGTATGTGTATAATATCGAAACAAATTTTGCTATATGGTTTTGATGTGCAGCTGTATAACGAAAAAGCTTTTCAAAATAATATTAAATCTTTATACATCTATCCAGCACACATCTACACAACACAATATAAAGAGACAAAATTACATCAAAGTTCCAGGAATAAATTTGGTGTGCCAGACGTGCGTCAATTCTGTCCCAGTTTGGTTTCATTCCCGTAACTGGCGTAAGTAGCTAAGGAGGACTGGCCATTTCAGCTTGTGGATTGATGAAAATGTAACGATGACGCAGAAGCCAACATGATCCCTATATAATTTAGCTACTAGTAGTATCACTATGCAAGCCACAATAATTAATAGGAAACTGTTATACAAGTGACTGTGTTGAACAATATTGACAATGTTACCTATAAACATAATGTAGAATACATGTATGTCTAATCTTTAACAAAATGAACATACTCAAATGGGTTCACAAATGAACTCGATTTCTCCAGTTTCATCCGTTTCGTTGAAATGTGATGGCTGCTCATTTCTTCTACTCTAGAATTACCTTGGTCAGAATATCTAAATCAAAAGTACAAATATCAATCACTACAAAATCACATTTGTCTGAAATTACCAGTTTTAGTAGTAATTTGCCTAAAAAATTTAGATAATTTTACAAAAACCTGCATGATTTTAACACAGACATGGGCCATCGGTCTACTGTTAAATTCACACACTGTGAAACATGCAAATTGCTATGGATCTTCACATTATTTCTTAAAAATCTTGTTTATTAATCATACTTACAAGATCCAAACTAAACAAGGGCAAAGCGTGGCGTATCCCCTCGCCTAAAAATTAGACCTGGTGACCTTGACCTTTGACTTTTAAAATCAATAGGGTTCCAGATTCTCTTAAGGACTAAGTATGTACCAAGCTTGGTCAAAATCCATTGAAGGATGTTGATTCTAGAGTGTTCACAAGGATGTTACGCGGTAAAATTTTGACCCGGTTATATGGACCTTTGACCTATAAGGCTATGATCTTGAAAATCAATAGGGTTTCGGCTATCTTAAGGACTAAGTATGTACCAAGTTTTGTCAAAAATCCATTGAAGGATGTTGATTCTAGTGTTCACAAGGATGTTACGCAGTAAAAATTTGACCCTGTGACCTTGACCTTTGACCTTGAAAATCAATAGGGTTTCAAATTCTCTTAAGGACTAAGTATGTATCACGTTTGGTCAAAATCCATTGAAGGATGTTGATTCTAGAGTGTTCACAAGGATGTGACGGACGGACGGATGGTAGCGTTACTATATCCCTTCGCAACTTCGTTGGCGAGGGGATAAAAAGCAGTTCAAATGACAATTCTTTAAATAGAAAGCCTTTATATGAAAAAGACATATTGATTTCCCTCTATCATGTCTATGTTAATAATTCTAAGATAGTAAAGTATAATTTTGGCTCCCTGAACTAAAAATTATGTCCAAAATTGTTGAAATGTAGTAAAAAACTAGTTAATGTAATGTTTTTAGAATAGTCAAGAAATAAACTTGGTTTGCATAAGGAAATTGAAAATGATTTTCATTTAGTCATAGTCTAAAATATGCAGTTCAGGACATTTCAGTAAAATTTTATAGTCACATATATAGAAAAGTTTCTGAAACTTGCAAATTTCTATGGATCTTCATATTATTTTTTAAAAACCTTGTTTATGTATCATACTTACAGGATCCAAACTAAAAATGCTACTGAAATGACACTTATTTAAATGGAAAGCTTTTTATATAAAAGATACATACGGATTTTCCACTATGGTGATAATTCACAGACAGGAAGATATAATTTTGGCTCCCATAACAAAGTGTTATGTTCAAACTTGTTGAAAGTACTTTTAACCTTATTTATGTAATGCATTTCCAGTACCCAAGATATGAACTTGTTTGCATAAAGGAATTAAAATGATTTTCATTTAGCCATGGTCTAAAATATGCATTTTAGGACATTTCTGAAATTTTCAGTAAAATTTTGTAGTCATATCTAAAAAAAGTTCTGAAACTTGAAAATTTCAATGGATATTCATATCATTTCTTCAAAACCTTGTTTATAATTATATATTATACTTACAGGATCCAAACTAAAAGTGCAATTGAAATGAAGCTTCTTTAAATAGAAAGCTTTTATTTGAAAAATACATACTGATTTTCCATTATAGTGATAATTCGCAGAAAGTAAGGTATATACTTTTGGTTCCCAAAACTAAGTTTCTTGTCCAAGTTGTTGCAATTTGATAAAATTAAAAGCCTAATTATATGTTGTATATCAAAGAAATAAATTTGCTTGAATAAAAAGAACTTTATAGGGTTTTCATTAAGCCATGTACAGTTTTAATTCTTGCATTAAAAATGAATTGATTCGATATTTCTTTTTAAATTGATAATAATAAACTGCATTGTCATTGATATCATTTTTGCACTCCCATTTCCCCTTTGCTGGCCTCTTAAAATATTTGTGTTTGTTTACCTCGCAAATACGGCCGTTTTATGCTACTCATTGACAATAATTTGCTGTGGCCAGGTGCAAAATTAAATATATTGATTAATATCTACCGAAAATGATCATAAGCATCATCATAAATTCATAAAATATGAAAAACGATTGAGAAAAGAAGGCAACATGGTCGGCTTACCTATCAACAATAATCAAGCACTTCCTTGAGTTCGCTCCATCCAACGGCAACGGTCCAACTGATCCCCTACATATATCCTGCATTTGTTCCATTTGGAAGATACTTCACTTCTATTCCTCTTTATCTCTGAATCCGTCAAAGTCCGCTTTCTTCCACGCGTTGACAGTTTCTCTTTTGCCCAAGAACCACATGTTGTTTATTGTTTCTAAACAGTGCGCATGCTCAAGACGTGTTCGCATAGAAGGCCATATGAATAGATTTGAATATTGTCATCCGGACAATAATTCTTTTTTGGGTCTTTTTTGTCAAAAAATCGTATCTTTTGCAACATAACTCGGTGTTAATCTTCATTTTATGAAGGTCAGTACGAAATCGACAATAATTTTGGGTATGAAAAAATTACGCAGCTGGTAGACAATATCCCTTTAACTGATGCATTGCAGCATAGGGGGATTCTTTCCACTGCCGGCCTCTTCGACATTATTTTCGCTTCAGCAGACCATTTTCTATTCTATGTCGTTTAAACGTTTGCTCTCAATACAGTGTACATTAAGCGCTTTTACGATCGAGATTTGAAATAAATAAAGCCCGGAAAAAACTCCGCGGGCACGATCGAAATTCCGGCGCGATTCCGATTTTTTTTAATAAAAAAAAATTGTCTGAAACGCAAATAAAATAATTTGGGCGGCAAGTTTTTCAGTGGGTCGGGCGGCAATGCCAAGTAAATAAAATTTTATTTTAAGCCACTCTCCTCCTGCAATAGTATTAAAACATTTGACTTCTGGGTGATTTTCAAAAAAATGAAGACTTTTCATTTTCAGAGAATAATTTAAATATTAAATGATATGAAAGAAAGGTAAATATCATAAAACAAGCACAATGGTAACAGTTATCTTCATGCAAAGTGTCATGGAGATTGCTCTTCCGGTTAAAAAGTTATCCTCTAAAAACTGGTCAAATTTGTCAGGAGTGTGACGTTTTAGCGTGACAAACTTTAAATTGCCTTAACTTACCTTGATGATAAAAAAAATAAAATAAAGAATATATTAAAGAAAGATGGTATTCTATAATTTCGTACCATTTTACTTCAAATATCTAGATGTTTTGTGACCTTATGATTATGCGACAAAAAATTATTCTATTTTTTAAATTAGTGTACGTGAATAAATTTAACTTGGAAAATTGTACAAATGTCAAATTCCTTAATAGTTTTTCATTGTTGAGACTAATTAGTTCAGAAAAGTCAAAATATGTTGTAAAAAAACATTAGTTATAATAATTTAGTAGTATTAGACTGGATGAATATGATAGCTGTAAAATTGGGCTTGCATAAGGAGAGACACGAAAAATGTCAGGAGTGTGACATTTGATCTTAGTTGTATAGTACTATGTTGTATGCTTTAATAGTTCACAATTTTCTTTATTTTCCAAAAGCTCCAGACCCAATCAAAGAAAAAAGTTGGAAATAGCTCTGATATATAACATATCATATCTAGGAAATCAAAATAACTAATGTCAGGAGTGTGACACTTTTAATGGGCATATCTTTTAAATAAAAAAATAAATAAACAATGCTTCTACAAACTTCCACAATGTTTTCAATTTAATCACATATAAACAATAAGTAATAATTGTAGTATTTTTGTATATTGCACGACACCTTTCTCATAATAAGTGATGATAAAGGGTTATATTTTCTTAAAACATGTCAAAATATGGATTTTTTCTAAATGAAAAATTGATGTATGTTGCTTTAGATAAACAGAATACTTACTTTAATATTTCTTGCCTTTCATAAAACATTTTCATTCTTTTGATATAGCATTTTTGAAAATTTATCAATAATTTTTCATTCAACAGTAATATGTCACACTCCTGACATAAAAACATTAAATGTTGATTGCAATTGCAGTAGGAAGTTTTTTTGCAGAGTAAATTATTGAGAAACATGGGGAAACTAATTTGAAAACCACTAAAAAGTAATTTTATTCTAAGAAAAGATGATCTATTGCCAGTTTTAATAAATTTCAAATCCATTTTAACCATTTTTGATGAGATAAATTCCTAAAGGGCAAATAATTAGCACACTAATCATTAGAAAAAAATTTGAATCTTCTTTTAATATTTACTGTTAACTGTAAGAAATATAAGCTTTTGAAGAAATATAACTTTTAGTTTGGAAAGAATAAGTTGGTTATATTATTTTCAGCTCAACAGGTTTATTTTCGAGAGGCAGTCAGGAGTGTGACAATTTTATTTAAGAAATAGATTATTTTGTAAGCATATAGCCTCCATAAAACTGCTTGTAATTGTCTCAGGGAATTATTTAATTCTCAATAAGTACTATACTCTTGAAAAGATGTATAAATGGTTGAAAATTGAGTTGTCATTTTTTATAATTATGATAGTATTACTTAGAATATGATAAAATATGATTGAAATAACATCATAACAATGCAAAAATGAAATATATTCAAGGGAAACCTTTTTTCAGTCAAAATAGATTATGTACTACTCCTTAAAAAAGTTATTGTGTCCAACAATGATTGCATTTAGCTTGATATTTGGTGTATTTATCTTTTAGAAAAATGTGTCAGGAGTGTGACAAAACATCAAAAAATGGACAGTATTTTCATTTGGTTACCTCTAGTTTATACCACCAATGATCAACTTAACTTAACTTTTGTTATATTTATTAGGCATATATAAATAATTGATTTACAACTATTAAGCCACATTAGATCATATTTTTTATGCTTGTATGAAAACTTTAATGACCAGATTTTTTAAAATATACAGTAAAAATAGTGTTTCTTTGATATACTGAAACAGTTTTCTCATGATTTATACAAAGTTTGGTACCAAAATGTGCCTTTTTCATATCATTATCAAATGGAAATACATTTAGGTCTTTTACCATACCCAAAAAAAAATGATACCTCTGAGGAAGTAAGTCTGTATTTGTTATCATTTTAACACTTTGTTGCTAATAAAAGTTGAAAAAATTTTTTTTGTCTTCATATATTGCACTGAGCAACTAAATCTGAAAAATATATCATATTGACATTATTTTATGACCAAAATTATGTCAATTTGTCCAATTTGAAATTTCACCCTCTATGTCACACAAAGTCTTCATTTTTTTGAAAATCACCCTTCTCTACCCTCTACACAACTATTCCTCACTCTAAGCTGAAGGACAAATTAAGGGAGTTGGTCCAACTGTGTTTCATAAAGAAGAAGGCCCAACGTAGATACAAATACCTTGTGCTAGGAAGGGACAGATCTTATTTTGTAAAAAAAACAACACTCTGATTCTACCAAAAAGTTCTCTGAAACTGATTTCATCAACATGCTCGAGTTTTTGATTGACAACAAATTTGTTATCTTTGGTGGACGTGTTTTTCAACAGACAGTCGGCATACCTATGGGTACAAACTATGCTCCTCTTCTCGCCGACTTGTTCCTTTATTCGTATGAGGTAGACTTCATGCAGGGGCTTCTCAAGAAAAACGAAAAGAAACTAGCCGATCCTTTAATATCGAGTTCCGCTATATAGATGATGTCCTTTCACTAAATAATTCAGGGTTTGGTGATTTCGTTGATCGCATCTATCCCATTGAGCTTGAAATAAAGGATACCACACATACAGATACGTCTGCTTCATACCTTGACCTACACCTCGAAATTGACAGTGAGGGGCGGTTAACAACGAAACTTTACGATAAAAGAGATGATTTCAATTTTCCCATTGTGAACTTTTCATTCATATGTAGCAACATTCCAGCAGCACCTGCATATGGAGTATACATCTCTCAGTCGATACGATATTCCAGAGCTTGTGGTTTCTATCAGGATTTCCTTGATAGAGGGTTGCTGCTAACAAAGAAGCTACTGAACCAAGGGTTCCTCATAATTAAGTTGAAATCATCAATTCGAAAGTTTTACCGTCGCCACCACGACTTGGTTGACCGGTATGGAATATCCGTGTCACAAATGACCACTGATATGTTCCACTTGTCGTAAACACTTCCCGGTCCTTTCCTCGTTCATGACTTATCACCGAGTTTGTAACTAGATTAACACAACGGGTGTAACTAGTGGAGCAGGAACTGCTTACCCTTCCGGATCACCCGAGTTCACCCCCGGTTTTTAGTGGGGTTCGTGTTACTCTATCTTTAGTTTTATATATATGTTTAGTTGATCGTTGTTTGACCTTATGTACTTTTTCTTTTGGCCACTGTGTTGTTCTTCGATATACGGATTCTGATTGCCCCTTTAGTGTCTTCTTATGGGTAAATTGCAAATTATTTTTATATTGTCAAAATAAATGGAATATTTATTTTAAGAAAAATTTCCGTGAGAAAAAATATGGACGAACTTGCATATAAATCGAGCAACACAAGAAAAGCAAACCAGTTCAGTTGGAAAATTATACACAATACAATTTATACAGAAGCAAAATTGAAAAAAAATAGGATCTATGAACGGTTTATGCCATTTTTTTTTATATACTCGAGTTGAAACTTGGAAACATTTATTTTACGACTGTACAGTCATACAACAAAATCATATCGGTGTTAAAAAATTACATGGTTCTCCGCTAAGCACGCACCATTAAATTTCTTCACAGTATAATAAGTTTTACATAAACGTTATAGATATGCAAATAAGCAATATGGAATTCCTTTCCGCACGGACGATTTGACAGTTAGTATATAAAGACAATTTTAGGTGTGTTCGATTAATGCGAATTTGAATTTGACTTTGAATTTTGGTGTTTAACACCACATTCAGCAATATTTCAGCTATATCATGGCGACCAGTTTTAGTGGTGGAGTAAGCCGGAGTACCCGGAGAGAACCACCGACCCTGGGCAAGCAACTGGTAAACCTTATCACTTGTGGCGGCGAGTGCACCCTTTTTGTTATTTACAAATCCGGGCGCGAACCCACGCCGTATTGGTGATAGGCTTGTTGAGCTGTTAGATTCAACGACCTAACTCATTGAGCCACCCGAGCCCCTTCGATTAATGCGACGTTCGTTACAAGTCGTAATACGACAAAAGTGTTAGTCCCACTCACACCCTCTTTTAGGGGTAGAAATGAAAGACTGAATGAATTTATTATTTTGATATTATGTTTATATGCGATCTTGTAACGAACACACAACCATGCACTGTGTTTAGTCTTATTTATATTACATTATTTTAGTTAAGAAAAAAAATATTTTCGGAGGAGTGAACTTGAAGAGGTAGAAAATAATTAAGGAGAAAGAGAGCAAAGACTGCTTGGCTCGGAATCAATATAATGTGTCCGAATGGGGCGACATGTTTACCCGCGGACTGTTGTTTCATCGAGCTAGCACTATAAAAATCCAACTATTTACTAAGCGTGTTGGTCTAAACCTCATTAGCATTTCATTTAATATTAACACTTGCTGAGTTGGTGTTAAAAACAATCACTCACTCGCTTATTACCGGGGCACCTATAAAGTGCGAAACGAAATAGAAACGAAACGAAATGAAATCAACGAAAACGAAACGAAACGAAACGAAATCAACAAAAACGAAACGAAACGAAACGAAATCAACGAAATGAAAACGAAATAAAACGAAACCAACGAAAGCAAAACGAAATCAACGAAAACAAAACGAAATAGAAAATGGAAGAAAAAAATAATAGGGGCCTAAAAGAAATCAAACCTATTTTCAGAATTACGATGCTAGACTACTTCCCACACATAAAGTTCACTAATAAATACCCCCGTCCGAGCAAAATTTAAAAGTGTGTCGGAGAGACGAAAAAGTGTGACAACCGGACGGACAAACGAACGAACGGACAGCAGAAGTCCTATATACCCCAATCTTTTTTTGGCGGAGGTATACAAATCCTATCAAAAATTAACTATAGAAATTAAAAAAATTCTACATATCTTGTAAAAGTACCTTTTTTCCCTTTGATCCCTTTTCATATAAAAAAAACCCCAAGTCACCCCCGCTCCAAAAAATTTTCCGGTATTAATAAAATTTGATACGGCACATATTTTTATACCCCCCGCTATCCATCGGGAGGGGGGTATATAGTATATGTCCGTTTGTCCGTGAGTGCTTCCCTCACTGCCTATGCAATTCCTCCTTAACAACTTGATGGAATTGAATGAATCTTACAGGAAATCTTTAATACCATATGGCAAGGTTCATTAATTTCATGAATTTTTTAGTACCAAATAGCATTGTGCACTTTCTATTTTTGTTTTCCCATTTTAACAATTCTTGCTAAAATTTCTTCACTTTTGGATTTTGTCATTTAAGGCTATGTAATTGTCATACAAGGCTATACAATAGAGAGAGGATACTGTTGCGTTATCCATAACTCTTCCTAAACAACAGAATGGATTTCAATAAAACATCCAGAGTTTCTTATGTTTAGTTTTTGCAAGCATTATTTTTTTCCAATTTTAGGGGGGCGCGCGCCCCCTGGATCCACCCCTGCAACAGTAGAGACAATGTATGCTTAGTGCATTGGCAACAAAGATACAATTACACAGAATACACCAGAACAAAATTATGATAAATACGCCTTCGTATTCAGGCATGTTGTAAAACATGGAGTGGAGTCTGGAGTCATTTTTGGAGTCAATTTTGAAGTGTTTTTTTACTTTTTTTTTATTCTTTTCAAAATGGCATTTTGTTTCATTTACAAAAATAGTGATTATAATCTTTTGCCTATTGAAGGTATTATTTGACGGATTGACTACATTAAAATCTATGGCTGAAGTAAATAAAAAAAAATTCTAAACGGATAAATAGTAAGTCATAAATCTGTAAGAATTGTTTACTGCTTTGCAAATGATGGTAACCTAATCGTCTCGCCAATGATTAAAACAGAAATTATTGGCTTTGGTCAGAAAATAAATAGAACAGTTAAACTGGTGGAACTGTCAGATACATTAACACAAAATCGGCGTCGGAGGCATGGGCGGTGAGTATTTTTGTATAAACAACTCACTATATATGGACATATAGTAACAAGACAGGTATCACATGTAGAGCAGGAACTGCTTTTCTCACTTTTGAGACAGACCAGTTCCTATTTTTAGCGATGTGAGATTAATAGGTTCTTACATACGTTCTTGGGAAAGACCGGGTGATCTTCCACGAGTGATAGAAATTTTATGTCTTTTCGCGAGAGGAGCGCAGCGAAACGAGCGAAAAGACACAACAATTTCTATCACGAGAGGAAGATCACCCGGGCTTTCCCAACAACGCATGTAAGTACACATTTCTTCCGTAAACCAACAACTTTCACTATCGCGAACTCCTAGAGACGCCCGCCATTGATCAGTAACTAGTTTGCATAAATTATCAGATCAATATCATTGAGCGTTATGAAATACACATCACATAAAATTGACTTTTGTGACACTGACTAATAAACTAAGTAGCTTTCTACTGATATTTGAGCTTTTCTCACTAATATGGGACGAAGTCCCAACTATGGTAGAAATAACAATATTTTGATTCCAGATCCATATCACTAATGGATTAAATTCCTTGCACCGGAAATTACGCACCGGAAACCAAAACAGAGTTATTGCTGCAGAAAATCAGATCTGGAACTACTTCCGGTTAAAAATGTTAAAAAATTACTCAAAATCGCAGTGTGTTCTAGCCCATTAAGCATATAACATGGGACTGACAATATCATTAAACAGAGTTTCATTTCTTCCTCCTCCTGTTCGAAAAAATATTTTCTATGAAATTGAGACGTCGAGTACCGGGGGTGCAGTCTACAGGAGGGAGCAGGTCCCCTTTTGGCGAAAAACCTTTAAAAACGACGGTTTCTCCTATTTTCCCCCTCTTTTGAGAAAGTCTGGATCCGCCCCCGATCTACTTTGAAAAAAAATTATAGGTTCATATATCTGAGTTAATATTGTTTAATTTTTTTTATTGGACTTCGTCCCAAGTTAGGTAACACCTATTATCATATTATTTTATTGAAAGTACAGTATTTTCCTTCATGAGACACCCCATACATGAAATATGACGTGACACATATTTGACGTCATTGAAGAATGACGTCAAAGGTACGGAAATAGACATCTAGAAATACGAAAAAATGAAAATAAAAGACACAAATATATTTAATACGGTTGGATTCTGTATTTGAAAAAAAACCAATGGTTAAATCCGTAATACATCTGTTTTTCAGCTATCAGACAGGGTATATAATGTGACATTCCCGGCTTAGGGTATATATTTAAACTATTTTTTTTCTTGTTAGAGGCGTTCTGATTGGATGTCACAACGAGTAAAGACGACTGCACGTGGACTCGTCTTACCTCGGTCGTCTTCACCCGAAAACGACCATTTACGGAAGAATTTCTTATCTTGCACTAGTGCAAGACAAAAAAATCACGTGCGTTTTACCGGCAAATGCATGCTGTATAGTTTATGTCAACTGCCCCCCAATTCTCCATGCCTTTCCTTTTTAAAATAAACAATTAACCACGATTCTACTACATAAGTATTTTTTAATTCATTTATGTATTATATTCTGCTAGCTAACGTACACCTTTCACGGTGGTTGATTCTTTTTTCAGGCTCTCTTCCAGTCAATGTTTGTTTACTTTGAGTAAATAATAGAGTGCTCTCCCTTGTTAGTAACTAACGTAAAGAAAGAAATTACCCCCCTTTGACCAAATTCAAATATTTGTTTACAGGTATTTATCTGTTGTAGTAACATTTATAATATATTTATTAAATACATTGTACTTGATGATGAAATACATTTGAAATACTGCAGAGATACGGTTGCATATGGATAAATCGAATATTTACTTCAGCAACGGAAAAATAAATTGCGGGAAAACGCTCGATGGAATGTAAACAAAAACAATTAGGTGTTTAGTGAGAAATAAAATCAAACACCGGAAAAAGTACAAGATAGGGAAATCTCCGACACCCTTGGGTAAGATTATAATCTTTCTCTAACTCGGCAAGCTTCGTAAAGAGAACGATTGAAATCTTACCCTCGGGTGTCGGAGATTTCCCTATCTTGTACTCTCCCCGGTGTTAGATTCTATATATCCTTCCGGTTTTTAGTGGGTTTCATTTTCTTAATCTTTAGTTTTCTGTGTAATGTTTTGTGGATCATTGTTTGTCCTTTTGTCCTTGTTCTGTTGGCCATTGTAATGTCTGTCCTTCAATTTACGGTTTCTAAATATCCCTTTTGGTATCTTCAAACATTTCTTAAGCAAATAAGGAGCCGTCATGGTCGTGTTGTATAGTAGTTGGATTTATTATCTGTGCAATCAGTGTTTATCAACACTAAAGTTGTGAGTTCGAATCCCACTCATGGCGAGGTGTATTTGATACAACATTATGTGATAAAGTTTGCTAAAGACTTGCAACAGGTCGGTGGTTTTCTCCGGGTACTCCGGTTTCCTCCATTGATAAAACTGTCTGCCACAATATAACTGAAATATTGTTGAAAGTAGCATTAAACACAATAATCTTAACCCTTAAGCAAATAAATACATGTTAATGCATTTCAATTGAAATTATAATAAAGCAATATAGAAAACATATATGTTTTATATAAAATGTTGTGTACAGCATTGGGAACATTAGGTGACATATAAAGCAAGTTAACCTTTACAATCAAAATTAATACAATATAAAAGTCTATATCATATATCAAAACTGAGGAAACTCTGCGTTAAAAACTAGAGATAAAAACCTATGAGGAGAAAATCTCCAAAAAAGCATTAGTTTCCATAATTCAATTACACATATACCCATAATAAGTAACCATGGATATTAAAAACCAGTGGTTCACAGTATCCAATAATCATGCAATCCCTCGCTTGGGTTTCATTTTCAGACTTCAAAATTTTACATAAAAAGTCGAAACATGTAAATCCAAATAAGTTAAAACTCAAATTGTTTCTGATTTCTCCATTTGGTATAATTTGAATCAATATTTTCCGAGGAGAAGAATTCGGTATGATTTTTAAAATTCAAAATAAACCTAATTTGTACAATCCGTATATTAATAAATGGGCGTTCACCCAACGGAAAATCTGGAATATATGTGCCACAAATTTGAGCTCATTGTGACTTAAAATGCGGTAGTGATGGATAATTGAAAAAAGTAAAGACAGACAACGGATTACAAGTGATTGCAAAATTGAAATTGTTACTAGATTTGACAGATATTATTTCTTCATAGAATCTTTTAAGAAACAATAAAACGTTTAATTGTTATACAAAATCATAGATTACAAACAAAAACGTGTTCTTAAAATATCTAGCAAAAAAAAAACAATTGAGAGCAAAAAATTACCCTTTTATTGTATTGCATAAAATACTGGTGGACAGTATTGTGAAAGCAGCTGTTGACATAAACTACTGATGGACACCTTATGTTTAAAACTGTGTGAGTGGCCGCTAACATAAACTGCTGATGGACACCTTATGTTTAAAGCTGTGAGAGTGGCCGCTAACATAAACTGCTGATGGACACCTTATGTTTAAAGCTGTGAGAGTGGCCGCTAACATAAACTGCTGATGGACACCTTATGTTTAAAACTGTGAAAGCAGCTGTTAACATAAACTACTGATGGACACCTTATGTCTAAAGTTGTGAAAGGGACTGTTCACATAAACTACTGAAGGACACCTTATTTTTAAAACTGTGAGAGGAGCTGTTAGCATAAACTACTGCCGGAAACCAAATGTTTAAAACTGTGAGAGGAACTGTTAACATACACTACTCACGGGTACCTTATGTTTAAAACTGTGAGAGGGGCTGTTAACATAAACTACTGATGTACACCTTATGTTTAAAACTGTAAGAGGGGCTGTTAACATAAACTATTGATGTACACCTTATGTTTAAAGCTGTGAGAGGGACTGTTAACATAAAATACTAAAGGACACCTTATGCTTAAAATGAAGAAATGGCCTTTTAACATAAACTACTGGTGGACACCTTATTTTTAAAACTGTGAGAGGAGTTGTTAGCATAAACTACTGATGGACACCTTATGCCTAAAACTGTGAGAGTGGCTGCAAACATAAACTACTGATGAACACCTTATGCTTAAAGCTGTGAAAGGGACTGTTCACATAAACTACTGATGTACACTTATGTTTAAATCTGTGACAGGGGCTGTTAACATAAACTACTAAAGGACACCTTATGCTTAAAATGAAGAAAAGGCCTGTTAACATAAACTACTGGTGGACACCTTATTTTTAAAACTGTGAGAGGGGCTGTTAACATAAACTACGAAAGGACACCTTATGCTTAAAATGAAGAAAAGGCCTGTTAACATAAACTACTGGTGGACACCTTATTTTTAAAACTGTGAGAGGGGCTGTTACCATAAACTACTGATGTACACTTTATGTTTAAAACTGTGAGAGTGGCTGCGAACATAAACTACTGATGGACACCTTATGTCTAAAGTTGTGAAAGGGACTGTTCACATAAACTACTGAAGGACACCTTATTTTTAAAACTGTGAGAGGAGCTGTTAGCATAAACTACTGATGGATGCCTTATGTTTAAAACTGTGAGAGAGACTGTTAACATAAACTACTGATGGACACCTTATGTCTAAAGCTGTGAAAGGGACTGTTCACATAAACTACTGAAGGACACCTTATTTTTAAAACTGTGAGAGGAGCATAAATTACTGCCGGACACCTAATGTTTAAAACTGTGAGAGGGACTGTCAACATAATCTACTGGTGGATACCTTGTGTTTAAAACTGTGAGAGGGGCCGTTAACATAAACTACTGATGGACACATTATGCTTAAAGCTGTGAAAGGGGCTGTTCACATAAACTACTGATGTACACTTATGTTTAAAACTGTGAGAGGGGCTGTTAACATAAACTACTAAAGGACACCTTATGCTTAAAATGAAGAAAAGGCATGTTAACATAAACTACTGGTGGACACCTTATTTTTAAAACTGTGAGAGGGGCTGTTAACATACACTACTGATGTACACCTTATGTTTAAAACTGTGAGAGTGGCTGCGAACATAAACTACTGATGGACACCTTATGTCTAAAGCTGTGAAAGGGACTGTTCACATAAACTACTGACGAAAACCTTATTTTTAAAACTGTGAGAGGAGCTGTTAGCATAAACTACTGCTGGACACCTAATGTTTAAATTGTGAGAGGGACTGTTAACATAAACTACTGATGTACACCTTATGATTAAAACTGTGAGAGTGGCTGCGAACATAAACTACTGATGAACACCTTATGTCTAAAGCTGTGAAAGGGGCTGTTCACATAAACTACTGCCGGACACCTAATGTTTAAAACTGTGAGAGGGTCTGTCAACATAATCTACTGGTGGATACCTTGTGTTTAAAACTGTGACAGGGACTGTTAACATAAACTACTGGTGGACACCTTATACTTAGAACTGTGAGAGGAACTGTTAACATAAACTACTGATGGACACTTATGTTTAAAACTGTGAGAGGGGCTGTTAACATAAACTACTATAGGACACCTTATGTTTAAAACTGTGACAGGGACTGTTAACATAAACTACTGATGTACACTATGTTTAAAACTGTGCGAGGGGCTGTTAACATAAACTACTGAATGATACCTTATGTTTAAAACTGTGAGAGGGGCTGTTAACATAAACTACTGAAGGATACCTTATGTTTAAAACTGTGAGAGGGGCTGTTAACATAAACTACTGAAGGATACCTTATGCTTAGAACTGTGAGAGGAACTGTTAACATAAACTGCTGGTGGACACCTTATTTTTAAAACTGTGAGAGGAACTGTTAACATAAACTACTGAGGGACACCTTATGCTTAAAACTGTGAGAGGGGCTGTGAACATAAACTACTGATGTACACTTATGTTTAAAACTATGAGAGGGGCTCTTAACATAAACTACTAAAGGATACCTTATGTTTAAAACTGTGACAGGGACTGTTAACATAAACTACTGGTGGACACCTTATGCTTAGAACTGTGAGAGGAACTGTTAACATAAACTACTGGTGGACACCTTATGCTTAAAACTGTGAGAGGAACTGTTAACATAAACTACTGATGGACACCTTATCCTTAAAACTGTGAGATGGGCTGTTAACATAAACTACTGATGGACACCTAATGTTTAAAACTGTGAGAGGGGCTGTTAACATAAACTGCTGATGGACACCTAATGTTTAAAACTGTGAGAGGAACTGTTAACATACACTACTCACGGGTACCTTATGCTTAAAACTTTGAGAAGGGCTGTTAACATAAACTACTGATGTACACCTTGTGCTTAAAACTGTGAGAGTGGCTGCGAACATAAACTACTGATGGACACCGTATGTCTAAAGCTGTGAAAGGGACTGTTCACATAAACTACTGATGTACACCTTATGTTTAAAACTGTGAGAGAGGCTGTTAACATAAACTACTGAAGGACACCTTATGTCTAAAATGAAGAAAAGGCCTGTTAACATAAACTACTGGTGGACACCTTATTTTTAAAACTGTGAGAGGGGCTGTTAAAATAAACTACTGAATGATACCTTATGCTTAAAACTTTGAGAGGGACTGCTAACATAATCTACTGGTGGATACCTTGTGTTTAAAACTGTGAAAGGGGCCATTAACATAAACTACTGAGGGACACCTTATGCTTAACACTATGAGAGTGGCAGTTAACATAAACTACTGATGGACACTTTATGCTTAAAACTGTGAAATGGGTTGTTCACATAAACTACTGATGTACACCTTATGTTTAAAACTGTGAAAGGGGCTGTTAACATAAACTACTGAAGGACACTTTATGTTTAAAACTGAGAGAGGGGTTGTTAACATAAACTACTAATGGACACCATATGTTTAAAACTGAGAGAGGGACTGTTAACATAAACTACTGATGGACACCTTATGTTTAAAACTGTGAGAGGGGCTGTTAACATAAACTATTGATGGACAACTTATGTTTAAAACTGTGAGAGGGGCTGTTAACATAAACTACTAAAGGACACCTTATGCTTAAAATGAAGAAAAGGCCTGTTATCATAAACTACTGGTGGACACCTTATTTTTAAAACTGTGAGAGGGGCTGTTACCATAAACTACTGATGGACACCTAATGTTTAAAACTGTGAGAGGGACTGTTAACATAAACTACTGATGGACACCTTATGCTTACAACTGTGAGAGGAACTGTTAACATAAACTACTGATGGACACCTTATGCTTAAAACTGTGAGAGGGCCTGTTAACATAAACTACTGATGGACACCTTATGTTTAAAACTGTGAGAGGGACTGTTAACATAAACTACTGATGGACAACTTATGCTTAAAACTGTGAGAGGAACTGTTAGCATAAACTACTGCTGGACACCTAATGTTTAAATTGTGAGAGGGACTGTTAACATAAACTACTGATGTACACCTTATGATTAAAACTGTGAGAGTGGCTGCGAACATAAACTACTGATGAACACCTTATGTATAAAGCTGTGAAAGGGGCTGTTCACATAAACTACTGCAGGACACCTAATGTTTAAAACTGTGAGAGGGTCTGTCAACATAATCTACTGGTGGATACCTTGTGTTTAAAACTGTGACAGGGACTGTTAACATAAACTACTGGTGGACACCTTATGCTTAGAACTGTGAGAGGAACTGTTAACATAAACTACTGATGGACACATTATGTTTAAAACTGTGACAGGGGCTGTTCACATAAACTACTTATGTACACTTATGTTTAAAACTGTGAGAGGGGCTGTTAACATAAACTACTAAAGGACACCTTATGTTTAAAACTGTGACAGGGACTGTTAACATAAACTACTGATGTACACTATGTTTAAAACTGTGCGAGGGGCTGTTAACATAAACTACTGAATGATACCTTATGTTTAAAACTGTGAGAGGGGCTGTTAACATAATCTACTGAAGGATATCTTATGCTTAGAACTGTGAGAGGAACTGTTAACATAAACTACTGATGTACACTTATGTTTAAAACTATGAGAGGGGCTCTTAACATAAACTACTGAAGGATACCTTATGTTTAAAACTGTGACAGGGACTGTTAACATAAACTACTGGTGGACACCTTATGCTTAGAACTGTGAGAGGAACTGTTAACATAAATTACTGGTGGACACCTTATGCTTAAAACTGTGAGAGGAACTGTTAACATAAACTACTGATGGACACCTTATCCTTAAAACTGTGAGATGGGCTGTTAACATAAACTACTGATGGACACCTTATGTTTAAAACTGTGAGAGAGGCTGTTAACATAAACTACTGAAGGACACCTTATGTCTAAAATGAAGAAAAGGCCTGTTAACATAAACTACTGGTGGACACCTTATTTTTAAAACTGTGAGAGGGGCTGTTAAAATAAACTACTGAATGATACCTTATGCTTAAAACTTTGAGAGGGACTGCTAACATAAGCTACTGGTGGATACCTTGTGTTTAAAACTGTGAAAGGGGCCATTAACATAAACTACTGAGGGACACCTTACGCTTAACACTATGAGAGTGGCAGTTAACATAAACTACTGATGGACACTTTATGCTTAAAACTGTGAAATGGGTTGTTCACATAAACTACTGATGTACACCTTATGTTTAAAACTGAAAGGGGCTGTTAACATAAACTACTGAAGGACACTTTATGTTTAAAACTGAGAGAGGGGCTGTTAACATAAACTACTGATGGACACCTTCTGCTAAAAACTGTGAGAGGGGCTGTTCACATAAACTACTAATGGACACCATATGTTTAAAACTGAGAGAGGGACTGTTAACATAAACTACTGATGGACACCTTATGTTTAAAACTGTGAGAGGGGCTGTTAACATAAACTATTGATGGACAACTTATGTTTAAAACTGTGAGAGGGGCTGTTAACATAAACTACTAAAGGACACCTTATGCTTAAAATGAAGAAAAGGCCTGTTATCATAAACTGCTGGTGGACACCTTATTTTTAAAACTGTGAGAGGGGCTGTTACCATAAACTACTGATGGACACCTAATGTTTAAAACTGTGAGAGGGACTGTTAACATAAACTACTGATGGACACCTTATGCTTACAACTGTGAGAGGAACTGTTAACATAAACTACTGATGGACACCTTATGCTTAAAACTGTGAGAGGGCCTGTTAACATAAACTACTGATGGACACCTTATGTTTAAAACTGTGAGAGGGACTGTTAACATAAACTACTGATGGACAACTTATGCTTAAAACTGTGAGAGGAACTGTTAATATAAACTACTCACGGGTACCTTATGTTTAAAACTTTGAGAGGGGCTGCTAACATAAACTACTGATGTACACCTTATGCTTAAAACTGTGAGAGTGGCTGTGAACATAAACTACTGATGGACACCTTATAAGTAAAGCTGTGAAAGGGACTGTCCACATAAACTACTTATGTACACCTTATGTGCTTAAAACTGTGAGAGGGGCTGTTAACATAAACTACTGAAGGATACCTATTGCTTAAAACTTTGAGAGGGGCCATTAACATAAATTACTGAGGGACACCTTATGCTTAAAACTATGGGAGTGGCTGTTAACATAAACTACTGATGGACACCTTATGTTTAAAACTGTGAGAGGGGCTGTTAACATAAACAACTGATGAATGCCTTATGTTTATAACTGTGAGAGTGGCTATTAACATAAACTTCTGATGGACCCCTTATGCTTAAAACTGTGAAATGGGTTGTTCACATAAACTACTGATGGACACTTTATGCTTAAAACTGTGAAATGGGTTGTTCACATAAACTACTGATGGAAACCTTATGTTTAAAACTATGAAAGTGGCTGTTAACATAAACTCCTGATGGACGCCTTATGTTTAAAACTATGAGAGTGGCTGTTAACATAAACTACTGATGGACGCCTTATGTTTAAAACTGTGAGAGTGGCTGTTAACATAAACTACTGATGGACACCTTATGTTTAAAACTGTGAGAGGGGCTGTTAACATAAACTACTGATGGACACCTAATGTTTAAAACTGTGAGAGGGACTGTTAACATAAACTACTCACGGGTACCTTATGCTTAAAACTGTGAGAGGGGCTGTTAACATAAACTACTGATGGACACCTAATGTTTAAAACTGTGAGAGGAACTGTTAATATAAACTACTCACGGGTACCTTATGTTTAAAACTTTGAGAGGGGTTGCTAACATAAACTACTGATGTACACCTTATGTTTAAAACTGTGAGAGGGGTTTTTAACATAAATTACTAAAGGACACCTTATGTTTAAAATGAAGAAAAGGCCTGTTAACATAAACTACTGGTGGACACCTTATTTTTAAAACTGTGAGAAGGGCTGTTACCATAAACTACTGATGGACACCTTATGCTTAAAACTGTGAGAGGAACTGTTAAATAAACTACTGATGGACACCTTATGCTTAAAACTGTGAGAGGGACTGTTAACATAAACTACTGATGGACACCTAATGTTTAAAACTGTGAGATGGACTGTTAACATAGACTACTGATGGACAACCTTATGCTTAAAACTGTGAGAGGAACTGTTAACATAAACTACTCACGGGTACCTTATGCTTAAAACTTTGAGAGGGGCTGTTAACATAAACTACTGATGTACACCTTATGTTTAAAACTGTGAGAGTGGCTGCGAACATAAACTACTGATGGACACCTTATGTCTAAAGCTGTGAAAGGGACTGTTCACATAAACTACTGGTGGACACCTTATTTTTAAAACTGTGAGAGGGGCTGTTAACATAAACTACTGAAGGATACCTTATGCTTAAACCTTTGAGAGGGGCTGCTAACATAATCTACTGGTGGATACCTTGTGTTTAAAACTGTGAAAGGGGCCATTAACATAAACTACTGATGGACACCCTATGCTTAAAACTATGGGAGTAGCTGTTAACATAAACTACTGATGGACAGTTTATGCTTAAAACTGTGAAATGGGTTGTTCACATAAACTACTGATGTACACCTTATGTTGAAAACTGTGAAAGGGGCTGTTAACATAAACTACTGAAGGACACTTTATGTTTAAAACTGAGAGAGGAGCTGTTAACATAAACTACTGATGGACACTTTATGCTTAAAACTGTGAAATGCTTAAAATGAAGAAAAGGCCTGTTAACATAAACTATTGGTGGACACCTTATTTTTAAAACTGTGAGAGGGGCTGTTACCATAAACTACTGATGGACACCTTATGCTTAAAACTGTGAACATAAACTACTGATGGACACCTTATGCTTAAAACTGTAAGAGGGGCTGTTAACATAAACTACTGATGGACACCTAATGTATAAAACTGTGAGAGGGACTGTTAACATAAACTACTGATGGACAACCTTATGCTTAAAACTGTCAGAGGAACTGTTAACATAAACTACTCATGGGTACCTTATGCTTAAAACTTTGAGAGGGGCTGTTAACATAAACTACTGATGTACACCTTATGTTTAAAACTGTGAGAGTGGCTGCGAAAATAAACTACTGATGGACACCTTATGTCTAAAGCTGTGAAAGGGACTGTTCACATAAACTACTGATATACACCTTATGCTTAAAACTGTAAGAGGGGGTGTTAACATAAACTACTGAAGAACAGCTTATGTTTAAAATGAAGAAAAGGCCTGTTAACATAAACTACTGGTGAACACCTTATTTTTAAAACTGTGAGAGGAGCTGTTAACATAAACTACTGAAGGATATCTTATGCTTAAAACTTTGAGAGGGGTTGCTAACATAATCTACTGGTGGATACCTTGTGTTTAAAACTGTGAAAGGGGCGGTTAACATAAACTACTGATGGATACATTATGCTTAAAACTATGGGAGTGGCTGTTAACATAAACTACTGATGGACACCTTATGTTTAAAACTGTGAGAGGGGCTGTTAACATAAACTACTGATGGACACCTAATGTTTAAAACTCTGAAAGGGCTGTTAACATAAACTACTGATGGACGTCTTATGATTAAAACTGTGAGAGTGGCTGTTAACATAAACTACTGATGGACACCTTATATTTAAAACTATGAAATTGGCTGTTACCATAAACTACTGATGGAAACCTTATGTTTAAAACTGTGAGAGTGGCTGTTAACATAAACTACTGATGGACGACTTAAACTACTGATGGAAACCTTATGTTTAAAACTGTGAAAGTGGCTGCTAACATAAACTACTGATGGACACCTTATGTTTAAAACTGTGAAAGGGGCTGTTAACATAAACTACTGATGGACACCTTATGTTTAAAACTGTGAGAGAGACTGTTAACATAAACTACTGATGGACACCTTATGTTTAAAACTGTGAGAGAGACTGTTAACATAAACTACTGATGGACACCTTATGTTTAAAACTGTGAGAGTGGCTGTTAACATAAACTACTGATGTACACCTTATGTTTAAAACTGTGAGAGAGACTGTTAACATAAACTACTGATGGACACCTTATGTTTAAAACTGAGAGAGTGGCTGTCAACATAAACTACTGATGGATGCCTTATGTTTAAAACTATGAAAGTGGCTGTTAACATAAACTACTGATGGACACCTTATGTTTAAAACTGTGAGCGGCTGCTAACATAAACTACTGATGGACAACTTATGTTTAAAATTGTGAAAGGGGCTGTTAACATAAACTACTGATGGACACCTTATGTTTAAAACTGTGAGAGAGACTGTTAACATAAACTACTGATGGACACCTTATGTTTAAAACTGAGAGAGTGGCTGTCAACATAAACTACTGATGGATGCCTTATGTTTAAAACTATGAAAGTGGCTGTTAACATAAACTACTGATGGAAACCTTATGTTTAAAACTGTGAGAGTGGCTGCTAACATAAACTACTGATGGACACCTTATGTTTAAAATTGTGAAAGGGGCTGTTAACATAAACTACTGATGGACACCTTATGTTTAAAACTGTTAGAGAGACTGTTAACATAAACTACTGATGGACACCTTATGTTTAAAACTGTGAGAGAGACTGTTAACATAAACTACTGATGGACACCTTATGTTTAAAACTGTGAGAGGGGCTGTTAACATAAACTACTGATGGACACCTTATGTTTAAAACTGTGAGAGAGACTGTTAACATAAACTACTGATGGACACCTTATGTTTAAAACTGTGAGAGAGACTGTTAACATAAACTACTGATGGACACCTTATCCTTAAAACTGTGAGAGTGGCTGTTAACATAAACTACTGATGTACACTATGTTTAAAACTGTGCGAGGGGCTGTTAACATAAACTACTGAATGATACCTTATGTTTAAAACTGTGAGAGGGGCTGTTAACATAAACTACTGAAGGATACCTAATGTTTAAAACTGTGAGAGGGGCTGTTAACATAATCTACTGAAGGATATCTTATGCTTAGAACTGTGAGAGGAACTGTTAACATAAACTGTTGGTGGACACCTTATTTTTAAAACTGTGAGAGGAACTGTTAACATAAACTACTGAGGGACACCTTATCCTTAAAACTGTGAGAGTGGCTGTTAACATAAACTACTGATGTACACTATGTTTAAAACTGTGCGAGGGGCTGTTAACATAAACTACTGAATGATACCTTATGTTTAAAACTGTGAGAGGGGCTGTTAACATAAACTACTGAAGGATACCTTATGTTTAAAACTGTGAGAGGGGCTGTTAACATAAACTACTGAAGGATACCTTATGCTTAGAACTGTGAGAGGAACTGTTAACATAAACTGCTGGTGGACACCTTATTTTTAAAACTGTGAGAGGAACTGTTAACATAAACTACTGAGGGACACCTTATGCTTAAAACTGTGAGAGGGGCTGTGAACATAAACTACTGATGTACACTTATGTTTAAAACTATGAGAGGGGCTCTTAACATAAACTACTAAAGGATACCTTATGTTTAAAACTGTGACAGGGACTGTTAACATAAACTACTGGTGGACACCTTATGCTTAGAACTGTGAGAGGAACTGTTAACATAAACTACTGGTGGACACCTTATGCTTAAAACTGTGAGAGGAACTGTTAACATAAACTACTGATGGACACCTTATCCTTAAAACTGTGAGATGGGCTGTTAACATAAACTACTGATGGACACCTAATGTTTAAAACTGTGAGAGGGGCTGTTAACATAAACTGCTGATGGACACCTAATGTTTAAAACTGTGAGAGGAACTGTTAACATACACTACTCACGGGTACCTTATGCTTAAAACTTTGAGAAGGGCTGTTAACATAAACTACTGATGTACACCTTGTGCTTAAAACTGTGAGAGTGGCTGCGAACATAAACTACTGATGGACACCGTATGTCTAAAGCTGTGAAAGGGACTGTTCACATAAACTACTGATGTACACCTTATGTTTAAAACTGTGAGAGAGGCTGTTAACATAAACTACTGAAGGACACCTTATGTCTAAAATGAAGAAAAGGCCTGTTAACATAAACTACTGGTGGACACCTTATTTTTAAAACTGTGAGAGGGGCTGTTAAAATAAACTACTGAATGATACCTTATGCTTAAAACTTTGAGAGGGACTGCTAACATAATCTACTGGTGGATACCTTGTGTTTAAAACTGTGAAAGGGGCCATTAACATAAACTACTGAGGGACACCTTATGCTTAACACTATGAGAGTGGCAGTTAACATAAACTACTGATGGACACTTTATGCTTAAAACTGTGAAATGGGTTGTTCACATAAACTACTGATGTACACCTTATGTTTAAAACTGTGAAAGGGGCTGTTAACATAAACTACTGAAGGACACTTTATGTTTAAAACTGAGAGAGGGGTTGTTAACATAAACTACTAATGGACACCATATGTTTAAAACTGAGAGAGGGACTGTTAACATAAACTACTGATGGACACCTTATGTTTAAAACTGTGAGAGGGGCTGTTAACATAAACTATTGATGGACAACTTATGTTTAAAACTGTGAGAGGGGCTGTTAACATAAACTACTAAAGGACACCTTATGCTTAAAATGAAGAAAAGGCCTGTTATCATAAACTACTGGTGGACACCTTATTTTTAAAACTGTGAGAGGGGCTGTTACCATAAACTACTGATGGACACCTAATGTTTAAAACTGTGAGAGGGACTGTTAACATAAACTACTGATGGACACCTTATGCTTACAACTGTGAGAGGAACTGTTAACATAAACTACTGATGGACACCTTATGCTTAAAACTGTGAGAGGGCCTGTTAACATAAACTACTGATGGACACCTTATGTTTAAAACTGTGAGAGGGACTGTTAACATAAACTACTGATGGACAACTTATGCTTAAAACTGTGAGAGGAACTGTTAGCATAAACTACTGCTGGACACCTAATGTTTAAATTGTGAGAGGGACTGTTAACATAAACTACTGATGTACACCTTATGATTAAAACTGTGAGAGTGGCTGCGAACATAAACTACTGATGAACACCTTATGTATAAAGCTGTGAAAGGGGCTGTTCACATAAACTACTGCAGGACACCTAATGTTTAAAACTGTGAGAGGGTCTGTCAACATAATCTACTGGTGGATACCTTGTGTTTAAAACTGTGACAGGGACTGTTAACATAAACTACTGGTGGACACCTTATGCTTAGAACTGTGAGAGGAACTGTTAACATAAACTACTGATGGACACATTATGTTTAAAACTGTGACAGGGGCTGTTCACATAAACTACTTATGTACACTTATGTTTAAAACTGTGAGAGGGGCTGTTAACATAAACTACTAAAGGACACCTTATGTTTAAAACTGTGACAGGGACTGTTAACATAAACTACTGATGTACACTATGTTTAAAACTGTGCGAGGGGCTGTTAACATAAACTACTGAATGATACCTTATGTTTAAAACTGTGAGAGGGGCTGTTAACATAATCTACTGAAGGATATCTTATGCTTAGAACTGTGAGAGGAACTGTTAACATAAACTACTGATGTACACTTATGTTTAAAACTATGAGAGGGGCTCTTAACATAAACTACTGAAGGATACCTTATGTTTAAAACTGTGACAGGGACTGTTAACATAAACTACTGGTGGACACCTTATGCTTAGAACTGTGAGAGGAACTGTTAACATAAATTACTGGTGGACACCTTATGCTTAAAACTGTGAGAGGAACTGTTAACATAAACTACTGATGGACACCTTATCCTTAAAACTGTGAGATGGGCTGTTAACATAAACTACTGATGGACACCTTATGTTTAAAACTGTGAGAGAGGCTGTTAACATAAACTACTGAAGGACACCTTATGTCTAAAATGAAGAAAAGGCCTGTTAACATAAACTACTGGTGGACACCTTATTTTTAAAACTGTGAGAGGGGCTGTTAAAATAAACTACTGAATGATACCTTATGCTTAAAACTTTGAGAGGGACTGCTAACATAAGCTACTGGTGGATACCTTGTGTTTAAAACTGTGAAAGGGGCCATTAACATAAACTACTGAGGGACACCTTACGCTTAACACTATGAGAGTGGCAGTTAACATAAACTACTGATGGACACTTTATGCTTAAAACTGTGAAATGGGTTGTTCACATAAACTACTGATGTACACCTTATGTTTAAAACTGAAAGGGGCTGTTAACATAAACTACTGATGGACACCTTCTGCTAAAAACTGTGAGAGGGGCTGTTCACATAAACTACTAATGGACACCATATGTTTAAAACTGAGAGAGGGACTGTTAACATAAACTACTGATGGACACCTTATGTTTAAAACTGTGAGAGGGGCTGTTAACATAAACTATTGATGGACAACTTATGTTTAAAACTGTGAGAGGGGCTGTTAACATAAACTACTAAAGGACACCTTATGCTTAAAATGAAGAAAAGGCCTGTTATCATAAACTGCTGGTGGACACCTTATTTTTAAAACTGTGAGAGGGGCTGTTACCATAAACTACTGATGGACACCTAATGTTTAAAACTGTGAGAGGGACTGTTAACATAAACTACTGATGGACACCTTATGCTTACAACTGTGAGAGGAACTGTTAACATAAACTACTGATGGACACCTTATGCTTAAAACTGTGAGAGGGCCTGTTAACATAAACTACTGATGGACACCTTATGTTTAAAACTGTGAGAGGGACTGTTAACATAAACTACTGATGGACAACTTATGCTTAAAACTGTGAGAGGAACTGTTAATATAAACTACTCACGGGTACCTTATGTTTAAAACTTTGAGAGGGGCTGCTAACATAAACTACTGATGTACACCTTATGCTTAAAACTGTGAGAGTGGCTGTGAACATAAACTACTGATGGACACCTTATAAGTAAAGCTGTGAAAGGGACTGTCCACATAAACTACTTATGTACACCTTATGTGCTTAAAACTGTGAGAGGGGCTGTTAACATAAACTACTGAAGGATACCTATTGCTTAAAACTTTGAGAGGGGCCATTAACATAAATTACTGAGGGACACCTTATGCTTAAAACTATGGGAGTGGCTGTTAACATAAACTACTGATGGACACCTTATGTTTAAAACTGTGAGAGGGGCTGTTAACATAAACAACTGATGAATGCCTTATGTTTATAACTGTGAGAGTGGCTATTAACATAAACTTCTGATGGACCCCTTATGCTTAAAACTGTGAAATGGGTTGTTCACATAAACTACTGATGGACACTTTATGCTTAAAACTGTGAAATGGGTTGTTCACATAAACTACTGATGGAAACCTTATGTTTAAAACTATGAAAGTGGCTGTTAACATAAACTCCTGATGGACGCCTTATGTTTAAAACTATGAGAGTGGCTGTTAACATAAACTACTGATGGACGCCTTATGTTTAAAACTGTGAGAGTGGCTGTTAACATAAACTACTGATGGACACCTTATGTTTAAAACTGTGAGAGGGGCTGTTAACATAAACTACTGATGGACACCTAATGTTTAAAACTGTGAGAGGGACTGTTAACATAAACTACTCACGGGTACCTTATGCTTAAAACTGTGAGAGGGGCTGTTAACATAAACTACTGATGGACACCTAATGTTTAAAACTGTGAGAGGAACTGTTAATATAAACTACTCACGGGTACCTTATGTTTAAAACTTTGAGAGGGGTTGCTAACATAAACTACTGATGTACACCTTATGTTTAAAACTGTGAGAGGGGTTTTTAACATAAATTACTAAAGGACACCTTATGTTTAAAATGAAGAAAAGGCCTGTTAACATAAACTACTGGTGGACACCTTATTTTTAAAACTGTGAGAAGGGCTGTTACCATAAACTACTGATGGACACCTTATGCTTAAAACTGTGAGAGGAACTGTTAAATAAACTACTGATGGACACCTTATGCTTAAAACTGTGAGAGGGACTGTTAACATAAACTACTGATGGACACCTAATGTTTAAAACTGTGAGATGGACTGTTAACATAGACTACTGATGGACAACCTTATGCTTAAAACTGTGAGAGGAACTGTTAACATAAACTACTCACGGGTACCTTATGCTTAAAACTTTGAGAGGGGCTGTTAACATAAACTACTGATGTACACCTTATGTTTAAAACTGTGAGAGTGGCTGCGAACATAAACTACTGATGGACACCTTATGTCTAAAGCTGTGAAAGGGACTGTTCACATAAACTACTGGTGGACACCTTATTTTTAAAACTGTGAGAGGGGCTGTTAACATAAACTACTGAAGGATACCTTATGCTTAAACCTTTGAGAGGGGCTGCTAACATAATCTACTGGTGGATACCTTGTGTTTAAAACTGTGAAAGGGGCCATTAACATAAACTACTGATGGACACCCTATGCTTAAAACTATGGGAGTAGCTGTTAACATAAACTACTGATGGACAGTTTATGCTTAAAACTGTGAAATGGGTTGTTCACATAAACTACTGATGTACACCTTATGTTGAAAACTGTGAAAGGGGCTGTTAACATAAACTACTGAAGGACACTTTATGTTTAAAACTGAGAGAGGAGCTGTTAACATAAACTACTGATGGACACTTTATGCTTAAAACTGTGAAATGCTTAAAATGAAGAAAAGGCCTGTTAACATAAACTATTGGTGGACACCTTATTTTTAAAACTGTGAGAGGGGCTGTTACCATAAACTACTGATGGACACCTTATGCTTAAAACTGTGAACATAAACTACTGATGGACACCTTATGCTTAAAACTGTAAGAGGGGCTGTTAACATAAACTACTGATGGACACCTAATGTATAAAACTGTGAGAGGGACTGTTAACATAAACTACTGATGGACAACCTTATGCTTAAAACTGTCAGAGGAACTGTTAACATAAACTACTCATGGGTACCTTATGCTTAAAACTTTGAGAGGGGCTGTTAACATAAACTACTGATGTACACCTTATGTTTAAAACTGTGAGAGTGGCTGCGAAAATAAACTACTGATGGACACCTTATGTCTAAAGCTGTGAAAGGGACTGTTCACATAAACTACTGATATACACCTTATGCTTAAAACTGTAAGAGGGGGTGTTAACATAAACTACTGAAGAACAGCTTATGTTTAAAATGAAGAAAAGGCCTGTTAACATAAACTACTGGTGAACACCTTATTTTTAAAACTGTGAGAGGAGCTGTTAACATAAACTACTAAAGGACACCTTATGCTTAAAATGAAGAAAAGGCCTGTTATCATAAACTACTGGTGGACACCTTATTTTTAAAACTGTGAGAGGGGCTGTTACCATAAACTACTGATGGACACCTAATGTTTAAAACTGTGAGAGGGACTGTTAACATAAACTACTGATGGACACCTTATGCTTACAACTGTGAGAGGAACTGTTAACATAAACTACTGATGGACACCTTATGCTTAAAACTGTGAGAGGGCCTGTTAACATAAACTACTGATGGACACCTTATGTTTAAAACTGTGAGAGGGACTGTTAACATAAACTACTGATGGACAACTTATGCTTAAAACTGTGAGAGGAACTGTTAGCATAAACTACTGCTGGACACCTAATGTTTAAATTGTGAGAGGGACTGTTAACATAAACTACTGATGTACACCTTATGATTAAAACTGTGAGAGTGGCTGCGAACATAAACTACTGATGAACACCTTATGTATAAAGCTGTGAAAGGGGCTGTTCACATAAACTACTGCAGGACACCTAATGTTTAAAACTGTGAGAGGGTCTGTCAACATAATCTACTGGTGGATACCTTGTGTTTAAAACTGTGACAGGGACTGTTAACATAAACTACTGGTGGACACCTTATGCTTAGAACTGTGAGAGGAACTGTTAACATAAACTACTGATGGACACATTATGTTTAAAACTGTGACAGGGGCTGTTCACATAAACTACTTATGTACACTTATGTTTAAAACTGTGAGAGGGGCTGTTAACATAAACTACTAAAGGACACCTTATGTTTAAAACTGTGACAGGGACTGTTAACATAAACTACTGATGTACACTATGTTTAAAACTGTGCGAGGGGCTGTTAACATAAACTACTGAATGATACCTTATGTTTAAAACTGTGAGAGGGGCTGTTAACATAATCTACTGAAGGATATCTTATGCTTAGAACTGTGAGAGGAACTGTTAACATAAACTACTGATGTACACTTATGTTTAAAACTATGAGAGGGGCTCTTAACATAAACTACTGAAGGATACCTTATGTTTAAAACTGTGACAGGGACTGTTAACATAAACTACTGGTGGACACCTTATGCTTAGAACTGTGAGAGGAACTGTTAACATAAATTACTGGTGGACACCTTATGCTTAAAACTGTGAGAGGAACTGTTAACATAAACTACTGATGGACACCTTATCCTTAAAACTGTGAGATGGGCTGTTAACATAAACTACTGATGGACACCTTATGTTTAAAACTGTGAGAGAGGCTGTTAACATAAACTACTGAAGGACACCTTATGTCTAAAATGAAGAAAAGGCCTGTTAACATAAACTACTGGTGGACACCTTATTTTTAAAACTGTGAGAGGGGCTGTTAAAATAAACTACTGAATGATACCTTATGCTTAAAACTTTGAGAGGGACTGCTAACATAAGCTACTGGTGGATACCTTGTGTTTAAAACTGTGAAAGGGGCCATTAACATAAACTACTGAGGGACACCTTACGCTTAACACTATGAGAGTGGCAGTTAACATAAACTACTGATGGACACTTTATGCTTAAAACTGTGAAATGGGTTGTTCACATAAACTACTGATGTACACCTTATGTTTAAAACTGAAAGGGGCTGTTAACATAAACTACTGAAGGACACTTTATGTTTAAAACTGAGAGAGGGGCTGTTAACATAAACTACTGATGGACACCTTCTGCTAAAAACTGTGAGAGGGGCTGTTCACATAAACTACTAATGGACACCATATGTTTAAAACTGAGAGAGGGACTGTTAACATAAACTACTGATGGACACCTTATGTTTAAAACTGTGAGAGGGGCTGTTAACATAAACTATTGATGGACAACTTATGTTTAAAACTGTGAGAGGGGCTGTTAACATAAACTACTAAAGGACACCTTATGCTTAAAATGAAGAAAAGGCCTGTTATCATAAACTGCTGGTGGACACCTTATTTTTAAAACTGTGAGAGGGGCTGTTACCATAAACTACTGATGGACACCTAATGTTTAAAACTGTGAGAGGGACTGTTAACATAAACTACTGATGGACACCTTATGCTTACAACTGTGAGAGGAACTGTTAACATAAACTACTGATGGACACCTTATGCTTAAAACTGTGAGAGGGCCTGTTAACATAAACTACTGATGGACACCTTATGTTTAAAACTGTGAGAGGGACTGTTAACATAAACTACTGATGGACAACTTATGCTTAAAACTGTGAGAGGAACTGTTAATATAAACTACTCACGGGTACCTTATGTTTAAAACTTTGAGAGGGGCTGCTAACATAAACTACTGATGTACACCTTATGCTTAAAACTGTGAGAGTGGCTGTGAACATAAACTACTGATGGACACCTTATAAGTAAAGCTGTGAAAGGGACTGTCCACATAAACTACTTATGTACACCTTATGTGCTTAAAACTGTGAGAGGGGCTGTTAACATAAACTACTGAAGGATACCTATTGCTTAAAACTTTGAGAGGGGCCATTAACATAAATTACTGAGGGACACCTTATGCTTAAAACTATGGGAGTGGCTGTTAACATAAACTACTGATGGACACCTTATGTTTAAAACTGTGAGAGGGGCTGTTAACATAAACAACTGATGAATGCCTTATGTTTATAACTGTGAGAGTGGCTATTAACATAAACTTCTGATGGACCCCTTATGCTTAAAACTGTGAAATGGGTTGTTCACATAAACTACTGATGGACACTTTATGCTTAAAACTGTGAAATGGGTTGTTCACATAAACTACTGATGGAAACCTTATGTTTAAAACTATGAAAGTGGCTGTTAACATAAACTCCTGATGGACGCCTTATGTTTAAAACTATGAGAGTGGCTGTTAACATAAACTACTGATGGACGCCTTATGTTTAAAACTGTGAGAGTGGCTGTTAACATAAACTACTGATGGACACCTTATGTTTAAAACTGTGAGAGGGGCTGTTAACATAAACTACTGATGGACACCTAATGTTTAAAACTGTGAGAGGGACTGTTAACATAAACTACTCACGGGTACCTTATGCTTAAAACTGTGAGAGGGGCTGTTAACATAAACTACTGATGGACACCTAATGTTTAAAACTGTGAGAGGAACTGTTAATATAAACTACTCACGGGTACCTTATGTTTAAAACTTTGAGAGGGGTTGCTAACATAAACTACTGATGTACACCTTATGTTTAAAACTGTGAGAGGGGTTTTTAACATAAATTACTAAAGGACACCTTATGTTTAAAATGAAGAAAAGGCCTGTTAACATAAACTACTGGTGGACACCTTATTTTTAAAACTGTGAGAAGGGCTGTTACCATAAACTACTGATGGACACCTTATGCTTAAAACTGTGAGAGGAACTGTTAAATAAACTACTGATGGACACCTTATGCTTAAAACTGTGAGAGGGACTGTTAACATAAACTACTGATGGACACCTAATGTTTAAAACTGTGAGATGGACTGTTAACATAGACTACTGATGGACAACCTTATGCTTAAAACTGTGAGAGGAACTGTTAACATAAACTACTCACGGGTACCTTATGCTTAAAACTTTGAGAGGGGCTGTTAACATAAACTACTGATGTACACCTTATGTTTAAAACTGTGAGAGTGGCTGCGAACATAAACTACTGATGGACACCTTATGTCTAAAGCTGTGAAAGGGACTGTTCACATAAACTACTGGTGGACACCTTATTTTTAAAACTGTGAGAGGGGCTGTTAACATAAACTACTGAAGGATACCTTATGCTTAAACCTTTGAGAGGGGCTGCTAACATAATCTACTGGTGGATACCTTGTGTTTAAAACTGTGAAAGGGGCCATTAACATAAACTACTGATGGACACCCTATGCTTAAAACTATGGGAGTAGCTGTTAACATAAACTACTGATGGACAGTTTATGCTTAAAACTGTGAAATGGGTTGTTCACATAAACTACTGATGTACACCTTATGTTGAAAACTGTGAAAGGGGCTGTTAACATAAACTACTGAAGGACACTTTATGTTTAAAACTGAGAGAGGAGCTGTTAACATAAACTACTGATGGACACTTTATGCTTAAAACTGTGAAATGCTTAAAATGAAGAAAAGGCCTGTTAACATAAACTATTGGTGGACACCTTATTTTTAAAACTGTGAGAGGGGCTGTTACCATAAACTACTGATGGACACCTTATGCTTAAAACTGTGAACATAAACTACTGATGGACACCTTATGCTTAAAACTGTAAGAGGGGCTGTTAACATAAACTACTGATGGACACCTAATGTATAAAACTGTGAGAGGGACTGTTAACATAAACTACTGATGGACAACCTTATGCTTAAAACTGTCAGAGGAACTGTTAACATAAACTACTCATGGGTACCTTATGCTTAAAACTTTGAGAGGGGCTGTTAACATAAACTACTGATGTACACCTTATGTTTAAAACTGTGAGAGTGGCTGCGAAAATAAACTACTGATGGACACCTTATGTCTAAAGCTGTGAAAGGGACTGTTCACATAAACTACTGATATACACCTTATGCTTAAAACTGTAAGAGGGGGTGTTAACATAAACTACTGAAGAACAGCTTATGTTTAAAATGAAGAAAAGGCCTGTTAACATAAACTACTGGTGAACACCTTATTTTTAAAACTGTGAGAGGAGCTGTTAACATAAACTACTGAAGGATATCTTATGCTTAAAACTTTGAGAGGGGTTGCTAACATAATCTACTGGTGGATACCTTGTGTTTAAAACTGTGAAAGGGGCGGTTAACATAAACTACTGATGGATACATTATGCTTAAAACTATGGGAGTGGCTGTTAACATAAACTACTGATGGACACCTTATGTTTAAAACTGTGAGAGGGGCTGTTAACATAAACTACTGATGGACACCTAATGTTTAAAACTCTGAAAGGGCTGTTAACATAAACTACTGATGGACGTCTTATGATTAAAACTGTGAGAGTGGCTGTTAACATAAACTACTGATGGACACCTTATATTTAAAACTATGAAATTGGCTGTTACCATAAACTACTGATGGAAACCTTATGTTTAAAACTGTGAGAGTGGCTGTTAACATAAACTACTGATGGACGACTTAAACTACTGATGGAAACCTTATGTTTAAAACTGTGAAAGTGGCTGCTAACATAAACTACTGATGGACACCTTATGTTTAAAACTGTGAAAGGGGCTGTTAACATAAACTACTGATGGACACCTTATGCTTAAAACTGTGAGAGAGACTGTTAACATAAACTACTGATGGACACCTTATGTTTAAAACTGTGAGAGAGACTGTTAACATAAACTACTGATGGACACCTTATGTTTAAAACTGTGAGAGTGGCTGTTAACATAAACTACTGATGTACACCTTATGTTTAAAACTGTGAGAGAGACTGTTAACATAAACTACTGATGGACACCTTATGTTTAAAACTGAGAGAGTGGCTGTCAACATAAACTACTGATGGATGCCTTATGTTTAAAACTATGAAAGTGGCTGTTAACATAAACTACTGATGGACACCTTATGTTTAAAACTGTGAGCGGCTGCTAACATAAACTACTGATGGACAACTTATGTTTAAAATTGTGAAAGGGGCTGTTAACATAAACTACTGATGGACACCTTATGTTTAAAACTGTGAGAGAGACTGTTAACATAAACTACTGATGGACACCTTATGTTTAAAACTGAGAGAGTGGCTGTCAACATAAACTACTGATGGATGCCTTATGTTTAAAACTATGAAAGTGGCTGTTAACATAAACTACTGATGGAAACCTTATGTTTAAAACTGTGAGAGTGGCTGCTAACATAAACTACTGATGGACACCTTATGTTTAAAATTGTGAAAGGGGCTGTTAACATAAACTACTGATGGACACCTTATGTTTAAAACTGTTAGAGAGACTGTTAACATAAACTACTGATGGACACCTTATGTTTAAAACTGTGAGAGAGACTGTTAACATAAACTACTGATGGACACCTTATGTTTAAAACTGTGAGAGGGGCTGTTAACATAAACTACTGATGGACACCTTATGTTTAAAACTGTGAGAGAGACTGTTAACATAAACTACTGATGGACACCTTATGTTTAAAACTGTGAGAGAGACTGTTAACATAAACTACTGATGGACACCTTATCCTTAAAACTGTGAGAGTGGCTGTTAACATAAACTACTGATGTACACTATGTTTAAAACTGTGCGAGGGGCTGTTAACATAAACTACTGAATGATACCTTATGTTTAAAACTGTGAGAGGGGCTGTTAACATAAACTACTGAAGGATACCTAATGTTTAAAACTGTGAGAGGGGCTGTTAACATAATCTACTGAAGGATATCTTATGCTTAGAACTGTGAGAGGAACTGTTAACATAAACTGTTGGTGGACACCTTATTTTTAAAACTGTGAGAGGAACTGTTAACATAAACTACTGAGGGACACCTTATGCTTAAAACTGTGAGAGGGGCTGTGAACATAAACTACTGATGTACACTTATGTTTAAAACTATGAGAGGGGCTCTTAACATAAACTACTGAAGGATACCTTATGTTTAAAACTGTGACAGGGACTGTTAACATAAACTACTGGTGGACACCTTATGCTTAGAACTGTGAGAGGAACTGTTAACATAAATTACTGGTGGACACCTTATGCTTAAAACTGTGAGAGGAACTGTTAATATAAACTACTGATGGACACCTTATCCTTAAAACTGTGAGATGGGCTGTTAACATAAACTACTGATGGACACCTTATGTTTAAAACTGTGAGAGAGGCTGTTAACATAAACTACTGAAGGACACCTTATGTCTAAAATGAAGAAAAGGCCTGTTAACATAAACTACTGGTGGACACCTTATTTTTAAAACTGTGAGAGGGGCTGTTAAAATAAACTACTGAATGATACCTTATGCTTAAAACTTTGAGAGGGACTGCTAACATAAGCTACTGGTGGATACCTTGTGTTTAAAACTGTGAAAGGGGCCATTAACATAAACTACTGAGGGACACCTTATGCTTAACACTATGAGAGTGGCAGTTAACATAAACTACTGATGGACACTTTATGCTTAAAACTGTGAAATGGGTTGTTCACATAAACTACTGATGTACACCTTATGTTTAAAACTGAAAGGGGCTGTTAACATAAACTACTGAAGGACACTTTATGTTTAAAACTGAGAGAGGGGCTGTTAACATAAACTACTGATGGACACCTTCTGCTAAAAACTGTGAGAGGGGCTGTTCACATAAACTACTAATGGACACCATATGTTTAAAACTGAGAGAGGGACTGTTAACATAAACTACTGATGGACACCTTATGTTTAAAACTGTGAGAGGGGCTGTTAACATAAACTACTAAAGGACACCTTATGCTTAAAATGAAGAAAAGGCCTGTTATCATAAACTACTGGTGGACACCTTATTTTTAAAACTGTGAGAGGGGCTGTTACCATAAACTACTGATGGACACCTAATGTTTAAAACTGTGAGAGGGACTGTTAACATAAACTACTGATGGACACCTTATGCTTACAACTGTGAGAGGAACTGTTAACATAAACTACTGATGGACACCTTATGCTTAAAACTGTGAGAGGGCCTGTTAACATAAACTACTGATGGACACCTTATGTTTAAAACTGTGAGAGGGACTGTTAACATAAACTACTGATGGACAACTTATGCTTAAAACTGTGAGAGGAACTGTTAATATAAACTACTCACGGGTACCTTATGTTTAAAACTTTGAGAGGGGCTGCTAACATAAACTACTGATGTACACCTTATGCTTAAAACTGTGAGAGTGGCTGTGAACATAAACTACTGATGGACACCTTATAAGTAAAGCTGTGAAAGGGACTGTCCACATAAACTACTTATGTACACCTTATGTGTTTAAAACTGTGAGAGGGGCTGTTAACATAAACTACTGAAGGATACCTATTGCTTAAAACTTTGAGAGGGGCCATTAACATAAATTACTGAGGGACACCTTATGCTTAAAACTATGGGAGTGGCTGTTAACATAAACTACTGATGGACACCTTATGTTTAAAACTGTGAGAGGGGCTGTTAACATAAACAACTGATGAATGCCTTATGTTTAAAACTGTGAGAGTGGCTATTAACATAAACTTCTGATGGACCCCTTATGCTTAAAACTGTGAAATGGGTTGTTCACATAAACTACTGATGGACACTTTATGCTTAAAACTGTGAAATGGGTTGTTCACATAAACTACTGATGGAAACCTTATGTTTAAAACTATGAAAGTGGCTGTTAACATAAACTCCTGATGGACGCCTTATGTTTAAAACTATGAGAGTGGCTGTTAACATAAACTACTGATGGACGCCTTATGTTTAAAACTGTGAGAGTGGCTGTTAACATAAACTACTGATGGACACCTTATGCTTAAAACTGTGAGAGGAACTGTTAACATAAACTACTGATGGACACCTTATGCTTAAAACTGTGAGAGGGGCTGTTAACATAAACTACTGATGGACACCTAATGTTTAAAACTGTGAGAGGGACTGTTAACATAAACTACTCATGGGTACCTTATGCTTAAAACTGTGAGAGGGGCTGTTAACATAAACTACTGATGGACACCTAATGTTTAAAACTGTGAGAGGAACTGTTAATATAAACTACTCACGGGTACCTTATGTTTAAAACTTTGAGAGGGGTTGCTAACATAAACTACTGATGTACACCTTATGTTTAAAACTGTGAGAGGGGTTTTTAACATAAATTACTAAAGGACACCTTATGTTTAAAATGAAGAAAAGGCCTGTTAACATAAACTACTGGTGGACACCTTATTTTTAAAACTGTGAGAAGGGCTGTTACCATAAACTACTGATGGACACCTTATGCTTAAAACTGTGAGAGGAACTGTTAAATAAACTACTGATGGACACCTTATGCTTAAAACTGTGAGAGGGACTGTTAACATAAACTACTGATGGATATCTAATGTTTAAAACTGTGAGATGGACTGTTAACATAGACTACTGATGGACAACCTTATGCTTAAAACTGTGAGAGGAACTGTTAACATAAACTACTCACGGGTAACTTATGCTTAAAACTTTGAGAGGGGCTGTTAACATAAACTACTGATGTACACCTTATGTTTAAAACTGTGAGAGTGGCTGCGAACATAAACTACTGATGGACACCTTATGTCTAAAGCTGTGAAAGGGACTGTTCACATAAACTACTGGTGGACACCTTATTTTTAAAACTGTGAGAGGGGCTGTTAACATAAACTACTGAAGGATACCTTATGCTTAAACCTTTGAGAGGGGCTGCTAACATAATCTACTGGTGGATACCTTGTGTTTAAAACTGTGAAAGGGGCCATTAACATAAACTACTGATGGACACCCTATGCTTAAAACTATGGGAGTAGCTGTTAACATAAACTACTGATGGACACTTTATGCTTAAAACTGTGAAATGGGTTGTTCACATAAACTACTGATGTACACCTTATGTTTAAAACTGTGAAAGGGGCTGTTAACATAAACTACTGATGGACACTTTATGCTTAAAACTGTGAAATGCTTAAAATGAAGAAAAGGCCTGTTAACATAAACTATTGGTGGACACCTTATTTTTAAAACCGTGAGAGGGGCTGTTACCATAAACTACTGATGGACACCTTATGCTTAAAACTGTTAACATAAACTACTGATGGACACCTAATGTTTAAAACTGTGAGAGGGACTGTTAACATAAACTACTGATGGACAACCTTATGCTTAAAACTGTCAGAGGAACTGTTAACATAAACTACTCACGGGTACCTTATGCTTAAAACTTTGAGAGGGGTTGTTAACATAAACTACTGATGTACACCTTATGTTTAAAACTGTGAGAGTGGCTGCGAAAATAAACTACTGATGGACACCTTATGTCTAACGCTGTGAAAGGGACTGTTCACATAAACTACTGATATACACCTTATGCTTAAAACTGTAAGAGGGGGTGTTAACATAAACTACTGAAGAACAGCTTATGTTTAAAATGAAGAAAAGGCCTGTTAACATAAACTACTGGTGAACACCTTATTTTTAAACTGTGAGAGGAGCTGTTAACATAAACTACTGAAGGATACCTTATGCTTAAAACTTTGAGAGGGGTTGCTAACATAATCTACTGGTGGATACCTTGTGTTTAAAACTGTGAAAGGGGCGGTTAACATAAACTACTGATGGATACATTATGCTTAAAACTATGGGAGTGGCTGTTAACATAAACTACTGATGGACACCTAATGTTTAAAACTCTGAGAGGGCTGTTAACATAAACTACTGATGGACGTCTTATGTTTAAAACTGTGAGAGTGGCTGTTAACATAAACTACTGATGGACACCTTATATTTAAAACTATGAAAGTGGCTGTTAACATAAACTACTGATGGACGCCTTATGTTTAAAACTATGAAATTGGCTGTTACCATAAACTACTGATGGAAACCTTATGTTTAAAACTGTGAGAGTGGCTGTTAACATAAACTATTGATGGACGACTTAAACTACTGATGGAAACCTTATGTTTAAAACTGTGAAAGTGGCTGCTAACATAAACTACTGATGGACACCTTATGTTTAAAACTGTGAAAGGGGCTGTTAACATAAACTACTGATGGACACCTTATGCTTAAAACTGTGAGAGAGACTGTTAACATAAACTACTGATGGACACCTTATGTTTAAAACTGTGAGAGAGACTGTTAACATAAACTACTGATGGACACCTTATGTTTAAAACTGTGAGAGTGGCTGTTAACATAAACTACTGATGTACACCTTATGTTTAAAACTGTGAGAGAGACTGTTAACATAAACTACTGATGGACACCTTATGTTTAAAACTGAGAGAGTGGCTGTCAACATAAACTACTGATGGATGCCTTATGTTTAAAACTATGAAAGTGGCTGTTAACATAAACTACTGATGGACACCTTATGTTTAAAACTGTGAGAGTGGCTGCTAACATAAACTACTGATGGACAACTTATGTTTAAAATTGTGAAAGGGGCTGTTAACATAAACTACTGATGGACACCTTATGTTTAAAACTGTGAGAGAGACTGTTAACATAAACTACTGATGGACACCTTATGTTTAAAACTGAGAGAGTGGCTGTCAACATAAACTACTGATGGATGCCTTATGTTTAAAACTATGAAAGTGGCTGTTAACATAAACTACTGATGGAAACCTTATGTTTAAAACTGTGAGAGTGGCTGCTAACATAAATTACTGATGGACACCTTATGTTTAAAATTGTGAAAGGGGCTGTTAACATAAACTACTGATGGACACCTTATGTTTAAAACTGTTAGAGAGACTGTTAACATAAACTACTGATGGACACCTTATGTTTAAAACTGTGAGAGAGACTGTTAACATAAACTACTGATGGACACCTTATGTTTAAAACTGTGAGAGAGACTGTTAACATAAACTACTGATGTACACCTTATGTTTAAAACTGTGAGAGGGGCTGTTAACATAAACTACTGATGGACACCTTATGTTTAAAACTGTGAGAGAGACTGTTAACATAAACTACTGATGGACACCTTATGTTTAAAACTGTGAGAGAGACTGTTAACATAAACTACTGATGGACACCTTATCCTTAAAACTGTGAGAGTGGCTGTTAACATAAACTACTGATGTACACCTTATGTTTAAAACTGTGAGAGAGACTGTTAACATAAACTACTGATGGACACCTTATGTTTAAAACTGTGAAAGGGACTGTTAACATAAACTACTGATGTACACCTTATGTTTAAAACTGTGAGAGGGGCTGTTAACATAAACTACTGATGGACACCTTATGTTTAAAACTGTGAGAGAGACTGTTAACATAAACTACTGATGGACACCTTATGTTTAAAACTGTGAGAGAGACTGTTAACATAAACTACTGATGGACACCTTATGCTTAAAACTGTGACAGTGGCTGTTAACATAAACTACTGATGTACACCTTATGTTTAAAACTGTGAGAGAGACTGTTAACATAAACTACTGATGGACACCTTATGTTTAAAACTGTGAAAGGGACTGTTAACATAAACTACTGATGGACACCTTATGTTTAAAACTGTGAGAGAGACTGTTAACATAAACTACTGATGGACACCTTATGTTTAAAACTGTGACAGTGGCTGTTAACATAAACTACTGATGTACACCTTATGTTTAAAACTGTGAGAGAGACTGTTAACATAAGCTACTGATGGACACCTTATGCTTAAAACTGTGAGAGAGACTGTTAACATAAACTACTGATGGACACTTTATGTTTAAAACTGTGAAAGGGGCTGTTAACATAAACTACTGATGGACACCTTATGTTTAAACTGTGAGAGAGACTGTTAACATAAACTACTGATGTACACCTTATGTTTAAAACTGTGAGAGGGCTGTTAACATAAACTACTGATGGATGCCTTATGTTTAAAACTGTGAGAGAGACTGTTAACATAAACTACTGATGGACACCTTATGTTTAAAACTGTGAAAGGGGCTGTTAACATAAACTACTGATGGACACCTAATGATTAAAACTGTGAAAGAGACTGTTAACATAAACTACTGATGGACACCTTATGTTTAAAACTGTGAGAGAGACTGTTAACATAAACTACTGATGGATGCCTTATGTTTAAAACTGTGAGAGAGACTGTTAACATAAACTACTGATGGAAACCTTATGTTTAAAACTGTTAGAGAGACTGTTAATATAAACTACTGATGGAAACCTTATGTTTAAAACTGTGAGAGAGACTGTTAACATAAACTACTGATGGACACCTTATGTTTAAAACTGTGAGAGAGACTGTTAACATAAACTACTGATGGACACCTTATGTTTAAAATTGTGAGAGAGACTGTTAACATAAACTACTGATGGACACCTTATGTTTAAAACTGTGAGAGAGACTGTTAACATAAACTACTGATGTACACCTTATGTTTAAAACTGTGAGAGAGACTGTTAACATAAACTACTGATGGACACCTTATGCTTAAAACTGTGAGAGAGACTGTTAACATAAACTACTGATGTACACCTTATGTTTAAAACTGTGAGAGAGACTGTTAACATAAACTACTGATGTACACCTTATGTTTAAAACTGTGAAAGGGGCTGTTAACATAAACTACTGATGGACGCCTTATGTTTAAAACTGTGAGAGAGACTGTTAACATAAACTACTGATGTACACGTTATGTTTAAAACTGTGAAAGGGACTGTTAACATAAACTACTGATGGACACCTTATGTTTAAAACTGTGAGAGAGACTGTTAACATAAACTACTGATGGAAACCTTATGTTTAAAACTGTGAGAGAGACTGTTAACATAAACTACTGATGGACACTTTATGTTTAAAACTGTGAGAGAGACTGTTAACATAAACTACTGATGGACACCTTATGCTTAAAACTGTGAGAGAGACTGTTAACATAAACTACTGATGGACACCTTATGTTTAAAACTGTGAAAGGGACTGTTAACATAAACTACTGATGTACACCTTATGTTTAAAACTGTGAGAGAGACTGTTAACATAAACTACTGATGGACACCTTATGTTTAAAACTGTGAAAGGGACTGTTAACATAAACTACTGATGGACACCTTATGTTTAAAACTATGAAAGTGGCTGTTAACATAAACTACTGATGGACACCTTATGTTTAAAACTGTGAAAGGGACTGTTAACATAAACTACTGATGGACACCTTATGTTTAAAACTGTGAGAGAGACTGTTAACATAAACTACTGATGGAAACCTTATGTTTAAAACTGTGAGAGAGACTGTTAACATAAACTACTGATGGACACCTTATGCTTAAAACTGTGAGAGAGACTGTTAACATAAACTACTGATGTACACCTTATGTTTAAAACTGTGAGAGAGACTGTTAACATAAACTACTGATGTACACCTTATGTTTAAAACTGTGAAAGGGGCTGTTAACATAAACTACTGATGGACGCCTTATGTTTAAAACTGTGAGAGAGACTGTTAACATAAACTACTGATGTACACGTTATGTTTAAAACTGTGAAAGGGACTGTTAACATAAACTACTGATGGACACCTTATGTTTAAAACTGTGAGAGAGACTGTTAACATAAACTACTGATGGAAACCTTATGTTTAAAACTGTGAGAGAGACTGTTAACATAAACTACTGATGGACACTTTATGTTTAAAACTGTGAGAGAGACTGTTAACATAAACTACTGATGGACACCTTATGCTTAAAACTGTGAGAGAGACTGTTAACATAAACTACTGATGGACACATTATGTTTAAAACTGTGAAAGGGACTGTTAACATAAACTACTGATGTACACCTTATGTTTAAAACTGTGAGAGAGACTGTTAACATAAACTACTGATGGACACCTTATGTTTAAAACTGTGAAAGGGACTGTTAACATAAACTACTGATGGACACCTTATGTTTAAAACTATGAAAGTGGCTGTTAACATAAACTACTGATGGACACCTTATGTTTAAAACTGTGAAAGGGACTGTTAACATAAACTACTGATGTACACCTTATGTTTAAAACTGTGAGAGAGACTGTTAACATAAACTACTGATGGACACCTTGTTTAAAACTGTGAAAGGGACTGCTAACATAAACTACTGGTGTACACCTTATGTTTAAAACTGTGAGAGAGACTGTTAACATAAACTACTGATGGATGCCTTATGTTTAAAACTATGAGAGAGACTGTTAACATAAACTACTGATGGACACCTTATGTTTAAAACTGTGAGAGAGACTGTTAACATAAACTACTGATGGACACCTTATGAGAAAACTATGAGAGTGGCTGCTAACATAAACTACTGATGGACATCTTATGTTTAAAACAGTGATATTGGCTGTTAACATAAACTACTGATGGACACCTTATGGTTAAAACTGTGAAAGAGACTGTTAACATAAACTACTGATGGACACCTTATGAGAAAACTGTGAGAAGGGCTGTAAATATAAACTATTTATTTTCCCATAGTGAACGTGCTATTTTCGTTACATATGTATAAATATGGTCTGTAAAGTTTCAGGGAAATATAACACAAAATAGGTACACTCTGCTAAAGATGACTAAGATTCAAAATATGGAAAAATTAGAGAAAAATTATAAAAAAAAAACTACTGTAATATACCTTGAATTACTTCTATATGTATGTAATATATTTTTTGCTTTAAGGAAGTTGGACAGGTGCCATAGGAACACTAGTTGATTACACTAAATTAGCACCTCTTTACCCTTCCCACAATTTACCATGCGCTCGCATGCATCCTGGCAAAAATGGACACATTTTTGTACATAAAATCTAACATTCACAACTGTACATTAATCTTTAAGATTATCAATTTGTTTTAATCAACCATTCTATTTCTGCATAATTCTATTAAAAGGTTACATGATTACATACTGATTCAATACAATGTTAGTTTAAATATAGTTCATTGTCCAAAAACATGACAATATGATCAGATACAAGTATTACAACCTATATCTTCTCCTTTATATACACAATATTTATATAGAGTTGAATAAATATATGAAAACCTACAATATTTATTAATAACAAAGACATGAATGTACAAGTGACACACGATTTGTTATTTGCCAAATGACAGATCGAACCAATCTTTACTAAAACTGGACCATATAGAACATACCTAGAGTTAAGAAAAATCAATAACTTTTGATTGCATTATTAATGCCATATAAAGGAAGGGTCTATTAGAATTCAGTTACAAAACATATAATTCTGAAGTTATGCATTAAATAAAATATTGTAAAGTCTTATCCTATATTACAGATAAAACTTGCATTTCATATAAATATTCTAAATAGCACATCATGGAGATGAATTTCATTATCTATTCTTATGTCAAAATGAGGTTATCCAAATGGAAGAGAGAAAAAAGTATATTCCACAGTATTTTGTTCAAAATTCAAAACTGAATGTTGTCGTTATGCAACAAAAAAGTATTGAATAACTATCATTTTTTCTGACAAATATTGTGAAACTATTATAATATCATTAATATTTTCTTCATTATATTTCCATATGATATATAATATTATATATTGTACATGTATATTCACAGCTGCTACATTTAATTATATGTCTTGCATATTTTGAAAGTCATCATCTAATTGTTTTCTCATGTTACAGTTTATTATATCTTATAAAGTAAAATAAAATCTTGAAATAAGAATTTAAACAAATTATTTCTGAATAGAGAACTAATTAATTAGACATGTTAATGAATAAAGAAAAGGTTATATTTCTATTATGAAAACTTGTACAATTATTCTAATGATCCAACAGTATGATAATTAAAAACAACCAATCACTCTAATAATCCAACAGTATGATAATTAAAAACAACCAATCACTCTAATGATTCAACAGTATGATAATTAAAAACAACCAATCACTCTAATAATCCAGCAGTATGATAATTAAAAACAACCAATCACTCTAATAATCCAACAGTATGATAATTAAAAACAACCAATCACTCTAATGATTCAACAGTATGATAATTAAAAACAACCAATCACTCTAATGATTCAACAGTATGATAATTAAAAACAACCAATCACTCTAATGATTCAACAGTATGATAATTAAAAACAACCAATCACTCTAATAATTCAACAGTATGATAATTAAAAACAACCAATCACTCTAATAATCCAACAGTATGATAATTAAAAACAACCATTCACTCTAATGATCCAACAGTATGATAACTAAAAACAACCAATCACTCTAATGATTCAACAGTATGATAATTAAAAACAACAAATCACTCTAATGATTCAACAGTATGATAATTAAAAACAACCAATCACTCTAATGATTCAACAGTATGATAATTAAAAACAACCAATCACTCTAATGATCCAACAGTATGATAATTAAAAACAACCAATCACTCTAATGATTCAACAGTATGATAATTAAAAACAACCAATCACTCTAATGATTCAACAGTATGATAATTAAAAACAACCAATCACTCTAATAATTCAACAGTATGATAATTAAAAACAACCAATCACTCTAATGATTCAACAGTATGATAATTAAAAACAACCAATCACTCTAATGATCCAACAGTATGATAATTAAAAACAACCAATCACTCTAATAATTCAACAGTATGATAATTAAAAACAACCAATCACTCTAATGATTCAACAGTATGATAATTAAAAACAACCAATCACTCTAATGATCCAACAGTATGATAATTAAAAACAACCAATCACTCTAATGATTCAACAGTATGATAATTAAAAACAACCAATCACTCTAATGATTCAACAGTATGATAATTAAAAACAACCAATCACTCTAATGATTCAACAGTATGATAATTAAAAACAACCAATCACTCTAATGATTCAACAGTATGATAATTAAAAACAACCAATCACTCTAATAATTCAACAGTATGATAATTAAAAACAACCAATCACTCTAATAATCCAACAGTATGATAATTAAAAACAACCATTCACTCTAATGATCCAACAGTATGATAACTAAAAACAACCAATCATTCTAATGATTCAACAGTATGATAATTAAAAACAACCAATCATTCTAATGATTCAACAGTATGATAATTAAAAACAACCAATCACTCTAATAATTCAACAGTATGATAATTAAAAACAACCAATCACTCTAATGATTCAACAGTATGATAATTAAAAACAACCAATCACTCTAATGATCCAACAGTATGATAATTAAAAACAACCAATCACTCTAATGATTCAACAGTATGATAATTAAAAACAACCAATCACTCTAATGATTCAACAGTATGATAATTAAAAACAACCAATCACTCTAATAATCCAACAGTATGATAATTAAAAACAACCAATCACTCTAATGATTCAACAGTATGATAATTAAAAACAACCAATCACTCTAATGATTCAACAGTATGATAATTAAAAACAACCAATCACTCTAATGATTCAACAGTATGATAATTAAAAACAACCAATCACTCTAATAATCCAACAGTATGATAATTAAAAACAACCAATCACAAATCAATTAACATTAAAACATGACAACTTTTAATATAACATGGCACTATTCATCATAAGTTCAACACAGACATACAAAATAAACATAACCACAATATTAGAACACAAAGTCATACAACAGAGAGCTTGGTAATCAGTTTTCATATCAATGAACAAATTTTGTGGTAAGAACAATCTCAACCAAAATACACTATGAACCATACATGTATTAAGTGTGATTTTGTAAACAGTTAGTATGTTAACATTTAACTGGTATACTGTGTCAAGAGAAGAAATAGAGCTCGGTGACATTAGATGTGTTGAGCTATACTGTTTTAATATAGGAGGAGAGTTACTTAGTGAATGTGAAAAGTACACCTCAGTGAAATTATATCTAGTGTTGAGCTATACTGTTTTAATATAGGAGAAGGGTTATGTAGTGAGTGAGAAAAGTACACCTCAGTGAAATTATATCTAGTGTTGAGCTATACTGTTTTAATATAGGAGGAGGGTTATGTAGTGAGTGGGAAAAGTACACCTCAGTGAAATTATATCTAGTGTTGAGGTATACCGTTTTAATATAGGAGGAGGGTTATGTAGTGAGTGGGGTTAAGTACACCTCAGTGAAATTATATCTAGTGTTGAGCTATACTGTTTTAATATAGGAGTGTTATGTAGTGAGTGGGAAAAGTACACCTCAGTGAAATTATATCTAGTGTTGAGCTATACTGTTTTAATATAGGAGGAGTGTTATGTAGTGAGTGGGGTTAAGTACACCTCAGTGAAATTATATCTAGTGTTGAGCTATACCGTTTTAATATAGGAGGAGGGTTATGTAGTGAGTGGGAAAAGTACACCTCAGTGAAATTATATCTAGTGTTGAGCTATACTATTTTAATATAGGAGGAGGGTTATGTAGTGAGTGTGAAAAGTACACCTCAGTGAAATTATATCTAGTGTTGAGCTATACTGTTTTAATATAGGAGGAGGGTTATGTAGTGAGTGGGGAAAGTACACCTCAGTGAAATTATATCTAGTGTTGAGCTATACTGTTTTAATATAGGAGGAGTGTTATGTAGTGAGTGGGAAAAGTACACTTCAGTGAAATTATATCTAGGTTGAGCTATACCGTTTTAATATAGGAGGAGGGTTATGTAGTGAGTGTGAAAAGTACACCTCAGTGAAATTATATCTAGTGTTGAGTTATACTGTTTTAATATAGGAGGAGGGTTATGTAGTGAGTGGGAAAAGTACACTTCAGTGAAATTATATCTAGTGTTGAGCTATACTGTTTTAATATAGGAGGGTTATGTAGCGAGTGGGGAAAGTACACCTCAGTGAAATTATATCTAGAGTTGAGCTATACTGTTTTAATATAGGAGGAGTGTTATGTAGTGAGTGGGAAAAGTACACCTCAGTGAAATTATATCTAGTGTTGAGCTATACTGTTTTAATATAGGAGGAGGGTTATGTAGTGAGTGGGAAAAGTACACCTCAGTGAAATTATATCTAGTGTTGAGTTATACTGTTTTAATATAGGAGGAGGGTTATGTAGTGAGTGGGAAATGTACACCGCAGTGAAATTATATCTAGTGTTGAGCTATACTGTTTTAATATAGGAGGAGGGTTATGTAGTGAGTGGGAAAAGTACACCTCAGTGAAATTATATCTAGTGTTGAGTTATACTGTTTTAATATAGGAGGGTTATGTAGTGAGTGGGGAAAGTACACCTCAGTGAAATTATATCTAGTGTTGAGTTATACTGTTTTAATATAGGAGGACAGTTATGTAGTGAGTGTGAAAAGTACACCTCAGTGAAATTATATCTAGTGTTGAGTTATACTGTTTTAATATAGGAGGGTTATGTAGTGAGTGAGAAAAGTACACCTCAGTGAAATTATATCTAGTGTTGAGCTATACTGTTTTAATATAGGAGGAGGGTTATGTAGTGAGTGAGAAAAGTACACCTCAGTGAAATTATATCTAGTGTTGAGCTGTACCGTTTTAGTATAGGAGGAGAGTTATGTAGTGAGTGTGAAAAGTAAACCTCAGTGAAATTATATCTAGTGTTGAGTTATACTGTTTTAATATAGGAGGAGGGTTATGTAGTGAGTGGGAAAAGTACACCTCAGTGAAATTATATCTAAAGTAGAGCTATACTGTTTTAATATAGGAGGAGTGTTATGTAGTGAGTGGGAAAAGTACACCTCAGTGAAATTATATCTAGTGTTGAGTTATACTGTTTTAATATAGGAGGAGGGTTATGTAGTGAGTGGGAAATGTACACCTCAGTGAAATTATATCTAGTGTTGAGCTATACTGTTTTAATATAGGAGGAGTGTTATGTAGTGAGTGGGAAAAGTACACCTCAGTGAAATTATATCTAGGTTGAGCTATACGGTTTTATTATAGGAGGAGGGTTATGTAGTGAGTGTGAAAAGTACACCTCAGTGAAATTATATCTAGTGTTGAGTTATACTGTTTTAATATAGGAGGAGGGTTATGTAGTGAGTGGGAAAAGTACACCTCAGTGAAATTATATTTAGGTTGAGCTATACTGTTTTAATATAGGAGGAGGGTTATGTAGTGAGTGGGAAAAGTACACCTCAGTGAAATTATATCTAGTGTTGAGTTATACTGTTTTAATATAGGAGGAGGGTTATGTAGTGAGTGGGAAAAGTACACCTCAGTGAAATTATATCTAGAGTAGAGCTATACTGTTTTAATATAGGAGGAGTGTTATGTAGTGAGTGGGAAAAGTACACCTCAGTGAAATTATATCTAGTGTTGAGTTATACTGTTTTAATATAGGAGGAGGGTTATGTAGTGAGTGGGAAAAGTACACCTCAGTGAAATTATATCTAGTGTTGAGTTATACTGTTTTAATATAGGAGGAGGGTTATGTAGTGAGTGGGAAAAGTACACCTCAGTGAAATTATATCTAGGTTGAGCTATACCGTTTTAATATAGGAGGAGGGTTATGTAGTGAGTGTGAAAAGTACACCTCAGTGAAATTATATCTAGTGTTGAGTTATACTGTTTTAATATAGGAGGAGGGTTATGTAGTGAGTGGGAAAAGTACACCTCAGTGAAATTATATCTAGGTTGAGCTATACTGTTTTAATATAGGAGGAGGGTTATGTAGTGAGTGGGAAAAGTACACCTCAGTGAAATTATATCTAGTGTTGAGTTATACTGTTTTAATATAGGAGGGTTATGTAGTGAGTGGGAAAAGTACACCTCAGTGAAATTATATCTAGAGTTGAGCTATACCGTTTTAATATAGGAGGAGAGTTATGTAGTGAGTGGGAAAAGTACACCTCAGTGAAATTATATCTAGTGTTGAGTTAGACTGTTTTAATATAGGAGGATGATTATGTAGTGAGTGGGGTTAAGTACACCTCAGTGAAATTATATCTAGTGTTGAGCTATACCATTTTAATGTAGGAGGAGGGTTATGTAGTGAGTGGGAAAAGTACACCTCAGTGAAATTATATCTAGTGTTGAGCTATACCATTTTAATATAGGAGGAGAGTTATGTAGTGAGTGGGGAAAGTACACCTCAGTGAAATTATATCTAGAGTTGAGCTATACTGTTTTAATATAGGAGGAGGGTTATGTAGTGAGTGGGAAAAGTACACCTCAGTGAAATTATATCTAGTGTTGAGCTATACTGTTTTAATATAGGAGGAGGGTTATGTAGTGAGTGGGAAAAGTACACCTCAGTGAAATTATATCTAGTGTTGAGCTATACTGTTTTAATATAGGAGGAGTGTTATGTAGTGAGTGGGAAAAGTACACCTCAGTGAAATTATATCTAGTGTTGAGCTATACCGTTTTAATATAGGAGGAAGGTTATGTAGTGAGTGGGGTTAAGTACACCTCAGTGAAATTATATCTAGTGTTGAGCTATACCGTTTTAATATAGGAGGTTATTTCCAAACCCAACAACATGCAAGGCATGTGATGCATAATAAGGTGAGATATAGTATATAGAAAATCATAACAAATCATATATGATTCACTTCTTTTTAAAGTAGACATTCTAACCACATTATCTGTTCATAAGGACATCTGATAGTAGTGAACAAACAGCAGCCAATATATATTTTTACCATTACTAATACATATAAAAATGTTGCTTTTTTCACATCAACTTCATCATTACATTTTTATTTTACAAAATTAAGAAGCAATCAATTAATTCAACCCAAATGAGACAAACATTTTATAGATTTAAAAAATAGAAATGTGATATTCAAATTTAAAAAGAAGATCCATAATTAGTTTTGTTATTTTGTACTCCTAGTAAAAATTGAGAAATTGTTGTAGAAATTATGCTTGCCTTTAATTAAAACATTTCATGTGAGTCAAATTTCTCATTCAAATATTGAACTAGAATAAGTCTCAAAGGTTTAAATATTTTTACAAAATATACACCAGAGTAATAAAATATCACAAATAACTGATACATTCAAAACAAAAGTTCTTAAACCAAGTGAAGATAACTCTGTACATCATGTGATCTTTTCCCATTACATCTGTTCAAGTGGAGGTAGCTCTGTTTTTCATCCTGTGTTTTACCATTACATCTGTCCAAGTGGAGGTAGCTCTGTTTTTCATCCTGTATTTTACCATTACATCTGTCCAAGTGGAGGTAGCTCTGTTCATCCTGTGTTTTACCATTACATCTGTCCAAGGGGAGATAACGTGGTCCATCCAACAAATTTATACCATTAAATCTGTCCATTCTAGATATTACATTTGCCCTGTAATATAATTGTTATCATAAAATTGATGCATTTTCTTTAAATTTCAAAACTATTTTACATCAATAATAACAACTAATCCATCCAGTCTTCAATTTTTGATCTGGTCTATAATCATACATACAGTCCTTGGGACATTAACCCTAACTATTTGACTGAATGATTGCTGACGGCTTAGTAAACAATTGCAGAGTTGGTCTTAAACAACAATCACTCACTCACTCTTAAATTTTAACACAAAACGTAATAAATTATATAACAGTTTATATTTTTAACATAATTTTAATTAAAGAAATGTAAATATATACTATATGATTTGCTTTGCAAGAATGGATTTCTCATAGCAATATCATGTCGGAGGTGAAACCTGAGATGTGGGATACGATGAGAAGTCAATTTCAAGCAAAACATACCAACGATAATATGTTTATAGAGGACATCGATTGAGCAACAGATAGATATAATTTTTTATCTATGCTTATTATGAGTATAAGAAGATTTAAATCGACTGGCTCAGCAGTTTTAACAGAAAAGTTTAATTTTTTTCTGAGAAGGACTTATCAATCTTATTATTTTTTTTTAGATTTGGTTTATGTTTATGGTGTTTTATGCCACTTTCAACAATATTTCAGTTATATCATGGTGGTAGTTTTATTGGTAAAGGAAACTAGAGTATCCAGAGAAAACCATTGACCTATTGCAAGTCACTGACAAACGTTATCAGATAAAGTTGCATCAAGTACACCTGGCCATGGACGGGGTTCAAACTCACAACTTTTGTGGTGATAGGCACTGACTGATTGCACAGGTAGTTGTAAATCAAACAACCATATGATCATGACCACGACGGATCCCCCTCAAAAAAATTATATATGAATATTTTTTTTAACATACATTTGTAAGAAAACCTGTAACAAAGGAAACAATAATATATTTTGGTTCTAGATGTCCTTCTTGTGAATTCTGGGTTTAAAGGCAGCAAAAAGAAGCAAAAAATGACAAACTACATTTTTCGAAATTTTTGTCCACCATTTTATGTTATTTTAGACATGTCAACTCTATGATAATGCTATATATATTCATCAGAAAGTATTTTTGCTCCTCAACTTTATAGTTAGTATCTATAAAAGGAAATATTCTTTTTTTCTAATAGCAGAAATAAATACATTTTATTCAAACATGAAATGAGAAATCTAAACAAATTCTTGTAAATTTCAGGTTATACTGGTATTTGAATATTTGTAAATTTCAGGTATATTTGTATTTGAATATTTGTAAATTTCAGATATTCTGGTATTTGAATATTTGTAAATTTCAGGTATACTGGTATTTGAATATTTGTAAATTTCAGGTACACTGGTATTTGAATATTTGTAAATTTCAGGTACACTGGTATTTGAATATTTGTAAATTTCAGGTACACTGGTATTTGAATATTTGTAAATTTCAGGTACACTGGTATTTGAATATTTGTAAATTTCAGGTATACTGGTATTTGAATATTTGTAAATTTCAGGTATACTGGTATTTGAATATTTGTAAATTTCAGGTATACTGGTATTTGAATATTTGTAAATTTCAGGTACACTGGTATTTGAATATTTGTAAATTTCAGGTATACTGGTATTTGAATATTTGTAAATTTCAGGTACACTGGTATTTGAATATTTGTAAATTTCAGGTATACCGGTATTTGAATATTTGTAAATTTCAGGTATACTGGTATTTGAATATTTGTAAATTTCAGGTATACTGGTATTTGAATATTTGTAAATTTCAGGTATACCGGTATTTGAATATTTGTAAATTTCAGGTATACTGGTATTTGAATATTTGTAAATTTCAGGTATACTGGTATTTGAATATTTGTAAATTTCAGGTATACTGGTATTTGAATATTTGTAAATTTCAGGTATACTGGTATTTCAATATTTGTAAGATTTTCAATATTCATAATCTGCATTATATACATTTGGGGAATAAGTTCAGATAATTTAGTTTACAGATTGCTGACGAATAAAAAAAAAACATTGAATATTTTACTCATCTTAGATATTATATAAATTTACTATTAATTGAAACAAGATGTGCACAGTAACACTGATTTCCCCTAAAAAGTAATAAAATTATTCTTGTAAGGTTTTAAATGTTCATTTTCTACTTTATTCACAATAGGAGTACAAGTTTAGAAACTTTAATTTACAGACGGTTGAAGCTTTTTATAGTACTTCTATTTCACTACTTAAAATCCTTCTATACTAACCATACTGTATGACTCAAATCTATATATAATTTCTTGATAAATGAAATGTTTCAGTACAGGATTTTATTAAGAATAAATATATATGCTTTTTTTTTTCAAAAATAAAATGCTTTAATCTCCTAGATATGGAATATATTTTTAAAAGTGAATTGAGTGAACAGTATGTCATTTCTATTTTGACTATTTAAGCATTGTTTGTCCTTTTTCTTTTGGCCATTGTATTGTCTGACTTTTGATTTCCGACTTATGATTATACTTTTGATATCTTCAAACTTTTCTTGTGTCTGTTTCATACCTTGGTTGTTTTTATGTGCATTTACATTCAAAGGTGAGAGGTTATTGTTGATTTTGTTATCATCACTGTTCAAATCCAGAATTGGGGGGGGGGGGTCCCATTAACCGATTTAACCCCACCATCTTTTTGTGCCTGTCCCAAGTCAGGACCTGGATTTACAGCATCATATGTCATGGTCTTTTTAGTGTTCAGTGAGTTAAGATGAGAGGTGATTCTTCATTTTGTTGATATTGTTGGAATTGTTAACCATAACTGTTTAAACTTTCTTTTCATAAAATTCTTCCCATCTAAATTCTAGAAACACTGATTAATTAGATTATACAACAAATTACCTTTATTGATATATTTTGTTCTAGTATGGGGTCTGCTGGTTACCCACTGATCTAAGATCTGTTTGTAAATCTATGGTGTCAGTCTGTTGATTAACCTCTGATCTAAGATCTGTAGTCAACTCTCTTGTGCCAGTCTGTTGATTAGCCTCTGATCTAAGATCTGTAGTCAACTCTCTTGTGCCAGTCTGTTGATTAACCTCTGATCTAAGATCTGTAGTCAACTCTCTTGTGCCAGTCTGTTGATTAGCCTCTCATCTAAGATCTGTAGTCAACTCTCTGGTGCCAGTCTGTTGGTTAACCTCTGATCTAAGATCTGCTGTCAACTCTCTTGTGCCAGTCTGTTGATTAGCCTCTGATCTAAGATATGTTTGTAGCTCTCTTGTGCCAGTCTGTTGGTTAACCTCTGATCTAAGATCTGCTGTCAACTCTCTGGTGCCAGTCTGCTGATTAGTCTCTCATCTAAGATCTGTTTGTAACTCTCTGGTGCCAGTCTGTTGGTTAGCCTCTGATCTAAGATCTGTTTGTAACTCTCTTGTGCCAGTCTTTTGATTAACCTCTGATCCAAGATCTGCTGTCAACTCTCTGGTGCCAGTCTGTTGATTAGCCTCTCATCTAAGATCTGTTTGTAACTCTCTGGTGCCAGTCTGTATGTTAGCCTCTGATCTAAGATCTGTTTGTAACTCTCTGGTGCCAGTCTGTTGGTTAGCCTCTGATCTAAGATCTGTTTGTAACTCTCTGGTGCCAGTCTGTTGGTTAGCCTCTGATCTAAGATCTGTTTGTAACTCTCTTGTGCCAGTCTTTTGATTAACCTCTGATCCAAGATCTGCTGTCAACTCTCTGGTGCCAGTCTGTTGATTAGCCTCTCATCTAAGATCTGTTTGTAACTCTCTGGTGCCAGTCTGTATGTTAGCCTCTGATCTAAGATCTGTTTGTAACTCTCTGGTGCCAGTCTGTTGGTTAGCCTCTGATCTAAGATATGTTGGTAACTCTCTGGTGCCAGTTTGTTGGTTAGCCTCTGATCTAAGATATGTTGGTAACTCTCTGGTGCCAGTCTGTTGTTTAGCCTCTGATCTAAGATTTGTTTGTAACTCTCTTGTGCCAGTCTGTTGGTTAGACTCTGATCTAAGGTCTGTTGTTAACTCTCTGGCGGCAGGCTGTTCGTTAGCCTCTCATCTAAGATCTGTTTGTAATTCTCTTGTGGCAGTCTGTTGATTAGCCTCTGATCTAAGATATGTTGGTAACTCTCTTGTGCCAGTCTGTTGGCTAGCCTCTGATCTAAGATCTGTTAACTCTCTTGTTGATTAGCCTCTGATTTAAGATATGTTGGTAACTCTCTAGCACCAGTCTGTTGGTTAGCCTCTGATCTAAGATATGTTGGTAACTCTCTGGTGGCAGTCTGTTGGTTAGCCTCTGATCTAAGACCTGTTTGTAATTCTCTTGCACCAGTCTGTTGGTTAGCCTCTGATCTAAGATCTGTTGTTAACTATCTGGTGTCAGTCTGTTGGTTAGCCTCTGATCTAAGATCTGTTTGTAACTCTCTTGTGCCAGTCTTTTGATTAACCTCTGATCCAAGATCTGCTGTCAAATCTCTGGTGCCAGTCTGTTGATTAGCCTCTCATCTAAGATCCGTTTGTAACTCTCTGGTGCCAGTCTGTATGTTAGCCTCTGATCTAAGATCTGTTTGTAACTCTCTGGTGCCAGTCTGTTGGTTAGCCTCTGATCTAAGATATGTTGGTAACTCTCTGGTGCCAGTTTGTTGGTTAGCCTCTGATCTAAGATATGTTGGTAACTCTCTGGTGCCAGTCTGTTGTTTAGCCTCTGATCTAAGATCTGTTTGTAACTCTCTTGTGCCAGTCTGTTGGTTAGACTCTGATCTAAGGTCTGTTGTTAACTCTCTGGCGGCAGGCTGTTCGTTAGCCTCTCATCTAAGATCTGTTTGTAATTCTCTTGTGGCAGTCTGTTGATTAGCCTCTGATCTAAGATATGTTGGTAACTCTCTTGTGCCAGTCTGTTGGCTAGCCTCTGATCTAAGATCTGTTAACTCTCTTGTTGATTAGCCTCTGATTTAAGATATGTTGGTAACTCTCTAGCACCAGTCTATTGGTTAGCCTCTGATCTAAGATCTGTTTGTAACTCTCTGGTGCCAGTCTGTTGGTTAGCCTCTGATCTAAGATCTGTTTGTAATTCTCTTGTGCCAGTCTTTTGATTAACCTCTGATCCAAGATCTGCTGTCAACTCTCTGGTGCCAGTCTGTTGATTAGCCTCTCATCTAAGATCTGTTTGTAACTCTCTGGTGCCAGTCTGTATGTTAGCCTCTGATCTAAGATCTGTTTGTAACTCTCTGGTGCCAGTCTGTTGGTTAGCCTCTGATCTAAGATATGTTGGTAACTCTCTGGTGCCAGTTTGTTGGTTAGCCTCTGATCTAAGATATGTTGGTAACTCTCTGGTGCCAGTCTGTTGTTTAGCCTCTGATCTAAGATCTGTTTGTAACTCTCTTGTGCCAGTCTGTTGGTTAGACTCTGATCTAAGGTCTGTTGTTAACTCTCTGGCGGCAGGCTGTTCGTTAGCCTCTCATCTAAGATCTGTTTGTAATTCTCTTGTGGCAGTCTGTTGATTAGCCTCTGATCTAAGATATGTTGGTAACTCTCTTGTGCCAGTCTGTTGGCTAGCCTCTGATCTAAGATCTGTTAACTCTCTTGTTGATTAGCCTCTGATTTAAGATATGTTGGTAACTCTCTAGCACCAGTCTGTTGGTTAGCCTCTGATCTAAGATATGTTGGTAACTCTCTGGTGCCAGTCTGTTGGTTAGCCTCTGATCTAAGACCTGTTTGTAATTCTCTTGCACCAGTCTGTTGGTTAGCCTCTGATCTAAGATCTGTTGTTAACTATCTGGTGTCAGTCTGTTGGTTAGCCTCTGATCTAAGATCTGTTTGTAACTCTCTTGTGCCAGTCTGTTTGTTAGCCTCTGATCTAAGATATGTTGGCAACTCTTGTGTGCCAGTCTGTTGCTAGCATCTGATTTAAGATATGTTGTTAACCCTCTTGTTGATTAGCCTCTGATTTAAGATATGTTGGCAACTCTCTAGCACCAGTCTGTTGGTTAGTCTCTGATCTAAGATATGTTGGTAACTCTCTGGTGCCAGTATGTTGGTTAGCCTCTGATCTAAGATCTGTTTGTAATTCTCTTGCACCAGTCTGTTGGTTAGCCTCTGATCTATGATCTGTTGTTAACTCTCTTGTGCCGGTCTGCTGATTAGCCTTTGATCTAAGACCTGTTGTCAACTCTCTTGTGCCAATCTGTTGGTTAGCCTCTGATCTAAGATCTGTTGTTAACTCTCTTGTGTTAGTCTGTTGATTAGCCTCTAATCTACGATATGTTGGTAACTCTCTTGTGCCAGTCTATTGGTTAGCCCCTGATCTAAGATATGTTGTCAAATCTCTTTGCCAGTCTATCGACTAGCCTCTGATCTAAGATATGTTTGTAACTCTTTGGTGCCAGTCTGTTGTTCCAGCCTCTGATCCAAGATCTGTTTGTAACTCTCTGGTGCCTGTCTGTTGATTAGCCTCTGATCTAAGATATGTTGGTAACTCTCTGGTGCCAGTCTGTTGTTTAGCCTCTGATCTAAGATCTGTTTGTAACTCTCTTGTGCCAGTCTGTTGGTTAGACTCTGATCTAAGGTCTGTTGTTAACTCTCTGGCGGCAGGCTGTTCGTTAGCCTCTCATCTAAGATCTGTTTGTAATTCTCTTGTGGCAGTCTGTTGATTAGCCTCTGATCTAAGATATGTTGGTAACTCTCTTGTGCCAGTCTGTTGGCTAGCCTCTGATCTAAGATCTGTTAACTCTCTTGTTGATTAGCCTCTGATTTAAGATATGTTGGTAACTCTCTAGCACCAGTCTATTGGTTAGCCTCTGATCTAAGATCTGTTTGTAACTCTCTGGTGCCAGTCTGTTGGTTAGTCTCTGATCTAAGATCTGTTTGTAATTCTCTTGTGCCAGTCTTTTGATTAACCTCTGATCCAAGATCTGCTGTCAACTCTCTGGTGCCAGTCTGTTGATTAGCCTCTCATCTAAGATCTGTTTGTAACTCTCTGGTGCCAGTCTGTATGTTAGCCTCTGATCTAAGATCTGTTTGTAACTCTCTGGTGCCAGTCTGTTGGTTAGCCTCTGATCTAAGATATGTTGGTAACTCTCTGGTGCCAGTTTGTTGGTTAGCCTCTGATCTAAGATATGTTGGTAACTCTCTGGTGCCAGTCTGTTGTTTAGCCTCTGATCTAAGATCTGTTTGTAACTCTCTTGTGCCAGTCTGTTGGTTAGACTCTGATCTAAGGTCTGTTGTTAACTCTCTGGCGGCAGGCTGTTCGTTAGCCTCTCATCTAAGATCTGTTTGTAATTCTCTTGTGGCAGTCTGTTGATTAGCCTCTGATCTAAGATATGTTGGTAACTCTCTTGTGCCAGTCTGTTGGCTAGCCTCTGATCTAAGATCTGTTAACTCTCTTGTTGATTAGCCTCTGATTTAAGATATGTTGGTAACTCTCTAGCACCAGTCTGTTGGTTAGCCTCTGATCTAAGATATGTTGGTAACTCTCTGGTGCCAGTCTGTTGGTTAGCCTCTGATCTAAGACCTGTTTGTAATTCTCTTGCACCAGTCTGTTGGTTAGCCTCTGATTTAAGATCTGTTGTTAACTATCTGGTGTCAGTCTGTTGGTTAGCCTCTGATCTAAGATCTGTTTGTAACTCTCTTGTGCCAGTCTGTTTGTTAGCCTCTGATCTAAGATATGTTGGCAACTCTCTTGTGCCAGTCTGTTGCTAGCATCTGATTTAAGATATGTTGTTAACCCTCTTGTTGATTAGCCTCTGATTTAAGATATGTTGGCAACTCTCTAGCACCAGTCTGTTGGTTAGTCTCTGATCTAAGATATGTTGGTAACTCTCTGGTGCCAGTATGTTGGTTAGCCTCTGATCTAAGATCTGTTTGTAATTCTCTTGCACCAGTCTGTTGGTTAGCCTCTGATCTAAGATCTGTTGTTAACTCTCTTGTGCCGGTCTGCTGATTAGCCTTTGATCTAAGACCTGTTGTCAACTCTCTTGTGCCAATCTGTTGGTTAGCCTCTGATCTAAGATCTGTTGTTAACTCTCTTGTGTTAGTCTGTTGATTAGCCTCTAATCTACGATATGTTGGTAACTCTCTTGTGCCAGTCTATTGGTTAGCCCCTGATCTAAGATATGTTGTCAAATCTCTTTGCCAGTCTATCGACTAGCCTCTGATCTAAGATATGTTTGTAACTCTTTGGTGCCAGTCTGTTGTTCCAGCCTCTGATCCAAGATCTGTTTGTAACTCTCTGGTGCCTGTCTGTGGATTAGCCTCTGATCTAAGATATGTTGGTAACTCTCTGGTGTCATTCTGTTGGTTAGCCTCTGATCTAAGATATGTTGGTAACTCTCTGTTGCCAGTCTGCTGGTTAGCCTCTGATCTAAGATATGCTGGTAACTCTCTGGTGTCAGTCTGTTGATTAGCCTCTGATCTAAGATCTGTTGGTAACTCTCTGGTGTCAGTCTGTTGATTAGCCTCTGATCTAAGATCTGTTGTCAACTCTCTGGTGCCAGTCTGTCAATAAGCTTCTGATCTAAGATATGTTTGTAACTCTCTTGTGCCAGTCTGTTGGTTAGCCTCTGATCTAAGATATGTTGGGTACTTTCTTGTGCCAATCTGTTGGGTAGCTTCTGATCTAAGATATGTTGGGTACTTTCTTGTGCCAGTCTGTTGGCTAGCCTCTGATCTAAGATATGTTGGTAACTCTCTTGTGCCAGTCTGTTGGCTAGCCTCTGATGTAAGATATGTTGGTAACTCTCTGGTGCCAGTCTGTTAGTTAGCTCTGATCTAAGATCTTTTGATAACTCTCTGGTGCCAGTCTGTTGGTTAGCCTCTGATCTAAGATATGTTGGTTAGACTCTGGTATAGGATATGTTAGCAACTCTCTTGTGTCAGTCCGCTGGTTAGCCTCTGATCTAAGATCTTTTGATAACTCTCTGGTGCCAGTCTGTTGGTTAGCCTCTGGACTAAGATCTGTTGATAACTCTCTGGTGCTAGACTGTTGGTTAGCTTCTGGTCTAAGAAATGTTAGCAACTCTCTTGTGCCAGTCTATTGGTTAGCCGCTGATCTAAGATCTTTTGATAACTCTCTGGTGCCAGTCTATTGGTTAGCCTCTGATCTAAGATCTGTTTGTAACTCGCTGGTGCCGGTCTGTTGGTGAGCCTCTGATCTAAGATCTGTTGTTAACTCTCTTGTTCCAGTCTGTTGGTTGGCCTCTGATCTAAAATCTGTTTGTAACTCGCTGGTGCCAGTCTGTTGGTGAGCCTCTGATCTAAGATCTGTTGTTAACTCTCTTGTGCCAGTCTGTTGGTTAGCCTCTGATCTAAGATCTGTTGTTAACTCTGTTGTGCCAGTCTGTTGGGTAGCCTCTGATCTAAGATCTGTTGTTAACTCTCTTGTGCCAGTCTGTTGGTTAGCCTCTGATATAAGATCTGTTGTTAACTCTCTTGTGTCAGTCTGTTGGTTAGCCTCTGATCTAAGATCTGTTGGTAACTCTCTTGTGCCAGTCTGATGGTTAGCCTCTCATCTAAGATCTGTTGTTAACTCTATTGAGCCAGTCTTTTGGTCTTCTTGTTTTGTTATTCTCTGGTGTAATGTTTGTTCGTCTCCTCTTATGGTAACCCTCTGATATACATTGTACTAGTATGTCATCTTGTACTGAGTTTCCACTGGTGTAGAGTCTGTCACATCTATTGATTTCCTCTAATGTGCTCTTTAAAGTTCAATTAAAGTTTCAATAAAAACAGCCTATGTGGCCTATTGATCCCCTTTCTTATATGTATATGTATGTATTGTCTGTTGATTGCTAGTAGGTCTTGGTCTACTTGTGTAGGCCTGTTGTCTGTCATGGTATCTATGGTGGTAGAAGGCTGGTTTTTCTTAGCAGTTGGTGCTGAAAAATAATGAAAAATATGAAAAACAAACATCTTCAGACAAATTGAGAGCAATTCTACAACGATGTGATGTAGTATATTTAGTGAGGCCCACATTCATTTTGTGCATAATGAATGGAAATCATATTTCAGAGATCAATAAAAACTTTATTGCTTAGACATCGTTTCTTCTTTTTCATCAATGGATACAAATAAATATAGTTAATAAGCATGCAAAATTTCTAAATGATTGATTATGTAGTTTTCAAGATATGTTTTACCAAAGTTTCGATCTAAGTCATTTTTTGCAGTAAATTTGTAGACAAATGACATTTACTGGCATATTATGACACTGTAATATTATTTTCAATAAACAATTAAGCTGTATTTCTAAATATACCTACTAAAGTTTGTTTTACTTTAAAGAAATATTCTAAAAATTACTATGAAAATGGGATTAAAGCCAAAGTAGTTGTATAAGAATGGGCTAAAACAGCATTTTGAATGAATCATTTTTACTATGAAATCACATAGAAGACTATTTTCCATATTATTTCTTTAAAGGCCTATATGCAATCTCTGCAATACAAAAATATGAAACCAATAAGAGATATATAATAGCTATTATTGTTTTTAAAACTTTCAGAAAAATTTGCTTTTCACTGAACTTTGCATGATTTAAACACCTGTTGAATGTATAATTTTAGAATCAAACTCGGAAAAGCTTGTCTTTATATCAAAATATAATAACTAAGATCCTCAGCACTCGATTAAAGTACAACTGAAATGGTGAGTGTCTTACAGATGTATTCATTGAAATTATCTTAAACATAAAAGCCAGTTTTTTATCTAGAAACATTTATCCAACTGTTTTTTATTTCAATTTCAATTCAAGAAATTGTTTGCTATAACTAATGGATTATCCTCTCTTACTTCGTTATCTTAAACGTGATGCCCCCCTTTTTTCACCCTTTTCCTGCAAAAAAAATTGCATGCTCAATATGTTTAATTCAAAGTATAAAATATTGATATATAGTTAACACAGATAAAAAATCCATCTTTCTTAAGACTCCAAGTTTATGTGTAAAAAATCTGTACTAGTTAATGGGAGGTAACTCTAATTTTTTGTCATATAAATTGGCATTTCAAGGATAATTTGGTGACTTTCTTTTAAATTTCAGAACTGATTAAAATTTACATAGAACAGTTTACATAAAAATAGAGGAAATGTTGAATTACATGTTATACGAGCACAGGCAAGCCTATCCACAGTGTGAGGGTCTATTATTGTGGGATTTAGACAATGAAGAAAATGGTCGGGATAGTAGATTGATTGATTGATCTTTGGTGTTTAATGCCACTTTCAGCAATATTTCAGCTATATCATGGCGACCAGTTTTAGTGGTGGAAGAAGCCTTAGTACTGTGAGAGAACCACCGACCATGGGCAAGCAACTGGTAAACTTTATCACTTGCAGCTGCGAGACGAGTGCACCCTTTTTGTAATTTACAAAGCCGGGTGCGAACCCACGCCGTATTGGTGATAGGCTTGTATGAGTTGTTAGGTAATCCAACTACCTAACTCATTGAGCCACCAAGGCCCTTGGGATAGTAACAAAAAAAATTAATGCACCATATGTAGGTACATATCTCAACTGTATACTCTATAAAAAGAGCTAGAGAAAAGAAGACCAGGACATAAACCATAAAAAATAAATACCACAGTTCATGTCAACATGAGTTCTTCACCAATAGAATACACAAGTTTCACGAAAATACTTCTTTACTGCAATATTCCTGCTCTTAGTGCATCAAGTCTACAAAAAAAGAAGGAATAAAGTTATGTGTGAAATACAGAACATTAATGAAAAGACTATGAAAGGAAGAAGAAAGCAATTGCTTGACATTAATAAGCATAAAGACAAAAATATCTACATAGTATCAGCGTTCAATTGTATGGAATATATAATAGTCGACTGTATGTTGGAATTGGTCATACACCATTTCAGCCTGCAACTCAACACAATTATACTGAAAATGAATAACTATTTGTCTATACAGTGGAACCTGCTAATCCGACACACCAAGGGACCAGAGAAATGTGTCTGATTGTACAGGGTGTCGGAAAACTCAGGTTTTCTTTTTAGTTAACAGAAATTTGCCTAATTTTAACAAGAGAAGAAATAGTGTATGTTTGATTATGTAGGATGGTTAGATAATTGGAACTACAATGTAAAGGGATTGTATACAATGTAGGTGAAAATACATTTAATATCTAATTTATACACAATTAATATATATAGAACAATTTCATAATCTGATCAGATAATTGTTGGTTGTAGCCATGTCCTTTACAAAGAAAGTGAAAACAGTTATCTGTAAAATTTTAATTATTATATTCTTGTTAAACTTACTTTAACCCTTATTAATGAGTCTCTAACCAATAAATTCAAATCATAATTTATTTGTGTACACACGCTTAGAACAATTTCATAATATATCAGATAATGGTTGTAGCCATGTCCTTTACAAAAAAAGTGAAAACAGTTAACTGTAAATTTTAATTATTACATATATATTCTTTTTAAACTTACTTTTAACCTTTACTAATGAGCCTCTAATTACCTGCCAATCAATTAGTTAAAATAACAATTTATTGGTGAGCTTAGCTGGTCAATTTGTTAATGGTTTATATTTAATGATACACAAAGATGGGTGATAATTTATTAATTAACAGATTAAAGGGCTGGATATTACAGGATTAATTAAGGGTAATTAATAACACTGGGGCCGTAAAACAGTGTCGGATGTCAGAAGTGACAGGTTGCGGAATACTCAAGTTTTTTTTAACAAAGAATGTTAAAGAAATATTTTGGGACCTGAAATTCATATCGGAAGTCACATGATGTCGGAAAACTCAGGTGTTAGATAGCACAGATTTCACTGTATATCCAAAATATAAGCTACACACAAACTTTATCAGAAATTGACCCCGACTCAGGCAGGCTACATGACGATGAATACATATCCCAATGGTCAAAAGGGGATGATACTTTTGTACTCACCAGAAGCTTGCTTTTATTCCCATTTCTTAACCAAATCATGAATAAACCGGAATCCTGTATAAATCTAACTTTAAATCAAGATTCGATGTAAGATATCTTTGTTAATTTAACCTGTATAACTGAACACATGTCTCTTCTGAACTGAAAAGGTGGTCCCAATGAGGTTCAGTTTAGACAAGTTTCACTGAAATGGACTTATCTAAGTTTATCTTAAGCTTAAATAAAAAAATACATTAAGTATTGTCAGGATATAAAACACAGGCTCAGAAATAAAGAGTTTGGATACATTGAAGTTTTCCCTATTCATTATATACAAGTATGTTGTTTTCGTTTCATTTTTTGTTGTTGTTTTAAATCCTTTCCTTCTGAATTATAGAATTTTGATTAATTCAGTTGTGCTTACAATAAATAACTACCAGTAATTAAGATGTTTTTACAATAAATCACCTAATTAAGTAAACTGTTTTACAATATTTCACCTTTATTGATGTATTTTGCTCATCTGTTTGATACTCTCTGGTCTGCCACTGCTGGTTCCTCTTTGATGTAGTGTCTAGGTTTTCTCTTTTGATTTCCTGTGGTTTGGTGGTCGTCTGATCTGATGGAAGCCCTCTGAGTAGGGTCTGTCTGTATCCTCCTCTGTTGGATGTTTTGGTCCTCTCTGATGGAAGCCCTCTGGGTAGGGTCTGTCTGTAACTTCAGTTGGATGTGTTGGTCCTCTCTGATGGAAGCCCTCTGGGTAGGGTCTGTCTGTATCCTCCTTTGTTGTATGTTTGGTCCTCTCTGATGGAAGTCCTCTGGGTAGGGTCTGTCTGTATCCTCAGTTGGATGTGTTGGTCCTCTCTGATGGAAGCCCTCTGGGTAAGGTCTGTCTGTATCCTCAGTTGGATGTGTTGATCCTCTCTGGTGGTAACCCTCTAATATAAAACATACCTGGATTACATCATTGTTTTGTTGATTGTCCTTCAATTTGGAAGTTTTTAACATGAGCAATGTAAATAAAATGAGTTATCTCCCTTTTTGAGTAGAAGTTGCAGTCTATGAAACTAGCTTAGCCCAGTCATTTCTTATTGAAGTGCCTGTAAAAAATCCAGTAGAGTGAGCAGCCAAGCATAACAGTATGTAACAGTCCTTGCAAAGGTAGCTGTAACTGTTTGATTGTTGACAGATTTGTGATGGATCCAAAATTGATGGATGAGAACTTAATTGACCTATTGCATCAGCCATTGACAAAAACTATTCCTCATTACCTTGACAAACTTCGGTCAATCGATCAGTCCATTAATGATATCCAACATATAACAGAATCATATTATGTTTTTGTTTGTTTGTTTTGATGGTGTTTAATGCTCCTTTCAACAATATTTCAGCTTTATCGTGGCAGTCAGTTTTATTGGTGGAGGAAACCGGAGGACCCAGAGAAAACCACTGACCTGTCACAAGTCACTGACAAAGTTTATCACATAATGTTGTACACCTTGCCCTGATCAAGATTCGAACTCACAACATCAGTGGTGATAGGCACTGATTGCATAGGTAGTTGTAAATCCCACTACCATACGATCTAACAAATTTCTTTTTAACATAATTTTCATTAATTTTGATTACCCCTTTGGCATCTACAAACTCGTAATAATTACTTATTAATTAACATCTTTGTTAATTTTCTTAAATTCCTCAGTGTTTACACAAACATCATTTGTATCAAATTATAATTCATTGGGACTTGTATTAGATCAGAACTTTAAAGTTTTACATTAATAAATGAAAAATTACTTAAAAAATGCTTAGCCATTCAAAACAAAGAATTTGCCATAGCATCCACATTTTTAAGAGGTAAATATAAAATGAGGAATGTTTGTAGAAGATTTCACATACATCATTTGTATTATGTATTAAACAAATAATTTGTACCTGAAATTCTGAAAGTAGAGTAGAGATATTTTTTTAAATAATTTCAGCCAATCAGTAACAAGAATTTCAAATAAAAAAGTAGATAAGTAATTTAGTGTGCACAACACGTTTCTGGAATATCTTACGGAGGTCATACCAGAGTCAGATTAAAAAAGATTTTAGAGTGGATCACACAATTATTATTTGTTCTTGTGCTTTCAGAGAAAATAACTTCTCTTGTCCAGATTGGCTTTCATGCTTATCCTATTTGAAACAATAGTTTGTTCCTCTTCTATGTAAACATTAGTAAAACCTGCCCATGTGGCAACTCTATTACGCAGTCACCTGTATTAAAAGGTCACCATTTTCTTGTCCTGTCATAGAACAATTCATATGAATTTTACCTCTTTTAAGAGGTCACCTGTCTTAGAAGACCACTTTTTCTTTGTCCTAACAGTGACCTCTTAATATAGGTTTGACTGTAATACAATTTACATTCATGTGAAACTCGTCAAAATTGTCTCACTTTCCTTAGTCTTTTTTTTTAACATAAAATTAACAAATAATTTTTTTTATAACTTACAGAACTACTTCATGTTGTATACATGAATGATTGATAATTATAACTGATTTCTGATTTTATTTTCTGTGATTAAAGTCAGAAACAGACTTAATTGTTTCTTCAGTAAATATGTAGATATAGCTGGAGATGTAGATACTGTGACTGAGTAATGTTGAATGTAGTGTTTGATAGTCTCTTATGATCAGTTACATCCATATCTTTTCTTACTAGAGTTATTTCTTTATTCAAATAATTCTTATTGATATGAATGAATTTATAGTTCATGTTTATCCTATACAAAATGCAGAATTTTTATAGAAGATCTCCCATTCAACAAATTATTTGTACTTTATTTCTAAACAGAATAGACTAGCAAATATAAAAGTATCTCAAAAAAGAATTCTCACTTACCACTGACATCTCCATGCAACTCTTAATCTTCGACATCTTCCCCCCCTGACCCAAATGTAGCTCCTGACACTTGGATCGATCTCCCTTGTAAAACTACACCCGCATGGTAGTTCAACTAAGGAGATCACCACACCCCAAATATAGGACCCCAGTGTAGCTGCAGACACCTGTTCCTTCCCCACTGCCCCCTAGTCAAGGTACACAGAGCATAGTACCCAAGGGACATGGCCTCCAAATGCAACTCCTGACATTTGGAAATGCCTAAATGCACTCCGACCTGGACATTTAAGCATAGGGGGGACGTTCATAGATGTGAACCCCAAACACACCAGGCTTAACTTTCTATGCTTTAATTTGTCCAAGTCCAAATAGTTCCACCTACCTGTTCCTGAGAGATTAGTAATTAGTGTCCTCTGAATAGAGGTGGTTGCATCAAAACAAGTTTCAACTGTTCTTTGGTTACATGTCCTCCGAAGAGGTCATTGTCTTGAACATGTCCTCTAAAAAGAGGTCATTCCATTAGAACATGTCCTCTGGCAAGAGGTTGTTGCATCACAGCAAGTTGAATCGTTCTCTTGATCGAAGCAATTATCAGATCTTGTTGTGACCTTTCAGTGCAGATAATTGTTGTGCCTATTACAACCCAGGATGTACAATTTCTATCAGCTTTAAGTGTTTTTTTTTTTTCTCACTTTTGATGTGATTTAATGTTGTTATGTCAACCATTACTATTTTATTTACAATTTGTCATGAAATGAAAATACAAAAAAGACAAAAGAGGTTATCAACTAATATATTTGATTTTTATTAATCTGCATACTATTCAATACATTATCTACATATTACAGACACAGATACAATAAATGAATTATACAAACAAACAAAAATTAAAGTTGTTTTTGACACTAAAATACATGTCTCCATCACATTCTTAATCCTTTTTTCTTCTTCCAGTTATATCTGTAAAACAAAACAATAGTAAATATATCATTACTTAAATAACATCATTTTGTGAACATGTATATTAAACTGGAAGCAGTAAATTTGTGTTAAAGCTATTGCATTGCTGAATTTAAACATTTGAAACAGTAAATTTATTGAAAGACATAATGACAAATTGGCATCTAGTCATGTTGGCACCTAACATTTGGTTATTTCGGCACCCAAGTCATTATCATTTTGAGAAATTTTAGAAAAATATAATCTTAAATTTGACAGCTGCATACAATGTACAAACCAGGTCTCCCCTTGTTATAGGATATTGTTCACTTTTAAAACGAGAACTGTGAGTGACCTCACTGAGTGATACCCCCACTTGCAATACTATGATGTTCAAACTTTGGAATACAGGTAAATTAGCAAGTTAATTATCTCCCCTTCTAAATTTTAGACAGCAACAGTATTCCTTCATGCACATCTGCTGGTTGTGTACTACAACTGTGTAAAGTTTCTTAAAAATTCAATAAGCAGTTTAGTAGGAGTTGCACTTACAAGGTATATGCCCCCCCCCCCCCTTTTCGTGAAAGTATAAGTTGAATTATCTCCCCTTTAAAATTTTGGACAGCAACCATATTCCTTCATGCACATCTGCAGGTAGTGTATTACAACTGTGTAAAGTTTCACAAAACTCCAATAAGCCGTTTAGGAAGAGTTGTACTTACAAGGTACACGATCCCCCAATTTCGTGAAAGTATAAGTTGAATTATCTCCCCTTTTAAATTTTGGACAGCATCCATATTCCTTCATGCACATTTGCAGGTAGTGTACTACAAATATGTAAAGTTTCATAAAAATCCAATAAGCCATTTAGGAGGAGTTGCACTTAAAAGGTACATGGACAGACAGATAGTGGGTGATTCCTATATACCCCCCCAAACTTTGTTTGCGGGGGGGTATAATTATGACCATGATGATGAAATAAAATGTATTAACTCTGAATATTGTTTCTAATACTCGCCTCACACTTAATTTACAGCTATCTACATATTGCAGATATGAGCATTTTTTCAGTCAAATTAAGACATTATCAAGTCAAATTAAACACTTAAATATCAATGACAATTACATGAAGACTTTCAAATGTACAAATGAAAACAATATTAACTAGGAAGAACTGTTTTAGATACCTAAAACTTATGTCTCCCCTTAATGTGGCCATCTGTACGACAATAAGTTACACATTATGAGTTGAATCATAAAGACAAAAATGTTATAGCCTGGACAAGAAAATACTATTTAAAAAACAATTATTTGACCTTGAGGTGAAAGGTCAAGGTCCCACAAAGGTCATTACGGTATGCGACATACTGCCTTATGGTCATGCACCCACATACCAAATATAATTGACCTATCTGGAAAGACAAAAAAGCTATGGTCCTGACAAGCTTCACGGAGAAGAACAAATCAGACTAAAACAATATGTCTCCCTTCATTCGAAGGGGAGACATAATTATACATAGGTGCCGATTTGACCAAGTGACATTTATCTAGGGGCCCAAATGACTATATTAGGTGCCGAAGTGACTTGAATTCGTTTAACGCCTCTGCATTTTTGTTTTTTGGGTTCAATGATTTGAGGCGAGAGGTAGTTGTTTATTTTGCTGATATTGGTGGAAAAAAAGACCATTAATACACAATGTAGCAGAGAAGCAGGAAATATCAGTGTTATAGTCTTTGGTTTGACACGACCAGGACTCAAACCCATCATCTACCACATTTGAGGCAAGTTTTTGTATTATTTAATACATGTACATGAATATGCATGAAATATTTGCCACTGGACATTAAGCAACAATCAATCAATCATCCATCATTATAATATAATACAAATCATTTAACAAATTATCTCCCTTAGCTGATGTTTGTTATAAATGAATGACAAGTTTTATTTTGTTTCAAGGCTTTCTCTAGAAATAGACAGTTTTTTCACCACCACCCTCCCCCCATTTCCAAGAAGAAAAACAACAACAGTGGGATGTCAAATCAATTCTCAAGTGTGAACGAGTGAGTGATTATTGTTTAACACAAAAAAAGGACTTCTTTGTACTAGCCCAACATGCTTAGTTGGATCTTTATAGTGCTATCTAACTGAAACAACAGTCCCATATACATGTTGCTCCACTCTGACACATTATCATGATTCCAAACCAACCAGTTCTGCTCTTACTCCTTAAGCTGTGTGCTTAGCAGAGAAGCACTAAATGTCAAATTTACAAGTCTTAGGTTTGAGCCAACCAAGCCTTGAACCCACAATCTACCACACTAACATGTGACAAGTTTATATTCACATAGCCACATTTTTTCAAGTGAAAACGGTGAACTTCCAATCATCTAAAGAGTCATTGATATCATCAAAAAGTTACCTGTATGTTCAAAGATGTTGTTCGCCCGACACAAAATGATGAATTCTACCTGGTTACAGATACCGAGGGCAACATAGGCATCATATGTTTCTGGAATCCTGTTGAAGTGACTGACCCAGAGCTCCTGCAAAAAAAAAAAAAAAAAGATACTGAAGGTAACAAATTCATACATTGCATTTAACAAACTTTTTAAAGAAACATGGCCAAAATAAGCCTTACAAGGTATTTGGAATATTGTGAGCCTTATAAAGAAAACATGGCCAAATTAAGTCTTGCCAGGAATTTTCAGGTTTCTGGATAAAATGTGACAAGGCCATATAACAAGAGGCTCCCAGGAGTCTTCATCGCTCACCAGATATTTGTGGAGTTTTTTTTGTGGGTTCTGCTTTTCAACTTGAGGTGTACTCGACACAACTATATGTGATAAAGTTTGTAAAAGACTTGCGACAGGTCGGTCGTTTTCTACGGGTACTCTGGTTTCCACCAATAAAACTGCCACGATATAACTGAAATATTGTTGAAAGTGGAGTTAAACACCATAAACCTAAAAAACCTAAACCTGAGTATGAGTGGAACAGACGGTGTGAGGACATGTTTCCTCCACCAACAAAACTAACAGTCACGATATAACTGAAATAGTGTTAAAAGTGGTATTCTATAATATATTATTATGCTTTCTGTAAATTTCTTCTGTAATATAAGTTCATACGATATTTTGGCATATATCACAAGAATTATATAGCGTTGATATACTATGCGAAAATAGTACATCTACTATGCCAGTTTCATGTGGGGAAGGTTGGGTTTTCAGCTGTCTGTCAAGCTATATATAGCTAGTCCACATGCAAGGGGGCAGATCCAATCTGTCAAATGTTTTTTAATACTTGTTATCGTTGTTAATTAAATTTCAAACTTCAAAAATCTTTATATTTTTAAAGCCTTAAATGAAACAAAGAATATTCTCACACTTTCAAGACTATCTGATCCAATATATTAGTCACCAATATCAGGACCTCCTTTATTGTAATAGTTCTCAATATATTTTGTCTACATATAATAGTCAGCATAATAATGTTGTGTTAGCAATGACTATGCCATATAGTGGTCAGGGTTGAAGACATATAGTGCACTCCCCTTTGGGTCATGCACTATGTCTTCAACCCTGACCACTATATTGGCATAGTCATTGCTAACACAACATTATTATATAAATATTATAGCGATTCATAAATTCCTCATACATGTAGGTAAAAAGTATTTTGTTTCTGATAATCAATGATCATTTACAATAATACACCATTTTCACAACATATTTTGGTCATACACATATTACCACCTATTTTTATAAAAGGGGTTAACCATATGTTCTGGCTCAAGACCTGTTGCACATCTATCAACTCCTCATTTTCCTGTTTCAACACTGATACGTTCAAAAAACATCTTCCCCATAAATAAAACTTAATAGAATATCCCAAAGTATCTATGTCAGATGACACAAGAAAATAGTCAAGTCCACTCTGTTTTTTATCAGGGCCCCTCCATGTGTATCTCCTAATGCCAGGATTTTTCTCTCTCCAAACATCCACCAGATCCATGTTATTAATCATTTGATGAATTTTTAATTTAGACTTGGGATTATTTTCCCCTGTATAATTGAGAGTATCTACTCTATAGTCCTGAACAACATTCCAATCGTCTGCTATTATCACTGATGAATTATCAAACTGGGGCTGTGCTCTCGAAAGTGTCTTAGGACTAAGTATGTCTAAGATATGTCCCAAGTCGTGTTCTCGACCATGTCCTAACTTAGGACATGTCGCAAAATTTGTCTTAACTTTATGACATCTATGGAGGTGTCTTAAGATGGTCCTAACCCCCGAAATTGTAATATAATTTGATATTTTGTACCAAAAACGAACTTTAAGTTGTAGATCATGATTGACATAAACCTTTATACTGTTTTAAAATCTAAATAAGTTCATTTACAATGATTTTTCTATTATAACTTAAACGGTGCACGAGATATCTTTTGTTCATCTTTAATCAGTAATTTATTTAAAGTTTGAAATCAGCTCACTCGAAAGTAACCACACAAAAAATTACGGTAATGACTATTTCATCATAAAAAAGTGTTACACATTTATAGTTCTATATCGTATATGAACCTCAGAACTACGTAATGTATAGACAATTGCAAATTAAAGAAAACAAGAAATAGTCTCATGGGATGCAGCGTAAAAAATAAATAAAATTGAAAAAAATCTTTATTTACCTCTTATATTTTATTATGAATATTTTTATGAAGGATTTGCTATATATTAATATTGGAAATAATTGTTGCGCACAATATTTCTATTATTCTACTTATTGCATTGACACTTAGGACATAGTTAAGACATCCTAAGTTAGGATAGTCTTAAGACAGCTTTGAGATCACTCCTAGGACATGTCCTAAGATCATCCTAAAAATCGTCCTAAGACAAATCTTAGGATACTTTCGAGAACACAGCCCTTGGTTTAAATTAAATAATAACCTTTTAAAAAATTCTGGATTATCTTCATTAGGACTATATATTGCAGCTAATGTCATTCTAGAGTCTTGAATATTAATATCTAGAATAATAAAGTTGTCTTGTTCTTCAATAATTTCCCGATTTATCTGAAATTTAAATGAATTTTTCAAAAAGTGCTGCTACCCCCTGCTTACACTGGAGTGAGAGCTAAACCTGCTTGTATATCCCAATTCATGTTGCCATTGTTTTTCTATGTGTATCTACTAAGATTGCTATATGATACATATCTCGACATTTAATCAAATAAATATCACAACACTTTACATTATATGTTATTCAGCTATCAGACAGGGTATATAATGTGACATTCCCGGCTTATGATCTATATTCCCTGAGGCGCATTTTATACCCTGTCTGATAGCTGAATAACAAATATATTACGGATTTAACCATTTTTTTGTTAAATACAGAACCAAACTGTCGTATAATTTTATTTTTTTTTGTTTTGTTTCCTTTTTGTTTGTTTATTTTTATTTTCCTTTTGTTTTTTTTTACCACGTACATAGTCCCAATTCATATTTAAAACCTTATTAAATATTTTGCATCTTTTATTTTCATTTTCCATATTTCTAGATGTCCCTTTTCGTACCTCCGACATTCTTTATTCAATGACCTCAAATATTTGTCACGTGATATTTTATGTACTGAGGTGTCTCATAAAGGAAAATCCTGTTCAATATTTCTAAATCAACACAATTTCATATGCAGTAAATTTAATAAACTTTATAATTATAACATTAATATATTACATAACAAAACAACGGGTTTGTGAAACAATTTCAATAATTAAAATGTTAACAATAAGCAAAAACTTGGTGTGGCCCTGTGACCTCGAAAGTTTTAAAGGCGGAAACTTTAACACACTTTCACTTGTTGATTGCTATGTTCAAATTTGTAATGGTAGAGCCGTGGAACATGGGAGTTTGCTGAATTGTTCTGGTGTTTGTGACTGAATTAACTGTTGTAAGAGTGTTATAATCACAACATAAATCATCATAATTTACATCCAAAATGTCAACGACGTCCGTAACCGACGATGAAACATGTGTATTGGCTCTCATTTGAACAAGTGATGTTGAACTTGAACTGTTTTGTGTCGGCGGCATGAGTTGCAACCGGGAAGTACTGTGCAGTGGCATTATTGAGGATAGTTGAGATGGTTGCTCTCCACGAACAGAACTTGTGATAATGTCTCCCATAACTTGTTTTTCCTTAGATGAAACACGTTGATATACTGCAACTGACGAGGCAGATTTGTGTCCGGTAACTGCCATAATTTGTGCCATTGAACAGTTTCTTCCGAGGATAGTTGCACCCGTTGCACGAATTGAGTGGTTGGTGTAGATTTGTGAAACTGAAAGATATATTTGAATTTTTTATTGAAGAAAAGAATATCTTTTTTATTCATACAACCGTTTTGAGTTTAAAAACAGCATTTAATTTGGTAAAAATACATTTATTATTCCGTATTATGATATTGATTCAGTGAAGCGTAAATATTTCTGTTTTCGTCAACCACGTTGTTATTGTTTTTTGGGGCCCAAATGAGTTAGACCGAAAATGTACATATATACCCCGTCTGTTTTCCGAATATATGCTGACATTCAGGGTTGAATAACCAATGAAAATATGTGTAACAAACTAAATTCGTAATATTATTTGATAGTCACCTACAATTAACTGACCCAATGACTACAGTGGAGATACATTAAGAATAAAACATTTATGACAAAAATACTATCTTGAAAATATAAAAACGCATACAAACTATCAATGTATCTGGAAGTGGCAATGTATATACAAAACAAATTAATACCTGGTAAATAGCATATAATTCTACACTGCCATAAGCCTCATGTATGTACTCGTATTGTTCGTTTTCAAAAGAAGTATACAATTTGCCCCCCCCCCCCCCTTTCACCCCCCTCGAGTTGAAATTTTCCTTTTTTACACACATGCATAAATTATATATGAAAATACTGAAAGCATATATAAAAAAAAGAAGTAATGCAGAGAGAGTAAAACTAGAGAAAGTTGATCTGGTGATCACAGATACCCCTGCATTCCAAATTTTCATCCAGAAACCTTTAAAGTCCCTATCTTCTAAGAGAAAAAGGGCCATAATTCATGAATGGTAAAGGTCAATTTCACCATAATCAAATTTAATCTGTATTTTATGGAACATCGCATTGTGTTAAAGTTTGAAAAGATTTGGTTGAGTCGTACCTTAAATATCATCCAGAAACCTAGAAAGTCCCTATTTTCTAAGAGAAAAAGGGCCATAACTTATGAATTGTAAATGTGAAATACACCATAATCAAACTTAACCTGTATTTTATGGTATACAGCATTGTGTTAAAATTTGAAAACATTTGGTTGAGCAGTACTTTAAATATCATTCGGAAACCTAGAAAGTCCCTATTTTCTAAGAGAAAAAGGGCCATAACTTATGAATGGTAAATGTGAAATATACCATAATCAATCTTAACCTGTATTGAATGGTCCACAGCATTGTGTTAAAGTTTGAAAAGATTTGGTTGAGCCATACTTTAAATAACATCCTGAAACCTAAAAAGTCCCTATTTTCTAAGAGAAAAAGGGCCATAACTCATGAACGGTAAATGTGAAATACACCGTAATCAAACTTATCCTGTATTTTATGGTACACAGTGCAAAAGTTTGAAAAGATTTGGTTGAGCAGTACTTTAATTATTATCCGGAAACCAAAAGTGTGATGGACAGACAGACATGGGGATCCCTATATACCCCCCCCCCCCCCCGACTCTCGTCAAGCGGGGGTATAAAAAGGAGAAGAAAATTTGAAGTAAAAATGCTGTTCACAGTTAACTTTAATCTAAGTCACTCTGTAATTAATTGAATGCATGCCATGTTTAAAGTTTCAGCATATAAAGTATCACTACTCATACAAGTTACTAATATCCAAGAGGTCCAAATAAAATAACACAAAAACACAAATTCTTTTCTATGAATTTTCACTCATAATTCTAATTTTATGGTCTTGCTGTTTAAATTTAGTTCATTTAACAATGTATTTCAGTTTAAATTTAGGGTAATACCAAGTTAACAGAAATATATAAATATAGATTGTGCCAATACACACAATAAGCAAAAGTAGGTCATGGCATATAAAAATGTTGGTGAAGTAACCTAGTTTTGTTTTTTCACATAAATAGTATACATGTGCCTATAATAAGTAAAAGTGGATCATAGAGTGTAAAGGTATGAGTTAAGTAAACCTAATGGGATTCACCCGCCCTTTTTCATGAGAGGTGGCGCATGTCTTTTATCAGTTATTTGATTCCAAGATGGTGGACGACGATCAGCTGTGGTCAGTGCTGAAGCTCAAAAATCGTCTACTACGCCGAAATGCATCGACAAACTGTCGAAAAACTGACTTGATTGAAAGGTAGTCAGTGGACATAAGTATTTGTCACCCTCGATTTTACGCTATATATTTCATATAAAACCACATTTTTCAAATCTCACTTAAAATATGTATAGCTGCAATCAATCCTGAACAATCTCTACCTGCCTGTGCTGTCAACTTTATCAATTTCTGTAAACAAGGACATAATAATGACAGTATTTGTAAGATAAAGTTAGAGTTCACATCTAATATCTTATGGTACTAACCTTTACTTTTTTAAAGGTCACATTTCTGTGGTATTGTATATACAATATTGATATTATCCTAAAAAATTATTAACTTTTATTTTTTTAACCTTTAACTCAAAGGAAAATATATATGCAATCACCACTAATGTTGTGAGTTTCATCCTGCTCATGGAGTGGTGTATTAGATACAACATTAAATGATAAAATTTGTCAGTGAATTGAGGCAGATCTGGTGGCTTTCTCCGATTACTCTAGTTTCCAATGAAACTGACTGCCACGACATAATTAAAATATTGTTTAAAGTGGTGTTAGTGCCGTGTTACACATAACCCTATTTTTAATTTTTATATGCTAACTTTTGTGTTCTGAATATTTGTATATACTGGACCCTCTGAGACAATTACAACACATACCTTTAGAATTGTATTATATCTATGGATTCTGTATAACGTCCTGTGTGTTAATTAAATCTTCAAAGGCACGGTCTGGGTCACTCATGATTAAACTGACAGCCTGAAATTCAATTTAAGAATTAAAAAAAAGTTTGATGATACCAAAGAGCCAATCAGAAGCTGTAAATTAAAGAAGGACATACAATACAATGGCTAAAGGAGAAAAACACAACAATGTAAGCAGTGGTCTACAAAACACTAGAATAATTAAGCAACATATTTTTAGTTTTATTGGTGGAGGAAACAGGAATACCCAGAGCTAACCACCGACCTGTCACAAGACACTTGACAAACTTTATCACTTAATATTATATCGAGTACACCTCGCCATGATCGGGATTCGAACACAAAACTTTAGTGGTAATAGACACCGAGTGCATATGTAGTTGTAAATCCAACTATTATACGACCACGACGGCACGATGATGGTTATGTCCTGGGCATTAAATTTGGTACTGTTATTTTTTAATTCTTTACAAAATTAAAAATGTGTGTGTTTTTTTTATACACTGCAATACAAGATGGTAACAGACATAGTCTGGCTTCAATGGGAAAATGATTCATTTATCGTCTTTACAGAAACAACTAAACTAATATAACCCAACAATATCATTGGATTGTCCTTTACATAAAGTGTGAATGTTCTAAGGGACAGCAATCCAAGATGGTCACCACTACAATTAACAGAGGTTTCTATAGGAAAAGAAATGATATGCCAAATGTTGTTTAATAATAATATTGTCCACGAGTCTCTTAAAAGTGATTCAGATGAACAATACCGGTTATTTAGATTATTGTGTTGAGAAGACAATTCTCAAAATCCTTATTTTTTTAAAACAAAAAACATGAACATCCTTAAAAACAATGTTCATAGTTCTTGTGTCTGAAAACTCATGAAGAGCTTTACATGTAGAATCATTAATCCAAAATCTTTGAAATATCTTTTTTTCAATCACTTTAACTTTTGCATCAATAAGACTCAATTCTCAAAACAGGGCTCATGTTGGAGGGCGATTCGGGTGAAGAAGTCGCCTTGTGGCTGCTCACTTCGCTTTGTACTAGTGCCTAAAGAGAAGTGGAAGTCACCCTGTAATTTTACCAAGTCGCTTTGCTAATTTTAACTGTTAAAAAACATTGGTATATTTTTACTACAAAATTTCCGTTTTTCAAACCGCCATTGTAAAGGGATGTAATCGAAACAGTTACAAATATAAAAACTGTACTACGGATCCGTACTCGGGGAAAATAACGTTGGTATTGTTACATTTCATTTATTTGGGGTTTGATGGCACCTATGCAAAGAGATTGTTAACTTTGTAGATATGATTAGTTTCTTAATTAATATCAATCAGTGATTAAAGAGAAGCAATGTAAATAATATACACTCATTAAAATTTGATTAAATAATTAGCGATTTCACAGCTTGTGTTGTTTTTTTTGGCATATATTTATCTTATCTAATGTTTTGTCATTTTATCTATGTGTGACTTGTTTGAAACAATGCTGATGTCGAAATAAATTTTATTATTCAATTTTGTTTATTTATTATTTATTGGACAATAGTTGACTCATATACATGTGCCTTTATCATCTGTGCAAGACAAAACAAAGAATCTGAAAAGGGTTTACTTAATACAAACAAACAAAAAACAAATACAAGGACATATGTAAATCAGAGATGATATGCTAACAAAAACAAGGAATTAAACAACTACTGAATATACCTTAATGCATAACAAGTACATTATAACATACGAATGCCACGATAATGCCCCGCGAATGTGAAAAGTGGTACAATTAGAGAAATATTTTGACTTCTCCCTGTACTATCACCACTTCTCCCTGTTGTCTCTCACTTCTCTTTTGTCAGCACCTGAAAGAGAAGTCACTTCTCCCTCTGATTCCAAAGTAGTGGGAGCCCTGCAAAATCCCTGTGTTACACATAACCCTATTTTAAACTTTTATATGTTAACTTTTGTGTTCTGAATATTTGTAAATATTGGACCCTCTGAGACAATTACAACACATACCTTTAGAATTGTATTATATTTATGGATTCTGTATAACGTCCTGTTCATTAAATCTTCAAAGGCACGGTCTGGGTCACTCATGATTAAACTGACAGCCTGAAATTCAATTTAAGAATTAAAAATAAGTTTGATGATACCAAAGAGCTATAAATCAGAAGCTGTAAATTAAAGAAGGACATACAATACAATGGCTAAAGGAGAAAAACACAACAATGTAAGCAGTGGTCTACAAAACACTAGAATAATTAAGCAACATATTTTTAGTTTTATTGGTGGAGGAAACAGGAATACCCGGAGAAAACCACCAACCTGTCACAAGTCACTGACAAACTTTTATCACATAATATTATATCGAGTACACCTCGCCATGATCGGGATTCGAACACAAAACTTTAGTGGTGATAGACACCGAGTGCATATGTAGTTGTAAATCCAACTATCATACGACCACGACAGCACAATGATGGTTATGTCCTGGGCAGTAAATTTGGTACTAACTGTTATTTTTTAATTCTTTACAAAATTGAAAATTTGTGTGTTTTTTTATACACTGCAATCCAAGATGGTAACAGACATAGTCTGGCTTCAATGGGAAAATGATTCATTTATCGTCTTTACAGAAACAACTAAACTAATATAACCCAACAATATCATTGGATTGTCCTTTACATAAAGTGTGAATGTTCTAAGGGACAGCAATCCAAGATGGTCACCACTACAATTAACAGAGGTTTCTATAGGAAAAGAAATGATATGCCAAATGTTGTTTAATAATAATATTGTCCACGAGTTTCTAAAAGTGATTCAGATTCATGAACAATACCGGTTGTCAAGAATCTCTGGTTATTTAAGTTATTTTGTTGAGAAGACAATCCTTATTTTTTTAAAACAAAAAATATGAACATCCTTAAAAACAATGTTCATAGTTCTTGTGTCTGAAAACTCATGATGAGATTTACATGTAGAATCATTAATCCAAAATCTGTGAAATATCTTTTTTTCAATCACTTTAACTTTTGCATCAATAAGACTCAATTCTCAAAATCCCTATTTTTTCAACGTAAAACTATGATTTTCCCCCAACACTGCTGTTTACATGTGAACGCCGCACGTGCGATCTGATTGGTGGAATTGACCAATCAAATTGCATGTAGGAATTTGGTACGCTCTCACATGTAAACAACATGGAAGAGGATTTCAAAACCTGCAAATTCTGTTAAAAATTGCTAAAAAGTTGCAGATAGGTAAAGATTATGACAAAAGGAATATGAATATCAAAAATATATTTATTATACTTCAAAGTAGTACCAACATTATGGCAAATAAGGTCTAGACACCAGTACAAAACTATTTTGAAAAAGTGTTGTATGAAAATTTGACATTTGAGATTCCTCCCTTGTGGTTTTTAGAGTTGTCAGTCGAGGGATAAAAAAAATCAAAAAAATCGCAACAAGCCCCTGTGGTCAAATAAGGAATACATTTTTTGTACATTTTTCATGAAGATGTAAACAGAATGTAATGAGCACCAAATTAAATTATCATAATTATTGAGGTAATTACACATGATTGTCTATTTATATTTCAAAGATAAAAATAAGTTGAAAATTGTGAACAAATATATTGTTCTTTTTACATTTTAGTGTATTTTTCATGAAAAACGTATGAGGGTACCCCTATTTAAAGACCCATATGATAAAAAAAAGTTTCTATTGAAAATAATACCCCTTTTTTTCGAATTCTGAAAATATTAAAATGTCTATGATGCTTTTGGTACATGTACATGTATGTTGTTTTTTAATATTTACTAAAAAGAAAAGGCATAAAATAAAAATTTTCCCCAAAAAAAAGGTGCCTACCAACCTATGAATATGAACCCATATCTTGGTTAAGGCAGTTAACTTCAAATCTTTATTTTTTCAATTATTAAAATGTTGTACAAAGAATTAAAGTAAAAAAATATTAATAAATATGATGTTTCATGCAAGTTGCTATTGATAGAAACATGTGCCTATGAAGGTATTACCAGATTCAGGGTGATCCGCAAAATTTTAATATGTCGTGCGAATTCTGGATCAACCGAACTTGTCGACCACAATACTAGTATAAACATTTTATTCCGGTATTGTAAGTACATGATAAGTATAAGTATATTAAAGAGGCATTAGCTACGATTTTCACCAAAAAAATTATATGTTTTGGAAATTGGTAAATAGCTTTAAAATGATGAAATAAAGGTAAATATTTCACATTAAACAGCTTATCGTACCACTTTTCGCCTTTTGAGAACGAAAATTATCATCGATTTATTATTTCCTTGCAAGCAAATAATTTGACCTCGCTTTCTCCGTATGCAACTGACCTTACTAGTGACCGGTAAAAACGAATAATTTGTATTTTGTCGCTTATTAACTGCAAACTTGCATGGTTCTTTGTCCGTAATTAACGCCGACTAAAAGCAGATTCACAGAAAATAAGAAATAAGTGCATTGTTGTACTGATTTAATGATGATTCGGCAAACCCTGTAAACAATGTCGATAATTAATAAGATGGCATCCATTTCTTGATCGATCTCAAAACACGAGCAGTTGCACCTTTTTCTCCCAATGCGCGTACATTTCATAACATTTATAAGTTACAGAAACACGTTTTATTAAGGCATCAATCATATCTGATTTTGGCAGATAATGCCCCTTTAAACAAGGTTGATTATATAAATAAATCTAAAAGTTCTTCAAGGTAGGTACATGTATATTTAATTTAGATAATTGCAACTATAATATTCATATAAATATGAACATAAAAAAAAGTTATTGTTTAATATTGATAACAATTTCAAAATATAACAATTAAATGCAAAAAGTTGAAATAACAATAATTATTGGGGAAAATGCTTTTTAAGGAATTTGAATAAATGTTATTTGAAAAGCTAGAATGGCTCACAGTCTATAATAGGATTAATTACCATAAAGCAACCCTTATGTTTAAATGTATTAATAACTTAGCTCCTGAATACTTATGTTCAATGTTTAATAGTATTGATGAAAATTGTCCTTATGGCTTAAGATCTGCAACATCAAATAATTTGCAAGTTCCACTCCAAAAAGTGAATATTTTAAAAGAACTTTTCTAAACTACGGCACAAATCGATGGAATTCTCTCCCATCCAACATTAAAAGTTTAAACAATGAAATATGTTTCAAAACCAAAGTAAAAGATTATCTGTTAAGATTTCAAATTGAGAATGCCCAATTTCCAAGATCTCTTGTAATGTAATATCTGTATATACCAATGAACTTTTCAGTATTATTTTTTGTTGTTGTTTTTAAACTGTAGCTTTTTTTCTTTAATTAGCATTTAATATTATTTTCTAGTCAATTTTTCATCATCATATTTTTCCCCCCTTGTATTGATTATTTTTGCATGAGATTTATATGTTGCATATACATTGTAGTTTTAGTTTCAGAGGGCCTCATGTGAGATTAGCTTTGCTAACTGAGTTACCCCCTTTAAATAAAGAATATATTATTATTATAAAGGGAGATAATCATAGTGTACTGTATAGTATCATGTTTAAATTACTACTGAAAAAGTTTTTTGAGTAAAAAAAAATAAGTTTGAACCAATAGTGATTAACATATTTCAATGTAATATACAATAATTAAGATTTTTTTGTACTATTTTAGTAGCTCTTAAAAGGTCTGTTTATTGAATGTAATAGACAATAACTAAGATTCTTTTTGTACTATTTTAGTAGCCCTTACAATGGCTGTTTATTGAATTCTGCATTCTGTACAAAGGTTGGTTCAAACTTGGTGTTTATTCAGTACTTACAAAATAGATGTGTTCTGTCAGTCGATTTACCCATGGATCAAATAATTCTCACACGTGCGGCCATCATCGATTTTCCTGGCGCGAAATATTTACACGTCACAATGGTGTGAACTCAAATCAAAATCAACAGAGCGTTTTTTGTTGTGGATTTTTTCGGTGTTTTTTTCTTTGGCGGTTGGGGAGGCAGTAGCATAGCTAGAGGGGGTGGTCCGCCCGGGTGGCACTTACGGACCTGTTGTATAAGCCTCTGTAGAAAAATGTCGGGTTCACTACTTAAGTTGAAGGATCTTTTCATCTTTCGAGTTACTTTAAACATATTTTATTGTTCAATATTAAACAATAGGATAGGACACAAGTTTTACAACTTAGAAACGTCTTCTCCAATACATACATGAATTAATACAACCATGAACTTATATAATATTATACATATTTCATATTCAGTGAAGACTTAAAAACAAAATTCCCCCGATGTTAAGCGTCATGCAAATGGATTATCCAAGCAAAAGTCATCTTCTTCTTCTTCCCGTCAGGAGAATACTCTATATTGAGTGTTGACTCTCCGCGCATGTCCCTTCTGTACAGTTAAAAGCAAATCGTATATACAGTTAAAAACGGAATGAACGTATTTACATCTAGGATAGCACTGGTAGGGTGATGGACCCTAATCCTGCCTGGAACTGGTCAATGGTGTTGACTTGACGGCAAAGGCGTAGCATCCATTGAGGCAATTGCCTCGGTAAAATTAAAGAAAAAAAAATGAATAATGAATAAACACAACCATTAACTGAATATTGAAACAATGACACCAGCAGAAATTGAGAGAGTCTTTGACTGGTAGTGTCGACCTACCCCAAAATGCAACTTTTCAACAGGAAATCCACCGCTGGAGTATGTTCCGTCAAGATCTTAAAGACAAGCCATCATCCCTATTCGTTGCTTTCATTTTGGTTGACTCGGATTATTACCCGAACATTCGCGAAATCTTCCACATTCTACTAACCATGCCAATGGGATCCGTACCATGTGAACGATCTTTTTCTGCTTTGAGGTATCTAAAGCACTGGAACAGAACAGCAATCGTAGAGGACAGACTAAACGGACCACAGGGGCTTGTTACGATCCCCCCCCCCCCCCCCCCCACCCCCTAGTACTCTAAAAACCACAAAAAAATCGTAACAAGTCCCTGTGAACGGACTAGCATTATTGCACATTCACAGAGACGTAAATGTTGACAGGGTCAAAATACTAGACAAATTCGATACGGGTAATAGAAGTAATTGGCTCTCTGCACTTGTAAATTACTTTGCTGACATCCATAGTGTTATGTACAGACATAAACATTTGATTAAAAGTTTGATTAGTGTATTTGTTGGATCTTTGCTCGTTAGTGTGACATTTGAAGCTTAATATTTTTGGGACTGATTTTGATTGTTGGTGTCTTAACGCCACTTTCAGCAATATTTCAGCTATATCATGGCGACCAGTTTTAGTGGTGGAAGAAGCCAGAGTACCCGGAGAGAACCACCGACCATTTAATTTACAAAGCCGTGAACCCACGCCGTATTGGTGATAGGGCTTGTAGGTGTGAAACCTATAATTAATTTCTTTAAGGTTTTCTACTAAATTTGTGTTTTTTCGAGCCTACCTGGCCATTTTATCTTAAGTTTAACCTTTCGAAGACCATACATTTTCTGAAACGTCCATGATTCCTCTACGTTCTGTCAAAATATCAGGCCATGTTTAAAGTCTTGCAGTGAAATGCCAGGCTATGGAAAATACTAGTCCGAGATTCCTCTGTCGTTTAACGGCATTTATAAAGTTGCTGTAGCCGTTCAACGTCAGAGGGTGATACATACGGAAAACAGCGGATTTGCTTCTCCAACTCTGGGTCAGCACATTTCCACGTTTCGTGGCTATCGGATTTTATTTTCTATCAGAAACCCTTATATAAATCGCTTCACCAATCATTTTTCTATTCATTCATAACCATCTTACCCTCAGAAAGTGGTGCTACACTCCATTACAGCACGATTTTGCCTTAGATCCTATGATTCCGCCATTTGTCTTCCATTTTTCAAACATTTGTCACGTGACTACGAGAAAACCACGATTACCGCAATGTATCATGGGAGATGATTTGCATATAAACAAACAAACAAATATTTGTATTGCCAATCATACACGCCTGTTAAGGCAGAACAATTAACATAAAATTTAATACAGTTGATTATATTGATTGGTAATGATTTTAACAGCAATAGTGAATTACAGATAACCATAAGAAGAAAAAAATGATGTAGTACCTTGTCCAAAAAAGGGGGACGTAACACATGTTCTTTCCGAAGCCCATTGGCAACACTCTGCCATTGAATCTTTTCTTTCCAACACATTCTGTATTATTTCCTTCTGCTCTGCTTTGATCTATAGATGGACTGTTTGTCCTGTAGAATACGCTTAAATGTATGGTCTTCCATGTGATTTGAATGTTGTTTACGTATGCAAATAATGCTCAAATAATTTGGTGCGCTGAATTAATTAGCTCCCATCATGCAATGCGTTACTGTTATCATTCAGTTAGTATCGCGAGATCACGTTTGTAGATTCGAAAATGGAAGTCAAATGGCGGAATAATAGGATCTAAGGCAAAATCGTGCTGTAATGGAGTGTAACACCACTTTCTGAGGGTAAGATGGTTTTGAATGAATAGAAAAATGATTGGTGAAGCGATTTATATAAGGGTTTCTGATAGAAAATAAAATCCGATAGCCACGAAATGTGGAAATGTGCCGATCCTAGAGCTGGTGAGGCAAATCCGCTGTGTTCCGTATATATCACCCTCTGACGTTGAACGGCTACAGCATCTTTATAAATGCCGTTAAACGACAGAGGAATCTCGGACTAGGAAAATACCTACTCTAAAAATAGCTCTGTCATCCCCCAGAAATTCCCTATTTATAGGTCATGCATCAAATCCTTCATATCCATATTAAAATACAATTAAATCAATCAAATTTGGGCTCAAAATAATCCTTATACATTTAACTTCAATTATCAATTTAATTATTCCATTCCATTCAGTATTTGTCACAATACAACAAAGTGAAAGGAACTTTTTTTTTAAAAGGGACTACTTGTTCTTAGCTCTGATTGGTTGAATTACTGGTTTGACACCTGTATGAGTTGTTAGGTAATCCAACTACCTAACTCATTGAGCCACCCGGGCCCCAATATGTTTGTATGTGAAGACAAAGCAAGTAAAAGTTTTGTTTTAAAGTTTGTTTTCTTTTTCCATTAACAGGTTTTGAGATAATGAATACTCGTCTGTACATCCGTCGTAGTTTCTATTCATTCTTCTATCCATTAGCACTAATCTTGGTCCGTCGGTCGTCAATGTAACCGGCTCTCTCCATCAACTATCAATCTGTCTGAATAGGGGTTATGTTTGAGCCATATATCTTATAAACATGATTGAAGATCCCCTGGTGTGTCAATCAACTCATCATGTCATGTAGGAGTGTAATGAGCGTAATTCACATTTTACGGGGATGAACGCATAGTTTCATGTCAATAATTTATAATAAAAAATAAAATAATATATAGAATGATATCCCAAATTTACTCCTAATATCATTACTTTTCATTTTGACTTACAGGTCACGAGTTAACCATTCATGAAAAAGTTGTTTGTTGAACTGCTTAATTAACTTTGTATAACATATGCTTTGCGAATTTTAGGGGGGGGGGGGGGGCGCACGCCCCGCACGCCCCCTCTGGCTAATTACCGTTATATTTTAGCCAAAATGTTACTGACTAACATTCATTGTTTAAAATTATCTAAAAGACTTCTTTTTTAAAGCCAAATAAATCGAACCACAATTTTTCGAAGTCAACCGACACATTTGGTTCGAATTAGTCGAGTGTAATTAAATCTTGTTTGACCGTTACCCCAGGATGTTAATTCCTCATCAGATGTGTTTTTTAGACAGGTGTTTATCTCGTTTGTCATTGCTATATAAACCAGCTAGGAGGAAAGAACAAATACCGATCATCATATAGACATTTGAAAAGCATTCCACACACATCAAAATCAGGTAAGTCTGCTATTATTGTTTCCTTAATCTTCCATATGTGTAACGGTAAAGCTCCCATACCTAAGGTTATATGAACCGTATTATGTTCACAACCACCTCTGCTAACTGCTTAAGTAGATATCTTCTTTAGCTCTGTTGGTAGAGCGATGGCTTACAGGGGCGGATCAGGGGGGGGGGGGGGCGCACCCGGCGCGCACCCCCCCTAAAATTGGAAAAAATATGATTTTTTGGCGTAAAATCGTTATTTTTCACACGAAATACCCCAAAAATGTTCGCGCTACCCTCCGCAATTGGAAAAAATACCCCAAAAATTTTCGCGCCTCCCTCCGCTCGGCGCTATTTTTTTAAGTGCCCCCCCCCCCTCTAACTTGAAATCCTGGATCCGCCCCTGGCTTAAACAGTACAGTGCGATAGACTCCGGGATCCAATCCTGTCGGGGACATGTTTCGGAGATAAAATATGCTCTACTGCTGCACATTAAAAAAAACAATGTGATATGGCATCACGGGAAAAAAACTTTCAAGAACATTTTTCGTATCCATAAGTTCCAAATTGTCCAATCAAAGCGTCGTTTTTATCGGATGTGACGTTCTGATTGGATGTTTTTTCGAGTAAGAGTACCAAGCTCGTACTCGATAGTTCTATAAATATGTGTACGTGTTCCTTGACTAAAATTATCGCAATTATAGACACATTTTCATTATGGTTATTTTACTAATTAGGCGAACACGGCAGAGTACTTAGGTCAGAAAAAATACAAACGAGACCAGATGACCTGGAAGGGTTACCATACTAGTGCCCTATTCCGTTTATGACTTCCTTCAACCCTCGTCTCCCAAAAAACTAATTAACATATAATGGAGACTTGTCTGCAATCAATTAAGACACTGGATTTCCGTATGGACATGATGACAACCATACAATTTTTAAAGGAAGTTTCAAGTAACTCGGTTTAAGCAATTTACTAGAGGTCTGGAAACCATGACTGATTAATTTGTCAGATACGAATAACCCCCTGTTACAAGAAGGGGCGATAAGTAAAACAGGTTATAATACACAACGTAAAGTGGACAGGCAGGAATATACTTAATAACAAAATGGGAAATTTACTATGGGAAAACTGAAATCATCGTGTTTATTATAAACCATTGAACACAATAGTTTCTCACGGTCAATATCTAGACGTAAGTCTAAATAAAAGTTGGATATATCAGCATCAGTAATTTGTAATTACAAATTCAATGCAATATTATGAGAAGATATTAACAATAGTGCGCATGTGTTTCTGTTTCTATTCAAGTTAGCACTATTTCACCTATATTCATGACAAAAACAAATTTAAAGTGAAAAACGTCTGACTAAGACGCGATTATGGATGGTCGTTTTGACTGCCAATGGTTAAAGGGGAGATAATGGATGGCTGGGTTTGTTAAATATTACTCAACAACAGGCCACCATAACCTCTATGTTTTTCTAGTTTAAATATATTTTAATGTTTATGAATATTGACACGAACAAGTTAAAATAAGAAAAATGATGAAATAATAAAGAAATAAAGAAATTTCATTGAAAATAAATATGTATATAGAAAGTTAAAAAAGGAGGGTGATAATTTCGTGCCACGCGCCAGTGCTTAGGATCATTGGGCTAAAATTTCAGAAGATAGGTAAAATCGAACTTGAGTTATCGTGTAAAAACAGAAACAGGTGTAGAATGGACGACACATCCACAAAAAATACTGCATGATCTGTACTACCCAGACGGGACTGTCCATACGAGCATTTGGGCAATACCCTGTACATAGTCCGCTCAACTAAACAACAATGGGCCGACCTGCTACGTGAGGATGTCCAGGTTGTTTTTAAGACCCACTCTACTTCTGGTGGTACCGACAATTGGAATTCGTTAATATCTTTCCACTAGGCCATTTTAAAACTTTCATACCTATACAGTGGAGGCTATTCTCTAATTTTTGATCAGCTTTAAAAAAATACACAAAAAAAACTGGAGACCATCTGTAGTTTAAGAGAAAATATTTAAACCCCTTTCCTCAGTAATATTTTTTTTTATAGGTGCCCTCTTTTTGGAGGACAATGCTGTCAGACACAACTTTAAGCTCATTTTGACTGAAAGCAGTAGTGGCTACATATACTGTAAAGACCTTTTCTTGATTGTTTTAAATAGACTGCAAGTGGGGGTCATATTGGGGGTTATGGTGTTTAATGCCACTTTCAAAAATATTTCAGTTTTATCGTGGCGGTCAGTTTTATTGTTGGAGGAAACCAGAGTAACCGGAGCAAATGTTGTATCGAGTACACCTCTTCTGAGCGGGATTGCATATGTAGTTATAAATCCAACAACCATACGATCAAAACGGCCACCTCTTTATTTACAAACAATAAACAATGTGGGTAAATGATTGTGTGAACCTATGTAAAAGTTTTGATTGCATAAAGTAAAAGAAGATAATGTGTAGGGTAGTAAAATTTTGAATAGCAGCATGCATGCCACCTACGATCACTCCCAATAAACTATTGCTTAAGGGTGTAGGCCTGGGCAACCCCAAAATTTTCCTCCCATAGTTCAATTTTTTTTTTATATTTGCATCATTGAATATCTATGGCTAAATACATTAGCTGCCAAATTTTCAAGAAATTTCACCGTGCCGTTTTCTCCATAACATATCCTAAATATAGCAATTTTGGCGGTATTCTTGACGCCAGATGGTAATACCGGTACTAGTTTCGGAAGCTTCTAATAGATATACGCATTTATCCTGCAATCAGTACATTTGCTGTACAAATATGCTATACGAATAAATTTTTGCTTTATTCGTAGCAGACGAATAAACTTTTCAGCCTACGAATAAACTTTTAAACCTACGAATAAACTTTTAAACCCCGCCTATATATATTCCGGAACTACTTTTTTGTGTTTTTGCTCTCCTGTGAAGGAGTTAAAATATGAACCGTAACCCATGTCAATAATCGACCGTCGTCTTTTTCTAATAAATGTTTTCGTTCTCACTATTTGTAAATACAAACCGACAAAATGAAACTAATGATTTTAAAATTTCATATTTTTTATACATATTTTACGATAAAAAAAATCCTAGAAGTCAATAAAAAAGGCACAGGCTACGAATACGACGGGCGGAAGTTGTGACTAAATGATCAACCGGTTTCCGGACATGGACACCTATTTTACGGAAATTAATCACGTATTGCTAGCATCTAGAGGCTACGAATACGACGGATTTCTCGATTTTCTTAATTCTATTGTTTTTATTTCATTAAATGACAATATATTAATTTTTTATATAATTTTCTGTTTGTAGTTTATTTTTATTCCAATAAAATCTGATGCATTGAAAAACTAGTCTTACAATACACGATTAAGCCCATAGATTTCACTGGTATGAGTATTTCTCATAACTCACACTTCCCAACACTAATTATTTTCAAAATGGACGACGATGGTAGTGCGCTCCGTGTTGGAGCAAAGTATAAATGTTTTTTTGACAGATTTAGAGTGCCCTAAAAAAATCCAGCAGGATAACTACGTCCAACTTTATAAGCGTATCTCAAGGAAGCTTGGTACGGGGTCCAAATATAAAAACATGGAAGTTGCAGAAAGTGCAGCGGGTCTTTTAATTTATAAGGAGTTGGATTATTCCTGTATTCATGGAGGGAAACTTGTTTCCAGCGGTCAACGCCCAAACACAAGGTAAAATCACATATAATATACCTTAAATAAGCAAATGATCGTCACTTTGATTGCAGTTCTTCATATTAAATTCGCAGCGATGTCTTCAATCATGTTCTGTATAGCAGCAAATACATGTTTCTAGAATTTTTAAGTCATTACAATACTATCGTAATTAGTCATATGATAAAACACACAAGTTTGCGCTTTTTGTATGGTACCATCTAAGATGTATTGGAGTACGTTTTGCGTCTTACTTGAAATTTTAAATTGTATATGATAATTCTTAAATTAAAAATATCTATGTATATTTTTTTCCTTTAAACTTTATAGTATCACAGTAATAAATGTCTAAAAACAATATATTCGCCGTATTCATAACCTCTAGATGCTAGCAATACGTGATTAATTTCCGTAAAATAGGTGTCCATGTCCGGAAACCGGTTGACCATTTAGTCACAACTTTCGCCCGTCGTACTTGTAGAACCCAGGCTACGAATACGTTTCCGTCGTATTCGTAGCCTGTGCCAATAAAAAACAAAACAAAAATCTTAAACAAATCCGAATCATTAATTCATTTATAACTTGACAGGGAAGCTTTGAAAACAAAACAAAAGCAGCTAAAACTACAGGACAAAGGGAATAAACCAAAGAGGGCATGCCTTCCAACAGATGAGGAAATTAACATCCTTTATAACAGAAACGTTCTGGGCAGTCACACACCACAATCTTTACTAAGCACACTTATATGGTTAAATAACTCAGTACAGTTTGAACATCAAACTCTAAGATTACTACATATATTTTATTATAAAATTTCTTCATATTAAATGTTCAATTACTTCAACATATCAGATAGTAGACTTCTTCAAGGTGAAAAGATCACATATTCCTGCTTTTGCATCAAGTCACTTTAAAATTATAGATAATTATTTATATTCTGAATTCTTTACGACACCACAAAATATCTATATAATTTGTTTTAACCATTTGGAATAATTGTATTCAGTCACTTCCTCCAATCATTTTGCATCTTTTTTAAAAAAAAAATTTCTTTTGCAAAATTCCAACAAAGTTGTATGATTTGTCAGTTGAAACTAGTGTTTTATCTGCTGGAATTCTACTCACTGTTGATCAGGATTATAGTACATTTTTTATTTTGTGCAATTCCATTTGAAACTGATTCACATACCCCTGGCCTGTATGCAACAACTGAGTGATAGTTCTTGAAAAATGTCCTTTGTTTAATCAGATCTTTATAAAACGTTCATAGGTTTTTATACAATTATTTCTTTCATATATGTAGTCTTTGCACTTATTTCAAACATCACATGTACATTGTACACTGTTAGAACATTAATCCAGCCATTCATCTGAAAGACATTAATATAGCATTGATTATAATTAAAATGCATGTATTATATATTTACTAATAAAATAACAAGAAAAAAGGAGCAAAATGCAGACTAAATTAGCAATGTTTGAATATTTGAAACTTCAAGCTTTCATAATGCATTTTTGTATGATCCGACTCAGAAAATATATTTGCACATTAGTCATTACTCGCAACAGCCAACATTATCATGTAAATATTGTTCATTCCAGAAAAATATATCCTTCCCAGCAAACACGTAACGTAAGTGTAACGTTAAAGTAACGTTATAGTTAGGTAACGTACAAAAATAACGTTATTATAATGTTATATCAACGTAAAAAATAAACGTTACCTAGTGACCTAATTACAATGTTAAATTTTAATGTTTTTTAAACGTTTTTGCAACGTCCTATTATTAACGTTTAATATTAAACGTTCTACTGACGATTAACTAACGTTTAGTGTTTTACGTTATGTATTAAACCAAAATGTAACGTAAAATGATAACGTTTGTACAACGTATAACTAACGTTACATGTTATACGTTTTTTTGTAACATTTATATAACGTTTGAATAACGTATATGTTTACGTTTACTTATAAACCTTGCAATAACGTTAAAATATAACATTATTATAACGTATTTTTAACGTTTAAAATAAACGTTGCATCGAAACAGATTAAGAACGTTATTATATTTCGTTCTCACGACGTTTTGCAACGTTGCAATAAAATATTGAATAAAAAATGTTCAAGTGACATTCATTTAACGTTACTTGTTTACGTAATTCTCTAACTAAAAGATAAGTAAACTTATAACGTTCACAGGGGCGGATCCGGGGGGGGGGGGGGGGGGGGGGGGGGGGGGGGGCGCACCCGGCGCGCGCGCCCCCCTAAAATTGGAAAAAATATGATTTTTTGGCGTAAAATCGTGATTTTTCACACGAAATACCCCAAAAAATTTCGCGCCTCCCTCCGCTCGACGCATTTTTTTTAAGTGCGCCCCCCCCCCCCCCCCTAACTTGAAATCCTTGATCCGCCCCTGGTTCATATAACGTTTTACTAACTAAAATAATGATCGGAGTGTTCGGTGGCACATTTGATTTGCAAAACGACATCGCAATATTTTTATGAAGAAATGCGGGTTTATGACATATTATCCATTATCATAATATATTATTAGGAGATCTGCAAGATTTTATCATTTCCTGAAACCATTCATTCGATTCCGAAAACGGATCGATTGTTTAAAGTGATTGCATACATTCGAATTCGTGTTATTATAACGTATTTAGTCTCTATACAATAAAGTTATTTACTTAAAAACTAGTGTAATAATGTTGGAATGATATCAATTTATTGATGATGATGAAAATTTGGGTATGTCAATCAATATCCGAAAATAATCGAAATAGCTTTCTTTCCTTTGTCTTTGAAGTTTTCCCGCTCGAAAAAGCCCTCAGGCTCAACTGCTCAAAAAGTTAAATTTACATACTCTTTCAGTCTTCACAGAAAAAAGCTCAAAACATGATTGCTTTTGACAACCCAGAAAGGTATGAATTGCTGCCTTACACGTCATGATAGTATTAAAGATTACTTACTTAGGGAACGACCATGATTTAACTTGAAAAGGGGGGGGGGGGGGCAATTTTGGAATATTGCTCCCAAACACTGGATATACATGGACAGAGGGTATTGCAACTCATTTTATTTTTATTTATGACTTTATAGTTATTGGGAATATGTTATTGAATGTGCTTTTGCAGTAGAAGGGCATATAATATTGAAAATATGGTTGATATTAAGAATTTAAAAAAATTCATCATGCAGCAGTTTGTTGACTTCAAATATAGAATATGGCGAAATCATGATTGAACTTTTTTCAATCCTACACATTTTTCCTGGAAAATTTGGATAGTTTCAGTTAGAATACATGTACAATGTACCCATAAAATAATAATAGGCCATAGAAAGCAGTTTTAATTGAAAATTATGTAGTAAAAACCTGGTAATGTAAGTGATCCCAGAAAAATTATTTTGACTGCTTAGCATTTTCTGTAAATTTTTCAAATTGTCAATTTGGATTTCATGCTTTAGAAATTAGAGTATTATTTGGCCGTAACAGTACATTTGAGCATCCAGCTTACTTAAACAGTGGGAAAAATGATGTGGAAGCATATATTTATTGAGTTTTGGGGGAAATTATAGCTTTGTACCATAGCATAAGAAATTCCAAAACTTGAATATCAATAAATCATATTTTTGCATATTTGATGGAATTAGAAGGAATTTCAACTGTAGATCTATATACAAAAACTTATTGTATGCCTTAAACTACATAATTTATGGGGCTAAAGCATCAATTAACAAAATTAAGAATGATGTGAACTCATTTTATGGGATGAAAAGAGGGGAGGGGGGGCTAAATGTAAACATTTCATAGTATTTAGCTATTGAATATACAACTGAGGCATATATATGTGTAGAAATTGCTTATTATGTTAGAAATTAGCTTAATAACTGTAATATATAAGAGAATAGGTAAGTTTTGGTATACTACACAATCTGAACTCAACAGCTGTAAATGGAGATGTTTTCATTAAAAATCTTCAAAGGGGTACCTTTGCATTTGAACACTTATACTTGCAAATATTAGACAGCCACATACCTTATGAGGTTTTTTGTGGTTGATATTGCCTAAGGAATAGAAATAAGGCAAATAAAGGGTTACAGAAGCAAGTTGTGCTGCTCTTTCCAAGTTAAAAAACATCAAGTTGAACTTGTGTTGCTATCATGTTCAAATTAGCCTAATAATGTCACAACAGACACAGCGTGACATTTTTCATACAAAAATGTTACAAAATGCTACATGGTCAAAATGCATGTTATGTAATATTTTGGAATATTGCTCCCAAACACTGGATATACATGGACAGAGGGTATTGCAACTCATTTTATTTTCATTTATGACTTTATAATTATTGGGAATATGTTATTGAATGTGCTTTTGCAGTGGAAGGGCATATAATATTGAAAATATGGTTGATATTAAGAATTTAAAAAAATTCATCATGCAACAGTTTGTTGACTTCAAATATAGAATATGGCGATATCATGATTGGATTTTTTTCAATCCTACAAATTTTTTCTGATAAATTTTGATAGTTTCAGTTAGAATGCATCTGCAATGTACCCATAAAATAATATAAGGCTATTGAAAGCAGTTTCAATTGAAAATTATGTAGTAAAAACCTGGTAATTTAAGTGATCCCAGAAAAATTATTTTGACTGCTTAGCATTTTCTCTAAATTTTTGGTTTTAAACATCAAAATTATTGGTTTTAAACATCAAAGGGAAAATAAACAATAGCGATAATACACATGTAGATTTTAACTTTTTATTGTCACAGGAGGATGTCAGATAGAAAGAAAAAAAGAAGGGAGTACAAAAGAAAATGGATGGCAAATGCTAGACTAAGATCAAAACACTTTGTAGCCGTCTCCAGTAGTGAAGAAGAATGTGAGATAACTGATCCTTGTTCATCGTTCCATGTACCTCTCAGTAGTGCATATAATTCTCAGCAATTGCATGAAGTCCAGGTTGGAATTTCTTTCTCAGATGGTCAAATTAATGAACACTTGTTAGATGTTGATGGTAGAAGAGAAGATTCCGAGGCTGACGAAAATAGTAGAGTTCAGATGACGGTATAGACTGGGACACCGTTGATAAATATGCGGCATTGTCTATCTATTCGGACAGTAGTAGTATGGAGGAGGAGGATATACTAGCAGATGATCTTGTTAACTGGACTAACCAGTTTCAAGTAAATCATAATGCTTTAGATGCCCTTTTGAAGATTTTAAAAAAGCATGGTCATTCCAGTTTACCATCTACAGCTCGTACACTATTGAAAACAGTCAGAGTAGTTGAAACGCAATCTGTTTCTGGAATGGAATATTTCAATTTTGGAATTGAAAGTGAACTTATTAAAAATTTTGAACAGTATCCACAGTCAGAAAGAGATAACATAGACTCTATAGATATTTCACTTAATATAGATGGACTTCCACTTTTTAAAAGTAATAATACATCATTGTGGCCAATTCTGTGTGAAATCCAATTGAAACCAAAGAAAGTCTTCCCTTTTGTGCTAACAATAGGCCCAACAAAACCTGAAAATCTTAATTTCTTACAAGAATCTGTACATGAAATAGACACTTTATTACAACAGGGATTCAACTATCATGGAAGGCTTATCAGTGTAAATTTGAAATGTATTGTATGTGATGCACCAGCAAAAGCAATGGTCAAAGGTGTCAAGTTGTTCAGTGGATACTATGGTTGTGATAGATGTAATCAAACTGGTGTATGGTGTGGAAGAATAACTTACCAAGACATTGGAAACCTTCAGTTGAGAACTGACCATTCTTTCAGGAATCAAGTGCAAGAAGAACATCATCATACAATTTCCCCCTTCTGTCATTTAAATATAGACATGGTCAATCAGTTTCCAATTGATTACATGCACCAAGCTTGCCTTGGTGTTGTAAAAAGACTGCTGTTATTATGGATGAGAGGAAAAGGACCTAGGCACATTAGAATGTCGGCACAGAACATCGAAGAAATAAGCAATAGATTGACCGATTTGGCCAAGTTTGTTCCAAAACGGTTTGCCCGTAAACCTAGGGGCCTTAGAGAGATAGACAGGTGGAAGGCAACTGAATTCAGACAATTTTTGATATACACTGGTAAAATAGTTCTGAAAAGAGTGTTACGTCCTGATTTCTATGCTCATTTTCTGTCATTGAGTATATCCATTTCTATTTTAGTGTGCCCACGATTAGTGAATGAACATGTAAATTATGCAAGAAATCTTCTGCAGTATTTCGTCAGTCAAGGAAGAATTCTATATGGAGAGGAATTCCTGGTCTATAATGTACATAGTATGCTGCACATTTCTGATGATGCAGAAAAGTATGGTTGTTTAGATGATTGTGGTGCATTTGGATTTGAAAACTATTTGCATAGAATAAAAAAAATGGTAAGATCAGGGAAGAAACCTTTGACCCAGATAGTGAAAAGAATTAAGGAGTTTCAGAACGGTTCTGATAGTAGGGAGTCGCAAACATCAGATGGCGAAATACATTTATCTTTGCGACAACCAGATAATGCTTTCTTAATTGGAATAAATAGATGCTGTCAGCTATTGTCCAAGACAAACAACCGAGATGAGGAAGGAAATCTTTTGATTTTGTGTAGAGTTTATACAAGAAGTGAAGTCTATTTTCAGACACCATGCGACTCTAGGATAATAGGAGTTTATAGGTTTGATAAAAGATTCACTATGGTAGAATATGTGTCGTCTAAGAACCTGGATAAACAGGCTATCTTGATTGAAAGGGAAGATGACAACGATGTTGTTGTTCTAGCCATATTGCATGATTTTTGAAGGAATATGTTTGTTTGTACCTAGTATAAGTACAAATACTACACTGAAAACCAAAGCTTTTACAATGTCGGACAATATGAACTAACAAAGCCCAATCATGTTATGATGAATTCCAACAAAAACTGACAAAAGTTTGGAGCAAACGTCGATGCTGGACCGTTTTTACATACAGAGCACCTGGAAAACAACTCTCATATTCCAGACTGATGACAACGGCATGCGACGCCTTGGGAACGACATCTATTTTCAGATTCAGTACATATGGAAATAACCTCAACTTTTTAAAACCAATTAAAACACGTATTTAATGACATGTTACTCTAAGATTCATTTATTTTCAGATGGTCTTTGATTATGCAATTGTGGAGTTTGTTGAAGACAATCCACCCTCCATTGGCATTTCTCCCCAATGCTGGATTGAAAGTAAACCAGATGTAAGTGTATAATCTATACATGTCCATGAACTGCTCCTTATGCCAAATTAAATTTATGAATGACAATTTTTTTATAACAGGGTTTTTATTCCATTGTCTTGACCATGAAAACGTAAAACTCAACAAAAAACAAACTTTAGACTGATTTATGTATAGGAGAATGTCCAAGTAACTCTCCATTCCTTAAAGATAATGGAGACGAGGCCCATTGTTTTTAAGAAATGGAGAGATACAAGGACATTCTCCAACTTAAAATCCACCCATTGTACTTTATTAATTTTATTAATTATTAATCTTGTAACAAAAAAAAGTCTGTGTATAGTATCTAAAGTACAAAGTATTAAATTGTTTGCCCCTTGTGGGACCTTAAAAGTACAAAGAGAACAATAACTCTCCATTCCTTAAAAATAATGGAGAGTTTTGACAATAGATTTACATCACAGGTGTATTTTAAGTGGCTGTAACATTCCCTTGTACACTTTAGTAATCTACTGTACCTTTTATATTTAGATTTGAAGCCACTTATCCAGAAACATGTTCACAGATAATTTTCCTCCAACCATGAAAATAAATGTGTTTTCACTTCAGAACAATGTAAACAATAATTAAAAATATCTTGATTTTAACACAGCAAACATTTTTTAACTTTTTTGTCTCAAATTATACATTGCCATTTTTATTGTAGGGCATGTTTTGTTATTGGCCAAGAACCAATATTTCATTTCGGGCCAGAAAGGCAGAAATTCCTGACAAAGAAAAATGGGCAAAATATCCAGTAAGGATTCTGCATTATACAGGTGAGCATTATATGTATGAATATTATGATGGCTTAAAAAGTTGCATGCATTTAACCTGGTGGTATCGAATTAGAGGATAAACCGGGAATGACATTATAATTCCACCAAGGACAACAAAGTTAAAATCTCAAAACCCTACATGACTAAATCTTTGACTATCAATAGACAAAGAGAACAGCTGAATATCTTACCTTTATAATAACAATAGACAGAAATGTTTGAATGACTTTATTCAGAAAAACTTTATATTTGGATAATGTCTAATGAAAATATTAAACTTATTAGTGATTTAATTGATTATATTGATGTAAATAACTCAACGTGCAACACTTACAAATTAGATCAAATTAGAAAAGGAATAAACATAATACAAATTCAGTATTCATTTTTCTGGTGTTAGGCTAAGCCACTTTAAAAATTTGAATTATCTCCCTTTGTGCAAATCTCTTCAACTAAACCACTGTGTATTATTTAATATTACTTAGCAGAAGTGGCTTTATGAGAGGAGATTATTTTTTTCTTGAAGAGGCTGAGACTACTATATGTATATTAGTATTATTTCATATTACTTTCATTTGAAGTAACATTAATTATTTTCAATTGCAGAAAATTATGAAAATGCAATGAATTTGTCGAAAAATGCAGAGTATACATCTAACCTCAGCTCTGATGAAAGTGAAGGGAGGGGGCACCGAAAACGGAAACAGAAGAGGTTTTCAGACAGTGAGGCAGATGGTAAGGATGTTCAGCTATGTGCATATTGTGTGGTAAATTTATGCCCAATTCGCACACAAACGAAATAAAGCCTTCCTGTATTAATACTAAATCAGTAAATGTGTATTTTTCAATTTTGGCACAGAGATGTTACCATTGTCTGTATTTGTTTGACAATAAATATGTTTAAAGTAAAGATGTTACCAGAACTTTTACTTGGGTCTACTTTCAGAACCATTTAAATGACACCTCTTCATATGTTTACTTGTGAAATTTAAGTATATTGTTACAGAACACTAAATACAGTTTGTACAAACTTGACCTCTAATGAGATCTTTTCATTGGCTATAGTCAGCATTTTACAGCATGCCCAATTATCCTCTGCAGAAGGTTTTTTACCCCCAAAATTGTAGGGACTTTCTATATGCAGGGGAACAAAGTTAAGGAAAAAACAGCAATTGTACCCCCAGTTTCAAAACTCAGTGGGCACCCTGATTTTAACAGCCGATGTGTATACATAAAATACGTTATAGGATGGGAAAATCTTTTAAAAGCCGTAGTTATGAATGAAGTTTATAGTAATTAGTCACGCCTCCAAGCAGTTAAACAAATTCTTTTATTTATAGCTACATTATGAATGAAGTTTATAGTAATTAGCCATGCCTCCAAGCAGTTAAACAAATTATTTTATTTATAGCTACACAAAAAATCAATAAACACACATCAACACATTGGGTTTAGCACTCAAAACAATACAATTTTATGCAATCAAATTTGTATAAAAATATTATCAGCCTTAAAATGGGAGACATAGACATTTAAAAGGTAGTGAATCAATTGTACGGTTCTCCCATTTTAAGGTTGATAATATATATTGTCCTTTGTTTTCATGATGTTCTCTGTATTCATCCTTATATCCTTTTACTTAAACCGAACATAATTATGTCAACAAGCTGCAGCTGAGTATAGTAATTTCAGTGAATGTTAAGTTTACTGTAACTGATAAGAAGAGCAATCAACATTCAAAGGACAGCCTTTTCATACAATATTGTTTTGCATAGATGAAGAAGAATGTGATCAAAGAAAGAAGAATGCAAGTAAAAAACAAAGGCCGAAAGACAGCTCTTCAACTGAGACCAGTACAAGTACTTCACTGCCTACTGCACCAACATTTGGTAAGTGATAATAGATAAATATACATGTATGTTTGGATTTTTCATGCTCAAGACTGTTTATTTCACTATCTATACTTACCTGCATCAACTTTTTGCAATGTTCTCGGGTCGTCTTCAGCATTTGCCCGAAAAAAACAAAAAATTGATGCAGGTAAGTCATAAACAGGCGTTTTACTTAAAAAAACACACAGTTTTTGATATTTATGTACTTTGAAATATTTTAAACAGAAATTTATTACTCAGCAAACTACTGTCTTTGCTCTTTAATAGCATTATTGCTAAAATAATATCTTAATATCATGAATAATTTTTGTTGTCGTAACATCATTTTAATGATATCTTATACAATTCATGTTAATTGCTCCTTAGTGTTTGGACATTTGTGAAACGTGAAAGACTCAGATCGGTAAAACATACTTGAATGATTTAATCAGTGAAAAAAACAAAGATTTTGCAAACACGGTGTTTCCAAAAATTTGTTTCTTGTTTATTTCAAATAGTATGCATCTTAGATAAATCTTCTTTATTGTGTAGTAAATATACTATACTGCAAGATTAATTTTGTAACATTAATTGAAAAAGAAACTAAATATATCAAGATTGCAGCTACATATATTATTACCCTGAATGTATTCCAGATCGTCAACAGGACAAGAATGAAAACGAGAATTCAGACCAGGTGATGACAGAAGCAAACAGTATGTTTAAAACTTCTTATTCATTTATTGTATCTTCATAATTTTAACATTTTTGACTAGTTTGTCGGATAATAGCTCTGTTGTAAAAAAATGTATCAGAGTTACCTTTGTTTGCTGTATACCCTTAAATAACATTCAGTTAATCAATTCAAGGCTTAGAGAGTAAAACATATAGGATTACACAACTGTACACTTGTTAGAGATAAACAGTATTTTTGAAATACATTCCAGAATATTATATAATTGAAAGTTTGAAGGGTAATAATGTAACCATCGAAAAGTGGTACATCAGAAATAACTCTTAAAATTTATTATTATTCCTTGATTGATTTCAGCTTCTTTCCAAGAGAATGACAGCATTGAAAGGCCTGTCTCACCACCAGAAGGAACAGAAAGTATGTTTTTAAAATATATATATTCACTGGGGTAAAGCTGATGACCGTAACTAATTACGGTCATCCCAAGATGGCGGACATGAAATTGGGTAAGAATCTTTTTTGTCAATTAAATTGTTTTTATAATGTATAATAAATGACACATGCATTAGTACGATAGTAATCTGTGAACTTTTCACAAGGAAATCACAAATTATGACTGAAAAATGTATATGAAAGAGAAAATCAGATTTTAAAAAATCGCTAAGATGACCGTAACTGAAAACTGAGATGACCGTAATTGCACCGCCGATGAAGTTTTCAGCTATGGTCATCTTAGCGATTTTTTTAAATCTGATTTTTTCTTTCATATACATTTTTCAGTCATAATTTGTGATTTCCATGTGATAAGTTCATAGATTACTATCGTACCAATGCATGTGCAATTTAAAATACAGTATAGAAACAATTTAATCGACGAAAAAGATTCTTACCTGATTCCATGTCCGCCATCTTGGGATGACCGTAATTACAGCTACGGTCATCAGCTTTACCCCAGTGTATATTTCAGTTTTCAGACATGCATTTCACAGTGATTATGTAAATGTGTGTTAAAATTATATACATGTCATTTTGACTTTTCTATCTCATAAGTGCAAAACTTTAGTTGTTTTGTTACACACATCTCTAGCAATGTCTTTTAATAAATTGAAAGTCAGTCTGTTACAAAAAAAAAGATAAACAGTTATCTCCCCTATTCAAGGGAGATATTTTTGTATTGTTTTACTGTCAGTCACATAGCTTTCAATGAAACTTCACAGGATTGTAGTTAATAATGTCTAGATATGCATGTATATTTCAGATTTTTTAAATGGGTGCCATTGCCATGGAAGCAGAAAGATTATTTTCTCGACAACAAATGTATGCTGTTTTGAAGTAGTATGTTTGGTCCTATGTGCTGTACTCCCAATTTGTAAGCATGACATTCCAGTGAACATGATTTGAATATAAACTTGGATCAGATTTATTATGTTTAACCAGTTAAACAAAGCATTGAAACTGCATATTTGAGGTTTTGAGAAGTGTCAATAATAGTTAGAGATACAGTAGGCCTTTTGTTTCCACTAACACTACACAACTTATTTAGTAGTACTTAAGTTTTTTTCTTTTTTTAATAGCAAGTCTGTTAAGAAATGGGAGAAACCCTAGAAGGCCACATAATGATGTAACAGATGTGGACTCTTGTGAAGAAAGTAAGTTTAAGAAAAGTGCAGTACAAGTCAACTGCTCCACACTGATCTAAATACTTTCTTTTTTTTAAAACTACCCAAAATTTAATTCTTGCCACCTGGAAAAATAATACTTATTGGCTGGATACCTAGCTTCATATAACAATTTTTTGCCATTTTTTCGACTTTTGTCATTTGAAATACTCCAAGGTTTTTGGTCAGAAAACTTATCTTACTTAGCCATCCGATAAAACTTAAACAGTCATGTTTTCACCACAAGAATTGTTTGTACTGGAATGAAAGGTGTTTTGAATGGGGAATTTGAAGGTAAAATTTTGACTCACTGAAAAAGCAAGGAAAATTTAAACAAGTAGATAGCCTGCTTCTGCTGGTCTTTATTCATGAAGTACTTCTATTTAGGAAATTTTGCATTCAAAACTTTGCCTTATGATATTGTACACAGCTTCTAAAGACAATTTTATTTAAAAAATCCACCAAGACAGTTATCTCCCTTTTACATGTAAAATCCCATAGACAATATATATAAATATACCCTTAAGAAGCAAGAGAAAGTTAAATGAAAAAAATTACATTGTATTTAAGACTACATTTTTTTTTGATAGAAATCTGTGCATGTCTATATATTAAGTTTGTTAAAAAGGCATTAGGGCTGTTTCATTAAAACATACATGGCTTCCAGGGAAGGCACTTTCAAACTCCTCTGTGGGTGGATATTTTTTACTCCTTTTTAGTACAAAATTGCATATATGGGTGGTTACCCCAATTTCAAATTGCCTTCTCTGGGTACCATATATATGGAACAACCCTTATTTGAAGTGAGGTTTCCAGACAATAAATTTTCACCAGTATACAGGAGAAATTAAACCATTCTAAATTTTAATTGTACACATTACTTATAAAATTGAATTTGATCAAAGCAAGAATAAGCCTCAAGATGAAATTTTCAGTTATCTAAAGGAGTCACTCTATACAATATATGAGCAAGAATATGGTATTTGAACTTTTGGTTTCTTTTGGTATCCAAATGGTTAAATACTAAAACTTAAATATTTCACACGTGGAATATGATTATATCAATACTGTACAAAAGAAACAAGTGATATAAAGGGAAAATATTTACCCATCTTTTTAAACATGTTTATCGTGACAGGAAACCAAATGCTTATTACAAGTTATGGTAATAAACATTTGGTTTCCTGTCACGATAAAAATGTATGAAACGGCACCATCTAAGACCATTTGGTTTTTTTCTTGGTTATTTAATGCATTTATATACCATTTTAAATATTAAAGTAGCATATTTTTTTTTATTTTTTAACGCGACAGGATACCACAAGCACTGTATCAGAGTTATAATATTATCATACAAAAATTGTATAAATGTTCCGAAAATCACACTTCCATTACACGTGGTTCACTTGTGACCGGAAGTTCAATTGGGCGGAAATTGTAAATCAGACTAATATATTTAATCTTTAAATTAACGTTTCTTTTTGGATGACATGTAACGCATAACGTAACAGGTGGATGATTGAATAAAAAAAATAGAAAATGAAAAGCTTAAATGTAAACATCCGTGATTAATATATTTAAACATCTCACGAGAGTTTATTTATGCTAATCGTTGTTATGGCGACTGTTACAAAAAGGAGATAACACAACTTAAAATAGCGTTACGAAATCGGAAACCAATGTAACGCGCAATATATGACACCTGTAACAGAAATACTTACTCTGCTCAAAATTTTCTTCTCTCCATTCTTCATTATCAATGTTTGTCAATATTTTAACGGCTAGCTTACATTTTTGTATGTCACAGTTGTGTGGAAATCCAACACCGTTACGCAGTTCGGAGACGAAAATAACGATAAGAAACGACGCATAAAAGTACGAAGATGGACATTAAAAATAATTTGTATTCATAAAATATTTACAATATATCAATGGTCACCATTCATCTAACACACCAACCAACCATTTGGCCATAGAATTACAACATATATCAAAGAAATATCCAATTTTATCAGTTTTCTATCGTTATCAGAAACGGTTCAAATACCATATTCTTGCTCATATAGTTATTCGTTATTACAATTTATTTTTATATTCTCTAGGTTTTGAAACAAAGGTTCTAAGATCTTTGGATGAGATCTTAGACCGACAGAAAAAACTGGAGGAACAAGTTACCAGTTTTTTATTAACACCAGGAAACTCGGATGATCTTTTGGAGGATCTTGTTCCGAAACCTATCAATTCTGAACAGGAATTTGATAGGTTCGGAATGGAACTCCAGGAGAAAGTTTACAGAAGGAAGATGGTAAGGCCCATTGCATGAAAAATTGTGCATATATTTATAATAATGCTGCTTAAATCCTGGCTTATAATTTGCACGATTCAGGGTAATGATTTATAGATGCAAATTTTATCAAGTGAATTTATTTGAGTCCATGATATAATATAGACAGTAATTCCATTTTTTAGCAGTCACTTAAGAAATGAACAGATTGTTTTATAAATTGCCAAAGAAATTTCTTTTTAGTGGTAATTATTAATCATCTTTTAAGAAACAACATTTTTTATAATAGCTGAAATGGGATTGCTTCAGTTTTTATACTGCCATATATAATATTCTTAAGCTAAATTACTTCTGTTTTGTATATGTGTTATTGCTGAATGATACGTACCTGTATCAAATACCCTTTATTGTATGGCTACCCTTTATCACATACCCTTTATCGCATGGCTGCTGTCATAGGTAATTTTATGTACAAGTATATGGTAAAAAGAATAAAACATGGCTAAGTCCATATCACTTTGCCGTCAACCCTTGACCTATATCGCCTTGGGTCTTCAGATCTCTGGCTGATAATGAGGTCTTGGTTGAGACAGCAATGTGATACAGATTTTTTCATTTTTTTATTCTCTATATATATGAACATGGTGAAATAGTATATAAAGGCCAAATGTTTAATTAAATGAAGTCTGATACTAATAAACATGTTGCACAACTTACTTTTATCTTTTTTACAGGCTTTATTTCTTGCTGCCTTCGGTGGCTGCACATGCCTGGAGACTGTCAGAGCTATTCTGAAAAAGGTGGCATCAAACCAGGTATTGGCTCAATACAGTTTGAGAGGGAAAAAGGGAAAGAAGCCCTTCCAAGAACATTTAATGTACAGAGTTGTACTGCGTGAGTGAAATTTTTATGTCATTGTTTAGGCATGCAAGATTTTATATTTTTTTTAATTTTTTACACATGTCAAACTGAAACTTGAAAATTCTAGTGTCACATTTTAAAATTATGTTTTAAATATTTTTGTAAAAAAAGGAGTTTAATACAAAAATATTTTACTTCAGTACTTCAAGACGTGCATGTTGAACAGGACTAATTTTTTAATTGCCTTTTACACTAAATGAATCCTTACTATAAAAATGTTGTTTCCAGTACCTGACTCACAATGTTTTAGTCTCAAAAACTCTTATTTCCAGCTTTTAAAAAATCTAATATTTTTGTTCAGGTTTGATTTTCCAAACCAGATTCATTAGTTTTATATGCACTGCAGTATAAATTTCCAGTTTAATTTGGTCATTTCAGTGTACAATACTTGTTTTGAATGATAAAACAGTACCCAGCAATCTTGCTAGAAGGTAGGACTTATTTCATCAGATTCCACAGATTCAAGTAATATTATATAGATGTTTCACTTAACATTTTGGAAAAAAACGACAACTAAACTGATCAAATTCTGCTAACTGTTGTGTGACTGGATACACGTGTGTTCAGCTTTTAACAGTAGTTCTAACTCAAAGGGACCGTTCAGTTAGTATGATAAATGCAAAGTGTTTGAGTAATTTTTGCTACTTCCTGTTTTAATAAATTAATGTTTATCTTCTATCAAGAATTATGAAAATAGATCTTTTCTTTTCTTCAGGAGTAGCTTCCAAGTTGCATAAGGCCAAGCTGCAGGAAGTGGAAGATTCGTTGATAGAGGTGCTAAAACATGCACCTCATATGCCAGGAGGGCCAAAATATAAGGTAATTATATGTGTACATACATATATATATATGTGCGTATTTCATCAGCTATGGTTTAAGCCACACAAAAATTTTGATTTCGAAGTATTTTCTATTTATGAATTAAATACACCTAAATATTTAACAATATTCTTGGTTAAAGCTGAGGTTATCATTTTTAGCTTACCTGGCCATAGGCCATGTGAGCTTTTGTCATGGGTAAGCGTCCGTCGTCCGTCCGTCCGTTAGCTTTTCACATTTAAATCTTCTTCTCTGAAACCGCTGAACAGAAATCAGCCAAACTTGCCAGAAATGTTCACTGGATGGTCCTCTACCAGATTTGTGTTTTTGGTGCTGCTTTGAAATCCAACATGGCTGCCAGGGTCCATAATGTGTTCTCATTGGCTGAAATTTTAAAAATCTTCTTGTCAGAAACCACTAAGTCAATTGAATTGTGACTTTGCAGGAATGATCATTGGGTGGTCCTGTACTAAAATTGTGAATCGTTTGCCGATCGGAAATTCAAGATGGCCGCCATGACTCGACTTAGTTTAACATTGGACCTTGTGGGAATTTCACATTTTCATCTTTTTTTCTGAAACCACAAAACAGATTTGAACCAAACTTGGCAGAAATGTTCATTGGATGGTCATATACAAGATTTTTGTTTTTGGCGCTGATCGGAAATCCAACATGGCTGCCAGGGCCCATAATGTGTTCTGATTGGTCGAAATTTTAAAAATCTTCTTGTTAGAAACCACTAAGCCAATTGAATTGTGACTTTGCAGGAATGATCATTGGGTGGTCCTGTACTAAAATTGTGAATCGTTTGCCGATCGGAAATTCAAGATGGCCGCCATGACTCGACTTAGTTTAACATTGGACCTTATGGGAATTTCACATTTTCATCTTTTTTTCTGAAACCACAAAACAGATTTGAACCAAACTTGGCAGAAATGTTCATTGGATGGTCATATACAAGATTTTTGTTTTTGGCGCTGATCGGAAATCCAACATGGCTGCCAGGGCCCATAATGTGTTCTGATTGGTCGAAATTTTAAAAATCTTCTTGTTAGAAACCACTAAGCCAATTGAATTGTGACTTTGCAGGAATGATCATTGGGTGGTCCTGTACTAAACTTGTGAATCGTTTGCCAATCGGAAATTCAAGATGGCCACCATGACTCGACTTAGTTTAACATAGGACCCTATGGGAATTTCACATTTTCATCTTTTTTTCTGAAACCACAAAACAGATTTGAATCAAACTTGGCAGAAATGTTCATTAGATGGTCATATACAAGATTTTTGTTTTTGGCGCTGATCGGAAATCCAATATGGCTGCCAGGGCCCATAATGTGTTCTGATTGGTTGAAATTTTAAAAATCTTCTTGTTAGAAACCACTAAGCCAATTGAATTGTGACTTTGCAGGAATGATCATTGGGTGGTCCTGTACTAAACTTGTGAATCGTTTGCCGATCGGAAATTCAAGATGGCCGCCATGACTCGACTTAGTTTAACATTGGACCCTATGGGAATTTCACATTTTCATCTTTTTTTCTGAAACAACAAAACAGATTTGAATCAAACTTGGCAGAAATGTTCATTGGATGGTCATATACAAGATTTTGTTTTTGGTGCTGATCGGAAATCCAACATGGTTGCCAGGGCCTATAATGTGTTCTGATTGGTCGAAATTTTAAAAATCTTCTTGTTAGAAACCACTAAGCCAAATGAATTGTGGCTTTGCAGGAATGATCATTGGGTGGTCCTGTACTAAACTTGTGAATCGTTTGCTGATCGGAAATTCAAGATGGCCACCATGACTTGACTTAATTTTAACATAGGACCCTATGGAAAAAATGTTTAAAAGTCTTCTCCTCTGAAACCAGTAAGTCAGTTTAAAGCAAACATGGGATGAATGGTCCTTAGGTGGTCAACTTTCAAAATTATGTCCTGTGACCCCGACCTCCATCCAAGATGGCAACCATCAGCGAACATAGTTTTAACATAGGACCCTATGGGAAAATTGTTTAAAAGTCTTCTCTTCTGAGCCTCTAGTTATGTGTCGTGATGTGGAGGATGCGGGTGAGACACAGGGTTCCGTGGAACACCTTACAAATTTGTAAATATCATTATCGTGGATGGGTTCTTACATGGAAATATTTGAAGCAAGGGTTTTGGGGTAAAATCTTAATTTTTTGTTGAAATATCACCAATTTTGAGAATTGTGTCTTGTTTACGCGATAACTTTAGTAAACATGGATAAATTTGAATAATTGTTTGCATGTGGCTTGTAAATATCATTATAGTGGATGGGTTGTTACATGGAAATATTTGAAGGGTTTTGGGGTAAAATCTTAATTTTTGGTTGAAAAATCACCAATTTTGAGAATTGCGTCTTGTTTACGCGATAACTTCAGTAAACATGAATAGATTTGAATAATTTTTTGCATGTGGCTTGTAATTATCATTATCTTGGATGGGTTCTAACATGGAAATATTTGAAGCAAGGGTTTTGGGGGAAAATCTTAGTTTTTGGTTTGAAAAATCACCAATTTTGAGAATTGTGTCTTGTTTACACGATAACTTTAGTAAACATGAATAGATTTGAATAATTTTTTGCATGTGTGTGGCTTGTAATTATCATTAACTTGGATGGGTTCTAACATGGAAATATTTGAAGCAAGGGTTTTGGAGGAAAATCTTAGTTTTTGGTTGATAAATCACCAATTTTGAGAATTGTGTCTTGTTTACGCAATAACTTTAGTAAACATGGATAGATTTGAATAATTTTTTGCATGTGGCTTGTAAGTATGTTATACATTAAGACTGCAAGGCTGCTTTCTATAAATGTATAAAACTAAATATTATGCAAGTGCGGGGGAATACGTCATAAATGTGCTAGGCAGTTCTTTTATTTTAATAAAAATACACATATAATGTATTACAAACATTTGAGGAATTTTATTTATCTGTTTCCCTCTTTTTCTTTCAGAAACCTGCTGCCCGTCACCATCCACAAGATGTGTCATCGGATTCTGAGTGACATTCAAAACATTACATTATTAAAATATTTAACTATGAAATCTGGTATCTAATCTTAAATTGTTGCCCAACCAAGATTCTGACAATCAAATAAAAAACATGCATGACCCAGTAAAAAGTAAATGCTTGAAAATTCTACTTGCTTTTTGTCTACAGACTGGAATGGACACTTTGTATAGTCCGTTTGATTTCTATAAATCTTCAGAAAAAAAAATCGTAAAAATCCAGTTCTCAAATCAACAATTTTTTTTCTAGATGTTTATTAATATATGATATATACAAACTCTGACAATTAATTTAAAAAAAATTTCATTGTCAGAGTTCGTATATATCATATGATAAACATCTAGAAAAAAATTATTGATTTGAAAACTGGATTTTTAAGAATTATTTTCTGAAGATTTATAGAAGTCAAACAGACTATACAAGAGTATCAGTGCGCAGTTAGGCTAAGTGTTTCCGCTTCATTGTTTCCACATGAATTGTGAAAAAAGTGGCAGGAATAAGAAAAGCATGTAGCACCAATACAACAAACTACATAGTACATAAACCACAAGTAATTAACATGAAAAAACAACAAGCAGACAAAGATGATAAAAAAAGACAAATAACAGAGAAATAAGATAGTTTGACTTGACACAGGCACAATAATATGAGTTTACATAGCTCCTTGGATATTGGTGGTTTAAGTATTCAAGTAACCTCTCGGACTAAGGTTAAAATAAACATCATTAAAATAATTTTTGAGTAACATTACTAGGCAACATTCAAACATTACTAGTACGTTGTTGAGTAACATTAAATTAACATTAAATCAATAATGTTACTGCAACGTTACTGGTGTACGTTGAAAAAAGTACATCTTATGTTACTAGCTAACGTAAAATTTAAAATGTTACTGTAATGTCATAGAGTAACGTTATTGTAATGTTATAGAGTAACGTTACTGTAATGTTATAGAGTAACGTTACTGTTATGTTATAGAGTAACGTTACTGTAATGTTATAGAGTAACGTTACTGTAATGTCATAGAGTAACGTTACTGTAATGTTATAGAGTAACGTTATTTTAAACGTTATAACAACGTTGATCGGAGTCCACAAATGACGTCAAAATAACGTTAATTTATAACGTAAGTACAACATAAAGTTAACGTTATTCCAACGTTACTTTGTTTGCTGGGTTCACTCTAAATCTAATATTTTTCTGGTCACAACACTTATGCAATAAACCTATGTCCATAATATTCTTGGTTCCTTAGTGAAATCGCATTATGTAATTTACCAATCAATGGATTATGGTTTAATAATAGCAAATTTGATGTGAAGAAAATATTTGGTGGGGATTCTACATACATGTAGACTTCAATGCATAATAATTCATTTGATTATGATATACAAACAGAAGTTAAATATAGTAATTAAAATCATATCTGGTGTTTGTTGACACTAAATCAGATCTCTATTTTGATTTTCTTCAATTTACCATGTATATATGAAAGTTTTATTTTATTCTATAAAAATAAATTCCAATTTTCCATTGAAACCTATGTAAAGTCCAGAAGATTGGTATTAGTTTCTCCTCCTTTATATACTTGCATTGTCGCAAAATACATAATTTATTTGTACGAGCTTTAGAAACAGGTAGAAAAGTGCATGAAAGAAAACTTTCCAGTCTCACAGACTTCCCGAAAACCGTCGGTCCGTCGGTCCTGACCGACAGAAATGCAGTAGGACCGACGATTTCAAAATATATATCGGACCGAATGTCCGGTAAAACATAGATATTTGAAAGGACCGGCGATTGAAATTTATTCCCTCCCAGTTTCCACTGCCAATGGCATTAAATTCCGTTTTCAGTTTTATTAAAATGTCAGACAGAGACTTGAAATTTGTTTATTTATTCTGTCAGACCGACACGTTCCTCTTTGTAATAGAAACTCCTATACAAGTGTACGTAAATGTAAACATCCTTTTAGTAGGAACCTGCAAAACGTGGAACATTAAAGCTGAAATATATTACTGAGCACAGAAATAAGTTGACTTCCACACTCCCCAAGTATCAAAGATTGTTTGTGTTTAATTAAATGTGTTTTGAGATGCTTATATATTGAAGATGACAGCAGATTCATATTCTTAACTGAAATTAAAAATGTAGGTAAACCGGAAACTGACATTGATGTATAATATTCGGAACGTGATCGGACCATTAGATACGGATTGTTGGCTATATCTGCCTTATCTTTTTAGATAAAAATATGTTATATACAGAAAAACATTTAATTGAGTTGTTTAATGATCATGACTATAGGTAATCTTGCATTCAGTTCTGTATAAAAAAAAACAAATTTGACAGGTTATATACAATATTACAAAAAAATGGTGGGACAGACATAAAGCCCATGGGTAAGACAGAACCCCAGTTCCTGTCTGACCCAATGTCAGACAGAAAAAAAAGTTTTCGCTAACTCTGTAATACCGAATGTTTGGTATAATAGTTACCTCAGATTTTGTCCGAAAGGCATTGATCAGTGTTTAATTTTATTTTTAAATTACATAATTTTCATTGTTTTCACCCCTTTTATGCATTTCCGGTTTCAACCAAACCCATTTGTGAAGACGATCACGACACGATTGGTTATTTGTATATATATTAGCCAATGACATGACATCTTTCATACAACCATTGACCTATAGTACAAGGTCATCAAAACAACAAAACTCGAGACACACACTATAAAAGACAACATATACAATTTTGAACAACACTGAAAACTGAAAATTTAATTACTTTAACCTCTATAAAAACCAGAGGTGAAATCAGGTGCCCAATTGCTAATACTAGGGTAAATCACTCTTAAAAAGGCCAAACTAAACATTATGCATGTGACAGTGAATTTTTTGGGACTTTTTTTTCGGACCGGCAAAATATTTTTCGGTCTGACAAGATTTTCATGTCTGTCAGTCCGATTGACTGACAACTTCTTAGCAAGTTTCGGGAAGTCTAGTCTCTTGAAAAAAATGAAGGAAAGTTGCAAATTAGACATTAATCAATCAGTGCCAGAAAATATCTTATCCCGTCCAGAAGTTAAGAGAAAACAATGTGGAGGGGATCTATAGATATTATGCAAATATCAGGGTATAAAAATGTGGCATTTATTAATAATTACTCAACATTGAGTGAGGAAAGACACAAGAAAATATCAAACATCCTCAGCAACACTGAAAGTGAAACTAACAGAAATGCTTTTCAGCAAACTTACCTCGTAAAACCTCCACAAATTCTACAGCCAGTAGCACTTCTGATGTTTCGTGTCGAAGCAATCCCGATGTTCCTTCTTACAGTTCCAATACAAATATGTCAAGTCAAATTAGTTCTGTTTTACGGCGTGGTCATCCATAACAAATGGTGAATGTGTATAGTCTGTTTGGTGACTCTGAAAATAGGGAAAACAATTCCTAAAAAATCAACGGGTTATCAGATTTATTTTTTAATTATATTTATATTAAGGACTGATTAATACATATTATAGGTGAATTTTTCAAAAAAATTCATTAAAGAATAAAAAAGTTTGCCATAGGACTTAATTGTAAAATTCTGTCATTTTGTCATGTAACAAACATGGGAGTAAGTACTACTGAAATGAACAGCAACATGTGGTCAGTATTGACAAACAGCAAGTCAGCTGATTTCATCATTAGCATGTTATATCAGATGTTGACATACTAACCATACCAAATATGGACAATATTCAAATTAGATTCACACCTGTTCAGGTAAAAATCAATAATGATGATACATTATTACATAACTGATTGTGGAGCATTTAAAATACATGCAAACTACCCATCCCTTTATGTGTATAGAGGTTAATAAAAGATAACAAAATTACCTGAAAATGTTGTATATTCTGACCAGTACATATCAGTAGTTTCAATCCACACTGTCATGATTTGATTTTGATATTTGATTTTTGGTGTTTTAACGCCACTTTCAACAATATTTCAGCTATATCATGGCGACCAGTTTTAGTGGTGGAGGAAGCCGGAGTACCCAGAGAGAACCACCGACCATGGGCAAGCAACTGGTAAACTTTATCACTTGTGGTTGCGAGTCGAGTGCACCATTTTTGTAATTTACAAATTTAAAAAACCATTGAGCCACCCGGGCTCCCCACTGTCATGAAAAAAATGTTTATCTAATTTGCCTATAAGAAATTAACGTTGTATATGAATTGTTTAATTTTTGGAAGAAAACAAGTATCAAATAAGAATATTATTTAATTTATATATTTATATAAATTATACTTTCACGAAATTAGCATTTATTTTATTTTGGTATCATTTTTTAAGTGTTAATTTAAAATTTGTTATACATCAGCATGAGTGAATAACAAGGGACATCTCCATATAAGGGTCTCATGTGACCAGCAGTTATTAATTGTTTACAAACAAATATCATATGATCAAATTGTTTATCAATTATTCAAAACATCTTGAATCTTTAACCTAATATGACATTCCCATGTGACTGAAATTAGCATAACAACAGACAGGAAAGAACAGGTAATGCTGTTCATTATAATGGTAGCCTCCTTTACTTACAATCTGATAAAATTAGTATTGGGCCCTATGGAGATTTTTTTTATTATTTGAATTATTTCTTTGACAATTTTTTCTCAGATATGTATTACATAATGTGTGCCTAAAATGTTAAAAAGAGCAATAGAAAGAAAATCCCTGATTTTTAAATAATTGTTTTCCCTATTTTCAGAGTCACCAAACAGACTATACACAATTTTCACAAATGACTTATATCCCAATAACTGAGCATTTGAGTGTTTGACATCGTTGTCAAATACATTTCCGTGAATCAGTTCAGTTTGTTGAGATAAATGATTAATCTTTCTGTTTTGTCTACTCTACCTAGTTTACTTAAAACGAATCCTGGTCGTTTCGCCCCGCTGACCTGTTCGCCCCGGAAAGTGAGTCGATTCGCCCCGAAAAGTGAGTCGATTCGCCCCACTTAATTGCTATTATATTATAATAGATAAAGTCTTTTTCGACAATTTTTTGATAATTATTTATTTATTAGCATCGTGTTGTGGGTTTTCGTACTATTATAGATTTTCCGATATAGCGATTAGCAGTGTTAACCCTTCATTCATATGACTTGGAATTTTCAAAGAATGGCTAGTTAAATATTTCTTTGTACATAAGATTGTTTTTAAAGCCATTCTTGTATTTTAATACATTTCGATTATCTGGCAACTTTTGCTGTCAGTAATGCGTGCGCTGTGGAAATCAAAATAAAATAGATTATACGAAAACACATGACATACGCATACGAAAACACATACCGTGACGATAGTTGTATGCAAAAAAAAATCATTCATTTTGGTCTACTTTAAATATTTATTTATTTTCAAGTTTCAAGTTTTTATTAATAAGAAAAATCAATCAAACATTGTTGGTCAGTTAACCAAACAGTGTGTATTGTTCAAAGAAATTTTACGAATATTTGCAATGGTATTAAAATGGTATTTTCCATATTTCATTTTTTAAAGCACTATTAATAAATCGGGGCGAACGGGAATAGGGGCGAAACGACTCAGGGGGCGAACGGGATTCGAGGCGAAACGACTCAGGGGGCGAACGGGATTCGGGGCGAAACGACCCGGTACCCTTAAAACATGCTCGAATCGTCGATACATGTATGTGTGTGTTGTTTTCACATGTTTACAAACTGTGTGGGTCATACTTAAATACGCCTGCAGTAGTAACCAGGTAAATATATACGCCTGTGTGTCATACAAAGGTGGACGCCTGCAACTATTTGGTTCTTTTTTATTTATTTTTTTTAATATAAACTAGTAAAAGGAATATATCGGATGTTTATTATTTGATATAAAAAAATAAAAATAAAAGTGAACCATATAGTTGCAGGCGTATACCTTTTCACACAGGCGTACATATTTACCTGGTTACTACTGCAGGCGTATTTAAGTATGACCGCATGTGACGTATGATCGATAAATTAATGTGTTTTCATATCTATGAAAAACATATTAAATATATATATTTCAGGTTCTAAACTATCAATTTTCTATATAGATTTTCATCTTAATCAATAAATCTTCATTTAAATAAAGTTATTTCACTTCCTTTTGAGAACTATTTGTTCGCGAATTTTTGTCGGCAAAAAAAATCTGGTATTTTACTACGCCAAATAGTGAGGATTCCGTTGCATTATAAAATGCATTTTTACGAGTTAAGATTATTTTTTAGGACATCGTGGATTGCTGGATAAATACAATATTTATTTCTGGTTGAAAGGGAATATTTTGGCTTTAATATACTTGAAAGTGTTATTGTTGAATAATTATGAAATATCTAGCATCTATGAATATCATGTTTGAAGAAAATCACGTGCAAAACAGTTGAAATTGGGAAAAAGGGGGGATGCCCTGAGATACCACCGTGGTATTAAAAATCTGATTTAAAAAAATCTTGCCGATTAATTTCAATCAAAAAATGTCACAGTAAAGAATATACATATAGACATCATTGCACCAAATTATACAAACTTTTACCGTCGGATATTTAAAATTATGTTTTCCATGGATGGCACCTAGAAAAATTGTCGAGGAAAGTTATTACACACTTATCCTTTGCTGTTTCTTTATTTGTAGGATTAAAAAAAAACTAGTTACCAATAATATGAGACAGGCAACCTGTTTGAAGGACGAAGTCCTAAAATTTCAATAATACGATGACCCGTACACGTTAGCCTCACCGCCACCGGACGCAATTATGAACAATTTCGATGATATTGACCGTGGCATTTCAGTGATAATAATTTATAAATTTGACCAAATTGATGAAGCTGATTGCATGTTCATATTTCAGATTAAACACCGATATTCCTTTTGAATCATAGCCCATATATTATTCAATGCATTGTTACGGGTTTTAACTTGGAACAGATTTTTAAAAGCTCATTAGAGCTTGTGTTATATGTATGATTTATATCGACTCTAAATAAAGCTTTGAATTGAATTGAATTGAATTCATGACCCCGTTCTAGTCACTCTGTGACCTAGATCCAGACACAATTTCGAACATCATAATAACCTTTCTAGTGTAAATTATTTAATGACAACTGTTAAAATTGAAAGAGCATTCATTCATTTACGTTCACATATCTATTTGTATATAATACAGATGACATAAAAACCTTTCCTTTATTCATACCATAAATGTGTGCCAGTTTGCATTCGGAATTCCTTGGACTCTTCAATGAATAAGGTACATCACGGATTTTGACATAGATCAAGGTAAGGAAAATGTATTATATTGACTGTTTTTGTTTTAATTTCAATGTGTTCTACATATGCATAGAACCAGGAGATCATATTCTTTCCAATTACAGGCATAAGATAACAAAATATGCGAACCTCAATGAATTTTAGCGATAGATTCCAAGTGCAATTGTCGATCGTTTTCTGTTTGCAAATATGAAAACCCGTCGTCTGCAACATTCAACAACTGCGCATGAATAATTTTCTCCCAAAACACGAGTAATTTAGCGGGGTATCTATTTATAAAAGCATTTTTTTAATTCATGTTTTGAAGGAACAATTAGGGGACATACTTTTTATTTCGATCGTAATTGCGTCCGGTGAGGCTATTATCTTTTATTTTGAATGAATTGTGTAGCCGATTTGTTATGGCGTTCATTTTGCCTACGCCGCTCTTCCATCGGTAAACTGACGAGTTCTGTCCCCTGGCTCGTATCTCGGCTAGATTGAGACAGATTGAGTCTGTCTATTCCATCGGGAGTTTCGTAGAAAGAGATTCTTTTTATTAGAATTTTAATAAAAGTTTATTTCGATTTTGCATAGAGTAAATAATCAAAGAATTGGGAATTTTTCATTGAAATAGATTTCTTTTGCGTTTCTAAATTATCAATTGATCTATTTTTTAAACTTCCGGTGAGCAGATTCTTGGCTATCAATATAGAAGGAAAAATCGGAGAGCTCACCGTTAGAAGGACTTCGTCCTTTAATAAGAATAAGAATAAGAATTTTATTGTCCAATAGAGGGCCCACAAGGGGCAAAGTCATTACAGTGATTCATAAACAATAACATTAAAAAATAAAAAATATAAATATTATACGTTACAATGAACAAAACTGCCCATAAAATATATACTAAATACTTATACTAATAATAGTTATAATAATAATTAAGTGCCGTCGACATTGTTGGCCACATCAGACATCAATGGTTAATTTACATGTAGTGTAATGGTCAAGTCCTCCCCGTGTCCTATGCACATGGACAAGTACTGTACGGTAGTTGTACAAATGCAGAGGAAACCAAGGGCCGGTGCAAATAGAACTATAACACATTCGCACACATATTATACATGTGAAATAACTACATTTTCGAAATTAAATGCATATACTGTATAAATACTTAAAGCATGAGAGAATAAATATATCACTCATATCAATATTTGTTTGTCTGTCTATTTATATTAAATAAAGGGAAGAAAAAGTCCTCCCTTTGTCCAAAGCACATGAACAATGCCATAGTTATTCAAATGCAGGGAACACCAAGGGTCGATGCTAAAAGGACTTATTAAATAATTAAATATGTGAATCTATTACAATTCAAGACTTAGAGTAAGACACATGTATATGTACTATATAAATAAAAACAAAAACATAAATATAAATGAGTAAGTCCTCCTCGTGTCCCAAGCACTCGAGCACAATAGTTATTCAAATGCAGGGGACACCAAGCAGGGGCGGGTCCAGGATTTCAAGTTAGGGGGGGGGGGGCGCACTTAAAAAAATTGCGGCGAGCGGAGGGAGGTATTTCGTGTGAAAAATCACGATTTTACGCCAAAAAATCATATTTTTTCCAATTGCCGAGGGAGGCGCGAAAATTTTGGGGTATTTCGTGTGAAAAATCACGATTTTACGCCAAAAAATAATATTTTCTTCCAATTTTAGGGGGCGCGCGCCGGGTGCGCCCCTCCCTGAATCCGCCCCTGCCAAGGGTCGATGCTAAAAGGACTTATTAATAAGCTAAATATAAAAAGCTTTTGAATTCTTATATTTGACATAGTGGATGTCCAAATTACCAATTTACTGCATTTGTCTTTTTTATTTTCTGGTTGGTTGGGGAGGGGGAGGTGTGGTTTGAGGGTGACTCTACTTGATTAATTAATTACAAAAAAAGGATCAGATATTACCAATTTTTTCCCCAAGCACAACTTTCCATTTTTTTTTACTACCATAAAATTAATTTACACCTTGGTATATATATCAATCTTTGAACAGTTTTTTTTCTCCGTTGCCTGAAATATGAATCTTTCTCAAACTGTCAGCAATAATATTATAGGAATATATGTTATTTTGAGGGAATTTATACATATAAGAATTTGACATTTCACCTGCAAACTGAAAAAGATATAAAATTTGGGCATGTTGTAAAACTTGGAGTGGAGTCTGGGGTCTTTTTTGGAGTGGAGTTTGGAGTCTTTTTTGGAGTCGATTTTGGAGTCATTTTTGGAGTCGATTTTGGAGTCATTTTTGGAGTCGATTTTAAATTCAATATTGCCCTTATTATATATATAACAATACAAAACAGACACAAAAAAGGAGTAATGAATCAAAAATAGTTGGAGGTCGTCTCTCCTCAGTTCTACCATAGATGATCCATCTATGGTTCTAATGAACAAATAATGAATATATTGTTGTTATTTAGATTTGGAAGGCGTCTTACCTATATAGGTAATTGCGCCTTGTACCTATATCCTAATACTGCTGCAAGTTAAAAATGGCTATCGGTGCAAAGATTAAGATCCCTTACAGATAAAGGGGTCTGACAGGTCCGATAATCATACAACTAGGGGTAGGAATTTCAAAGAGGGGGTACAAATATCTTGGCAAAGGTTTAAATACATTAAAGGTAAAAGGGATTGGAATTTCATAGAGGGAGTACAAATATTGCCGCTAGTGATTTAATGCAGATATTGGGGAGAACATAATTCCATAGAGCCCAGGTGCAAATATAGCAGCAATTATTTAATAACTTAACAGATAAAGGTTTATAGAGGGGGGGGGGGGGGTACAAATATCATGGCAAAGTTTTAATATTGTTTTGATTAAGGGGAGGTTGGAATTTCATAGAGAGAGATTCCATACAGGAGTTAACGAATATTGCGGAAAGAGTTTTAAAATACCTTACAGATAAGGGGGAGTGTAGATTTGTATACAAGGGGGAGAGGGGTACAAGTATCTTTGCAAAGGTTTAATTACCTTACAGTGAAAAGAGAGGTATGAATTTCATAGAGGTGGGCACAAATACAGCAGCAAAGGTCTTTTTTCAACCTCAAAAGATGCAGTGTGATAAATACAAATGTGTGTCTATATTTTAACTTAGAGGCTCTCGGGAGCCTGAATTGCTCACCTGGCATTAAAAATGCAAACGTGGTTAAATATGCACAAGAAGAGTTTGAAGATACCAAAGGGAGGTAATCAGAAACCGTATATTGAAGAAGACCAGACAACACAATGGCCAAAAGAAAAAGTACAAAAGGACAAATAACGATCGACAAAATATACATATAAAACTAAAGATCGAGTAACACGAACCCCACTTAAAACCGGAGGTGAACTCAGGTGCTCTGGAAGGATAGGCAGTTCCTGCTCCACTAGTGGCACCCGTCGTGTTAATCTAGTTACAAACCCGGTAATAAGTCGTGAATGAGGAAAGGACCGGGAAATTTTCGAAGTGATGACTTCAATTTTACCAAAAGGAACCCTTGGTTCAGTAGCTTCCTTGTTAGCAGCAACCCTCTATCAAGGAATTCCTGATAGGAACCACAAGCTCTGGATTATCGTATCATCTAAGAGATATATACTCCATATGCAGGTGCTGCTGGAATGTTGCTACATATAAATGGAAAGTTCACAATGGGAAAATTGAAATCATCTTTTTTGTCATAAAGTTTCGTTCTTAACCGACCCTCACTGTCGATCTCGAGGTGTAGGTCAAGGTATGAAGCAGACCTATCTGTATCTGTGGTATCCTTTATTTCAAGCTCAATGGGATAGATGCGATCAACAAAATCACCAAACCTAGAATTATTTAGTGAAAGGACATCATCTATATAGCGGAACGTGAAATTAAAGGATCGGGCTAGCTTCTTTTCGTTTTTCTTGAGAAGCTCCTGTATAAAGTCTGCCTCATACGAACAAAGGAACAAGTCGGCGAGAAGAGTACAGTTGGTACCTATAGGTAATGCCGACTGTCTGTTGAAAAACACGTCCACCAAACATAACAAATATGTTGTCAATCAAAAACTCGAGCATGTTGAAGATATCAGTTTCAGATAACTTTTTGGTAGAATCAGATTGATGTTTTACAAAATAAGATCTGTCTCTTCCTAGTACAAGGTATTTGTATCTACGTTGGCCATTCTTTTTTATGAAACACAGTTGGACCAACTCCCTTAATTTGTCCTTCAGCTTAGAGTGAGGAATAGTAGTGTAAAGGGTAGAGAAGTCAAATGTTTTAATGCTATTGCAGGCGAGTCATCTGGCATATCTTTAAAGAGGCAGGAAATTTCCAAGTCTACTAAATATTGTTGGCTTAAGATCTTGTTGTGACCTCTGGTGATATTTTGTAAGGTGTTGCTTAAAGAATTCAAGGCAAGTAGGCCACACATATAATGTACTCTTTATGAATGACCATTACATTGGGCGTAAAAGTAGTCTTACTAGTAAAAATCTTACGCTGTGTAAAAGGGACATTTTCAAATTTATCAACATAAAACCTGAAAGGTAGGGTTGAGAAAAAGAGGAGTACATACTTAAATTTGTACCCCACGAATAAGGCGCCCACCACTTAATGTTTGAAAAATCTATTTGTTTTGGCTCTCTTTTCACATGGGAAAAAAAATACCCCTCAATAATGAAAATTCAATGTTTGCTGCCCGAATTTGGTAAACTTAACACAATGAATGTTTCCAGGATTATTAGATGGAGAAAATAATATAGGATAACTACTTGAAGAATCCAAATATAGAAAATATTCAACGAGTGACCGAACAACGGAATAATTCACGAATGCATATAACACATGAGTTAATTATCCGTGTTTGTCAGTCACAAATTAAGTTGAATATTTTTCTGATTTCACCGGTCCACTGTGCTGTAAATTGCATAAAATCGTCATGCAAAGTATATAAGAGTATTACATATATGTGAAACATGATATAAACAAGAAATATGAAAAACAATGTTGCTAAAAAAAATGAGAAAAAAAAAGGGGGGGGGGGTAAAAAAGTAACCTGTCCCCAGGTACTTGTGGTCTGCTATATGTATATCGCTATTGCATTCCGGAACTCAGTTCGTAATGTCGTAACAACAAAAAAAATATTATTGCTATATTCCATTGTAATCGTAACCACTTCTTAAATTAAAATGTGATCTTCACTCAAAGATCTATGATAGAGATCAGTTTTTACCAGGTAGGCCATGGCAGGTGTATTACAATATATTTCTTTGTTTTGTGGGTAAACTTGTTGGTTCTGTGTTTCCAAGGTCGTGTGACTTATGTCCTGTTTCGTCGTTGTCACACTTTTATTAGGCACAGACCATTTTACTGGAAAGGGTGGGGGTTGAGATTTTTCAAAGAAAATTATCCAAAATTGTTTTAAGTTTTTTTTTTTATCTCCAAGTTTTTCCTAAGAGCTTTTTTGTTTCCTTCTCTACCTGAACGCACTAAAAATACCCCATTTAAATGTAAAAAAAAAAATGTTATGATCCAATTGTTGCCTGTAAAATTTGAATGTTGCTATCCTATACCAAACATGGACATTTAGTGGCTACACAGACCCCATTCGACACAAGTTTTCAATAGCACATACTACAACGGATCATGTCATTACAGTCAAAAACCATCAGACACAGTCACAAACCAAATATGGTAAAAATCAATATCAAACTTTTCTCAAGTTTATTGGATTTTGCATGAATTAAACTTTCAAGTGTAGTTCATTTATCAATTACAATTTCTTTACTTTTTTGGTATTAATCTTCACCTTTTTATGCATTTAATATCAAAGAAATTGTGAAATTAGTTTAATTATAAGAAAAATCGATTTTTACCATATTGGGTCAAACGATGGTTTGTGCCCGTGTCTGATGGTTTTTGATTGTAATGATACGAGTCTGTTGTAAGGTGCGATTAGGAAGACCAAAATCTACTATTATGTACTTAAATTAGGGCACCTGTAAAGTGCGAAACGAAATAGAAACGAAACGAAACGAAATCAACGAAAACGAAACGAAACGAAACGAAATCAACAAAAACGAAACGAAACGAAATCAACGAAATGAAAACGAAATAAAACGAAACCAACGAAAGCAAAACGAAATCAACGAAAACAAAACGAAATAGACTGATATGAAGAAAATGGAAGGAAAAAAATAAAAGGCAAAACGAAATAAAGAAATTAAAAAAAAAAGATAATTAGATTTTTTAAATACAATAATTTTGATTAATTATAACCGGGAAACCCATCTTGCAAGTCTGTCCATTACAGTACTCCTCTCGTACATTACCCGCAACTCAATTCAAGCCGGGTTTGCTTTGCCGACAAACTTTCAGAAGTTCAAATGTCATATTTTTATTTGTGTTGAGTGTGTGTCAGTATTTATGAATTATAAAGTTTCTGGAGTGGGCATATAGAAAAAAAGGGGGGATATAAGGGGGTATTTTCATAGATTGGGATATTGAGGGTTCATTTTTCGTCTGATTTTATTACGTTTTTCGTTTGTATTCTACATAAATTTGCCTATTCGCAAATCATACAGGATGGTCTTGGGTTTCAGATTCTGGGCACTATTTGACTACTGGATTTTCCCGACTTGTCGCGTTTAATCCCCATGCACCCCCCCCCCCCCCCACCCCCCCTATTTGTCAATATGACGGAACTATTAACGACTGTCATACAAGTGAGAGGTTTGACCCACCATTTTCTTGGGAAATACCTGTACCAAGTCGGGAAAATGAAATAGTTGTTTTCTAGTTTCACATTTGGTTATGTCTTAGGATTAGAGAAATTACATGTACCGATTGTTTTTATACTTGGTAACGTCTTAGGGTTAGACGAGTGGCATCTGCCTATCTGCTATCAGAACCCACCATTTTCCTGGGAAAATGCCTGTACCAAGTCAGGAATGTGTTGTTTTTCAGTTGTTCCGTTGATTGAAAACTCAGATGGTTGAGCTTCTTATCGGTTTTGTCTGTTTTTGTGGACTTTCCCTTTTGAATGCGCCTTGGAGTATGGTACCATTGTTATTACCTTTATTCGGTAGTGTGCCAACAGATCTGGTGTAATGTCTTACCGTTGTTCTTTCCGAGATATACAGGCGTCAAAAAGACCCAACACTATAAACTTTTTATTTCAAATCCTATTGTTCTATTTTGAAGAACTAAAAAAAAAACCAACAGCAACATAACAGGACGTACAGTGAGCGCCCTCCTTACAGAAGAACTTCTGGAAAAAATAATGCTTGCAAAAACTAAACATGAGAAACTCTGGAAGTTTTATTGAAATCCATTCTGTTGTTTAGGAAGAGTTATGGATAACGCAACAGTATCCTCTCTCTATTGTATAGCCTTGTATGACAATTACATAGCCTTAAATGACAAAGTCCAAAAGTGAAGAAACTTTAGCAAGAACTGTTAAAATGGGAAAACAAAAATAGAAGGTGCACAATGCCATTTGGTACTAAAGAATTCATGAAATTAATGAACCTTGCCATATGGTATTAAAGATTTCCTGTAAGATTCATTCAATTCCATCAAGTTGTTAAGGAGGAATTGCATAGGCAGTGAGGGAAGCACACACGGACAAACGGACATATACTATATACCCCCTCCCGCAGGATAGCGGGGGGTATAAAAATATGTGCCGTATCAAATTTTATTAATACCGGAAAAATATTTGGAGGGGGGGTCATTTGGTTTTTTTTTTATATGAAAAGGGATCAAAGGGGAAAAAGGTACTTTTACAAGATATGTAGATTTTTTTTTTAATTTCTAAAGTTAATTTTTGATAGGATTTGTATACCTCCGATAGGGGTATATAGGACTTCTGCTGTCCGTCCGTTCGTTTGTCCGTCCGGTCGTCACACTTTTTCGTCTCTTCGACACACTTTTAAATTTTGCTCGGACGGGGGTATTTATTAGTGAACTTTAACTACTGCACTTCTGTTATTTTAATTCCTCTCCTTTCAACAGACTTGACGTTGCTCTTATGGTTCCCAAATTTAAAAGAAGCCACTATGTGAAAAGGACAGATTCCCGCTGAATAAATGCATAGTATTCTTGTTCAATGGTGTTCAAATCCTGTCCTCTCCTGATGAAAGACACTGAGACATGTGTGGGAAGTAGTCTAGCATCGTAATTGTGAAAATAGGTTTGATTTCTTTTAGGCCCCTATTATTTGTTCTTCCATTTTCTATTTCGTTTTGTTTTCGTTGGTTTCGTTTTATTTCGTTTTCATTTCATTGATTTCGTTTCGTTTCGTTTCGCACTTTATAGGTGCCCATGTATATTCACTGCTTTTATTTTCGTCAGGATTTTCAATCAAACCCACTCTATCCTTAAGAGTCTAGTCCTGTATTTGGAAAAAGAAAATAGTGTTTTCCGATTGGTTAACAGATTATGCATTTAATAAACTGTTTTCTGATTGGATAAGGCCATATAGGAGGTATATAAGAAAAAAAATCAAAATTTTCTTCCAGTTTGAACTATATTCATAGCCATACTAACCTATATTTATTTACATTGTAGAAATCAAAATGTCGAATTGTGTAGAAATGTCTTGTCTAGTTGTCGTAAAAAGAAGGACAGTTCCTAAAAGGTAAGACAATCCATATTTTCTTAAATTAACATTTGACGATTAAATGTATTTCAAATGAACACAAAACAGGATAGCGTCATTTTCTCACAGATGCCTGAAAAAATGGCGGTCAATTTTAAGACATTCTGTGCTGTTCACAATTGTATCAGAGGTGAAATTCCAATGTTGATCTTATCATTGCTATTTTTGACCAAATGTTCCATTGGTAGCCTTTAAACTGTATGGTTATTTATTTATTGATGGCCGTCTTACCAAGGGTGTGTTTGACTTGCAATTTGATAAAAGGAAGAACACAAATTTATCTTAAAATAAATGAGTGAAAAATGTGTAGATATACAACTGTACATAGTCAAAATATTTTACATGGGTTTTTGTTTGTTTGTTTGATGGTGGGTTTTTGGTGTTTAATGCCACTTTCAACAATCAGTTTTACTGGTAGAGAAAACCAAGTCACTGACAAACTTTATCACATAAAGTTGTACACCTCACCTTGAATGAGAATCAAACTCACGATATCAGTGGTGATAGGAACTGATTGCATAGGTAGTTGTAAATCCAATTACCATATGAACCAGGCCACGACAGCCCCTATTTTACATGGGGATGCTTTTTATAACATTAAAAGAAAAATATATTAAAAGGATTTTGCAGAATTGCCATTTGTCAATGCTGTCTTCAACAGAATGGTCATGATTTATATGGAATTTGTAATTTTTTCTTTATTTGCTATGCACTTGGATTATTGCAATATTCAAAGAGTGTATGATCAATTAGGTAGGAACTCCCACTGTTTACATATTCATAAGTTGTATTTTAATGCCTCATAATTGTATCAGAAGTGGGAAAAGTTGCTACATGTTTGTCATATTTACAATGTTTTCAAGTTCAAAGATATACCTTTTCTACATCTCATAATTATATATAGCACTATATGCTGTGAGTGCCTAGCCTTCACCATCAACATCATGTTGTGCTATTTATTTTTACAATTTTTTACTTAAAACAAAAAATCTGAATTCTATGAAAATGATGCTGCATCATGAAAAAGTGTAAACTTTACAAGCCATTATTAGTAGAGTATGATGTCTATGTGAAAAAAGCATCTTATATCAAGTAACTATTACTCTTATTGTTTTTGGTTCATTTTTGCTGTTAAATAAAATATTGAAGGACACTAAGAAATTTTGATAAAAACAAATTGCCACATCAAGTGCAGCCTGAGTTTGACAATAAACCTTGATTACATAAAGCAATAAAAAAAGATGTTTTTCATAAAAAATAATGATCATAATTATTGATTAAATCCAATAACACAAATGTATGATTTATTTAAAGAAAAAGACCAAAAAAAATCAAATCTTCCCCCTTTTCCAATTAAAGTAAAAAAAAAAACCTCATTTTTAACCACTATCAGTGGAAAAACCTGATTAAGGTTCATTATAATACTTACTGAGGGTGCATTCGATATGCCAAATTAGATTTCTTTTCATTTGAATTTCTTAAAAGTCCTACTGTTTACTTGAAAGCAAAATGAACCTCCCCCATCCACAAAATAAATAAATAAAATTATTGATTGATTATTGCTTAACGTCCAGCAAGCAGCATTTCAGCTGTGTTCAATAATGAAATAAAAACTATATAGAAATTCAGGAAGTGAAGCGATTAGGGTTATGTGTTTAACGCTACTTTCAACAATATTTTGGTTATATCCTTGAGGTCAGTTTTATTGATAGGGGAAACCAAAGTACCCAGAGAAAACCACCAATCTACCGCAAGTCACTGACAAACTTAATCACATAACATTGTATTGAGTACACCTCGCCATGAGTGGGATTCGAACTCGCACTGTTGGTGATGATAGGCACTGATTGCATAATTAGTTGTAAATCCAACTGCCAAAGTCTGTTTCTTTTTAATACATGTAGTTTAATTGAAGAGAATTCAGTATGCTTCCATCATATTCCATATATACATTTTTATTTCTCTAAATGAATTGTTGAAAAAACCCCAATTTATATTTGTAAATATTATACATTCTGTCCCACAAATTTAAAGAGCATTTCAACATATCCAATAGACAAAACAGACTACTTTCACAATGCAATATGACCAGAGACAGTGACTTAGTTAAATAAATCACATTAAACTTCACTGTTTTAACACACTTTATTATGAAGCATAAAATTCGGGTTTCAGTTTGGTTGCTAGTCAGGTCAGTATGTTTGCTAGTTGATTTTTCACCACTATCAAAGTTTTGATTGTTTTGAAAGAAGTTAATTACTAGCCCTGTAATTTGTTGTAATGTTTTCAGTTTTTCATGTATAAAAAAGGTGAAATAAATAGCACAACATGATGTTTATGGTATAAGTTAAAACTCCTAGCAAATATACAGCATTGTTTAATTTGAAATGGCAGAAAAAGTACCTCTGAACCTGAAAACATTGTAAATATTGCATACATTTGGTATCCGTCCACCGCCATTGTGGAGTTTTAATCTGATGCCCCCCCAAGAAAACAATCAAAAGAGAATCCCTATCTGCACCAGCTGGGGATGTGCTGGGTAGCTCTGTCAATGATTAGCCCTTGGAACCATCACTGAGTATCCATTTTAGTCTGAAGATTAAAATGTATAGGATGCCATTGCTGTCAAGTTTAAGATGTATAAATGTTGTCTTATAATAGGTATGACACAAGCTTTTTTAAAGCCATCAAGCTGAAATGAAAGTCAATCCATTGGAAAGAGTTTGAAAAAAGAAAGAAATTGGTGTTTAAATCATGTCAATATCTTGAGTGGTTCTAAAGTTATGACCAAAAATAGGCATCAAAATATGTACATTTGTATATTTTTTGGACCGATTTATCAAAATGGCCACCAAATTGTAACCACAAGTTCCCCACTATTGGCACTTAAAACAGGAATTTGATACCCCCCCCCCCCCCCCTTTTTCCCAACAATTGAGAAAAAAACATTTAATTGGTTCTTCTTTCTTGTAATTTTACCCGTATTTCATGTTTACTGCTTGTTATACAATTTTATGTCAATCCAAGTGAATGCCTATCTTAATTAGAACTGGATGTTTGTTGGATCTTTTTTAATTTTTTCCATTGGCAATACACGCATATCTAACAACATGCTGTTTGAGTCGTCATTCATCTATGACCATCCAATCATGTAAATCTATTTGACCAATCGAACAACAGATCATGGCATGTACTCGATTTTATTAACTAAAGATTTAGTAGCCTCATCACTGCTTGATCGGTTGAAAGTATGAACCCATACTGGATGTACACATAATTAAAGGCCATATGTCTCAGAAACTACAAATATCTGAGATCTCAAATTCAGACTTGTATTTTATCCCTTTAAACCTACTTTTAAAATTTTATATCTGTATAATATATTAAGAAATTAAATGTAAAAACAGTGATGACTGTATCATAAAAACCAAAAATGTGTAGATCTGAAAAATAAACATCCAAAAGATTCATGAATTGTTGGTGTTTTTTTGACATATATATACTATCTAAACAACCCTGCATACCTTAGGAGTCAACTTCTGGGATTTTAACAGACTTATACATACCAGACTTTGGTTCACTAAAACCTTTTTTTTTTTTAAATTAAGATCTTATTTGTAAATTATTGTTTATTCTTAGAAACCAATTTAAAAAAAACATCAAATCTAATATTTCAAATTGAAGCTTGCACTTTGTTTTATCCCTTTAGAGCTAATTTTAAAATTCCAAGCCAATCCAATAACTACAACATAAGAAAAGGTCCAGAAAACAAAATTTGAGGCAACACCTGTTTGGCAGCAAACCACCCACATGGCCTTCCTTGCAACTCCACTGTTAATTTATTTTGCATATGAAACAATATTGATGAAGAATTTTTCTTTTTCCGATGTGAAAGAAATTGAAAAGTTTAAAAAAAATTTTTTTTTATCCGTTTGATTCTGAACCCAATGTTGAATATTTTCTTCTCAAGAACCAATGTAATATTTGCTGCAAAGCATCATTATGACATGTAGATTTAGATTGTTAAAAAAACACCCCAGGATCTATGGTTGAAAGTTGAACATGGGGGAAATAAAAAAAACAAAACTTTTCTTGTACCAGTAATTGAATACAAATATGCACAAATAAAGACTACTATAACTAACTGGGTTTGTAAGGTCCCAGCCATTGAAGTCCAAAGTTTGTAATTGGCTGTATTAGAATAAATTTTGAAATAGAATTCCCAAGAACTAGAAATGAACATGTGGAGCAGGAACTGCTTACCCTTCCGGAGCATCTAAGTTCACCCCCGGTTTTAAGTGGCGTTCTGTTACTCGATCTTTAGTTTTATGTGTATGTATTGTTTTGTAGATTGTTGTGTCCTGTTGTCTATTTTTATTTGGCCGTTGTGTTGTCTGTCCTTCGATTTACTCTTTGGTATCTTCAAATTCTTCTTGCAATTGTAGTTGGCATGAAATATCCTTGTGATATGTAGATACAAGCTTGCACAAATGAAGACCTCAGAGTCGGTGGGGTCTGAGCCTTTGGGGTCCATATATATAGGTTACATTAGAATAAATTTTAATATAGCATTCCCCAGAACTAGAAATGACATATAATTGTAAATGGAGATTCAATCTTATACAAAAGAAGGCACCATGGTCATTTTCTATTCAAATAAGATTAATTTTATCAAAACTGCATTTAAATGTTATATATAAATTTATTTATGGTATAGAAGATCATTCAGTAATGGTCAAGGGGAGATAACTCTATTCTACTTTCAAAAGATGGAAGATAAACATAGAATTTGTTGGACCATGCACATAATCACTTGATTCTCTTATGCAATTCGTGCTCAGCCACTAAATTTATAAGGATATTTTGGGATAATTTTTTATCCTACAACCATCATACAAAGTGCAACATCCATCAATGATTATGACATAAATATTATTTTGAAAATCTTCTGTAGCTGATTCAATTTAATCCAAACTGATGCTATGATAGTTCTTGGGCAGTCTTCTCTTAAAACTGAATGCACCAGCCCCTTCCCCCTCGATACAGACATGTGGTCATCATAATTTGTAATCGTAATCAGTTGTAATCGATTACATTTTTTCATGTAACTGGATGTAATCTGCCATATTTTAAATTACATGTAATCGATTGCATTCATTTTGACCCTGTAATCATGATTACTTTCTGATTACATTTAGATTACTTTTCATCATTTAGACTTATTTTGTCTTAACTGAAACATATCTCCTTGGATATTTAATGTATGATATGTAAATGAATTTTCTTCGTGAGGCTAATTTTTTTTTATTCTTGAATAATTTTATCAAATGTTCATATAATTTCCTAAATTTATGACATCAGCTTATTTGTGGCCAAAAAATTGTATCTAACACAAACATTTTGAAAATAATGTAACATTTTTGTTTCATATTTGACAGAATTTGAACTTTTTATCTTAAATGTTAAATTTTACTTTCTTAAACCAAACGTTGTTTTTTAATCATTAAACATTCATATAATCTTATGAAACTTTTTAATGTTTCCTAGTTACATGTACAGTCAAACCTGTCTTATGTGGTCACCTCTATTAAATAGTTGCCTGTATTAAAAGGTTACTTTTTAGCTCGACATTTCGAAGAAAAAGAGTTGAGCTATTGTCGTCACTCCAGCGTCTGGGTCAGTTAAGTTTTTTGTCAAGAGTCCATTTCTCAAAAACTATCAAAGGTATCCATTGGAATACTTGTTCACTATCAAAAGAGGAACAAATTACAACAAGGCAGATGACCCTGTGATTTCTATATCCAGAGTTATCTGCCCTTGTTTTAGCATACAGACCCTGGATCGTTAAGTTAATAGATATTTTGTATCTTTTTTGTTTGCATGTATCGTTCGTTCGTTTTCCATTCGTTTGCGTTTCGTTCGTGTAATTGGTTCGTTCGTTTCGTGTATCATTCGTTTCGTGTAACGTTCGTCAGTTTATGAACACATTCCAAATTTTTTCGAGTTAAAAACAATAAATTGAGCATTAACAATTCATAAACACAATTAAAATATATACCCATTGGAAGCATTAAAATGGGCATAGCCGCATATGTGCAAAGTTAGAGGGTGTGTGATGTTACCAGACTGGACTATTTTATTAATTGTTTTAAGGGAAAACATAATTAATAAATGTATTTTTTTCAATAATTTACTCTACGGACAAATAAACAAGAAATCATCTACATGTGTAACATCTATATGTATGTAAACAAATGCCCCTGGTGGTTTCACCTGGGAAATACATGCACTGCAGGTGTGAAATGTCAACTCTTAATTTCATTCTAATTAACAATTATACTATTTATGACCTTTTTAAGCCACATGCCTCTCGGACAGCTTGACCGGGAAAATAACTGATACACCTATGTCTGGTTGTCAATACAGAATCCGAATAATTATATAATTATATAAATATAAAGTCATATTTGGAAGTTAAATATATGAGATTCAAAATTTGATCATATATATAATTATTAAACACATTGATAATATAAACTATTTAATATAAAATGTATTATCCTATTACTCTACTGACTAATTTATCATTTATATATCCATTTTGTATCAATTGCATATAAAATATAAGATTAGTTAATTACGTCAATTTGCACAAAAGCCATTCAAATAATAACACGATTCTATATTGTACTTCTGTAGAAACAGGATCGTTTATCATTGGATAATATATGGTTACATGTACGCTCCAATTGTTCGTGTATTGTGCATTCATATCGTGCGTTTTTCGTATCGTTCGTGTGAAGCATTTGTTCGTTTCGTTTGCGTTTCGTGCGTATTGTAAACTTATACAATCCAGGATCTGTAGTACATAGAAATTAGGGATATTTTTTTAGTATAATTGAAATTTCTCAATAACTATCAAAGCTATTAACTTGAAACTCAATACACTTGTAGAAAGTGTTGACCCCAATCTGTTGACAAGAGAAGACAACTCCATCCAGCATTTTATTTGAGTTATTCCCCCTTTTTGACTTAGAATTTCTTCAAAAAATACAATTTCTCAATAATTATGATGGGCATTGAAATGAAACTCAACATACCTGTTCACTATCAAATGGGGAACCCATTACAACAAGCCAGGTGACCCTGTGATTTGTATATCCAGAGTTATCTTCCCTTGTTTCGGCATAGAACATAGAAAATTGTTTTAGTATAATTAAAATTTCTCAATAACTATCCAAGCTATTAACTTGAAACTCAATACACTTGTAGAAAGTGTTGACCCCGTTCTATTGACAAGAGAAGACAACTCTATCCAGCCTTTTATTTGAGTTTTTTCCCTTTTTTAGCTCACCTGGCCAAGGGCCATGTGAGCTTTTGCCATCACTTGGCGTCCGTCATACGTCATAAACTTTCACATTTAAATCTTCTCCTCTGAAACCGCTGAACCAAATTAAACCAAACCTGGCAAGGATGGTCCCTGGGTGGGTCCCTTTCAAAATTGTGTCCGACAGCCCTGCCCTCCATTCAAGATGGCTGCTGTTACTAAAAATAGAAATTTCTCCAATTGTCCATTGCTGCTTTAGTACAAACTCAAATGAGCTCAAATTTTAACTGCAGCTACATGGCAAGGAGTAGTTTAACATATATTCCAGGTTTTTTTTGGGTACTTTTTCTTTCAGCCGATTTATACCGATTATGCAAATTAGGCATATTTTGATAAAAGATCTCATTTAAATCTTCTTCTCTGAAACCGTCTAACCAAATCAAACCAAATTTGGCTGGGATAGTCCTAAGGTAGTCCCATTTCAAAATTGTGTCTGACATTCAAGATGGCTGCTGTTACTAAAAATAGAAATTTCTTCAATTGTCCATTGTTCCTTTATTAAAAATCAAAATGAGCTCATACTTTAACTGCAGCTACATGACAATGAGTAGTTTAACATATAGTCTGTGTTTTTCTGTGAAATTTTTCTTTCAGCCGATTTATACCAATTATGCAAATTAGGCATATTTTGATAAAAGATCTCATTTAAATCTTCTCTGAAACCGCTGAACCAAATTAAACCAAATTTGGCTGGGATAGTCCTTGGGTAGTCCCATTTCAAAATTGTGTACGACAGTCCTGCCATTCATTCAAGATGGCTGCTGTTACTAAAAATATAATTTTTTTTAGTTGTCCATTGCTGCTTTATTATAAATCAAAATGAACTCAAATTTTAACTGCAGCTACATGACAATGAGTTGTTTAACATATATTCTAGGTTTTTCTGTGAGATTTTTTCAGCCAGTTTATTCCGTTTAGGAATATTATGAGATAAAAATCACATCAAAATCTTTTGCTCACAAATTTGAGTTGAAATGATCTTTGGGTGGCCCACTTTCAAAATTATGTATAACGCCCCCATTTTCTATCAACTTTAGATGTCAAATTGAAAACCAGGTGAGCGATTACAGGCTCTTGGGAGCCTCTAGTTTACTTGCATTTTTTTCTAAAAATAACAATTTTCTCAATCTAAACTATGATAGGCATTAAAATGAAACCCAACATACCTGTTCACTATCAAAAGGGGGAACACATTACAGAAGGGTAACCCCCACTCCCAACATACAACCCCCTCCCACTGCCCCCCCCCCCCCCCAAATTTTTATTTTTATATCATATGGACTACAATAGTGTTACAAGAAAAGATTATACCCCCACTCTCCCCCCCCCCCCCCCCCCCCAATTTTTATTTTTAAATTTTATTTCATATGCACTAATATAGTGTTACAAGAAAAGATTATACCCCTCTGATTATATTTACCAATCATGCAAACATATTTGCTTATATGACCATCATAGTTAGAAGTATGTATAACTTTGTAAATTGCTTGCAGTTTAATATCAGATACGAAAAAGTAGGTAGTTGGATTATCGAACAACTCATACAAGCTTATCACCAATACAGTGTGTGTTCTCACCCGTCTTTGTAAATTACAAAAAAGGGTGCACTCGACTCGCAGCTGCAAGTGATAAAGTTTACCAGTTGCTTGCCCATGGTCGGTGGTTCTCTCTGGGTACTCCAGCTTCTTCCACTACTAAAACTGGTCGCCATGATATAGCTGAAATATTGCTGAAAGTGGCATTAAACACCAAAAATCAAATAAATTTTTCCGGTCATAGAAAATTCCATATGAATTGAACCTCTTTTAGAAGGTCACCTAACTTATAAGGCCACTATTTCTTTGTCCCAAAGGTGACTCTTAATACAGGTTTGACTGTATGTTGAAAATATTATATCTGATCTGCATTCAAATTCAAAAATAATTTTCATACAAGTATATACCAAATTTCAAATATCAATTTCTATTCTGAATAGTAGCTGAAGCTAAAATCTATTTTTTCCCTTTAAGGCAGGTTCAGTTTATTTTTTACCTCACCTGTCCGCCGTTAACTTTTTAGATCTTAACACAAAAATTTCGAAAATAATGTTGTTGTTTTTTCATTTTTGACAGAATTTGAACTTGTTTTTTTTAAATGGTAAAACACTGTTAAATTACTTTCTTAAACAGAAAATGTCTACGATCTTGTCAGATTTTTTAAATTGGAATTTTTTTCCCAAACTTGAACAGATGTGAGTAAAAATTCATCTAAAACAGCCAAAAACACCGAAAAGTGGTACATTTGTATACACGGAATATTTTGGGGGAAACGTGTGTGGAAGCAACTTTTGTCTGGGCTAATCTAATTCAAAATTCAAGATATCTCCACCTCTGTCAAACCTGTCTATGTGGTCACCTCTATTATCCAGTTGCCTGTATTAAAAGGTTACTTTTTTCTTTTCTGGTCATAAAAAATTTCAAATTAACCTCTTTAGAAGGTCAACTGTCTTTTTAGCTCAACTTGCCAAAGGCAATGTGAGCTTTTGCCATCACTTGGCATCCGTTGTCCGTCATCTGCTAACTTTTCACATTTTAATCTTCCCCTCTGGTCACTACAGGCAATTCTTTTTTCTGATTGTCCGATTTCTAAAAAACCTCTCCTCTGAAACCCCTTGGCCAAATGAACCGAAACTTGGTAGGAAGCATCTATGGAAGGTCCTCTCTACAGATTGCTCATTTTGTCCCGATCTGTTAAGAAACATGGCCTCCACAGGCAATTCTTGTTTCTGATTGGTTGATTTCTGAAAAACCTTCTCCCTTGAAATCGCTTTGCCAAATGAACCGGAAATTATTTAATTATGTATGGGTTAAACAAAGGCTGTCCATGTTTATGCACATTTAAAACCAAGGCAAAGCTGAGGTCTTTAAATGTTCATAATAAAGACATGGACAACTGTTGTTTGACCATGTTAGAACATAAACACTTCTCTGAGAATGTTAGAGTACGTTGAAAGTCAATAACACTTAGATTTTTACTCTTAGAAATGTCTTAAATGTGTAGTAGTTAGACCAGCATTTTGACAAAAATTTCTAAAGTTTTTTTTCAATGTCCCCTCCCTAGAGTTTAAAAAGGACAAAGAAACAATTATATCATTACCCGTATATAAAGCATTTTATTTTCATTAAAACAAGATCTATCACTCTTCGCTCCCCCCACAAAATTGACAAGAAAATCATAATGACATTAGTCAATGTTTTGCTCGTATTGGGTGTGACAGCTGCCATTGTTTCGTGTTAAAAAATCTGTGTCTGTCTCAGAAGTCATCAATTGTATGTTATTCTTATATGTAAATTTGATTTATAAACTTTTAAATGCAATATCCATTTAATCTTCACAGTTTGACAGTTTGCTTAACAATTCATTTTTTTTTCAGGGTGAAACCTGTCCGTGAGGGCGAAAGACGCTCGAGACGTAAGTTGGGGCTAGCCCCAGAGTTTAAGGCCGAGGACCTTCCAGTTCGGACAAGGCGTCCCAGGGTTCTGGTACAAGCTTTCGAGCCTGTACCAGTGGTACAGACACCCGAGCCTGTACCGGTGGTACAGACACCCGTGTTTGTACCAGTGGAGGCTACCCTCCCTGAACTACCACGGGATTTGCAGAATCCCGTGGTGGTTTCCCCTGTAGTCAGACTTTTTTCATTGTCTACACCAGCTGTTAATTCAGCAGATGTAGATGATGAAACAATGGCTGCTATAGGCCAGGGGGTGGTAGCTGAAGTGCCCTGTGTCACTTTGGAGGTGGTGTCAGCAGAGCAGGTTTTTGAGGCCATAGACATCCCAGTTGTTCCTGTTGCCCCTGCTCCCCAGAGAGGTTGGACTCTGTGGTGTGTTAGGGCTGCTCTTGCTGTCGGCAATATGATTGTCAATGACGGGCATGTTTTCTTTTAAGGGGCAAAATTTCTAAATTCAAAAAGGGGTTGCAATTTTGAAATCATTTCGGAAAGATCATGGTTCAGTCTGTTGTAGCAAAGATTTGGAATTTCTAATCATTTTTATGTTTTTATAATGAAGGTTAAAAAACCAAAAAAGGGGAGATAATTTATTTTTAAAAATTGCTTCACAGAACTGATTTGATCCGATATTTATTTAAATTGTCAAAATTTTGTTTTATTTTTCTAAAAATCATATTGTCTGTTGGTGGTTAAAGTTGTGTTAAACTTCTGATCATGGTACATTAGGTCAAATGTCACACTGAGGAATTCCATTAGGTCAATTGGGTTAGAGTTTTGGTATGTAATGCCACTTTCAACAATATATCAATTATGGCAGTCAGTTATATTGGTGGAGGAAACCGATGTGTCTGCAGAAAACTACAGACACTTTATCACATAAAGCCATTATGTCGGTTGTCCTAATATTGAGCACAGATAGGTCAATGTAGAACACCATTAGGTAAGGTGTCAATTTATGTCCCTTCCCACCCCACCCAACCCAACCCAACTCCAGTTTCCAAGACCTTTTAGTGTGTATTAATCTGCCCCTCCTTCTTCCAATCCAAGTTTCTAAGACTCTTTGTTAAAGTTGTGTTAAAGCCCCCTCCCCACTTGTCTGTTCTTGGTTAAAGTTGTGTTAAAGCCCCCTCCCCACTTGTCTGTTCTTGGTTAAAGTTGTGTTTAAGCATCTGAGCATGGTGTCCCAGTGTCTAAGGTCTTCTACTCTATTTGTAAATAGGTCTATGTATATATGTATAGTGTAAATATATTTTTGTATATAGTGTGTGTAAATATGTAAATATGTTTTTAATCATTAATATTATGTATTTAGTATGTGATATTGTTACATTTCTGTAAGCATCATTAAGATATTGCAAACCTTCATTTGGAAAAGTGATTGACGTCAAAGTTGAAAATAATTTTTTTTAATAAAAGCTATTATTCCTAGACTTTTGGTTAGTTCTAAGTGTAAAAAATGATTTTTCTTTCTTCGTGTTCATTAGATTCCACATCCCATCTCATGAAAATACTGATTTTCCAAGAATCTTTATAGATAATTAATACCCATACTGCCCCAGTATGAAATAGCTCAAAACAGATCGGTGTCAGTGTGAAGCCGATCAATAACATCTTCTTAAGATCTGGACAGCAGAACTCGTACCCAAAAAATCAGCATTTTGAATTAGAATTAGATTTATCATAGAATTATATATGTTCATTTATGTACTTCAATATAAATAAATTTTGATAATTAAATAAGGTTTATGAGTGAATGTTGCATGCTAGAAATGGGGGTATGTAAGGATGAATGATAGATAAAAACTTTTTCCCAGTTAGGTTTCACATTTAACATAGGTAGCATGCAAGAAATGGGTGTATGAATGAATTGAATGATAGATAAATAACTTTTTCCCAGTTAGGTTTCACATTTAATAAAGACACAATAGTGCCAAAAATACAATACTTTTTTATACTGTCAGTAATTAAATGGATTAAGGATTTTGAAGTACTAATGGAATGGATCTCAAATGTGTTAGTTCTTGAGAGACTAGTTCTAATTGAAAATGCATGATCAAGGAGAATAAAAAGGATGAAAGACTTAAAACGGCACAAACCATGGTAATAAAGTATATGTAGGAGTTTCATTTTTTTTGTCAACTGAACAGTATGTGTTGTTTGATATTTTTCAGTATATCTATCAAGGACATGTTTGGTATCATTGTGGTTTACATATCCTCAGAGTTTGCTGTTTATATACAATGATAAACAACTCACACCTCAACATGCATGTGAGACGACCTCTTCCCTAAATTTGAAACTTGTGTGCTGTAAATTTCAACTATATAAATGTATGTATGGTTTAAAATGTTATCAGTTATATCATGTACTACCTGTATGCAGGCTATTTCCCATCAAAAATGTGTACTCTAGCATTTTTTCCCCAACTACAACATGATCTCCTGTAAAGATACATGTATGGCAAGTGTTGGTTTGTGATGTTATAGTATGATGCAAAAACAGAGATGCTTTTATAAAAAAAAAAAAAAAAAAAAAAAAAAAATTGCATGAAAAAAAAAAAAAAAAAATTGCATGTATTAATCAGCTTTTGTTTTTCAGGTATACTAATCTATTTTTGTTTTTTCAGAAGTAAGAGTGGCCTACAGCAATACTTTTGGAAAATTGTAAAATTAATATTTTTGTTTGTTTTGGATCTTTTGTAAATTTAATATAATTTTGAAAAAAATCTCATTTCTGGTGACTTATTTTTTGCTAAAGTAATAGTTTTTTCATGAAGATTTGGTATTAATGGCAATTCTAAAATAATTTAACAATTTAGTATTTATATAAAAAAAAAGTGTTTTAAGATGCACCCATGTAGACACCAGTCAATTGAAGATGGCATCAAAGCCGCTGAAAGTACAGTCAATACTTTTGGTAGGTTTTAAATTTAAGGGGTTTTAATAGGGACAAGAAGAGTTTGAAGATACCAAAGTGGTAATCAGAATCTGTATGTCGAAGGAGAGACAATACAATGGACGAGAGACAATACAATGGACAAAAAAAAACAAAAAAAACAATGATCTACAAAACACTGCACAGAAAACTAACGATCAAGCACCATAAACCCTGCGAAGACTGGGGTTGAGCTCAGATGCTCTGTAAGGGCAAGAAGAGTTTGAAGATACCAAGAGGGTTATCAGAATTCGTAAATCGTCGGACAGACAATACAATCGACAAAAAAAACCCAATAGCAATGATCTACAAAACACTACACAGAAAACTAACGATCAAGCACCATAAACCCTACGAAGACTGGGGTTGAGCTCAGATGCTCTGTAAGGGCAAGAAGAGTTTGAAGATACCAAAGTGGTAATCAGAATCCGTATGTCGAAGGAAAGACAATACAATGGACAAACAAAACAAAAAAAAACAATGATCTACAAAACACTGCACAGAAAACTAACGATCAAGCACCATAAACCCTACGAAGACTGGGGTTGAGCTCAGATGCTCTGTAAGGGCAAGAAGAGTTTGAAGATACCAAGAAGGTTATCAGAATTCGTAAATCGTCGAAGGACAGACAATACAATCGACAAAAAAAACCCAATAGCAATGATCTACAAAACACTACACAGAAAACTAACGATCAAGCACCATAAACCCTACGAAGACTGGGGTTAAGCTCAGATGCTCTGTAAGGGCAAGAAGAGTTTGAAGATACCAAGAGGGTTATCAGAATTCGTAAATCGTCGAAGGACAGACAATACAATCGACAAAAAAAACCCAATAGCAATGATCTACAAAACACTACACAGAAAACTAACGATAAAGCACCATGAACCCCACAAAAAACGGGTTGAGCTCAGATGCTCTGGAAGGGTAAGAGGAGTTTGAAGATACCAAAGAGGTTATCAGAAAATTTAAATCGAAGGACAGACAATACATTCATTTAATTTCCTTAAAAACTGCTTGTAAGATTTACTGTCAAAATTTTAATAAAATTGTAAATATAATCCCCTAAAAAAAGGGGGATTGAATAAGAAATGTCACATTTCTATGCTTGAGGTTAATTTTTTTTTTCTTTGGTAGAAGTGGTGCATTTCTTTGTAATTTATGATCTTGCTAGAATCAAAACAGGCTCTGTAAAGGATGGGATGACAGAATTGTACAAAAACGACAAGCAAAAAACATGCATACAATTAAATAAAATTAAAGAAAACCAAAATGTAAGCAGAACCTGTTATTTTAAAATTTTGGAGGGAATTTAATAAACAAAAAGTAAAATTCTAGCCAGACCATCAATCAGCTATTTTTTGTACTTTTGTATTAGTTATGTCATGTCAGTCTACTTGGTTTAAAACTCTTTAAAGTTTTATACTTTCCAAAATTCCAAGTCTTATCTTTCTTTTCTAATTTAATTTATGTGTTTTTACATTTACATAAAAAAATATTGTCAAAAATTACTGAGTTTCTAAAAAATTTAATTGTATTTGGTAAACATTTTTTTAGTTTTAAACCAAGTAAGTAATGAATCCTTTATTTTTTGTTGCTGTGATAAAATGTGTATAAAAAGGATAACATCCTTCATTTCTCCTGTGTAGTTACGAATTATCAAGAGTTATTGCCCTTCAAATTTTGTTTATTAAATAATATAAATATGAATTTCGTACTATTACAGGAACATGGAAGCAAGGTTCATCATATTTTGTGGTAAAACCTATAAAATATGGATTGGTCCTGACTTTTTTAGTCCTCTAATAGTCCAATTATTCCAATAATTTAGTTAAATGATTTAATAATTCTCTAAATTTCCAAAATTAAGATAAGTGCAATTATATGCATTAATTCATTACTAATGTTAATATTTTCTTTCTTTTAAAAAAAATTATTTTCTGGGTTTTTTTGTAATCTATTTTGGTATTTTTTAGTTTCGTTGTTTTATTTTTTTATCTTGTAATATTGTATAGTTTTATAATTATGTATATTAATTATGCTATGCAAGATATAAAGACTTCAACATTTTTATAAAATTGTAAATATAATCCCCTAAAAAAAAGGGGGGCTGAATAAGAAACGTCACATTTCTATGCTTAAGGTTAAATTATATTTCTTTTCTTCATTTTTTTTTGGTAGAAGTGGTGCGTTTCTTTGTAACTAATGGTCTTGCTAGAAACAAAACAGGCTCTGTAAAGGATGGGATAACAGAATTGTACCAAAAAAAAAAAATATCGCACACAAAATGGATAATAGAAAAAAAAAATGTAAGCAGAACCTGTTCTTTTAAATTTGGAGGGCATTTTAATAAACCAAAGTAAAATTCTAGCCAGACCACCAATCAGTTATTTTTGTATATGTGAGATATAAAGACTTCAAAATTTTAATAGAATTGTAAATATAATCCTCTAAAAAAAAAGGGGATTGAATAAGAAACATCACATTTCTATGCTTAAAGTTAATTTTTTTTATTTTTTTTGGTAGAAGTGGTGTGTTTCTTTGTAATTTATGATCTTGTTAGAAACAAAACAGGCTCTGTAAAGGATGGGATAACATAATTGTACAAAACTGACAACAACAAAAAACACACATACAATTAAATAAAATTAAAGAAAACCAAAATGTAAGCAGAACCTGTTATTTTAAAATTTTGGAGGGAATTTAATAAACAAAAAGTAAAATTCTAGCCAGACCATCAATCAGCTATTTTTGTACTTTTGTATTAGTTATGTCATGTCAGTCTACTTGGTTTAAAACTCTTTAAAGTTTTATACTTTCCAAAATTCCAAGTCTTATCTTTCTTTTCTAATTTAATTTACGTGATTTACATTTACATAAAATAATATTGTCAAAAATTACCGAGTTTCTAAAAAATTTAATTGTATTTGGTAAACATTTTTTTAGTTTTAAACCAAGTAAGTAATGAATCCTTTATTTTTTGTTGCTGTGATAAAATGTGTATAAAAAGGATAACTTCCTTCATTCCTCCTGTGCAGTTACGAATTATCAAGAGTTATTGCCCTTCAATTTTTTTTTATTAAATTATATAAATATGAATTTCGTACTATTACAGGAACATGGAAGCAAGGTTCATCATATTTTGTGGTAAAATCTATAAAATATGGATTGGTCCTGACTTTTTTAGTCCTCTAATAGTCCAATTATTCCAATAATTATCATAGGTGCAGAACACTTTCTAATTGTTGTCATAGTATTTACATGCATTCAAACAGTGGAGATTCTGATGTTTTATCTTTAACATTTAATTTATTGGAATCATTTTCAAAAATATTTCCTAATTTATTTTTAATTATTTTCAAAATAATTTCATTTTAAAAATTTCAGTAAACTTTAATCTTGATTATTTTTTTTTTAATATTTTAAAAATAAATTATAAGCTGATACATTTTAGAGAGATAAGTAATAATTGTTTGTCAAATTTATTTATTGTCTTGCTGATTTTGTTGTAAACCTCAGCTAACCAGGCACTGCATAACCCCCATCCAACAAAGCATTACATTTCCCTATTTAACCATGCATTGCATCCCCCCTGCACTTTAATAGTCGGCTTTCAATAAATATTTATATTTTGAAGCCACCTATTAACATGAACAAAATGAGCAAGCTGATTGGCATAATAATTTAAATATATTGTTTTAATCTTTCAAAATGTATCACTTTAGTCCATCTTTGAACACATAAAAATAGAAGTCCTACTTTTGGTGATTTTTAGTTAAATGATTTAATAATTCTCTAAATTTCCAAAATTAAGATAAGTGCAATTATATGCATTAATTCATTACTAATGTTAATATTTTCTTTCTTTTAAAAAAAATTATTTTCTGTTTTTTTTTGTAATCTATTTTGGTATTTTTTAGTTTCGTTGTTTTATTTTTTTATCTTGTAATATTGTATAGTTTTATAATTATGTATATTAATTATGCTATGCGAGATATAAAGACTTCAACATTTTTATAAAATTGTAAATATAATCCCCTAAAAAAAAGGGGGGCTGAATAAGAAACGTCACATTTCTATGCTTAAGGTTAAATTATATTTCTTTTCTTCATTTTTTTTTGGTAGAAGTGGTGCGTTTCTTTGTAACTAATGGTCTTGCTAGAAACAAAACAGGCTCTGTAAAGGATGGGATAACAGAATTGTACCAAAAAAAAAAAATATCGCACACAAAATGGATAATAGAAAAAAAAAATGTAAGCAGAACCTGTTCTTTTAAATTTGGAGGGCATTTTAATAAACCAAAGTAAAATTCTAGCCAGACCACCAATCAGTTATTTTTGTATATGTGAGATATAAAGACTTCAAAATTTTAATAGAATTGTAAATATAATCCCCTAAAAAAAAGGGGGGCTGAATAAGAAACGTCACATTTCTATGCTTAAGGTTAAATTATATTTCTTTTCTTCATTTTTTTTTGGTAGAAGTGGTGCGTTTCTTTGTAACTAATGGTCTTGCTAGAAACAAAACAGGCTCTGTAAAGGATGGGATAACAGAATTGTACCAAAAAAAAAAAATATCGCACACAAAATGGATTATAGAAAAAAAAAATGTAAGCAGAACCTGTTCTTTTAAATTTGGAGGGCATTTTAATAAACCAAAGTAAAATTCTAGCCAGACCACCAATCAGTTATTTTTGTATATGTGAGATATAAAGACTTCAAAATTTTAATAGAATTGTAAATATAATCCTCTAAAAAAAAAGGGGATTGAATAAGAAACATCACATTTCTATGCTTAAAGTTAATTTTTTTAATTTTTTTTGGTAGAAGTGGTGCGTTTCTTTGTAATTTATGATCTTGTTAGAAACAAAACAGGCTCTGTAAAGGATGGGATAACATAATTGTACAAAACTGACAACAACAAAAAACACACATACAATTATGTAAAGGATGGGATAACATAATTGTACAAAACTGACAACAACAAAAAACACACATACAATTAAATAAAATTAAAGAAAACCAAAATGTAAGCAGAACCTGTTATTTTAAAATTTTGGAGGGAATTTAATAAACAAAAAGTAAAATTCTAGCCAGACCATCAATCAGCTATTTTTGTACTTTTGTATTAGTTATGTCATGTCAGTCTACTTGGTTTAAAACTCTTTAAAGTTTTATACTTTCCAAAATTCCAAGTCTTATCTTTCTTTTCTAATTTAATTTACGTGTTTTACATTTACATAAAATAATATTGTCAAAAATTAACGAGTTTCTAAAAAATTTAATTGTATTTGGTAAACATTTTTTTAGTTTTAAACCAAGTAAGTAATGAATCCTTTATTTTTTGTTGCTGTGATAAAATGTGTATAAAAAGGATAACATCCTTCATTCCTCCTGTGTAGTTACGAATTATCAAGAGTTAATGCCCTTCAATTTTTTTTTATTAAATTATATAAATATGAATTTCGTACTATTACAGGAACATGGAAGCAAGGATCATCATATTTTGTGGTAAAATCTATAAAATATGGATTGGTCCTGACTTTTTTAGTCCTCTAATAGTCCAATTATTCCAATAATTATCATAGGTGCAGAACACTTTCTAATTGTTGTCATAGTATTTACATGCATTCAAACAGTGGAGATTCTGATGTTTTATCTTTAACATTTAATTTATTGGAATCATTTTCAAAAATATTTCCTAATTTATTTTTAATTATTTTCAAAATAATTTCATTTTAAAAATTTCAGTAAACTTTAATCTTGATTTTTTTTTAAATATTTTAAAAATAAATTATAAGCTGATACATTTTAGAGAGATAAGTAATAATTGTTTGTCAAATTTATTTATTGTCTTGCTGATTTTGTTGTAAACCTCAGCTAACCAGGCACTGCATAACCCCCATCCAACAAAGCATTACATTTCCCTATTTAACCATCCATTGCATCCCCCCTGCACTTTAATAGTCGGCTTTCAATAAATATTTATATTTTGAAGCCACCTATTAACATGAACAAAATGAGCAAGCTGATTGGCATAATAATTTAAATATATTGTTTTAATCTTTCAAAATGTATCACTTTAGTCCATCTTTGAACACATAAAAATAGAAGTCCTACTTTTGGTGATTTTTAGTTAAATGATTTAATATTTCTCTAAATTTCCAAAATTAAGATAAGTGCAATTATATGCATTAATTCATTACTAATGTAAATATTTTCTTTCTTTAAAAAAAAATTATTTTCTGTTTTTTTTTGTAATCTATTTTGGTATTTTTTAGTTTCGTTGTTTTATTTTTTTATCTTGTAATATTGTATAGTTTTATAATTATGTATATTAATTATGCTATGCGAGATATAAAGACTTCAACATTTTTATAAAATTGTAAATATAATCCCCTAAAAAAAAGGGGGGCTGAAAAAGAAACGTCACATTTCTATGCTTAAGGTTAAATTATATTTCTTTTCTTCATTTTTATTGGTAGAAGTGGTGCGTTTCTTTGTAACTAATGGTCTTGCTAGAAACAAAACAAGCTCTGTAAAGGATGGGATAACAGAATTGTACCCACAAAAAAAAATATCACACACAAAATGGATAATAGAAAAAAAAAATGTAAGCAGAACCTGTTCTTTTAATTTTTGAAGGCATTTTAATAAACAAAAGTAAAATTCTAGCCAGACCACCAATCAGTTATTTTTGTATATGTGAGATATAAAGACTTCAAAATTTTAATAGAATTGTAAATATAATCCTCTAAAAAAAATGGGGATTGAATAAGAAACGTCACATTTCTATGCTTAAAGTTTATTTTTTTATTTTTTTTGGTAGAAGTGGTGCGTTTCTTTGTAATTTATGATCTTGCTAGAAACAAAACAGGCTCTGTAAAGGATGGGATAACATAATTGTACAAAACTGACAACAACAAAAAACACACATACAATTAAATAAAATTAAAGAAAACCAAAATGTAAGCAGAACCTGTTATTTTAAAATTTTGGAGGGAATTTAATAAACAAAAAGTAAAATTCTAGCCAGACCATCAATCAGCTATTTTTGTACTTTTGTATTAGTTATGTCATGTCAGTCTACTTGGTTTAAAACTCTTTAAAAGTTTTATACTTTCCAAAATTCCAAGTCTTATCTTTCTTTTCTAATTTAATTTACGTGTTTTTACATTTACATAAAAAAATATTGTCAAAAATTACTGAGTTTCTAAAAAATTTAATTGTATTTGGGAAACATTTTTTTAGTTTTAAACCAAGTAAGTAATGAATCCTTTGTTTTTTGTTGCTGTGATAAAATGTGTATTAAAAAGGATAACATCCTTCATTCCTCCTGTGTAGTTACGAATTATCAAGAGTTATTGCCCTTTAAATTTTGTTTATTAAATTGTATAAATATGATTTTAAGGAACATGGAAGCAAGGTTCATCATATTTTGTGGTAAAACCTATAAAATATGGATTGGTCCTGACTTTTTTAGTCCTCAATTATTCCAATAATTATCATAGGTGCAGAACACTTTCTAATTGTTGTCATAGTATTTACATGCATTCAAACAGTGGAGATTCTGATGTTTTATCTTTAACATTTAATTTATTGGAATCATTTTCAAAAATATTTCCTAATTTATTTTTAATTATTTTCAAAATAATTCCATTTTAAAAATTTCAGTAAACTTTAATCTTGATTTGTTTTTTTTATATTTTCAAAATAAATTATAAGCTGATAATTTAAATATATTGTTTTAATCTTTCAAAATGTATCACTTTGAACACTTAAAAAAAATAGAAGTCCTATTTTTGGTGATTTTTAGTTAAATGATTTAATAATTCTCTAAATTTCCAAAATTAAGATAAGTGCAATTATATGCATTAATTCATATTACTAATGTAAATATTTTCTTTCTTTTAAACAAAATTATTTTTTGTTTTTTTTTTGTAATCTATTTTGGTATTTTTTATTGTTTCGTTGTTTTATTTTTTTAATCGGAGATCTGCCATGACAACAAGACCATGATAAGTAGTATACAACAATACAAGAAATCGGGAATGCCAATGATCATTATACAAATTCTGACATGACAAAAATATTGTATAATTTGTAAAAGTATTCTATATGAAGAAGAACAAAAAATTTAATTTAAACTTTTGTGGATGGATTTATGGTGTTTAACACCACTTTCAACAATATATCAGTTATATCATGGCAGTTCATTTAGTAATAGTTGTATATAATTAGAGGTACCGGTAGTTATAATATTGTCAGTCATTGAATGGATATACAATTTTAAACCAAAGCTTTTTCCAGTGGATGCCATTTCCATTGGTTTTAATGCTGGGTTTAAGTATATCGAGGTCTATATGTAATTTATTGCCGATTTGTCATTGTTTGCATATATATATATATCTAAATATTTATGTTGTATTAAATCGACAGCTGAGAAAAAAGTTCAGACATGCATCGAGCTGGTCGTTAAACTTTAATTTTTGTTGTGTTTTTTCATATATTGATAAGGGTGTGCTTGAATGAAGATGAGACCTTTAAGGGTTATGCGAGGTATTATCATCACTTGATGTCCATCCCTCCCGGTCGTCCGTAAACTTTTACATTTTAATCTCTTCCCTGAAACCACAGGAACAATTATATTAAAACGCGGTAGGAGTGTCCATTTGATAGTTCTCATAAAAGTTTTTAGGTCACTAGGGCCAAAGGTTCAAATGAGTTTTTCCCATCACTTTGTGTCTGTTGTCTGTCATCCATTAAATTTTCACATTTTGATCTTCTCAAGAACCACCAGGTCAAATTGAACCAAACTTTGATGTGATACTCTTTGAATGCTCCTCTTCCAAAATTGTGTCCACTGACCTTGCCTAATATTAAAGATGGCTTCTCATTGGTTGAAAAATTGGAAATCTTTGAAAATCTTCTTCAGAACCACTGAATGGATTGAAACCAGATTTAGTCAAAATGCAGGAACTGCTCATCCTCCTAGAGCAGACAAGAGCTCCCTAAAATCAGATCATTGTTTTTACCCAGTTTGATATACAAATTACAATCGGTTGTCTGTAATTCAAATTTATTTTAATTGAATTTGTCAAGAAATACTAGCAAGATTTTATACAAAGTTTGGGGGATCACCCTGTCCGTCCGTCCATGTACCTTGTAAGCGCAACTCCTCCTAAACGGCTTATTGGGTCATTACGGTTTTCACAGTTTTCCGGTTGTTGACTGATTTTGTCCGTTTGTATAATTATGAGTTTTGACTTTCCCTTTGTAAGATTGTTCGGAGTTCGGTAATTTTGTTATTACCCTTATTGGACAGTGAAAGTGAAAAACAAACACATCTCTGTCGGACTATCGAAATTAAAATGCCGACTATAGCCAATGAAAAGATCTCATTTGAGGTCAAGTTCGTACAATATATAATGTACTTTTTTCCTGAATTACAAAATTGTGAATAAGTTCAGCTTAATATTAGTAAGAAAGGTAAAATGGCTATCCAAATTTACACTTGGACACAAATTAAAGTAAATGAACAGCATTGTTATATTGATTTCTTCATTTCACAGTAACAATCAGACCACAATTTCGTCTTAACCCATGGCAGTTGCCCAGGGACCCCATGATAATCTATGTATGCTGTTTATAGAACTACTAATACAATAATTCTATATTTAATTTTATCAACCATTTCTATTTTTATTCCTGTGAGTGGTGGTGTAGGTAGGGGCCAAGTACACTGCTTTGCTCAGGGAGGGGGCTATGATGCTGTTAAGACGACCTTGAATCAGGGGCATAGTAAGGCTTATATGAAGTGTTCGCACCCAGTTATTAGCAGCGAATGGTCTATGGAATGCTGATTTAAGGTTTGGTTCTGGGAACATATGCAACCCACACCCGAACGCTCGTTTCTGAATGTTGCGAGTGTATCCAATGTGTGTTGTCATGTTATCTTTGTGTCAAATTTTTTTAAATCGCGGATCGAATAAAGATACATGTATGTCAAAACCGGGCTTCAGAGTTACTGTGACACTAGCTACCCTAGGGGTGATGTGAATCAGATGTGGATTCTGTAGAACTCTAAAGATCTGTTAGAGTACATACAATCTAGGTCCCTCTGGCTCTGGCCACCCTTAAAATATTGTTTGTTTGTTTGGCATTGCCGACACCCACACTATCAGCAGGTGGGTAGGTACTAGGTAGGTAGGGATTTTCTTTTTTACATTTGAAAGCTTTATATTTTCAGACTGGTTTTTCACAGGAACACAGAGGAAGATATGACATTAATGTATCAAATTTAATGCAACATAAAGAACAGCAAAAATCAAATTCTATTTTCATAAAAAAAAAACATTTTCTGTCTGTCAGTCAGACAGTTGAATTCTGAAATCAGAGTCCCATCTATTAAATCTGGCAATCTGACACTGAATGAAAAGCAAAGATGATTGGTATATTGTGTCTTTTACACCACACAATGTTATCGTCACGGTATGTGTTTTCGTGCATCATCTGTTTTCATTTTATCCATTTTATTTTGATTTCCACAGTGCACGCATTATTTTTGACGTGTCTTCCGGTTTCTATTTATGGAACATAAACAAGACTACAGCGTGACATCTGTAAAAGATGTTAAAGTTTGCTTTTAAAGACGTAAGTACCAAGAACAGTGAACCTACCTACTGAACCATACTTTTTGTAATGCTAAAAATTTACTTCATTTATAAAGTAGCTGGAAAAAAATCCAGAAGGGCTATATAAAATTTAACTATGTCATCTGCCTCTCAGACACTGGCTCTTCCTGTCATGTAACTGTCATGGGGTCACTGATCGTACTTGTAAACAAAAGAGCTGACTGAAATGTGCCTGTTTCTTATATAAAATACATGTCACTTTGCAGTGCATTGTGGTTTCAGCACTAAAAAAAACATCAAAAGTAAACACAATTTTGAAAGTGGTAATTTTCAAACATTCTGTTATTTTATTTAGATGTAGTATGATTTGGTAGATGGCCAGAACCATGAAATTTTAAAACCAGCCATTTCCGGATTATATATTCGTTTCCATCCCGTATATCGGCCTTGTTTTTACTTCACACGAAAACAGATGACGCCATTTTACTGACAACAAAAGTTGCCAGATAATCGAGAGTATATTAAAATACAAGAATGGCTTTAAAATTAAAAACAATCTTATGTACAAAGAAATATTTAACTAGCCATTCTTTGAAAATTCCAATCGTCATATGAATGAAGGGTTAACATTGTTAATCACTATATCTGAAAATCGATAATAGCACGAAAACCGATAACACGATGCTAAGTAACATCAGTGTTTGAAATAAAACATTCAAAATGTCTGACATTCAACAATTTTAACGCCCAAACAAAATACAGTACTCCACTACAGACTAGTAGTTTAATGATAGTGAATAGAGTTTGAATTATGCTTGCATGTCTCCCTTCATATTTGTTCTGTCATGTTCGGATGAAAAGCGTCCATCCCATGAAGCGACGACGTCAAGATGAAGATGAAGTCTTCTAAAAGGTTTTTCAGAACGTTCTCCCATGTTTCGTCCATAGAATAACTGAAGATCTTATTTTTGATAAAATGTTCACCCTCCTTAACTGATGCATTGCAGCATAGGGGGATTCTTTCCACTGCCGGCCTCTTCGACATTATTTTCGCTTCAGCAGACCATTTTCTATTCTATGTCGTTTAAACGTTTGCTCTCAATACAGTGTACATTAAGCGCTTTTACGATCGAGATTTGAAATAAATAAAGCCCGGAAAAAACTCCGCGGACACGATCGAAATTCCGGCGCGATTCCGATTTTTCTTAAAGGACAAATGACACAAAAAATAATTTTCTCAATTTTGTTTGATTTGGTCATTAAATAAACTATAAACATTGTCTTAATTGAAAATAACCCCCTACGACGCCCATTTTATTGATTAATATGAAACAGGCACTGCCTGGAAAGCTCGCAAAGTTAATCACTAATTAGATATCCTTGGTCTTGGATGAGCTAACATATGCAAAACTTTATGCTTATGTACATATAATTATTTACCAACTTAGCTTTGCCTGAAAATAGAAATTTGGTTTACTAGTGACCATAGACATAATAGAGCATGTATATGTTGCACATGCATGTAGCATAGGGTCTCACTCTTCAAGATGTAAAATTTTGTTGAAAAGTTGAAAGTGATATTGTAATCACTAGTTGAGTTTGATACATGTATGAGGCAGGCACTACATGTACAAGCGTAAGCAAGACCGGAAAGGGTTACAGAGCTGTCCGGTGTGTTCGCACACCTAAGGGTTCAGTGGTTAATTTCACAGCTTACCAAAATTTTATTGAATTAATTTAAATCATCCTCAAATACATTGAAGTATTATCTTTATGGTCTTTATCCAGATTCCACTACAATTTTTAGCATTTCAGTGAAAACGAAGTGTAAACAAACTAACCCTCCAATTTTGACAAATGTTGCAGCGTCCGGTGATATCGTGCATGCATACTTTGGATGGTTCTTAAAATGAATAAAGGAAAGATTTTATTTTGAAAGTTTTCGAAATTGAAGTTTATACCTATTCCTTCAAAATAAGCTCAAATTTGAAAACATATGATATCTTTTAATATAATTTGGGGTAATCATCACATACCAGTAGTCTCCATCTTAACTTTTCCAATGATTTTGCAATTTTGACATGTACAATATGTATGCGCGAACACCGGTGCCAAGACAGTATAATAATAATATTGGACCAAACAACAATACAAAGGTTAGCTTCCTGGATGGTTTGCCAGACATTTGGTCAGACACATAAAATAAATTCACTGAACCGACTCAGAATTTGCCTGTCATGTCCTTGTGTCCTTCGGTTGGGCACAGTTCCAGAAGACTGATATCCATCCTCCCTGCCCCCCCAGCTGAAAAAAATTAAGCTTGGCTAAGTTGGGTGAAATTTAAAACAAGGAAGAACAAGAAATAACAAAATAAAACACTAATCAAATGTAAATGCTTCAAAATACTTACAATAATTTGAATAAATTGTCTAAACTTTGGAGATGCAACTCTGGTCTGTACATACTGTGACTGTACTTCTGTTTGGGACAGAATAAATGGCTAAATGGACAAGCATTGATACATGACCATACATGTAAGCCTTTCTGTACTAATTCAAAAAAACTTTATAATTTGTATGGAATAATTTATTATGGGTTTTACAGTAATAATGTCACTTTTTCTCACTAATCGATCCAAAGAATTTCAACTTTACATACAAAAATTGAGAAGCTAAGGTTAGAGGCTGGTATGCCTCCCACCTATTTAAGTTTCATATAAAATGTCATTTAATGATCTTTAAAAATTAACCCTTTCAATGTGAATTTTGCAGACTTGAGAATGATAAGAAAATTAAAAGAAAATGGAAATCCATTACAGTAAATCAAATTTGTCAGAGTAAAGATTATGCAAATGGTTTGCTGACATGTACTAACTCCAAAAAACTCCAAAAATTTGTATGGAAAAACTTATTATTTGCTTTAGAGTAATAACACTTTTACTAATTTATTAATCTAAAGAATTTCAACTTTACATACAAAACTTGATAAGGTTAGAGGCTGGTATGCCCCCCACCTATTTAAGTTTCATATAATTTTTTCTAAAAAATATTTAATCTAAAGAATTTCAACTTTACATACAAATCTTGAGAAGGTTAGAGGCTGGTATGCCTCCCACCTATTTAAGTTTCATATATTTTTTTCTAAAAAAATATTTAATCTAAAGAATTTCAACTTTACATACAAATAAAGGTAATAACAAAATTACCGAACTCCGAACAATCTTACAAAGGGAAAGTCAAAACTCATAATTATATAAACAGACAAAATCAGTCAACAACCGGAAAACTGTGAAAACCGTAATGACCCTGACTTGGTACAGGCATTCCTAAAGAAATGGTGGGTTGAATCAGATTTTAATGCGCCAAACCTCCCGCTCTCATTACGGTTCAAAGGTTCCGGCTGTCACTGTAACAGTATTTAAATACAGGAACAAAATAGGTAAAATAGTTGTCAAAGCAGTACCATATTCGGTGACGTAAATGTCAAAAATACTTTTACGTCACACATTGACAAAAAAAATTCTTGACATATTTGACTCTTTATCTTTATACATTTTCACTATATGAAAATGCATCGCTTATAATTTTTTCTGCAGAGACGGAATATATTTCGACAAGATATTGGTATCGGAATATAAACTTTTTAAGAGATCGAATAAGGCAAATCTTTTTATAGCCCTGGTCCAGTAGCCTGTTTCTCAGATGAAGATGACGTTTCAGGAAATCAGAATAATTGCTACTGCCCCTTGCATAGCGAATCAATTGCGAGATGTAAACACCATATGCAGGAGAAGCTGGTATATTGCTGCACATATTTGGAAAATTTATGATTTTAAAATTGAAGTCGTCCCGCTTATCATAAATTTTAGTACTGAGTTGACCACTGTCGTCAAATTCGAGGTATAAGTCCAAAAATGATGCGGACGAAGCTGTATCGGTGGTCTCTTTAACTTCCAGCTCTGGAGGATATATCAATGGAAGAAATTCTGCAAATCTAGAATTATTGATAGATAAAACGTCATCAATATACCTGTATGTGAAATTAAAGGCTCTAGCCTCATGAATCTTCTTATCGAGAAGGTTAGAGGCTGGTATGCTCCCCACCTATTTAAGATTCATATAATTTTTTCTAAAAAATATTTAATCTAAAGAATTTCAACTTTACATACAATACTTCAGAAGGTTAGAGGCTGGTATGCCCCCCACCTATTTAAGTTTCATATAATTTTTTCTAAAAAATATTTAATCTAAATTTCAACTTTACATACAAAACTTGAGAAGGTTAGAGGCTGGTATGCCCCCCACCTATTTAAGTTTCATATAATTTTTTCTAAAAAATATTTAATCTAAAGAATTTCAACTTTACATACAAAACTTGAGAAGGTTAGGAGCTATTTAAGTTTCATATATTTTTTTCTAAAAAAATAACCCTTTCAGTGTGAATTTTGCAGACTTGAGTATGATAAGGGAATAAAATACAGTAACAGAGGCAATATCATAAAGAAGTTGTATATTCTTTTCTATTCTAAGTAAATGTAATTTATATTCGTCTTTTGAAGTTCCAAGAATCTTCATCATCATTTGAATCAGAATCTTCAAAGACCATGTCATTCCTCAAGTCATGCAAAACAGAGGAGCACATGTCAGCAAACCATTTATCTGCCATAGGCAGGTTTGGATGGACACCATCATAAAACCCATCATAATTATAAACACAAACTACACTTTTATTTGTACCCATTCGACCCCTCTTCTTAATTTTGGTTTTGCAGACTGATTTATCCCACCTGATGTTAGATACCCCAATAGCATTGTTAAGTTCACATATTTTCTCATTTGTTAAGTGTAGATCTTTTTCTAGGTTTTTTTGTTGAATTTCTGTTTCTAAATCTGAAAAGATGCTTTTTTGAAGTTCGTATCGTTTTTTTTTTCAAGTCGAAGGAGTTATAATTATAATCGCGATATTTTGAAATGCAGACTGGTGGAATGCATGCAAATGTTATTGGAGTGTTTTTGGATTTGCAAATTTCATTTTGAATGTCTTGAAGCTGTGAAATAACAGAATTTACTTTGTTTGCCTTTGGGTAATTTTGATATTTTGTTTCTGTTCCGAAGTCATGCGTTATTTTTTGAGTAAAATTGCACAGCCCCCCTGTAAAAACTACTTTCATTTTTGTGTCTGCCCCATACATTTCCTGAATAGAATCCATTGAATTATTTATTTCATTTTGAATTTGTTTTATGGTCCCCCCAGGTTTAACAATGATGTGATAGTACCAATCATCAATTGGTATTCTTTGTTCTAAAAAATGTTCTAATTTGGCTCCTCTAGAAGAACAACCAAATATCAAGTGTCCAGCCATGTAAATGATGTTGATCAATATTTTCCTGAAAATAGGAAAATAATCAATATTTTGAGCTAGATGGTTGAAATAAAGTCTAATGGAAAATACAATGTACTGGGATATGGAATTAATGTCTGTAGAACAATGATCCAACAAAACAGCAAAATACAAAACCTCATCTCTTATATTTGTGCATTGATAATCATTATTGTATGGGTCTATTGATATACCACATAAATCAAGTGTTGAGGAAACTGGTACTTTTAATGATATGTAGACAAAATACATTAAATAAGAAATATTGACGGATTATCAAATATTTGCATGACCTTGAGTGAAATCATGAGACATGTAATAAATTTATACATCCCTCCAGTATCTTGGAATTACCCGTCTCCCTTCTTATACGAAAATGCTTAGGAGAGTGTGGTTTTATGCAGCATCATTGTGTTATGTAGTACAATGTACTCAAAATTACCAGAAGTACAAATGTACTCAAAATAAATCATTTGCAGATGGTGTTCTTCATGATACCTTCGTAAAAAACCTTATATATATAACTTGGTTAGATTGGTATATCCCTCACCAACTAATTCAACTAATCTCCAGGACTTTGCAAATCCCAGCTATCTGTACCAGAAAGTGAGACTGGTTAAGTTAGAACAGAGAGTTAGAGACTGGTATGTCCCCCACCCTTTGTTCATGTCATTTCAAGTAGGTTATAATTCAATACTTGAAGAAATTTTTATGAGTAAAAAAAAATGTCTTTGATTATCAACTGTCAACCCCATAATGACTTTGGCTAAGTTAGGACTGGGAGTTAGAGACTGGTATGTCCCCCACCCTTTGTTCACTGTAGGTTATAATCGATAATAATACTTAGTTAGATTGGTATATCCCTCACCAACTAATCCCCAGGATTTTGCAAATCCCAGTTGTCTGTACCAGAAAGTGAGACTGGTTAAGTTAGAACAGAGAGTTAGAGACTGGTATGTCTCCCACCCTTTGTTCATGTTGCTTAAAATAAATTATGATTTAATACTGGAAGAAATTTTATAATTAGTCAAAGAAAAATATATCTTAAATAGTCCACTATCAACCCCATAATGACTTTGGTGAAGTTAGAACTGAGCTAGAGTTAGAGACTGGTATGTCCCCCACCCTTTGTTCATGTCACTTCAAAAAGGTTATTTAAAACTTGAAGAAATGTTTAAGAGTCAAAGAACAATGTCTTTGATTATACACTATCAACCCCATAATGACTTTGGTGAAGTTAGAACTGAGAGTTAGAGACTGGTATGTCCCCCACCCTTTGTTCATGTCACTTCAAATAGGTTATTTAAAACTTGAAGAAATTTTTAAGAGTCAAAGAAAAATGTCTTTGATTATCCACCCCATAATGACTTTGGTGAAGTTAGAACTGAGAGTTAGAGACTGGTATGTCCCCCACCCTTTGTTCATGTCACTTCAAATAGGTTATTTAATACTTGAAGAAAAAAGTTACAGAAAAATTGTCAAGGTTTTAAGGTGATGCTTTCCCTCACCAACTAATTCAAATGATATGATATAATACTTGGTTAGAGAGTGGTATATCCTTTTCAGTGAATGTTAAAAATATATGATCATATGGAGTTTGGCTTGATTAGATGCACAAAGAAATTTAAACAATATATTTGGTTGGAGATGGTTATATATGTATACCTCATCATGAGATTGAAATGATATACTATTTGGCTAGAGATTGATATATCCCTTAATTACCATAATTTCAAACAATATGTTAGATTTGAAGCATAATGATATTTAAATATTCTTGGTTTGGTATGCCCCTCATCACTCTATTAGAAATTTTTAAGGAGAGGTTAATCATTCCTCAATAGCCTCTCCATCAGAAAGAAAACCATTAATAAAGGTTGCCAGGCTTGTGTCAAATTCAAGTGAGGAAAATTGATTTTTAGTTTGGACACACAATGATGATATTCTTTCCATTTCTTTTGTTCTTGCTTCAACAGTAGCTGATTTTACAACATGACAAAGACGGTCTTCATTAACAAGAACAGAAGAATGCCAGGCAAAATCTGGATCAACAAAATCATTTCCAGCAGATTTTGCCCTTGAAAGCGCAACGAATAAAGCACCTGGATTACGTGATTCGAAAGCTCTGGTTCCTGGGTTAATGACTATATATTGATTTGGCTCACCTTTACCAATAGTCATACCCTGACACTTATGTATTGTTGTGGCCCAACCAAGTTTTAGAGGAATTTGTTTTCTTTTGCAAAAGCTACAACTACAATCAAGTTTTCTCTCAACTGGTAAAATAGGAACAAGTTTTGGATTATCCTTTACAAAAGATGGACCTGTATAATTTGGGAATTCAACCATCACAGCAGCAGGTAGAGAATTTTCAGGAATATCTCCTTCAAGATAAATAATATCAATAATTTTACCAATGGCTCCATTATATAAACCAAAAGAAACACAAAGATTAACTGAAAGCATAACCTTAGCAGATTTGCACATGAACACTGTTTTCTGTAGTCCTCCAGCTTTAGCACTGTCTATTGATTTTGCATGTATACCATGAGAGATAGCATTTGATTTTGCCACTGGATATGTCTCATTTACTTCAAGCAATTTCATCTTATTATGACCCCAAACCTCTTCATGGGTAGGGAAAACAAACAAACCATTTTCAGACAATCTGGAAAGAAAATCAGTGCCATATTTTAGCCTCAAATTATTCCATTGAAAGTTTTGAAGCCAATTTGCATGACAAGATGTTGTTTTGTATTCTCTTAGAGCAAGAAGAACTTCTTTTAACTGTTGTTGATCTGGTGCTTGTCTTACTATTTGTTGTAAATTAACAGCATGGTTGAAATTTTTCCAAACAAGAGCACCATGTAATGCTGCTGGTGTTTTACCACTGGTATTATAGACAGGAGAATCCAAAACAGGTGGCAGTTGCACATCATCACCAAAAAATATAACTACTGGTAGCCCACCCCATGTTTTATCAAAATTTTGCCCTTCTTCCACACCATACCTACACATAAACTCCACCCAACCCAAAGTTGTAGCTCCAATCAAAGATCTTTCATCTACAAGCAAAACCTTAACACCTTGACAATTTTTTTGTAACTTTTCACCTAAAGCTCCCTCAGGAGGTTTCATTTCCTGACCTTTTTTATTAGTAGGAATTTTCAAAAAACTGTGCAATGTTAAACCAAAAATTATATTTGCACTATTCCCTGTAGGGCAGAGTACCTGAACAGATCTTTTGGATACGAAAATAGTCCTGATAACCTTAACAAGACATTTTATAAGGTAAGATTTCCCCGAACCAGCAGTTCCAGAGACTATCATTCTTAAAGAAATGAAATTGTCTTGTTCGTTTAAATAATTTTGGATTGTTTTAAGAACAATGTTAAAAGCAAATTCAACTTCAGGTATGTCTAAATTCTTATCATCTGTATCTATATGGGACTGCAAGTTTTCAAGCCATTCCTTACCAAAGTCATTTGGATATTCATACGAGGTTTTAATCCAATCAAAATCTGGCCCCCCATTATCAAATGAAAAGTCAGAATCTATTTCTTCAAATTGTTTATTTGGATGTACTAGTTCCATCCATTCTGGTTGATTTGAATTGTCAAATACTGAAGAATTAAATTGGTCATTTTCATCTTCATTATTAATAAGTTCGTCATCTACATGAATCTTAGCTTTTTCCACACCTGCTTTTACAAAATTTGGACAATGATCCGAATTTAAGAAAAATTCCATTTTCTCTAACCATGTCATATCATCATCTTTAATGTCTGAAATTTTTCTCCAGTTGGGAGTGTGGAGGAGTAGCATTGTTTTACAATAATTTTCATCTAGTGGCCAAGATGCCTGGGTGTAACATCCTGTTAGTACAGGAACTTTACCATTTTTGCAAATAAAGTCATAAAAAGATGATGTATCTTTTTCTGATCTTTGAATGTACCTATCAAATGCAGTATTTTTTGTAATGGCCATTCCATTTGATTCTTTTTCAATCTGTCTAAAGCCTGATACACTAATATTTTGGAAAGTGTGACTTGATCTGTAAAGTGGAAGACTAGATAATTCATATGATGCCTCAACTGCTGGAATATCTCGTTTAACTGTACCCATTAGAAGTTTATTACAGAGGGATTTTGTTGTAGCACCTGTTGATTCATCGGCACAATTTACCATATCATTAAACAAATCAACAATAGCTCCAGTTGGCTTGTTACCTTTGCAAGCATATCCTGACACATATTTTTCAGTTGCAATGATTTCATTGACAGAGGGATTTTCTGGGGGACTCTTGGAAAGAATAAGAGAGATATCACCATTTGCCCGCCAACCTTGTGTATGAAACCTTGAATGTTGTACTAACATTGGATGGTCCCTTGCCATCTCTAGTCTCATAGATCCATTACGGTCCGTAGCAATGGCTGGTATCTCTCTTAATTGTTTTCCAGGAGAAGATTTTGAGCCAAACTCCATACGACATTTTTTATTTTTGCCAGATTTTAAAGTCAAACAGTAGTCTGAACAGCGGTGTATATTAAAACGGTTTGTAAGTAATAAATGGTCCTCTAATAAAGACTCTTGGGATGAACTAACATCCATTAAAAGTTTTATTAGAGGATTCTTTTCTTCTGGAGGCATGGGAGCTGTGCCTTCAGGTGGTGGCCACAATTTTTTATTCGGCTGCCCATTTTCATCTTTACCACCTGGATGGGAAGCTGTCAGTCCAAATTCTGTGGCAGCCCAATCAGCAAGTCTTGCTGAACAATCTGAATCTGACAGTCCTTCCTCAATAGCCTTACTTAACCAGTTATGTGGCTCTCTGTCTGACCTCCAGCACAGACCGTGCCAATGTACCATTCCCCGGGATTTTGCAAATTCCTGTCTGTACCAGAAAGTGGTTACCCCAAATGCTGGTGACATTACATCGCTGAAATAATTTTGAGTCCTAATATCGAAGTAGTGAGCAACAATATGGGTGTTTTTTTGAAGAGCGTCGAAAAGTTTAGAGTTGTCTGATAAATCTGGGTCCTTTCCAGTTGTTTCCTTAATATAGATTGAAAGCAACCGTCTTAATGGTTTGAAATGATACTCAGCACAGCTCCCAGTTGTAAAGAAAGCTGGTAATCCCTTTTTTTCATTGATTTGAAATTGTATAAGAGCACGAAGCTCTCTTGCTCTTTGTGCCCAATATTGGGTTGTTCCCCTTAAAGATGCACCAAAATACAAAATTATTTTTACAATAGAATCATCCCCATTCTGTAATTTTTCCTTCAAATCTGAAACAGTTAAATGTGCATCCCCTAATTTTTGCTGCACAATAAAATTTCCATTTTCAAGAGCCCTTTTTCTTAAAATCATATTATGGACTATAAATTTGAAGTATGGATGATGTGCAAACCTTCCATCATCATACCAAAGAAGATGTTCTGCCCAATCACCTATTGATGAAACAGTTCTAGGGCGATTTATAAAAAAGTCACCAGTACCATAAGGAATAGAGGGTTGGAAAAGCAAGTGTAAAAAAATATTGAGTTGTAAACTCTGAAACTGGTTTATTATTACGCGTTGGCCATGGTAATACTAGTGTGCCCTTTTTATTGACAGAAACATTGTGGTCATTTCCAACAACATCTTTCACAATACCTTGTACAGTTTCTTGTATATTTATGTTGGGGTCTGGTAATAGAACACTGGAATGAGTGGTACCATTAATCTCCCCAGGATCAGTTTGATTAGGTGCAGGACCAAGGTCTGAATTATGCACTGTATCAGGATTAAATTCTACAGTTTGAACTGATGTAAGCTCTCCATCAACAGGAAGAGAATTCAATCTATCTTGACTAATTATGATGTCAGTGTAAGCAGAATTGTTGTTTTTAAGGAAAAGTAGAGCTTCTTGATTTTTTTGTCTACGTACTGAATAATCTTTAGATGTATCATTTTTACTAATTTTCTAACTCGAACAATGTTTATTTCTGAAGGGAGTCTGGGGAAAATTTTAGCAGGTTCGTTTACCTCCTGTGGAAAGGTCACACAATGACCAGCAGATGCTATTCCGCCATGCTTAAAAGCATATGTATGTTTATGCATGGTGAAATTCTGCATATCAATTGTTGCTCAATTATACTCAAATCTGAAAGTTCAGGAGGGACACTCTGAGGGTCCATGTTATTTTGAAATGAAAATAATTTTAAGGAATTTTTATCAGAATTGCAACGTTTGCATATTGAACTGGAAGACATTTTAGTCTCTATTCGCCTTTCTTTGCATATAGTACAAAATTTAAAATTAAGAGACATTTGTTTTAACTCAAAACTTCTAATACAATCCATAACTTTATTAAAGTGTTGATTTTCATGTAGAGGAGGAGGAGCAGGGACAACGTGTTCACTCATATTAATTTGTTCTATTTTTTTTTGTATTTTATACTGTAACCGTCTTTTTCTTTTCATTAACTCTAATTTTGCTTCATTGTTTGACGGACTTTCATATGGTACACCTAATATTCTGCATTTCAAATATAATGTATCAGTCAAAGGATCATATATATTTGAAGATTGTGATGGATCTTCATGATTGCAGTTATTGGAGCATTTGCTATGTTGTGAACATAAATCATCCGTGCTCATAACATTTTGGTTAGCGTTATTTATCTCATGAATTGATTTTCTATTAATTTCTAATTCTGAGTTATGAAAATAATTTGTGTCATTACTTTCGGAAAAAGATTCAGATTTCTGAGAATGTAAATTTTCATGCGTGTCAGGACTCTTGTTAAAAGATTGTTTGTTTTTATTAACTTGCTTTCTTTTTTCTGTTGCACTCTAGCTATTTTATTTTGAACTGATAAATGTGGTACACTAACATTTTCAAAATCTTTTTCTTCACACAACTCAGCTGTATAAATAAACTGACATTGCTTTTCACTTTCCTGTTCCTTCTTCTAAATGTGGTGTAATTTTGGTTGACAGTTTTCTTTTTTTATTATTTGATGTCTTGTTTTGCTGTCCCTGTCTTTTAAGCTGTTTTTTCAGTATATCAAAAGAATTGTCTGTAATGGGAGGGACCAATTTTAATGGTGAGAAATGATTTCGTGAAAGAAGTATGTCAATGCAAGTAGGAGAACTTGCATTGAATGAACTTAAAGTACAATGTGAAGACTGTTGTAGCCAAATATTTATATTTAAACCAAATAAATTTGCTGCTGCCTTAATTTCCGTGGCCGTAGCCCAACCATTTCTATTTATCATATGTTGCCGATACAACTCTACTGTCATATTATTAGTATGGGAGTGAAAAATTTTGTCTTCCCAAATTTGCCAATTGTGTATGATGTGTGTACAAATAATATTTCTGTAGAAGGAACTATTTGTTGTATTTCCATTTATTAATAAACTTAGCGAATGAAAAAAACAGTTTCCATCACCTGGAACACTGTAACTTAAAAATAGATTATTGTCTACATATGTTAATTGAGACGGCAGATTTTTTATATCAGCTAATACCAAAGCCATTGAATTTGTTGACAAGTTATCATGAAAAACACCATCTTCAATCACACAATCCTGTTTATCACCCTGTTCAATTTGAGGATTGGGGATAATTGATTTTTCATTATTTTTATTATGAAGAGCACCACTTTCCTCCACAGTGCATGCATAGGAATGGTCCCCAACATGCTTATTTTTATGTTTATCCCCAAATTTAACCACATCTGCATAGCTATGATCACCCATGGCCTTGGCCTTGGAGTGATCAATTACAGGAATTTTAGTTACAGATGTATTTTTTACATATGAATGATCAGTACAGTTTTTAATTACAGATGTATTTTTTACATAATATGAATGATCATGAGCACAGTTTTCATCAACACGTTGTATACTTGTAGTTGTAGAATAGGAATGATCCCAAACATGGACATGGTTAGACTTATCAAATTTAACCACATCCGCGTAGGAAAGACCATTTGTTGTAAATTGGGGGGTCAACGGAACTTTTGAAAGTGTTTTTCTTTGAGACATTTTGGGCAATTGTGTATTTTATTAATACCTGATGCGATTAAGCGAATATAAATATAAGCTTGCGTTTGCTTTAGCAATAATCCAGAGCAGACGATCGGGTTGCGCAATCGTGTTATTTTTAGCGACTCGTTACTTTCCGTGTAGGATTCGATAATTATCGGTTTCAATTTACAGACAAAATTCTTTAAATATTCATTTCAAACAAAAATTTGTATATTTTCGTCAAAGAAGAAGAACGTTGAATTAAATTTAATGTTTATTTCACAAGCAAACAACATAGGCAACAGCGAAATACCGGTATTTTGCTCTTCGATACCTTTCGTACACCGTATCTTTCATAAGGTCTAGAGGGTGTCGCGAAAAGCAGTGACCCGGAATGTCCCGGATGTGTTGAAGCTTTTTATATATGTGTTATCGCCCCTTAGTAATGGCGACACGCAAATTTTGCTTGTAATGAACTGGAAATATACCTGGTAATTTGGTTGATGGCAGAAGGCTTCGTGGTGTGATTATCTTAGAGGCAATCTTTGAACATATTTTGTGCATTTTATTTACAGAAATAATAAGAAATTAACTGTAAGCACACAGAAGTTGATCGCGTTTGTTTGAGTAGAATCAAAATGGCGGACAATGTGAATTCGCTCGAAGGTCTGCACATAGACTTATCTATGGAAAAAATTCTGCTAGAATACCCTCTTGAATGCTTGTCATCAAAATTAAACAAACGTACAGGGAAAGCCCTAAAATGCCCGTATGAGGCCATTGATCTAAACGTGTATGAGGAAGGGGCACGCATGATAACATTCCACACCACGTTGCCCAGAATTCAACCTTGGATAAAGGTCCTGAGTATCTTTTATTATGACAATTTGGGCAAACAGGACAATATTAAGCTAAGTTGGTCGGACATACCAGAGACTTGGTCAGACAGGCATGATGCGGCAAACTGTATTCTCATTGTTGAAGTGAAAAACCTTGATGAAACACTGAAATATAATTTGACATTCTTTGTGACTACTGGTACAATCCGTGCCCAAGGTAGCCAATATAGGTTATTTACAGATAAACACTTCCTAACATTAATAAGAATCCTTAAACAAGTTCTTGAACATTTAGAAATAAATGCCACATGTGCCGCCGTACAACCAAATAATGCTGAAACTTGTGTTAAATTACCTGTCGCACCAGATAATATACAAGATAACACTGACACTTGCCCCAAACTGCCTTTGGTGCCTGAAAAAACACAGACGACTAATGATCACAATGATGACAATAACAATACTGTAACACTAAAGGTTCCAGATGATCAAATAACAACATTAGAAAACTGTTTTTTGGGAGCAATAAAAAAACTGGAAAATGTGACATTGATAGATTCGTCTAAAATACTGGATGCTGTAAATGCTTGCAATTCATCAATTGCAAAAATAATCCCTCAACAAGGTACAAACAAATCTGCTGAGGCTATATGTGCAACACTTAAGCAACAAATGATAAATTTAAAAGAAGAAAGAGACTCACTTAAAGCACAACTTCAGCATGAAAGGGGAAATATTCTGCTGGTCAAATCACAGTATGAGGATACTTTAAAACATCAGAGAGAAATGTTAAACGAAACCAGAAATGAACTGAAAAATCTGGTAACATCTACAAATTCTGAGACTGCCTTCGTTTCTAATAGACTGGGTGAAAAAAACCCAGGAAATACAGCAGCTTCTAGATTCAGAACGTGCTCTCAAAACAACCCTAGATAAAGCTCAAGATGAAATCCTTAATCTGAAAAGTCAGTTGTCAGACTCATTTGACAATGCAACACATGTGACAGGCATTAGCTCTGCTTATGGAAAATTATGCCAGAAAAATGAACAGACAAAATATGATCAACCTCCAAAACCTGTTGCTCTCCTCATCGGAACCTCAAACATCAGTGGTATAAATGAAGAAAAACTCACGCCTGATGTTGAAGTTGTTAAGCACATTAGCTATACCCTGCAAGAATGCAGAGATTACATATTATCATGCAACCCACACACTCCCCCTGATGTGGTTGTACTACATTCTCTAACTAATGATCTCAAGACTAAGTCGCATCAGGACTGTGTGGAAGATCTCACTAGAATTATCACCATCATTAATAGAAAATGGACAAATACAATATGCATCATATCATTAGCCACTCCGAGGAGGGATAATTTAAAATATCACACGAATGGTCAGATAGTAAATGCACTACTGAAGCAACAGTTTAGCGACGAAGATCACACTACCTCTGTCTGTCTCCTGGATCATCATAATTTGTACTTCGAAGGACAACCAAATTCTGATTTACTTAAGCCGGACGGATACCACTTAAATGAAAAAGGTGTATCACTCTTAGCAATGAACATAAAGAAAACTGTACATCACATTCTGAATATTCCATTACCAATAAGAAGACAAAGAAGCCGATCCCGAAACAGAATTGGCAGAGGAATTGGACGCGGCCGTTTTAGATAAACATGACATAATGGACCATACTTGCATATATAATTTATATATGCATATAAAATATGTTACAACAAAACAATACACTGTACAATCATCACCATGTAATATGTTATCAATGGTACATGTATCTCACTTTTTTTTTTTTTTTTTTTTTTTTTTTTTTTATTCAAATTCAAATAGTATGTGCATATAATTATTAACCTTTAATCCAGTACAGAATGTCTGCTAACTAATACCAGGATATCACCAAAAATTGTTAAAACTACCAATAACTTAACTGGTTACATAAAAACAAAATACCACTGTTTTAATCAGCAAAAGTATTAACTGATTTTTCAACCCTCCTTTATTTTTTAATAGTTGGGTTATTAAAGAACAGTGTAAATAATATTCCTTGTATTTTCCTTTTAATCTACACTTGGAAGTATAATAACCACTTTTCTCTTCCTACAATAGTGTGGGTGGTTTTTTTTGTTGTTGTTGCTTTTGGTTTTTTTTTGGGGTTCTTTTTTTGTTTGTTTGTTTGTGCAATCAGAAAAGTAGCACTCTTTTATCCCAAAAATAATTTTTTTGTTTTTTTGTTTGTGCAATCAGAAAAATAGCACTCTTTTGTCCCAAAAATAACCAAGATCAGTAATACTTTATGAAAATTAGTAATGGTCCCATTACACTCATCAACCTCCTTAAAAATGTGTTTTTTAAATGTAGAAGGTCTGAAAAACAAGGAGGGCAGTAAATTAGAGGATCTCTTTTTTATCAACAAAATTAACAAGTATGACATTGTGTTTTTAGCTGAAACACATATTGGTTATGCATCCAATATTCACAGAGTGGGAACATTTTATTTTTATCAAATATGTAGGCCTATATGTAGACCCAATAACCGCTATTTTGGAGGGTTAGCTATATTAACTAAGTCTCATATAAGACCACATGTAAAAATTCAAAAAAAATACAAACCCTGATTTTCAGTGGATAAAATTAGAAAAATCCTTCTTTGGATTTTTGAAAGACCTATATATTTGTTTGGTTTATAACCCACCTATGACATCATCATATACCCAGGGGCTCAACCATGATATTCTGGAATGCATAGAAAACGAAACAGTTGAATACAAGAAATATGGTAATATCCTTTTATGTGGTGATTTCAATGCCAGGGTCTCAAGTTCTGATGACTTTATCATAGACGATGATAACTCACATACACCCCTTTTTAACAACTATACTGTTGATAAGCAAATCCGATGCCGTAAGAGTAAAGATACCACTTTAGACACACGGGGAAAGGAACTTATTGATTTTTGTATTTCTAATCAGATTAGAATGTTAAATGGTAGAGTCCTTGGTGATTTATGTGGCAACTACACTTGCTACACGACAAATGGTACAAGTATTGTCGATTATACTTTAATCTCGGAGAGTATTCTGGATCAAATATTGTATTTTAATGTTAATAATTTTGTACCTACAATATCAGATTGTCATTGTATAATTGAATGGTCAATGTCAGCAAAATTTACTATTGATATAATAGCTGATGAGGTTAAAGTGTATGACAAAAGTAGTAATTTTATATGGTCAGATGATTCTATAGCTGAATTCCAGGCAGCCCTTTTATCTCCAGATATACAGAAAAAAATAGAAAATTTTAAAAATAAAGATATTGATAATTCACAAATCTTAATTGATGATGCGTCAGCAGAACTATCAAATATATTTATTTCAGCCGCCTCAATTTCACTCAAACGGGGTACAAAGAGTAAAAAAAGTTGCAAAGATAAGAAATGGCATGATACAGATCTTAAGTCACTTAGGAGGAAGTTAATAAATTACGGGAAAGTCTACAGTAAATTCCCACATGATCCTTTAGTACGAGGGCATTATTTCAAACTTGACAAGCAATATTCCAGACTGAGGAAGTTCAAATACAGGGAGTACAAGAACTCTCTGATTGATCAGCTTCAGTCTCTTCATGACGATAACCCAAAATTGTATTGGAATATTATTAACGAACTCAAAAACAAACAAAAAAACGATTATAGTTCTGCTGTAGCACCATCCAAGTGGTTGTCCCATTTCCAATCCCTTGGAGAACTTAAAGAATCATATAAAGTAAGACTATCTCAGTTGGAGAGAAGACTTGATGACCTTGAAAAGATACCATGTTATAATGATTTAGATAATGTTATTTCCCAAAAAGAGATCACCTCAGCAATATCAAAGCTGAAAAACAAGAAGGCCCCAGGTCTTGATAATATTTCTAATACCATGATAAAACAGAGCCAAACAGTACTATTGCCATGTCTCTCAAACTTATTTAATTCCTGTCTGTCTCATGGCAAATATCCACACTCATGGGCTGAAGGTTATATCTCTGTAATACATAAATCTGGTGATGCCGCAGATCCCAACAATTACCGAGGTATTACTATTACCAGCTCAGTTGGCAAAGTTTTCAACAGTATTTTAAATGAAAGACTAGATTCCTTCTTAAAGCAAAATAATATTATTGATGACTGTCAAATAGGTTTCACTAGAAAAGCTAGAACATCTGATCATATGTTTATTTTAAAATGTATAATTGATAAGTATTGTAAAACTAAAGATGGAAGGGTGTTTGCCTGCTTTGTCGACTTTCAAAAAGCATTTGATAAAGTTATACATACAGGAATTAAACTCAAGTTATTAGAAATAGGGGTTAGTTCAAGATTTTATAATATCATAAAAAACATGTACAGTTATAGTACATCTTGTGTCAAGATAAACGATAAATTAACAGAATTTTCCGCCACCAAACTAGGAGTAAAACAAGGGGACAACTTGAGCCCTAACTTATTTAAAATAGTTATTAATGATCTTCCCAGTTATCTCAGTAACACAAAAGACCCAGTCATTTTAGATAATTCCCAAATCCATTGTTTGATGTATGCTGATGACATTGTCTTATTATCCAAATCAGCAGAAGGAATGCAAGAAAAATTAGACAAACTTTCTGCATTTTGTACTGATTGGTATCTTGATATCAATATTAAAAAAACCAAAATTTTGATTTTTAGCAAGGCGGACAAACATCTTTCACATAAGTTTGTATTTCAGAATAATAATTTAGAATGTGTATCTCGTTATAAATATTTAGGAATATGGTTTAACAACTCTGGCTCCTTCAACTTTGCTCAAAATGAACTTTATCAGAAAGCCTTAAAGGCCCTTTTTAAATTGAAGAGTGATTTTCTAATCCACAATCCTGAAGTTAAAACCTCGATTTACGTTTTTGATCACACTATTAAGCCGATTCTGTTATATGGCTGTGAAATTTGGGGTTATTTTAACCCGTTTACCTCACAGTTTAGAAATGGAAATATTCCAATAGACCAAATTTTTTCTAAACTACATTGTGAAAAGTTACACTTAAAGGTCTGTAAATTTCTTTTGGGAGTGCATAAAAAAAGCACCAATCTTGCAGTACAGTCAGAACTAGGCCGGTTCCCTCTTCATTTCGATATATTAAAGCAAATTTTTAGATTTTGACATAGACTTGAAAATCTGGATTCATCTTTCCCACTTCTTAAAGCTGCATATAAATGTACTAAAAATTTATATGAAGGCAAGCAACCATCATGGTATGGCTCTGTGAAACATATTTTGCAAAATATGCCAAGCTTAACTAATTTCTTGACAGACAAAACATCAACCTTTAAATATAAATGCAATAAAATTGTAAAACAACACTATTTGGAATTGTGGACAAAACAAGCCCATTCACTTAGAGAGGGAAAATTAAGAACTTATTTAAAAATAAAAACCAATTTTGGATATGAAAATTATTTGTCAATCATTAAAAATTTTGAGCAGAGAAGAAGGTTGTCCAAATTAAGAATATCAGCTCACAAATTACAAATAGAAATAGGAAGATACCAGGGTACTCTCCGGGAAAACCGCATCTGTTGCACGTGCACTTCGGGTCAGGTAGAAGATGAGATCCATCATTTACTTCATTGTACTTGCCATGCAAACCATAGGGAAATTTTTACTACATATTTGACATCTGAGTGTCAAAATGTTCAAAATTTAGATGACAAATGTAAACTCATATGGATCTTAAATAATGAAGACCCAACTATACTCAGATATCTTTGTCAATATCTTTTATCAACAACTATTTGATTAAATGGAATTGGAGATCTGCAAACTGGATGACCTGCATTGAGCATGAGAAAGAAAATATTCTTTTTGGCATCGTCCCTTGATGCTCACTGCTGGTTATCCAAAAGTTCTGATCCCTTTCCATGTTCCAAACAATATTCCTTCCACATCAACATGGCCGGTCTGCACTAGACACAAGTAGGACTTTATTCCTTTTAGCATCGACTCAAGGTGTCTCTTGCAGATTGGTGATGAATCACCTGATATATATGTATATGTTCTCTCTCATCACCCCCCCTCATATATATGTGAATAAGTGTATGTACGTTTATGTGCATATATCTCTTTTCCTGCCCGAGTGTGCCTGCACCACAATTATTGATATTTCACCGCGAATATTTAAGTTGATATATTGTTGTTGTGTATCAATCATAATTGTTATTTGTATTGTTGATGTGTATCAATCATAATTGTTATTTGTATATGCCCTCCTGGGGCCCTGATTTGGTTAATAAACTTATTCTATTCTATTCTATTCATAGCCATAGTGGTATGGATAACCCGGATGTGTTGAAACTTTTTCATAGGCATAGTGTATGGATGATAAGGATTTCTGTTTTAGTCAAAGTAAATGGTATTCGTCATTATTTCTTTATTGATTTAATTTTACCATGTTTCAGTCATAAATAGCTCGCTTAACGAAGCGAGCTTATTACCTTTTGAAATCACCGCGATCTCTGACCTATACATTTTAATGAGCTAAGTGGTCACGTGATTACGTGACGTCACATGCGCCAAAGGATGTCTTCCATGATAAACGATCATGAGCGATCGAAGTGAGACAGTAAACAGCCGATAAATATCATGGCATAGTTCGAGCCATTATGTAATGATGAAAGTCAACAGGAAAGAGAACATTCGACATCAGAAGACTCCGATATCGACGAAAGTTCCCAAGCTCAGGACAGACTTGTCAACACCGACTGTTGAGGTTTTGTTTATTTGTTGAAAATATTCGAAAAAAAACACGCGATTGAACGAAAAACTGTAATAATGTAAGTCAACAGGTTGTACTGACGATGATATCTTACCTCCCCCCCCCCCCCCCCCCCCCCCCCAATTTACGGAAGTTTTAACGAATAAAGATGACTGTCGTAGTGCCTCATTGTATGCCCCCCTTTTTTTTAGGATTCTACTTCGTACATGTATAAAATTAACCCCGACACATTTCGAACAAGAGAGATTAAAAACAAAAGACTAAGCCCATCTGACTTTTGTTGTTGTTAGTGCTACAGCCATATTGATAAAATAATCAAAATATAAGACTTTCACGAACTTCAGTGTAGATTATCCAGATTATTATCCACATAAACAGTGTTTTCCTTACCCGGGCAATATGTAAATGTCACTGATATACGAACATTTATTATAATTAGTGCATTTTACTTTTTACTTTTTAGAAAATATTTTAAAATAACATAACATATAAGCGTACAATTTCTTGCACCTACAGTTTTAACTATATTAACATATATGGCGTAAGACTTCAAAAAGGAAATCCTCCATCACTCTCATGCTCCTAATATACTGAGAATATGGAAATCACCAGAAGAAGAAGTGAACGGGCAAAAGTAAAGAAGGCAACATATACTCCAGGTAAATTAGTAACAAAAGCTAGAAACAAAATACCACCAGAGGTCAAGGACAATTGGGTAGATTATAATCTTAATAGGAAAAAAGCTGTAAACAAAAAACTAGAGGCTGCAGAAAGAGATTTCACTGTTAAAACTGAAATTAAACCAGGCAATCTAGTACTTATATTTTCTGCAGCAGCATATGTTGAATTTAAAATCATTACAAAAACAGTTATAAATAACTCTGGTCTATCTATTGATACAACAGATACAAGAGATAAAACAAGAGCTGTAGTCTCCGAGTCACCAGCTGTTCGAAAAGGAAACACAAAAATATTTGTGTTGAACTTCTATAACACATCATCAAAAGTGCTATTAAATGGAAATCAATTATACATAATTGACTTTATTACCTCGTCATTAAGCGACATACTAGGAATCTTAGATCGAAATGAACAATTCAAAGAAATCAATAATCAGATAAGAGACTACTGCAAAACGTATCTAGACTCAACTTGCACAAATGAGATAAATCAAGAGGGACAAAATGAGAAACAAACATATAAGCCTATATGCTCAGGAATAAGCCAAAGTACTGACCGAACACAAGACAATGATACATTGGTGAATACACAGAGCCCAAAACAGATGCAGCCAATAAACAGTAAAACAACACACACAACTATTAGAGTAATCAGAGCAAAGAAAAAACAATTTTTCAAGAAATGCAAGACACTGATATACAATATAGAAATGATAATATACAGAATGTTGATTATTTATGTCAAAAGTGTGGGAAAAACTGCGACTCAAATTCAAGTGCAGTGCAGTGCGATGCGTGTGACATATGGGTGCACTATAAATGTGAAAGACTAGATATAAAGTCCATAGAGGAAATTGAAAACAACTTTAATTGTGAGTACATCTGCTGTAGCTGTCAAGCACTAAGATCATTACAGAAGGATAGTATTACTGAGGCAACACGAGGGGAAGAGCCAAGTAAGTGTTTAGCTGTAGAAAAACAACCCATTAAAATTGTTGCAAACAAAATTGGAAATAAGCAAAAATGTGCATTAAGTAAAACAACAAACGAATTGATAGATACGAATGATCATGGTGATAAACATAATGTTAATTATGAAGAAACACATCTTAAGGAATATGGGCAACCGAATTTAAGTGGACAAAACATAAGTATACAGGATGGAGAATCGCCTAGTAGGAGGAACATACATGAAAATACACCTGTCAACATGAATAGTAATATCTTAAAACAGGAAATAGACTACTTAAAACAAAAATTGATACATAGAGATAAAACTATTAAACAGAAAGACAGTCAAAGTTATAAACTCCAAACAGAAATGTCTGCACTTAAAAAAGAATTATCAACTAGCAGAGCATATGCAATCAAGCTTGAAAACGACATTCGTGATGTTGAACACTCTTTAAAAATACAAAAACAGAAACAAGGCATGAATGATGCAAGGGCAGATAATAGTGAAAAACAACATTCAAACTATAATCAGCCCGACAATGAAAGTATGAAAAGTTGGGTACTAGAACAGAGAATCAGGCAGCTAGAATTAGAAGTATTAAGACAGGACAACAAACTAAATAATTTAAGTGATAAAATGATAGATCTGAGAATAGATAATAGTAATATGAAAACAATTCAATACCGTAAACCAAACCGAAAGAACAAGCAAAAACCCAAAACTGGAGTTAAAAGGTATGAGGGAGTATTGATTAATGAGAAATATGATAATGAATATGATAACTATTGCTCTAGACAGGAACCTACTGAAGTACATAAAGAAAGGCCTCCTCAACAAATCGTAAATAGAAAACGAACAATGAACAGTGATTTCTATGACCTAAGACTAGAAACACCAGATGACTACGACGAAGTCAGCGCATGTCATGACATGAAGAGAAAACGTAGTAATAACATACCGCCCAGATTTCAGAGATTACAGAAGAAAAAACAGGAAGCAAGTAAGAAAGAAAATTATCCGACACAAAACAATGAGCAGATTCAAAGTCAGCATTTTTTAGACCAACAATGAGCCTGGAGAAATCGACCCCAACCATTTCGCCCACATTATATAAATTAGATGATGTACATAGTATACTGAATGTTTTATCTTTTAACATTGAAGGCTTTATGTCTAACAAGGTTTATCTGGATATGTTGATGAAGAGAGCTGATATAATTTTGTTGCAAGAACACTGGTTACATAGTTGTGAAAAACATTCCCTTCAGGAATATATGATCAATTTCTCATGTCATACAAAATGTTTTGATGATGATATAGTTCAGGATCCACTAGAAAGGAGGAGAGGACATGCCGGAGTGGCAATATGTTTTAAAAATAAACTACAAAATTTTATTGAACCCTTACCGGATGGAGGAAATAGAGTAATAGCAATTCGTTTAAATGTAATACAACCTCTTATTTTAGTCTGTGTTTATATGCCAACTCGAGGAGGTAATGCGACACTGGATGACTATAAGGCAGTCCTTGATGAACTTAGTGAAATTATAGAGAAGTATAGAAGTACATTTGACATAATTATTGGAGGTGATATGAATGCCTCCTTACATAGATCTGATCGTAATATTACTCACGACACTGTTTTTAAGGAATTTTTGGAAGCTAACGGGCTGAAGTTACCAGATATGTGTAAAAAGCAAAGTTCTTTTTATCATTTTAATAACAGAGATAAGTCACAGATCGACTATTTTGTTGAAAATAATCTAAGAGTAAAAAAATATTGGACATTTGAAAGAGAATTCACAAATTTATCAACACATGACCCGATTATAGTGACAGTAGCATGCAAACTGCAGAGGATTGATATCAACTCTCAAAGACATGAGAACATAAGAGTGAAGTGGGACAAAATTGATAAGGAACAATATAGAATTTTATTAGAAGAAAATATGAAAGATATAGCCCAGATAGTACAAACAAAAGATGATAAACCCCAAAACATTGATAATATAATTACTGAATTTTCTAATATAATGGTTAAAACTGCTGAACAACTCTGCCCTAAACGTAAATGTAAAAAGAAAAGGAAAAGGGATTGGACACCTGATATGACGACAATCATGAAAAAGGGAAACTTTTACCACTGGAAATGGAAGCAAGAAGGTAACATAGACAATAGGGAAAGTGCAAATTACAAAAATATGAGAGAACAAAAGAAAAAACTTCGCTCTTCCCAACGTAGATTGGCAGCTGCCAAAAGAGACAACACCTATACTAGAATTATGAACCTAAATGAGCGAAATGATAAACAATTCTTTGCATTAGTAAACAGACAACGGTGTGTGAGAACTGTAAATACACCAATCTTGAAAATAGACGATAAAACTTTTAATAATCCAGTGACAGTATTGGATGCTTGGGCAGATTATTTTGAAGACTTAGCCACTCCATCAGAACAGCAGTCCTTTGACAGTACTTTCTTAGCGCTGGTGAATGATGACGTTGATATACTTACTGAGATATTTACCAAATATAGACAACCTATGCAGGAAGTAACTGAGGAAGAACTAAGCGAATGCATCTCAACTTTTAAAAATGGAAAAGCACCGGATGAATCCAAAATTACTATTGAACATCTTAAGTATGGAGGAAATTTAACTATCATCATATTGACAAAATTAGTAAACATAATTTTTCAAAATGCAGAAATTCCAAACACATTGAAAACTGGTATTGGATGTCCGATTTTTAAAAACGGAGGTAAACCGAAGGAAGATCCAAATTCCTACCGCCGCATTACGGTCACAAGTGCTATTGGAAAGATCTTAGAAAAACTACATTTATCTCGAAACCAATCCTCTATCCGACGTCAGCAGAGTTACTTACAAAAAGGATTCACGAAAGGAGAATCTCCATCTATAGCTGGACTTGTTTTAACCGTATTAAATATCGAGGCAAAAGAAAAACGGAATCCCGTCTATATAGCTCTAACTGATGCTAAAAAAGCATTCGATAAAGTATGGCACGAAGGTCTTTACAGGGAAATGCATAAAATGAACATATATGGTGATAAGTGGCTTCTGTTTAAGGAATGGTACCAAAATCTCACTACTAAAGTTAAATGGGAAGGGCAGATTTCACGTGGATTTGAAGAAAAGCAAGGAGTAAGACAGGGAGGTGTATGGTCACCAACAGCATATAAAGTTTTCATAAACTCTCTTCTTAAAATATATGAAGAAAATAAAATTGGATGTCATATTGGATCCATTTTTTGTGGAGTACCAACTGTAGCTGATGATGTAACACTAATAGCAAATGACCCACATGACCTTCAAACTATGTTAAACATACAGATGGATCATGCTAACAAACACAGATACATTATTAGTGACCAACAATCCTGTGTGTTGAAGATCAGGGATAAAACACATTGTACATGGACTATGAATGACAAAAATCTAAATATGCCAGCAAACGCAACTCACTTGGGAATCAGAAGAGACACCTCCTCAAAATTTGGAGTAAAACTGGTTGTACCAGACAGAATACAAACTGCACGCAAAACAGTATACGCACTGATGGGGGCAGGTTTGCATGGGATGAATGGAATAAATCCAATGGTCTCAATACACATGATCAAATGCTTTGTACTTCCCAGACTACTGTATGGACTGGATGTGACAAGACTTACTAAAACTGACATTAAAAATCTTTCAACATATTTTGTACAATTACTAAAACAAATTCAACATCTTCCTGTCCGTACATCAACAGCAGCAGTACTAATTCTAGCTGGACAAATACCAATAGAAGCTGAACTCCACAAACGAATGCTCTCCTTATTCAGAAATATTGCTGAAAATAAAGGATCTATGGAATATAATATTGCTTTCAGACAACTTGCAATAAAACCTGAGGACTCAAACAGCTGGTTTATACAAATAGTGAAAGTAACAGAAATGTATAAGTTACCGTCACCTAGAGACATCCTCAACCCTGTACCTAATAAGGCAATTTGGAAAAGAACTGTATATACAGCAATTAATGAATACTGGAAAGATCAATTAGTGAAAGATGCTACAACAAAATCTACACTAAAACTGTTCAACTTTGAGGAATTTGAAATAGGTAAAATACATAACATTTGGAAAAGTTGTGGTTCAGATTTATATGCAGTTAAAAGAGCATGTGTTAAATCTAAAATAGTTTGCGGAACATACACACTTCAAGCTGATCGAGCTAGATTTAATGGACAAAAAACTACCTCCAGGTGCCCTCTTTGCTTCAAAGAACCTGAAGATACAAAACACTTCTTATTAAAGTGCATCATACTAAATGATACACGATCAAAATTCATCAAGAAACTGAGGGACCTGTTAGAATTGAAATTATTGAAACCTCTCGTATTTGAACTATTTGAAGGTGATGATAATCTTCTGCAGTTAATTGTTGACTGCACCAAGTTCCATTTTCTGAATGAATTATATACCGATATTGAAAGATTAACCAGTAGTATGTGCTTTGCACTACACCTGAAAAGGTCAAATTTAATTGGGTAGATGTGTAAATGAAGTCATGATTTTATGTTAGTTACAGAGGAACATTATTGTGTTGAACATTGGTGACATGAGAGTGATGGAGGTGTATGTATATGTATATAATCCTTACTTATGGATGATTTTATATTTTACCATAACTATGGGCATCAATGGATGTATTTTAGATTTTACCACAAAATGTGCACAGATGATATGTCGTTTAGACTTTACCACAATTATGCGTCTTAGTTTTTACCACATTTTTGAGTTTTATATTTTACCACATTTTTGAGTTTTATATTTTACCACAATTATGTGAATCGATGGATGTGTTTTAGATTTTAACACAATTATGTGCAACGATGGAGGTATCCTAGATTTTATCACTGTTTAAATTTAGCCGTGAATTTTACCAAATCTATGTGTCTGATTTTACCACACCTATGTGCCTTAGATTTTAACACAATTGTGTGCATCAATGGATGTGTCTCAGATTTTATTACTATTATATGCATCGATGGATGTTTATTATTCAAAGTGCGTGTGTTATGACATACTCTTTTAAAAAATGTTCCACATCCCGTATAAAGTATATAATATAGTGTGATAAAAATTCATAAGAAATATAAACTACGCTTCGATAATGGATGAAGATGTTCTCCTGACAAAGGCGTCAACATACAGAGAAGGTAACTGATAGTGTGAGTCTTGCCAGGTAAAGAGAAAATCGAGTAATTTTAACATTATTTTCACTCAAATGAAGCAGCAAACAAATAATCCACAATCCACAACAGCTCAAGCATTGACCTCTTTTCCAGAAAACCCACAACTTTATATATTTGCTTATACAATTACTGGGATATTATGCACATCTTGAACAAGTCTGCAAGTTGGTACATTTCTTTTGAGTTGTCAGGTCTACAGGCTGAGTACCCAATCTCACCACTAACCATTGTATTTATGCATGTTACGTACATTTCTACAAAAAGTTTTCAGAAATTTTAAAGAAAGTTCTGATAAAGTGGCTCCCTGTGAAGTTTAATACCTGTTGATTTCAAACAATGAATAACATTTTAACTGGCACTTTCAAGTTGACAGAAACACCTTGCATGGGTACCTGGCGAGATAGGGTACACAGCCAGTAATTGTATTCATCAGGGGTAAATTTGCATAGTAATTATTATTGAAGATCCAGAAAACGTTTTCGAGTTACCCGAAATGTTGACTTAAATGTATTTGAGACAACAAGAATCAATTACTTCTCAATTCCATTCTAGATTAGAGGCAGTTTTCAGTCATATTTGAAAAATTGTTCTAGTATTTTGGCCACTGATCCACTTTGTTTTTTGTCGGGGGTGGGGGGGTCATTTAGGGCTTGCTGTATTTTGTGGGGTGTCCCAGTTTTGTTGAAGATGGTATAGATGTCTATTTTTGATCAGCCAGTCACATCGGATATGGGATGTTCTCTCATTGACATTTGCTCCATATCTGTTCTTTTTCTTCCCAACTGTATAGTAAAACCCTTCATAAGCTTTACACCATCTGTTTCTGGAACCACTCTGTCAGTCCCATCAGTCTACTTTATATCCATATGTATTTACTTTATAAAAGTACCCCATGTGTATATTTTTTCATATATGTAAGTAATGTATCTTATATTTTAGGTGTGAATGTGGCAATTGTTCCTCAATGACAACACCAGAAGAATGTATTTGTTGTGTTGAAGTGCCCGCAGTCCACTCCCAGGTGCTATCAGAGGACATGCAGTGTATTACAGACAGTGACATTTTTATTTCTAACTGCCTTAACCGACATGTTCTTCACGTCAGCATGTATGAGTTCTTGTAAAATGTTGGTCCTTTTGACGACAACGAGCCAATAAATGAGTATGTAATCATATTTCAACATTTTATTCAGTATGTGCATTTTTCAGTAAAATGTGCATAACTATAAACAGGTATATTTACAATGAATAATTTGTATCTTTATACAAATTATATTTATTAACATACAGAACTTACAACACAAGACTTTGTCATGTAAACTCATAAATTTGTTTTTATATAAATTATTATTGGATATACAGAAGAATTATTTACAGGACAAATTAACAATTATATTTTTTTTAATATACAAATAATTGTGAATATAGGAAGATATAAAATGTTTAGAATCATACTCCGTAAAATCTTCTAATTAATTATTTTATAAACTGTTATAATAAGTGAAACTGAATCTAAAAGTTGGTATTTTTATTTCAGACAATACAGATTTATGGCTTACAGACGCTTTGTACAGTGGATTTGGCACAGACTTGGACGTTATAACAGGAAAATTTTACCAGCTTGTGTTGTTCAGAAAATAAGAGAGACTTTTCCATCAGAAGAATATTGTGGGTTTAAATATGCTACTGTTTGAGTAACATTTGTTTGAAATATGTACTATTTCTATGAACTGTGAATTATATACACTGCAGATTATTATATACAATTTACATGTAGAATTAAATTTTAATGTTCACACAGTCTTTTCATTGTCTGCTAAATCTTGATCGATGTCTCTGAATGAGGTCTGCTTTCTCAAATATAGTGAATGATGATGTCAGAGACGGTGGATTGGTAGTGTTGAGCACTTTTACATCATCTAGGGCATTAGAGTGGGTACTGCACTCTGATCGTCTTCTTTTCACTACTGCCTGCTTGATCAGGGCCACATACACTACAATAAAAAAGAAAGTTATAAAATCTGGTAAATGACATATATCACAATTGCAACTTTATATTAGTAGAGTTGATATTTTTAATTTGTTTCTCAACACTGTGTACCTACATGACTATATTTCCTTGAATTATTAAACTTTAGTTAAAAGCATGAAAAATTATCAGTAAAATTGTATAGCTCATTCTCGCAACACATCAAATAAACCGTTAAGGTGCTTTAACAAATTTTAACTGAAAACAGGAGGGACAGGGGATAATGCATGTGAGAAAAAAAGAAAATCAGTGCAAAAGAACAAGGTTTTTATATTTATTGCTGTTCTTCATCTTGGTGAAACTGGAAGTTTGACAAAATTAAATTGTCAAAAGGCATGACTTTTACATTACAGTGTGAAGTATACATGTACAGTAAAACATCACAGGGACTGCACTATTTTTTTTCAAGAAATGCATATTGTTTAGTTACTGATATAAGAATATGCAGGATTGAAAAAGTGGATTGAGAAATGAGTGGTTCTCAAGCTACTGATGTTTGACTGTATACTAACCAAATGATGGTGGTGGTGTCCTCCTAGGTTTTGCAACAGCGTGTGTTCCCTTCTTTGTGTAGCAGGTGTTGCTTGGTTTCTGTTGCAGTTCTCGTTGTAATGAAGTGCAGCTATTCCTAACCTGCAAAAGTCAAATCAGCTTGAAAAAAAATATACAAATATTTACATTTGATTTGTTACAAAATAAAACCACCACATTTTATCTTTTGGTAGACCGAGATTCCTCTGTCGTTTAACGGCATTGATAATCTTGCTGTAGCCGTTCAACGACAGAGGGTGATACATACGGAAAACAGCGGATTTGCTTCTCCAACTCTGGGTCAGCACATTTCCACGTTTCGTGGCTATCGGATTTTATTTTCTATCATAAACCTTATATAAATCGCTTCACCAATCATTTTTCTATTCATTCATAAACATCTTACCCTCAGAAAGTGGTGTTACACTCCATTACAGCACGATTTTGCCTTAGAACCTATGATTTCGACATTTGTCTTCCATTTTTCAAACACTTGTCACGTGACTACGAGAAAACTACGATTACCGCAATGTATCATGGGAGATAATTTGCATATAAACAAACAAACAAATATTTTTATTGCCAATCATAGGCGCCTGTTAAGGCAGAACAATTAACATAAAATTTAATACAGTTGATTATATTGATTGGTAATGATTTTAACAGCAAATTTAGTGAATTACAGATAACCATAAGAAAAAAAAAATGTAGTACCTTGTCCAAAAACAAAAAAGGGGGAACGTAACACATGCTCTTTCCGAAGCCCGTTGGTAACACTCTGCCATTGAATCTTTTCTTTCCAACACATTCTGTATAATTTCCTTCTGCTCTTCTTTGATCTGTAGATGGACTGTTTGTCCTGCAGAATACGCTTAAATGTATCGTCTTCCATGTGATTTGAATGTTGTTTACGTATGCAAATAATGCTCCAAATAATTTGGCACGCTGCATTAATTAGCTCCCATCATGCAATGCGTTGCTGTCATCATTCAGTTAGTATCGCGAGATCACGTGTGTAGATTCGAAAATGGAAGTCAAATGGCGGAATAATAGGATCTAAGGGAAAATCGTGCTGTAATGGAGTGTAACACCACTTTCTGAGGGTAAGATGGTTATGAATGAATAGAAAAATGATTGGTGAAGCGATTTATATAAGGTTTATGATAGAAAATAAAATCCGATAGCCACGAAACGTGGAAATGTGCCGATACTATGGCTGTGAGGCAAATTTGATGGTTTCCGTATGTATCACCCTCTGTCGTTGAACGGCTACAGCAAGATTATCAATGCCGTTAAACGACAGAGGAATCTCGGTCTAATCTTTTGGATGCAAACACTTTTTCTTATGAATGTTTACAAGTAGAATAGATGTGTACAGATTTTCATACATTTTAAGTCCACCTGATTCTAAACTACAATGTACCTTTCGGCTTTGATGTGTGTCATATCATTCGAAACAACTCGCAAACCTAAATAAACAATATTATAAGCTACATGTTCAAAAGGTTACATCTGTATACATTGCACATTTCTGTTTGGTAAACAATTTCACACTTGTATTTTTTTCTTGAGTTTGCTTGTTCATTTTTCTTCTTCATCATGTTTATATGAATTTGTTTTGTATTTCATATATGCACTGTAACATACAGTGGTGTATTTTCAGTTGTCAAATCTGAGTTAAAAATAGTATTATTTGTTTACATTTGGTAAAGGTCAGAATCTGGACCGTTCGTACATTTTTACATGTGTGGAGAACGTATATACTAGTAATTTATGAAACTGGAAATAAATTATAACACTTGTATACTATGCATGAAATTTAAACGGGATTACAACATGCAAAACTTGATGTATACGCCCCGTGATCGTCTGCGAAAAAGGGGGGAGCATGATGTCTTTTTTTGATGACCTACATGTACTTCTAAACCACGACTTGCACTCTAATATCATTAATTATTATCGATCTTCTCGACTAGCCTTTGTACATGTGTAATATTGTAATGTTAAAAATCACATACCTCGGCCTTTTGACGCTTCTGTCGTGCTCCCATGGGAATGTGTAGGTGTTGAACAACTGGAGTTTCGCCATTTTTTTTCTCCGGGTCAGGTGATGCTAGGGGCACATTTGGGGTTGCATCTGGCTTCAGTCGTCGCTTGAAGGTTCCACCAACACCAAGTTCCATCATTCTCAAAGGATCCCTTTCAAAGCGGTCACGGGTGAGGTGAAGTGGGTGGAGCACAATCTGTGACCTGATGTTGGATCGAAATTCCATCGTCGACAGTAATGGATCCAGGCTTTTCTCAGCTGGCCGTCCTTTGGGAACGAGAAAAAACTCAGTCCATTGCCTTTGGTTCCTCTGTTGTTGCACCCAAACGCTGCACAGGACACCATTTGGAACTTCTAGCTATTTCACCCACGTGGATGTTTGTTTTGGTTTGCTAATCACGGCTTTGTTATGCAAATTTCGTATCGATATCAATCAACTGATTTAGAAATGGATGACTGGCGCATGTGACGTCACGAGTGGTTCAGCCTCGTTACCGCACTCAAAATCTGCATAATTTCTAGGTCAGCAAAAAGGACGATAAAAGGGGTGTTTATCCCTTTGTACGTATCGTTAATCACATGAAAGTGAAAAAGTAATTATTTTTACAGCATTTTGGAAGTATTTCACAAAGTTTTGTGAAAAATAAAAAATCGTGTCATTTGTCCTTTAATAAAAAAAAAAATTGTCTGAAACGCAAAAAAAATAATTTGGGCGGCAAGTTTTTCAGTGGGTCGGGCGGCAATGCAAAGTAAATAAAATTTTATTTTAAGCCACTCTCCTCCTGCAATAGTATTAAAACATTTGACTTCTCTACCCTCTACACAACTATTCTTCACTCTAAGCTGAAGGGCAAATTAAGGGAGTTGGTCCAACTGTGTTTCATAAAGAAGAAGGGCCAACGTAGATACAAATACCTTGTGCTAGGAAGGGACAGATCTTATTTTGTAAAAAAAACCCACTCTGATTCTACCAAAAAGTTCTCTGAAACTGATTTCATCAACATGCTCGAGTTTTTGATTGACAACAAATTTGTTATCTTTGGTGGACGTGTTTTTCAACAGACAGTCGGCATACCTATGGGTACAAACTGTGCTCCTCTTCTCGCCGACTTGTTCCTTTATTCGTATGAGGTAGACTTCATACAGGGGCTTCTCAAGAAAAACGAAAAGAAACTAGCCCGATCCTTTAATATCAAGTTCCGCTATATAGATGATGTCCTTTCACTAAATAATTCTAGGTTTGGTGATTTCGTTGATCGCATCTATCCCATTGAGCTTGAAATAAAGGATACCACACATACAGATACGTCTGCTTCATACCTTGACCTACACCTCGAAATTGACAGTGAGAGGCGGTTAACAACGAAACTTTACGACAAAAGAGATGATTTCAATTTTCCCATTGTGAACTTTTCATTCATATGTAGCAACATTCCAGCAGCACCTGCATATGGAGTATATATCTCTCAGTCGATACGATATTCCAGAGCTTGTGGTTCCTATCAGGATTTCCTTGATAGAGGGTTGCTGCTAACAAAGAAGCTACTGAACCAAGTGTTCCTCATAATTAAGTTGAAATCATCAATTCGAAAGTTTTACCGTCGCCACCACGACTTGGTTGACCGGTATGGAATATCCGTGTCACAAATGACCACTGATATGTTCCACTTGTCGTAAACACTTCCCGGTCCTTTCCTCGTTCATGACTTATCACCGAGTTTGTAACTAGATTAACACAACGGGTGTCACTAGTGGAGCAGGAACTGCTTACCCTTCCGGATCACCTGAGTTCACCCCCGGTTTTTAGTGGGGTTTGTGTTACTCTATCTTTAGTTTTATATATATGTTTAGTTGATCGTTGTTTGACCTTATGTACTTTTTCTTTTGGCCACTGTGTTGTTCATCGATATACGGATTCTGATTGCCCCTTTAGTGTCTTCTTATGGGTAAATTGCAAATGATTTTTATATTGTCAAAATAAATGGAATATTTATTTTAAGAAAAATTTCCGTGAGAAAAAATATGGACGAACTTGCATATAAATCGAGCAACACAAGAAAAGCTAACCAGTTCAGTTGGAAAATTATACACAATACAATTTATACAGAAGCAAAATTGAAAAAAAATAGGATCTATGAACGGTTTATGCCATTTTTTTTATATACTCGAGTTGAAACTTGGAAACATTTATTTTACGACTGTACAGTCATACAACAAAATCATATCGGTGTTAAAAAATTACATGGTTCTCCGCTAAGCACGCACCATTAAATTTCTTCACAGTATAATAAGTTTTACATAAACGTTATAGATATGCAAATAAGCAATATGGAATTCCTTTCCGCACGGACGATTTGACATTTAGTATATAAAGACAATTTTAGGTGTGTTCGATTAATGCGAATTTGAATTTGACATTAAATTTTGGTGTTTAACACCACATTCAGCAATATTTCAGCTATATCATGGCGACCAGTTTTAGTGGTGGAGGAAGCCGGAGTACCCGGAGAGAACCACCGACCCTGGGCAAGCAACTGGTAAACCTTATCACTTGCGGCGGCGAGTGCACCCTTTTTGTTATTTACAAATCCGGGCGCGAACCCACGCCGTATTGGTGATAGGCTTAAGTTGAGCTGTTAGATCCAACGACCTAACTCATTGAGCCACCCGGGCCCCTTCGATTAATGCGACGTTCGTTACAAGTCGTAATACGACAAAAGTGTTAGTCCCACTCACACCCTCTTTTAGGGGTAGAAATGAAAGACTGAATGAATTTATTATTTTGATATTATGTTTATATGCGATCTTGTAACGAACACACAACCATGCACTGTGTTTAGTCTTATTTATATTACATTATTTTAGTTAAGAAAAAAAATATTTTCGGAGGAGTGAACTTGAAGAGGTAGAAAATAATTAAGGAGAAAGAGAGCAAAGACTGCTTGGCTCGGAATCAATATAATGTGTCCGAATGGGGCGACATGTTTACCCGCGGACTGTTGTTTCATCGAGCTAGCACTATAAAAATCCAACTATTTACTAAGTGTGTTGGTCTAAACCTCATCAGCATTTCATTTAATATTAACACTTGCTGAGTTGGTGTTAAAAACAATCATTCACTCGCTTATTACCGGGGCACCTATAAAGTGCGAAACGAAATAGAAACGAAACGAAATGAAATCAACGAAAACGAAACGAAACGAAACGAAATCAACAAAAACGAAACGAAACGAAACGAAATCAACGAAATGAAAACGAAATAAAACGAAACCAACGAAAGCAAAACGAAATCAACGAAAACAAAACGAAATAGAAAATGGAAGAAAAAATAATAGGGGCCTAAAAGAAATCAAACCTATTTTCACAATTACGATGCTAGACTACTTCCCACACATGTCTGTCTTTCATCAGGAGAGGACAGGATTTGATCACCATTGAACAAGAATACTATGCATTTATTCAGCGGGAGTCTGTCCTTTTCACTTAGTGTCTTCTTTTATATTTGGGAACCATAAGAGCAACGTCAAGTCTGTTGAAAGGAGAGGAATTAAAATAACAGAAGTGCAGTAGTTAAAGTTCACTAATAAATACCCCCGTCCGAGCAAAATTTAAAAGTGTGTCGGAGAGACGAAAAAGTGTGACGACCGGACGGACAAACGAACGAACGGACAGCAGAAGTCCTATATACCCCAATCTTTTATTGGCGGAGGTATACAAATCCTATCAAAAATTAACTATAGAAATTTAAAAAAATCTACATATCTTGTAAAAGTACCTTTTTTCCCTTTGATCCCTTTTCATATTAAAAAGCCCCCAAGTCACCCCCCCCCCTCCTAAAAAATTTCCGGTATTAATAAAATTTGATACGGCACATATTTTTATACCCCCCGCTATCCAGCGGGAGGGGGGTATATAGTATATGTCCGTTTGTCCGTGAGTGCTTCCCTCACTGCCTATGCAATTCCTCCTTAACAACTTGATGGAATTGAATGAATCTTACAGGAAATCTTTAATACCATATGGCAAGGTTCATTAATTTCATGAATTATTTTAGTACCAAATAGCATTGTGCACTTTCTATTTTTGTTTTCCCATTTTAACAGTTCTTGCTAAAATTTCTTCACTTTTGGATTTTGTCATTTAAGGCTATGCAATTGTCATACAAGGCTATACAATAGAGAGAGGATATTGTTGCGTTATCCATAACAATTCCTAAACAACAGAATGGATTTCAATAAAACCTCCAGAGTTTCTTATGTTTAGTTTTTGCAAGCATAATTTTTTCCAGAAGTTCTTCTGTAAGGAGGGCGCTCACTGTACGTCCTGTTATGTTGCTGTTGTTTTTTTTTTAGTTCTTCAAAATAGAACAATAGGATTAGAAATAAAAAGTTTATAGTGTTGGGTCTTTTTGACCCCTGTATATCTCGGAAAGAACAACGGTAAGACATTACGCCAGATTTGTTGGCACACTACCGAATAAAGGTAATAACAATGGTACCGTACTCCAAGGCGCATTCAAAAGGGAACCGATAAGAAGCTCAACCATCTGAGTTTTCAATCAACGAACAACTGAAAAACAACACATTCCTGACTTGGTAGAGGCATTTTCCCAGGAAAATGGTGGGTTCTGATAGCAGATAGACAGATGCCACTCGTCTAACCCAGATTGAGTAAGCAACTGAAAAAAAGTCTCTATGAAGAAACTGCACCAGAATGTGATTTATTTTTAGTCTTTTTTATTTGGGGGGGGGGGGTCAATAAACTTGAAATTTGTTTTCAGTGTTTCATCATTAGTATATTTAGAAAAATACTCTTGTACCGTCCCGCCCCCCCTCCCCCCGCCCCCGCCCCCACCCCCCCTCCCCCCGCCCCCCACCCCCACCCCCCTCCCCCCGCCATTTTGAAAAGAATAAAAAAAAAAGAAAAAAAACCACTTCAAAATTGACTCCAAAAATGACTCCAGACTCCACTCCATGTTTTACAACATGCCTGAATACGGAGGCGTATTTATCATAATTTTGTTCTGGTGTATTCTGTGTAATTGTATCTTTGTTGCCAATGCACTAAGCATACATTGTCCCTACTGTTGCAGGGGCGGATCCAGGGGGCGCGCGCCCCCCTAAAATTGGAAAAAAATATGATTTTTTGGCGTAAAATCGTGATTTTTGACACAAAATACCCCAAATATTTTCGCGCCTCCCTCCGCTCGGCGCAATCTTTTTAAGTGTGCCCCCCCCCTAACTTGAAATCCTGGATCCGCCCCTGTATTGTACTGTCCATGTATATGTGGTCTTCATTGAGTGGAAGCGAATCTGTGCAGGCTTTTTTATCGTTTGTTTATATATGTATTGCCGTTGGAGATCCAGTTATCAAGAAGGGAGGATTGGGATCCCAGTAACAGATTTAAACCCGCCACATGTTTGTGCCTATACCAAGCCAGGACCTGGATTTCCAACGTCATATCATGGTGTTTGCTGTGTTCAGTGTGTTCAATTTAACTGAGAGGTGATTGTTCGTTTTGTTGGTATTGATATTTAAACTTTCTTTTCACAATTAAAGTATAAATAATATTGTTCTGTAATGTGCATGAATTAAAAAAAAAACAAGGTAAACAAATGGAATCCGGCTCTATAAATGGTTGATTAATTGCTGTTTAGGTACATTTCGATGACTTAATGATGATATCCTCTTTGTACTAGACCAACACGCTTACTTGGACTTTTATAGTGTTGGCACACCAAAACTACAGTCTGCGGGTGGACATGTCGCTCCATTCGGACATATTATTCTGATTTCGAGCCAACCAGCCTTTGCTCTTACTCCTTATTGATGCATGCTTAGAGAAGAGGCAACAAAACCAATTGTATAGTCATTTGGATTGATCTGACCGGGGCTCGAACTCCCAATCAACCCCACTTGAGGCGAGCACGTTAACCTCTATGAATGTATTTCAGTATAATATCATGGTTAGTTATACTGAATCTCAATGGATCAGTCTTAAATATTCAGAATGTTTTTTTAATTGCATTATTTTTGTATAAACAACTCACTATATATGGATATATAGTAACAAGACAGGTATCACATGTAGAGCAGGAACTGCTTTTCTCACTTTTGAGACAGACCAGTTCCTATTTTTAGCGATGTGAGATTAATAGGTTCTTACATACGTTCTTGGGAAAGACCGGGTGATCTTCCACGAGTGATAGAAAATTTCTATCACGAGAGGAAGATCACCCGGGCATTCCCAACAACGCATGTAAGTACACATTTCTTCCGTAAACCAACAACTTTCACTATCGCGAACTCCTAGAGACGCCCGCCATTGATCAATAACTAATTTGCATAAATTATCAGATCAATATCATTGAGCATTATGAAATACACATCACATAAAATTTACTTTTGTGACACCGACTAATAAACTAAGTAGCTTTCTACTGATATTTGAGCTTTTCTCACTAATATTTTATTGAAAGTACAGTATTTTCCTTCACGAGACACCCCATACATGAAATATGACGTGACACATATTTGACGTCATTGAAGAATGACGTCAAAGGTACGGAAATGGACATCTAGAAATACGAAAAAATGAAAATAAAAGACACAAATATATTTAATACGGTTGGAGTCTGTATTTGAAAAAAAACCCAATGGTTAAATCCGTAATATATCTGTTATTCAGCTATCAGACAGGGTATATTATGTGACATTTCCGGCTTAGGATATATATTTAAACGATTTTTTTTTCTTGTTAGAGGCGTTCTGATTGGATGTCACAACGAGTAAAGACGAGTGCACGTGGACTCGTCTTACCTCGGTCGTCTTCACCCGAAAACGGCCATTTACGGAAGAATTTCTTATCTTGCAATGCAAGATAAAAAAAATCACGTGCGTTTTACCGGCAAATGCATGCTGTATAGTTTATGTCAACTGCCCCCCAATTCTCCATGTTTTTCCTTTTTAAAATAAACAATTAACCACGATTCTACTACATAAGTATTTTTTAATTCATTTATGTATTATATTCTGCTAGCTAACGTACACCTTTCACGGTGGTTGATTCTTTTTTCAGGCTCTCTTCCAGTCAATGTTTGTTTACTTTGAGTAAATAATAGAGTGCTCTCCCTTGTTAGTAACTAACGTAAAGAAAGAAATTACCTCCCTTTGACCAAATTCAAATATTTTTTTTACAGGTATTTATCTCTGTTGTAGTAACATTTATAATATATTTATTAAATACATTGTACTTGATGATGAAATACATTTGAAATACTGCAGAGATACGGTTGCATATGGATAAATCGAATATTTACTTCAGCAACGGAAAAATAAATTGCGGGAAAACGCTCGATGGAATGTAAACAAAAACAATGGAGACCATTCACCCATTCCCACCCATTCATTTGTTTCAATGGAGACCATTCACCCATTCCCACCCATTCATTTGTTGTCTAATGACATAATATTGCACATGAGTTTTCAGACTAAATTGAACCCGATTGAAAATTGTACACGTATTTTTTTCACACTCAGACTGTATAGGGTCTAACCATGTAAATTTGCGTACACACTTTTGCTTCAAAAATAATGCAAGAAGAGTTTTAAGATCCCCAAGCGCAAGGGCAGGCAATGCAATGGCCAAAAGAAAAAGGACAATCACTGATCTACAAAACACTACACAGAAAACTATCATTTCCCCCACAGCGATATATTTTTTCACAGGAAACAAAAATTAGATTTTTATTTTTTGGACATAAAAAAAAATCAGTAAATTCCCTTCAAATTTTTATCATAAATTTCTCGTTGAAAAAAATCAACATTATCTATAATACGACCCAGGTATTCACGTTTGATTTTTTTTAATCAAAATCTTCAGAATGCTTGATGCCTTATTTGAATGGCTTAAGATAAAGCTGAAATCGTAAAATTTATAATTTTGCTTTTTCCACATAGCCAGAAATCATGGGTGATTTTGCTCACTAATATTCATAAACCAAATCGCGTCATGTATGACGTCAGCAAATAAACGTTTAACCATATTTGGAAGACGCTGATGAAAACTCGTATCTATTTTTTTTAAATAATATTTCATCACAGTTTTGATCACATAAATAACTTCATAATTATTTGTGATTGTATCAAAATTAATTGTCATCCTAGCTATGTTCATTAGGAATCCGATGATGTGTGTAAAAGATCGAAAATATGTTCAATGCACTGCCTTTTGTAAAATATATTTAATGTCCCCCTTTTTCCACGAAATAAAAATATGTAAATAAAAAATATATTGTGCATTTTTTTTCAATTTCTGCCCCACATTTATAAGTATTAGTATGTCATTGAAATCGTTTAGTATAGGATATATATTGTTAAATTTTTTGAAATTTATATATCAGCAGTACTATTATAGCTACATGTACTTGTTCTGTTGTTTTGTCGAAATAAAAATATACCCTTGTGGAGCGTTTTTTTAATTGTTTATTTACATTTACAATGGAATGCGGTGCTTACTCAAATAATGCTATGCCTAGCAGAAGCAGTTTTACGAAATAGTAGATTTTTTTGCGTAAACCCCTATTGAATCTCTACTAGAAATTTTTAATTTGTCAGCAAAATTGTTATCGAAGAAAGATTCCTCAACAATGTTACCGGAACTGACGGCATTTGTCCCGGCAATTAGAATGGGGATTGTAAGAAAAGTGCTTTTAGGTCTTGAAAACCGTGCAGGATAAATTTTTTCACTTCTTCTCAATGCTTTTGAATGGTGCTTACGCTTCAAATTTGAAACTGGGTGGGAACCTTGAGTTTTCATGGTACAGCTGTAATATTTTGAGATATTGTTCAAACCGGTGCATAGTTTGATTTTTTATCCCGGCAAATTGTCCGGCCCAAGCTAACAGAAAGTTTCCCGTTCAACTATATGTTAAAATCCAAATTCTCTTTGAGTCGCCATTTTGAATATGCAAATGAGCAAATCACCTATCATTTCTGGCTATGAATTTTCGCAAAATTAGAGCCCACGCGAACAGTTTGACTAAAAATGGCAAAATTAATACCCCTTCAAAAATAACCACTTAAATAGTAGATTAATAAAGGACGAAGTCCTTCTAACGGTGAGCTCTCCGATTTTTCCTTCTATATTGATAGCCAAAAATCTGCTCACCGGAAGTTTAAAATATAGATCAATTGATAATTTAGAAACGCAAAAGAAATCTATTTCAATGAAAAATTCCCAATTCTTTGATTATTTACTCTATGCAAAATCGAAATAAACTTTTATTAAAATTCTAATAAAACAATATCTTTCTACGAAACTCCTGATGGAATAGACTGACTCAATCTCAATCGTAACTACTCGGCCATTCTCGCTACCCTGCAAATAACCTCGTATGCATTAGGCGTATAAATCGCACTACTTTTCACATGTCAGTTACATGAACGTTTGATAAAGTTATATTTTAAGCAATTTTCTATATTTCAATTAAAGTTTTAATTAGTTTTGCATGATTAGATTTTACTTAGTATGTCTTCCACATTGGATTTTCGTGGACTATATTTTTGTGCGGCTTAACTTAACTTAACTTCCGGCAAACAATTTAAGAAGAATTTCTACTATGTACGTACGAGGTTATTTGCAGGGTAGCGAGAATGGCCGAGTAGTTACGATTGACTCAATCTAGCCGAGATACGAGCCAGGGGACAGAACTCGTCAGTTTACCGATGGAAGAGCGGCGTAGGTAAAATGAACGCCATAACAAATCGGCTACACAATTCATTCAAAATAAAAGGTAATAGCCTCACCGGACGCAATTACGATCGAAATAAAAAGTATGTCCCCTAATTGTTCCTTCAAAACATGAATTAAAAAAATGCTTTTATAAATAGATACCCCGCTAAATTACTCGTGTTTTGGGAGAAAATTATTCATTATTCATGCGCAGTTGTTGAATGTTGCAGACGACGGGTTTTCATATTTGTAAACAGAAAACGATCGACAATTGCACTTGGAATCTATCGCTAAAATTCATTGAGGTACGCATATTTTGTTATCTTATGCCTGTAATTGGAAAGAATATGATCTCCTGGTTCTATGCATATGTAGAACACATTGAAATTAAAACAAAAACAGTCAATATAATACATTTTCCTTACCTTGATCTATGTCAAAATCCGTGATGTACCTTATTCATTGAAGAGTCCAAGGAATTCCGAATGCAAACTGGCACACATTTATGGTATGAATAAAGGAAAGGTTTTTATGTCATGTGTATTATATACAAATAGATATGTGAACGTAAATGAATGAATGCTCTTTCAATTTTAACAGTTGTAATTAAATAATTTACACTAGAAAGGTTATTATGATGTTCGAAATTGTGTCTGGATCTAGGTCACAGAGTGACTAGAACGGGATCATGAAAATCTGTTCCAAGTTAAAACCCGTGACAATGCATTGAATAATATATGGGCTATGATTCAAAAGGAATATTGGTGTTTAATCTGAAATATGAACATGCAATCAGCTTCATCAATTTGGTCAAATTTATAAATTATTATCAAATGTCACGGTCAATATCATCGAAATTGTTCGTAATTGCGTCCGGTGGCGGTGAGGCTAACGTGTACGGATCATCGTATTATTGAAATTTTAGGACTTCGTCCTTCAAACAGGTTGCCTGTCTCATATTAAATGTAGATATTTATGTTTGAGACAGAATATGTTTTTAACATCATGTTGAGGATCAGTGAATAATTGTTGCTTACGGCAATTTTTCAGCTATATCACGAAGTTATTTTTCAATGAGATGAATATGAGGTCCCAACACGCTTAGTTGTTTTTTTTCTTCATATAATATATATATATATATCTTAAAAATGATATAGGGGTGCATATTTTTTTTATTAACAAAGTTATATATCTTAAAGACGAGCCACTGAGGTTGGAATCCGGAACAGAACAGTACATACAATTCGCCAAGAATAATTAATGCATGTGAAATTGATCGAAATTATTTGATTCTAACCATTAATAAACGATTATTTACCATGAAAGTAGAAAATCACGATACAACAAAACTAGGAAACCAACATGAACATCTTTTAAAAAGGGAAATACAAAGAATGTGAACAAATATCAAACTTTGTTTAACAACGTACGTACACGTGTACTATAGTTTCCTCATTCTACAGTTATTGTACGTATGCTATGCGTATTTACTATTAAATTACAAAAGTATTGAAAATATTGATTTTTGCTCATGGAGAACATAAGAAAAAATTAATAGGAATGTATTCAATCATCAGTTTATTTTATATTCGCATTCACAGTTAGTAACAGGTGCTCTTGACCCAGATATGATTGCAACGTCTTCCTTGTCTTATTTCAACGTAATGAAGTGCATGATCACTTTAGTAATTTAGTAACATGTCAGAAGATGGTTACAACTTATGATGCATGTGTTGTTAACTTGAGGAATATTGTTATACAAATAAAAAATAATTATTGTTGGATAATTAGATTGAAATTGTGTTTGAAATAATAGTTTATATAGGTTACAAACGTCTAAGCGATAATAAAACGCTCCGCTAACCACCGTTGGTACTCGACACCTGTTGAGTAAATTTGGGTGAATGGTCTCCATTAGGTGTTTAGTGAGAAATAAAATCAAACACCGGAAAAAGTACAAGATAGGGAAATCTCCGACACCCTTGGGTAAGATTATAATCGTTCTCTAACTCGGCAAGCTTCGTAAAGAGAACGATTGAAATCTTACCCTCGGGTGTCGGAGATTTCCCTATCTTGTACTCTCCCCGGTGTTAGATTCTATATATCCTTCCGGTTTTTAGTGGGTTTCATTTTCTTAATCTTTAGTTTTCTGTGTAATGTTTTGTGGATCATTGTTTGTCCTTTTGTCCTTGTTCTGTTGGCCATTGTAATGTCTGTCCTTCAATTTACGGTTTCTAAATATCCCTTTTGGTATCTTCAAACATTTCTTAAGCAAATAAGGAGCCGTCATGGTCGTGTTGTATAGTAGTTGGATTTATTATCTGTGCAATCAGTGTTTATCAACACTAAAGTTGTGAGTTCGAATCCCACTCATGGCGAGGTGTATTTGATACAACATTATGTGATAAAGTTTGCTAAAGACTTGCAACAGGTCGGTGGTTTTCTCCGGGTACTCTGGTTTCCTCCATTAATAAAACTGTCTGCCACAATATAACTGAAATATTGTTGAAAGTGGCATTAAGCACAATAACCTTAACCCTTAAGCAAATAAATACATGTTAATGCATTTCAATTGAAATTATAATAAAGCAATATAGAAAACATATATGTTTTATATAAAATGTTGTGTACAGCATTGGGAACATTAGGTGACATATAAAGCAAGTTAACCTTTACAATCAAAATTAATACAATATAAAAGTCTATATCATATATCAAAACTGAGGAAACTCTGCGTTAAAAACTAGAGATAAAAACCTATGAGGAGAAAATCGCCAAAAAGCATTAGTTTCCATAATTCAATTACACATATACCCATAATAAATAACCATGGATATTAAAAACCAGTGGTTCACAGTATCCAATAATCATGCAATCGCTCGCCTGGGTTTCATTTTTAGACTTCAAGATTTTACACAAAAAGTCGAAACATGTAAATCGAAATAAGTTAAAACTCAAATTGTTTCTGATTTCTCCATTTGGTATAATTTGAATCAATATTTTCCGAGGAGAAGAATTCGGTATGATTTTTAAAATTCAAAATAAACCTAATTTGTACAATCCGTATATTAATAAATGGGCGTTCACCCAACAGAAAATCTGGAATATATGTGTCACAAATTTGAGCTCATTGTGATTTAAAATGCGGTAGTAATGGATAATTGAACTAGTATTACTGTGAGCACAGCTCACTAAGATATACCCCCCGCTCCCCACATCTGTCCATCCTATTTCCATAACCAAAACATTACTGATTGTTCCGACCAAAAATGAAAGGGACCCTCCTCTCTTCACTGGTAAGCTGCTGATAAAATTTCAAAACATTCTGAGAAACACTACTCAAGTTATCATACGACATAGGGTAAACATCCTATTTTCCGTCACATCAAGTCCAATAACTCTGGAACGGCAAAAGTGAAAATCGTCCAAAATGAAAGGGATCCTCATCTCTTCACCGGTAAGCTGCTAATAAAATTTCAAAACATTCTGAGAAACACTACTCAAGTTATCATACGACATAGGGTACAAATCCTATTTTCGTCATACCAAGTCCAATAACTCTGGAACGGCAAAAGTGAAAATCGTCAAAAATGAAAGGGATCCTCCTCTCTTCACCGGTAAGCTGCTGATAAAATTTCAAAACATTCTGAGAAACACTACTCAAGTTATCATCCGACATACGGTAAAAATCCTATTTTCCATCATATCAAGTCCAATAACTCTGGAACGGCAAAAGTGAAAATCGTCAAAAAAGAAAGGGATCCTCCTCTCTTCACCAGTAAACAGCTGATAAAATTTTAAAAGATTCTAAGAAACACAACTCAAGTTATCGTACGACATAGGATTTGTCTACAGACGGACGGACGGACGGACGGACATGGTGAAACCAGTATACCTCCTACAACTTCGTTGCGGGGGGTATAAAAAAGTAAAGACAGACAACGGATCACAAGTGATTGCAAAATTGAAATTGTTACTAGATTTGACACATATTATTTCTTCATAGAATCTTTTAAGAAACAATAAAAAATTTAATTGTTATACAAAATCATAGATTACAAACAAAAACGTGTTCTTAAAATATCTAGCAACAAAAACAATTGAGAGCAAAAAATTACCCTTTTATTGTATTGCATAAAATACTGGTGGACAGTACTGTGAAAGCAGCTGTTAACATAAACTACTGATGGACACCTTATGTTTAAAACTGTGAGAGGGGCTGCTAACATAAACTGCTGATGGACACCTTATGTTTAAAGCTGTGAAAGGGGATGTTAACATAAACTACTGGTGTACACCTTATGTTTAAAACTGAAAGAGGGGCTGTTAACATAAACTACTGAAGAACACCTTATGTTTAAAGCTGTGAAAGGGGCTGTTAACATAAACTATTGATGTACACCTTATGTTTAAAGCTGTGAGATTGGCTGTTAATATAAACTACTGAAGTACACTTATGTTTAAAACTGTGAGAGGGGCTGTTAACATAAACTACTAAAGGACACCTTATGCTTAAAATGAAGAAAAGGCCTGTTAACATAAACTACTGGTGGACACCTTATTTTTAAAACTGTGAGAGGAGTTGTTAGCATAAACTACTGATGGACACCTTATGCTTAAAGCTGTGAAAGGGGCTATTAACATAAACTACTAAAGGACACATTATGCTTAAAATGAAGAAAAGGCCTGTTAACATAACCTACTGGTGGACACCTTATTTTTAAAACTGTGAGAGGAGTTGTTAGCATAAACTACTGATGGACACCTTATGCTTAAAACTGTGAGAGTGGCTGCGAACATAAACTACTGATGGACACCTTATGCTTAAAGCTGTGAAAGGGGCTGTTCACATAAACTACTGAAGGACACCTTATTTTTAAAACAGTGAGAGGAGCTGTTAGCATAAACTACTGATGTACACCTTATGCTTAAAACTGTGAGAGTGGCTGCGAACATAAACTACTGATGGACACCTCATGTTTAAAACTGTGAGAGGAACTGTTAACATAAACTACTGATGCACACCTTATGCTTACATCTGTGATATGGGCTGTTAACATAAACTACTGATGGACACCTAATGTTTAAAACTGTGAGAGGGGCTGTTAACATAAACTGCTGATGGACACCCAATGTTTAAAACTGTGAGAAGGACTGTTAACATAAACTAATGATGGGTACCTTATGCTTAAAGCTGTGAAAGGGGCTATTAACATAAACTACTAAAGGACACATTATGCTTAAAATGAAGAAAAGGCCTGTTAACATAACCTACTGGTGGACACCTTATTTTTAAAACTGTGAGAGGAGTTGTTAGCATAAACTACTGATGGACACCTTATGCTTAAAGCTGTGAGAGTGGCTGCGAACATAAACTACTGATGGACACCTTATGCTTAAAGCTGTGAAAGGGGCTGTTCACATAAACTACTGAAGGACACCTTATTTTTAAAACAGTGAGAGGAGCTGTTAGCATAAACTACTGATGTACACCTTATGCTTAAAACTGTGAGAGTGGCTGCGAACATAAACTACTGATGGACACCTTATGTCTAAAGCTGTGAAAGGGACTGTTAACATAAACTACTGATGGACACCTTATGCTTAAAACTGTGAGAGTGGCTGTTAACATAAACTACTGATGGACACCTTATGTCTAAAGCTGTGAAAGGGACTGTTCACATAAACTACTGATGGACACCTTATGCTTAAAACTGTGAGAGTGGCTGTTAACATAAACTACTGATGGACACCTTATGTCTAAAGCTGTGAAAGGGACTGTTCACATAAACTACTGAAGGACACCTTATTTTTAAAACTGTGAGAGGAGCTGTTAGCATAAATTACTGCCGGACACCTAATGTTTAAAACTGTGAGAGGGGCTGTTAACATAAACTACTGATGTACACATTATGCTTAAAACTGTGAGAGTGGCTGCGAACATAAACTACTGATGGACACCTTATGTCTAAAGCTGTGGAAGGGACTGTTCACATAAACTACTGAAGGACACCTTATTTTTAAAACTGTGAGAGGAGCTGTTAGCATAAACTACTGCCAGACACCTAATATTTAAAACTGTGAGAGGGACTGTCAACATAATCTACTGGTGGATGCCTTGTGTTTAAAACTGTGAGAGGGGCCGTTAACATAAACTACTGATGGACACATTATGCTTAAAGCTGTGAGAGGGGCTGTTAACATAAACTACTGATGTACACTATGTTTAAAACTGTGAGAGGGGCTGTTAACATAAACTACTTATGTACACTTATGTTTAAAACTGTGAGAGGGGCTGTTCACATAAACTACTGATGTACACTATGTTTAAAACTGTGGGAGGGGTTGTTAACATAAACTGCTGATGTACACTTATGTTTAAAACTGTGAGAGGGGCTGTTAACATAAACTACTAAAGGACACCTTATGCTTAAAGCTGTGAAAGGGACTGTTAATATAAACTACTGATGTACACTTATGCTTAAAGCTGTGAAAGGGGCTGTTAACATAAACTACTGATGTACACTTATGTTTAAAACTGTGAGAGGGGCTGTTAACATAAACTACTAAAGGACACCTTATGCTTAAAATGAAGAAAAGGCCTGTTAACATAAACTACTGGTGGACACCTTATACTTAGAACTGTGAGAGGAACTGTTAACATAAACTACTGGTGGACACCTTATTAATAAAACTGTGAGAGGGGCTGTTACCATAAACTACTGATGGACACCTCATGTTTAAAACTGTGAGAGGAACTGTTAACATAAACTACTGATGCACACCTTATGCTTACATCTGTGATATGGGCTGTTAACATAAACTACTGATGGACACCTAATGTTTAAAACTGTGAGAGGGGCTGTTAACATAAACTGCTGATGGACACCCAATGTTTAAAACTGTGAGAGGGACTGTTAACATAAACTAATGATGCGTACCTTATGCTTAAAACTTTTAGAGGGACTGTTAACATAAACTACTGAAGGACACCTTATGCTTAAAACTGTGAGAGGAACTGTTAACATACACTACTCACGGGTACCTTATGCTTAAAACTTTCAGAGGGGCTGTTAACATAAACTACTGATGTACACCTTATGCTTAAAACTGTGAGAGTGGCTGCGAACATAAACTACTGATGGACACCTTATGTCTAAAGCTGTGAACGGGACTGTTCACAGAAACTACTAATGTACACCTTATGTTTAAAACTGTGAGAGGGGTTGTTAACATAAACTACTGAAGGAAACTTTATGCTTAAAACTGAAAGAGGGGCTGTTAACATAAACTACTGATGGACACCTTCTGCTAAAAACTGTGAGAGGAACTGTCAACATAAACTACTGATGGACACCTTGTGTTTTAAACTGTGAGAGGGGCTGTTAACATAAACTACTAATGGACACCATATGTTTAAAACTGAGAGAGGGACTGTTAACATAAACTAATGATGGAAACCATATGTTTAAACCTATGGGAATGGCTGTTCACATAAACTACTGATGGACGCCTTATGTTTAAAACTGTGAAAGTGGCTGTTACCATAAACTACTGATGGACGCCTTATAATTAAATCTATGAAAGTGGCTGTTAACATGAACTACTGATGGACGCCTTATGCTTAAAACTATGCGAATGGCTGTTAACATAAACTACTGATGGACGTCTTATGTCTAAAACTGTGAGAGTGGCTGTTAACATAAACTACTGATGGATGCCTCATGTTTAAAACCGTGAGAGTGGCTGTTAACATAAACTACTGATGGACACCTTATGTTTAAAACCGTGAGAGGGACTGTTAATATAAACTGCTGATGGACGCCTTATCTTTGAAACTGTGAGAGTGGCTGTTAACATAAACTACTGATGGACACCTTATGCTTAAAACTGTGAGAGGGGCTGTTAACATAAACTACTGATGGACGCCTTATGTTTAAAACTGTGAGAGTGGCTGTTAACATAAACTACTGATGGACGCCTTATGTTTAAAACTGTGAAAGGGGCTGTTAACATAAACTACTGAAGGAAACTGTATGCTTAAAACTGAAAGAAGGGCTGTTAACATAAACTACTGATGGACACCTTCTGCTAAAAGCTGTGAGAGGGGCTGTCAACATAAACTACTGATGGACACCTTGTGTTTTAAACTGTGAGAGGGGCTGTTAACATAAACTACTAATGGACACCATATGTTTAAAACTGAGAGAGGGACTGTTAACATAAACTAATGATGGACACCTTATGCTTCAAACTGTGAGAGGAACTGTTAATATAAACTACTCACGGGTACCTTATACTTAAAACTTTGAGAGGGGCTGCTAACATAAACTACTAATGGACACCATATGTTTAAAACTGATAGAGGGACTGTTAACATAAACTACTAAAGGATACCTTATGCTTAAAACGAAGAAAAGGCCTGTTAACATAAACTACTGATGGACACCTAATGTTTAAAACTGTGAGAGGGACTGTTAACATAAACTATTGATGGGTACCTTATGCTTAAAACTGTGAGAGGGGCTGTTAACATAAACTACTGATGGACACCTTATGCTTAAAACTGTGAGAGGGGCTGTTAACATAAACAACTGATGGAAACCTAATGCTTAAAATTTGAGAGGGGCTGCTAACATAAACTACTGATGTACACCTTATGATTAAAACTGTGAGAGTGGCTGCGAACATAAATTACTGATGGACACCTTATGCTTAAAATTGTGAGAGGGTGTGTTAACATAAACTACTGAAGGACACCTTATGCTTAAAACTGTGAAAGGGGCCATTAACATAAACTACTGAGGGACACTTTATGCTTAAAACTATGGGAGTGGCTGTTAACATAAACTAATGATGGACTCCTTATGCTTAAAACTGTGAAATGGGTTGTTCACATAAACTACTGATGGACACTTTATGCTTAAAACTGTGAAATGGGTTGTTCACATAAACTACTGATGTACACCTTATGTTTAAAACTGAGATAGGGGTTGTTAACATAAACTACTGATGGCAACCTTACGTTTAAACATATGGGAGTGGCTGTTCACATAAATTACTGATGGACGCCTTATGTTTAAAACTGTGAGATTTGCTGTTACCATAAACCATTGATGGACGCCTTATATTTAAAACTATGAAAGTGGCTGTTAACACTGATGGACACCTTATGTTTAAAACTGTGAGAGGGGCTGTTAACATAAACTACTGATGGACGCCTTATGTTTAAAACTGTGAGAGTGGCTGTTAACATAAACTACTGATGGACGCCTTATGTTTACAACTGTGAGAGTGGCTGTTAACATAAACTACTGATGGACGCCTTATGTTTAAAACTGTGAAACGGACTGTTCACATAAACTACTGATGTACACCTTATGTTTAAAATGAAGAAAAGGCCTGTTAACATAAACTACTGATTGACACTTTATTCTTAAAACTGTGAAATGGGTTGTTCACATAAACTACTGATGTACACCTTATGTTTAAAACTGTGAGAGGGGCTGTTAACATAAACTACTGAAGGACGCCTGATGCTTAAAACTGAGAAAGGGGCTGTTAACATAAACTACTGATGGACACCTTCTGCTAAAAACTGTGAGAGGGGCTGTCAACATAAACTACTGATGGATACCTTGTGTTTAAAACTGTGAGAGGGGCTGTTAACATAAACTACTGATGGACACCTTCTGCTAAAAACTGTGAGAGGGGCTGTCAAAATAAACTACTGATGGATACCTTGTGTTTAAAACTGTGAGAGGGGCTGTTAGCATAAACTACTGATGTACACTTATGTTTAAAACTGTGAGAGGGGCTGTTAACATAAACTACTGATGGACAACTTATGTTTAAAGCTGTGAGAGAGACTGTTAACATAAACTACTGATGGACACCTAATGTTTAAAACTGTGAGATGGACTGTTAACATAAATTACTGGTGGACACCTAATGTTTAAAACTGTGAGATGGACTGTTAACATAAACTACTGATGGACGCCTTATGTTTAAAACTGTGAGAGTGGCTGTTAACATAAACTACTCACGGGTACCTTATGCTTAAAACTTTGAGAGTGGCTGTTAACATAAACTACTGATGTACACCTTATGTTTAAAACTGTGAGAATGGCTGCGAACATAAACTACTGATGGACACCTTATGTCTAAAGCTGTGAATGGGACTGTTCACATAAACTACTGATGTAGACCTTATTCTTAAAACTGTAAGAGGGGCTGTTAACATAAACTACTGAAGAACACCTTATGTTTAAAATGAAGAAAAGGCCTGTTAACATAAACTACTGGTGGACACCTTATTTTTAAAACTGTGAGAGGGGCTGTTAACATAAACTACTGAATGATACCTTATGCTTCAAACTTTGAGAGGGGCTGCTAACATAATCTACTGGTGGATACCTTGTGTTTAAAACTGTGAAAGGGGCCGTTAACATAAACTACTGATGGACACCCTATACGTAAAACTATGGGAGTGGCTGTTAACATAAACTACTGATGGACACTTTATGCTTAAAATTGTGAAATGGGTTGTTCACATAAACTACTGATGTACACCTTATGTTTAAAACTGTGAAAGGGCCTGTTAACGTAAACTACTGAAGGACACTTTATGTTTAAAACTGAGAGAGGGGTTGCTAACATAAACTACTGATGGACACTTGATGCTTAAAACTGTGAAATGCTTAAAATGAAGAAAAGGCCTGTTAACATAAACTATTGGTGGACACCTTATTTTTAAAACTGTGAGAGGGGCGGTTACAATAAACTACTGATGGACACCTTATGCTTAAAACTGTGAACATAAACTACTGATGGACACCTTATGCTTAATACTGTTATAGGGACTGTTAACATAAACTACTGATGGACAACCTTATGCTTAAAACTGTGAGAGGAACTGTTAACATAAACTACACACGGGTACCTTATGCTTAAAACTTTCAGAGGGGCTGTTCACATAAACTACTGGTGTACACCTTATGTTTAAAACTGTGAGAGTGGCTGCGAACATAAACTACTGATGGACACCTTATGTCCAAAGCTGTGAAAGGGACTGTTCACATAAACTACTGATGTACACCTTATGCTTAAAACTGTAAGAGGGGCTGTTAACATAAACTACTGAAGAACACCTTATGTTTAAAATGAAGAAAAGGCCTGTTAACATAAATTAATGGTGAACACCTTATTTTTAAAACTGTGAGAGGAGCTGTTAACATAAACTACTGAATGATACCTTATGCTTAAAACTTTGAGAGGGGCCGCTAACATAATCTACTGGTGGATACCTTGTGTTTAAAACTGTGAAAGGGGCCGTTAACATAAACTACTGATGGATACATTATGCTTAAAACTATGGGAGTGGCTGTAAACATAAACTACTGATGGACAACTTATGCTTAAAACTGTGAGAGGGGCTGTTAACATAAACTAATGATGGACACCTAATGCTTAAAACTGTGAGAGGGGCTGTTAACATAAACTACTGATGGACGCCTTATGTTTAAAACTGTGAGAGTGGCTGTTAACATAAACTACTGATGGACGCCTTATATTTAAAACTGTGAAATGGGCTGTTCACATAAACTACTGATGAACACCTTATGTTTTAAACTGAGAGAGGGGCTGTCAACATAAACTACTGATGGATACATTGTGTTTAAAACTGTGAGAGGGGCTGCTAACATAAACTACTGATAGACACCATATGTTTAAAAATGTGAGAGGGACTGTTAACCTAAACTACTGATGTACACCATATGTCTAAGATTGTGAGAGGGGCTGTTAAAGTAAACTACTGATGGACACCTTATGTTTTAAACTGTGACAGGGGATGTTAACATAAACTATAGAAGAACACCTTATGTTTAAAACTATGAGAGTGGCTGCTAACATAAACTACTGTTGGACATCTTATGTTTAAAACAGTGATATTGGCTGTTAACATAAACTACCGATGGACACCTTATGGTTAAAACTGTGAGAAGGGATGCTAACATAAACTACTGCAGGACACCTTATGTTTAAAACTGTGAGAGTGGCTGTTAACATAAACTACTGACGGACATCTTATGTTTAAAACAGTGATATTAGCTGTTAACATAAACTACTAATGGACACCTTATGGTTAAAACTGTGCGAGGAGCTGTTAATATAATCTACTGATGGGCACATTATGCTAAAACTGTGAGAGGGACTTTTAACATAAACTACTGATGGACGCCTTATGTTTAAAACTATGAAAGTGGCTGTTAACATAAACTACTGATGGACACCTTATGTTTAAAACTGTGAGAGAGACTGTTAACATAAACTACTGATGGACGCCTTATGCTTAAAACTGTGAGAGGAACTGTTAACATAAACTACTGATGGACGCCTTTAGTTTAAAACTATGAAAGTGGCCATTAACATAAACTACTGATGGGAACCTTATGTTTAAAGCTGTGAAAGTGGCTGTTAGCATAAACTACAGATGGACGCCTTATGTTAAAAACTGTTAGAGTGGCTGCTAACATAAACTACTGATGGACGCCTTATGCTTAAAACTATGGGAGTGGCTGCTAGCATAAACTACTGATGTACACCTAATGTTTAAAACTGTGAGAGGGGCTGTTAACATAAACTACTGATGGACGCCTTATGTTTAAAACTATGAAAGTGGCTGTTAACATAAACTACTGATGGAAACCTTATGTTTAAAACTGTGAAAGTGGCTGTTAACATAAACTACTGATGGACACCTTATGCTTAAAACTGTGAGTGTAGCTGTTAACATAAACTACTGATGGATGCCTTATGTTTAAAACTATGAAAGTGGCTGTTAACATAAACTACTGATGGAAACCTTGTTTAAAACTGTGAGAGTGGCTGTTAACATAAACTACTGATGGACGCCTTATGTTTAAAACTGTGAGAAGAACTGTTAACATAAACTACTGATGGACGCCTTATGTTTAAAACTATGAAAGTGGCTGTTAGCATAAACTACTGATGAACGCCTTATGTTTAAAACTATGAAATTGGCTGTTACCATAAACTACTGATGGAAACCTTATGTTTAAAACTGTGAGAGTGGCTGTTAACATAAACTACTGATGGACGCCTTATATTTAAAACTGTGAAATGGGTTGTTCACATAAACTACTGATGGACACTTTATGCTTAAAACTGTGAAATGGTTTGTTCACATAAACTACTGATGTACACCTTATGTTTAAAACTGAGAGAGGGGCTGTCAACATAAACTACTGATGGATACCTTGTGTTTAAAACTGTGAGAGGGGCCGCTAACATAAACTACTGATGGACACCATATGTTTAAAACTGTGAGAGGGACTGTTAACCTAAACTACTGATGTACACCGTATGTCTAAGATTGTGAGAGAGGCTGTTAAAGTAAACTACTGATGGACACCTTATGTTTTAAACTGTGACAGGGGATGTTAACATAAACTACAGAAGAACACCTTATGTTTAAAACTATGAGAGTGGCTGCTAACATAAACTACTGTTGGACATCTTATGTTTAAAACAGTGATATTGGCTGTTAACATAAACTACTGATGGACACCTTATGGTTAAAACTGTGAGAAGGGATGCTAACATAAACTACTGCAGGACACCTTATGCTTAAAACTGTGAGAGTGGCTGTTAACATAAACTACTGATGGACATCTTATGTTTAAAACAGTGATATTGGCTGTTAACATAAACTACTAATGGACACCTTATGGTTAAAACTGTGCGAGGAGCTGTTAATATAAACTACTGATGGGCACATTATGCTAAAACTGTGAGAGGGACTTTTAACATAAACTACTGATGGACGCCTTATGTTTAAAACTATGAAAGTGGCTGTTAACATAAACTACTGATGGACACCTTATGTTTAAAACTGTGAGAGAGACTGTTAACATAAACTACTGATGGACGCCTTATGCTTAAAACTGTGAGAGGAACTGTTAACATAAACTACTGATGGACGCCTTAAGTCTAAAACTATGAAAATGGCCATTAACATAAACTACTGATGGAAACCTTATGTTTAAAGCTGTGAAAGTGGCTGTTAGCATAAACTACAGATGGACGCCTTATGTTAAAAACTGTGAGAGTGGCTGCTAACATAAACTACTGATGGACGCCTTATGTTTAAAACTATGGGAGTGGCTGCTAGCATAAACTACTGATGTACACCTAATGTTTAAAACTGTGAGAGGGACTGTTAACATAAACTACTGATGGACGCCTTAGGTTTAAAACTATAAAAGTGGCTGTTAACATAAACTACTGATGGAAACCTTATGTTTAAAACTGTGAGTGTAGCTGTTAACATAAACTACTGATGGATGCCTTATGTTTAAAACTATGAAAGTGGCTGTTAACAAAAACTACTGATGGAAACCTTGTTTAAAACTGTGAGAGTGGCTGTTAACATAAACTACTGATGGACGCCTTATGTTTAAAACTGTGAGAGGAACTGTTAACATAAACTACTGATGGACGCCTTATGTTTAAAACTATGAAAGTGGCTGTTATCATAAACTACTGATGGACGCCTTATGTTTAAAACTATGAAATTGGATGTTACCATAAACTACTGATGGAAACCTTATGTTTAAAACTGTGAGAGTGGCTGTTAACATAAACTACTGATGGACGCCTTATATTTAAAACTGTGAAATGGGTTGTTCACATAAACTACTGATGGACACTTTATGCTTAAAACTGTGAAATGGTTTGTTCACATAAACTACTGATGTACACCTTATGTTTAAAACTGAGAGAGGGGCTGTCAACATAAACTACAGAAGAACACCTTATGTTTAAAACTATGAGAGTGGCTGCTAACATAAACTACTGATGGACATCTTATGTTTAAAACAGTGATATTGGCTGTTAACATAAACTACTGATGGACACCTTATGGTTAAAACTGTGAGAAGGGATGCTAACATAAACTACTGCAGGACACCTTATGTTTAAAACTGTGAGAGTGGCTGTTAACATAAACTACTGATGGACATCTTATGTTTAAAACAGTGATATTGGCTGTTAACATAAACTACTAATGGACACCTTATGGTTAAAACTGTGCGAGGAGCTGTTAATATAAACTACTGATGGGCACATTATGTTAAAACTGTGAGAGGGACTTTTAACAAAAACTACTGATGGACGCCTTATGTTTAAAACTATGAAAGTAGCTGTTAACATAAACTACTGATGGACACCTTATGTTTAAAACTGTGAGAGAGACTGGTATCTTAAACTACGGATGGACGCCTTATGCTTAAAACTGTGAGAGGAACTGTTAACATAAACTACTGATGGACGCCTTAAGTTTAAAACTATGAAAGTGGCCATTAACAAAAACTACTGATGGAAACCTTATGCTTAAAGCTGTGAAAGTGGCTGTTAACATAAACTACAGATGGACGCCTTATGTTAAAAACTGTGAGAGTGGCTGCTAACATAAACTACTGATGGACGCCTAATGTTTAAAACTGTGAGAGGGGCTGCTAACATAAACTACTGATGGACGCCTTATGTTTAAAACTATGAAAGTGGCTGTTAACATAAACTACTGATGGAAAACTTATGTTTAAAACTGTGAAAGTGGCTATTAACATAAACTACTGGTGGACACCTCATGCTTAAAACTGTGAGTGTAGCTGTTAACATAAACTACTGATGGACCCCTTATGTTTAAAACTATGAAAGTGGCTGTTAGCATAAACTACTGATGGAAACCTTGTTTAAAACTGTGAGAGTGGCTGTTAACATAAACTACTGATGGACGCCTTATGTTTAAAACTATGAAAGTGGCTGTTAACATAAATTACTGGTGGACACCTTATGCTTAAAACTGTGAGCGTAGCTGTTAACATAAACTACTGATGGACGCCTTATGTTTAAAACTATGAAAGTGGCTGTTAACATAAACTACTGATGGACGCCTTATGTTTAAAACTGTGAGAGGAACTGTTAACATAAACTACTGATGGACGCCTTAAGTTTAAAACTATGAAAGTGGCTGTTAACATAAACTACTGATGGACGCCTTATGTTTAAAACTATGAAATTGGCTGTTACCATAAACTACTGATGGAACCTTACCTTATGTTTAAAACTGTGAGAGTGGCTGTTAACATAAACTACTGATGGACACCTTATGTTTAAAACTATGGGAGTGGCTGTTAACATAAATTACTGATGGCCGCCTTATGCTTAAAACTATGAAAGTGGCTGTTAACATAAACTACTGATGGATACCTTATGCCTAAAACTATGAAAGGGGCCATTAACATAAACTACTGATGGAAACCTTATGTTTAAAACTGTGAAAGTGGCTGTTAACATAAACTACTGATGGACGCCTTATGTTTAAAACTGTGAGAGTGGCTGTTAACTTAAACTACTGATGGACGCCTTATGTTTAAAACTATGGGAGTGGCTGCTAGCATAAACTACTGATGTACACCTAATGTTTAAAACTGTGAGAGGGGCTGTTAACATAAACTACGGATGGACGCCTAATGTTTAAAACTATGAAAGTGGCTGTTAACATAAACTACTGATGGAAACCTTATGCTTAAAACTGTGAAAGTGGCTGTTAACACAAACTACTGATGGACACCTTATGCTTAAAACTGTGATTGTAGCTGTTATGATAAACTACTGATGGATGCCTTATGTTTAAAACTATGAAAGTGGCTGTTAACATAAACTACTGATGGAAACCTTGTTTAAAACTGTGAGAGTGGCTGTTAACATAAACTACTGATGGACGCCTTATGTTTAATACTGTGCGAGGAACTGTTAATATAAACTGCTGATGGACGCCTTATGTTTAAAACTATGTAAGTGGCTGTTAACATAAACTACTGATGGACGCCTTATGTTTAAAACTATGAAAGTGGCTGTTACCATAAACTACTGATGGAAACCTTATGTTTAAAACTGTGAGAGTGGCTGTTAAAATAAACTACTGATGGACACCTTATATTTAAAACTATGGGAGTGGCTGCTAGCATAAACTACTGATGTACACCTAATGTTTAAAACTGTGAGAGGGGCTGTTAACATAAACAACGGATGGACGCCTAATGTTTAAAACTATGAAAGTGGCTGTTAACATAAACTACTGATGGATGGCTTATGTTTAAAACTATGAAAGTGGCTGTTAACATAAACTACTGATGGAAACCTTATGTTTAAAACTGTGAAAGTGGCTGTTAAAATAAACTACTGGTGGACAACTTATGTTGAAAACTGTGAGAGTGGCTGTTAACATAAACTACTGATGGATGCCTTATGTTTAAAACTATGAGAGTGGCTGTTAACATAAACTACTGATGTACACCTTATGCTTAAAACTGTGAGAGAGACTGTTAACATAAACTACTGATGGACACCTTATGTTTAAAACTGTGAAAGGGGCTGTTAACATAAACTATTGATGGACCCCTTATGTTTAAAACTGTGAAAGGGGCTGTTAATATAAACTACCGATGGAAACCTTATGTTTAAAACTGTGAAAGGGGCTGTTAACATAAATTACTGATGGACGCCTTATGTTTAAAACTGTGAAAGGCGCTGTTAACATAAACAACTGATGTACACTTTATGTTTAAAACTGTGAAAGGGGCTGTTAACATAAACTACTGATGGACACCTTATGTTTAAAACTGTGAGAGAGACTGTTAACATAAACTACTGATGGACACCTTATGCTTAAAACTGTGAAAGGGGCTGTTATCATAAACTACTGATGGACGCCTTATGTTTAAAACTGTGAAAGGAGCTGTTAACATAAACTACTGATGGAAACCTTATGCTTAAAACTGTGAGAGAGACTGTTAACATAAACTACTGTTGGACACCTTATGTTTAAAACTGTGAAAGGGGCTGTTAACATAAACTACTGATGGACGCCTTATGCTTAAAACTGTGAAAGGGGCTGTTAACATAAACTACTGATGGAAACCTTATGTTTAAAACTGTGAGAGAGACTGTTAACATAAACTACTGATGGACGCCTTATGTTTAAAACTGTGAAAGGGGCTGTTAACATAAACTACTGATGGAAACCTTATGTTTAAAACTGTGAGAGAGACTGTTAACATAAACTACTGATGGACGCCTTATGCTTAAAACTGTGAAAGGGGCTGTTAACATAAACTACTGGTGGAAACCTTATGTTTACAACTGTGAGAGAGACTGTTAACATAAACTATTGATGGACGCCTTATGTCTAAAACTGTGAAAGGGTCTGTTAACATAAACTACTGATGGACGCCTTTTGTTTAAAACTGTGAAAGGTGCTGTTAACATAAACTACTGATGGACACCTTATGTTTAAAACTGTGAAAGGGGTTGTTAACATAAATTACTGATGGACACCATATGTTTAAAACTGTGATAGGGACTGTTAACATAAACTACTGATGGACACTTTATGTTTAAAACTGTGAAAGGGGCTGTTAACATAAACTACTGATGGACGCCCTATGTTTAAAACTGTGAAAGGGGCTGTTAACATAAACTACTGATGAAAACCTTATGTTTAAAACTGTGAGAGAGACTGTTGACATAAACTACTGATGGACGCCTTATGTTTAAAACTGTGAAAGGGGCTGTTAACATAAACTACTGATGGAAACCTTATGTTTAAAACTGTGAGAGAGACTGTTAACATAAACTATTGATGGACGCCTTATGTTTAAAACTGTGAAAGGGGCTGTTAACATAAACTACTGATGGAAACCTTATGTTTACAACTGTGAGAGAGACTGTTAACATAAACTACTGTTGGACACCTTATGCTTAAAACTGTGAAAGGGGCTGTTAACATAAACTACTGATGGACGCCCTATGTTTAAAACTGTGAAAGGGCTGTTAACATAAACTACTGATGGAAACCTTATGTTTAAAACTGTGAGAGAGACTGTTGACATAAACTACTGATGGACGCCTTATGTTCAAAACTGTCAAAGGGGCTGCTAACATAAACTACTGATGGAAACCTTACGTTGAAAACTGTGAGAGAGACTGTTAACATAAACTACTGATGGACGCCTTATGTTTAAAACTGTGAAAGGGGCTGTTAACATAAACTACTGATGGAAACCTTATGTTTACAACTGTGAGAGAGACTGTTAACATAAACTATTGATGGACGCCTTATGTTTAAAACTGTGAAAGGGTCTGTTAACATAAACTACTGATGGACGCCTTATGCTTAAAACTGTGAAAGGTGCTGTTAACATAAACTACTGATGGACACCTTATGTTTAAAACTGTGAAAGGGGCTGTTACCATAAATTACTGATGGACTCCATATGTTTAAAACTGTGAGAGGGGCAGTTAACATAAACTACTGGTGTACACCTTATGTCTAAGATTGTGAGAGGGGCTGTTAAAGTAAACTACTGATAGACACCTTATGTTTAAAACTGTGAAAGTGGCTGTTAACATAAACTACTGGTGGGCACCTTAAGCTTAACACTGTGAATGTAGCTGTTAACATAAACTACTGATGAAAACCTTGTTTAAAACTGTGAGAGTGGCTGTTAACATAAACTACTGATGGACGCCTTATGCTTAAAACTGTGAGAGAGACTGTTAACATAAACTACTGATGGAAGCCTTATGCTTAAAACTATGAAAGTGGCTGTTAACATAAACTACTGATGGACACCTTATGTTTAAAACTGTGAGAGAGACTGTTAACATAAACTACTGATGGACGCCTTATGCTTAAAACTGTGAGAGGAACTGTTAACATAAACTACTGATGAAACCTTACCTTATGTTTAAAACTGTGAGAGTGGCTGTTAACATAAACTACTGATGGAAACCTTATGTTTAAAGCTGTGAAAGTGGCTGTTAGCATAAACTACAGATGGACGCCTTATGTTAAAAACTGTCAGAGTGGCTGCTAACATAAACTACTGATGGACGCCTTATGCTTAATACTATGGGAGTGGCTGCTAGCATAAACTACTGATGTACACCTAATGTTTAAAACTGTGAGAGGGGCTGTTAACATAAACTACTGATAGACGCCTTATGTTTAAAACTATGAAAGTGGCTGTTAACATAAACTACTGATGGAAACCTTATGTTTAAAACTGTGAAAGTGGCTGTTAACATAAACTACTGATGGACACCTTATGCTTAAAACTGTGAGTGTAGCTGTTAACATAAACTACTGATGGATGCCTTATTTTTAAAACTATGAAAGTGGCTGTTAACATAAACTACTGATGGAAACCTTGTTTAAAACTGTGAGAGTGGCTGTTAACATAAACTACTGATGGACGCCTTATGTTTAAAACTGTGAGAAGAACTGTTAGCATAAACTACTGATGAACGCCTTATGTTTAAAACTATGAAATTGGCTGTTACCATAAACTACTGATGGAAACCTTATGTTTAAAACTGTGAGAGTGGCTGTTAACATAAACTACTGATGGACGCCTTATGTTTAAAACTGTGAAAGGGGCTGTTAACATAAACTACTGATGGAAACCTTATGTTTAAAACTGTGAGAGAGACTGTTAACATAAACTATTGATGGACGCCTTATGTTTAAAACTGTGAAAGGGGCTGTTAACATAAACTACTGATGGAAACCTTATGTTTACAACTGTGAGAGAGACTGTTAACATAAACTACTGTTTTACACCTTATGTTTAAAACTGTGAAAGGGGCTGTTAACATAAACTACTGATGGACGCCCTATGTTTAAAACTGTGAAAGGGCTGTTAACATAAACTACTGATGGAAACCTTATGTTTAAAACTGTGAGAGAGACTGTTGACATAAACTACTGATGGACGCCTTATGTTCAAAACTGTGAAAGGGGCTGCTAACATAAACTACTGATGGAAACCTTACGATGAAAACTGTGAGAGAGACTGTTAACATAAACTACTGATGGACGCCTTATGTTTAAAACTGTGAAAGGGGCTGTTAACATAAACTACTGATGGAAACCTTATGTTTACAACTGTGAGAGAGACTGTTAACATAAACTATTGATGGACGCCTTATGTTTAAAACTGTGAAAGGGTCTGTTAACATAAACTACTGATGGACGCCTTATGCTTAAAACTGTGAAAGGTGCTGTTAACATAAACTACTGATGGACACCTTATGTTTAAAACTGTGAAAGGGGCTGTTACCATAAATTACTGATGGACACCATATGTTTAAAACTGTGAGAGGGCCAGTTAACATAAACTACTGGTGTACACCTTATGTCTAAGATTGTGAGAGGGGCTGTTAAAGTAAACTACTGATAGACACCTTATGTTTAAAACTGTGAAAGTGGCTGTTAACATAAACTACTGGTGGGCACCTTAAGCTTAACACTGTGAATGTAGCTGTTAACATAAACTACTGATGAAAACCTTGTTTAAAACTGTGAGAGTGGCTGTTAACATAAACTACTGATGGACGCCTTATATTTAAAACTGTGAAATGGGTTGTTCACATAAACTACTGATGGACACTTTATGCTTAAAACTGTGAAATGGTTTGTTCACATAAACTACTGATGTACACCTTATGTTTAAAACTGAGAGAGGGGCTGTCAACATAAACTACTGATGGATACCTTGTGTTTCAAACTGTGAGAGGGGCCGCTAACATAAACTACTGATGGACACCATATGTTTAAAACTGTGAGAGGGACTGTTAACCTAAACTACTGATGTACACCTTATGTCTAAGATTGTGAGAGAGGCTGTTAAAGTAAACTACTGATGGACACCTTATGTTTTAAACTGTGACAGGGGATCTTAACATAAACTACAGAAGAACACCTTATGTTTAAAACTATGAGAGTGGCTGCTAACATAAACTACTGTTGGACATCTTATGTTTAAAACAGTGATATTGGCTGTTAACATAAACTACTGATGGACACCTTATGGTTAAAACTGTGAGAAGGGATGCTAACATAAACTACTGCAGGACACCTTATGCTTAAAACTGTGAGAGTGGCTGTTAACATAAACTACTGATGGACATCTTATGTTTAAAACAGTGATATTGGCTGTTAACATAAACTACTAATGGACACCTTATGGTTAAAACTGTGCGAGGAGCTGTTAATATAAACTACTGATGGGCACATTATGCTAAAACTGTGAGAGGGACTTTTAACATAAACTACTGATGGACGCCTTATGTTTAAAACTATGAAAGTGGCTGTTAACATAAACTACTGATGGACACCTTATGTTTAAAACTGTGAGAGAGACTGTTAACATAAACTACTGATGGACGCCTTATGCTTAAAACTGTGAGAGGAACTGTTAACATAAACTACTGATGGACGCCTTAAGTCTAAAACTATGAAAATGGCCATTAACATAAACTACTGATGGAAACCTTATGTTTAAAGCTGTGAAAGTGGCTGTTAGCATAAACTACAGATGGACGCCTTATGTTAAAAACTGTGAGAGTGGCTGCTAACATAAACTACTGATGGACGCCTTATGTTTAAAACTATGGGAGTGGCTGCTAGCATAAACTACTGATGTACACCTAATGTTTAAAACTGTGAGAGGGACTGTTAACATAAACTACTGATGGACGCCTTAGGTTTAAAACTATAAAAGTGGCTGTTAACATAAACTACTGATGGAAACCTTATGTTTAAAACTGTGAGTGTAGCTGTTAACATAAACTACTGATGGATGCCTTATGTTTAAAACTATGAAAGTGGCTGTTAACAAAAACTACTGATGGAAACCTTGTTTAAAACTGTGAGAGTGGCTGTTAACATAAACTACTGATGGACGCCTTATGTTTAAAACTGTGAGAGGAACTGTTAACATAAACTACTGATGGACGCCTTATGTTTAAAACTATGAAAGTGGCTGTTATCATAAACTACTGATGGACGCCTTATGTTTAAAACTATGAAATTGGATGTTACCATAAACTACTGATGGAAACCTTATGTTTAAAACTGTGAGAGTGGCTGTTAACATAAACTACTGATGGACGCCTTATATTTAAAACTGTGAAATGGGTTGTTCACATAAACTACTGATGGACACTTTATGCTTAAAACTGTGAAATGGTTTGTTCACATAAACTACTGATGTACACCTTATGTTTAAAACTGAGAGAGGGGCTGTCAACATAAACTACAGAAGAACACCTTATGTTTAAAACTATGAGAGTGGCTGCTAACATAAACTACTGATGGACATCTTATGTTTAAAACAGTGATATTGGCTGTTAACATAAACTACTGATGGACACCTTATGGTTAAAACTGTGAGAAGGGATGCTAACATAAACTACTGCAGGACACCTTATGTTTAAAACTGTGAGAGTGGCTGTTAACATAAACTACTGATGGACATCTTATGTTTAAAACAGTGATATTGGCTGTTAACATAAACTACTAATGGACACCTTATGGTTAAAACTGTGCGAGGAGCTGTTAATATAAACTACTGATGGGCACATTATGTTAAAACTGTGAGAGGGACTTTTAACAAAAACTACTGATGGACGCCTTATGTTTAAAACTATGAAAGTAGCTGTTAACATAAACTACTGATGGACACCTTATGTTTAAAACTGTGAGAGAGACTGGTATCTTAAACTACGGATGGACGCCTTATGCTTAAAACTGTGAGAGGAACTGTTAACATAAACTACTGATGGACGCCTTAAGTTTAAAACTATGAAAGTGGCCATTAACAAAAACTACTGATGGAAACCTTATGCTTAAAGCTGTGAAAGTGGCTGTTAACATAAACTACAGATGGACGCCTTATGTTAAAAACTGTGAGAGTGGCTGCTAACATAAACTACTGATGGACGCCTAATGTTTAAAACTGTGAGAGGGGCTGCTAACATAAACTACTGATGGACGCCTTATGTTTAAAACTATGAAAGTGGCTGTTAACATAAACTACTGATGGAAAACTTATGTTTAAAACTGTGAAAGTGGCTATTAACATAAACTACTGGTGGACACCTCATGCTTAAAACTGTGAGTGTAGCTGTTAACATAAACTACTGATGGACCCCTTATGTTTAAAACTATGAAAGTGGCTGTTAGCATAAACTACTGATGGAAACCTTGTTTAAAACTGTGAGAGTGGCTGTTAACATAAACTACTGATGGACGCCTTATGTTTAAAACTATGAAAGTGGCTGTTAACATAAATTACTGGTGGACACCTTATGCTTAAAACTGTGAGCGTAGCTGTTAACATAAACTACTGATGGACGCCTTATGTTTAAAACTATGAAAGTGGCTGTTAACATAAACTACTGATGGACGCCTTATGTTTAAAACTGTGAGAGGAACTGTTAACATAAACTACTGATGGACGCCTTAAGTTTAAAACTATGAAAGTGGCTGTTAACATAAACTACTGATGGACGCCTTATGTTTAAAACTATGAAATTGGCTGTTACCATAAACTACTGATGGAACCTTACCTTATGTTTAAAACTGTGAGAGTGGCTGTTAACATAAACTACTGATGGACACCTTATGTTTAAAACTATGGGAGTGGCTGTTAACATAAATTACTGATGGCCGCCTTATGCTTAAAACTATGAAAGTGGCTGTTAACATAAACTACTGATGGATACCTTATGCCTAAAACTATGAAAGGGGCCATTAACATAAACTACTGATGGAAACCTTATGTTTAAAACTGTGAAAGTGGCTGTTAACATAAACTACTGATGGACGCCTTATGTTTAAAACTGTGAGAGTGGCTGTTAACTTAAACTACTGATGGACGCCTTATGTTTAAAACTATGGGAGTGGCTGCTAGCATAAACTACTGATGTACACCTAATGTTTAAAACTGTGAGAGGGGCTGTTAACATAAACTACGGATGGACGCCTAATGTTTAAAACTATGAAAGTGGCTGTTAACATAAACTACTGATGGAAACCTTATGCTTAAAACTGTGAAAGTGGCTGTTAACACAAACTACTGATGGACACCTTATGCTTAATACTGTGATTGTAGCTGTTATGATAAACTACTGATGGATGCCTTATGTTTAAAACTATGAAAGTGGCTGTTAACATAAACTACTGATGGAAACCTTGTTTAAAACTGTGAGAGTGGCTGTTAACATAAACTACTGATGGACGCCTTATGTTTAATACTGTGCGAGGAACTGTTAATATAAACTGCTGATGGACGCCTTATGTTTAAAACTATGTAAGTGGCTGTTAACATAAACTACTGATGGACGCCTTATGTTTAAAACTATGAAAGTGGCTGTTACCATAAACTACTGATGGAAACCTTATGTTTAAAACTGTGAGAGTGGCTGTTAAAATAAACTACTGATGGACACCTTATATTTAAAACTATGGGAGTGGCTGCTAGCATAAACTACTGATGTACACCTAATGTTTAAAACTGTGAGAGGGGCTGTTAACATAAACAACGGATGGACGCCTAATGTTTAAAACTATGAAAGTGGCTGTTAACATAAACTACTGATGGATGGCTTATGTTTAAAACTATGAAAGTGGCTGTTAACATAAACTACTGATGGAAACCTTATGTTTAAAACTGTGAAAGTGGCTGTTAAAATAAACTACTGGTGGACAACTTATGTTGAAAACTGTGAGAGTGGCTGTTAACATAAACTACTGATGGATGCCTTATGTTTAAAACTATGAGAGTGGCTGTTAACATAAACTACTGATGTACACCTTATGCTTAAAACTGTGAGAGAGACTGTTAACATAAACTACTGATGGACACCTTATGTTTAAAACTGTGAAAGGGGCTGTTAACATAAACTATTGATGGACCCCTTATGTTTAAAACTGTGAAAGGGGCTGTTAATATAAACTACCGATGGAAACCTTATGTTTAAAACTGTGAAAGGGGCTGTTAACATAAATTACTGATGGACGCCTTATGTTTAAAACTGTGAAAGGCGCTGTTAACATAAACAACTGATGTACACTTTATGTTTAAAACTGTGAAAGGGGCTGTTAACATAAACTACTGATGGACACCTTATGTTTAAAACTGTGAGAGAGACTGTTAACATAAACTACTGATGGACACCTTATGCTTAAAACTGTGAAAGGGGCTGTTATCATAAACTACTGATGGACGCCTTATGTTTAAAACTGTGAAAGGAGCTGTTAACATAAACTACTGATGGAAACCTTATGCTTAAAACTGTGAGAGAGACTGTTAACATAAACTACTGTTGGACACCTTATGTTTAAAACTGTGAAAGGGGCTGTTAACATAAACTACTGATGGACGCCTTATGCTTAAAACTGTGAAAGGGGCTGTTAACATAAACTACTGATGGAAACCTTATGTTTAAAACTGTGAGAGAGACTGTTAACATAAACTACTGATGGACGCCTTATGTTTAAAACTGTGAAAGGGGCTGTTAACATAAACTACTGATGGAAACCTTATGTTTAAAACTGTGAGAGAGACTGTTAACATAAACTACTGATGGACGCCTTATGCTTAAAACTGTGAAAGGGGCTGTTAACATAAACTACTGGTGGAAACCTTATGTTTACAACTGTGAGAGAGACTGTTAACATAAACTATTGATGGACGCCTTATGTCTAAAACTGTGAAAGGGTCTGTTAACATAAACTACTGATGGACGCCTTTTGTTTAAAACTGTGAAAGGTGCTGTTAACATAAACTACTGATGGACACCTTATGTTTAAAACTGTGAAAGGGGTTGTTAACATAAATTACTGATGGACACCATATGTTTAAAACTGTGATAGGGACTGTTAACATAAACTACTGATGGACACTTTATGTTTAAAACTGTGAAAGGGGCTGTTAACATAAACTACTGATGGACGCCCTATGTTTAAAACTGTGAAAGGGGCTGTTAACATAAACTACTGATGAAAACCTTATGTTTAAAACTGTGAGAGAGACTGTTGACATAAACTACTGATGGACGCCTTATGTTTAAAACTGTGAAAGGGGCTGTTAACATAAACTACTGATGGAAACCTTATGTTTAAAACTGTGAGAGAGACTGTTAACATAAACTATTGATGGACGCCTTATGTTTAAAACTGTGAAAGGGGCTGTTAACATAAACTACTGATGGAAACCTTATGTTTACAACTGTGAGAGAGACTGTTAACATAAACTACTGTTGGACACCTTATGCTTAAAACTGTGAAAGGGGCTGTTAACATAAACTACTGATGGACGCCCTATGTTTAAAACTGTGAAAGGGCTGTTAACATAAACTACTGATGGAAACCTTATGTTTAAAACTGTGAGAGAGACTGTTGACATAAACTACTGATGGACGCCTTATGTTCAAAACTGTCAAAGGGGCTGCTAACATAAACTACTGATGGAAACCTTACGTTGAAAACTGTGAGAGAGACTGTTAACATAAACTACTGATGGACGCCTTATGTTTAAAACTGTGAAAGGGGCTGTTAACATAAACTACTGATGGAAACCTTATGTTTACAACTGTGAGAGAGACTGTTAACATAAACTATTGATGGACGCCTTATGTTTAAAACTGTGAAAGGGTCTGTTAACATAAACTACTGATGGACGCCTTATGCTTAAAACTGTGAAAGGTGCTGTTAACATAAACTACTGATGGACACCTTATGTTTAAAACTGTGAAAGGGGCTGTTACCATAAATTACTGATGGACTCCATATGTTTAAAACTGTGAGAGGGGCAGTTAACATAAACTACTGGTGTACACCTTATGTCTAAGATTGTGAGAGGGGCTGTTAAAGTAAACTACTGATAGACACCTTATGTTTAAAACTGTGAAAGTGGCTGTTAACATAAACTACTGGTGGGCACCTTAAGCTTAACACTGTGAATGTAGCTGTTAACATAAACTACTGATGAAAACCTTGTTTAAAACTGTGAGAGTGGCTGTTAACATAAACTACTGATGGACGCCTTATGCTTAAAACTGTGAGAGAGACTGTTAACATAAACTACTGATGGAAGCCTTATGCTTAAAACTATGAAAGTGGCTGTTAACATAAACTACTGATGGACACCTTATGTTTAAAACTGTGAGAGAGACTGTTAACATAAACTACTGATGGACGCCTTATGCTTAAAACTGTGAGAGGAACTGTTAACATAAACTACTGATGAAACCTTACCTTATGTTTAAAACTGTGAGAGTGGCTGTTAACATAAACTACTGATGGAAACCTTATGTTTAAAGCTGTGAAAGTGGCTGTTAGCATAAACTACAGATGGACGCCTTATGTTAAAAACTGTCAGAGTGGCTGCTAACATAAACTACTGATGGACGCCTTATGCTTAATACTATGGGAGTGGCTGCTAGCATAAACTACTGATGTACACCTAATGTTTAAAACTGTGAGAGGGGCTGTTAACATAAACTACTGATAGACGCCTTATGTTTAAAACTATGAAAGTGGCTGTTAACATAAACTACTGATGGAAACCTTATGTTTAAAACTGTGAAAGTGGCTGTTAACATAAACTACTGATGGACACCTTATGCTTAAAACTGTGAGTGTAGCTGTTAACATAAACTACTGATGGATGCCTTATTTTTAAAACTATGAAAGTGGCTGTTAACATAAACTACTGATGGAAACCTTGTTTAAAACTGTGAGAGTGGCTGTTAACATAAACTACTGATGGACGCCTTATGTTTAAAACTGTGAGAAGAACTGTTAGCATAAACTACTGATGAACGCCTTATGTTTAAAACTATGAAATTGGCTGTTACCATAAACTACTGATGGAAACCTTATGTTTAAAACTGTGAGAGTGGCTGTTAACATAAACTACTGATGGACGCCTTATGTTTAAAACTGTGAAAGGGGCTGTTAACATAAACTACTGATGGAAACCTTATGTTTAAAACTGTGAGAGAGACTGTTAACATAAACTATTGATGGACGCCTTATGTTTAAAACTGTGAAAGGGGCTGTTAACATAAACTACTGATGGAAACCTTATGTTTACAACTGTGAGAGAGACTGTTAACATAAACTACTGTTTTACACCTTATGTTTAAAACTGTGAAAGGGGCTGTTAACATAAACTACTGATGGACGCCCTATGTTTAAAACTGTGAAAGGGCTGTTAACATAAACTACTGATGGAAACCTTATGTTTAAAACTGTGAGAGAGACTGTTGACATAAACTACTGATGGACGCCTTATGTTCAAAACTGTGAAAGGGGCTGCTAACATAAACTACTGATGGAAACCTTACGATGAAAACTGTGAGAGAGACTGTTAACATAAACTACTGATGGACGCCTTATGTTTAAAACTGTGAAAGGGGCTGTTAACATAAACTACTGATGGAAACCTTATGTTTACAACTGTGAGAGAGACTGTTAACATAAACTATTGATGGACGCCTTATGTTTAAAACTGTGAAAGGGTCTGTTAACATAAACTACTGATGGACGCCTTATGCTTAAAACTGTGAAAGGTGCTGTTAACATAAACTACTGATGGACACCTTATGTTTAAAACTGTGAAAGGGGCTGTTACCATAAATTACTGATGGACACCATATGTTTAAAACTGTGAGAGGGCCAGTTAACATAAACTACTGGTGTACACCTTATGTCTAAGATTGTGAGAGGGGCTGTTAAAGTAAACTACTGATAGACACCTTATGTTTAAAACTGTGAAAGTGGCTGTTAACATAAACTACTGGTGGGCACCTTAAGCTTAACACTGTGAATGTAGCTGTTAACATAAACTACTGATGAAAACCTTGTTTAAAACTGTGAGAGTGGCTGTTAACATAAACTACTGATGGACGCCTTATATTTAAAACTGTGAAATGGGTTGTTCACATAAACTACTGATGGACACTTTATGCTTAAAACTGTGAAATGGTTTGTTCACATAAACTACTGATGTACACCTTATGTTTAAAACTGAGAGAGGGGCTGTCAACATAAACTACTGATGGATACCTTGTGTTTCAAACTGTGAGAGGGGCCGCTAACATAAACTACTGATGGACACCATATGTTTAAAACTGTGAGAGGGACTGTTAACCTAAACTACTGATGTACACCTTATGTCTAAGATTGTGAGAGAGGCTGTTAAAGTAAACTACTGATGGACACCTTATGTTTTAAACTGTGACAGGGGATCTTAACATAAACTACAGAAGAACACCTTATGTTTAAAACTATGAGAGTGGCTGCTAACATAAACTACTGTTGGACATCTTATGTTTAAAACAGTGATATTGGCTGTTAACATAAACTACTGATGGACACCTTATGGTTAAAACTGTGAGAAGGGATGCTAACATAAACTACTGCAGGACACCTTATGCATAAAACTGGGAGAGTGGCTGTTAACATAAACTACTGATGGACAGCTTATGTTTAAAACAGTGATATTGGCTGTTAACATAAACTACTAATGGACACCTTATGGTTAAAACTGTGCGAGGAGCTGTTAATATAAACTACTGATGGGCACATTGTGCTAAAACTGTGAGAGGGACTTTTAACATAAACTACTGATGGACGCCTTATGTTTAAAACTATGAAAGTGGCTGTTAACATAAACTACTGATGGACACCTTATGTTTAAAACTGTGAGAGAGACTGTTAACATAAACTACTGATGGACGCCTTATGCTTAAAACTGTGAGAGGAACTGTTAACATAAACTACTGATGGACGCCTTAAGCTTAAAACTATGAAAATGGCCATTAACATAAACTTCTGATGGAAACCTTATGTTTAAAGCTGTGAAAGTGGCTGTTAGCATAAACTACAGATGGACGCCTTATGTTAAAAACTGTGAGAGTGGCTGCTAACATAAACTACTGATTGACGCCTTATTATTAAAACTATGGGAGTGGCTGCTAGCATAAACTACTGATGTACACCTAATGTTTAAAACTGTGAGAGGGGCTGTTAACATAAACTACTGATGGACGCCTTATGTTTAAAACTATAAAAGTGGCTGTTAACATAAACTACTGATGGAAACCTTATGTTTAAAACTGTGAAAGTGGCTGTTAACATAAACTACTGGTGGACACCTTATGCTTAAAACTGTGAGTGTAGCTGTTAACATAAACTACTGATGGATGCCTTATGTTTAAAACTATGAAAGTGGCTGTTAACATAAACTACTGATGGAAACCTTGTTTAAAACTGTGAGAGTGGCTGTTAACATAAACTACTGATGGACGCCTTATGTTTAAAACTGTGAGAGGAACGGTTAACATAAACTACTGATGGACGCCTTATGTTTAAAACTATGAAAGTGGCTGTTATCATAAACTACTGATGGACGCCTTATGTTTAAAACTATGAAATTGGCTGTTACCATAAACTACTGATGGAAACCTTATGTTTAAAACTGTGAGAGTGGCTGTTAACATAAACTACTGATGGACGCCTTATATTTAAAACTGTGAAATGGGTTGTACACATAAACTACTGATGGACACTTTATGCTTAAAACTGTGAAATGGTTTGTTCACATAAACTACTGATGTACACCTTATGTTTAAAACTGAGAGAGGGGCTGTCAACATAAACTACAGAAGAACACCTTATGTTTAAAACTATGAGAGTGGCTGCTAACATAAACTACTGATGGACATCTTATGTTTAAAACAGTGATATTGGCTGTTAACATAAACTACTGATGGACACCTTATGGTTAAAATTGTGAGAAGGGATGCTAACATAAACTACTGCAGGACACCTTATGTTTAAAACTGTGAGAGTGGCTGTTAACATAAACTACTGATGGACATCTTATGTTTAAAACAGTGATATTGGCTGTTAACATAAACTACTAATGGACACCTTATGGTTAAAACTGTGCGAGGAGCTGTTAATATAAACTACTGATGGGCACATTATGTTAAAACTGTGAGAGGGACTTTTAACATAAACTACTGATGGACGCCTTATGTTTAAAACTATGAAAGTGGCTGTTAACATAAACTACTGATGGACACCTTATGTTTAAAACTGTGAGAGAGACTGGTATCTTAAACTACTGATGGACGCCTTATGATTAAAACTGTGAGAAGAACTGTTAACATAAACTACTGATGGACGCCTTAAGTTTAAAACTATGAAAGTGGCCATTAACAAAAACTACTGATGGAAACTTTATGCTTAAAGCTGTGAAAGTGGCTGTTAACATAAACTACAGATGGACGCCTTATGTTAAAAACTGTGAGAGTGGCTGCTAACATAAACTACTGATGGACGCCTTATGTTTAAAACTATGGGAGTGGCTGCTAGTATAAACTACTGATGTACACCTAATGTTTAAAACTGTGAGAGGGGCTGCTAACATAAACTACTGATGGACGCATTATGTTTAAAACTATGAAAGTGGCTGTTAACATAAACTACTGATGGAAACCTTAGATTTAAAACTGTGAAAGTGGCTATTAACATAAACTACTGATGGACGCCTTATGTTTAAAACTATGAAAGTGGCTGTTAACATACATTACTGGTGGACACCTTATGCTTAAAACTGTGAGCGTAGCTGTTAACATAAACTACTGATGGACGCCTTATGTTTAAAACTATGAAAGTGGCTGTTAACATAAACTACTGATGGACGCCTTATGTTTAAAACTGTGAGAGGAACTGTTAACATAAACTACTGATGGAACCTTACCTTATGTTTAAAACTGTGAGAGTGGCTGTTAACATAAACTACTGATGGACACCTTATGTTTAAAACTATGGGAGTGGCTGTTAACATAAATTACTGATGGCCGCCTTATGCTTAAAACTATGAAAGTGGCTGTTAACATAAACTACTGATGGATACTTTATGCCTAAAACTATGAAAGTGGCCATTAACATAAACTACTGATGGAAACCTTATGTTTAAAACTGTGAAAGTGGATGTTAACATAAACTACTGATGGACGCCTTATGTTTAAAACTGTGAGAGTGGCTGTTAACATAAACTACTGATGGACGCCTTATGTTTAAAACTATGGGAGAGGCTGCTAGCATAAACTATTGATGTACACCTAATGCTTAAAACTGTGAGAGGGGCTGTTAACATAAACTACGGATGGACGCCTAATGTTTAAAACTATGAAAGTGGCTGTTAACATAAACTACTGATGGAAACCTTATGCTTAAAACTGTGAAAGTGGCTGTTAACATAAACTACTGATGGACACCTTATGCTTAAAACTGTGAGTGTAGCTGTTAACATAAACTACTGATGGATGCCTTATGTTTAAAACTATGAAAGTGGCTGTTAACATAGACTACTGATGGAAACCTTGTTTAAAACTGTGAGAGTGGCTGTTAACATAAACTACTGATGGACGCCTTATGTTTAATACTGTGCGAGGAACTGTTAATATAAACTGCTGATGGACGCCTTATGTTTAAAACTATGAAAGTGGCTGTTAACATAAACTACTGATGGACGCCTTATGTTTAAAACTATGAAAGTGGCTGTTACCATAAACTACTGATGTACACCTAATGTTTAAAACTGTGAGAGGGGCTGTTAACATAAACAACGGGTGGACGCCTAATGTTTAAAACTATGAAAGTGGCTGTTAACATAAGCTACTGATGGATGGCTTATGTTTAAAACTATGAAAGTGGCTGTTAACATAAACTACTGATGGAAACCTTATGTTTAAAACTGTGAAAGTGGCTGTTAAAATAAACTACTGGTGGACAACTTATGTTGAAAACTGTGAGAGTGGCTGTTAACATAAACTACTGATGGATGCCTTATGTTTAAAACTATGAGAGTGGCTGTTAACATAAACAACTGATGTACACTTTATGTTTAAAACTGTGAAAGGGGCTTTTAACATAAACTACTGATGGACACCTTATGCTTAAAACTGTGAGAGAGACTGTTAACATAAACTACTGTTGGACACCTTATGTTTAAAACTGTGAAAGGGGCTGTTAACATAAACTACTGATGGACGCCTTATGTTTAAAACTTTGAAAGGGGCTGTTAACATAAACTACTGATGGAAACCTTATGTTTAAAACTGTGAGAGAGACTGTTAACATAAACTACTGATGGACGCTTATGCTTAAAACTGTGAAAGGGGCTGTTAAAATAAACTACTGATGGACACCTTATGTTTAAAACTATGGGAGTGGCTGCTAGCATAAACTACTGATGTACACCTAATGTTTAAAACTGTGAGAGGGGCTGTTAACATAAACAACGGGTGGACGCCTAATGTTTAAAACTATGAAAGTGGCTGTTAACATAAACTACTGATGGATGGCTTATGTTTAAAACTATGAAAGTGGCTGTTAACATAAACTACTGATGGAAACCTTATGTTTAAAACTGTGAAAGTGGCTGTTAAAATATACTACTGGTGGACAACTTATGTTGAAAACTGTGAGAGTGGCTGTTAACATAAACTACTGATGGATGCCTTATGTTTAAAATTATGAGAGTGGCTGTTAACATAAACTACTGATGTACACCTTATGCTTAAAACTGTGAGAGAGTCTGTTAACATAAACTACTGATGGACGCCTTATGTTTAAAACTGTGAAAGGGGCTGTTAACATAAACTACTGATGGACCCCTTATGTTAAAAACTGTGAAAGGGGCTGTTAATATAAACTACTGATGGAAACCTTATGTTTAAAACTGTGAAAGGGGCTGTTAACATAAATTACTGATGGACGCCTTATGTTTAAAACTGTGAAGGCGCTGTTAACATAAACAACTGATGTACACTTTATGTTTAAAACTGTGAGAGAGACTGTTAACATAAACTACTGATGGACACCTTATGTTTAAAACTGTGAAAGGGGCTGTTATCATAAACTACTGATGGACGCCTTATGTTTAAAACTGTGAAAGGAGCTGTTAACATAAACTACTGATGGAAACCTTATGCTTAAAACTGTGAGAGAGACTGTTAACATAAACTACTGTTGGACACCTTATGTTTAAAACTGTGAAAGGGGCTGTTAACATAAACTACTGATGGACGCCTTATGCTTAAAACTGTGAAAGGGGCTGTTAACATAAACTACTGATGGAAACCTTATGTTTAAAACTGTGAGAGAGACTGTTAACATAAACTACTGATGGACGCCTTATGTTTAAAACTTTGAAAGGGGCTGTTAACATAAACTACTGATGGAAACCTTATGTTTAAAACTGTGAGAGAGACTGTTAACATAAACTACTGATGGACGCCTTATGCTTAAAACTGTGAAAGGGGCTGTTAACATAAACTACTGGTGGAAACCTTATGTTTACAACTGTGAGAGAGACTGTTAACATAAACTATTGATGGACGCCTTATGTCTAAAACTGTGAAAGGGTCTGTTAACATAAACTACTGATGGACGCCTTTTATTTAAAACTGTGAAAGGTGCTGTTAACATAAACTACTGATGGACACCTTATGTTTAAAACTGTGAAAGGGGCTGTTACCATAAATTACTGATGGACACCATATGTTTAAAACTGTGAGAGGGACTGTTAACATAAACTACTGATGGACACCTTATGTTTAAAACTGTGAAAGGGGCTGTTAACATAAACTACTGATGGACGACCTATGTTTAAAACTGTGAAAGGGGCTGTTAACATAAACTACTGATGGAAACTTAATGTTTAAAACTGTGAGAGAGACTGTTGACATAAACTACTGATGGACGCCTTATGTTTAAAACTGTGAGAGGGGCTGTTAACATAAACTACTGATGGAAACCTTATGTTTAAAACTGTGAGAGAGACTGTTAACATAAACTACTGATGGACGCCTTATGTTTAAAACTGTGAAAGGGGCTGTTAACATAAACTACTGATGGACGCCCTATGTTTAAAACTGTGAAAGGGGCTGTTAACATAAACTACTGATGGACGCCTTATGTTTAAAACTGTGAAAGGGGCTGTTAACATAAACTACTGATGGAAACCTTATGTTGAAAACTGTGAGAGAGACTGTTAACATAAACTACTGATGGACGCCTTATGTTTAAAACTGTGAAAGGGGCTGTTAGCATAAACTACTGTTGGAAACCTTATGTTGAAAACTGTGAGAGAGACTGTTAACATAAACTACTGATGGACGCCTTATGTTTAAAACTGTGAAAGGGGCTGTTAACATAAACTACTGATGGAAACCTTATGTTTACAACTGTGAGAGAGACTGTTAACATAAACTATTGATGGACGCCTTATGTTTAAAACTGTGAAAGGGTCTGTTAACATAAACTACTGATGGACGCCTTATGCTTAAAACTGTGAAAGGTGCTGTTAACATAAACTACTGATGGACACCTTATGTTTAAAACTGTGAAAGGGGCTGTTACCATAAATTACTGATGGACACCATATGCTTAAAACTGTGAAAGGTGCTGTTAACATAAACTACTGATGGATGCCTTATGTTTAAAACTATGAAAGTGGCTGTTAACATAAACTACTGATGAAAACCTTGTTTAAAACTGTGAGAGTGGCTGTTAACATAAACTACTGATGGACGCCTTATGTTTAAAACTGTGAGAGGAACTGTTAACATAAATTACTGATGGACGCCTTATGTTTAAAACTATGAAAGTGGCTGTTAACATAAACCACTGATGGACGCCTTATGTTTAAAACTATGAAATTGGCTGTTACCATAAACTACTGACGGAAACCTTATGTTTAAAACTGTGAGAGTGGCTGTTAATATAAACTACTAATGGACACCTTATGTTTAAAACTATGAAAGTGGCTGTTAACATAAACTACTGATGGACACCTTATGTTTAAAACTGTGAAAGTGGCTGTTAACATAAACTACTGATGGACACCTGATGTTTAAAACTATGAAAGTGGCCATTAACATAAACTACTGATGGAAACCTCATGTTTAAAACTGTGAAAGTGGCTGTTAACATAAACTACTGATGGACGCCTTATGTTTAAAACTGTGAGAGTGGCTGTTAACATAAACTACTGATGGATGCCTTATGTTTAAAACTATGGGAGTGGCTGCTAGCATAAACTACTGATGTACACCTAATGTTTGAAACTGTGAAAGGGGCTGTTAACATAAACTACTGATGGACGCCTTATGCTTAAAACTATGAAAGTGGCTGTTAACATAACCTACCGATGGAAACCTTATGCTTAAAACTGTGAAAGTGGCTGTTAACATAAACTACTGATGGACACCTTATGTTTAAAACTATGAAAGTGGCCATTAACATAAACTACTGATGGAAACCTTATGTTTAAAACTGTGAGAGGAACTGCTAACATAAACTACTGATGGACGCCTTATGTTTAAAACTATGAAAGTGGCTGTTAACATAAACTACTGATGGACATCTTATGTTTAAAACTGTGAAAAGGGCTGTTACCATAAATTACTGATGGACACCATATGTTTAAAACTGTGAGAGGGACTGTTAACATAAACTACTGATGTACACCTTATACCTAAGATTGTGAGAGGGGCTGTTAAAGTAAACTACTGATGGACACCTTATGTTTTAAACTGTGACAGGGGATGTTAACATAAACTACAGAAGAACACCTTATGTTTAAAACTATGAGAGTGGGTGCTAACATAAACTACTGATGGACATCTTATGTTTAAAACAGTGATATAGGCTGTTAACATAAACTACTGATGGACACCTTATGGTTAAAACTGTGAGAAGGGATGCTAACATAAACTACTGCAGGACACCGTATGTTTAAAACTGTGAGAGTGGCTGTTAACATAAACTACTGATGGACATCTTATGTTTAAAACAGTGATATTGGCTGTTAACATAAACTACTAATGGACACCTTATGGTTAAATCTGTGGGAGGAGCTGTTAATATAAACTACTGATGGGCACATTCTGTTAAAACTGTGAGAGGGACTTTTAACATAAACTACTGATGGACGCCTTATGTTTAAAACTATGAAAGTGGCTGTTAACATAAACTACTGATGGACACCTTATGCTTAAAACTGTGAGAGAGAGTGTCAACATAAACTGCTGATGGACGCAACATGTTTAAAGCTGTGAGGGGAACTGTTAACATAAACTACTGATGGACGCCTTATGGTTAAAACTATGAAAGTGGCTGTTAACATAAACTACTGATGGACGCCTTATGTTTAAGACTATGGGAGTGGCTGCTAGCATAAACTACTGATGTACACCTAATGTTTAAAATTGTGAGAGGGGCTGTTAGCATAAACTACTGATGGACGCCTTATGTTTAAAACTATGAAAGTGGCTGTTAACATAATCTACTGATGGAAACCTTATGTTTAAAACTGTGAAAGTGGCTGTTAACATAAACTACTGGTGGGCACCTTAAGCTTAAAACTGTGAATGTAGCTGTTAACATAAACTACTGATGGACACCTTATGTTTAAAACTATGAAAGTGGCCATTAACATAAACTACTGATGGAAACCTTATGTTTAAAACTGTGAGAAGAACTGCTAACATAAACTACTGATGGACGCCTTATGTTTAAAACTATGAAAGTGGCTGTTAACATAAACTACTGATGGACACCTTATGTTTAAAACTATGAAAGTGGCCATTAATATAAACTACTGATGGAAACCATATGTTTAAAACTGTGAAAGTGGCTGTTAGCATAAACTTACTGATGGACGCCTTATGTTTAAAACTGTGAGAGTGGGTGCTAACATAAACTACTGATGGACGCCTTATGTTTAAAACTATGAAATTGGCTGTTACCATAAACTACTGATAGAAACCTTATGTTTAAAACCGTGAGAGTGGCTGTTAACATAAACTACTGATGGACACCTTATGTTCAAAACTATGGGAGTGGCTGTTAACATAAATTACTGATGGCCGCCTTATGCATAAAACTATGAAAGTGGCTGTTAACATAAACTACTGATGGATACCTTATGCCTAAAACTATGAAAGTGGCCATTAACATAAACTACTGATGGAAACCTTATGCTTAAAACTGTGAAAGTGGCTGTTAACATAAACTACTGATGGACGCCTTATGTTTAAAACTGTGAGAGTGGCTGTTAACATAAACTACTGATGGAGGCCTTATGTTTAAAACTATGGGAGTGCCTGCTAGCATAAACTACTGATGTACACCTAATGTTTAAAACTGTGAGAGGGGCTGTTAACATAAACTACTGATGGACGCCTAATGTTTAAAACTATGAAAGTCGCTGTTAGCATAAACTACTGATGGAAACCTTATGCTTAAAACTGTGAAAGTGGCTGTTAACATAAACTACTGGTGGACACCTTATGCTTAAAACAGTGAGTATAGCTGTTAACATAAACTACTGATGGATGCCTTATGTTTAAAACTATGAAAGTGGCTGTTAACATAAACTACTGATGGAAACCTTGTTTAAAACTGTGAGAGTGGCTGTTAACATAAACTACTGTTGGACGCCTTATGTTTAATACTGTGCGAGGAACTGTTAATATAAACTACTGATGGACGCCTTATGTTTAAAACTATGAAAGTGGCTGTTAACAAAAACTACTGATGGAAACCTTGTTTAAAACTGTGAGAGTGGCTGTTAACATAAACTACTGATGGACGCCTTATGTTTAAAACTATGAAATTGGCTGTTACCATAAACTACTGATGGAAACCTTATGTTTAAAACTGTGAGAGTGGCTGTTAACATAAACTACTGATGGACGCTTTATATTTAAAACTGGTAAATGGGTTGTTCACATAAACTACTGATGGACACTTTATGCTTAAAACTGTGAAATGGTTTGTTCACATAAACTACTGATGTACACCTTATGTTTAAAACTGAGAGAGGGGCTGTCAACATAAACTACAGAAGAACACCTTATGTTTAAAACTATGAGAGTGGCTGCTAACATAAACTACTGATGGAAACCTTATATTTAAAACTGTGAAAGTGGCTGTTAACATAAACTACTGGTGGGCACCTTAAGCTTAAAACTGTGAATGTAGCTGTTAACATAAACTACTGATGGACACCTTATGTTTAAAACTATGAAAGTGGCCATTAACATAAACTACTGATGGAAACCTTATGTTTAAAACTGTGAGAGGAACTGATAACATAAACTACTGATGGACGCCTTATGTTTAAAACTATGAAAGTGGCTATTAACATAAACTACTGATGGACACCTTATGTTTAAAACTATGAAAGTGGCCATTAATATAAACTACTGATGGAAACCTTATGTTTAAAACTGTGAAAGTGGCTGTTAGCATAAACTACTGATGGACGCCTTATGTTTAAAACTGTGAAAGGAGCTGTTAACATAAACTACTGATGGAAACCTTATGCTTAAAACTGTGAGAGAGACTGTTAACATAAACTACTGTTGGACACCTTATGTTTAAAACTGTGAAAGGGGCTGTTAACATAAACTACTGATGGACGCCTTATGCTTAAAACTGTGAAAGGGGCTGTTAACATAAACTACTGATGGAAACCTTATGTTTAAAACTGTGAGAGAGACTGTTAACATAAACTACTGATGGACGCCTTATGTTTAAAACTTTGAAAGGGGCTGTTAACATAAACTACTGATGGAAACCTTATGTTTAAAACTGTGAGAGAGACTGTTAACATAAACTACTGATGGACGCCTTATGCTTAAAACTGTGAAAGTGGCTGTTAACATAAACTACTGGTGGAAACCTTATGTTTACAACTGTGAGAGAGACTGTTAACATAAACTATTGATGGACGCCTTATGTCTAAAACTGTGAAAGGGTCTGTTAACATAAACTACTGATGGACGCCTTTTGCTTAAAACTGTGAAAGGGGCTGTTACCATAAATTACTGATGGACACCATATGTTTAAAACTGTGAGAGGGACTGTTAACATAAACTACTGATGGACACCTTATGTTTAAAACTGTAAAAGGGGCTGTTAACATAAACTACTGATGGACGCCCTATGTTTAAAACTGTGAAAGGGGCTGTTAACATAAACTACTGATGGAAACCTAATGTTTAAAACTGTGAGAGAGACTGTTGACATAAACTACTGATGGACGCCTTATGCTTAAAACTGTGAAAGGGGCTGTTAACATAAACTACTGATGGAAACCTTATGTTTAAAACTGTGAGAGAGACTGTTAACATAAACTACTGATGGACGCCTTATGTTTAAAACTGTGAAAGGGGCTGTTAACATAAACTACTGATGGAAACCTTATGTTTACAACTGTGAGAGAGACTGTTAACATAAACTACTGTTGGACACCTTATGTTTAAAACTGTGAAAGGGGCTGTTAACATAAACTACTGATGGACGCCCTATGTTTAAAACTGTGAAAGGGGCTGTTAACATAAACTACTGATGGACGCCTTATGTTTAAAACTGTGAAAGGGGCTGTTAACATAAACTACTGATGGAAACCTTATGTTGAAAACTGTGAGAGAGACTGTTAACATAAACTACTGATGGACGCCTTATGTTTAAAACTGTGAAAGGGGCTGTTAGCATAAACTACTGATGGAAACCTTATGTTGAAAACTGTGAGAGAGACTGTTAACATAAACTACTGATGGACGCCTTATGTTTAAAACTGTGAAAGGGGCTGTTAACATAAACTACTGATGGAAACCTTATGTTTACAACTGTGAGAGAGACTGTTAACATAAACTATTGATGGACGCCTTATGTTTAAAACTGTGAAAGGGTCTGTTAACATAAACTACTGATGGACGCCTTATGCTTAAAACTGTGAAAGGTGCTGTTAACATAAACTACTGATGGACACCTTATGTTTAAAACTGTGAAAGGGGCTGTTACCATAAATTACTGATGGACACCATATGCTTAAAACTGTGAGAGGGGCAGTTAACATAAATTACTGATGTACACCTTATGTCTAAGATTGTGAGAGGGGCTGTTAAAGTAAACTACTGATGGACACCTTATGTTTAATACTGTGCGAGGAACTGTTAATATAAACTACTGATGGACGCCTTATGTTTAAAACTATGAAAGTGGCTGTTAACAAAAACTACTGATGGAAACCTTGTTTAAAACTGTGAGAGTGGCTGTTAACATAAGCTACTGATGGACGCCTTATGTTTAAAACTATGAAATTGGCTGTTACCATAAACTACTGATGGAAACCTTATGTTTAAAACTGTGAGAGTGGCTGTTAACATAAACTACTGATGGACGCCTTATATTTAAAACTGTGAAATGGGTTGTTCACATAAACTACTGATGGACACTTTATGCTTAAAACTGTGAAATGGTTTGTTCACATAAACTACTGATGTACACCTTATGTTTAAAACTGAGAGAGGGGCTGTCAACATAAACTACAGAAGAACACCTTATGTTTAATACTATGAGAGTGGCTGCTAACATAAACTACTGATGGAAACCTTATGTTTAAAACTGTGAAAGTGATTGTTAACATAAACTACTGGTGGGCACCTTAAGCTTAAAACTGTGAATGTAGCTGTTAACATAAACTACTGATGGACACCTTATGTTTAAAACTATGAAAGTGGCCATTAACATAAACTACTGATGGAAACCTTATGTTTAAAACTGTGAGAGGAACTGATAACATAAACTACTGATGGACGCCTTATGCTTAAAACTATGAAAGTGGCTATTAACATAAAATACTGATGGACACCTTATGTTTAAAACTATGAAAGTGGCCATTAATATAAACTACTGATGGAAACCTTATGTTTAAAACTGTGAAAGTGGCTGTTAGCATAAACTACTGATGGACGCCTTATGTTTAAAACTGTGAAAGGAGCTGTTAACATAAACTACTGATGGAAACCTTATGCTTAAAACTGTGAGAGAGACTGTTAACATAAACTACTGTTGGACACCTTATGTTTAAAACTGTGAAAGGGGCTGTTAACATAAACTACTGATGGACGCCTTATGCTTAAAACTGTGAAAGGGGCTGTTAACATAAACTACTGATGGAAACCTTATGTTTAAAACTGTGAGAGAGACTGTTAACATAAACTACTGATGGACGCCTTATGTTTAAAACTTTGAAAGGGGCTGTTAACATAAACTACTGATGGAAACCTTATGTTTAAAACTGTGAGAGAGACTGTTAACATAAACTACTGATGGACGCCTTATGCTTAAAACTGTGAAAGTGGCTGTTAACATAAACTACTGGTGGAAACCTTATGTTTACAACTGTGAGAGAGACTGTTAACATAAACTATTGATGGACGCCTTATGTCTAAAACTGTGAAAGGGTCTGTTAACATAAACTACTGATGGACGCCTTTTGCTTAAAACTGTGAAAGGTGCTGTTAGCATAAACTACTGATGGACACCTTATGTTTAAAACTGTGAAAGGGGCTGTTACCATAAATTACTGATGGACACCATATGTTTAAAACTGTGAGAGGGACTGTTAACATAAACTACTGATGGACACCTTATGTTTAAAACTGTGAAAGGGGCTGTTAACATAAACTACTGATGGACGCCCTATGTTTAAAACTGTGAAAGGGGCTGTTAACATAAACTACTGATGGAAACCTAATGTTTAAAACTGTGAGAGAGACTGTTGACATAAACTACTGATGGACGCCTTATGCTTAAAACTGTGAAAGGGGCTGTTAACATAAACTACTGATGGAAACCTTATGTTTAAAACTGTGAGAGAGACTGTTAACATAAACTACTGATGGAAACCTTATGTTTACAACTGTGAGAGAGACTGTTAACATAAACTACTGTTGGACACCTTATGTTTAAAACTGTGAAAGGGGCTGTTAACATAAACTACTGATGGACGCCCTATGTTTAAAACTGTGAAAGGGGCTGTTAACATAAACTACTGATGGACGCCTTATGTTTAAAACTGTGAAAGGGGCTGTTAACATAAACTACTGATGGAAACCTTATGTTGAAAACTGTGAGAGAGACTGTTAACATAAACTACTGATGGACGCCTTATGTTTAAAACTGTGAAAGGGGCTGTTAGCATAAACTACTGATGGAAACCTTATGTTGAAAACTGTGAGAGAGACTGTTAACATAAACTACTGATGGACGCCTTATGTTTAAAACTGTGAAAGGGGCTGTTAACATAAACTACTGATGGAAACCTTATGTTTACAACTGTGAGAGAGACTGTTAACATAAACTATTGATGGACGCCTTATGTTTAAAACTGTGAAAGGGTCTGTTAACATAAACTACTGATGGACGCCTTATGCTTAAAACTGTGAAAGGTGCTGTTAACATAAACTACTGATGGACACCTTATGTTTAAAACTGTGAAAGGGGCTGTTACCATAAATTACTGATGGACACCATATGCTTAAAACTGTGAGAGGGGCAGTTAACATAAATTACTGGTGTACACCTTATGTCTAAGATTGTGAGAGGGGCTGTTAAAGTAAACTACTGATGGACACCTTATGTTTAAAACTGTGAAAGTGGCTGTTAACATAAACTACTGATGGATGCCTTATGTTTAAAACTATGAAAGTGGCTGTTAACATAAACTACTGATGAAAACCTTGTTTAAAACTGTGAGAGTGGCTGTTAACATAAACTACTGATGGACGCCTTATGTTTAAAACTGTGAGAGGAACTGTTAACATAAATTACTGATGGACGCCTTATGTTTAAAACTATGAAAGTGGCTGTTAACATAAACCACTGATGGACGCCTTATGTTTAAAACTATGAAATTGGCTGTTACCATAAACTACTGACGGAAACCTTATGTTTAAAACTGTGAGAGTGGCTGTTAATATAAACTACTAATGGACACCTTATGTTTAAAACTATGAAAGTGGCTGTTAACATAAACTACTGATGGACACCTTATGTTTAAAACTGTGAAAGTGGCTGTTAACATAAACTACTGATGGACACCTGATGTTTAAAACTATGAAAGTGGCCATTAACATAAACTACTGATGGAAACCTCATGTTTAAAACTATGGGAGTGGCTGCTAGCATAAACTACTGATGTACACCTAATGTTTGAAACTGTGAGAGTGGCTGTTAACATAAACTACTGATGGACGCCTTATGCTTAAAACTATGAAAGTGGCTGTTAACATAACCTACCGATGGAAACCTTATGTTTAAAACTGTGAAAGTGGCTGTTAACATAAACTACTGATGGACACCTTATGTTTAAAACTATGAAAGTGGCCATTAACATAAACTACTGATGGAAACCTTATGTTTAAAACTGTGAGAGGAACTGCTAACATAAACTACTGATGGACGCCTTATGTTTAAAACTATGAAAGTGGCTGTTAACATAAACTACTGATGGACACCTTATGTTTAAAACTGTGAAAGGGGCTGTTACCATAAATTACTGATGGACACCATATGTTTAAAACTGTGAGAGGGACTGTTAACATAAACTACTGATGTACATCTTATACCTAAGATTGTGAGAAGGGCTGTTAAATTAAACTACTGATGGACACCTTATGTTTTAAACTGTGACAGGGGATGTTAACATAAACTACAGAAGAACACCTTATGTTTAAAACTATGAGAGTGGGTGCTAACATAAACTACTGATGGACATCTTATGTTTAAAACAGTGATATAGGCTGTTAACATAAACTACTGATGGACACCTTATGGTTAAAACTGTGAGAAGGGATGCTAACATAAACTACTGCAGGACACCGTATGTTTAAAACTGTGAGAGTGGCTGTTAACATAAACTACTGATGGACATCTTATGTTTAAAACAGTGATATTGGCTGTTAACATAAACTACTAATGGACACCTTATGGTTAAATCTGTGGGAGGGACTTTTAACATAAACTACTGATGGACGCCTTATGTTTAAAACTATGAAAGTGGCTGTTAACATAAACTACTGATGGACACCTTATGTTTAAAACTCTGAGAGAGAGTGTCAACATAAACTACTGATGGACGCAACATGTTTAAAGCTGTGAGGGGAACTGTTAACATAAACTACTGATGGACGCCTTATGGTTAAAACTATGAAAGTGGCTGTTAACATAAACTACTGATGGACGCCTTATGTTTAAGACTATGGGAGTGGCTGCTAGCATAAACTACTGATGTACACCTAATGTTTAAAATTGTGAGAGGGGCTGTTAGCATAAACTACTGATGGACGCCTTATGTTTAAAACTATGAAAGTGGCTGTTAACATAATCTACTGATGGAAACCTTATGTTTAAAACTGTGAAAGTGGCTGTTAACATAAACTACTGGTGGGCACCTTAAGCTTAAAACTGTGAATGTAGCTGTTAACATAAACTACTGATGGACACCTTATGTTTAAAACTATGAAAGTGGCCATTAACATAAACTACTGATGGAAACCTTATGTTTAAAACTGTGAGAAGAACTGCTAACATAAACTACTGATGGACGCCTTATGTTTAAAACTATGAAAGTGGCTGTTAACATAAACTACTGATGGACACCTTATGTTTAAAACTATGAAAGTGGCCATTAATATAAACTACTGATGGAAACCTTATGTTTAAAACTGTGAAAGTGGCTGTTAGCATAAACTACTGATGGACGCGTTATGTTTAAAACTGTGAGAGTGGGTGCTAACATAAACTCCTGATGGACGCCTTATTTTTAAAACTATGGGAGTCGCTGTTAACATAAACTACTGATGGACGCCTTATGTTTAAAACTATGAAATTGGCTGTTACCATAAACTACTGATAGAAACCTTATGTTTAAAACCGTGAGAGTGGCTGTTAACATAAACTACTAATGGACACCTTATGTTCAAAACTATGGGAGTGGCTGTTAACATAAATTACTGATGGCCGCCTTATGCATAAAACTATGAAAGTGGCTGTTAACATAAACTACTGATGGATACCTTATGCCTAAAACTATGAAAGTGGCCATTAACATAAACTACTGATGGAAACCTTATGCTTAAAACTGTGAAAGTGGCTGTTAACATAAACTACTGATGGACGCCTTATGTTTAAAACTGTGAGAGTGGCTGTTAACATAAACTACTGATGGAGGCCTTATGTTTAAAACTATGGGAGTGCCTGCTAGCATAAACTACTGATGTACACCTAATGTTTAAAACTGTGAGAGGGGCTGTTAACATAAACTACGGATGGACGCCTAATGTTTAAAACGATGAAAGTGGCTGTTAGCATAAACTACTGATGGAAACCTTATGCTTAAAACTGTGAAAGTGGCTGTTAACATAAACTACTGGTGGACACCTTATGCTTAAAATTGTGAGTATAGCTGTTAACATAAACTACTGATGGATGCCTTATGTTTAAAACTATGAAAGTGGCTGTTAACATAAACTACTGATGGAAACCTTGTTTAAAACTGTGAGAGTGGCTGTTAACATAAACTACTGTTGGACGCCTTATTTTTAATACTGTGAGAGGAACTGTTAATATAAACTACTGATGGACGCCTTATATTTAAAACTATGAAAGTGGCTGTTAACAAAAACTACTGATGGACGCCTTATGTTTAAAACTGTGAGAGGAACTGTTAACATAAACTACTGATGGACGCCTTATGTTTAAAACTATGAAAGTGGCTGTTATCATAAACTACTGATGGACGCCTTATGTTTAAAACTATGAAATTGGCTGTTACCATAAACTACTGATGGAAACCTTATGTTTAAAACTGTGAGAGTGGCTGTTAACATAAACTACTGATGGACGCCTTATATTTAAAACTGTGAAATGGGTTGTTCACATAAACTACTGATGGACACTTTATGCTTAAAACTGTGAAATGGTTTGTTCACATAAACTACTGATGTACACCTTATGTTTAAAACTGAGAGAGGGGCTGTCAACATAAACTACAGAAGAACACCTTATGTTTAAAACTATGAGAGTGGCTGCTAACATAAACTACTGATGGAAACCTTATGTTTAAAACTGTGAAAATGGCTGTTAACATAAACTACTGGTGGGCACCTTAAGCTTAAAACTGTGAATGTAGCTGTTAACATAAACTACTGATGGACACCTTATGTTTAAAACTGTGAGAGGGGCTGTTAACATAAACTACGGATGGACGCCTAATGTTTAAAACTATGAAAGTGGCTGTTAGCATAATAAAGGTAATAACAAAATTACCGAACTCCGAACAATCTTACAAAGGGAAAGTCAAAACTCATAATTATATAAACAGACAAAATCAGTCAACAACCGGAAAACTGTGAAAACCGTAATGACCCTGATGGATAAACTACTGATGGAAACCTTATGCTTAAAACTGTGAAAGTGGCTGTTAACATAAACTACTGGTGGACACCTTATGCTTAAAACTCTGAGTATAGCTGTTAACATAAACTACTAATGGATGCCTTATGTTTAAAACTATGAAAGTGGCTGTTAACATAAACTACTGATGGAAACCTTGTTTAAAACTGTGAGAGTGGCTGTTAACATAAACTACTGTTGGACGCCTGATGTTTAATACTGTGCGAGGAACTGTTAATATAAACTACTGATGGACGCCTTATATTTAAAACTATGAAAGTGGCTGTTAACAAAAACTACTGATGGAAACCTTGTTTAAAACTGTGAGAGTGGCTGTTAACATAAACTACTGATGGACGCCTTATGTTTAAAACTGTGAGAGGAACTGTTAACATAAACTACTGATGGACGCCTTATGTTTAAAACTATGAAAGGGGCTGTTAACATAAACTACTGATGGACGCCCTATGTTTAAAACTGTGAAAGGGCTGTTAACATAAACTACTGATGGAAACCTTATGTTTAAAACTGTGAGAGAGACTGTTGACATAAACTACTGATGGACGCCTTATGTTCAAAACTGTGAAAGGGGCTGCTAACATAAACTACTGATGGAAACCTTATGTTTACAACTGTGAGAGAGACTGTTAACATAAACTATTGATGGACGCCTTATGTTTAAAACTGTGAAAGGGTCTGTTAACATAAACTACTGATGGACGCCTTATGCTTAAAACTGTGAAAGGTGCTGTTAACATAAACTACTGATGGACACCTTATGTTTAAAACTGTGAAAGTGGCTGTTACCATAAATTACTGATGGACACCATATGTTTAAAACTGTGAGAGGGGCAGTTAACATAAACTACTGGTGTACACCTTATGTCTAAGATTGTGAGAGGGGCTGTTAAAGTAAACTACTGATAGACACCTTATGTTTAAAACTGTGAAAGTGGCTGTTAGCATAAACTACAGATGGACGCCTTATGTTAAAAACTGTTAGAGTGGCTGCTAACATAAACTACTGATGGACGCCTTATGCTTAAAACTATGGGAGTGGCTGCTAGCATAAACTACTGATGTACACCTAATGTTTAAAACTGTGAGAGGGGCTGTTAACATAAACTACTGATAGACGCCTTATGTTTAAAACTATGAAAGTGGCTGTTAACATAAACTACTGATGGAAACCTTATGTTTAAAACTGTGAAAGTGGCTGTTAACATAAACTACTGATGGACACCTTATGCTTAAAACTGTGAGTGTAGCTGTTAACATAAACTACTGATGGATGCCTTATGTTTGAAACTATGAAAGTGGTTGTTAACATAAACTACTGATGGAAACCTTGTTTAAAACTGTGAGAGTGGCTGTTAACATAAACTACTGATGGACGCCTTATGTTTAAAACTGTGAGAAGAACTGTTAACATAAACTACTGATGGACGCCTTATGTTTAAAACTATGAAAGTGGCTGTTAGCATAAACTACTGATGAACGCCTTATGTTTAAAACTATGAAATTGGCTGTTACCATAAACTACTGATGGAAACCTTATGTTTAAAACTGTGAGAGTGGCTGTTAACATAAACTACTGATGGACGCCTTATATTTAAAACTGTGAAATGGGTTGTTCACATAAACTACTGATGGACACTTTATGCTTAAAACTGTGAAATGGTTTGTTCACATAAACTACTGATGTACACCTTATGTTTAAAACTGAGAGAGGGGCTGTCAACATAAACTACAGAAGAACACCTTATGTTTAAAACTATGAGAGTGGCTGCTAACATAAACTACTGATGGACATCTTATGTTTAAAACAGTGATATTGGCTGTTAACATAAACTACTGATGGACACCTTATGGTTAAAACTGTGAGAAGGGATGCTAACATAAACTACTGCAGGACACCTTATGTTTAAAACTGTGAGAGTGGCTGTTAACATAAACTACTGATGGACATCTAATTTTTAAAACAGTGATATTGGCTGTTAACATAAACTACTAATGGACACCTTATGGTTAAAACTGTGCGAGGAGCTGTTAATATAAACTACTGATGGGCACATTATGTTAAAACTGTGAGAGGGACTTTTAACATAAACTACTGATGGACGCCTTATGTTTAAAACTATGAAAGTGGCTGTTAACATAAACTACTGATGGACACCTTATGTTTAAAACTGTGAGAGAGACTGGTATCTTAAACTACTGATGGACGCCTTATGCTTAAAACTGTGAGAGGAACTGTTAACATAAACTACTGATGGACGCCTTAAGTTTAAAACTGTGAAAGTGGCCATTAACAAAAACTACTGATGGAAACCTTATGCTTAAAGCTGTGAAAGTGGTTGTTAACATAAACTACAGATGGACGCCTTATGTTAAAAACTGTGAGAGTGGCTGCTAACATAAACTACTGATGGACGCCTTATGTTTAAAACTATGGGAGTGGCTGCTAGCATAAACTACTGATGTACACCTAATGTTTAAAACTGTGAGAGGGGCTGCTAACATAAACTACTGATGGACGCCTTATGTTTAAAACTATGAAAGTGGCTGTTAACATAAACTACTGATGGAAACCTTATGTTTAAAACTGTGAAAGTGGCTATTAACATAAACTACTGGTGGACACCTTATGCTTAAAACTGTGAGTGTAGCTGTTAACATAAACTACTGATGGACCCCTTATGTTTAAAACTATGAAAGTGGCTGTTAACATAAACTACTGATGGAAACCTTGTTTAAAACTGTGAGAGTGGCTGTTAACATAAACTACTGATGGACGCTTTATGTTTAAAACTATGAAAGTGGCTGTTAACATAAATTACTGGTGGACACCTTACGCTTAAAACTGTGAGCGTAGCTGTTAACATAAACTACTGATGGACGCCTTATGTTTAAAACTATGAAAGTGGCTGTTAACATAAACTACTGATGGACGCCTTATGTTTAAAACTGTGAGAGGAACTGTTAACATAAACTACTGATGGACGCCTTAAGTTTAAAACTATGAAAGTGGCTGTTAACATAAACTACTGATGGACGCCTTATGTTTAAAACTATGAAATTGGCTGTTACCATAAACTACTGATGGAACCTTACCTTATGTTTAAAACTGTGAGAGTGGCTGTTAACATAAACTACTGATGGACACCTTATGTTTAAAACTATGGGAGTGGCTGTTAACATAAATTACTGATGGCCGCCTTATGCTTAAATCTATGAAAGTGGCTGTTAACATAAACTACTGATGGATACCTTATGCCTAAAACTATGAAAGTGGCCATTAACATAAACTACTGATTGAAACCTTATGTTTAAAACTGTGAAAGTGGCTGTTAACATAAACTACTGATGGACGCCTTATGTTTAAAACTGTGAGAGTGGCTGTTAACATAAACTACTGATGGACGCCTTATGCTTAAAACTATGGGAGTGGCTGCTAGCATAAACTACTGATGTACACCTAATGTTTAAAACTGTGAGAGGGGCTGTTAACATAAACTACGGATGGACGCCTAATGTTTAAAACTATGAAAGTGGCTGTTAACATAAACTACTGATGGAAACCTTATGCTAAAAACTGTGAAAGTGGCTGTTAACATAAACTACTGATGGACACCTTATGCTTAAAACTGTGAGTGTAGCTGTTAACATAAACTACTGATGGATGCCTTATGTTTAAAACTATGAAAGTGGCTGTTAACATAAACTACTGATGGAAACCTTGTTTAAAACTGTGAGAGTGGCTGTTAACATAAACTACTGATGGACGCCTTATGTTTAATACTGTGCGAGGAACTGTTAATATAAACTGCTGATGGACGCCTTATGTTTAAAACTATGAAAGTGGCTGTTAACATAAACTACTGATGGACGCCTTATGTTTAAAACTATGAAAGTGGCTGTTACCATAAACTACTGATGGAAACCTTATGTTTAAAACTGTGAGAGTGGCTGTTAAAATAAACTACTGATGGACACCTTATGTTTAAAACTATGGGAGTGGCTGCTAGCATAAACTACTGATGTACACCTAATGTTTAAAACTGTGAGAGGGGCTGTTAACATAAACAACGGGTGGACGCCTAATGTTTAAAACTATGAAAGTGGCTGTTAACATAAACTACTGATGGATGGCTTATGTTTAAAACTATGAAAGTGGCTGTTAACATAAACTACTGATGGAAACCTTATGTTTAAAACTGTGAAAGTGGCTGTTAAAATAAACTACTGGTGGACAACTTATGTTGAAAACTGTGAGAGTGGCTGTTAACATAAACTACTGATGGATGCCTTATGTTTAAAACTATGAGAGTGGCTGTTAACATAAACTACTGATGTACACCTTATGCTTAAAACTGTGAGAGAGACTGTTAACATAAACTACTGATGGACGCCTTATGCTTAAAACTGTGAAAGGGGCTGTTAACATAAACTACTGATGGACCCCTTATGTTTAAAACTGTGAAAGGGGCTGTTAATATAAACTACTGATGGAAACCTTATGTTTAAAACTGTGAAAGGGGCTGTTAAAATAAATTACTGATGGACGCCTTATGTTTAAAACTGTGAAAGGCGCTGTTAACATAAACAACTGATGTACACTTTATGTTTAAAACTGTGAAAGGGGCTGTTAACATAAACTACTGATGGACACCTTATGTTTAAAACTGTGAGAGAGACTGTTAACATAAACTACTGATGGACACCTTATGTTTAAAACTGTGAAAGGGGCTGTTATCATAAACTACTGATGGACGCCTTATGTTTAAAACTGTGAAAGGAGCTGTTAACATAAACTACTGATGGAAACCTTATGCTTAAAACTGTGTGAGAGACTGTTAACATAAACTACTGTTGGACACCTTATGTTTAAAACTGTGAAAGGGGCTGTTAACATAAACTACTGATGTAAACCTTATGTTTAAAACTGTGAGAGAGACTGTTAAAATAAACTACTGTTGGACGCCTTATGTTTAAAACTGTTAAAGGGGCTGTTAACATAAACTACTGATGGAAACCTTATGTTTAAAACTGTGAGAGAGACTGTTAACATAAACTACTGATGGACGCCTTATGCTTAAAACTGTGAAAGGGGCTGTTAACATAAACTACTGGTGGAAACCTTATGTTTACAACTGTGAGAGAGACTGTTAACATAAACTATTGATGGACGCCTTATGTCTAAAACTGTGAAAGGGTCTGTTAACATAAACTACTGATGGACGCCTTTTGTTTAAAACTGTGAAAGGTGCTGTTAACATAAACTACTGATGGACACCTTATGTTTAAAACTGTGAAAGGGGCTGTTACCATAAATTACTGATGGACACCATATGTTTAAAACTGTGAGAGGGACTGTTAACATAAACTACTGATGGACACCTTATGTTTAAAACTGTGAAAGGGGCTGTTAACATAAACTACTGATGGACGCCCTATGTTTAAAACTGTGAAAGGGGCTGTTAACATAAACTACTGATGGAAACCTTATGTTTAAAACTGTGAGAGAGACTGTTGACATAAACTACTGATGGACGCCTTATGTTTAAAACTGTGAAAGGGGCTGTTAACATAAACTACTGATGGAAACCTTATGTTTAAAATTCTGAGAGAGACTGTTAGCATAAACTACTGATGGACGCCTTATGTTTAAAACTGTGAAAGAAACTGTTAACATAAACTACTGATGGAAACCTTATGTTTACAACTGTGAGAGAGACTGTTAACATAAACTACTGTTGGACACCTTATGTTTAAAACTGTGAAAGGGGCTGTTAACATAAACTACTGATGGACGCCCTATGTTTAAAACTGTGAAAGGGGCTGTTAACATAAACTACTGATGGAAACCTTATGTTTAAAACTGTGAGAGAGACTGTTGACATAAACTACTGATGGACGCCTTATGTTTAAAACTGTGAAAGGGGCTGTTAACATAAACTACTGATGGAAACCTTATGTTGAAAACTGTGAGAGAGACTGTTAACATAAACTACTGATGGACGCCTTATGTTTAAAACTGTGAAAGGGGCTGTTAACATAAACTACTGATGGAAACCTTATGTTTACAACTGTGAGAGAGACTGTTAACATAAACTATTGATGGACGCCTTATGTTTAAAACTGTGAAAGGGTCTGTTAACATAAACTACTGATGGACGCCTTATGCTTAAAACTGTGAAAGGTGCTGTTAACATAAACTACTGATGGACACCTTATGTTTAAAACTGTGAAAGGGGCTGTTACCATAAATTACTGATGGACACCATATGCTTAAAACTGTGAGAGGGGCAGTTAACATAAATTACTGGTGTACACCTTATGTCTAAGATTGTGAGAGGGGCTGTTAAAGTAAACTACTGATGGACACCTTATGTTTAAAACTGTGAAAGTGGCTGTTAACATAAACTACTGGTGGGCACCTTAAGCTTAACACTGTGAATGTAGCTGTTAACATAAACTACTGATGGATGCCTTATGTTTAAAACTATGAAAGTGGCTGTTAACATAAACTACTGATGAAAACCTTGTTTAAAACTGTGAGAGTGGCTGTTAACATAAACTACTGATGGACGCCTTATGTTTAAAACTGTGAGAGGAACTGCTAACATAAACTACTGATGGACGCCTTATGTTTAAAACTATGAATGTGGCTGTTAACATAAACCACTGATGGACGCCTTATGTTTAAAACTATGAAATTGGCTGTTACCATAAACTACTGACGGAAACCTTATGTTTAAAACTGTGAGAGTGGCTGTTAATATAAACCACTAATGGACACCTTATGTTTAAAACTATGAAAGTGGCTGTTAACATAAACTACTGATGGACATCTTATGTTTAAAACTGTGAAAGTGGCTGTTAACATAAACTACTGATGGACACCTGATGTTTAAAACTATGAAAGTGGCCATTAACATAAACTACTGACGGAAACCTTATGTTTAAAACTGTGAGAGTGGCTGTTAATATAAACCACTAATGGACACCTTATGTTTAAAACTATGAAAGTGGCTGTTAACATAAACTACTAATGGACGCCTTATGTTTAAAACTGTGACAGTGGCTGTTAACATAAACTACTGATGGATGCCTTATGTTTAAAACTATGGGAGTGGCTGCTAGCATAAACTACTGATGTACACCTAATGTTTAAAACTGTGAGAGGAACTGTTAACATAAACTACTGATGGACGCCTTAAGTTTAAAACTATGAAAGTGGCTGTTAACATAAACTACTGATGGACGCCTTATGTTTAAAACTATGAAATTGGCTGTTACCATAAACTACTGATGGAACCTTACCTTATGTTTAAAACTGTGAGAGTGGCTGTTAACATAAACTACTGATGGACACCTTATGTTTAAAACTATGGGAGTGGCTGTTAACATAAATTACTGATGGCCGCCTTATGCTTAAATCTATGAAAGTGGCTGTTAACATAAACTACTGATGGATACCTTATGCCTAAAACTATGAAAGTGGCCATTAACATAAACTACTGATTGAAACCTTATGTTTAAAACTGTGAAAGTGGCTGTTAACATAAACTACTGATGGACGCCTTATGTTTAAAACTGTGAGAGTGGCTGTTAACATAAACTACTGATGGACGCCTTATGCTTAAAACTATGGGAGTGGCTGCTAGCATAAACTACTGATGTACACCTAATGTTTAAAACTGTGAGAGGGGCTGTTAACATAAACTACGGATGGACGCCTAATGTTTAAAACTATGAAAGTGGCTGTTAACATAAACTACTGATGGAAACCTTATGCTAAAAACTGTGAAAGTGGCTGTTAACATAAACTACTGATGGACACCTTATGCTTAAAACTGTGAGTGTAGCTGTTAACATAAACTACTGATGGATGCCTTATGTTTAAAACTATGAAAGTGGCTGTTAACATAAACTACTGATGGAAACCTTGTTTAAAACTGTGAGAGTGGCTGTTAACATAAACTACTGATGGACGCCTTATGTTTAATACTGTGCGAGGAACTGTTAATATAAACTGCTGATGGACGCCTTATGTTTAAAACTATGAAAGTGGCTGTTAACATAAACTACTGATGGACGCCTTATGTTTAAAACTATGAAAGTGGCTGTTACCATAAACTACTGATGGAAACCTTATGTTTAAAACTGTGAGAGTGGCTGTTAAAATAAACTACTGATGGACACCTTATGTTTAAAACTATGGGAGTGGCTGCTAGCATAAACTACTGATGTACACCTAATGTTTAAAACTGTGAGAGGGGCTGTTAACATAAACAACGGGTGGACGCCTAATGTTTAAAACTATGAAAGTGGCTGTTAACATAAACTACTGATGGATGGCTTATGTTTAAAACTATGAAAGTGGCTGTTAACATAAACTACTGATGGAAACCTTATGTTTAAAACTGTGAAAGTGGCTGTTAAAATAAACTACTGGTGGACAACTTATGTTGAAAACTGTGAGAGTGGCTGTTAACATAAACTACTGATGGATGCCTTATGTTTAAAACTATGAGAGTGGCTGTTAACATAAACTACTGATGTACACCTTATGCTTAAAACTGTGAGAGAGACTGTTAACATAAACTACTGATGGACGCCTTATGCTTAAAACTGTGAAAGGGGCTGTTAACATAAACTACTGATGGACCCCTTATGTTTAAAACTGTGAAAGGGGCTGTTAATATAAACTACTGATGGAAACCTTATGTTTAAAACTGTGAAAGGGGCTGTTAAAATAAATTACTGATGGACGCCTTATGTTTAAAACTGTGAAAGGCGCTGTTAACATAAACAACTGATGTACACTTTATGTTTAAAACTGTGAAAGGGGCTGTTAACATAAACTACTGATGGACACCTTATGTTTAAAACTGTGAGAGAGACTGTTAACATAAACTACTGATGGACACCTTATGTTTAAAACTGTGAAAGGGGCTGTTATCATAAACTACTGATGGACGCCTTATGTTTAAAACTGTGAAAGGAGCTGTTAACATAAACTACTGATGGAAACCTTATGCTTAAAACTGTGTGAGAGACTGTTAACATAAACTACTGTTGGACACCTTATGTTTAAAACTGTGAAAGGGGCTGTTAACATAAACTACTGATGTAAACCTTATGTTTAAAACTGTGAGAGAGACTGTTAAAATAAACTACTGTTGGACGCCTTATGTTTAAAACTGTTAAAGGGGCTGTTAACATAAACTACTGATGGAAACCTTATGTTTAAAACTGTGAGAGAGACTGTTAACATAAACTACTGATGGACGCCTTATGCTTAAAACTGTGAAAGGGGCTGTTAACATAAACTACTGGTGGAAACCTTATGTTTACAACTGTGAGAGAGACTGTTAACATAAACTATTGATGGACGCCTTATGTCTAAAACTGTGAAAGGGTCTGTTAACATAAACTACTGATGGACGCCTTTTGTTTAAAACTGTGAAAGGTGCTGTTAACATAAACTACTGATGGACACCTTATGTTTAAAACTGTGAAAGGGGCTGTTACCATAAATTACTGATGGACACCATATGTTTAAAACTGTGAGAGGGACTGTTAACATAAACTACTGATGGACACCTTATGTTTAAAACTGTGAAAGGGGCTGTTAACATAAACTACTGATGGACGCCCTATGTTTAAAACTGTGAAAGGGGCTGTTAACATAAACTACTGATGGAAACCTTATGTTTAAAACTGTGAGAGAGACTGTTGACATAAACTACTGATGGACGCCTTATGTTTAAAACTGTGAAAGGGGCTGTTAACATAAACTACTGATGGAAACCTTATGTTTAAAACTCTGAGAGAGACTGTTAGCATAAACTACTGATGGACGCCTTATGTTTAAAACTGTGAAAGAAACTGTTAACATAAACTACTGATGGAAACCTTATGTTTACAACTGTGAGAGAGACTGTTAACATAAACTACTGTTGGACACCTTATGTTTAAAACTGTGAAAGGGGCTGTTAACATAAACTACTGATGGACGCCCTATGTTTAAAACTGTGAAAGGGGCTGTTAACATAAACTACTGATGGAAACCTTATGTTTAAAACTGTGAGAGAGACTGTTGACATAAACTACTGATGGACGCCTTATGTTTAAAACTGTGAAAGGGGCTGTTAACATAAACTACTGATGGAAACCTTATGCTGAAAACTGTGAGAGAGACTGTTAACATAAACTACTGATGGACGCCTTATGTTTAAAACTGTGAAAGGGGCTGTTAACATAAACTACTGATGGAAACCTTATGTTTACAACTGTGAGAGAGACTGTTAACATAAACTATTGATGGACGCCTTATGTTTAAAACTGTGAAAGGGTCTGTTAACATAAACTACTGATGGACGCCTTATGCTTAAAACTGTGAAAGGTGCTGTTAACATAAACTACTGATGGACACCTTATGTTTAAAACTGTGAAAGGGGCTGTTACCATAAATTACTGATGGACACCATATGCTCAAAACTGTGAGAGGGGCAGTTAACATAAATTACTGGTGTACACCTTATGTCTAAGATTGTGAGAGGGGCTGTTAAAGTAAACTACTGATGGACACCTTATGTTTAAAACTGTGAAAGTGGCTGTTAACATAAACTACTGGTGGGCACCTTAAGCTTAACACTGTGAATGTAGCTGTTAACATAAACTACTGATGGATGCCTTATGTTTAAAACTATGAAAGTGGCTGTTAACATAAACTACTGATGAAAACCTTGTTTAAAACTGTGAGAGTGGCTGTTAACATAAACTACTGATGGACGCCTTATGTTTAAAACTGTGAGAGGAACTGCTAACATAAACTACTGATGGACGCCTTATGTTTAAAACTATGAAAGTGGCTGTTAACATAAACCACTGATGGACGCCTTATGTTTAAAACTATGAAATTGGCTGTTACCATAAACTACTGACGGAAACCTTATGTTTAAAACTGTGAGAGTGGCTGTTAATATAAACCACTAATGGACACCTTATGTTTAAAACTATGAAAGTGGCTGTTAACATAAACTACTGATGGACATCTTATGTTTAAAACTGTGAAAGTGGCTGTTAACATAAACTACTGATGGACACCTGATGTTTAAAACTATGAAAGTGGCCATTAACATAAACTACTGACGGAAACCTTATGTTTAAAACTGTGAGAGTGGCTGTTAATATAAACCACTAATGGACACCTTATGTTTAAAACTATGAAAGTGGCTGTTAACATAAACTACTAATGGACGCCTTATGTTTAAAACTGTGAGAGTGGCTGTTAACATAAACTACTGATGGATGCCTTATGTTTAAAACTATGGGAGTGGCTGCTAGCATAAACTACTGATGTACACCTAATGTTTAAAACTGTGAGAGGGGCTGTTAACATAAACTACTGATGGACGCCTTATGCTTAAAACTATGAAAGTGGCTGTTAACATAACCTAACGATGGAAACCTTATGTTTAAAACTGTGAAAGTGGCTGTTAACATAAACTACTGATGGACACCTTATGTTTAAAACTATGAAAGTGGCCATTAACATAAACTACTGATGGAAACCTTATGTTTAAAACTGTGAGAGGAACTGCTAACGTAAACTACTGATGGACGCCTTATGTTTAAAACTATGAAAGTGGCTGTTAACATAAACTACTGATGGACACCTTATGTTTAAAACTGTGAAAGGGGCTGTTACCATAAATTACTGATGGACACCATATGTTTAAAACTGTGAGAGGGACTGTTAACATAAACTACTGATGTACACCTTATACCTAAGATTGTGAGAGGGGCTGTTAAAGTAAACTACTGATGGACACCTTATGTTTTAAACTGTGACAGGGGATGTTAACATAAACTACAGAAGAACACCTTATGTTTAAAACTATGAGAGTGGGTGCTAACATAAACTACTGATGGAAATCTTATGTTTAAAACAGTGATATTGGCTGTTAACATAAACTACTGATGGACACCTGATGTTTAAAACTATGAAAGTGGCCATTAACATAAACTACTGATGGAAACCTCATGTGTAAAACTGTGAAAGTGGCTGTTAACATAAACTACTGATGGACGCCTTATGTTTAAAACTGTGAGAGTGGCTGTTAACATAAACTACTGATGGATGCCTTATGTTTAAAACTATGGGAGTGGCTGCTAGCATAAACTACTGATGTACACCTAATGTTTAAAACTGTGAGAGGGGCTGTTAACATAAACTACTGATGGACGCCTTATGCTTAAAACTATGAAAGTGGCTGTTAACACAAACTACTGATGGACGCCTTATGCTTAAAACTATGAAAGTGGCTGTTAACATAACCTAACGATGGAAACCTTATGTTTAAAACTATGAAAATGGCCATTAACATAAACTACTGATGGAAACCTTATGTTTAAAACTGTGAGAGGAACTGCTAACATAAACTACTGATGGACGCCTTATGTTTAAAACTATGAAAGTGGCTGTTAACATAAACTACTGATGGACACCTTATGTTTAAAACTGTGAAAGGGTCTGTTACCATAAATTACTGATGGACACCATATGTTTAAAACTGTGAGAGGGACTGTTAACATAAACTACTGATGTACACCTTATACCTAAGATTGTGAGAGGGGCTGTTAAAGTAAACTACTGATGGACACCTTATGTTTTAAACTGTGACAGGGGATGTTAACATAAACTACAGAAGAACACCTTATGTTTAAAACTATGAGAGTGGGTGCTAACATAAACTACTGATGGACATCTTATGTTTACAACAGTGATATTGGCTGTTAACATAAACTATTGATGGACACCTTATGGTTAAAACTGTGAGAAGGGATGCTAACATAAACTACTGCAGGACACCGTATGTTTAAAACTGTGAGAGTGGCTGTTAACATAAACTACTGATGGACATCTTATGCTTAAAACAGTGATATTGGCTGTTAACATAAACTACTAATGGACACCTTATGGTTAAATCTGTGGGAGGAGCTGTTAATATAAACTACTGATTGGCACATTATGTTAAAACTGTGAGAGGGACTTTTAACATAAACTACTGATGGACGACTTATGTTTAAAACTATGAAAGTGGCTGTTAACATAAACTACTGATGGACACCTTATGCTTAAAACTGTGAGAGAGAGTGTCAACATAAACTACTGATGGACGCAACATGTTTAAAGCTGTGAGGGGAACTGTTAACATAAACTACTGATGGACGCCTTATGGTTAAAACTATGAAAGTGGCTGTTAACATAAACTACTGATGGACGCCTTATGTTTAAGACTATGGGAGTGGCTGCTAGCATAAACTACTGATGTACACCTAATGTTTAAAACTGTGAGAGGGGCTGTTAACATAAACTACTGATGGACGCCTTATGTTTAAAACTATGAAAGTGGCTGTTAACATAATCTACTGATGGAAACCTTATGTTTAAAACTGTGAAAGTGGCTGTTAACATAAACTACTGGTGGGCACCTTAAGCTTAAAACTGTGAATGTAGCTGTTAACATAAACTACTGATGGACACCTTATGTTTAAAACTATGAAAGTGGCCATTAACATAAACTACTGATGGAAACCTTATGTTTAAAACTGCGAGAGGAACTGCTAACATAAACTACTGATGGACGCCTTATGTTTAAAACTATGAAAGTGGCTGTTAACATACACTACTGATGAACACCGTATGTTTAAAACTGTGAGAGTGGCTGTTAACATAAACTACTGATGGACATCTTATATTTAAAACAGTGATATTGGCTGTTAACATAAACAACTAATGGACACCTTATGGTTAAAACTGTGGGAGGAGCTGTTAATATAAACTACTGATGGGCACATTATGTTAAAACTGTGAGAGGGACTTTTAACATAAACTACTGATGGACGCCTTATGTTTAAAACTATGAAAGTGGCTGTTAACATAAACTACTGATGGACACCTTATGTTTAAAACTGTGAGAAAGAGTGTCAACATAAACTACTGATGGACGCAACATGTTTAAAACTGTGAGGGGAACTGTTAACATAAACTACTGATGGACGCCTTATGGTTAAAACTATGAAATGGCTGTTAACATAAACTATTGATGGACGCCTTATGTTTAAAACTATGGGAGTGGCTGCTAGCATAAACTACTGATGTACACCTAATGTTTAAAACTGTGAGAGGGGCTGTTAACATAAACTACTGATGGACGCCTTATGTTTAAAACTATGAAAGTGGCTGTTAACATAATCTACTGATGGAAACCTTATGCTTAAAACTGTGAAAGTGGCTGTTAACATAAACTACTGGTGGACACCTTATGCTTAAAACTGTGAATGTAGCTGTTAACATAAACTACTGATGGATGCCTTATGCTTAAAACTATGAAAGTGGCTGTTAACATAAACTACTGATGAAAACCTTGTTTAAAACTGTGAGAGTGGATGTTAACATAAACTACTGATGGACGCCTTATGTTTAAAACTGTGAGAGGAACTGTTAACATAAACTACTGATGGACGCCTTATGTTTAAAACTATGAAAGTGGCTGTTAACATAAACCACTGATGGACGCCTTATGTTTAAAACTATGAAATTGGCTGTTACCATAAACTACTGATGGAAACCTTATGCTTAAAATTGTGAGAGTGGCTGTTAACATAAACTACTAATGGACACCTTATGTTTAAAACTATGAAAGTGGCTGTTAACATAAACTACTGATGGACACCTTATGTTTACAACTGTGAAAGTGGCTGTTAACATAAACTACTGATGGACACCTGATGTTTAAAACTATGAAAGTGGCCATTAACATAAACTACTGATGGAAACCTCATGTTTAAAACTGCGAAAGTGGCTGTTAACATAAACTACTGATGGACGCCTTATGTTTAAAACTGTGAGAGTGGCTGTTAACATAAACTACTGATGGATGTCTTATGTTTAAAACTATGGGAGTGGCTGCTAGCATAAGCTACTGATGTACACGTAATGTTTAAAACTGTGAGAGGGGCTGTTAACATAAACTACTGATGGACGCCTTATGTTTAAAACTATGAAAGTGGCTGTTAACATAACCTACCGATGGAAACCTTATGTTTAAAACTGTGAAAGTGGCTGTTAACATAAACTACTGATGGACACCTTATGTTTAAAACTATGAAAGTGGCCATTAACATAAACTACTGATGGAAACCTTATGTTTAAAACTGTGAGAGGAACTGTTAACATAAACTACTGATGTACACCTAATGTTTAAAACTGTGAGAGGGGCTGTTAACATAAACTACGGATGGACGCCTAATGTTTAAAACTATGAAAGTGGCTGTTAACATAAACTACTGATGGAAACCTTATGTTTAAAACTGTGAAAGTGGCTGTTAACATAAACTACTGATGGACGCCTTATGTTTAAAACTGTGAGAGTGGGTGCTAACATAAACTATTGATGGACGCCTTATGTTTAAAACTATGTGAGTGGCTGTTAACATACACTACGGATGGACGCCTTATGTTTAAAACTATGAAATTGGCTGTTACCATAAACTACTGATGGAAACCTAATGTTTAAAACTGTGAGAGTGGCGTTTAACATAAACTACTGATGGACACCTTATGTTTAAAACTATGGGAGTGGCTGTTAACATAAATTACTGATGGCTGCCTTATGCTTAAAGCTATGAAAGTGGCTGTTAACATAAACTACTGATGGATACCTTATGCCTAAAACTATGAAAGTGGCCATTAACATAAACTACTGATGGAAACCTTATGTTTAAAACTGTGAAAGGGGCTGTTAACATAAACTACTGATGGACGCCTTATGTTTAAAACTGTGAGAGTGGCTGTTAACATAAACTACTGATGGACGCCTTATGCTTAAAACTATGGGAGTGGCTGCTAGCATAAACTACTGATGTACACCTAATGTTTAAAACTGTGAGAGGGGCTGTTAACATAAACTACGGATGGACGCCAAATGTTTAAAACTATGAAAGTGGCTGTTAACATAAACTACTGATGGATACCTTATGTTTAAAACTGTGAAAGTGGCTGTTAACATAAACTACTGGTGGACACCTTATGCTTAAAACTGTGAGTGTAGCTGTTAACATAAACTACTGATGGATGCCTTATGTTTAAAACTATGAAAGTGGCTGTTAACATAAACTACTGATGGAAACCGTGTTTAAAACTGTGAGAGTGGCTGTTAACATAAACTACTGATGGACGCCTTATGTTTAATACTGTGCGAGGAACTGTTAATATAAACTACTGATGGACGCCTTATGTTTAAAACTATGAAAGTGACTGTTAACATAAACTTCTGATGGACGTCTTATGTTTAAAACTATGAAAGTGGCTGTTACCATAAACTACTGATGGAAACCTTATGCTTAAAACTGTGAGAGTGGCTGTTAACATAAACTACTGATGTACACCTAATGTTTAAAACTGTGAGAGGGGCTGTTAACATAAACTACTGATGGACGCCTAATGTTTAAAGCTATGAAAGTGGCTGTTAACATAAACTACTGATGGACGGCTTATGTTTAAAACTATGAAAGTGGCTGTTAACATAAACTACCGATGGAAACCTTATGTTTAAATCAGTGAAAGTGGCTGTTAAAATAAACTACTGGTGGACAACTTATGTTGAAAACTGTGAGAGTGGCTGTTAACATAAACTACTGATGGATGCCTTATGTTTAAAACTATGAGAGTGGCTGTTAACATAAACTACTGATGTACACCTTATGCTTAAAACTGTGAGAGAGACTGTTAACATAAACTACTGATGGACGCCTTATGCTTAAAACTGTGAAAGGGGCTGTTAACATAAACTACTGATGGACCCCTTATGATTAAAACTGTGAAAGGGGCTGTTAACATAAACTACTGATGGAAACCTTACGTTTAAAACTGTGAAAGGGGCTGTTAGCATAAATTACTGATGGACGCCTTATGTTTAAAACTGTGAAAGGCGCTGTTAACATAAACTACTGATGGAAACCTTGTTTAAAACTGTGAGAGTGGCTGTTAACATAAACTACTGATGCACGCCTTATGTTTAAAACTGTGAGAGGAACTGTTAACATAAACTACTGATGGACGCCTTATGTTTAAAACTATGAAAGTGGCTGTTAACATAAACTACTGATGGACGCCTTATGTTTAAAACTATGGGAGTGGCTGTTAATATAAATTACTGATGGCCGTCTTATGCTTAAAACTATGAAAGTGGCTGTTAACATAAACTACTGATGGACACATTATGCTTAAAACTATGAAAGTGGCCATTAACATAAACTACTGATGGAAACCTCATGTTTAAAACTGTGAAAGTGGCTGTTAACATAAACTACTGATGGACGCCTTATGTTTAAAACTATGAAAGTGGCTGTTAACATAAACTACTGATGGAAACCTTATGTTTAAAACTGTGAAAGTGGCTGTTAACATAAACTACTGGTGGACACCTTATGCTTAAAACTGTGAGTGTAGCTGTTAACATAAACTACTGATGGATGCCTTATGTTTAAAACTATGAAAGTGGCTGTTAACATAAACTACTGCTGGAAACCTTGTTTAAAACTGTGAAAGTGGCTGTTAACATAAACTACTGATGGACGCCCTATGTTTAAAACTGTGCGAGGAACTGTTAAAATAAACTACTGATGGACGCCTTATGTTTAAAACTATGAAAATGGCTGTTAACATAAACTACTGATGGACGCCTTATGTTTAAAACTATGAAATTGGCTGTTACCATAAACTACTGATGGAAACCTTATGTTTAAAACTGTGAGAGTGGCTGTTAACATAAACTACTGATGGACACCTTATGTTTAAAACTATGGGAGTGGCTGTTAACATAAACTACTGATGGACGTCTTATGTCTAAAATTATGAAAGTGGCTGTTAACATAAACTACTGATGGAAACCTTATGTTTAAAACTGTGAAAGTGGCTGTTAAAATAAACTACTGGTGGACACCTTATGTTGAAAACTGTGAGAGTGGCTGTTAACATAAACTACTGATGGATGCCTTATGTTTAAAACTATGACAGTGGCTGTTAACATAAACTACTGATGGAAACCTTATGTTTAAAACTGTGAGAGAGACTGTTAACATAAACTACTGATGGACGCCTTATGTTTAAAACTGTGAAAGGGGCTGTTAACATAAACTACTGATGGACGCCCTATGTTTAAAACTGTGAAAGGGGCTGTTAACATAAACTACTGATGGAAACCTTATGTTTAAAACTGTGAGAGAGACTGTTAACATAAACTACTGATGGACGCCTTATGCTTAAAACTGTGAAAGGGGCTGTTAACATAAACTACTGATGGAAACCTTATGCTTAAAACTGTGAGAGAGACTGTTAACATAAACTACTGATGGACGCCTTATGTTTAAAACTGTGAAAGGGGCTGTTAACATAAACTACTGATGGAAACCTTATGTTTACAACTGTGAGAGAGACTGTTACCATAAACTATTGATGGACGCCTTATGTTTAAAACTGTGAAAGGGTCTGTTAACATAAACTACTGATGGACGCCTTATGTTTAAAACTGTGAAAGGTGCTGTTAACATAAACTACTTAGGGACACCTTATGTTTAAAACTGTGAAAGGGGCTGTTACCATAAATTACTGATTGACACCATATGTTTAAAACTGTGAGAGCGACTGTTAACATAAACTACTGATGTACACCTTATGTCTAAGATTGTGAGAGGGGCTGTTAAAGTAAACTACTGATGGACACCTTATGTTTTAAACTGTGACAAGGGATGTTAACATAAACTACAGAAGAACACCTTATGTTTAAAACTATGAGAGTGGGTGCTAACATAAACTACTGTTGGACATCTTATGTTTAAAACAGTGATATTGGCTGTTAACATAAACTACTGATGGACACCTTATGGTTAAAACTGTGAGAAGGGAAGCTAACATAAACTACTGCAGGACACCGTATGTTTAAAACTGTGAGAGTGGCTGTTAACATAAACTACTGATGGACATCTTATGTTTAAAACAGTGATATTGGCTGTTAAAATAAACTACTAATGGACACCTTATGGTTAAAACTGTGGGAGGAGCTGTTAATATAAACTACTGATGGGCACATTATGTTAAAACTGTAAGAGGGACTTTTAACATAAACTACTGATGGACGCCTTATATTTAAAACTATGAAAGTGGCTGTTAACATAAACTACTGATGGACACCTTATGTTTAAAACTGAGAGAGAGAGTGTCAACATAAACTAATGATGGACGCCTTATGTTTAAAACTATGAAAGTGGCTGTTAACATAAACTACCGATGGAAACCTTATGTTTAAAACTGTGAAAGTGGCTGTTAACATAAACTACTGATGGACACCTTATGTTTAAAACTATGAAAGTGGCCATTAACATAAACTACTGACGGAAACCTTATGTTTAAAACTGTGAGAGGAACTGTTAACATAAACTACTGATGGACGCCTTATGTTTAAAACTATGAAAGTGGCTGTTAACATAAATTACTGATGGACACCTTATGTTTAAAACTATGAAAGTGGCCATTAACATAAACTACTGATGGAAACCTCATGTTTAAAACTGTGAAAGTGGCTGTTAGCATAAACTACTGATGGACGCCTTATGTTTAAAACTGTGAGAGTGGCTGCTAACATAAACTACTGATGGACGCCTTATGTTTAAAACTATGGGAGTGGCTGCTAGCATAAACTACTGATGTACACCTAATGTTTAAATCTGTGAGAGGGGCTGTTGACATAAACTACTGATGAACGCCTTATGCTTAAAACTATGAAAGTGGCTGTTAACATAAACTACTGATGGAAACCTTATGTTTAAAACTGTGAAATTGGCTGTTAACATAAACTACTGGTGGATACCTTATGCTTAAAACTGTGAGTGTAGCTGTTAACATAAACTACTGATGGATGCCTTATGTTTAAAACTATGAAAGTGGCTGTTAGCATAAACTACTGATGGAAACCTTGTTTAAAATTGTGAGAGTGGCTGTTAACATAAACTACTGATGGACGCCTTATGTTTAAAACTGTGAGAGGAACTGTTAACATAAACTACTGATGGACGCCTTATGTTTAAAACTATGAAAGTGGCTGTTAACATAATCTTCTGATGGACGCCTTATGTTTAAAACTATGAAATTGGCTGTTACCATAAACTACTGATGGAAACCTTATGTTTAAAACTGTGAGAGTGGCTGTTAACATAAACTACTGATGGACACCTTATGTTTAAAACTATGGATGTGGCTGTTAACATAAATTACTGATGGACACATTATGCTTAAAACTATGAAAGTGGCCATTAACATAAACTACTGATGGAAACCTCATGTTTAAAACTGTGAAAGTGGCTGTTAACATAAACTACTGATGGACGCCTTATGTTTAAAACTATGAGAGTGGCTGCTAGCATAATCTACTGATGTACACCTGATGCTTAAAACTGTGAGAGGGGCTGTTAACATAAACTACTGATGGACGCCTTATGTTTAAAACTATGAAAGTGGCTGTTAACATAAACTACTGATGGAAACCTTATGTTTAAAACTGTGAAAGTGGCTGTTAACATAAACTACTGGTGGACACCTTATGCTTAAAACTGTGAGTGTAGCTGTTAACATAAATTACTGATGGATGCCTTATGTTTAAAACTGTGAGAGTGGCTGTTAACATAAACTACTGATGGACGCCTTATGTTTAAAACTGTGAGAGTGGCTGTTAACATAAACTACTGATGGACGCCTTATGTTTAAAACTATGAAAATGGCTGTTACCATAAACTACTGATGGAAACCTTATGTTTAAAACTGTGAGAGTGGCTGTTAACATAAACTACTGATGGACACCTTATGTTTAAAACTATGGGAGTGGCTTTTAACATAAACTACTGATGGGCGGCTTATGCTTAAAACTATGAAAGTGGCTGTTAACATAAACTACTGATGGAAACCTTATGCTTAAAACTGTGAAAGTGGCTGTTAAAATAAACTACTGGTGGAAACCTTATGTTGTAAACTGTGAGAGTGGCTGTTAACATAAACTACTGATGGATGCCTTATGTTTAAAACTATGAGAGTGGCTGTTAACATAAACTACTGATGTACACCTTATGCTTAAAACTGTGAAAGGGGCTGTTAACATAAACTACTGATGGAAACCTTATGTTTAAAACTGTGAGAGAGACTGTTAACATAAACTACTGATGGACGCCTTATGCTTAAAACTGTGAAAGGGGCTGTTAACATAAACTACTGATGGAAACCTTATGTTTAAAACTGTGAAAGGGGCTGTTAACATAAATTACTGATGGACGCCTTATGCTTAAAACTGTGAAAGGCGCTGTTAACATAAACAACTGATGTACACCTTATGTTTAAAACTGTGAAAGGGGCTGTTAACATAAACTACTGATGGACACCTTATGTTTAAAACTGTGAGAGAGACTGTTAACATAAACTACTGATGGACACCTTATGTTTCAAACTGTGAAAGGGGCTGTTATCATAAACTACTGATGGACGTCTTATGTTTAAAACTGTGAAAGGGGCTGTTAACATAAACTACTGATGGAAACCTTATGCCTGAAACTGTGAGAGACTGTTAACATAAACTACTGATGGACGCCTTATGCTTAAAACTGTGAAAGTGGCTGTTAACATAAACTACTGATGGAAACCTTATGTTTAAAACTGTGAGAGAGACTGTTAACATAAAGTACTGATGGACGCCTTATGTTTAAAACTGTGAAAGGGGCTGTTAACATAAACTACTGATGGAAACCTTATGTTTAAAACTGTGAGAGAGACTGTTAACATAACCTACTGATGGACGCCTTATGTTTAAAACTGTGAAAGGGGCTGTTAACATAAACTACTGATGGAAACCTTATGCTTAAAACTGTGAGAGAGACTGTTAACATAAACTACTGTTGGACACCTTATGTTTAAAACTGTGAAAGGGGCTGTTAACATAAACTACTGATGGACGCCCTATGTTTAAAACTGTGAAAGGGGCTGTTAACATAAACTACTGATGGAAACCTTATGTTTAAAACTGTGAAAGAGACTGTTAACATAAATTACTGATGGAAACCTTATGCTTAAAACTGTGAGAGAGACTGTTAACATAAACTATTATTGGACACCTTATGTTTAAAACTGTGAAAGGGGCTGTTAACATAAACTACTGATGGACGCCCTATGTTCAAAACTGTGAAAGGGGCTGTTAACATAAATTACTGATGGAAACCTTATGCTTAAAACTGTGAAAGAGACTGTTAACATAAACTACTGATGGATGCCTTATGTTTAAAACTGTGAGAGTGGCTGTTAACATAAACTACTGATGGACGCCTTATGTTTAAAACTGTGCGAGGAACTTTTAAAATAAACTACTGATGGACGCCTTATGTTTAAAACTATGAAAATGGCTGTTAACATAAACTACTGATGGACGCCTTATGCTTAAAACTATGAAATTGGCTGTTACCATAAACTACTGATGGAAACCTTATGTTTAAAACTGTGAGAGTGGCTGTTAACATAAACTACTGATGGACACCTTATGCTTAAAACTATGGGAGTGGCTTTTAACATAAACTACTGATGGGCGGCTTATGCTTAAAACTATGAAAGTGGCTGTTAACATAAACTACCGATGGAAACCTTATGCTGAAAACTGTGAAAGTGGCTGTTAAAATAAACTACTGGTGGAAACCTTATGTTGTAAACTGTGAGAGTGGCTGTTAACATAAACTACTGATGGATGCCTTATGTTTAAAACTATGAGAGTGGCTGTTAACATAAACTACTGATGTACTCCTTATGCTTAAAACTGTGAAAGGGGCTGGTAACATAAACTACTGATGGAAACCTTATGTTTAAAACTGTGAGAGAGACTGTTAACATAAACTACTGATGGACGCCTTATGTTTAAAACTGTGAAAGGGGCTGTTAACATAAACTACTGATGGAAACCTTATGTTTAAAACTGTGAAAGGGGCTGTTAACATAAATTACTGATGGACGCCTTATGTTTAAAACTGTGAAAGGCGCTGTTAACATAAACTACTGATGGAAACCTTATGCCTAAAACTGTGAGAGAGACTGTTAACATAAACTACTGTTGGACACCTTATGTTTAAAACTGTGAAAGGGGCTGTTAACATAAACTACTGATGGACACCTTATGCTTAAAACTGTGAAAGTGGCTGTTAACATAAACTACTGATGGAAACCTTATGTTTAAAACTGTGAGAGAGACTGTTAACATAAACTACTGATGGACGCCTTATGTTTAAAACTGTGAGAGAGACTGTTAACATAACCTACTGATGGACGCCTTATGTTTAAAACTGTGAAAGGGGCTGTTAACATAAACTACTGATGGACGCCCTATGTTTAAAACTGTGGAAGGGGCTGTTAACATAAACTACTGATGGAAACCTTATGTTTAAAACTGTGAAAGAGACTGTTAACATAAACTACTGATGGAAACCTTATGCTTAAAACTGTGAGAGAGACTGTTAACATAAACTATTGTTGGACACCTTATGTTTAAAACTGTGAAAGGGGCTGTTAACATAAACTACTGATGGACGCCCTATGTTTAAAACTGTGAAAGGGGCTGTTAACATAAACTACTGATGGAAAGCTTATGCTTAAAACTGTGAAAGAGACTGTTAACATAAACTACTGATGGACGCCTTATGTTTAAAACTGTGAAAGGGGCTGTTAACATAAACTACTGATGGAAACCTTATGCTTATAACTGTGAGAGAGACTGTTAACATAAACTACTGATGGACGCCTTATGTTTAAAACTGTGAAAGGGGCTGTTAACATAAACTACTGATGGAAACCTTATGTTTATAACTGTGAGAGAGACTGTTAACATAAACTATTGATGGACGCCTTATGTTTAAAACTGTGAAAGGGGCTGTTAACATAAACTACTGATGGACGCCTTATGTTTAAAACTGTGAAAGGTGCTGTTAACATAAACTACTGATGGACACCTTATGTTTAAACTGTGACAGGGGATGTTAACATAAACTACAGAAGAACACCTTATGTTTAAAACTATGAGAGTGGGTGCTAGCATAAACTACTGATAGAAATCTTATGTTTAAAACAGTGATATTGGCTGTTAACATAAACTACTAATGGACACCTTATGGTTAAAACTGTGCGAGGAGCTGTTAATATAAACTACTGATGGGCACATTATGTTAAAACTGTGAGAGGGACTTTTAACATAAACTACTGATGGACACCTTATGTTTTAAACTGTGACAGGGGATGTTAACATAAACTACAGAAGAACACCTTATGTTTAAAACTATGAGAGTGGGTGCTAGCATAAACTACTGATGGAAATCTTATGTTTAAAACAGTGATATTGGCTGTTAACATAAACTACTAATGGACACCTTATGGTTAAAACTGTGCGAGGAGCTGTTAATATAAACTACTGATGGGCACATTATGTTAAAACTGTGAGAGGGACTTTTAACATAAACTACTGATGGAAGCCTATTGTTTAAAACTATGAAAGTGGCTGTTAACATAAATTACTGATGGACACCTTATGCTTAAAACTATGAGAGTGGCTGCTAGCATAAACTACTGATGTACACCTGATGTTTAAAACTGTGAGAGGGGCTGTTAACATAAACTACTGATGGACGCCTTGTGTTTAAAACTATGAAAGTGGCTGTTAATATAAACTACTGATGGAAACCTTATGTTTAAAACTGTGAAAGTGGCTGTTAACATAAACTACTGATGGACACCTTATGCTTAAAACTGTGAGTGTATCTGTTAACATAAACTACTGATGGATGCCTTATGTTTAAAACTATGAGAGTGGCTGTTAACATAAACTACTGATGGACACCTTATGTTTAAAACTATGAAAGTGGTCATTAACATAAACTGCTGAAGGAAACCTTATGCTTAAAACTGTGAAAGTGGCTGTTAACATAAACTACGGATGGACGCCTTATGTTTAAAACTGTGAGAGTGGCTGCTAACATAAACTACTGATGGATGCCTTATGTTTAAAACTATGGGAGTGGCTGCTAGCATACACTACTGATGTACACATAATGTTTAAAACTGTGAGAGTGGCTGTTAACATAAACTACTGATGGACGCCTTATGTTTAAAACTGTGAAAGGGGCTGTTAACATAAACTACTGATGGAAACCTTATGCTTAAAACTGTGAGAGAGACTGTTAACATAAACTACTGATGGACGCCTTATGCTTAAAACTGTGAGAGAGACTGTTAACATAAACTACTGTTGGACGTCTTATGCTTAAAACTATGAAAGTGGCTGTAAACAAAAACTACTGATGGACACCTTATGTTTAAAACTATGAAAGTGGCCATTAACATAAACTACTGATGGAAACCTTATGCTTAAAACTGTGAAAGTGGCTGTTAACATAAACTACTGATGGACACCTTATGTTTAAAACGTGAAAGTGGCTGTTAACATAAACTACTGATGGACGCCTTATGTTTAAAACTCTGAGAGTGGCTGTTAACATAAACTACTGATGGATGCCGTATGTTTAAAACTATGGGAGTGTCTGCTAGCATAAACTACTGATGTACACTTAATGGTTAAAACTGTGAGAGGGGCTGTTAACATAAACTACTGATGGACGCCTTATGTTTAAAACTATGAAAGTGGCTGTTAACATAAACTGCTCATGGAAACCTTATGTTTAAAACTGTGAAAGTGGCTGTTAACATAAACTACTGATGGACACCTTATGCTTAAAACTATGAAAGTGGCCATTAACATAAACTACTGATGGAAACCTTAGGTTTAAAACTGTGAGAGGAAATGTTAACATAAACTACTGATGGACGCCTTATGTTTAAAACTATGAAAGTGGCTGTTAACATAAACTACTGATGGACACCTTATGTTTAAAACTATGAAAGTGGCCATTAACATATACTACTGATGGAAACCTTATGTTTAAAACTGTGAGAGTGGCTGTTAACATAAACTACTGATGGATGCCTTATGGTTAAAACTATGGGAGTGGCTGCTAGCATACACTACTGATGTACACCTAATGTTTAAAACTGTGAGAGGGGCTGTTAACATAAACTACTGATGGACGCTTTATGTTTAAAACTATGAAAGTGGCTGTTAACATAAACTACTGGTGGGCACCTTATGCTTAAAACTGTGAGTGTAGCTGTTAACATAAACTACTGATGGATGCCTTATGTTTAAAACTATGAAAGTGGCTGTTAACATAAACTACTGATGGACGCCTTATGCTTAAAACTGTGAGAGAGACTGTTAACATAAACTACTGATGGACGCCTTATGTTTAAAACTGTGCGCTGAACTGTTAACATAAACTACTGATGGATGCCTTATGTTTAAAACTATGAAAGTGGCTATTAACATAAACTACTGATGGAAACCTTATGTTTAAAACTATGAAATTGGCTGTTACCTTAAACTACTGATGGAAACCTTATGTTTAAAACTGTGAGAGTGGCTGTTAACATAAACTACTGATGGACGGCTTAAGTTTAAAACTATGAAAGTGGCTGTTAACATAAACTACTGATGGAAACCTTATGTTTAAAACTGTGAGTGTAGCTGTTAACATAAACTACTGATGGATGCCTTATGTTTAAAACTATGAAAGTGGTTGTTAACATAAACTACTGATGGAAACCTTGTTTAAAACTGTGAGAGTGGCTGTTAAGATAAACTACTGATTGACCCCTTATGTTTAAAACTGTGAGAGAGACTGTTATCATAAACTACTGATGGACGCCTTATGTTTAAAACTGTGCGCGGAACTGTTAACATAAACTACTGATGGATGCCTTATGTTTAAAACTATGAAAGTGGCTGTTAACATAAACTACTGATGGAATACTTATGTTTAAAACTATGAAATTGGCTGTTACCTTAAACTACTGATGGAAACCTTATGTTTAAAACTGTGAGAGTGGCTGTTAACATAAACTACTGATGTACACCTAATGTATAAAACTGTGAAAGGGGCTGTTAACATAAACTACTGATGGAAAGCTTATGTTTACAACTGTGAGAGAGACTGTTAACATAAACTATTGATGGACGCCTTATGTTTAAAACTGTGAAAGGGTCTGTTAACATAAACTATTGATGGACGCCTTATGTTTAAAACTGTGAAAGGTGCTGTTAACATAAACTATTGAAGGACACCTTATGTTTAAAACTGTGAGAGGGACTGTTAACATAAACTACTGATGTACACCTTATGTCTAAGATTGTGAGAGGAGCTGTTAAAGTAAACTACTGATGGACACCTTATATTTTAAACTGTGACAAGGGATGTTAACATAAACTACAGAAGAACACCTTATGTTTAAAACTATGAGAGTGGGTGCTAACATAAACTACTGATGGACATCTTATGTTTAAAACAGTGATATTGGCTGTTAACATAAACTACTGATGGACACCTTATGGTTAAAACTGTGAGAAGGGATGCTAACATAAACTACTGCAGGACACCGTATGTTTAAAACTGTGAGAGTGGCTGTTAACATAAACTACTGATGGACATCTTATGTTTAAAACAGTGATATTGGCTGTTAACATAAACTACTAATGGTCACCTTATGGTTAAAACTGTGGGAGGAGCTGTTAATATAAACTACTGATGTACACCTTATGTCTAAGATTGTGAGAGGGGCTGTTAAAGTAAACTACTGATGGACACCTTATGTTTTAAACTGTGACAAGGGATGTTAACATAAACTACAGAAGAACACCTTATGATTAAAACTATGAGAGTGGGTGCTAACATAAACTACTGATGGACATCTTATGTTTAAAACAGTGATATTGGCTGTTAACATAAACTACTGATGGATACCTTATGGTTAAAACTGTGAGAAGGGATGCTAACATAAACTACTGCAGGACAACGTATGTTTAAAACTTTGAGAGTGGCTGTTAAAATAAACTACTGATGTACACCTAATGTATAAAACTGTGAAAGGGGCTGTTAACATAAACTACTGATGGAAAGCTTATGTTTACAACTGTGAGAGAGACTGTTAACATAAACTATTGATGGACGCCTTATGTTTAAAACTGTGAAAGGGTCTGTTAACATAAACTATTGATGGACGCCTTATGTTTAAAACTGTGAAAGGTGCTGTTAACATAAACTATTGAAGGACACCTTATGTTTAAAACTGTGAGAGGGACTGTTAACATAAACTACTGATGTACACCTTATGTCTAAGATTGTGAGAGGGGCTGTTAAAGTAAACTACTGATGGACACCTTATATTTTAAACTGTGACAAGGGATGTTAATATAAACTATAGAAGAACACCTTATGTTTAAAACTATGAGAGTGGGTGCTAACATAAACTACTGATGGACATCTTATGTTTAAAACAGTGATATTGGCTGTTAACATAAACTACTGATGGACACCTTATGGTTAAAACTGTGAGAAGGGATGCTAACATAAACTACTGCAGGACACCGTATGTTTAAAACTGTGAGAGTGGCTGTTAACATAAACTACTGATGGACATCTTATGTTTAAAACAGTGATATTGGCTGTTAACATAAACTACTAATGGTCACCTTATGGTTAAAACTGTGGGAGGAGCTGTTAATATAAACTACTGATGTACACCTTATGTCTAAGATTGTGAGAGGGGCTGTTAAAGTAAACTACTGATGGACACCTTATGTTTTAAACTGTGACAAGGGATGTTAACATAAACTACAGAAGAACACCTTATGCTTAAAACTATGAGAGTGGGTGCTAACATAAACTACTGATGGACATCTTATGTTTAAAACAGTGATATTGGCTGTTAACATAAACTACTGATGGACACCTTATGGTTAAAACTGTGAGAAGGGATGCTAACATAAACTACTGCAGGACAACGTATGTTTAAAACTTTGAGAGTGGCTGTTAACATAAACTACTGATGGACATCTTATGTTTAAAACAGTGATATTGGCTGTTAACATAAACTACTAATGGTCACCTTATGGTTAAAACTGTGGGAGGAGCTGTTAATATAAACTACTGATGGGCACATTATGTTAAAACTGTGGGAGGGAATTTTAACATAAACTACTGATGGACGCCTTATGTTTAAAACTATGAAAGTGGCTGTTAACATAAACTACTGATGGACATCTTATGTTTAAAACTGTGAGAGGGGCTGTTAACATAAACTACTGATGAACGCCTTATGTTTAAAACTATGAAAGTGGCTGTTAACATAAACTACTGATGGAAACCTTATGTTTAAAACTGTGAAAGTGGCTGTTAACATAAACTACTGGTGGACACCTTATGCTTAAAACTGTGAGTGTAGCTGTTAACATAAACTACTGATGGATGCCTTATGTTTAAAACTATGAAAGTGGCTGTTAACATAAACTACTGATGGACGCCTTATGCTTAAAACTGTGAGAGAGACTGTTAACATAAACTACTGATGGACGCCTTATGTTTAAAACTGTGCGCGGAACTGTTAACATAAACTACTGATGGATGCCTTATGTTTAAAACTATGAAAGTGGCTATTAGCATAAACTACTGATGGAAACCTTATGCTTAAAACTGTGAAAGGGGCTGTTAACATAAATTACTGATGGACGCCTTATGTTTAAAACTGTGAAAGGCGCTGTTAACATAAACAACTGACTGATGTACACCTTATGTTTAAAACTGTGAAAGGGGCTGTTAACATAAACTACTGATGGACACCTTATGTTTAAAACTGTGAAAGGGGCTGTTATCATAAACTACTGATGGAAACTTTATGCCTAAAACTGTGAGAGAGACTGTTAACATAAACTACTGTTGGACACCTTATGCTTAAAACTGTGAAAGGGGCTGTTAACATAAACTACTGATGGACGCCTTATGTTTAAAACTGTGAAAGGGGCTGTTAACATAAACTACTGATGGAAACCTTATGTTTAAAACTGTGAGAGAGACTGTTAACATAAACTACTGATGGACGCCTTATGTTTAAAACTGTGAAAGGGGCTGTTAACACATAAACTACTGATGGAAACCTTATGTTTAAAACTGTGAGAGAGACTGTTAACATAACCTACTGATGGACGCCTTATGCTTAAAACTGTGAAAGGGGCTGGTAACATAAACTACTGATGGAAACCTTATGCTTAAAACTGTGAGAGAGACTGTTAACATAAACTACTGTTGGACACCTTATGCTTAAAACTGTGAAAGGGGCTGTTAACATAAACTACTGATGGAAACCTTATGCTTAAAACTGTGAAAGAGACTGTTAACATAAACTACTGATGGACGCCTTATGTTTAAAACTGTGAAAGGGGCTGTTAACATAAACTACTGATGGAAACCTTATGCTTAAAACTGTGAGAGAGACTGTTAACATAAACTACTGATGGACACCTTATGTTTAAAACTGTGAAAGGGGCTGTTAACATAAACTACTGATGGAAACCTTATGTTTAAAACTGTGAGAGAGACTGTTAACATAAACTATTGATGGACGCCTTATGTTTAAAACTGTGAAAGGGGCTGTTAACATAAACTACTGATGGACGCCTTATGTTTAAAACTGTGAAAGGTGCTGTTAACATAAACTACTGATGGACACCTTATGCTTAAAACTGTGAAAGGGGCTGTTACCATAAAGTACTGATGGACACCATATGTTTAAAACTGTGAGAGGGACTGTTAACATAAACTACTCATGGGTACCTTATGCTTAAAACTGTGACAGGGGATGTTAACATAAACTACTGATGGACACCTTATGTCTAAGATTGTGAGAGGGGCTGTTAAAGTAAACTACTGATGGACACCTTATGTTTTAAACTGTGACCGGGGATGTTAACATAAACTACAGAAGAACACCTTATGTTTAAAACTATGAGAGTGGGTGCTAACATAAACTACTGATGGACATCTTATGTTTAAAACAGTGATATTGGCTGTTAACATAAACTACTAATGGACACCTTATGGTTAAAACTGTGCGAGGAGCTCTTAATATAAACTACTGATGGGCACATTATGTTAAAACTGTGAGAGGGACTTTTATCATAAACTTCTGATGGACGCCTAAAGTTTAAAACTATGAAAGTGGCTGTTAACATAAACTACTGATGGACACCTTATGTTTAAAACTATGAGAGTGGCTGCTAGCATAAACTACTGATGTACACCTGATGTTTAAAACTGTGAGAGGGACTGTTAACATAAACTACTGATGGACGCCTTATGTTTAAAACTATGAAAGTGGCTGTTAACATAAACTACTGATGGAAACCTTATGCTTAAAACTGTGAAAGTGGCTGTTAACATAAACTACTGGTGGACACCTTATGCTTAAAACTGTGAGTGTAGCTGTTAACATAAACTACTGATGGATGCCTTATGTTTAAAACTGTGAAAGTGGCTGTTAACATAAACTACTGATGGACGCCTTATGTTTAAAACTGTGAGAGTGGCTGTTAACATAAACTACTGATGGACGCCTTATGTTTAAAACTATGAAAATGGCTGTTAACATAAACTACTGATGGACGCCTTATGTTTAAAACTATGAAAATGGCTGTTAACATAAACTACTGATGGACGCCTTATGTTTAAAACTATGAAATTGGCTGTTACCATAAACTACTGATGGAAACCTTATGCTTAAAACTGTGAGAGTGGCTGTTAACATAAACTACTGATGGAAACCTTATGTTGAAAACTGTGAGAGTGGCTGTTAACATAAACTACTGATGGATGCCTTATGTTTAAAACTATGAGAGTGGCTGTTAACATAAACTACTGATGTACACCTTATGCTTAAAACTGTGAAAGGGGCTGTTAACATAAACTACTGATGGAAACCTTATGTTTAAAACTGTGAAAGGGACTGTTAACATAAACTACTGATGGACGCCTTATGTTTAAAACTATGCGAGGAACTGTTAAAATAAACTACTGATGGACGCCTTATGTTTAAAACTATGAAAATGGCTGTTAACATAAACTACTGATGGACGCCTTATGTTTAAAACTATGAAATTGGCTGTTACCATAAACTACTGATGGAAACCATATGTTTAAAACTGTGAGAGTGGCTGTTAACATAAACTACTGATGGACACCTTATGCTTAAAACTATGGGAGTGGCTGTTAACATAACCTACTGATGGACTCCTTATGTTTAAAACTGTGAAAGGGGCTGTTAACATAAACTACTGATGGACTCCTTATGTTTAAAACTGTGAAAGGGGCTGTTAACATAAACTACTGATGGACACCTTATGTTTAAAACTGTGAAAGGGGCTGTTATCATAAACTACTGATGGACGTCTTATGTTTAAAACTGTGAAAGGGGCTGTTAACATAAACTACTGATGGAAACCTTATGCCTAAAACTGTGAGAGAGACTGTTAACATAAACTACTGTTGGACACCTTATGTTTAAAACTGTGAAAGGGGCTGTTAACATAAACTACTGATGGACGCCTTATGTTTAAAACTGTGAAAGGGGCTGTTAACATAAACTACTGATGGAAACCTTATGTTTAAAACTGTGAGAGAGACTGTTAACATAAACTACTGATGGACGCCTTATGTTTAAAACTGTGAAAGGGGCTGTTAACACATAAACTACTGATGGAAACCTTATGTTTAAAATTGTGAGAGAGACTGTTAAGATAACCTACTGATGGACGCCTTATGTTTAAAACTGTGAAAGGGGCTGTTAACATAAACTACTGATGGAAACCTTATGCTTAAAACTGTGAGAGAGACTGTTAACATAAACTACTGTTGGACACCTTATGCTTAAAACTGTGAAAGGGGCTGTTAACATAAACTACTGATGGACGCCCTATGTTTAAAACTGTGAAAGGGGCTGTTAACACAAACTACTGATGGAAACCTTATGCTTAAAACTGTGAAAGAGACTGTTAACATAAACTACTGATGGACGCCTTATGTTTAAAACTGTGAAAGGGGCTGTTAACATAAACTACTGATGGAAACCTTATGCTTAAAACTGTGAGAGAGACTGTTAACATAAACTACTGATGGACGCCTTATGTTTAAATCTGTGAAAGGGGCTGTTAACATAAACTACTGATGGAAACCTTATGTTTAAAACTGTGAGAGAGACTGTTAACATAAACCATTGATGGACGCCTTATGTTTAAAACTGTGAGAGTGGCTGTTAACATAAACTACTGATGGATGCCTTATGTTTAAAACTATGGGAGTGGCTGCTAGCATAAACTACTGATGTACACTTAATGTTTAAAACTGTGAGAGGGGCTGTTAACATAAACTACTGATGGACGCCTTATGTTTAAAACTATGAAAGTGGCTGTTAACATAAACTGCTGATGGAAACCTTATGTTTAAAACTGTGAAAGTGGCTGTTAACATAAACTACTGATGGACACCTTATGTTTAAAACTATGAAAGTGGCCATTAACATAAACTACTGATGGAAACCTTATGTTTAAGACTGTGAGAGGAACTGTTAACATAAACTACTGATGGACGCCTTATGTTTAAATCTATGGGAGTGGCTGCTAGCATAAACTACTGATGTACACTTAATGTTTAAAACTGTGAGAGGGGCTGTTAACATAAACTACTGATGGACGCCTTATGTTTAAAACTATGAAAGTGGCTGTTAACATAAACTGCTGATGGAAACCTTATGTTTAAAACTGTGAAAGTGGCTGTTAACATAAACTACTGATGGACACCTTATGTTTAAAACTATGAAAGTGGCCATTAACATAAACTACTGATGGAAACCTTATGTTTAAAACTGTGAGAGGAACTGTTAACATAAACTACTGATGGACGCCCTATGTTTAAAACTATGAAAGTGGCTGTTAACATAAACTACTGATGGACACATTATGTTTAAAACTATGAAAGTGGCCATTAACATAAACTACTGATGGAAACTTTATGTTTAAAACTGTGAAAGTGCTTTTAACATAAACTACTGATGGACACCTTATGTTTAAAACTATGAAAGTGGCCATTAACATAAACTACTGATGGAAACCTTATGCTTAAGACTGTGAGAGGAACTGTTAACATAAACTACTGATGGACGCCTTATGTTTAAAACTATGAAAGTGGCTGTTAACATAAACTACTGATGGACACCTTATGTTTAAAACTATGAAAGTGGCCATTAACATAAACTACTGATGGAAACCTTATGTTTAAAACTGTGAGAGTGGCTGTTAACATAAACTACTGATGGATGCCTTATGTTTAAAACTATGGGAGTGGCTGCTAGCATACACTACTGATGTACACCTAATGTTTAAAACTGTGAGAGGGGCTGTTAACATAAACTACTGATGGACGCCTTATGTTTAAAACTATGAAAGTGGCTGTTAACATAAACTACTGATGGAAACCTTATGTTTAAAACTGTGAAAGTGGCTGCTAACATAAACTACTGGTGGACACCTTATGCTTAAAACTGTGAGTGTAGCTGTTAACATAAACTACTGATGGATGCCTTATGTTTAAAACTGTGAGAGAGACTGTTAACATAAACTACTGATGGACGCCTTATGTTTAAAACTGTGCGCGGAACTGTTAACATAAACTACTGATGGATGCCTTATGTTTAAAACTATGAAAGTGGCTATTAACATAAACTACTGATGGAAACCTTATGTTTAAAACTATGAAATTGGCTGTTACCTTAAACTAGTGATGGAAACCTTATGTTTAAAACTGTGAGAGTGGCTGTTAACATAAACTACTGATGGACGGCTTAAGTTTAAAACTATGAAAGTGGTTGTTAACATAAACTGCTGGTGGACACCTTATGCTTAAAACTGTGAGTGTAGCTGTTAACATAAACTACTGATGGATGCCTTATGTTTAAAACTGTGAAAGTGGTTGTTAACATAAACTACTGATGGATACCTTGTTTAAAACTGTGAGAGTGGCTGTTAACATAAACTACTGATGGACGCCTTATGTTTAAAACTGTGCGAGAGACTGTTAACATAAACTACTGATGGACGCCTTATGTTTAAAACTGTGCGCGGAACTGTTAACATAAACTACTGATGGATGCCTTATGTTTAAAACTATGAAAGTGGCTGTTAACATAAACTACTGATGGAAACCTTATGTTTAAAACTATGAAATTGGCTGTTACCTTAAACAACTGATGGAAACCTTATGTTTAAAACTGTGAAAGTGGCTGTTAACATAAACTACTGGTGGACACATTATGTTGAAAACTGTGAGAGTGGCTGTTAACATAAACTACTGATGGATGCCTTATGTTTAAAACTATGAGAGTGGCTGTTAACATAAACTACTGATGGACGCCTTATGCTTAAAACTGTGCGCGGAACTGTTAACATAAACTACTGATGGAAACCTTATGTTTAAAACTGTGAAAGTGGCTGTTAACATAAACTGCTGGTGGACACCTTATGCTTAAAACTGTGAGTGTAGCTGTTAACATAAACTACTGATGGATGCCTTATGCTTAAAACTATGAAAGTGGTTGTTAGCATAAACTACTGATGGATACCTTGCTTAAAACTGTGAGAGTGGCTGTTAACATAAACTACTGATGGACGCCTTATGTTTAAAACTGTGAGAGAGACTGTTAACATAAACTACTGATGGACGCCCTATGTTTAAAACTTTGCGCGGAACTGTTAACATAAACTACTGATGGATGCCTTATGTTTAAAACTATGAAAGTGGCTGTTAACATAAACTACTGATGGAAACCTTATGTTTAAAACTATGAAATTGGCTGTTACCTTAAACAACTGATGGAAACCTTATGTTTAAAACTATGAAAGTGGCTGTTAACATAAACTACTGGTGGACACATTATGTTGAAAACTGTGAGAGTGGCTGTTAACATAAACTACTGATGGATGCCTTATGTTTAAAACTATGAGAGTGGCTGTTAACATAAACTACTGATGGACGCCTTATGCTTAAAACTGTGCGCGGAACTGTTAACATAAACTACTGATGGATGCCTTATGTTTAAAACTATGAAAGTGGCTATTAACATAAACTACTGATGGAAACCTTATGCTTAACACTGTGAAAGGGGCTGTTAACATAAACTACTGATGGAGACCTTATGTTTAAAACTGTGAGAGGGACTGTTAACATAAACTACTGATGGACGCCTTATGTTTAAAGCTGTGAAAGGGGCTGTTAACATAAACTACTGATGGAAACCTTATGTTTAAAACTATGGGAGTGGCTGCTAGCATAAACTACTGATGTACACTTAATGTTTAAAACTGTGAGAGGGGCTGTTAACATAAACTACTGATGGACGCCTTATGTTTAAAACTATGAAAGTGGCTGTTAACATAAACTGCTGATGGAAACCTTATGTTTAAAACTGTGAAAGTGGCTGTTAACATAAACTACTGATGGACACCTTATGTTTAAAACTATGAAAGTGGCCATTAACATAAACTACTGATGGAAACCTTATGTTTAAAACTGTGAGAGGAACTGTTAACATAAACTACTGATGGACGCCCTATGTTTAAAACTATGAAAGTGGCTGTAAACATAAACTACTGATGGAAACCTAATGCTTAAAACTGTGAAAGTGGCTGTTAAAATAAACTACTGGTGGACACCTTATGTTGAAAACTGTGAGAGTGGCTGTTAACATAAACTACTGATGGATGCCTTATGTTTAAAACTATGAGAGTGGCTGTTAACATAAACTACTGATGTACACCTTATGCTTAAAACTGTGAAAGGGGCTGTTAACATAAACTACTGATGGACGCCCTATGTTTAAAACTATGAGAGTGGCTGTTAACATAAACTACTGATGGACGCCTTATGCTTAAAACTGTGCGCGGAACTGTTAACATAAACTACTGATGGATGCCTTATGTTTAAAACTATGAGAGTGGCTGTTAACATAAACTACTGATGTACACCTTATGCTTAAAACTGTGAAAGGGGCTGTTAACATAAACTACTGATGGAAACCTTATGTTTAAACTGTGAGAGAGACTGTTAATATAAACTACTGATGGACGCCTTATGTTTAAAACTGTGAAAGGGGCTGTTAACATAAACTACTGATGGACTCCTTATGTTTAAAACTGTGAAAGGGCCTGTTAACATAAACTACTGATGGACGCCTTATGTTTAAAACTATGCGAGGAACTGTTAAAATAAACTACTGATGGACGCCTTATGTTTAAAACTATGAAAATGGCTGTTAACATAAACTACTGATGGACACCTTATGTTTAAAACTATGAAATTGGCTGTTACCATAAACTACTGATGGAAACCATATGTTTAAAACTGTGAGAGTGGCTGTTAACATAAACTACTGATGGACACCTTATGCTTAAAACTATGGGAGTGGCTGTTAACATAACCTACTGATGGGCGGCTTATGTTTAAAACTATGAAAGTGGCTGTAAACATAAACTACTGATGGAAACCTTATGCTTAAAACTGTGAAAGTGGCTGTTAAAATAAACTACTGGTGGACACCTTATGTTGAAAACTGTGAGAGTGGCTGTTAACATAAACTACTGATGGATGCCTTATGTTTAAAACTATGAGAGTGGCTGTTAACATAAACTACTGATGTACACCTTATGCTTAAAACTGTGAGAGGAACTGTTAACATAAACTACTGATGGACGCCCTATGTTTAAAACTATGAAAGTGGCTGTTAACATAAACTACTGATGGACACATTATGTTTAAAACTATGAAAGTGGCCATTAACATAAACTACTGATGGAAACTTTATGTTTAAAACTGTGAAAGTGGCTGTTAACATAAACTACTGATGGACACCTTATGTTTAAAACTATGAAAGTGGCCATTAACATAAACTACTGATGGAAACCTTATGTTTAAGACTGTGAGAGGAACTGTTAACATAAACTACTGATGGACGCCTTATGTTTAAAACTATGAAAGTGGCTGTTAACATAAACTACTGATGGACACCTTATGTTTAAAACTATGAAAGTGGCCATTAACATAAACTACTGATGGAAACCTTATGTTTAAAACTGTGAGAGTGGCTGTTAACATAAACTACTGATGGATGCCTTATGTTTAAAACTATGGGAGTGGCTGCTAGCATACACTACTGATGTACACCTAATGTTTAAAACTGTGAGAGGGGCTGTTAACATAAACTACTGATGGACGCCTTATGTTTAAAACTATGAAAGTGGCTGTTAACATAAACTACTGATGGAAACCTTATGTTTAAAACTGTGAAAGTGGCTGCTAACATAAACTACTGGTGGACACCTTATGCTTAAAACTGTGAGTGTAGCTGTTAACATAAACTACTGATGGATGCCTTATGTTTAAAACTGTGAGAGAGACTGTTAACATAAACTACTGATGGACGCCTTATGTTTAAAACTGTGCGCGGAACTGTTAACATAAACTACTGATGGATGCCTTATGTTTAAAACTGTGAGAGGAACTGTTAACATAAACTACTGATGGACGCCTTAAGTTTAAAACTATGAAAGTGGCTGTTAACATAAACTACTGATGGACGCCTTATGTTTAAAACTATGAAATTGGCTGTTACCATAAACTACTGATGGAAACCTTATTCTTAAAACTGTGAAAGTGGCTGTTAACATAAACTACTGGTGGACACATTATGTTGAAAACTGTGAGAGTGGCTGTTAACATAAACTACTGATGGACGGCTTAAGTTTAAAACTATGAAAGTGGTTGTTAACATAAACTGCTGGTGGACACCTTATGCTTAAAACTGTGAGTGTAGCTGTTAACATAAACTACTGATGGATGCCTTATGTTTAAAACTATGAAAGTGGTTGTTAACATAAACTACTGATGGATACCTTGTTTAAAACTGTGAGAGTGGCTGTTAACATAAACTACTGATGGACGCCTTATGTTTAAAACTGTGCGAGAGACTGTTAACATAAACTACTGATGGACGCCTTATGTTTAAAACTGTGCGCGGAACTGTTAACATAAACTACTGATGGATGCCTTATGTTTAAAACTATGAAAATGGCTGTTAACATAAACTACTGATGGAAACCTTATGTTTAAAACTATGAAATTGGCTGTTACCTTAAACAACTGATGGAAACCTTATGTTTAAAACTGTGAAAGTGGCTGTTAACATAAACTACTGGTGGACACATTATGTTGAAAACTGTGAGAGTGGCTGTTAACATAAACTACTGATGGATGCCTTATGTTTAAAACTATGAGAGTGGCTGTTAACATAAACTACTGATGGACGCCTTATGCTTAAAACTGTGCGCGGAACTGTTAACATAAACTACTGATGGAAACCTTATGTTTAAAACTGTGAAAGTGGCTGTTAACATAAACTGCTGGTGGACACCTTATGCTTAAAACTGTGAGTGTAGCTGTTAACATAAACTACTGATGGATGCCTTATGTTTAAAACTATGAAAGTGGTTGTTAACATAAACTACTGATGGATACCTTGTTTAAAACTGTGAGAGTGGCTGTTAACATAAACTACTGATGGACGCCTTATGTTTAAAACTGTGAGAGAGACTGTTAACATAAACTACTGATGGACGCCCTATGTTTAAAACTGTGCGCGGAACTGTTAAAATAAACTACTGATGGATGCCTTATGTTTAAAACTATGAAAGTGGCTGTTAACATAAACTACTGATGGAAACCTTATGTTTAAAACTATGAAATTGGCTGTTACCTTAAACAACTGATGGAAACCTTATGTTTAAAACTATGAAAGTGGCTGTTAACATAAACTACTGGTGGACACATTATGTTGAAAACTGTGAGAGTGGCTGTTAACATAAACTACTGATGGATGCCTTATGTTTAAAACTATGAGAGTGGCTGTTAACATAAACTACTGATGGACGTCTTATGCTTAAAACTGTGCGCGGAACTGTTAACATAAACTACTGATGGATGCCTTATGTTTAAAACTATGAAAGTGGCTATTAACATAAACTACTGATGGAAACCTTATGCTTAAAACTGTGAAAGGGGCTGTTAACATAAACTACTGATGGAGACCTTATGTTTAAAACTGTGAGAGGGACTGTTAACATAAACTACTGATGGACGCCTTATGTTTAAAGCTGTGAAAGGGGCTGTTAACATAAACTACTGATGGAAACCTTATGTTTAAAATTGTGAGAGAGACTGTTAACATAAACTACTTATGGACGCCTTATGTTTAAAACTGTGAAAGGGGCTGTTAACATAAACTACTGATGGAAACCTTATGTTTAAAACGGTGAGAGAGACTGTTAACATAAACTACTGATGGACGCCTTATGTTTAAAACTGTGAGAGAGACTGTTAACATAAACTACTAATGGACGTCTTATGCTTAAAACTGTGAAAGGGGCTGTTAACATAAACTACTGATGGACACCTTATGTTTAAAACTGTGTGAGAGACTGTTAACATAAACTACTGATGGACGCCTTATGCTTAAAACTGTGAGAGAGACTGTTAACATAAACTACTGATGGACGCCTTATGTTTAAAACTGTGAAAGGGGCTGTTAACATAAACTACTGATGGAAACCTTATGCTTAAAACTGTGAGAGAGACTGTTAACATAAACTACTGATGGACACCTTATGTTTAAAACTGTGAAAGGGGCTGTTAACATAAACTACTGATGGAAACCTTATGCTTAAAACTGTGAGAGAGACTGTTAACATAAACTATTGATGGACGCCTTATGTTTAAAACTGTGAAAGGGGCTGTTAACATAAACTACTGATGGACGCCTTATGTTTAAAACTGTGAAAGGTGCTGTTAACATAAACTACTGATGGACACCTTATGCTTAAAACTGTGAAAGGGGCTGTTACCATAAAGTACTGATGGACACCATATGTTTAAAACTGTGAGAGGGACTGTTAACATAAACTACTGATGTACACCATATGTCTAAGATTGTGAGAGGGGCTGTTAAAGTAAACTACTGATGGACACCTTATGTTTTAAACTGTGACAGGGGATGTTAACATAAACTACAGAAAAACACCTTATGTTTAAAACTATGAGAGTGGGTGCTAACATAAACTACTGATGGACATCTTATGTTTAAAACAGTGATATTGGCTGTTAACATAAACTACTAATGGACACCTTATGGTTAAAACTGTGCGAGGAGCTGTTAATATAAACTACTGATGGGCACATTATGTTAAAACTGTGAGAGGGACTTTTATCATAAACTTCTGATGGACGCCTAATGTTTAAAACTATGAAAGTGGCTGTTAACATAAACTACTGATGGACACCTTATGTTTAAAACTATGAGAGTGGCTGCTAGCATAAACTACTGATGTACACCTGATGTTTAAAACTGTGAGAGGGACTGTTAACATAAACTACTGATGGACGCCTTATGTTTAAAACTATGAAAGTGGCTGTTAACATAAACTACTGATGGAAACCTTATGCTTAAAACTGTGAAAGTGGCTGTTAACATAAACTACTGGTGGACACCTTATGCTTAAAACTGTGAGTGTAGCTGTTAACATAAACTACTGATGGATGCCTTATGTTTAAAACTGTGAAAGTGGCTGTTAACATAAACTACTGATGGACGCCTTATGTTTAAAACTGTGAGAGTGGCTGTTAACATAAACTACTGATGGACGCCTTATGTTTAAAACTATGAAAATGGCTGTTAACATAAACTACTGATGGACGCCTTATGTTTAAAACTATGAAAATGGCTGTTAACATAAACTACTGATGGACGCCTTATGTTTAAAACTATGAAATTGGCTGTTACCATAAACTACTGATGGAAACCTTATGTTTAAAACTGTGAGAGTGGCTGTTAACATAAACTACTGATGGAAACCTTATGTTGAAAACTGTGAGAGTGGCTGTTAACATAAACTACTGATGGATGCCTTATGTTTAAAACTATGAGAGTGGCTGTTAACATAAACTACTGATGTACACCTTATGCTTAAAACTGTGAAAGGGGCTGTTAACATAAACTACTGATGGAAACCTTATGTTTAAACTGTGAGAGAGACTGTTAATATAAACTACTGATGGACGCCTTATGTTTAAAACTGTGAAAGGGGCTGTTAACATAAACTACTGATGGACTCCTTATGTTTAAAACTGTGAAAGGGCCTGTTAACATAAACTACTGATGGACGCCTTATGTTTAAAACTATGCGAGGAACTGTTAAAATAAACTACTGATGGACGCCTTATGTTTAAAACTATGAAAATGGCTGTTAACATAAACTACTAATGGACGCCTTATGTTTAAAACTATGAAAGTGGCTGTTAACATAAACTACTGATGGACACCTTATGTTTAAAACTATGAAAGTGGCCATTAACATAAACTACTGATGGAAACCTTATGTTTAAAACTGTGAGAGTGGCTGTTAACATAAACTACTGATGGATGCCTTATGTTTAAAACTATGGGAGTGGCTGCTAGCATACACTACTGATGTACACCTAATGTTTAAAACTGTGAGAGGGGCTGTTAACATAAACTACTGATGGACGCCTTATGTTTAAAACTATGAAAGTGGCTGTTAACATAAACTACTGATGGAAACCTTATGTTTAAAACTGTGAAAGTGGCTGCTAACATAAACTACTGGTGGACACCTTATGCTTAAAACTGTGAGTGTAGCTGTTAACATAAACTACTGATGGATGCCTTATGTTTAAAACTGTGAGAGAGACTGTTAACATAAACTACTGATGGACGCCTTATGTTTAAAACTGTGCGCGGAACTGTTAACATAAACTACTGATGGATGCCTTATGTTTAAAACTATGAAAGTGGCTATTAACATAAACTACTGATGGAAACCTTATGTTTAAAACTATGAAATTGGCTGTTACCTTAAACTACTGATGGAAACCTTATTCTTAAAACTGTGAAAGTGGCTGTTAACATAAACTACTGGTGGACACATTATGTTGAAAACTGTGAGAGTGGCTGTTAACATAAACTACTGATGGACGGCTTAAGTTTAAAACTATGAAAGTGGTTGTTAACATAAACTGCTGGTGGACACCTTATGCTTAAAACTGTGAGTGTAGCTGTTAACATAAACTACTGATGGATGCCTTATGTTTAAAACTATGAAAGTGGTTGTTAACATAAACTACTGATGGATACCTTGTTTAAAACTGTGAGAGTGGCTGTTAACATAAACTACTGATGGACGCCTTATGTTTAAAACTGTGCGAGAGACTGTTAACATAAACTACTGATGGACGCCTTATGTTTAAAACTGTGCGCGGAACTGTTAACATAAACTACTGATGGATGCCTTATGTTTAAAACTATGAAAATGGCTGTTAACATAAACTACTGATGGAAACCTTATGTTTAAAACTATGAAATTGGCTGTTACCTTAAACAACTGATGGAAACCTTATGTTTAAAACTGTGAAAGTGGCTGTTAACATAAACTACTGGTGGACACATTATGTTGAAAACTGTGAGAGTGGCTGTTAACATAAACTACTGATGGATGCCTTATGTTTAAAACTATGAGAGTGGCTGTTAACATAAACTACTGATGGACGCCTTATGCTTAAAACTGTGCGCGGAACTGTTAACATAAACTACTGATGGAAACCTTATGTTTAAAACTGTGAAAGTGGCTGTTAACATAAACTGCTGGTGGACACCTTATGCTTAAAACTGTGAGTGTAGCTGTTAACATAAACTACTGATGGATGCCTTATGTTTAAAACTATGAAAGTGGTTGTTAACATAAACTACTGATGGATACCTTGTTTAAAACTGTGAGAGTGGCTGTTAACATAAACTACTGATGGACGCCTTATGTTTAAAACTGTGAGAGAGACTGTTAACATAAACTACTGATGGACGCCCTATGTTTAAAACTGTGCGCGGAACTGTTAAAATAAACTACTGATGGATGCCTTATGTTTAAAACTATGAAAGTGGCTGTTAACATAAACTACTGATGGAAACCTTATGTTTAAAACTATGAAATTGGCTGTTACCTTAAACAACTGATGGAAACCTTATGTTTAAAACTATGAAAGTGGCTGTTAACATAAACTACTGGTGGACACATTATGTTGAAAACTGTGAGAGTGGCTGTTAACATAAACTACTGATGGATGCCTTATGTTTAAAACTATGAGAGTGGCTGTTAACATAAACTACTGATGGACGTCTTATGCTTAAAACTGTGCGCGGAACTGTTAACATAAACTACTGATGGATGCCTTATGTTTAAAACTATGAAAGTGGCTATTAACATAAACTACTGATGGAAACCTTATGCTTAAAACTGTGAAAGGGGCTGTTAACATAAACTACTGATGGAGACCTTATGTTTAAAACTGTGAGAGGGACTGTTAACATAAACTACTGATGGACGCCTTATGTTTAAAGCTGTGAAAGGGGCTGTTAACATAAACTACTGATGGAAACCTTATGTTTAAAATTGTGAGAGAGACTGTTAACATAAACTACTTATGGACGCCTTATGTTTAAAACTGTGAAAGGGGCTGTTAACATAAACTACTGATGGAAACCTTATGTTTAAAACGGTGAGAGAGACTGTTAACATAAACTACTGATGGACGCCTTATGTTTAAAACTGTGAGAGAGACTGTTAACATAAACTACTAATGGACGTCTTATGCTTAAAACTGTGAAAGGGGCTGTTACCATAAACTACTGATGGACACCTTATGTTTAAAACTGTGTGAGAGACTGTTAACATAAACTACTGATGGACGCCTTATGCTTAAAACTGTGAGAGAGACTGTTAACATAAACTACTGATGGACGCCTTATGTTTAAAACTGTGAAAGGGGCTGTTAACATAAACTACTGATGGAAACCTTATGCTTAAAACTGTGAGAGAGACTGTTAACATAAACTACTGATGGACACCTTATGTTTAAAACTGTGAAAGGGGCTGTTAACATAAACTACTGATGGAAACCTTATGCTTAAAACTGTGAGAGAGACTGTTAACATAAACTATTGATGGACGCCTTATGTTTAAAACTGTGAAAGGGGCTGTTAACATAAACTACTGATGGACGCCTTATGTTTAAAACTGTGAAAGGTGCTGTTAACATAAACTACTGATGGACACCTTATGCTTAAAACTGTGAAAGGGGCTGTTACCATAAAGTACTGATGGACACCATATGTTTAAAACTGTGAGAGGGACTGTTAACATAAACTACTGATGTACACCATATGTCTAAGATTGTGAGAGGGGCTGTTAAAGTAAACTACTGATGGACACCTTATGTTTTAAACTGTGACAGGGGATGTTAACATAAACTACAGAAAAACACCTTATGTTTAAAACTATGAGAGTGGGTGCTAACATAAACTACTGATGGACATCTTATGTTTAAAACAGTGATATTGGCTGTTAACATAAACTACTAATGGACACCTTATGGTTAAAACTGTGCGAGGAGCTGTTAATATAAACTACTGATGGGCACATTATGTTAAAACTGTGAGAGGGACTTTTATCATAAACTTCTGATGGACGCCTAATGTTTAAAACTATGAAAGTGGCTGTTAACATAAACTACTGATGGACACCTTATGTTTAAAACTATGAGAGTGGCTGCTAGCATAAACTACTGATGTACACCTGATGTTTAAAACTGTGAGAGGGACTGTTAACATAAACTACTGATGGACGCCTTATGTTTAAAACTATGAAAGTGGCTGTTAACATAAACTACTGATGGAAACCTTATGCCTAAAACTGTGAAAGTGGCTGTTAACATAAACTACTGGTGGACACCTTATGCTTAAAACTGTGAGTGTAGCTGTTAACATAAACTACTGATGGATGCCTTATGTTTAAAACTGTGAAAGTGGCTGTTAACATAAACTACTGATGGACGCCTTATTTTTAAAACTGTGAGAGTGGCTGTTAACATAAACTACTGATGGACGCCTTATGTTTAAAACTATGAAAATGGCTGTTAACATAAACTACTGATGGACGCCTTATGTTTAAAACTATGAAAATGGCTGTTAACATAAACTACTGATGGACGCCTTATGTTTAAAACTATGAAATTGGCTGTTACCATAAACTACTGATGGAAACCTTATGTTTAAAACTGTGAGAGTGGCTGTTAACATAAACTACTGATGGAAACCTTATGTTGAAAACTGTGAGAGTGGCTGTTAACATAAACTACTGATGGATGCCTTATGTTTAAAACTATGAGAGTGGCTGTTAACATAAACTACTGATGTACACCTTATGCTTAAAACTGTGAAAGGGGCTGTTAACATAAACTACTGATGGAAACCTTATGTTTAAACTGTGAGAGAGACTGTTAATATAAACTACTGATGGACGCCTTATGTTTAAAACTGTGAAAGGGGCTGTTAACATAAACTACTGATGGACTCCTTATGTTTAAAACTGTGAAAGGGCCTGTTAACATAAACTACTGATGGACGCCTTATGTTTAAAACTATGCGAGGAACTGTTAAAATAAACTACTGATGGACGCCTTATGTTTAAAACTATGAAAATGGCTGTTAACATAAACTACTGATGGACGCCTTATGTTTAAAACTATGAAATTGGCTGTTACCATAAACTACTGATGGAAACCATATGTTTAAAACTGTGAGAGTGGCTGTTAACATAAACTACTGATGGACACCTTATGTTTAAAACTATGAGAGTGGCTGCTAGCATAAACTACTGATGTACACCTGATGGTTAAAACTGTGAGAGGGACTGTTAACATAAACTACTGATGGACGCCTTATGTTTAAAACTATGAAAGTGGCTGTTAACATAAACTACTGATGGAAACCTTATGCTTAAAACTGTGAAAGTGGCTGTTAACATAAACTACTGGTGGACACCTTATGCTTAAAACTGTGAGTGTAGCTGTTAACATAAACTACTGATGGATGCCTTATGTTTAAAACTGTGAAAGTGGCTGTTAACATAAACTACTGATGGACGCCTTATGTTTAAAACTGTGAGAGTGGCTGTTAACATAAACTACTGATGGACGCCTTATGTTTAAAACTATGAAAATGGCTGTTAACATAAACTACTGATGAACGCCTTATGTTTAAAACTATGAAAATGGCTGTTAACATAAACTACTGATGGACGCCTTATGTTTAAAACTATGAAATTGGCTGTTACCATAAACTACTGATGGAAACCTTATGTTTAAAACTGTGAGAGTGGCTGTTAACATAAACTACTGATGGAAACCTTATGTTGAAAACTGTGAGAGTGGCTGTTAACATAAACTACTGATGGATGCCTTATGTTTAAAACTATGAGAGTGGCTGTTAACATAAACTACTGATGTACACCTTATGCTTAAAACTGTGAAAGGGGCTGTTAACATAAACTACTGATGGAAACCTTATGTTTAAACTGTGAGAGAGACTGTTAATATAAACTACTGATGGACGCCTTATGTTTAAAACTGTGAAAGGGGCTGTTAACATAAACTACTGATGGACTCCTTATGTTTAAAACTGTGAAAGGGCCTGTTAACATAAACTACTGATGGACGCCTTATGTTTAAAACTATGCGAGGAACTGTTAAAATAAACTACTGATGGACGCCTTATGTTTAAAACTATGAAAATGGCTGTTAACATAAACTACTGATGGACGCCTTATGTTTAAAACTATGAAATTGCCTGTTACCATAAACTACTGATGGAAACCATATGTTTAAAACTGTGAGAGTGGCTGTTAACATAAACTACTGATGGACGCCTTATGTTTAAAACTATGAAAATGGCTGTTAACATAAACTACTGATGGACGCCTTATGCTTAAAACTATGGGAGTGGCTGTTAACATAACCTACTGATGGGCGGCTTATGTTTAAAACTATGAAAGTGGCTGTAAACATAAACTACTGATGGAAACCTTATGCTTAAAACTGTGAAAGTGGCTGTTAAAATAAACTACTGGTGGACACCTTATGTTGAAAACTGTGAGAGTGGCTGTTAACATAAACTACTGATGGATGCCTTATGTTTAAAACTATGAGAGTGGCTGTTAACATAAACTACTGATGTACACCTTATGCTTAAAACTGTGAAAGGGGCTGTTAACATAAACTACTGATGGAAACCTTATGTTTAAAACTGTGAAAGGGGCTGTTAACATAAACTACTGATGGACTCCTTATGTTTAAAACTGTGAAAGGGGCTGCTAACATAAACTACTGATGGAAACCTTATGCTTAAAACTGTGAAAGGGGCTGTTAACATAAATTACTGATGGACGCCTTATGTTTAAAACTGTGAAAGGCGCTGTTAACATAAACAACTGACTGATGTACACCTTATGTTTAAAACTGTGAAAGGGGCTGTTAACATAAACTACTGATGGACACCTTATGTTTAAAACTGTGAAAGGGGCTGTTATCATACACTACTGATGGACGTCTTATGTTTAAAACTGTGAAAGGGGCTGTTAACATAAACTACTGATGGAAACCTTATGCCTAAAACTGTGAGAGAGACTGTTAACATAAACTACTGTTGGACACCTTATGTTTAAAACTGTGAAAGGGGCTGTTAACATAAACTACTGATGGACGCCTTATGTTTAAAACTGTGAAAGGGGCTGTTAACATAAACTACTGATGGAAACCTTATGTTTAAAACTGTGAGAGAGACTGTTAACATAAACTACTGATGGACGCCTTATGTTTAAAACTGTGAAAGGGGCTGTTAACACATAAACTACTGATGGAAACCTTATGTTTAAAATTGTGAGAGAGACTGTTAAGATAACCTACTGATGGACGCCTTATGTTTAAAACTGTGAAAGGGGCTGTTAACATAAACTACTGATGGAAACCTTATGCTTAAAACTGTGAGAGAGACTGTTAACATAAACTACTGTTGGACACCTTATGCTTAAAACTGTGAAAGGGGCTGTTAACATAAACTACTGATGGACGCCCTATGCTTAAAACTGTGAAAGGGGCTGTTAACATAAACTACTGATGGAAACCTTATGCTTAAAACTGTGAAAGAGACTGTTAACATAAACTACTGATGGACGCCTTATGTTTAAAACTGTGAAAGGGGCTGTTAACATAAACTACTGATGGAAACCTTATGCTTAAAACTGTGAGAGAGACTGTTAACATAAACTACTGATGGACGCCTTATGTTTAAATCTGTGAAAGGGGCTGTTAACATAAACTACTGATGGAAACCTTATGTTTAAAACTGTGAGAGAGACTGTTAACATAAACCAATGATGGACGCCTTATGTCTAAAACTGTGAGAGTGACTGTTAACATAAACTACTGATGGATGCCTTATGTTTAAAACTATGGGAGTGGCTGCTAGCATAAACTACTGATGTACACTTAATGTTTAAAGCTGTGAGAGGGGCTGTTAACATAAACTACTGATGGACGCCTTATGTTTAAAACTATGAAAGTGGCTGTTAACATAAACTGCTGATGGAAACCTTATGTTCAAAACTGTGAAAGTGGCTGTTAACATAAACTACTGATGGACACCTTATGTTTAAAACTATGAAAGTGGCCATTAACATAAACTACTGATGGAAACCTTATGTTTAAAACTGTGAGAGGAACTGTTAACATAAACTACTGATGGACGCCCTATGTTTAAAACTATGAAAGTGGCTGTTAACATAAACTACTGATGGACACATTATGTTTAAAACTATGAAAGTGGCCATTAACATAAACTACTGATGGAAACTTTATGTTTAAAACTGTGAAAGTGGCTGTTAACATAAACTACTGATGGACACCTTATGTTTAAAACTATGAAAGTGGCCATTAACATAAACTACTGATGGAAACCTTATGTTTAAGACTGTGAGAGGAACTGTTAACATAAACTACTGATGGACGCCTTATGTTTAAAACTATGAAAGTGGCTGTTAACATAAACTACTGATGGACACCTTATGTTTAAAACTATGAAAGTGGCCATTAACATAAACTACTGATGGAAACCTTATGTTTAAAACTGTGAGAGTGGCTGTTAACATAAACTACTGATGGATGCCTTATGTTTAAAACTATGGGAGTGGCTGCTAGCATACACTACTGATGTACACCTAATGTTTAAAACTGTGAGAGGGGCTGTTAACATAAACTACTGATGGACGCCTTATGTTTAAAACTATGAAAGTGGCTGTTAACATAAACTACTGATGGAAACCTTATGTTTAAAACTGTGAAAGTGGCTGCTAACATAAACTACTGGTGGACACCTTATGCTTAAAACTGTGAGTGTAGCTGTTAACATAAACTACTGATGGATGCCTTATGTTTAAAACTGTGAGAGAGACTGTTAACATAAACTACTGATGGACGCCTTATGTTTAAAACTGTGCGCGGAACTGTTAACATAAACTACTGATGGATGCCTTATGTTTAAAACTATGAAAGTGGCTATTAACATAAACTACTGATGGAAACCTTATGTTTAAAACTATGAAATTGGCTGTTACCTTAAACTACTGATGGAAACCTTATGTTTAAAACTGTGAGAGTGGCTGTTAACATAAACTACTGATGGACGGCTTAAGTTTAAAACTATGAAAGTGGTTGTTAACATAAACTGCTGGTGGACACCTTATGCTTAAAACTGTGAGTGTAGCTGTTAACATAAACTACTGATGGATGCCTTATGTTTAAAACTATGAAAGTGGTTGTTAACATAAACTACTGATGGATACCTTGTTTAAAACTGTGAGAGTGGCTGTTAACATAAACTACTGATGGACGCCTTATGTTTAAAACTGTGCGAGAGACTGTTAACATAAACTACTGATGGACGCCTTATGCTTAAAACTGTGCGCGGAACTGTTAACATAAACTACTGATGGATGCCTTATGTTTAAAACTATGAAAGTGGCTGTTAACATAAACTACTGATGGAAACCTTATGTTTAAAACTAAGAAATTGGCTGTTACCTTAAACAACTGATGGAAACCTTATGTTTAAAACTGTGAAAGTGGCTGTTAACATAAACTACTGGTGGACACATTATGTTGAAAACTGTGAGAGTTGCTGTTAACATAAACTACTGATGGATGCCTTATGTTTAAAACTATGAGAGTGGCTGTTAACATAAACTACTGATGGACGCCTTATGCTTAAAACTGTGCGCGGAACTGTTAACATAAACTACTGATGGAAACCTTATGTTTAAAACTGTGAAAGTGGCTGTTAACATAAACTGCTGGTGGACACCTTATGCTTAAAACTGTGAGTGTAGCTGTTAACATAAACTACTGATGGATGCCTTATGTTTAAAACTATGAAAGTGGTTGTTAACATAAACTACTGATGGATACCTTGTTTAAAACTGTGAGAGTGGCTGTTAACATAAACTACTGATGGACGCCTTATGTTTAAAACTGTGAGAGAGACTGTTAACATAAACTACTGATGGACGCCCTATGTTTAAAACTGTGCGCGGAACTGTTAACATAAACTACTGATGGATGCCTTATGTTTAAAACTATGAAAGTGGCTGTTAACATAAACTACTGATGGAAACCTTATGTTTAAAACTATGAAATTGGCTGTTACCTTAAACAACTGATGGAAACCTTATGTTTAAAACTATGAAAGTGGCTGTTAACATAAACTACTGGTGGACACATTATGTTGAAAACTGTGAGAGTGGCTGTTAACATAAACTACTGATGGATGCCTTATGTTTAAAACTATGAGAGTGGCTGTTAACATAAACTACTGATGGACGCCTTATGCTTAAAACTGTACGCGGAACTGTTAACATAAACTACTGATGGATGCCTTATGTTTAAAACTATGAAAGTGGCTATTAACATAAACTACTGATGGAAACCTTATGCTTAAAACTGTGAAAGGGGCTGTTAACATAAACTACTGATGGAGACCTTATGTTTAAAACTGTGTGAGAGACTGTTAACATAAACTACTGATGGACGCCTTATGCTTAAAACTGTGAGAGAGACTGTTAACATAAACTACTGATGGACGCCTTATGTTTAAAACTGTGAGAGAGACTGTTAACATAAACTACTAATGGACGTCTTATGCTTAAAACTGTGAAAGGGGCTGTTGACATAAACTACTGATGGACGCCTTATGTTTAAAACTGTGAGAGGGGCTGTTAACATAAACTACTGATGGACGCCTTATGTTTAAAACTGTGAGAGGGGCTGTTAACATAAACTACTGATGGAAACCTTATGTTTAAAACTGTGAGAGAGACTGTTAACATAAACTACTGATGGAAACCTTATGTTTAAAACTATGAAAGTGGCTGTTAACATAAACTACTGATGGACACCTTATGTTGAAAACTGTGAAAGGGGCTGTTAACATAAACTACTGATGGATAGTTTCTATGTGTCTTATTTATAACCATACTTTCTGTTTAATCACATCAATATATGTGCTTTTAAATTATGCCAGTGCTAGGCCTATATTGTTTAGCTTGGTTTTAAATTTCATGTATGGAAATTTAAATTTGACAGTACTTTTTAAATTTATTGTTTACATGTTTTGTTTATTAATTGTACGTGTATATTTTTATGTCGGATTTAAATGCTCACTAGAGTTTTGTTTTAATTGCTTGTTTCTTGTCAACTCTAAATATATTTTATTGCATTGTTTTGTATTATTGCATTGTAAATTTGTTTGCTTAGTAAATCTATTCTGCCCATAACAAGTCAAGAAAGTAAGCAGTCATGTATTGTTGTCTTAGGGGTTTCCATTTTGCATCTTTCTACCATTGTTTTCTATTGGATTTTGAAAGTGTGGTATTGACTTTCATTTCATTGTTGCATTTCTAATTATTTCTCCATATCTTGAAGAAAAAATTACTAAGAGATTACAATTATGACAATAATATTATGCTAAATACATCCTCTGAATTTCTAGTTGATGTGATTATTATTATACGGGTAATCAGAGTATTGGTCACCGACATTTCTACAAACGAAACTTGTTTTATAACAATCGATATATGAAGTTTCTGTTGCATGGGATATAATTTTTAGAAATATAACAAAAGAAACCACTCTGGACTAATTCTAATTTTTTAGTTTTTCAATCCGTACTTTAATCATATCATACTTCAATAAGAAAACAGCTAAATAAACACATTTTTGATTATTTGTAAATCATTGAATTTCACCGGTTTTATCATTGCCAATTAGCAATTTTATAATTACATTATTTGTCATAGGGGATAAGTAGCATTATTAATCAATACGCCACAAGTGTTACAGGCATACAAAAAACATATCTATATATACATGCAAAATATTTGTTTTCCAACAAAAGGAATTGTGTAAAGTACTTTATGCAGTAAGGAGGTTCACTTTCCTCAACTGACCAATTCTTTATGATAAAATAATCACTAGACTGTGTATGATTTCCAGAAGATAAATGTAACTATCGATTGGAAGGGAGTTTCCATTTTGTAAAACAAAAGTGCAATCGTCTCCAGAAAAAGTGAGTAAATATTAAAAGTCTATCATTTATCTGTTATTTCGTTGGTACTGAGTTAGAAGTTGGCATACACATTTGAAGATTCTATGTAGATATTCAAAGCTTCATAACAAAGGCGATATTCCTCCTGTAATAAAAACAACATAGTTGTATCAAAATATTCAATAACATATGTTTGACAGAAAGCATAAATATTCTTGAACCACTTGTGGCATCCGTCGTGTTACTCTTGTAAAAGATCCAGCGATAAACCATGTCAAAGGACAGGAATACAAACGTATATATCAAATTTAGTGCGCACGACGCAGATGCCAGGGTGTTCAGTTCAATGAAAATTGAACAAAAATACCCATGGCTATATGACAGTGTGGTACACCAAGGGTATTTATGTAAGTTTTGTGAACTGTTTTGTGGTCATTCTTCCTCATCACAATAAGTTGTTACTGTTGGCATTAACCTTGGTACTGCATGATCGCTATTCTATTACTGGACATCCAAACTAATAAATGTATTGCTCTTCCCATCTTTTCCCAAATCACATCATTTACGCGCTAATTTTCCCAATTATAAGGGACCCGGGCCCCAGATACAAATGAGTAGGAAAATCACTGACTTAAGTAAGTCGGATTTAATGCACTTGTAATAAGCAAGTCATTGAAATATTTCAACAAAACTATATAAATAATTATAGCATGTATGGAACTCACACCCTTCCAATGATCTGTATGACAAGTCACTCCTTCGGAAGGAATTGGATCGCACGCGGTACCACCTACATTTTCACTGTTGGACGCATTCTATATCTGTATTTTAGTTGTAACATCAGACACAACCAGCTAGAGTTAAAAAGTATAGTATTGTTAGCATGATTATGTTAGAGTATCATTAGTAAACAGCCATATTACATTTATAGAAAAAATAATAATTGTCCTGAAAGATGATAAAAAATAAATTATCTGACCTTGCAGTTTTTAAATTAGAAATCTATGCTAAAATGAAAAAGAAAAAAAGAAAATACTGATTTTTCATGCAAAATGAATTTCTCGCTCGGATGAAAAGCATTTCAAACAATTGTACAATTTAACATATCACAAATATGTTTCTCTTTAATACATCTACACAATACATAACAGTATATCTTCACCACGACCATCTGTCTGAAAAAAAAATAACAATAAATAAATTTGTATTACAGCCACAACCTGTGATTATCCAGATATTTTAGACAAAGTGGATAGTATTCAACATTAATACAACATTAATCTTTTTTATTTGAAATTAACACTTGTTAAAGTTGTATTAAGTTTCAATGTAAGATTTCTCACATTTTAATTAAATTCTTTAATAATTAAACTTATTTGACAGTAATTAAGTAAGTGTTTGAACGAATACACACGTAAATATATATATTGCTGTGGTCCTTTTAATTTAACATTGAAATTATTGTTTCAATATATTAGGTTATAAAATAGATGTATACTAATATAACATATAAACTATATGAAAAGTATTCAACTTTAATTATGAAAAGACACCTTAAGCATTCTACCAATATTAATACATGTATTTGATGTTATATTAAATATAAATGAGTGTGTTACACATTTAGATAATATATAATATTATATAGTAATAAATAAATATTTTGCTATTAATTTCAATGGAAAATAATCGTGCAATAGATCCTTGTATTTGCACGCTAAGTATGAAATGCATATTGCACTAGTTCAAACATGAATATTTGAAGTAGTTCAATACTCCACTTAAATATAATAAAATACACAATATTTATATAAAAAAAATGTTTTAGGCATAAACTATTTATTACTATATAACAAAAGGGTTATTGCATAAATATTGGTGAATATTGTCCCTCGCAATATATCATATTGCACTCGCAAGCTCGTGAAATATGATATACTACTCGGGACAATATTCACCAATATTCATGCAATAACCCTATAATATACAAAACAAATACAAACTAAATAAACATACTTGATGATTATAAACAAGTTAGTAATAGCAAGCAGTTAATTACACATACAGTGATAATAGTCTCAAGCGTACACCTGTCTATGCTGAACACCAAATGCATGTATGTTCAGTTTAGGCAGGTTTCAAATAAAAGTATTGAAGGAAAAAAACACAAACAATAGAAAGAATATATATATGTCTGAAAAGTAAACTAAACTTTGTTAGAATTAGATCTTTGAGCTGACACATTTTTGTTCTTCCCTCGACGGGATTTGAACTCACACCATTGATACACTGCAGCACCATTCGCTTAGCCTTATGTCCAGCGTCCTAGACCACTCGGCCACATCCGCTATATAAAGATATAACTTCAATAGTCGAAGTATTACCTTGTCTTGTAAAAAAAATCTAGAGATAGACATAAGACATGTGTCTAAGCGGGTGTAGATGGTACATATATACTTAATATTATAATTTGACAGCAATCTAGCTCAGTAATATTTAATATATTGTATAGGATGATCACGAATTCATCATACAGTCACAGAAAATAAAGTATATTATACAAACATCTAGGCTGGTGACAACCATACAATATATCTGTCCCACTGGACCTCAAAGTTACTTGAAATACAAGGCTAATACTAAATATTCCCATTGCGTATAGAATCATACAAATATGGACGGCATGATATTGCTGTTGCTACATAAGTTGTACACACAAAGTAAACGTGACCTGATATTACAAATGTATTTGTTTTATTACCTTGTAAAGACTCCCAATTTTGAATACTCTTTTCCATATATTTTATTATTCTATAATATGAACGTCGAGTCCACATTATATACATGAACTGAATCGACTACGGTAGGACAGTGAGTAAATGCTTACACATATAACTCTAACACATACCTGGGCATGAGATGGTAGTAGAGCATGAACCAGTTTCATTATCCAATCCTAGGCAAGGAGAACCACCATTTACAGGTGACGGATTATCACAGGCTCTATATCGTGTCCTTGTTCCTCCAACACATGTCCTTGTACACTGAGTCCAGCTTCCCCACGAACCCCAGTTTCCATTTACTAATAGAAAAATGATAGGCGTTGTTGATGAAGGTTGATATTATGACTTTTCTAGCTTAAGTACAGCAGATTTCAATAAAATATCAAACATATCTGTTGATTTTCTATGTTGTTGATGTATTGCACACAATATCAAAGAATGTTATACTATAATAATTCCTGTTTATCAAAGCCGTTAGTTATTTTGATGGCCATGATAAATGGTGTAACATCAGTTTTAGCTATCAAGTATGGTATAGAATTTCATAAAATAGTCTTATGCAACTACCTGTTCCTTTTGCTTTGTTGATAATTTAGTCACAGTATAGAGCATATTAGTCTGACAATTTAACCCAGCAGTGTTAGAATTAGATTTGTGAGCTGCCAAATTGTATGTACTCGACGGGATTGAACTCATACCATTATTACACTGCAGCACCATTCGCTTAGCCTTATTTCCAGCGCCCAAGATCACTCGGACACATCCGCTATATATTGATATATATATTGGCTGAACATCACAAAGAAATGGCTGTATTTACTTGTTGAATTACATTTTTTTTGGCATAGAAACTGTACCTTTACACAATGAACATAAATTTGCTGAAAGTTTTGTAAATGAATTGTATTCAATACAATATGTCTGATATAATAATCCGGATGTAAACCGTTACATCTGTCAATGGCCATGAATTTTAGCTATCGTGTTTGATTCCATAAAATAATCACCCACGACTAGACATTGCTATCATCGTTCTCGGTAGGTAATTGACTACCAATTTTATCTAATGATGAACAACTTATGTAAAAACTGTGGTAATATGTGTCTTTATATTACCTGGCTCTGTGATGTATATGTTATCTGGATGTGAATTGATTGATACCGAAAATATCAGCCTGCCGAGCAATAATATGAAGTTTGGTGGCGAGCAGGCTAATATTTTTCAGTATCAATCATATTCACATTCAGATGACATGTTTATCATTCTTATATCAAACATAAACACGGATACATCTATATTTGTATTTTCGCGGGAAAAATCACATGATTCAAAATATTCAAAATAAACTTCCCCAAAACATAGTTCATAAATAGTTCGCAAATAAAACATTCATTTTTACAGGTTTATATAAATGTTAAGATTCTTTAATTTTTCTTTAATGGTGATATTCATTGATTTTTTTTTTATTACAAACATCAAAGTCGGTAATAGGATTCACCGGTTTTGGTTATCAATGTCGTTCCGCTTTAGAAAACACAAAGGTCACGATCTCGCTGATGACGTAAAAATTATGACGTCTCAGCAGAGGTTATCAAGAATTGTGACAAGTACTTTTTTGTAGGACGATGTTTGTAGATATTGCTGACACGACAGTTCCTAATTTGATATATATTTAAAAAATAAAATGTTAACTAGCTAATGGTGTTGCTGAATTTTATTTACTTTTGTCATCTTCACAGGAATTATCGTTTAAATGTTGGGAAAATTTGGTGATAACTCCTGCTCACTATTGATAAGTCCAGCTCAGCTCACGCGAACTTTGATACGAGTTTTTCTTATGGAGTCAGCAAGTAGATATAGCCAGAGGGAAGGATGATCAATATAATTATCATCGTGATCCAGTAGGTAATTGACTACCAATATCATCTAATGATGAACAACTTATGTAAAACCTGTGGTAATATGTGTCTTTATATTACCTGGCTATGTGATGTATAATTATCATCGTGATCCAGTAGGTAATTGACTACCAGTATTATCTAATGATGAACAACTTATGAACTGTGGTAATATGTGTCTTTATATTACCTGGCCTTGTGATGTATAATTATCATCGTGATCCAGTAGGTAATTGATTACCAATATTATCTAATGATGAACAACTTATGAACTGTGGTAATGTGTGTCTTTATATTACCTGGCCTTGTGATGTATAATTATGATCGTGATCCAGTAGGTAATTGATTACCAATATTATCTAATGATGAACAACTTATGAACTGTGGTAATGTGTCTTTATATTACCTGGCTCTGTGATGTATAATTATCATCGTGATCCAGTAGGTAATTGACTACCAATATTATCTAATGATGAACAACGTATGAATTGTGGTAATATGTGTCTTTATATTACATGGCTCTGTGATGTATAATTATCATCGTGATCCAGTAGGTAATTGACTACCAATATTATCTAATGATGAACAACGTATGAATTGTGGTAATATGGGTCTTTATATTACCTGGCTCTGTGATGTATAATTATCATCGTGATCCAGTAGGTAATTGACCACCAGTATTATCTAATGATGAACAACTTATGAACTGTGGTAATGTGTCTTTATATTACCTGGCTATGTGATGTATAATTATCATCGTGATCCAGTAGGTAATTGACTACCAATATTATCTAATGATGAACAACTTATGAACTGTGGTAATATGTGTCTTTATATTACCTGGCCTTGTGATGTATAATTATCATCGTGATCCAGTAGGTAATTGATTACCAATATTATCTAATGATGAACAACTTATGCACTGTGGTAATATGTGTCTTTATATTACCTGGCTCTGTGAGGTATAATTATCATCGTGATCCAGTAGGTAATTGATTACCAATATTATCTAATGATGAACAACTTATGAACTGTGGTAATATGTGTCTTTATATTACCTGGCTCTGTCATGTATAATTATCATCGTGATCCAGTAGGTAATTGATTACCAGTATTATCTAATGATGAACAACTTATGAACTGTGGTAATATGTGTCTTTATATTACCTGGCTCTGTGATGTATAATTATCATCGTGATCCAGTAGGTAATTGACTACCAATATTATCTAATGATGAACAACTTATGAACTGTGGTAATATGTGTCTTTATATTACCTGGCTCTGTGATGTATAATTATCATCGTGATCCAGTAGGTAATTGACTACCAATATTATCTAATGATGAACAACTTATGAACTGTGGTAATATGTGTCTTTATATTACCTGGCTCTGTCATGTATAATTATCATCGTGATCCAGTAGGTAATTGATTACCAATATTATCTAATGGTAAACAACGTATGAATTGTGGTAATATGTGCCTTTATATTACCTGGCTCCTTGAGGTATACTTATCATAGTGATCCAGTAGGTAATTGACTACCAATATTATCTAATGATGAACAACTTATGCACTGTGGTAATATGTGTCTTTATATTACCTGGCTCTGTCATGTATAATTATCATCGTGATCCAGTAGGTAATTGATTACCAATATTATCTAATGATGAACAACTTATGAACTGTGGTTATATGTGTCTTTATATTACCTGGCTCTGTGATGTATAATTATCATCGTGATCCAGTAGGTAATTGATTACCAATATTATCTAATGATGAACAACATATGAATTGTGGTAATATGTGTCTTTATATTACCTGGCTATGTGATGTATAATTATCATCGTGATCCAGTAGGTAATTGACTACCAATATTATCTAATGATGAACAACTTATGAACTGTGGTAATATGTGTCTTTATATTACCTGGCTCTGTGATGTATAATTATCATAGTGATCCAGTAGGTAATTGATTACCAATATTATCTAATGATGAACAAATACTGTAGACACTGGGATAATACGAACAAATGATCTACATAATGTGGTAATATGTGTCTCTTCATTACCTCACTCTGTGTAATTTCTTTTGTACATGCGTCTTTATTTGATTATTGTCATCGTATTATTTCATGGAAATTTATCTATGTTTGATATATATCTATAAATATACGTCTGAAATTTATACCAAACAGTGTTAGAATTAGATTTTTGAGCTCTCAATTTTTTTGTTCTTCCCTCGACGGGATTTGAATTCTCACCATTGATGCATTGCAGCACCATTCGCTTAGCCTTACGTCAAGCGCCCTAGACCACTCGACCACATCCACTCCCTATATAAATATATATATAAGTCATATAAATGATGTACGGGTTCATATTGTTTTAATAATCTACACAGATGTATGTATATCTTAAAAACAAGACCCTGTAACCCCTAACCATACAGCAAGCTCAGATTAATTAACAATTCATTCCCTTAATGGATTTGTATACTTGGAAGCAACAGAAGGTAGTGTTTCTCCGTATTATTAATAAAATTGCTACCTTATCTATTTCTGTCGTGAAAGGTGATGAGGATTCCAGCTTCTCAGTGACGGGAACAGTTGTTGTAACTAGTATGGAATAGAAACACATATACACAAATAAAATAGAGAATTCCGAATGACGAAGTCCGACCTAGTTGTCGGATATATTCTTTACACATGTATATGAGGTAACATTTGTTATCAGCTAAGGGAGGACGAGTAAACTTAACTAGTTCCTAGCAGACACAACAGAGAAGCGGAACATATTGGGCATAAGTCACGGAACAAATACAAGCAAAATACAACACAACATATAAATCTAAAAAGATGAACAACACGGACCCCACCAAACAACCGGGATGAACACGGGTACCTGTAACAGTTCCTATTTTTTCTAAGACATTTGCCGTGCAACGTGTCAATCTGTTATCAGGTGTATACAGACAGTTAAACATCAATGTCTCAACCAAACACCCCTGGAACAATATTTCTGTTTGAGTTTTCAGTTATCTAAACTAAACTTAATATTCTATTTACACAGGATTTCATCTAGACAGTTTCCAATGAACAAGTAGGAAAGCAATATATGTTTTGTTCCAAGCATTATCAAATTCCATTGATTTCTTTTCTGAATATTAAACATACATGATTTTTTTGTATTCTTGACGACGAAGAACAAAAGAAGAAAAACGGCAGATTAGTAGTAGAGTAAGAACCTTAATACATGCAATACGAACAACAGAAAGGCCGACGAATAATAATGCAATCTAAAAGGAAGAAATACAGATAGAAACAGTTATAAAGCTGGGAAACAACATTAAAGCTGGAGGACAAAAACAAAGCTGGAGAACAGCAGTAAAGCTGGAGAACAGCAGTAAAGCTGAAGAACAGCAGTAAAACTGGAGAACAACAGTAAGGCTGTAGAACAGCAGTAAAGATGGAGAACAGCAGTAAACCGGAGAACAATAACAAAGCTGGAGAACAGCAGTAAAACTGGAGAAGAACAGAATAGCTGTAGAACAACAGTAAAACAGGAGAACAATAGCAAAGCTGGAGAAGAATAATAAAGCTGGAGAACAGCAGTAATACTGGAGAACAATAGCAAAACTGGAGAACAGCAGTAAAACTGGAGAACAGCAGTAAAGCTCTAGAACAACAGTAAAGCTAAAGAACAGCAGTAAAACTGGAGAACAACAGTAAGGCTGTAGAACAGCAGTAAAGATGGAGAACAGCAGTAAACCGGAGAACAATAACAAAGCTGGAGAACAGCAGTAAAACTGGAGAAGAACAGAATAGCTGTAGAACAACAGTAAAACAGGAGAACAATAGCAAAGCTGGAGAAGAGTAATAAAGCTGGAGAACAGCAGTAATACTGGAGAACAATAGCAAAACTGGAGAACAGCAGTAAAACTGGAGAACAGCAGTAAAGCTGTAGAACAACAGTAAAGCTGGAGAACAGCAGTAAAACTGGAGAACAACAGTAAGGCTGTAGAACAGCAGTAAGGATGGAGAACAGCAGTAAACTGGAGAACAAAATAAAAGCTGGAGAACAACAGTAAAGCTGTAGAACAGAAGTAAAGCTAGAGGACAGTAGTAAAGCTGTAGAACAACGGTAAAACTGGTGAACAACAGTAATGCTGGAGAACAACAGTAAAGCTGGAGAACAGTAGTAAAGCTAGAGAACAACAGTAAAGCTGGAGAAGAGTAGTAAAGCTGGAGAACAATTGTAAAGCTTGAGAGCAGTAGTAAAGCTGTTGAGCAACAACAAAGCTGGAAAATAGCAGTAAAGCTGTAGCAAAACAGTAATGCTGGAGAACAACAATAAAGCTGGGCAACAACAGTAAAGCTGGAGAACAGTGGTAAAGCTGGAGAACAGCAGTAAATCTGGAAAACAACAGTAAAGCTGGAGAACAGCAGTAAAGCTGGAGAACAGCAGTAAAGCTAGAGAACAAGAGTAAATATGGAGAACAGTAGTAAAGCTGGAGAACAGCAGTAAAACTGGAGAACAACAGTAAAACTAGAGAACAGTGGTAAAGCTGGAGAACAGCAGTAAATCTGGAGAACAATAGTAAAGCTGGAGAACAGTAGTAAGCTGGAGAACAGCAGTAAAGCTGGAGAACAGCAGTAAAACTGTAGAACAAGAGTAAAGCTAGAGAACAAGAGTAAATATGGAGAACAGTAGTAAAGCTGGAGAACAGCAGTAAAACTGGAGAACAACAGAAAAACTGGAGAAAAGTGGTAAAGCTGGAATAAAAGCAGTAAACCTGGAGAACAATGGTAAAGCTGGAGAACAGTAGTAACGCTGTAGAACAACAGTAAAGTTGGAGAACAACAATAAAGCTGGAGAACAGTGGTAATGCCATAGTACAACAGTAAAGCTGGAGAACAACTCTAAAGCTGGAGAACAGTGGCCATGCCGTAGAACAACAGTAAAGCTGGAGAACAGTGGCAATGCCGTAGAACAACAATAAAGCTGGAGAACAGTGGCAATGCCGTAGAACAACAGTAAAGCTGGAGAAGAACAGAAAAGCTGGATAACAGTAGTAAAGTGGAAGAACATCAGTAAAGCTGTAGAACAACAGTAAAGCTGGAGAACAGTAGTAAAGCTAGAAAACAACAGTAAAGCTGGAGAAGAGTAGTAAAGCTGGAGAATAACAGTAAAGCTGTAAAACAACAGTAAAGCTGGAGAACAACAGTAAAGCTGGAGAACAACAGTAAAGTGGAGAACAACAGTAAAGCTGGAGAACAACAGTAAAGCAGGAGAGCAGCAGTAAAACTGGAGAACAACAGTAAAGCTGGAGAGCAGTAATAAAGCTGTTGAGCAACAACAAAGCTGGAAAATAGCAGTAAAGCTGTAGCAATACAGTAATGCTGGAGAACAAAAGTAAAGCTGGGGAAAAACAGTAAAGCTGGAAAACAGTGGTAAAGCTGGAGAACAACAGTAAAGCTGGAGAACAGTGGTAAAGCTGGAGAACAGCAGTAAATCTGGAAAACAACAGTAAAGCTGGAGACCAACAGTAAAGCTGGAGAACAGGGGTAAAGCTGGAGAATAGCAGTAAATCTGGAGAACAATAGTAAAGCTGGAGAACAGTAGTAAAGCTGGAGAACAGCAGTAAAGCTGTAGAACAAGAGTAAAGCTAGAGAACAAGAGTAAATATGGAGAACAGTAGTAAAGTTGGAGAACAGCAGTAAAACTGGAGAACAACAGTAAAACTAGAGAACAGTGGTAAAGCTGGAGAACAACAGTAAAGCTGGAGAACAGCAGTAAAGCTGGAGAACAGCAGTAAATCTGGAGAACAATGGTAAAGCTGGAGAACAGTAGTAAAGCTGGAGAACAGTAGTAAAGCTGGAGAACAGCAGTAAAGCTGGAGAACAGCAGTAAAGCTGGAGAACAGTAGTAAAGCTGGAGAACAATAGTAAAGCAGGAGAAGAGTAGTAAAGCTGGAGAACAGCAGTAAAGCTGGAGAACAGCAGTAAAGCTGTAGAACAATGGTAAAGCTGGAGAACAGTAGTAAAGCTGGAGAACAGTAGTAAAGCTGGAGAACAACAGTAAAAATGGAGATCAAGAGTAAAGCTGTAGAACTGCAGTAAAACAGGAGAACAGTAGTAAAGCTGGAGAACAACAGTAAAAATGGAGATCAAGAGTAAAGATGTAGAACTGCAGTAAACCTGCAAAACAGTAGTAAAGAGGGTTGTGTATGCTTTGCCGTTTAGAAAAATCATCTCTAGAGTAAAAAACACTACGAAATGTGACGTAAGTGTGGAAAATATAGGATTGAAGCGCCAAAGTGGATATTTTTCAAAATTACAGCCTTCGTCCCTTGTAGTGGTGCATATTTTTTTCAGTAAAGTAATATATATATATCTTAAATGATATAGGGTTGCATATTGCTTTAAATATAATATATACACGTAGTATCAATTAAAGGAAATTAGCGGTTATACTGTGCTTATATATATATATATATATATATATATATATATATATATATATAAATATACGTCTGAAAATTAAACCAAACAGTGTTTAAATTAGATTTTTGAGCTGTAAAATTTTTATTCTTCCCTCGACGGGATTTGAACTCACACCATTGATACACCGCAGCACCATTCGCTTAGCCTTACATCCAGCGCCCTAGACCACTCGACCACATCCACTTCCTATATAAATATATATATAAGTCATATAAATGATATAGTGGTGCATATTGTTTTAATAATCTTCACAGATGTATATATTTCTTAAAAACAAGACCATGTGACCCCTAGCCCTACAGCAAGCTCAGACTAATTAACAATTCATTCCCTTAACGGATGGTTATACTTCGAAGCTAACGAAGGTAATGTTTTTCCGTATTATTAATAAAATTGCTACCTTACCTATTTCTGTCGTGAAAGGTGATGAGGATTCCATCTTCTCAGTGACAGGAACAGTTGTTGTAGCTAGCATGGAATAGAAACACATATCAGTATAAACAAATAAAAGAGAGAATTTCGAATGACGAAGTCCGACCTAGTTGTCGGATATATTCTTGACACATGTATATGAGGTAACATTTGTTATCAGACACAACAGAGAAGCGGAACATATTGGGCATAAGTCACGGAACAAAGACAAGCACAATACAACACAACATATAAAACTAAAAAGATGAACAACACGGACCCCACCAAACAACCGGGGTGAACACGGGTCTATGTAACAGTTCCTATTTTTTCTGGAGAACAATTGTAAAGGTGAAGAGTAGTAGTAAAGCTGTTGAACAACAGCAAAGCTGGAAAACAGTAGTAAAGCTGTAGCAAAACAGTAAAGCTGGAGAACAGTAGTAAAGTTGTAGAACAACAGTAAAGCTGGAGAACATTAGTAAAGCTGTAGAACAACAGTAAAGTTAGAGAACAACAGTAAAGCTGGAGAACAACAGTAAAGATGGAGAACAACAGTAAAGCTGGAGAACATTAGTAAAGCTGTAGAACAACAGTAAAGTTAGAGAACAACAGTAAAGCTGGAGAACGTTAGTAAAGCTGTAGAACAACAGTAAAGCTAGAGAACAACAGTAAAGCTGTAAAACAACAGTAAAGCTGGAGAACAACAGTAAAGCTGGAGAACATTAGAAATAGGTAGAACAACAGTAATGCTGGAGAATAGTAGTAAAGCTGTAGAACAACAGTAAAGCTAGAGAACAAGAGTAAAGCTGTAGAACAGCAGTAAAACTGGAGAACAATAGTAAAGCTGTAGAACGGTAGTAAAGTTGTAGAACAACAGTAATAATGGAGATCAAGAGTAAAGATGTAGAACAACAGTAAACCTGGAAAACAGTAGTAAAGAGGGTTGCGTATGCTTTGCCGTTTAGAACAATTATCTCTAGGGTAAAAAAACACTACGAAATGTGACGTAAGTGTGGAAAATATAGGATTGAAGCGCCAAAGTGGATATTTTTCAAAATTACAGCCTTCGTCCCTTGTAGTGGTGCATATTTTTTTCAGTAAAGTAATATATATATCTTAAATGATATAGGGTTGCATATTGCTTTAAATATAATATATACACGTAGTACCAATTAAAGGAAATTAGCGGTTATACTGTGCTTATATATATATATATATATATATATAAATATACGTCTGAAAATTAAACCAAACAGTGTTTAAATTAGATTTTTGAGCTGTAAAATTTTTGTTCTTCCCTCTACGGGATTTGAACTCACACCATTGATACACCGCAGCACCATTCGCTTAGCCTTACGTCCAGCGCCCTAGACCACTCGACCACATCCACTTCCTATATAAATATATATATAAGTCATATAAATGATATAGTGGTGCATATTGTTTTAATAATCTTCACAGATGTATATATTTCTTAAAAACAAGACCATGTGACCCCTAGCCCTACAGCAAGCTCAGACTAATTAACAATTCATTCCCTTAACGGATGGTTATACTTCGAAGCTAACGAAGGTAATGTTTTTCCGTATTATTAATAAAATTGCTACCTTACCTATTTCTGTCGTGAAAGGTGATGAGGATTCCATCTTCTCAATGACAGGAACAGTTGTTGTAGCTAGCATGGAATAGAAACACATATCAGTATAAACAAATAAAAGAGAGAATTTCGAATGACGAAGTCCGACCTAGTTGTCGGATATATTCTTGACACATGTATATGAGGTAACATTTGTTATCAGACACAACAGAGAAGCGGAACATATTGGGCATAAGTCACGGAACAAAGACAAGCACAATACAACACAACATATAAAACTAAAAAGATGAACAACACGGACCCCACCAAACAACCGGGGTGAACACGGGTCTATGTAACAGTTCCTATTTTTTCTGGAGAACAATTGTAAAGGTGGAGAGTAGTAGTAAAGCTGTTGAACAACAGCAAAGCTGGAAAACAGTAGTAAAGCTGTAGCAAAACAGTAAAGCTGGAGAACAGTAGTAAAGTTGTAGAACAACAGTAAAGCTGGAGAACATTAGTAAAGCTGTAGAACAACAGTAAAGTTAGAGAACAACAGTAAAGCTAGAGAACAACAGTAAAGATGGAGAACAACAGTAAAGCTGGAGAACATTAGTAAAGCTGTAGAACAACAGTAAAGTTAGAGAACAACAGTAAAGCTGGAGAACGTTAGTAAAGCTGTAGATCAACAGTAAAGCTAGAGAACAACAGTAAAGCTGTAAAACAACAGTAAAGCTGGAGAACAACAGTAAAGCTGGAGAACATTAGAAATGGTTAGAACAACAGTAATGCTGGAGAATAGTAGTAAAGCTGTAGAACAACAGTAAAGCTAGAGAACAAGAGTAAAGCTGTAGAACAGCAGTAAAACTGGAGAACAATAGTAAAGCTGTAGAACGGTAGTAAAGTTGTAGAACAACAGTAATAATGGAGATCAAGAGTAAAGATGTAGAACAACAGTAAACCTGGAAAACAGTAGTAAAGAGGGTTGCGTATGCTTTGCCGTTTAGAACAATCATCTCTAGGCTGAAAAACACTACAAAATCTGACGTAAGTGTGGAAAATATAGGATTGAAGCGCCAAGGTGGATATTTTCCAAAATCACAGCCTTCGTCCATTGTTGGGTATAATATGTAGGGGTGCATATTTTTTCAGTAAAGTTATATATATATCTTAAATGATATAGGGTTGCATATTGCTTTAAATATAATATATAAACGTAGTACCAATTAAGGGAAAGAAGTGGTTATACTTTGCTTATATACGTCTGAAAATTAAACCAAACAGTGTTAGAATTAGATTTTTGAGCTGTCAAATTTGTTTTCTTCCCTCGACGGGATTTGAACTCACACCATTGATACACCGCAGCACCATTCGCTTAGCCTTACGTCCAGCGCCCTAGACCACTCGACCACATCCACTTCCTATATAAATATATATATAAGTCATATAAATGATATAGTGGTGCATATTGTTTTAATAATCTTCACAGATGTATATATTTCTTAAAAACAAGACCATGTGACCCCTAGCCCTACAGCAAGCTCAGACTAATTAACAATTCATTCCCTTAACGGATGGTTATACTTCGAAGCTAACGAAGGTAATGTTTTTCCGTATTATTAATAAAATTGCTACCTTACCTATTTCTGTCGTGAAAGGTGATGAGGATTCCATCTTCTCAATGACAGGAACAGTTGTTGTAGCTAGCATGGAATAGAAACACATATCAGTATAAACAAATAAAAGAGAGAATTTCGAATGACGAAGTCCGACCTAGTTGTCGGATATATTCTTGACACATGTATATGAGGTAACATTTGTTATCAGACACAACAGAGAAGCGGAACATATTGGGCATAAGTCACGGAACAAAGACAAGCACAATACAACACAACATATAAAACTAAAAAGATGAACAACACGGACCCCACCAAACAACCGGGGTGAACACGGGTCTATGTAACAGTTCCTATTTTTTCTGGAGAACAATTGTAAAGGTGGAGAGTAGTAGTAAAGCTGTTGAACAACAGCAAAGCTGGAAAACAGTAGTAAAGCTGTAGCAAAACAGTAAAGCTGGAGAACAGTAGTAAAGTTGTAGAACAACAGTAAAGCTGGAGAACATTAGTAAAGCTGTAGAACAACAGTAAAGTTAGAGAACAACAGTAAAGCTAGAGAACAACAGTAAAGATGGAGAACAACAGTAAAGCTGGAGAACATTAGTAAAGCTGTAGAACAACAGTAAAGTTAGAGAACAACAGTCAAGCTGGAGAACGTTAGTAAAGCTGTAGATCAACAGTAAAGCTAGAGAACAACAGTAAAGCTGTAAAACAACAGTAAAGCTGGAGAACAACAGTAAAGCTGGAGAACATTAGAAATGGTTAGAACAACAGTAATGCTGGAGAATAGTAGTAAAGCTGTAGAACAACAGTAAAGCTAGAGAACAAGAGTAAAGCTGTAGAACAGCAGTAAAACTGGAGAACAATAGTAAAGCTGTAGAACGGTAGTAAAGTTGTAGAACAACAGTAATAATGGAGATCAAGAGTAAAGATGTAGAACAACAGTAAACCTGGAAAACAGTAGTAAAGAGGGTTGCGTATGCTTTGCCGTTTAGAACAATCATCTCTAGGCTGAAAAACACTACAAAATCTGACGTAAGTGTGGAAAATATAGGATTGAAGCGCCAAGGTGGATATTTTCCAAAATCACAGCCTTCGTCCATTGTTGGGTATAATATGTAGGGGTGCATATTTTTTCAGTAAAGTTATATATATATCTTAAATGATATAGGGTTGCATATTGCTTTAAATATAATATATAAACGTAGTACCAATTAAGGGAAAGAAGTGGTTATACTTTGCTTATATACGTCTGAAAATTAAACCAAACAGTGTTAGAATTAGATTTTTGAGCTGTCAAATTTGTTTTCTTCCCTCGACGGGATTTGAACTCACACCATTGATACACCGCAGCACCATTCGCTTAGCCTTACGTCCAGCGCCCTAGACCACTCGACCACATCCACTTCCTATATAAATATATATATAAGTCATATAAATGATATAGTGGTGCATATTGTTTTAATAATCTTCACAGATGTATATATTTCTTAAAAACAAGACCATGTGACCCCTAACCCTACAGCAAGCTCAGACTAATTAACAATTCATTCCCTTAACGGATGGTTATACTTCGAAGCAAACGAAGGTAATGTTTTTCCGTATTATTAATAAAATTGCTACCTTACCTATTTCTGTCGTGAAAGGTGATGAGGATTCCATCTTCTCAGTGACAGGAACAGTTGTTGTAGCTAGCATGGAATAGAAACACATATCAGTATAAACAAATAAAAGAGAGAATTTCGAATGACGAAGTCCGACCTAGTTGTCGGATATATTCTTGACACATGTATATGAGGTAACATTTGTTATCAGACACAACAGAGAAGCGGAACATATTGGGCATAAGTCACGGAACAAAGACAAGCACAATACAACACAACATATAAAACTAAAAAGATGAACAACACGGACCCCACCAAACAACCGGGGTGAACACGGGTCTATGTAACAGTTCCTATTTTTTCTGGAGAACAATTGTAAAGGTGGAGAGTAGTAGTAAAGCTGTTGAACAACAGCAAAGCTGGAAAACAGTAGTAAAGCTGTAGCAAAACAGTAAAGCTGGAGAACAGTAGTAAAGTTGTAGAACAACAGTAAAGCTGGAGAACATTAGTAAAGCTGTAGAACAACAGTAAAGTTAGAGAACAACAGTAAAGCTAGAGAACAACAGTAAAGATGGAGAACAACAGTAAAGCTGGAGAACATTAGTAAAGCTGTAGAACAACAGTAAAGTTAGAGAACAACAGTAAAGCTGGAGAACGTTAGTAAAGCTGTAGATCAACAGTAAAGCTAGAGAACAACAGTAAAGCTGTAAAACAACAGTAAAGCTGGAGAACAACAGTAAAGCTGGAGAACATTAGAAATGGTTAGAACAACAGTAATGCTGGAGAATAGTAGTAAAGCTGTAGAACAACAGTAAAGCTAGAGAACAAGAGTAAAGCTGTAGAACAGCAGTAAAACTGGAGAACAATAGTAAAGCTGTAGAACGGTAGTAAAGTTGTAGAACAACAGTAATAATGGAGATCAAGAGTAAAGATGTAGAACAACAGTAAACCTGGAAAACAGTAGTAAAGAGGGTTGCGTATGCTTTGCCGTTTAGAACAATCATCTCTAGGCTGAAAAACACTACAAAATCTGACGTAAGTGTGGAAAATATAGGATTGAAGCGCCAAGGTGGATATTTTCCAAAATCACAGCCTTCGTCCATTGTTGGGTATAATATGTAGGGGTGCATATTTTTTCAGTAAAGTTATATATATATCTTAAATGATATAGGGTTGCATATTGCTTTAAATATAATATATAAACGTAGTACCAATTAAGGGAAAGAAGTGGTTATACTTTGCTTATATACGTCTGAAAATTAAACCAAACAGTGTTAGAATTAGATTTTTGAGCTGTCAAATTTGTTTTCTTCCCTCGACGGGATTTGAACTCACACCATTGATACACCGCAGCACCATTCGCTTAGCCTTACGTCCAGCGCCCTAGACCACTCGACCACATCCACTTCCTATATAAATATATATATAAGTCATATAAATGATATAGTGGTGCATATTGTTTTAATAATCTTCACAGATGTATATATTTCTTAAAAACAAGACCATGTGACCCCTAACCCTACAGCAAGCTCAGACTAATTAACAATTCATTCCCTTAACGGATGGTTATACTTCGAAGCTAACGAAGGTAATGTTTTTCCGTATTATTAATAAAATTGCTACCTTACCTATTTCTGTCGTGAAAGGTGATGAGGATTCCATCTTCTCAGTGACAGGAACAGTTGTTGTAGCTAGCATGGAATAGAAACACATATCAGTATAAACAAATAAAAGAGAGAATTTCGAATGACGAAGTCCGACCTAGTTGTCGGATATATTCTTGACACATGTATATGAGGTAACATTTGTTATCAGACACAACAGAGAAGCGGAACATATTGGGCATAAGTCACGGAACAAAGACAAGCACAATACAACACAACATATAAAACTAAAAAGATGAACAACACGGACCCCACCAAACAACCGGGGTGAACACGGGTCTATGTAACAGTTCCTATTTTTTCTGGAGAACAATTGTAAAGGTGGAGAGTAGTAGTAAAGCTGTTGAACAACAGCAAAGCTGGAAAACAGTAGTAAAGCTGTAGCAAAACAGTAAAGCTGGAGAACAGTAGTAAAGTTGTAGAACAACAGTAAAGCTGGAGAACATTAGTAAAGCTGTAGAACAACAGTAAAGTTAGAGAACAACAGTAAAGCTAGAGAACAACAGTAAAGATGGAGAACAACAGTAAAGCTGGAGAACATTAGTAAAGCTGTAGAACAACAGTAAAGTTAGAGAACAACAGTAAAGCTGGAGAACGTTAGTAAAGCTGTAGATCAACAGTAAAGCTAGAGAACAACAGTAAAGCTGTAAAACAACAGTAAAGCTGGAGAACAACAGTAAAGCTGGAGAACATTAGAAATGGTTAGAACAACAGTAATGCTGGAGAATAGTAGTAAAGCTGTAGAACAACAGTAAAGCTAGAGAACAAGAGTAAAGCTGTAGAACAGCAGTAAAACTGGAGAACAATAGTAAAGCTGTAGAACGGTAGTAAAGTTGTAGAACAACAGTAATAATGGAGATCAAGAGTAAAGATGTAGAACAACAGTAAACCTGGAAAACAGTAGTAAAGAGGGTTGCGTATGCTTTGCCGTTTAGAACAATCATCTCTAGGCTGAAAAACACTACAAAATCTGACGTAAGTGTGGAAAATATAGGATTGAAGCGCCAAGGTGGATATTTTCCAAAATCACAGCCTTTGTCCCTTGTTGGGTATAATATGTAGGGGTGCATATTTTTTCAGTAAAGTTATATATATATCTTAAATGATATAGGGTTGCATATTGCTTTAAATATAATATATAAACGTAGTACCAATTAAGGGAAAGAAGTGGTTATACTTTGCTTATATACGTCTGAAAATTAAACCAAACAGTGTTAGAATTAGATTTTTGAGCTGTCAAATTTGTTTTCTTCCCTCGACGGGATTTGAACTCACACCATTGATACACTGCAACACCATTCGTTTAGCCTTACGTCCAGCGCCCTATTCCACTCGACCACATCCACTCGCTATATAAATATATATCTAAGTTATATAAATGATGTAGGGGTGCATATTGTTTTAATAATCTACACAGATGTATGTATTTCTTAAAAACAAGACCCTTCGACCCCTAACCCCTAACTCTACAGCAAGCTTAGACTAATTAACAATTCATTCCCTTAATGGATGGGTATACTTCGAAGCTAACGAAGGTAATGTTTCTCCGTATTATTAATAAAATTGCTACCTTACCTATTTCTGCCGTGAAAGGTGATGAGGATTCCGTCGTCTCAGTGACAGGAACAGTTGTTGTAGCTAGCATGGAATAGAAACACATATCAGTATAAACAAATAAAAGAGAGAATTTCGAATAACGAAGTCCGACCTAGTTGTCGGATATATTTTTGACACATGTATATGAGGTAACATTTGTTATCAGCTAAGCGAGGACGAGTAAACTTAACTAGTTCCTAGCAGACACAACAGAGAAGCGGAACATATTGGGCATAAGTCACGGAACAAAGACAAGCAAAATACAACACAACATATAAATCTAAAAAGATGAACAACACGGACCCCACCAAACAACCGGGGTGAACACGTGTACCTGTAACAGTTCCTATTTGCCGTGCAACGTGTCAATCTGTTATCAGGTGTATACAGACAGCTAAACATCAATGTCTCAACCAAACACCCCTGGAACAACATTTCTCTTTGCGTTTTCAGATATCTAAGCTAAACTTAATATTCTATTTACACAGGATTTCGTCTAGACAGTTTGCAATGAATAAGTAGGAAAACAATATATGTTTTGTTCCGTGCAATATCAAATTTCATTGATTTCTTTTCACAATATTGAACATACATGATTTTTTTTGTGTTCTTGACGAAGAGCAAAAGAAGCAAAAGGGCAGATTAGTAGTAGAGTAAGAACCTTAATACATGCAATACGAACGACAGAAAGGCCGACGAATAATAATACAATCTAAAAGGAAGAAATACAGATAGGAACAGCAATAAAACTGGAAAACAACAGTAAAGCTGGAAAACAACAGTAAAGCTGGAGAACAGTAGTAAAGCTGGAGAACAGCAGTAAAACTGGAGAACAATAGCAAAGCTGGCGAACAGTAGTAAAGCTGAAGAACAGCAGTGAAATTAGAGAACAGTAGTAAAGCTGTAGAACAACAGTACAGCTGGAGAACATTATTAAAGCTGTAGAACAGTAGTAAAGCTGGAGAACAACAGTAAAGCTGGAGAACAACAGTATAGCTGGATAACAGCAGTAAAGCTGGATAACAGTAGTAAAGCTGTAGAACAACAGTAAAGCTGTAGAACAACAGTACAGCTGGAGAAGAGTAGTAAAGCTGGAGAACAGTAGTAAAGCTGAGAACAACGGTAATGCCGGAGAACAACAGCAAAGTTGAAGAATAGTAGTAAAGCTGTAGAACAACAGAAAAGATGGAAAACAACAGTACAGGTGGCGAACAGTAGTAAAGCTATAGAACAGTAGTAAAGCTGGAGAACAACAGTAAAGCTGGAAAACATCAGTAAACTGTAGAACAACAGTAATGCTGGAGAACAAGAGTAAAGCTGTAAAACAACAGTACAGCTGGAGAACAACAGTAAAGCTGGAGAACAGTAGTAACGCTGTTGACCAATGGTAAAGCTGGAGAACAAAATTAAAGCTGGAGAAAAACAGTAAAGCTGGAAAACAATATTAAAGCTAGAGAACAACAGTAAAGATGAAGAAAAACAGCAAAGTTGGAGAACAACAGTAAAGCTGGAGAAAATTAGTAAAGCTAGAGACCAACAGTAAAGCTGGAGAAGAGTAGTAAAGCTGGAAAACAACAGTAAAGTGGAAGAACAAAAGTAAAGCTGTAATACAACAGTAAAGCTGAGAAACAACAGTAAAGTTGGAGAACAATTGTAAAGCTGTAGAACACTAGTAAAGCTGTAGAACAACAGTAAATCTGGACAACAGTAGTAAAGCTGAAGAACAACAGCAAATCTGTAAAACAGTAGTAAAGCTGAAGAACAAAAAAGCTGGAAAACAGTAGTAAAGCTTTAGAACAACAGTAAAGCTGGAGAAAAATAGTAAAGCTGAAAAACAACAGTAAAGCTGAAAAACAACAGTAAATCTGTAAATCAAGAGTAAAGATAGAGAAAAACATTAAAGCTGGAGAACAGTAGTAAAGCTGTAGAACAACAGTAAAGTTGGAGAACAACAGTAAAGCTCGAAAACATCAGTAAACTGTAGAACAAGAGTAAAACTGTAGAACAACAACTGGAGAATAGTGGTAATGTCGTAGAACAACAGTAAAGCTGGACAAAAACAGTAAAACTGGTAAACAACAACAACGCTGAAGAACAACAGTAAAGCTGGAGAACAACAGTAAAGATGGGGAACAGTAGTAAAGCTGAAGAACAACTGCAAAGCTGTAAAACAGTAGTAAAGCTGAAGAACAAAAAAGCTGGAAAACAGTAGTAAAGCTGTAGAACAACAGTAAAGCTGGAGAAAAGTAGTAAAGCTGGAGAACAACATTAAAACTGGAGAAAAGTAGTAAAGCTGAAGAACAACAGTAAAGCTGGAGAAAAACAGTAAAGCTGGAGAACAACATTAAAACTGGAGAACAGTAGCAAAGCTGTAGAACAACAGTAAAGTTGGAGAACAACAGTAAAGCTGGAGAACAGTGGTAATGTTGTAGATCAACAGTAAAGCTGGACAAAAACAGTAAAGCTGGAGAACAACAACAAAGCTGAAGAACAACAGTAAAGCTGGAGAACAACAGTAAAGATGGGGAACAGTAATAAAGTTGGAGTAAAAAGTAAAGCTGGAGAACAGTATAAAAGCTGGAGAATAGTATTAAAGCTGTAGAACAACATTAAATCTGGAGACCAGTAGTAAAGCTGTAGAACAACATTAAATCCGGAGACCAGTAGTAAAGCTGTAGAACAACAGTGAAGCTGGAGAACAACAGTAAAGATGAAGAAAAACAGCAAAGATGGAGAACAACAGTAAGCTGGAGAACAGCGGTAAAGCTGGAGAACAACAGTAAAGCTAGAGACCAACAGTAAACCTGGAGAAGACTATTAAAGCTGGAAAACAACGGTAAAGTGGAAGAACAAAAGTAAAGCTGGAGAACAGTAGTAAAGTTGTAGAACAACAGTAAATCTGGAGAACAGTAGTAAAGCTGAAGAACAACAGCAAAGCTGTAAAACAGTAGTAAAGTTGAAGAACAGAAAAGCTGGAAAACAGTAGTAAAGCTGTAGAACAACAGCAAAGCTGGAAAACAGTGGTAAAGCTGTAGAACAACAGCAAAGCTGTAAAACAGTGGTAAACCTTTAGAACAACTGTAAAGCTAGAGAACAGTAGTAAAGTTGTAGAACAACAGTACAGCTGGAGAACATTATTAAAGCTGTAGAACAGTAGTAAAGCTGGAGAACAACAGTAAAGCTGGAGAACAACAGTATAGCTGGATAACAGCAGTAAAGCTGGATAACAGTAGTAAAGCTGTAGAACAACAGTAAAGCTGTAGAACAACAGTACAGCTGGAGAAGAGTAGTAAAGCTGGAGAACAGTAGTAAAGCTGAGAACAACGGTAATGCCGGAGAACAACAGCAAAGTTGAAGAATAGTAGTAAAGCTGTAGAACAACAGAAAAGATGGAAAACAACAGTACAGGTGGCGAACAGTAGTAAAGCTATAGAACAGTAGTAAAGCTGGAGAACAACAGTAAAGCTGGAAAACATCAGTAAACTGTAGAACAACAGTAATGCTGGAGAACAAGAGTAAAGCTGTAAAACAACAGTACAGCTGGAGAACAACAGTAAAGCTGGAGAACAGTAGTAACGCTGTTGACCAATGGTAAAGCTGGAGAACAAAATTAAAGCTGGAGAAAAACAGTAAAGCTGGAAAACAATATTAAAGCTAGAGAACAACAGTAAAGATGAAGAAAAACAGCAAAGTTGGAGAACAACAGTAAAGCTGGAGAAAACTAGTAAAGCTAGAGACCAACAGTAAAGCTGGAGAAGAGTAGTAAAGCTGGAAAACAACAGTAAAGTGGAAGAACAAAAGTAAAGCTGTAATACAACAGTAAAGCTGAGAAACAACAGTAAAGTTGGAGAACAATTGTAAAGCTGTAGAACACTAGTAAAGCTGTAGAACAACAGTAAATCTGGACAACAGTAGTAAAGCTGAAGAACAACAGCAAATCTGTAAAACAGTAGTAAAGCTGAAGAACAAAAAAGCTGGAAAACAGTAGTAAAGCTTTAGAACAACAGTAAAGCTGGAGAAAAATAGTAAAGCTGAAAAACAACAGTAAAGCTGAAAAACAACAGTAAATCTGTAAATCAAGAGTAAAGATAGAGAAAAACATTAAAGCTGGAGAACAGTAGTAAAGCTGTAGAACAACAGTAAAGTTGGAGAACAACAGTAAAGCTCGAAAACATCAGTAAACTGTAGAACAAGAGTAAAACTGTAGAACAACAACTGGAGAATAGTGGTAATGTCGTAGAACAACAGTAAAGCTGGACAAAAACAGTAAAGCTGGTAAACAACAACAACGCTGAAGAACAACAGTAAAGCTGGAGAACAACAGTAAAGATGGGGAACAGTAGTAAAGCTGAAGAACAACTGCAAAGCTGTAAAACAGTAGTAAAGCTGAAGAACAAAAAAGCTGGAAAACAGTAGTAAAGCTGTAGAACAACAGTAAAGCTGGAGAAAAGTAGTAAAGCTGGAGAACAACATTAAAACTGGAGAAAAGTAGTAAAGCTGAAGAACAACAGTAAAGCTGGAGAAAAACAGTAAAGCTGGAGAACAACATTAAAACTGGAGAACAGTAGCAAAGCTGTAGAACAACAGTAAAGTTGGAGAACAACAGTAAAGCTGGAGAACAGTGGTAATGTTGTAGATCAACAGTAAAGCTGGACAAAAACAGTAAAGCTGGAGAACAACAACAAAGCTGAAGAACAACAGTAAAGCTGGAGAACAACAGTAAAGATGGGGAACAGTAATAAAGTTGGAGTAAAAAGTAAAGCTGGAGAACAGTATAAAAGCTGGAGAATAGTATTAAAGCTGTAGAACAACATTAAATCTGGAGACCAGTAGTAAAGCTGTAGAACAACATTAAATCCGGAGACCAGTAGTAAAGCTGTAGAACAACAGTGAAGCTGGAGAACAACAGTAAAGATGAAGAAAAACAGCAAAGATGGAGAACAACAGTAAGCTGGAGAACAGCGGTAAAGCTGGAGAACAACAGTAAAGCTAGAGACCAACAGTAAACCTGGAGAAGACTATTAAAGCTGGAAAACAACGGTAAAGTGGAAGAACAAAAGTAAAGCTGGAGAACAGTAGTAAAGTTGTAGAACAACAGTAAATCTGGAGAAAAGTAGTAAAGCTGAAGAACAACAGCAAAGCTGTAAAACAGTAGTAAAGTTGAAGAACAGAAAAGCTGGAAAACAGTAGTAAAGCTGTAGAACAACAGCAAAGCTGGAAAACAGTGGTAAAGCTGTAGAACAACAGCAAAGCTGTAAAACAGTGGTAAACCTTTAGAACAACTGTAAAGCTAGAGAACAGTAGTAAAGTTGTAGAACAACAGTACAGCTGGAGAACATTATTAAAGCTGTAGAACAGTAGTAAAGCTGGAGAACAACAGTATAGCTGGATAACAGCAGTAAAGCTGGATAACAGTAGTAAAGCTGTAGAACAACAGTAAAGCTGTAGAACAACAGTACAGCTGGAGAAGAGTAGTAAAGCTGGAGAACAGTAGTAAAGCTGAGAACAACGGTAATGCCGGAGAACAACAGCAAAGTTGAAGAATAGTAGTAAAGCTGTAGAACAACAGAAAAGATGGAAAACAACAGTACAGGTGGCGAACAGTAGTAAAGCTATAGAACAGTAGTAAAGCTGGAGAACAACAGTAAAGCTGGAAAACATCAGTAAACTGTAGAACAACAGTAATGCTGGAGAACAAGAGTAAAGCTGTAAAACAACAGTACAGCTGGAGAACAACAGTAAAGCTGGAGAACAGTAGTAACGCTGTTGACCAATGGTAAAGCTGGAGAACAAAATTAAAGCTGGAGAAAAACAGTAAAGCTGGAAAACAATATTAAAGCTAGAGAACAACAGTAAAGATGAAGAAAAACAGCAAAGTTGGAGAACAACAGTAAAGCTGGAGAAAATTAGTAAAGCTAGAGACCAACAGTAAAGCTGGAGAAGAGTAGTAAAGCTGGAAAACAACAGTAAAGTGGAAGAACAAAAGTAAAGCTGTAATACAACAGTAAAGCTGAGAAACAACAGTAAAGTTGGAGAACAATTGTAAAGCTGTAGAACACTAGTAAAGCTGTAGAACAACAGTAAATCTGGACAACAGTAGTAAAGCTGAAGAACAACAGCAAATCTGTAAAACAGTAGTAAAGCTGAAGAACAAAAAAGCTGGAAAACAGTAGTAAAGCTTTAGAACAACAGTAAAGCTGGAGAAAAATAGTAAAGCTGAAAAACAACAGTAAAGCTGAAAAACAACAGTAAATCTGTAAATCAAGAGTAAAGATAGAGAAAAACATTAAAGCTGGAGAACAGTAGTAAAGCTGTAGAACAACAGTAAAGTTGGAGAACAACAGTAAAGCTCGAAAACATCAGTAAACTGTAGAACAAGAGTAAAACTGTAGAACAACAACTGGAGAATAGTGGTAATGTCGTAGAACAACAGTAAAGCTGGACAAAAACAGTAAAACTGGTAAACAACAACAACGCTGAAGAACAACAGTAAAGCTGGAGAACAACAGTAAAGATGGGGAACAGTAGTAAAGCTGAAGAACAACTGCAAAGCTGTAAAACAGTAGTAAAGCTGAAGAACAAAAAAGCTGGAAAACAGTAGTAAAGCTGTAGAACATCAGTAAAGCTGGAGAAAAGTAGTAAAGCTGGAGAACAACATTAAAACTGGAGAAAAGTAGTAAAGCTGAAGAACAACAGTAAAGCTGGAGAAAAACAGTAAAGCTGGAGAACAACATTAAAACTGGAGAACAGTAGCAAAGCTGTAGAACAACAGTAAAGTTGGAGAACAACAGTAAAGCTGGAGAACAGTGGTAATGTTGTAGATCAACAGTAAAGCTGGACAAAAACAGTAAAGCTGGAGAACAACAACAAAGCTGAAGAACAACAGTAAAGCTGGAGAACAACAGTAAAGATGGGGAACAGTAATAAAGTTGGAGAAAAAAGTAAAGCTGGAGAACAGTATAAAAGCTGGAGAATAGTATTAAAGCTGTAGAACAACATTAAATCTGGAGATCAGTAGTAAAGCTGTAGAACAACATTAAATCCGGAGACCAGTAGTAAAGCTGTAGAACAACAGTGAAGCTGGAGAACAACAGTAAAGATGAAGAAAAACAGCAAAGATGGAGAACAACAGTAAGCTGGAGAACAGCGGTAAAGCTGGAGAACAACAGTAAAGCTAGAGACCAACAGTAAACCTGGAGAAGACTATTAAAGCTGGAAAATAACGGTAAAGTGGAAGAACAAAAGTAAAGCTGGAGAACAGTAGTAAAGTTGTAGAACAACAGTAAATCTGGAGAACAGTAGTAAAGCTGAAGAACAACAGCAAAGCTGTAAAACAGTAGTAAAGTTGAAGAACAGAAAAGCTGGAAAACAGTAGTAAAGCTGTAGAACAACAGCAAAGCTGGAAAACAGTGGTAAAGCTGTAGAACAACAGCAAAGCTGTAAAACAGTGGTAAACCTGTAGAACAACTGTAAAGCTAGAGAACAGTAGTAAAGTTGTAGAACAACAGTAATAATGGAGATCAAGAGTAAAGATGTAGAAAAACAGTAAACCTGGAAAACAGTAGTAAAGAGGGTTGCGTATTCATTGCTGTTTAGAACAATCATCTCTAGGCTGAAAAACACTACAAAATCTGACGTAAGTGTAGAAAATATAGGATTGAAGCGCCAAGGTGGATATTTTCCAAAATCACAGCCTTCGTCCATTGTTGGGCATAATATGTAGGGGTGCATATTTTTTCAGTAAAGTTATATATATATCTTAAATGATATAGGGTTGCATATTGCTTTAAATATAATATATAAACGTAGTACCAATTAAGGGAAAGAAGTGGTTATACTGTGCTTATATACGTCTGAAAATTTGTTTTCTTCCCTCGACAGGATTTGAACTCACACCATTGATACACTGCAACACCATTCGTTTAGCCTTACGTCCAGCGCCCTATTCCACTCGACCACATCCACTCCCTATATATATAAATATATATATAAGTCATATAAATGATGTAGGGGTGCATATTGTTTTAATAATCTTCACAGATGTATATATTTCTTAAAAACAAGACCATGTGACCCCTAACCCTACAGCAAGCTCAGACTAATTAACAATTCATTCCCTTAACGGATGGTTATACTTCGAAGCTAACGAAGGTAATGTTTCTCCGTATTATTAATAAAATTGCTACCTTACCTATTTCTGTCGTGAAAGGTGATGAGGATTCCATCTTCTCAGTGACAGGAACAGTTGTTGTATCTAGCATGGAATAGAAACACATATCAGTATAAACAAATAAAAGAGAGAAGTTCGAATGATGAAGTCCGACCTAGTTGTCGGATATATTGTTGACACATGTATATGAGGTATATAAGCTGGAGAACAGTAGTAAAGCTGGAGAACAGCAGTAAAACTGGAGAACAGCAGTAAAATTAGAGAACAGTAGTACAGCTGTAGAACAACAGTACAGCTGGAGAACAGTAGTAAAGCTGAAGAACAAAAGCAAATCTGTAAAACAGTAGTAAAGCTGGAGAACAACAGTAAATCTGTAAATCATCAGTAAAGATGGAGAACAACATAAAAGCTGGAGAACAGTAGTAAAGCTGGAGAACAGTAGTAAAGCTGAGAACAGTAAAGCTGGAGAACGAGACTAAATCTGGAGAACAACTGGAAAGCTGGAAAACAACGGTAAAGCTGGACAAAAGTAGTAAAGCTGGAGAACAACAGTAAAGCTGGAGAAGAGTAGCAAAGTTGGAGAACAACAGTAAGGTTGGAGAACAACAATAAGCCTGGAGTACAACAGAAAAGCTGGAGAATAGGAGTAAAACTGGAGAACAATGTTAAAGCTAGAGAAGAGTAGTAAAGCTGTAGAACAACAGTAAAGCTGGAGAAAAGTAGTAAAGCTGGAGAACAACAGTAAAGCTGGAGTACAACAGAAAAGCTGGAGAAAAGTAGTAAAGTTGGGGAACAACAGTAAAGCTGGAGAAAAGTAGTAAAGCTGGAGTACAACAGAAAAGCTGGAGAAAAGTAGTAAAGTTGGGGAACAATAGTAAGGCTAAAGAAAAACATCAAAGTTGGAGAACAACAGTAAGATGGAGAACAGCAGTAAAGCTGGAGAACAACAGTAAAGATGGGGAACAGTAGTAAAGTTAGAGAACAACAGTAAGATGGAGAACAACAGTAAAGCTGGAGAACAAAAGTAAAGCTAGAGAAGAGTAGTAAAGCTGGATAACAAGAGTAGCTGGAGAACAGTAGTAAAGTGGAAGAACAACAGTAAAGTGAAAGAATAACAGTAAAGCTATAGAACAACAGTAAAGCTGTAGAACAACAGCAGAGCTGGAAAACAGTAGTAAAGCTGGAGAACAACAGTAAAGATGGAGAACAACAGTAAAGATGGAGAACAACAGTAAAGCTGGGGAACAGTAGTAAAGCTGTAGAACAACAGTAAAGTTGGAGAAGAGTAGTAAAGCTGTAGAACAACAGTAAAGTTGGAGAAGAGTAGTAAAGCTGTAGAACAACAGTAAAGTTGGAGAAGAGTAGTAAAGCTGAAGAAAAGCAGTAGAACTGGAGAAGAGTAGTAAAGCTGAAGAACAACAGTAAAGTTGGAGAACAACAGTAAAGCTAGAAAACAGTAGTAAAGAGGGTTGCGTATGCTTTGCCGTTTAGAAAAATCATGTCAAGAGTGAAGAAACACCATGCAATGTGACGTAAGAGCGTAAAATATAGGATTGACACGATAAGGTGGATATTTTCCAAAATTACAGCCTTCCACCCTTGTTGGGAATAATATGTAGGGGTGCATATTTTTTTAATAAATATATATTTTCCTAGACGATTGTGCAATGATACAGATAAAGATGTTACATGACCTTCTGCAGTGTCTATCAAAGTTAGACTGAGTTTGTAAAGATTAGATGGTATAATTACAGCTCACTAAATAGTCAGGTGACAAAGTGTGACGTATTAAAAGTCTTAAACTCCCTCATTTCACTGTAAAAAAACATATATATAGTAGTCAAAAAAAGAAACGTTACACCTCTTTCTATTTTTATAACATTTTTAATGCAAACAATATTTTATGATACATTATTGTTTTCAAGTTTTCATGTCGTTATGAATATAAACATGTGCACACAATTAATTTCAGTTCAACTTTAACTGTAAAGGAGTGCAACAAAACGGAACACCCAAAAAACGTAAATAACAGTTTAATAGCGTGTGTGTCCTCCTCTTGCATTGATGACAGTTAGACATCTACGGCGCATAGATCCTATCAGACGCATGACAAATGCCTGTGGAATGTTGTTCCACTCATCTGTGAGTGCCCTTTGAAGCTGATCAATAGATTCAGGGGGATTAACTCGCATACGGACGCGTCTTCCAAGCTCATCCCACAAATGTTCGATGGGATTTAAGTCTGGTGATAATGCCGGCCAAGGTAGAGTGCGAATGTGGTTATCATTAAGGAAGTTCATGGCAACACGTGAAATATGGCATTTAGCGTTATCTTGCCGAAAAAAATGATTGAAGTGATGTGTTCGAATAAACGAGAGTACAATTGAGCCAAAATTTCGTCACGATAACGAATGCCATTTAAGTTTCCAACCACTATTTTAAGGTTAGTCTTTCCAACATCACTAATCCCACCCCATACCATTACATCACCGCCTCCAAATCGGTCGGTTTGCTTTACACAAAGATCAGCGAATCGTTCCCTACGACGACGATAAATACGCACTCTTCCGTCGCTAAATTTCAAATTAAACTTGGATTCATCAGAAAACAAAATGTTCTGCCAAGTGTTTCGCCTCCACCGAAGACGTGCACGTGCCCATTGAAGCCTAGCAATCCTGTGTCGACGTTTTAACTCCATACCTTTCAGAGGGCGACCTTAACGGAGACCAGACTGACGCAAACGATTACGAACTGTTTGGTCAGAAATTCTGTTGTTACGTATACCATGGTTTCGCCTTGCTGTGTCCATGGCAGTAACAAAGCGATTACGTAAGTGGATTAGTGTGATGTGTCTATCTTGACGTAACGTCGTTTCTCGTGGTCTACCACTACGTCAACGATCAGATGTTGTGCCGGTTGCTCTTATACGAACGAGCAAGCTGTAAATTGTCATTCTTGAGCAAATAAAATGGTTTGCTATCTCTGTTTGTGACATTCCGGCTTGAAACATCCCAACCGCACGTTCCCTCTCATTTTGGAGTAAGCGAATTACGTATGATATCATAAGTGTAATGTTATGCCGTTATCTAAGATTACATGACGGTTTAAGTTAAAGATTGAAGAAACTATAAGCATTGAACAGCTACGAAAACAGATGAAAGGTCTTAAAAAGTTGTACATGTATATGGGGATATTATGTATATGTTTATATTACATAATACTTGATCAATTACACAATTTTAAGTTACAAATACTTTTCTTTCTAAATAACCACTTACTAGCGTTTGATGAGCAAACTTTGAAAATCAGTAATAAAATCAGTTCTGAAACGCGGAAGTGGATACCTGTTTGCAATTTAAATACTTGTCTACTAGACCGTGCAGTTACACACAATATATATACTATATTCAACCGATTATTTTGTTGCCTTTAGAAAATATTATAACCAGTTTGTTTATTTATTGGTGTCGTGATCAGGTAATATTATCACTCTCCTTTTGGTATCTCTTTACGTCTTGTTTCTTTGATGTTGGGTATATCTAATACACTTTCTTTGTTTCTTTGCTCGGTCGAATGATAAACTATATATCTGGCTGACACCCCCCCTCCATTTATGGTTGTTTAAATGTGCATATTTGTTATTTTGTAATATTTGACATTTATAACAATATCACTTTACTCATTACAACTGACCTTTGCTTGATGAAATACAGACTAATTATCATCATTTCTTTTTCTCATCTGTCATTACATTTTAATAGAAAGATAGGGGCAGTCGTGGTCGTGATCGTATGGTAGCTGGATTTAGAACTACCTTATTACCACTAAAGTTGTGAGTTCGAATCCCTCTAATAGCGAGGTGTACTCGATACAACATTATATGATAAAGTTTTTCAGTGACTTGCAACAGGTCGGTGGTTAAACACCATAACCCTATCCCTAACACTAATAGAAATAAATTTAATACCGTAAATATATATTATATGATCTTCTATTCAGAAGGAATATATTGGCACTTTTTTACTGATTTATTTTGTCCGATACTAGTACGCTGACATTTGTCTGATTGGCAAAAAATCCAATCAGTTAAACCCGGTGTCGGATGAATCTGAGCTACAATAAAGTCAAGCTACTTTTTGTCATTTGGAATGAAATTTTCCTAAACCACAGAGTTGTTCCAAATGATAGCCATGCACATTTGCTATCTCAACAATACTTTAAAAATACCATTCCAGTTATTCCCCTTTTGCCAAGTTCTGATAAATTAATAGAAGTCTAGAAAACAAATGCGCCCGCTTGATATAAGGCTTTTCTAGATACAATTTGTGAATGAAATGGGGGTGGGGTGGGGAGGAGAAGAAGTACGTGACGAGATCTAATTTTAATCAGATAGATTCATCCCCGAAATGGATATACCAATCTCCTGTTCATTTACATCTGGATAAAAATCCATTATATCATTTATTATAATATATTTACAAATCTAAATACATTCAAGTCTAACAAAGGTTAAATATATATATATATATATATATATATATATAGATATATATATTTGAAAATGAATTTAAGTAAATTGCTATTATGAAATAGATAATGCATTTTCTGTTTTCCGACATATTCGAACGTAACAAGAAGGTTAGTTATCATAATAAACAAGCTATACAGAGTTACGATGGTGTAATGGTTAGGCGTAATCGTATCAAGTGCCGTATATCTACGTGGGTAGATCGTGTGTTCCATAGACATGGGGTCAAACCAAAGACTGTAAAAGTGATATAAACACATAGCGGTAAAGAATAAAGATAAAGACTAGTTGGCTCGGAGTCGGTATACTGTGCCCAATGGAGCGACATATTATATGTACATTGTTGTTCTAATGAGTTAGCACTATTAAAATCCAACTATGTTGGTCTAGTACAAAGCGGACAGCACCATCTCATAAACAAATGAATATGGTCTTCACATGATATAGCTGAACTAAAAGTCATTTAAAGTTAAACAACATTCACTCATTTACGTGTTTGAAACGATTCAGTCAAAAAATCGGTATATTGGTATGAAAAAATAACTACTTATTAGGATCAGGGGCGTTTTGTTTTTTTCACTTTATTTAATTTTAGCCTCAAGCTTGCTATAAAAGTTCTTAATTTGTGTTTTATTACTCTTCGTCTTTTAATGCTTTTTGGATTTTCATTCATTTGGCTTCAATCCCCACTGATGAGACATAAGTTGTTGAAATCTGCATATGGTGCAATAATTCAATGTTCGTATGTTCCGAAATTACTGGATCGGTCTCACTGTTGGTGCATAAAACCACAAATTTTAGCATTCAGACGAGATAAGAATTTAAAAGATTTTATAGTTCACAAAAAGCATAATTCTCTGTTTTTTTAACAGGAACATAAGTGTGAACCTTGCAGTAGGAACTGTGCTAGTTGTCCGTATGTTCCCCAATTTTGAAGGAAAAATATTTAACGTAAAAAATTATATTGATTGTACAACGGCAAATGTGGTTTACGCTTTATTTTGTAAGCATTGTGACAAATTTATTTACGTCGGAGAAACCGGGGACACCCTGTACCAAAGACATTTGTTAAATATATCACTAATCAGAAGGCAGAAACCTGATCCAATAGCAATTCATTTTAATTCGACTGAACATTCCGTGAACGATTATGAAATTATGGCTTTAGAAAAAATTTGCGGCGATAATTCTTACCGAGAGACAATCAAAAAACTGTGGATGAATAAACTGCGAACATTCAAACCCCATGGATTAAATACAAAAACGTAACGTTCTATTTCCCGTAATTTTTTTTTATTTACTTTGTGACGTTATCCATTATGACAAATTCAAATGTACCATAACATAATAAAGTTCCGCTGAAGAAGGCCGGGTTGTACGGCCGAAAGCTCCGAAAAAATATATATATAAAAAGTCTAAGGGAATCTACCAACCAGAGAACTTAATGAGTATATATATATGACTGTATAGTGAATAATTCTTCATTATCCTATCCAATATATTAAAAATTGCTGAGTTAGATTGCTGTCAAATTATAATATTAAGTATATATGTACCATCTACACACGCTTATACACATATCTTACGTCTATCCCTAGATTTGCCTTACGAGACAAGGTAACACTACGACTATTGAAGCTCCTTTTTTAGGGAGTGGATGTAGTCGAGTGGTCTAGGGCGCTGGACGTAAGGCTAAGCGAATGGTGCTGCAGTGTAACAATGGTGTGGGTTCAAATCCCGTCGAGGGAAGAACAAAAATTTGACAGCTCTAAAATCTAATTCTAACACTGTTTGGTTTAATTTTCAGACGTATATATTCAGCAATCAGACAGGGTATATAATGTGACATTTAAGCCGGATCTATATTCCCTGAGGCGCAGCCGAAGGGAATATACATCGTAAGCCGGGAATGTCACATTATATACCCTGTCTGATAGCTGAATAACAGATTTTCCGAATATATGCTGACATTCAGGGCTGAAGAACCAATGAAAATATGTGTAACAAACTAAATTCGTAATATATATATTATAGGATTAAACGCATTTTTTCCGGAGTTTATTGATGTATAACCTGGACCAATTCACTCACAAACAAATAAAAGTCCGAAGGACTGTTATGTAAGTTTGTGAGTGAAAAAAATGCGTTTAATCCTTATAATTCTGTAACTAAGTATTTTGTTTTTGTTTGTTTGAAAATTTACTTTTGGGGATCCCCAGTGTGGGCAGTACGCACACACATTCCATTGATGTGTGTCGGCCATGAATAATAACTAGACGGTGTTGTAATTAAGTTACTGATATTTTCCAATTTGATGGCATTTTGCATTTAGCTACTCAAACAAGTAAAATGCTCACAAAATCGTAAAATAAATCAGTAACCAGCTTGTGTCAATCAGCGTCCTGTTTGTAAACAACGTCACAGGATGACGATATATTACAAAAGTCAAAGTCGATAGATGGTTGTCTTAAGTATTTTTTCCGGAATTTTTTTTTATTTATGTCAACAAATACAAGCTTTTGTTTTCATTGGCATTTATTTTTTTTTTATTTCATATCTAACAATAATTGTCGATTATTAACAATAAACATTGTTTCTTTTATCTTTTTTTATTATCGGGAATCCAAGCCGCCATTTTGTTTACATTACGAAAAAAATAGTCCGGTGAACATCGTCTATCGAAAAATAAACTGACAAAAACCCCGCCTCCATAAGTGCTTTTATCCAATCAGAGTATAGGATTTCTAATTATGTAAATCATATAAGAATTATATAAGTAAAACAATTATAAACGTCTAAAATGGTTTGTAAAACAACACCAAGTACACAAAACAAAGTGATAAAGAATTAAACACTTCGTAGAATGACAAAATTTTCGTCCCACCGAGGGACTTTATCAATGTCTAATTAAATAGAATTTCGAAACAATATGGCGACTTTTCAAATTTCAAAAAAGTTTTTGACGGTCCATGTACGGCACAAAAGAACCAGAAGATGCACATATGAAACTACATGCATAAAAGAATGGAAATCCTACATATAAATTAATAAAAGTACAATAACAATAATATAAATATACAATAGGGCTACACATTTAAATAAATGTTAAATTAGAAATAAAAAAAATATAAAAATGAGACATTATTGGTAAATGTATCAAATAGCACTGTCAAAATATTGTTGAAAACGGTATGATACCCAAACTCATTAAAAAAAAACGGCCCGCCACAGTGTGGAATATATACTTTGGGCCAATAGAGCAAACTGTATGTCCTAATACGACTGGAGGAGATCAACACGAATAGGAGTCAAGAGAGGATATTACTTTTTCTCATTGATTCCATTCGGTGATAAGGTCTTAAGTTTTCTAATCCAGAAGCTTTCCCTTTCCTGTCTGCTTTTATCATCCCACTTGGGGTTATGGTCAATTATGGTGACCTTCAGTTTGCCGAAAGAATCATGGTGGCCCGTCGATCTGAGATGTCTGCTGAGTGGAAGGTCAGGTTTGCAATTATATATATATACTCATTAAATTCTCTGATTGGTAGATTCCCTTAGACTTTATATATATGTGTGTGTGTGTATTAGTTTTTAGACAAAAAAAAAGTTGAACAAAAAATAAATAAATAAATAAATATTGGTTACATGTAGACACAAAAAGGAAAGCAGAATATTATGCTAACTTGGTTTGTAGATTTTCAAATAATAATTTTCCGATATTTTTATTTAAAAGGAGAGATTTTGTAATTAATGCGGTATTACTTTTTAGTTCTATTTTTAACATTTGCTTAATTTTTAATGTATCAAATTTTATATTATTATATTTGATCTCATTTCTAAATTTCCATCTTACCCGTTTAGCTACAAAAATTAAAAAATTGACAAATAGTACTTCTTTTATGTTTTGTTTATCATACAAATATACACCCAACATAATATCTTCTTCATTTAAGACATAAGTTTGATCACATAAAACAATAATCATTGTGTTTAATTCTTCAATAATTGGTTTTATTTTTAAACATTGAAAAAATAAATGTTGTAGAGTTTCAGTGTTATTTTTACAGAAATGGCAAAGTTCATTTGATTTTCCCATTTTCTGTAATCTACTCACTGTGTATACAATAAAATTAATGCATTTCCACTGAAATTGAATTATTTTTTGCTTCCAAGCTACTTCCCACATGACTTTTAGGTTGTATATTAATTCCCATTTATATTGGCATTTTGGTTCCACGGTTTTATTAAATAGTTTTTGAATAGTTTTAAATATAGCATCTTTTTCTGAATAGTTTTATTTTTACTATCACAAAAATTAGATTGTAATCAATATATAGCTTACATTTTCTCTTATTTGTGCAAGTATCGAGAGTCTTACTATTTTCAACTACTTTTTTTGGGACTGATGTCTTAATTTTAGACCATTCCGAAATCCAGTTTATCTTATTTTGTAATTTATTATATATAGTTATGTTGTCTAGAAACGTTTTATTTAGATAATCCCATATATCTGAAATTATTTCTAGTCCACTCTTACTAAATTATTTGAAAAATAAAGGTTTCTTGTTGAAAAGGAGGAGAGCGTTTCCAAAAATAGTTTGACGTAAAACATCCATTTGCGTGTCTACTGTAAACGACTTGAGTAAAAAATTCCAAGATTTAATCGTTTTTTGATAATATGAGGGTAAAGAGGTAATATTTAGACCTGAAATATCTGAACACTGACATAGAAAATACTCTCAGCCAAATCTACTATATTTGTTCCCCCCCAGCCAATATTTACCAATAGAATTCCAGCATTCTAAATCGCTGTGAAATATTTTATAAATCATTTTTATTTGTTTGCTCCTAGTGAGGTTTTCAATATTTATCATTCCCATTCCATCCTCTTTTGTGTCCAAGCAACACACATTTCGATCTATTTGATTTACTTTGTCGTCCCATATAAATTTCCATATAGTAACGTTAATTTCATTCATATATCTATCTGATATGCCGCGCATTTCAATTTCGTATCCTATTTGGGAAACAAGTAAGTTTTTAACTATCAAAGTTTTCCCTTTGAAGGTTAAATTTCTTGTTTTCCAAATTTGGGTACAGCTTTTCATTTTGTCTATTATTTTTTCCTATACAGTATTGTAACCATGGAATACCCCTAAGGCTTTAAATATTGTCTGTAACCCATGACATTTTTGTAAATCTCGGACGTTTACCTCTTAACCTCCAGATAAATAGCCCCTTTGTTTTTTATAATAAATTTTTGACCCGATGTCTTCTCATATTTAACTAAAAGTTTAAAAACCAGTTCAACTGATTCTTCATTTCTATTAAAAGTTGTGTGTCATCGGCAAACATACATATTTTCGATTCAAGAACATTTTCACTCCCAGGCATTTATATCCCTTTAATTTCGTCTGTACCCCTAATAGCACAAGCCATTGGTTCAGCTTGAATAATGTAAAGTATCGGTGCAACCGGACATCCCTGCCTGCCTGACCTGATAGGCTGCAAAATATAGAAATAAAACCGTTTGTTATATACAGGTCTTAGCATTTTTAAATAGCATCTGAATCCATCCGCAAAATTTAGATCCAAAATTAAGTCCCTTTAAAACGTGATTTACCTATCCCCATTCTACTCTGTCATAAGCTTTTTCTTGATCTACGAAAACAATTATCCCTTCTTGGTCTTCTTCGTCCACGTAGTTTATTATATCATCAATCATTCGGTTATTTTCACCAATATTCGTCCCTTCAACGAATCCCTTTTGATCTGAGTGAATTAATTTTCTTAAAACCAGTTTCGTCCGATTGGCCAATAGTTTTGAAATAATTTTATAATCCGTATTCAGTAAAGTAATTGGTCGCATATTACGAATATTGTCTCGATCCCCACCCTGGTGTAATAGGGTTATCATCCCATTATATTGAGAATCGTTCAGTTCAAAATTGTGAAACACTTCATTTACAACCTCAAGAAAATCTTTCTCAATAGCTTCCCAATAGAGTTGATAGAATTCACTAATAATTCCATCGTAACCGGGAGATTTAAATGATTTCATAGACATTACTGTTTTCTTGACCTCTTCGATTGTTAGATCTTCTTCTAATTCATTCTTTTCTACATCAGTTAATATTTGCTGAGCAAAACTTAATAAATCGTCACCACTATTTTTGTCCCACCCTCTGAAATAAATAATTTGGAATATAATTTTATCTGCTCGTCCAGTATTTAAATTGCCAATCCGAACCCTTTATTCTCTGCCAGAGTTTATTTTGACAGTTTCTCTTTTCTAAGTTAAAAAATAACGTGTCGATTTTTCGCCTTGTTCAAACAAGTCAGTTTTTGATCGTAATCTTGCAGCTTCGGCTTGATTTTCATAAAATTCGCCTATTTCTTTAAACCTTTTTTATTTTATTACGCAGTGGTAATGTTTCAATTCAATTTATATTTTGAATTTACAGTTCCTAGATAAAGTAATTAGCTGATTTTTGACTATCCTGAATAGACCCTTTTGGTTTACTTGTTCCCAAAATCGGTTTTTACTTAAATTATTGCTTAAAAAGAGGGGGACAAAAACAGCTTTTCCCGGCTCCCCTCCCACTTTTCAAATGGGGAGGACTTACCCCCTTGTCCCACGACTCCTACGCCCTTTTATATGTTCACAACTTTAAAACATGCTGCTAACATTTCTCTTATACCATAAGGTAACTTCCTCCATTTTTTTGGTGATATTCTTTAGCGATCTTAAAACTGAGAAAACGATCAAGAATGGAAAATCCTTAGTCACAGGCAAAACTGGGCACAAGACACTGACCGAAGATAAACAAAACAACAAAAAACACATGAAACTGCAAAAATAATCAATACGGATTCTATAAGAAAATATGGGGATGAATCTAGGTGCACGCGAAGGGTAGGCAGTTAATTTTTCTTATAAGACACCCGCGTGTTACTCATATAGTCGTAGACACCAAATTCAAAGTCTAGTCGGTGGTAGGGGAAACATCCATTGCCATTTGAGAAATGATTATAGATATACAATGTTCGGTTCGTCTTTACATTCATTGTTTTGTAAGGGGTTCATGTTTGGTTGTTTCTTTTAATTTTTTTTATTTATCTATCCTGGTGTCCAACACAATTTCTTTTCAATGACATATGTACACGAATCTTGTCAATGACTTATGAAAAAAGTAGGTAGCACTAAAGAGAATTACATGTAGTAAAATAAAGTTTGCTGCAACTGGATGCCATGATATAAATGAAATATTTAAGAAATTGATGGTCAAACATCCATATTTCGATAACCGAATATTGGTGGTGTATTTGTTATCATGCTCGATTCTTGTGTTGTAGAACATGATCATGAGTTAGATCCCTGGTATGATCAAACTAAAAACTATAAAATTGATATTTGCTGCTTCTTTGCTAAACACGAAACAATAAGAAGTAAAAGCAACAAATTGCTGGCTGGGAAGCAGGATAAGGTGACCGAGTGGAGCGATATCTGGGAAGCAGGATAAGGTGACCGAGTGGAGCGATATCTGGGAAGCAGGATAAGGTGACCGAGTGGAGCGATATCTGGGAAGCAGGATAAGGTGACCGAATGGAGCGATATCTGGGAAGCAGGATAAGGTGACCGAGTGGAGCGATATCTGGGAAGCAGGATAAGGTTACCGAGTGAAGCGACATGTCTACCCGTCCACTGTTGTTACTATAGAAAGCCAACTAAGCATGTTTATTTTGCTTAGTACAAAGAAAACATCATCATATCATCGAAATGTAACTTGTTATCGACATTTTATTACTGAAAAATTGCTTACTTGGCGATCAACAAGAATCACTCACTCCATTTTCCATAATACCCTTGATGATGTACATTTTGTACTTAAATGACACAACTGAACAAGTGAATATACATGGTATTTAGGATCGGTGGGAGTGGGGTGACCACGGTGGCATGTTGGAGTTCCTCGATGACACTTCGTGTAAGTGTAATGTTTCAGTATAATCACAGTACCTACATTTAGAACGTAAAATGTTCATTAAATAAAATACTACCATTTTAAGCCTAGCTATAAATTTTATTTTCAGTTGAAGTATTGATTTGTACAATTTCACTACATATCTGCTTATTTTTGTCATCAAATGTTTCTGAACAAGTTTAGTGTTCTTCCTGTAGATTAAAGTCATTTTCCTTGCCATACATTACAAGTTTCTCTACAGTTAGCAGCGAAACTTCGACATCTATTGATACAGGGCTGGTCACTACATGTTCCCCTGCAGTACCAGTTGGCGTCGTTACAATTCGACAAACATATTTCATGACGGATATCTGCATTTGTTGTAGACATCAGGACCACGGATAAAACCAAGAACACAGCTAATACCTTGTTCTACAAAATAAATAGAAAATTATCAATTGGATGTGAAAAATGGGGGAAAAGCATTAATCATTGGGTCAAATGGGTCGTCGTGGTTGTAATCTTATGGTAGTTGGATTTATTTCAATGAATACAATAAGCGCATATCAACACTTAGCAGCTGTAAGTTCATTTTCGGCCTATGAAATTGTGTACTCGATACAACATTAAGTGATAAAGTTTGTTAGTGATTTACGACAGATCGGCAGTGTTCACCGGGTACTCTGGTTTCCGGAGCACCTGAGTTCACCCCCGGTTTTTAGTGGGATTCGTATTACTCGACCTTTAGTTTTTTATGTTTGTTTTGTAGGTAGTTTGTCCTTTCTTCCTTTTTCTTTTGGCCATTATGTTGTCTATCCTTCGATTTACGGATTCTGATTACCCCTTTGATATCTTCAAAATCTTCTTATGTTCGTTTTTATTTTGTGGTAATATTGCCCATTAGAATAGAATTACTTTCGGACGGCGAACGAATTGAGAGAGCATATCAACATTTATGGACAACATGCGTCAATGTTGAGCGGAAGCAGCGAAACACAAGGACTTATTTAACGCGGACCACAAAGAGGGCACCCTTAATATTTTATTTGATCAACATAACAACCATGTAGACATATTTTACATTCTAATGTAGTTGTTTAATATTCCTGGTTTGTGATTGGACAATGATGTAATTTTCACGGTATCAATTCCACGGTTGAAATATCATGATATATTTTTTTTATAATTTTAGCCGATTGTCTCTTACGTCATCATGTCAATAATGTGACACATGTTTACATTAGAATGGAGATAACTGTGTTGCATTTGAAAATTTCACGGCATCATTTGTCGTTTTAAAGGTGTATTTTTACGGTATCAATTCCACGGTAGAAATAGCAAGAGATGTTTTTAGAATTTTAGCTGATTAACGCTTACGTGATCATGTCAATAATGTGACACATGATTACATTAGAATGGAGATAACTGTGTTGCATTTGAAAATTTCACGGCATCATTTGTCGTTTTAAAGGTGTATTTTTACGGTATCAATTCCACGGTAGAAATAGCAAGAGATGTTTTTAGAATTTTAGCTGATTAACGCTTACGTGATCATGTCAATAATGTGACACATGATTACATTAGAATGGAGATAACTGTGTTGCATTTGAAAATTTCACGGCATCATTTGTCGTTTTAAAGGTGTATTTTTACGGTATCAATTCCACGGTAGAAATAGCAAGAGATGTTTTTAGAATTTTAGCTGATTAACGCTTACGTCATCTTGTCAATAATTTCATTTTCATTTCAAATATTTTATTGATAAATCAATAGGATTGCCTATGCAAATCCTCTCCAACAACAAGATAGAACAATTAGAAAACAATTTACATAAGACATAGAGCAATCTACCCATCATGTATACATGCAATTCATCTTAATTACCAAGCATAAACACATGTATATTAATAGCAGAATCATACAAACAAAACAAAAAAGATTTTTCCCTTTCTTTTCTTTTTTTGTTAATATGTATCATACAAAAAAGTTTTTTTTTCCTTTTTTTCCCTTTTTCCCTTGTTAATAGGTATGATATAATTTGGAATAGCCAAATTATGGCTTTATATCTAAGCTATTATTATTTATAATATTAATGATGATGAATTGGCATAGCATGATGGATAGACTGAACTTACATTTAACACACAATATATACAACATGTAAACTGAAATTATGAAATCAAAATTACTAATTAAGTGAGGTCCACCATATCAATATGAATTAACTCTTTTTCAGTATATATATTTATGATTGAATAAAGGGAATTTGGGAGAGATGGAGGAAGAAGAGACAAATAAGTAAATAAGGGGGGAAATATCTAAACAAAATAGTGATTGTGATTGAGATAGGCAAGAACAAATTGGGTAAAGGGGGGAGTGGGAAAGGAGACCTGAATAATTGAAAGATTTACACTATTAATTAAACTGAAAAATTTAAAGATTTGGAGCTCTATATGGGAAGACTTTTCAATGTTATATAACCAAATACAGAGAAAAGGAAAATTTATTGAATCATGTGAATCTTGTCAATAATGTGGATATTAGTACACATGCACATGATTACATTAGAATGGAGATAACTTTATTGTATTTGAAAATTTTACGCCATCAATTGTCGATTTAATGGTCGCAAATATCCGTTTACTGGCTCCGCTTACGCGTCGCCACTAAACTCAATTTGTGACCATCAAATCTCCAATTGATGCCATGAAATTTCCAAATACAATACAGTTATCTCCTAATTAACACGACGTGTTTTTTTTTTTTATCAAGTTCGAATCCCGCTCAGGGCGAGGTGTATAACATTATGTGATAAAGTTTGTCAGTGACTTGCGGCTGGTCGGTGGTTTAATTTTCTCCGGGTACTCCGGTTTCCTCCACCATTAAAATAAAACGCCACTATATAACTGAAATATAATTGAAAGTGGTGTTAAACACCATAAAGCCAACTAAAACCAACCGATCTCAGGGGCGGATCCAGGATTTCAAGTTAGGGGGCCGCACTTAAAAAAATTGCGCCGAGCGGAGGGAGGCGCGAAAATTGTTGGGGTATATCGTGTGAAAAATCACGATTTTACGCCAAAAAATCAAATTTTTTCCAATGTATTGGGGGGGGGGGGGGGGGGGGGGGTGCGCCGGGTGCGCGCCCTCCCCCTGGATCCGCCCCTGGAACTGCAAGTGGAAATTGGAAATTGAATAGCAAAGAGCATATCAGAATTACACACAAGTGTAAGGTTTAAAGCCAAGTTAGGTCGTCCACAAGTTGTGCTAAATACTGTAGATAATTGGTAGTTTAGTTTTAGTTTAAACATATTTTATTGTCCAAAAACAATATAATCAGAAACAAGTTTTACAACTTAGGGACCGACCATTTAACTGCAGGGCGGGGGGTTATGGTTTTTTGTTTCGTTCAGAATTTTTTTTTTCGGACAGCAATTTTTGTCCCCAGAATTTAACATTAGGTTATATGACAAAAACTCTGAATCAGATTATTTTTTTTTCCTCCACCAAAATCAGAATATTTTTTTCAGCAACATTGGGAATCAGAATATTTTTTTTAGAAAAAAAAAATATATTCTCAATTTTAGAATTTTTATTACATCCAAAGAAAAAGATATTATAAAATTACGTTGTACTTTCATTCATCTTTTCACGTATTTACGAAACTAATATTGTCCATGTAAACATCTTATCTTAAGAACAAGCTTATGACTCCATGAATTATTTCTTAAATTTAAAATTTAAACCGTTTCAGAAATTAAATTAAATTAAAATTACTTACATTCATGTTTTACTCTTCACTAGATCTAGGATACTTTATTGTAGGTTCACTCTTTTTCAGAATTATGAACCAGAAGAAAATGAGGAGGGTTTTTATACTTTTGTCCCCCTTTTCCCCTGGGACGTGATTTAATTACAATCATGGTCAGTTAGATCATTTTTGATATTATCTGTTGTTTTTCGCTGTGATATACGTGGAAATATTAATTAATAGCCAACGGTTAATTAAATTATCTCATCAGACTATAAAAATTAAAAACTGATAAGTACTATCCAGCTGTTATACAAAACCTGTTTTATTTTTATTACGTAACTGCTAAGTTTCAATTCAATTTTAATTTGGAATTTACAATATGTATTAAATTAAATTAAATTTTCAATAAAGAATTTTTTATTACATTAGATTAAAAATATGTTATTGCTAAATATTTTAACAATTGAACTGGACACAAACTATATCAATTTACATGGGTCCTCTTCACATAATACATACGTCAGCAATAGTAAAATACAATATACATTATTAATTCTAAAAATATTAACATGTAGATTTCAGTGTAAATAATTTAACAAGATATAATGTAGAATTCAAACAATAAAAAAATCAGTAACATACCCACCGTTAATTTATAAAGCATATGTAAATTGAAACTTTATTATTTTTAAGTAGAATGTTTTTTAGATAAACAATGATGTGTAGAATATACAATAACTTTATGGATGGTTGGTTTTATGGTGTTTAACGCCACTTTCAACAATATTTCAGTTATATCATGGTAGTCAGTTTTATGGATGGAGGAAACTGGAGTTCTCGGAGAAAACCACCGACCTGTCGCAAGTCACTGACAAACTTTATCACATAATGTTGTACACCTCGCCCTGATCGTGATTCGAACTCACAACATCTGTGGTAATATCACTGATTGCATAGGTAGTTCTAAATCCAGCTACCATACGATCACGGCCACGACTGCCCCAATAAATTTATGTAATTGCAAATCTGTTTTATACAAAGCTTTTTTACAATTAAAAAAAAACAAAAAGAAAACAAAGAGAAAAGAAGAAGAGATATAAGGATGACTTGGTGATCATATAGTACAGAAATAAATGTTTTATCAAACATGCATCACGTGGTCATTCAATTATCAAGAGGGATAGGGAGAGTTGGGATCTCTTTAAAATGCATGTTTATATAACATTAACCAGTTTAATACCGCCACATATTTTTGTGACTGTCTCAAGCCAGGTGTTTATATAACATTAACCAGTTTAATACCGCCACATATTGTTGTGACTGTCTCAAGCCAGGTGTTTATATAACATTAACCAGTTTAATACCGCCACATATTTTTGTGACTGTCTCAAGCCAGGTGTTTATATAACATTAACCAGTTTAATACCGCCACATATTTTTGTGACTGTCTCAAGCCAGGTGTTTATATAACATTAACCAGTTTAATACCGCCACATATTTTTGTGACTGTCTCAAGCCAGGTGTTTATATAACATTAACCAGTTTAATACCGCCACATATTTTTGTGACTGTCTCAAGCCAGGTGTTTATATAACATTAACCAGTTTAATACCGCCACATATTGTTGTGACTGTCTCAAGCCAGGTGTTTATATAACATTAACCAGTTTAATATCGCCACATATTTTTGTGACTGTCTCAAGCCAGGTGTTTATATAACATTAACCAGTTTAATACAGCCATATATTGTTGTGACTGTCTCAAGCCAGGTGTTTATATAACATTAACCAGTTTAATACCGCCACATATTTGTGTGACTGTCTCAAGCCAGGTGTTTATATAACATTAACCAGTTTAATATCGCCACATATTTTTGTGACTGTCTCAAACCAGGTGTTTATATAACATTAACCAGTTTAATACCGCCACATATTTTTGTGACTGTCTCAAGCCAGGTGTTTATATAACATTAACCAGTTTAATACCGCCACATATTTTTGTGACTGTCTCAAGCCAGGTGTTTATATAACATTAACCAGTTTAATACCGCCACATATTGTTGTGACTGTCTCAAATCAGGACCTAGATTATAACATTAACCAGTTTAACTCCGCCACATATTTTTGTGACTGTCTCAAGCCAGGTGTTTATATAACATTAACCAGTTTAATACCGCCACATATTGTTGTGACTGTCTCAAGTCAGGACCTAGATTATAACATTAACCAGTTTAATACCGCCACATATTTTTGTGACTGTCTCAAGCCAGGACCTAGATTTCCAACGTCATATGTCCTCGTTTTTTTGCGTTTTTTTATGTTTTTGTTGATTTTTTTGGAATTGGTGACCATCACTGTTGAAACTTTCTATTTATAATCTGACAATTTACATTTGTCTAATGTCCTGCTAGCTCTAATTTTTTTATATTGTCAAATGTTTTATATTTCTATACATTCTTGATGTACGACAATCAGGAATTTGATCTCTTTGTCTAATGTGTGAATGGTTGTTGTTTAACTCCAACTCAGCAATTTTTCAAATATTTGATGATGAGGTCAGCTTTGTACCAGCTGACCAACACGCTTAGTTGGATTTTTATAGTGTTAGTTCACTGAAACAGCAGTCCGTGGATAAACATGTCGCTCCACTCGGTCACATTATCCTGATTCAGAGCCAACCAGCCTTTGCTCTTTCTCCTTAATACTGCGTAATTAGCGGAGAAGAAAAAAATACAAATGTTATAGTCTTTGGTTTGACCCGAACGGGGCTCGAACCCACGATCTACCACAGTCGAGGAGAGCACGATAACTATTACACCATCGATACGGCTGTTTGTCTAATGAGAAGAAATAATAACAACATCTCAATATATTAAAATTAAAAAGTGTTAATGCATAACATCTAAAAATGATAATTTTATTAACACTTGAAAATATTCCAACATAAGAATTTATAAATCAAGATTAGCATAAATATATATATTGTCTATTTTATTCATGATTATTGTTAATAGTGGTCGCCCCCATAAACAACAGCCCACAGATAGACAAACATCTCCACTCGGACAGACAGTGTTTACGATGCTATGCAATCAGCGCCTACCACAACTAACGTTGTGAGTTAGAATCCCACCCAGGCGAGATGTACTCGACACAACATTATGTGATAAAGTTTGTCAGTGACTTGCGGCAAGTCCGTTGTTATATCCGGTTTCCTCCACCAATTAAACTGACCGCCACGATCTAACTGTAATATTGTTGAAAGTGGCGTTAAACATCATGACCCATAACCCACCCACAATGCGTTTCTGGGATAACATTTATCAGGTACGCTCAAATTATAAAAATTGAAAAATCTTTTGGTGCAAGGAAACTAAAACGTCTGAATAGGTTAGCTAAATTCTGATTGGTTGACTATATGCCCACGTAAGATAAGCCGTAGTTTTAACCATTATTAGATTATTTAGAAACTAAATTTCAATAATGTAAATATATAGACATATATAAATATTCATAGACCGGTTTAGTCATAATGATTGCATTTCTATGTGTATACTTTTAAGAAGCAAGGTCCGGTATGCAGACTTGTGTGGGGAATAGTTGTGTGTAAATATAAATAACCATAGTCCAGATTAGCAATAGTGGGAGCGTTTGTAAGTTAAGACTTTCATACGAATTGTATGGGTTAAAAATTCGCCAGGTTTGGTCATAGTGGTGGCAGTTAATTTAATTCTTAGGGGCCGTCGTGGTCGTGATCGTACGGTAGGAGGATTTACAACTACCTGCGCAATCAGTGCCTATCATTATTAAAGTTGTGAGTTTGAACCCCGCTTATGGCGAGGTGTACTCGATACGACACTATGTGATAATTAAGCTTGCCAGTGATTTGCGACAGGTCGGTAAATTTTCTCCGGGTACTCCAGTTTCCTCCACCAATAAAACTGACCGCCACTATATAGCTGAAAAATAAATATTAGTGGTGATAGGCACTGATTGCGCAGGTAGTTGTAAATCCCCCTACCATACGATCACGACCACGACGGCCCCTAAGAATTAAATTGACTGCCACCACTATGACCAAACCTGGCAAATTTTGAACCCATACAATTCGTATGAAAGTCTTAACTTACAAACGCTCCCACTATTGCTAATCTGGACTATGGTTATTTATATTTACACACAACTATTCCCCACACAACTCTGCATACCGGACCTTGCTACTTAAAAGTATACACTGTTAACTATAAACAAAAAACTGTCATACGATCACGGTCACAACCAACCCTACTAATTACATGTTAAAATCAGCTAAAATGATACGCAGGAAATGCTTGCAATTTATTTCCAACTCTTTTAAAATTATACAAACTAATAGAATACCTCAGAATGATAACGGATCATTCTGAGTTCACTCGAATACATGTGCAAATACCATTTTACAAGTTTTGCAGTATGAGGGAGGAAACACTGCTACATATCCATGCGCTACATCGAAATAATCTATGAAAACAATAAGAATATTATTGAAATCCGGGGGCCGCCGTGGCCGTGATCACATGGTAGTTGGATTTACAACTACCTATGCAATCACTGCCTGTCACCACTAAAGCTTAGTGAGTTCGAATCTCGATCATGCCGAGGTGTACAACATTATGTGATAAAGTTTGTCTGTGCCTTGCGGAAGATACTCCGGTTTCCTCACCAATAAAACTAACCGCCTCGATAAATAGCTGAAATATTGTTGAAAGTGGCGTTAAACATCATAAGACATACAAACAATATTGAAATCTGTGATAATACTTAGAAGATAAATTGTATGTTTGAAATTTGAGGTCATGATAACTTTGTCATTACATTATTGAGTAATTCGTTTGGGTGAATTTAATTTTAGTTTGACAAGTAGAGACACTGACAGGGGTTGAAATGAGAGCAAAGAACGATAACTCTGGTAGCGATCGAGATTCAAATTCTATCGATCTGAATCACAGGTCTTCGAAATATAGAATCATAATATAGCATTGGCACGGTAATGTCTTACTATATATAATGAAAATGTATTAAGAGCAATAAAATACCATTTTCGCGTTGTATCAACACTCTACCATCATGACTGTAACTACCATTTAGGCCACCGCCTCGGTTGAAAGGTTGTCAAGTATTTATAAGTAAGCTAACATTGAATTCTAAATGAATCATATTTTGAGCAATGTATGGACTTATGATAACCATTGTAAACCAGCTTGTAAACATAATGTAGTCAGTGCCGTTAGTTGCCCAGGGGCTCCACGAGCATAGCGCCCCATGCTAATCTATGTATGTTTTGCATAGCATGTTTTTTTAATATTCAAACACTGATTTTGTTGGAAGTACCAATACAATAAATATATGTTTAATTTTATCGACATTTACACTTTTATTCCAGTGAGTTGTTGTGTAGTTAGGGACCTCAGTGAACTGCTGTGCACGGTGACCTTTAATGCTGTTAAGACGGCCCTGAATGTAGTCGACTGACGTTTGTGATCACACGGGAACAAACAATGTTTTAATAATAGTGTTAAAACATTGACCTTTGTCGCTAGTTTTATGACCACAATTTACTCTACTTAAATTCAGTGATCATTGGATCGCTCCGAGTACGACATCTGTGTCTACATATTTGTACTGTATAACAGACTGTCTTGTCAAATACGTTAGCAATAACACAGTGATACTAATGTTGATTAAAACCAGTTAATGTTTATTTTATCTTGTCATGGCTTCGAAACAGTCGAGACTTAAAAAGATTTCCATGCGGGAAGACAAATACATGAGTCTTTAAGAGTTAGCTGTTACCGAGTCTGGATCGGCGAAAAACAGGCTCGGAAAATGCAGGGGTACTTTCAAACTTTGCTTTGTTTCTGATTACACCTTGAGTATCTTCAAACTTTTCTTTGTTTCTGATTACACCTTGAGTATCTTCAAACGTTTCTTTGTTTCTGATTACACCTTGGGTATCTTCAAACGTTTCTTTGTTTCTGATTACACCTTGGGTATCTTCAAACGTTTCTTTGTTTCTGATTACACTTTGGGTATCTTCAAAATTTTCTTTGTCGCTGATTACACCTTGGGTATCTTCAAACTTTTGCTTGTTTCTGATTACACCTTGGGTATCTTCTAACTTTTCTTTGTTTCTGATTACACCTTGAGTATCTTCTAGTTTTTCTTTGTTTCTGATTACACCTTGGGAAACGTCAAACTTTTCTTTGTTTCTGATTACCCCTTGGGTATTTTCAAACGTTTCTTTGTTTCTGATTACACCTTGTCTATCTTCAAACCTTTCTTGGTTTCTGATTACACCTTGGGTATCTTCAAACTTTTCTTTGTTTCTGATTACACCTTGAGTATCTTCAAACGTTTCTTTGTTTCTGATTACACCTTTGGTATCTTCAAACGTTTCTTTGTTTCTGATTACACCTTGGGTATCTTCAAACTTTTCTTTGTTTCTGATTACACCTTGGGTATCTTCAAACTTTTCTTTGTTTCTTATTACACCTTGGGTATATTCAAACTTTTCTTTGTTTCTGATTACACCTTGGGTATCTTCAAACATTTCTTTGTTTCTGATTACACCTTGGGTATCTTCAAACTTTTCTTTGTTTCTTATTACACCTTGGGTATATTCAAACTTTTCTTTGTTTCTGATTTCATCTTGGGTATCTTCAACCTTTATTTTGTTTCTGATTACACCTTGGGTATCCTCAAACTTTTGTTTGTTTCTGATTACCACTTGGGTATCTTCAAACTTTTCTTTGTTTCTGATTACACCTTGGGTATCTTCAAACTTTTCTTTGTTTCTGATTACACCTTGAGTATCTTCAAACTTTTCTTTGTTTCTGATTACACCTTTGGTATCTTCAAACGTTTCTTTGTTTCTGATTACACCTTGGGTATCTTCAAACTTTTCTTTGTTTCTGATTACACCTTGGGTATCTTCAAACTTTTCTTTGTTTCTTATTACACCTTGGGTATATTCAAACTTTTCTTTGTTTCTGATTACACCTTGGGTATCTTCAAACATTTCTTTGTTTCTGATTACACCTTGGGTATCTTCAAACTTTTCTTTGTTTCTTATTACACCTTGGGTATATTCAAACTTTTCTTTGTTTCTGATTTCATCTTGGGTATCTTCAACCTTTATTTTGTTTCTGATTACACCTTGGGTATCCTCAAACTTTTGTTTGTTTCTGATTACCCCTTGGGTATCTTCAAACTTTTCTTTGTTTCTGATTACACCTTGGGTATCTTCAAACTTTTCTTTGTTTCTTATTACACCTTGGGTATATTCAAACTTTTCTTTGTTTCTGATTTCATCTTGGGTATCTTCAAACTTTTCTTTGTTTCTGATTACACCTTAGATATCTTCAAACTTTTCTTTGCTTCGATTACACTTTGGGTATCTTCAAACTTTATTTTGTTTCTGATTACACCTTGGGTATACTCAAACTTTTCTTTGTTTCTGATCACCCTTTGGGTATCTTCAAACTTTTCTTTGTTTCTAATTACACCTTGGGTATCTTCAAACTTTTCTTTGTTTCTTATTACACCTTGGGTATATTCAAACTTTTCTTTGTTTCTGATTTCATCTTGGGTATCTTCAAACTTTTCTTTGTTTCTGATTACCCCTTGGGTATCTTCAAACTTTTCTTTGTTTCTGATTACACCTTGGGTATCTTCAAACTTTTCTTTGTTTCTTATTACACCTTGGGTATATTCAAGCTTTTCTTTGTTTCTGATTTCATCTTGGGTATCTTCAAACTTTTCTTTGTTTCTGATTACACCTTAGATATCTTCAAACTTTTCTTTGTTTCTGATTACACTTTGGGTATCTTCAAACTTTATTTTGTTTCTGATTACACCTTGGGTATCCTCAAACTTTTCTTTGTTTCTGATTACCCCTTGGGTATCTTCAAACTTTTCTTTGTTTCTGATTACTCCTTGGGTATCTTCAAACTTTTCTTTGTTTCTTATTACACCTTGGGTATATTCAAACTTTTCTTTGTTTCTGATTTCATCTTGGGTATCTTCAAACTTTTCTTTGTTTCTGATTACACCTTGGATATCTTCAAACTTTTCTTAGTTTCTGATTACACCTTGGGTATATTCAAACTTTTCTTTGTTTCTGATTACACTTTGGGAATCTTCAAACTTTTCTTTGTTTCTGATTACACCTTGGGAAACGTGAAACTTTTCTTTGTTTCTGATTACCCCTTGGGTATCTTCAAACTTTTCTTTGTTTCTTATTACACCTTGGGTATATTCAAACTTTTCTTTGTTTCTGATTTCATCTTGGGTATCTTCAAACTTTTCTTTGTTTCTGATTACACCTTGGATATCTTCAAACCTTTCTTTGTTCTTGATTACACTTTGGGTATCTTCAAACTTTATTTTGTTTCTGATTACACCTTGGGTATACTCAAACTTTTCTTTATTTCTGATTACACCTTGGGTATCTTCAAACATTTCTTTGTTTCTGATTACACCTTGGGTATCTTCGAACTTTTCTTTGTTTCTTATTACACCTTGGGTATATTCAAACTTTTCTTTGTTTCTGATTTCATCTTGGGTATCTTCAAATTTTTCTTTGTTTCTGATTACAACTTGGATATCTGCAAACTTTTCTTAGTTTCTGATTACACCTTGGGTATATTCAAACTTTTCTTTGTTTCTGATTACACTTTGGGTATCTTCAAACTTTATTTTGTTTCTGATTACACCTTGGGTATACTCAAACTTTTCTTTGTTTCTGATTACACCTTGGGTATCTTCAAACTTTTCTTTGTTTCTGATTACACCTTGGGTATCTTCAAACTTTTCTTTGTTTCTGATTACACCCTGGGTATCTTCAAACTTTTCTTTGTTTCTGATTACACTTTGGGTATCTTCAAACTTTCTTTGTTTCTGATTACACCTTAGGTATCTTCAAACTTTTCTTTGTCTCTGATTACACCTTGGGTATCTTCAAACTTTATTTTGTTTCTGATTACACCTTGGGTATCTTCAAACTTTTCTTTGTTTCTAATTACACCTTGGGTATCTTCAAACTTTCTTTGTTTCTGATTACACTTTGGGAATCTTCAAACTTTTCTTTGTTTCTGATTACACCTTGTCTATCTTCAAACCTTTCTTGGTTTCTGATTACTCCTTGGGTATACTCAAACTTTCCTTTGTTTCAGATTACCCCTTGGGTATCTTCAAACTTTTGTTTGTTTCTGATTACACCTTGGGTATCCTCAAACTTTTGTTTGTTTCTGATTGCCCCTTGGTTATCTTCAAACTTTTCTTTGTTTCTGATTATACCTTGGGTATCTTCAAACTTTTCTTTGTTTCTTATTACACCTTGGGTATATTCAAACTTTTCTTTGTTTCTGATTTCATCTTGGATATCTTCAAACTTTTCTTTGTTTCTGATTACACCTTGGATATCTTCAAACTTTTCTTTGTTCTTGATTACACTTTGGGTATCTTCAAACTTTATTTTGTTTCTGATTACACCTTGGGTATCTTCAAACTTTTCTTTGTTTCTGATTACACCTTGGGTATCTTCAAACTTTTCTTTGTTCTTGATTACACTTTGGGTATCTTCAAACTTTATTTTGTTTCTGATTACACCTTGGGTATCTTCAAACTTTTCTTTGTTTCTGATTACACCTTGTCTATCTTCAAACCTTTCTTGGTTTCTGATTACTCCTTGGGTATCTTCAAACTTTTCTTTGTTTCTGATTACACTTTGGGTATACTCAAACTTTTCTTTGTTTCTGATTACACCTTGGGTATCTTCAAACCTTTCTTTGTTTCTGATTACACCTTGGGTATCTTCAAACTTTTCTTTGTTTCTTATTACACCTTGGGTATATTCAAACTTTTCTTTGTTCTTGATTACACTTTGGGTATCTTCAAACTTTATCTTGTTTCTGATTACACCTTGGGTATACTCAAACTTTTCTTTGTTTCTGATTACACCCTGGATATCTTCAAACTTTTCTTTGTTTCTGATTACACCTTGGGTATCTTCAAACTTTTCTTTGCTTCTGATTACACCTTGGGTATACTCAAACTTTTCTTTGTTTCTGATTACACCTTGGGTATCTTCAAACTTTTCTTTGTTTTTGATTACACCTTGGGTATCTTCAAACTTTTCTTTGTTTCTGATTACACCCTGGGTATCTTCAAACTTTTCTTTGTTTCTGATTACACCTTAGGTATCTTCAAATTTTTTTTGTTTCTGATTACACCTTGGGTATCTTCAAACTTTATTTTGTTTCTGATTATACCTTGAGTATACTCAAACTTTTCTTTGTTTCTGATTACTCCTTGGGTATACTCAAACTTTCCTTTGTTTCAGATTACCCCTTGGGTATCATCAAACTTTTGTTTGTTTCTGATTACACCTTGGGTATCCTCAAACTTTTGTTTGTTTCTGATTGCCCCTTGGTTATCTTCAAACTTTTCTTTGTTTCTGATTACACCTTGGGTATCTTCAAACTTTTCTTTGTTTCTTATTACACCTTGGGTATATTCAAACTTTTCTTTGTTTCTGATTTCATCTTGGATATCTTCAAACTTTTCTTTGTTTCTGATTACACCTTGGATATCTTCAAACTTTTCTTTGTTCTTGATTACACTTTGGGTATCTTCAAACTTTTCTTTGTTTCTAATTACACCTTGGGTATCTTCAAACTTTTCTTTGTTTCTGATTACACCCTGGGTATCTTCAAACTTTTCTTAGTGTAAAATGTTTAATAAGAAAAAGATAAGTTAAGTTTTAGTAACGATTTATTTTTATTTGAGTTGGAGATGTGTACAATTTCATTATATGTTTATGTCTGACAGCAAATGTCTGTAAACAAGTTAGAAATCTTCTTCAAAATCAATATCATCTTCCATGAGAGCTCTACCATGTATATGGTCACACTTTTCCCTACAGTTAGCAGCGAATGTTCTACATTCGTTGATACAGGCCTGGTTACTGCATTTTCCTCTACATTTCCATTTGTTGTAGACATCAATACGATTGATACTACCAGTAATACGGCTACAATCTTGTTCTAAATATTAATAGAAATGATAGTTATCAGCTATAAAAAAAAAAATGGGAGCAAATTAAAAAATGATTAAGTTAGATAGAGGGTTTTGGTTTGTGCTGTTTAACGCCACTTTCAACAATATTTCAGTTATATCATGGCGGTCAGTTTTATTGATGGAGGAAACCGGAAGTATCTGGAGAAAAATTAAATTGTTACAAACTGAAAGACATTAGTATTTTATGTGCGGATATTCGTTATAAATAACCAAACGCATACCTATTAAGAGAGTACTAAAGAAAAACATAATTATGATTCCTGCACAAAACAACACTAGTGATACATTAAACAACAGGAGGAATTAAAATCCGTATGAACAAAACAAGTGAAGCATAAAAAAATAGGGGGAATTAACGTGTAAAACCGTCACAACAATTTCAAAATCTAATATAAAATCGTTGAAACACAGACAAATCGACAACTTTAACACACATATAAACGTGATATTTCACTTTCTTGACCTGATAGGTGCACTTCAATTAAAAGTAGGAGGTTTTACTAGTTTAATGGTTCCAATCATACGCTGTATAGTGAAATAATGCGGTAATGCATTTTTTTTTAACCTATGTGAGTAAAATGTTCTCCCTCAGAATTATCAGATATAACTGGATGAAAAACGTTGTTGTAAAGAAGGCTGAGCGCTAATCTTGAACTTTATACTTAATATGAAACATTAAACAATACCAAACAATTGTAACCCTGACGGACAAACCAATAACAGTAGTCAATATGAGGCATGCTGGTTACAATATTATTTTACAATTTTTGTAGCATTTAACTTGTTTAAATTGCTAAAATCTTAAAGATGCTAAATTGGAAAATGTCAGTAACTTCATTTCAACTCGGAGTATTTTTCTATATCGAAGTAAATCGACTGTTAATATTAAAGTTAGTGAATTTTTATTATGATATGCATTTCCCTTTAGGGTCCGTCGTGGTCGTGATCGTATGGTAGTTGAATTTACAACTACAATGTATATGCAATCAGTGTCTATCACAACTAACGTTGTGAGCTTGAATCCCGCTCACGGTCAGGTGTATTCGATAAAACATTATGTGATAAAGTTTGTCAGTGACTTGATTCAGGTCTGTGGATTTCGCCGGGTCCTCCGGTTTCTTCCACCAATAAAACTGATAGCCACATGATATAACTTAAACATTGTTGAAAGTGGCACCATAATCCTAACCCTGCATTTCCAATTTGCCTTCTGTTACAAAACAAAGAGTAAGTTATTTTTTTTCAATATCGGAATCAAATAATTCATGGAAGCCATGTTTGTATAAAGTTTTGATGTGAGTAACATTATTTTCTTTTCATTTTATCACTCGGGTTTCTCTGTTTGAACATACAAACTAGAAAAAAAGAATACTAATATATTGAAATATTTACTACAAATTATATGTTTTAGCCAATCGGGATCCGTATTTTCACTCAGGGTAGGTGATTTGTCAAGATGATATCTGAAAGAATATACCCGCTTAAACAATTGTGTATATTCATATAGAAACAAAAACCACCCTTGAATTCCATGGGATAAAACATTTGTGGAAATATATAGAAGACAAATTCCAATATAGAAGTATTATGAAGCACCTGCCTTGTAATTTTCATGAGAAGACCGAAAAGTCCATTGCTTGATCGCCATTCCGCACCGTGTATATTGCTCGTGGTATTTTTTTTTTACGAAAAAAAAGTCAAGTGTACCTATGTTAAAATCTCCGACAAACTTATGACTCCATGAATCATTTCTTCAATTTTAAATTTAAACCGTTTCAGAAATTAAATTAAATTAAAATTACTTACATTGATTTTTTCACGCCTTTACGAAACTAATGTTACCTATGTTAAAATCTCCGACAAACTTATGACTCCATGAATCACTTCTTCAATTTTAAATTTAAACCGTTTCAGAAATTAAATTAAATTAAAATTACTTACATTGATCTTTTCACGCCTTTACGAAACTAATGTTACCTATGTTAAAATCTCCGACAAACTTATGACTCCATGACTTATTTCTTAAATATAGAATTTAAACCGTTTCAAAAATGATTAAGAAATTAAATCAAAATGACTTACGTTCATCTTCACTCGTTACAAACTAGATCAAGGACAGTTTATATCGGGGTTCGTTCTGTTTCAAAATAATGTACTGTTTAGGAATTAGGCATAGTTTTTATACTACCACCCCTCTTTTCCAAAACATTATATATACAATGTTGATCTCGATTCAATTTTCTCCATTATCACCTCCCGGGACAAATATGGTAGATAGTCAATCCCCCTTTTCATCAACAGTTATAGACGTTGCCCTTCAAAAAATATTTTGTGTTTTCCCCGTTACATGTAACGAAAATCGATATGCACATCTTAAAAGTCATTGAAGATGAGTCACATGTTCTTTTACATTGTAAATAATAATGTCATTAGTAAAATGATATTTATTTCAAAGACATATGGGAATCAGTGCCTATCACCATTGATGTTGTGAGTTCGAATCTCGATCAGGGCGAAGTGTACAACATTATGTGATAAAGTTTGTCAGTGACTTGCGACATGTCGGTGGTTTTCTCTGTGTCCTCCGGTTTCCTCCACTAATAAAACTGACTGCCACGATATAACTGAAATATTGTTGGAAGTGGCGTTAAACACCATCAAACAAACAAACAAATAAAGACTTTTTGGTGAAAATATTGACTATACAGAACTGTCAGAAATGGTTGACCAGATCTACTTTTCACCGTCAAAAACGTACGTACAATGAGTGAGATGCTGATACAGATTTTAATTTTATTAATCGACAACATTTGACTGTTTGCTACAAATTCTAATATGACGTCCCGTATTCGGTATACAAATAAAGGCATATTTGAATAACAATCAAATATAGGCCACACATGCGCGCCGAGCTAAAAAAAAAGCACCTACATAAACACTGACTATTTTCGGAAAATTCTTCATGGTTAGCGATTTTCTATTATTGTTTATCTAAAAATTGTTGAAATAAATGAAGTTAAAATTAAATAAATCCTAATCAAGTCTTATCATAATTAAACTCTTATAAACACGCTTACCTTTTGTTGACTGTCTCCATGTTTATCTCCCTTTATCTCCGATCCGACTGGCTGCGTTCAACTGGTAATTTCGTTGTTAATCATTTAAAGTTGTTTATTTGTAATAAAATTTATATTGAACCTTGTCAATAAAATTCTTTTCGGTATTTTAAGCCATAGTTTCAACCACAATTTCGCTTTCAATCTCTTAATTCCCAATTTTACCATTCTTAAAATTCCGTAGGAGATTGATGGAATAGACACTACCAGCGCATCACCTTGACCGCCTCGAATTTTAAAATTACCGTATTGGTTAAATATTCATGAATATAATGCCTACCCATATTTGAATAACAATAAAGTATGGCCGGCATGAATTGTTTCTTAACTACCAACGTAATATAGCCTGCAGACTATAAGAGCGATACAAGTCATAGACCAAAAGTCTTTCTACACTAAGTTACATATGGGAGTTTTACGAATTGGGATATCGAAAGCGCGGATTTTTTGTTTTGAAAGCGCGGGATTTTTTATTCTCAAATATTTTCATATATCTTTCTTATAAAACAATACTATTTTGGAAAAATTCTTGTCTAGTCATTTCTTACTCGATTTTCATGAAATTTTCAGCATTGAAAGCAGAAATAAATTGTGTTTTTTTTCGTATATTTTTTATATAATTGTATTGCTACCTTTACTTAAAACATGATTTAAACACGAAATTTTTTTTTTTCACCAAATCTTATATATGCTTGTAAATTAAAGTATGAAATAAAAAATATGAAAACATTACAATAAACGCCTATTAATTCTGTTGATAAAGGGTGAAATTTCACGAAAATCAAAAAAGAAATAATTTCAGAAGAATGTTTTGAAAATAAGTGGTTTCATGAGAAGTATATGGAGATATATCTTAGTGTGGAAATACTTTTGACCTGTGAATGTACATGCGCTGTTCCGGTGGGGGTGGGGGTGTCTACGAAAAGGATATACGTCAGATTGCTCATATTGTATTATAATCGCAATTTTCAGAAATTTAATTGAAAATAGTGATAGTGATATGAATCAATTTTTCAGCTATATATCATCACGAGAACAAGTTAATTTTCATTGAGATGATGATTTTTAAGTCATCTTTGTACTAGATCAACACGCTTAGTTGGATTCTTTTTATCGTCGGCCCACTTGGACACACTATCTTGATTCCGAGCCAATTAATCTTTACTTTTCTTCTTAATGCTGCGTACTCAGCGGAGAAGCAACACATACACATTTTATAGTCTTTCATTTGACTCGATCGGCACCCGAACCCACGATGTACGCTAACAGTTACACCACCGATGCGGTAAAATACATTTCATATTTTTTATTAAATGTATATCACTTACAGATAGAGCACAAAAGTATTCGCACGCTTCCCAATTTGCCCTATATATGTCATATACCTGTATTTCATTTGCTTTTGTTGCGCACATGTGCGCATGAGTTGTTGAACAACGAATCTGGAATCTTAAATCTTATAGTGGTATCTTTAAAATAATCATACATTTCAAATCGTCATGATTTAAACATATAAACTTGTATTTGGTTTTGGATGAAATAAATTCACTTTTTTGGGTTGACTTAAGTTTTCTCAAAATTTTAAGCTGATTAATAAAAAAAAAAATACACAGTAAAGATACATTTAATTCTGCTTTTGTTTATTAATAAAAACAAATTGTGTACATATCACTCTTGATAAACATGTTGGTATTTAGGCATTTTTTGCCAGAGGGCAAAGTATTGAAATGAAAACACAAAAATATCACATTGTCGGAACAGTTCCAAAATTTGATAGAACAAAATCGTAGAAAGAGGAAAATTCGACACCACTAACACACATATTCACGGCGGCTCACTTTCCTGGATTGGTACAGCCATTTAATAAAAAGGTGGCGGGGTTAAATTAGTTTTATGAAGCCAACCTCCCCTATTAATGAAATGGTGTGGTCATGCAAGCGCTTTCCACATGGCAGGGAATAACTGGATTTGGATCAAAATAATGACATATTTTTAGAAGATTTCACTTTGAACTTTACAGCTGATATGTATCTGTGCAGGACATTCGCGCAAATTGATAGGACGTTTGCGCAACTTTGTTAACCCTTTTGCGCAAATTATTCTTCGCTTTTGCGCAAACTATTTATAGGCCTTTTGCGCAAAGTTTTATCCGTTATTCTATTTTAAAAGTTTATGCTTACCTCTTCCGTCTGCTATGTAATATATATACCCATTGTCCCTTGCTCACCACAGGGAGGTGGACGTACGAATTTGAGCAAGATATTGGTTTGGTTTAATTATATCACTACACATTAAATCTTAAAAGTATATTCATTTTAGAATAAAGTACTATTTACAGTTTCTGGTTTCTATCGAAGTTACAAATCCGTTCTTACAGCAAATTTGTAGCCCATGCTACAAACATATGAAGCTCTGCGTCTAACCAATGCCTGCGTATCTAAAGAGCGTAGTTTTACATACGTCGTTGACTGAATATTCCTGATAACATCCAAGAAGAAAACAATGTTGGGATGGCGAGCATAAAACTGTCCGTTTTAGTGCGAGTGAAACGATTCTGTGCGCTTAGCATTATTTTCTGGAGGTGATAACCATAACGAAGGTGAAACTTAACCCCACACTCTGGATTTTACGCCACCAGCATTGCCCTAAATGAAATCTGCAACAATTTAATTGAGTTTCTGGAAATAGGTTCTTTACTGAATTATGCATTGCTTTCTCAAAGTCAACATGAATGATGTTAGGCTGTAAATCAAGTCCTTTGTTTTGACAGTAATCCAGCAATAGTGACTACATCTTAGTATAGCATGCTTCAGGATTCGAGGGAAGAAGACAGTACAGAAGAGGAACATAATTTCCATTTTTACACCCATGTATATTGTAGAGCTGGTAAAAATATCGAGGACAACACTTAAATGTACCATCTATAAAGAACTCTGACATGCTTTACACAAACACTCCATGTTACAGGATTTCGTTGTGCATCTATAAACGACATCGCCCGACTTTAGAATGTTGCTTATGCGGTATAATATTCCATCTACTACAATTGCAGGCTGACCCCTGTTTGTTTCTGTGTGTGTGATTTCCATGACTGACACTAAACAACTGAACGTTTTACTCAGTTCATATATTAGGGTTAGAAAGTACTCAAGTCCTTATGTCTTAAGACCTGAACAGAGTTCATTACGTATAAATGTTTTGTTGGTTCATGCATATTGCCTGTATTTACATGTATTTCAATTAAAAATGGCCGTTAGCAACAGCAGATGGAAATAAACACGAGCCGTGACGTATGTTTAATTTTCAGTTCCGGTGTCGTATGATTCTGAGCTACCATTAAATCAAGGTACTTTTGTCTTTCGGAATGAGATTTTCATAAACCACAGAGTTGTTCCAAATGATAGCCATGAATATTTGCTACCTTAAAATTACATTAAAAATACTATTGCAGTCATTCCCCATTTTACTAAGTTTTAGCAAATTAATAGAAGATCAGAAATACACCCGCTTGATATTAGTCTTTTGCAGATACAATTTTTGAAGGAAAAAATGGGATGGATAAGAAGTCAGTGAGGAGATCTAATTTAATTAGATAGATTTATCCCCGAAATGGATATAACAATTTTCTATTAATTTACATCTGGAGAGGGCTTAAGGGAGAGAGAGAGAGAGAGAGAGAGAGAGAGAGAGAGAGAGAGAGAGAGAGGTAATGGGGTAGGGGGGATGCATCGGTCCAGGAATCGGTGAGCCAAGAAGGGGCCTGTGAATCTTTGAAGGGCCCCATAGCCTTAACAATAGACGTGTTATTTTGATTTTTTTCATTTGTTGTTGTTGGTATTTTCAACTATTTTTTGTTCATTTAGAAAAATGATTATGTAAAGTTCACTTAGACACGTGGTTGTTAATCATCACTCACTATTACATTGTGACCAGGGAAGCCATCATTTAATTATACAGCATATTTCATATATTGTTTAGATAGCAGTAGACCAGATTTTATTGACTATAACATAGCTGCATTAACTTATTATGTTTGTCACTGCTTTGTATAAAGTATATGTTATCTGGACATTGTGCTACACAGGAATAAAGCATTTATGAAAGTTTACCACTAGTTTTATTGGAACTCAAATCCTCAATTTTGAGAGAAGTCTCAGTCTGTCCCCGGGGTCCTAAAGCAGTCTTGTTCTCTTGTAGGTCCTGCATCTGAATAAAAATCTCATCCGTATTAAAATGTGCTACAGCTAACTTCCGGTAGCTAATTTTCATAGGGTTAGATTTTCATAAGATACCGGCTAGAACCGATCACTGATCGTACCTGATGAATGTTATTCTAGAATCGCGTCATGCACACCAAATTATATTTCTATATTTTTATTATCTGATATATTTGAAAACTTAGGGACGGACTATGTATATGTTAGGGAGAGGGAGATGGGGTTATCATGTATGTTTTAACCAGAGCCATTTTTTTTTCATGCACATAAAGAATCAAATTCAAATATGAAAAAAAAAATAGCAATTTTCCTTCAAATTATATCTCAAATTGTTGATGAAAATCACAGGGTGATATTGCTATTGTTTTGACTAATTAATCTTTTTCTATAAAATTTGGTGACAACAAATGTTTTACAAAAACTTAGCCCCGGAAAAAAAACGATAAGAAAAACAATTAAACGAAAACACCACACTAAAAGTTTCGTGGTTATTCTCTTAACTGGAACAGAAATAAGTTCTATATGTAATTACCCGTAGGTATTTGGCTCAGACAAGATTAATTATTTTACTGGTGACACCTGTCTGTATTTACCCCTAATGATTGTATAACCATACAGGTTGACTCGATACGATTGAACGCTGACCGATAACACAACGTACATACATGTAAGCATGTCCATAAAATTCCCGTTATTTTATCCGTTTTTATGAAAAAGGGTAATAGAATAAAAATAGTCCCATTTCATATGTAAACTGCGATACTTTAGATAAAACTATAAGGGACTATTTAAGTTTTAGTTAGGGAAGAGTATTTATTTTGTTGCATCTTTCAGGGTAATTAATTTCTTTCTATAAAACTGTGCGTCTGATTTTTTTTCTCCAGAAAAACACATAGCCCCTTATTTAATAGTTAAATGGTCGTCCCTTTATTGAAGTAAAAATTCAATATATCTGTTTAATATAGTTTAAACATATTTTATTGACGACAAAATGGATTAGACATAAGTTGAAAAACTTCTTCCCTTCTGTATATTATATATTCGACAATGTAACCTAAACTAATTCAAAGATTTAATAATTGTGCCTAGTTTTTCGATGGCGGGAAACAACCTCCTGAAAGGGAACGTGCACTAGTTATGAGGGGTGTGTGGTAATTACACAACTCGCTACGTGTATTGCCACACCGCACCCCTTGCACGTGAAATACAACTTACAATCAACAGTTTGCATGGAGCGGCCGTTGGCCCGTTGCAAGGTAAATTTCCCCACGTTTTTCATTATATTCTATTGTTCCTATGGTAATCGGTCAAAATGATCAATATCATTGTATTAAAATAAAACAACTTGGGTATATACGATGGAGACAACACCAACACATTGTAAAGGGAGAAAATAGGGTTGTTGTCTGTCGACCACCGACAACCAGGAGTGTGATGGACATGCAATTGTGTTGTCCGGTTCCGTAATTATATTTTGTATGCTAGAAATTATTTTGTTGTTTTCGGAAGGATAAACTTATCAGTAAGCATAATATAATCATGGAATCCAATTGTTTCGGGATGGTATCAGAATATGAAACTAAAATACACAAAAATGACTTTCTTATAGTAGTTTTGGTATAATAAAAAATGTTGTCTTCGTATGAGGTGAACATTTAAATGTCAACCCACGACAGATTAGACCCTCGAGTAGACAACTTTCGATATTCACCTCACATGAAGGCAATAATTGTGTGGTTATCGTTGGCTACTTAAGTGGTCAATATCAATATCTGACCGTTGGTTACGCTGGTCAATATATTGCTCTAACCTTTGGGCGAAGTGGTCAATATCATGGTTTAAACATTGATCAATTAAGAACTAATTCATGGCGGGCTAAGAATATAAAGGCCCAACCCATGTGTAAATTTGCACAACTCTATGCCTGCCATGAATTATTTCGATTCTAATAGGACAAATACGGTAATTTTTAACCATTCGTGAACTGTATACACACGGCATTTGGTGGCTGCTCCATTTACCTCCTTCGGAAATTTTGAATTGATTTTGAATTATTTGTATTTGAACGAGATATTTTAAAAAAAAAGATATGGATGTTAACATGAAAAACATATTTATTGTGTATTTTCCAACATAGATTCGATTGAACAATTCCTGCGTAAAAATATTTAAAAAAAAAGTCGGAGTTCATTCGTTCATCATTTCGTGCGCTAACAAGATGGCGGAGCGGAGTTGTCAAACATAATATCGAACACTTGAACAGTTATTGTTAGATATGAAATAAAAAAAATAAATGCCAATGGAAAAAAAAAGCTTGTATTGTTGACATAGAAAACAATTCCGGAATAAATACTTAAGACAACCATCTATCGACTTTGACTTTTGTAATATATCGTCATCCTGTGACGTTGTTTACAAGGGACGCTGATTGACACAAGCTGGTTGCACAGGGGCTAGGTGCGTCCGAAAAAAGAAAAGAAAAACAAAACTATATAATACTACAAGGGGGCGAACTCACTTGCTTCCATTTTTTTAAGTCGTCGTGTTAAATTGATCGTAACTTTGGAACGCCTTAATATTTTCCAAAAATGTTTTCACCAATCGAAAGTCAAGTAATTGTCCTTTCCAAAGATACCCCAATTGTTAGTGTAGGCCTCCGAACAATCTGTTTCAGCCAATCAAAAAGCCCGTTAGAACTCTCTCAATTTTCAAGTCTATGGAGTTTGTGAAGGATGCAAAGGGGATTTCTTTCAAAAACATACTTAAAGGGCATATAAATTGGCGAAAGGTAAGAAATTTTAACGTAATTTGAATGGATGAAAGTATTTAGCTAGTCAAAATGACTCGTTTACGCATGTGAAAGTCTGTACACAGATGGGAAGTGGTCAACCCAACAGGTGTAAGACTTCGGATTTTCACGCAGTTTTGTTTTGGTTCGTGTATGATACCTCAGCAGTTCGGAGGCCTACACTAACAATTGGGATCTCTTTGGAAAGGAAAATGACTTGACTTTCGACTGGTGAAAACATTTTTTGAAAATATTAAGGCGTTCCGAAGTTACGATCAATTTAACACGACGACTTAAAAAAATGGAAGCAAGTGAGTTCGCCCCCTTGTAGTATTATATAGTATTTTTTAAATTTTTTTTTCGGACGCACCTAGCCCCTGTGGCTGGTTGCTGATTTATTTTACGATTTTGTGAGCATTTTACTTGTTTGAGTAGCAAAATTCAAAATGCCATAAAATTGGAAAATATCAGTAAATTAATTACATCACCGTCCAGTTATCAATGTATACGTAGGAAAACATGAAAGTTAGTACATTTTCCGGTTATTCATGAATCATGGCCGACACATGTCAATGGAATGTATGTGTGCGTACTGGGGATCCCCAAATGTAAATTTTCAAAACAAATGATAAAAAAATACTTAGTTACAGAATATTTATTTATAACTGAGGGGATATTTTTATTTTAACGACTTTAAAAATACGTAAAATGCCGGTGTTTTGTTTGTTTACACTCGGTCGTCACGGTAATTTCACAGCGGGAGTCACATCGGAACAGCCAGATTTGTTGTGTACTGCACTTGCGCTAAATATAGAGTTGTTGAGTAATATCGTGTGTGCCGTATTAGAGACGTCATATTAGATTAATAGTCTATGCACGGTTTTTGGACCGGTCTATATCAGCATCCCATTCTGTATCGCGGAATAGTGAAGGTCACGTGGAGAGTGTTCAACCAATTAAACATTTACTTTTAATTCTGATATGCAATAACACGGTTTGATCGTTGGTCAAGGTGGTCAATATTACTGTCTGACAATTCGACATGGTGGTCAATATTACGGTCTGGCCGCTGGTCAATGTAGTCAATAACGTAGCTTGATCGTTGGTCAAGGTGGTCAATATTACTGTCTGACAATTCGTTATGGTGGTCAACATCATGGTCTGACCGGTGGTCAAGGTGGTCAATAACACAGTTTGATCGTTGGTCAAGGTGGTCAATATTACTGTCTGACAATTCGTCATCGGGTGGTCAATATCATAGTCTCACCGTGCTGGTCAAGGTAGTCAATAACAGGGTTTGATCCTTGGTCAAGGTCGTCAATATTACTGTCTGACAATTCGTCATGGTGATCAATATCAAGGTCTGTCGGCTGATCAAGGTAAGGGGGTCGACTGGCGTCCATTGATATAACATGTGTAAAAATAAGACGTATACATAGTACAATTACCAGGACATATACATTATATGCTTCTAGCTAAAATGGGTATGTCAACTTTGATTGACCAATTACATCGTCAAAATATTTAGAAAAAAACACAATTTGTCAGCAGAAGGCAGTAGGTAATGTAATTTATGGGACGACCATTTAACTTTAGGGGGAAGGGGTGGCTATTGTTTTTCTTTTAAAAGAATGTATTGGTGCGCCAAATTCTATAGATAAAAATGTCTTGAACCGTTTCCAATTAAAAAAAAAACAATACTGTGGTCCTCCTGAAGTTTTTTACAAGATATTTTGGTAGAATTTGAAGAAAAGTTACCGATTTGGCATGTCAAAAAAAAATAATCAGATTTTTATTGAGTGTGAAAAAAAGATTATAGCTAGGGAGAAAATATAGCGCTCCCTTTAACAGCTAAATGGTCGATCCCTTATTAACTAACTGTTTTATACCTGTATTGTGAGTTGTTAGTTGCGGTATTGTGTGTGTTATTGTAAGATAAAGCTAGAAATGTTCTACTCATGCAAGTGTGCATTTTGCTCGTACAGGTGTGCATCCTACTCGTGCAAGTTTGCATATAGTTTATAATTTGTGTTTTTTTCACCATCATAAATCTTTCTGAATGTTTTCATTAGGGATGATGAACAATATAAACTGGATATTTTATCAATCGAAAGAATTTGAAGATATAAAAGGGGTAACCGGAAGCCGTAAATGGGAGGATAGAAAATACAATGACCAAAGAAAAAGGACAAAAGGACAAACAATAATATATAAAAACTATAGAAAGTGCTAACTTACTATATCTGATTTACATAAATTTGACAAACACATGTTAGAATCTAATTTATAAGGATACAAGGTCTATAGAACATGTAGAACATGACCCCCCCTCCAATACCGGGCGTGAACTCATGTGCTTCGGAAGGGTAGGCAGTTCCTAAGCCACTAGTGGTTCACGACGTGGTACTCTGGTCAACTATCCGATGACAAGCCCTTTATGAGTAAAGGATGGACACGTGATTACAACAAACAGAACATGCCATGGGTGACATTAACCCTTGACCTAATACATTGTGGTTTTCTAAGTAGTTCGCAAATCGCAATAATAGACAATTTGCACATTACCGACGTGATTGTAGCATTATCCTGATGTTAGTTGCTAAGGGAGTTATTTCCCTTTAAGTCGCACAGAAATTCGTTTATGAGTTATTTCACTCTAAGTTCCCATAATCTGCACAAGATTTGATGTTGACGAGTTATTTCCCTTCCCGTTTTCGCAACAGGTGTACATAACATTGTCGAAGTATTTGAGAGTTTGACAAAAAGTTTTTGAACGATGGACACACCGTTGTTTAGAGGACATTTAGGGACATTTAGCACACTATCACAGTAAATGTTAGCCTTACAACTAACATAACTAATGCTATAAGTAAAAACTTACCTTCAAGCGGCACAAAATGGCTTCCAGTTCACTCCCTGATATTGCTAATTTAAATATGTTGTCTTGTTTTATTGGTTATTGGTACGAATCGTCGAAGAGGCTGCGAAATGTTAATCCGAGAATAAGAATAAACCATTAATTGTACACCAAGTTGTATGGACATAAAAATGACCTCAATGTCAAAGTTCATGGAACCGGAAGTTTCCTATGGAAGCAAAGAAGTACATAGGAACCACATGTTTTTAGTATCAGTAGGCCAAGTACAACACTTAATGTACTATCAAATAGTATATTTTCCTGACCGGAAGTGATAATTGACCCTTGCAACCATATTTATTAATAATATATTTATTAATCAGAAGACCAAAGGACTATTAAATATCACATTGTCATTAATCTGACAGGAAGTCACGTTTATTCAAACAGAAGTCAAGAACGTACTCAGAAATCACGAATTTGTGGAATAAAGGGATTAAATATTAATCGATTGTAACGTCTGGTCTTGGGATTGTTCTCACAACTATTGACTTATTAACTATTTATGTTATTTGAAACAATTCTATTTAAGCACCCACAGGCCATTTATACATATACAATATCGGTCTGATCATTGGTCAACGTGGCCAATGTCAGCCTACATCTACAGGACAAAATCTACCTGAACATGTATACTAAGTTTTGATGTCACATGTTGATTGATCGATTACTTAATCCACATTGGTAAGTCGTGTATGTTGCCAGTATACGAGAGTTTGCTCTTCTTTCACTTTACTTAATAATTGATTGTCATAGCGAATCTACATATTATAAAATACATTGGTGATTTATAATCGAATGTATTTTATTATGTGTCTAAGAACTGTTCCATAGATACATATACATTTCTTCACTATGTCGATGGCGTAACTATCAATGTTCTCTTCTTACCTCGAGTAGGGAAGTTGAATCGCTGGTCACGTCAAAAAAGCGGACTTGAAATTGTAATGTATTATTCTCCATCGATACAAGCAACATTAAGCAGTAAGCAGGTATGTCACATGTTTTTGCAAAAAGAAAATCAAATACTATATATTGTCTCTTAATACATGTATTTGGACTAAAATAACATTTTTAGAGCATTTTTTCTTATACAATGGTCACAAGAAAAAAATGCTGGGTCATAGTTTTCATTCATAAATACCAGTATTTGTTTACGAAAATTGAAAAACCAGAAAAAGGCCATTTTCCTCCTATTTTAGCATTTTGGTATATAATCACGCCGTATTCATGAAAGCCTCTGTTATGCTCATATCAAAGTTTCATATCAGGAGGCTTGCTACATACCATAGCCTTCATGAAATATGCAAGGCAAAAGGCCGAAAAGGTTTAGTGAAAAATTGTAAGTTTCATGTATTTTGGGTTGTGTCCCTTTTCTAAGTATGTAGTACAAGGTGTCGAAAGATATTCAAATTGACAGTAATTTATAAATTAAGTCAAAACTGAGTACTACCTTCAACCTGAATGATTGTGCTGTTTTTATGTAATTAATTGTAATATTGCTTATTGTTATTTATGGTTGCTATGGTAACGGTTATGGCCCAAAATTGGCAAAAAATTGAGGTTTTGGATGTGAAAAATGTTGTGTGCATTCTTAAATCTATAATATCTGTTATTTAGATGCAGTTTCTAATACAAAATGTCAAGTATTATCTAGAAAAAAATAAACATGTAAATTTGGACAGACTTCAAAATGAACGCCAAGCCACGGAAGATATATAGATTCTCCTTCAGTTGCCCGTGGGTTACGATATTTCTCCACTCAAGAGAGTTAAGTTTAAAATTTTAACCACAAGCCGTCAGGCGATCAGGCTTGTGGTTAAAATTTTAAATTTAACTCTCTTGAGTAGAGAAATATCGTAACCCACATGGGCAAGTGAAGGAGAATTTGTTTCTCCCATTATTTAACACGAGCTTTATTTCAAAATCTAGCCAATTTCCGATTTGATAACATGCGGGGAAAGACACGAGACATTTTAATCCTCTAGAGGATTACAGATTTTTCCACCACTGGTTCAGCGGGGTTAAAACACCGTAATAATGGGAGAAATTTATCATCATAGTTAATATCAAGTGAAAGAATAATTGTCAATCATTTAACTTCCGAATAAAATTGATGTCACAGTGAATGTGTGAGAATTAGATTGGTCTCATTGTTATCATTGCTCAGCATTCCACAGTATGCTGTTCAATAATTTGGATCGTAATTGTTCAATGGAGCAAGGTTTGCCATGCAACGACAGGCAAATCCACTGCTTTTCACATCCGGTGATTTTTTAAACAAGTTTATAATACAATATATGGTTCCTCAAAGCAGTTTTCTTGGCTGTAATATTTTGACATTGCTGAATCAGATGATCGATATGTGCTTCCGTAGTACACAGTCCTCCGTGACTGTCAACAGTAGCTGTAATTTTAGCCAGTTCAATGCATTTTTTCTGTTATTTTTGTTCTTTTTGATACTTGAGTTTCTTGATGACTTCAACTCTCTTTTGCTTCACCTGCTTCTCATACAACTTCTGTGTGTGCCTTAGTTTTCTCCCTTCTTTCATACCTTTCTTGATTAATATTTTTTGAGCTACCTTCCTTTTCTGCTTTATCCATTTCACTGTACGATTTTGTTTAAGCATGATTACTCCAGAATGATGCCTGACTGTTGCATTTCTTTTCCGACGTATGGAGTAATCTAAATCACCGAAATAATGATCAGCTGGTAGGTTGGTCAATTTACTGTGTGCAGTCCTTTGTCTCTCAACCATACTACAATCCTTGCCATAAATTCCGTCTTCTAGATGGTCAGATAACTGCCGTTTGACAACATTAAGTAAAGAATTACATAAAATTTGAAGTGTCTCTTTGCATGGGGCTGTTCCTTCATATAACTTGTCGCATGTTTTGTTTGGATAATCTGGAAATATTGATGGCGGAGATGTAAGTAAAGGGGTTGAGTTGGTGCTCCATAATGCGAGATGATTTTTCAGAGGCTGAAAATATTGATGTAGATCCAAGTGGTGGACTGTTGTACTGTTAAATATAGACCATAATGGTGATGTAACAATATTTGAAATGATAGCTAAGGATCTGATTTGAATGATGATATACTCACACTGGAGATCGGACACAACTGATTTAAGTTTTTCATTAGGCTGATTAACATAATCATTCACAAATGACAAAATATCATCTCTGTGATCAATAACAGTTTCTGCTCCAGAAAAGAGATTGTTGAAGCGATTTGCTCTATATGAGATATTGTTTTAGGTTTTGTCCGTCAATTTCATATAGGCGAACCAGTCTTCTCGGCGCCCGTTTCGCTCATCTCCTCGAGGTCCAAACAATTCGCAAATTCTTCTTATGGTCTTTACGGCTCTAGATTCCTTAATATTATTCAAGATGCCCTCTGCCTTCTCAAGTTGCTGTAGGTTACTGTCAACTTCGCTATGGAAACCCAGCAAAACATGAGCTGAACAATACAGAAAATGCAGTAACGGTACTTCAACATCTGGGAAATGTTCCTTCAACATTTTTTCTCGCCATTCGGATAAGATGACGTTTGATTTTTTCATGATACTTGATCGATCGGACATTAGGCTTGCTAATGAATTCAACATTTTTGACAATGTTTCGGATTTAGAATCATTCTGTGTTGAGGATGAAATTTCGGACGCTTCATCTATCAGACCTTTTAACAAGTTGGCCACGGTCTCACCATCTTCCCTTGCAACTGACTGAAATCCAAATGACAACGAACGTTTATCTGCTAAATGGACACCAGCGTCAGCTATTGTTTTACCGTCCCTACTTGTTCCATCTGCGAAAAGATCCCAATTTCTACTTTCCGCGATTGCCTCACTAACTTGTTCTTTCGCTAGAAAATGACCCTCATCAATTATATTTTGAACAGTAGTGCGTTTAGGCAGTTTTTCTACCTTCATTTTGCAAATATTTTCACTGACGGATTTTATAACTTCAGAAACTTTATTGGATGGGATTTCAAGACTTTGCAGTTCCATTACGCATGTGTGAATATCGTCGTTATAGCGCCTGTTAGATAATGTAGATACACTTCTGTTTTCAGTTTGCTGTAATTTCAAATCATCGTTTTCTATTTTTAGCTCTTTTATTTCTTCTGTTACACTTTTTAATTTTCCTTTGATTCCCTCTTTCTCCCGTTTCGCTCTTTCATACTGCTGGCGTAAATAAGTCGCTTGATCAAGCATTTGTTTATGACATCTCTTTGTTTCAGCCCTCTTTTCATTCAGTTTATCAATGTGTTTTTTAAGCTTTGCATTTTCCAATTTTTTATTTTTTATTTCTTGAATGGAAATGTCCTGTTTTTTCGCTCTCCTTTGAAGTTTTTTGTAATAGTTTTCTTTCTTCATTGATTTAACTGTTTCCTTATTCTCTTTCAATTCTGTTTTCAGTTCAGTGTTTTGTTTTCGCAAAATCTGACTTTGCTTAGTACTTGATTTTACTATAAATAGCTTAGAACTTAAGGTTTTATATTCCGTTTTTAACTTCCAGATGTTTTGTGACTGTTCAGTAACTATTTCCTTCAAAATTTTATTTTGGTTCTTCATAACCTGATTTCGAAATTCTGCCTCTTGTAAATGATTTGCTGTCCGGACATTTGAATGCGATGGCCCTTGAATGTAATTTTCATTTCTCTTCCCTTTACCGCCTTGTAGAGAAATATAGTTAATTAAATTATCCTGTTTCAGGTTTTGTAGTTCTGATTTCAATTTATTTTTTGACATTTTGGACAATTTCTCTTGCAGCTCTTTTTGTAGTTTATGTATTTTCAGAGGATTTATTGTCATTTTGTAAACATCTTTGATGTGTTCTGAAACATAATTCCATGTTTTACCCCTTTTTCGCTGTAAATTGCATATTTCGAGGAAAATAGACACAGTCAATGAATTACTTGAATCCTTTGTTACGGTATTTGATGATTCCATGATCGGTATCTGTTAAATAAAAAAAAAACGGGGTTTATGTTTCACGATAAATCATTAAAACATATGTTAATTGATCATCATCGGGGCCGGATTATCAAGATTTCAAGATTCAAGATTCAAGATTTCTTATTCAAGAACTCAGGCACACATGTGCGCAACAAAAGCAAATAAACTAAATACAATTACATATAATAGAAAACAACAAAATTAACTACAATTATCCAATATAGACTGAAGCCTAGGGCCCCTCAATATAGACACACGATATAAAAGTATGTAAAGCAACATTTATTTCTTTAACAGTGTAAGTAGTGTATTATTTATTTATGTTCAGAATATTTTTCTGTACCTACTATGTTTTTAACCTTGACAATCATACGTACACGGCTGGTAATCGGCACAAGCAGAACAGTTGGTTCTGCAAAGAAATTCGTGAGGATAACTTCCGGTTTTGGTGGAGGAGAGTTCACGAAGACGCTTCACAAGGTATATACTTGTCAAAAATTGAAATTAGCTTTTTTACTGCTTGAATATTGCAAAATCGGAGAATGCTATGCTGTGGCGAATGCTTTCACGATTAGAAACATGCATAGTTTATTGTTGTATATGAAGTGTAACTCTCGCAAAATCAATCGTCCCACGAAAAACATTACCAAAATTGTGACACTCTTACATTTCTAAGTTGTTCTTGACAAAGACGCAAGTTAAATTTTCAATATTTTTTCATAGTGGGAGTCTAAATGTAATCTGGGATAAATTCCGATTCGTCAGAAGTCAATTGAAGTCTAGATAAATCTACAAACTGTAAATTTTCTCGTTTTCCTGCTTGAGGAGATCGGTTCTGATAGAGCACATTGATAGTATTTTGTTGACATTCGGAGTTATCGATAACGTAACGTGGCATACCTATGAGTAAGATCAAGGGCTCGCTTGCTTGCTTGCTTGGAGTTAGGATAATGTTTCAAATTGGAGCGACATGTCTACCTGCGGATTGTAGTGTCAGTGACCTAGTTCCATGGAGATCATTCTCCACGTGTTGGTCTGGTACAAAACAAGTTTCGTCACTGATGAAGGTAGTTTTGTCTCTCAATTGTATAGCTTAAACATAGCTTACGTGGCTTTAAAGAAAAATCAATAACTTACTCAGCATTTATTATTTTTAAATTGAGGCATTAACCGCAATATTGTCATTTTATGACTCGCCAGATGCTATGACCGGAAATCTCTGTTTAAAATTACTGACATTCATGTGTGGTACCGTGTTGGTGGTCTTTGGCTGGACCGGAAATGGCATTCATTATAACTGGCACAAAGTTGACAATGAGAGAGTTGATGTGATAGAAGATTATTCGGCTATTTGGGGTAAGTATGATTATATATTCAATGAATCGTTGTAAGATTTAATTAACAACACTTCATTAATGCTTGGTTGGTTTATGGTGTTTAACGCCACTTTCAACAATATTTCAGTTATAACGTGGCTGTCAGTTTTATTGGTGGAGGAAACCGGAGTAATCACAGAAAACCACCGACATGCCGCAAATCACTGACAAACTTTATCACATAATGTTGTATCGAGTACACCTCGCCATGAACAGACTTCGAACTCAAAACGTTAGTGGTGGTATGTATTGATTACATAACTAGTTTAATGATATAATTGTTATTACTGCTTTAATGAATGATATCTACAATCAAATTAAAAACAAAAAATACCGCACTGTCCGAACAGTTCCATAATCCAATGGAAAAATCGTAAGAAAATGCAAATGTGATACCTCTAACGCACCTAGTACAGACACTTCAGTGAAAAGTGGCGGATTAGACTAGTTGTATGCCCCCTGCCAAGAAATGTCGAATGTAATATTTACGAATACCTACATACATAGATAATAAGACAAAGCGGACGTCATCATTACCTCATTGAATGTAAATTGTTCATGTAATGATAGAGCTGAAAAATTCCCCTTTTATGCCCTACACAACAAACACTCCCTCAGCCAAAATATATTTTTGTTTCCTAATTATTTGATGTACAATTAGATTATATTATTATTCGTTAATTCGTAAAACCGTAGATATCACATATAGTGCGCACGACACGTTTCTGTAATAACCCACATCAGATATAATCAAAGCCAAAATATCTGAAAGCCAAATACTTTAAAAGTCTTTAAGAACAAGCAAATCAAACGCCTAAATAAACAGGATAGACAAAATGGGCTAAGATAACTTATACATGAGGGAAGATAACATGGCCTAAACAGGATAGACTAAATGGGATAAGGTAACTTATACATGAGAGAAGATAACATGGCCTAAACAGGATAGACTAAATGGGCTAAGATAACTTATACATGAGGGAAGATAACATGGCCTAAACAGGATAGACTAAATGGGATAAGGTAACTTATACATGAGAGAAGATAACATGGCCTAAACAGGATAGACTAAATGGGCTAAGGTAACTTATACATGAGGGAAGATAACATGGCCTAAACAGGATAGCCTAAATGGGCTAAGGTAACTTATACATGAGGGAAGATAACATGGCCTAAACAGGATAGACTAAATGGGCTAAGGTAACTTATACACGAGGGAAGATAACATGGCCTAAACAGGATAGCCTAAATGGGCTAAGGTGACATATACACGAGGGAAGATAACATGGCCTAAACAGGATAGACTAAATGGGCTAAGGTAACTTATACATGAGAGAAGATAACATGGCCTAAACAGGGTAGACTAAATGGGCTAAGGTAACTTATACACGAGGGAAGATAACATGGCCTCAACAGGATAGACTAAATGGGTTAAGGTAACCTATGCATGAGGGAATATAACATTACCTAAACAGGATAGCCAAAATGGGCTAAGGTAACATATACATGAGGGAAGATAACATGGCCTAAACAGGATAGACTAAATGGGCTAAGGTGACATATACACGAGGGAAGATAACATGGCCTAAACAGGATAGACTAAATGGGCTAAGGTAACTTATACACGAGGGAAGATAACATGGCCTCAACAGGATAGACTAAATGGGCTAAGGTAACCTATGCATGAGGGAAGATAACATTACCTAAACAGGATAGCCAAAATGGGCTAAGGTAACTTATACATGAGGGAAGATAACATGGCCTAAACAGGATAGACTAAATGGGCAAAGGTGACATATACACGAGGGAAGATAACATGGCCTAAACAGGATAGACTAAATGGGCTAAGGTAACTTATACAAGAGGGAAGATAACATGGCCTAAACAGGATAGACTAAATGGGCTAAGGTAACTTATACACGAGGGAAGATAACATGGCCTAAACAGGATAGCCAAAATGGGCTAAGGTAACTTATACACGAGGGAAGATAACATGGCCTAAGCAGGATAGCCAAAATGGGCTAAGGTAACTTATGCATGAGGGAGGATAACATGGCCTAAACAGGATAGCATAAATGGGCTAAGGTAACTTATACATGAGGGAAGATAACATGGCCTAAACAGGATGGACTAAATGGGCTAAGGTAACATATACACGAGGGAAGATAACATGGCCTAAACAGGATAGCCAAAATGGGATAACATAACTTATACATGAGGGAAGATTACATGGCCTAAACAGGATAGCCAAAATGGGATAAGGTAACTTATACATGAGGGAAGATAACATGGCCTAACCAGGATAGCCTAAATGGGCTAAGGTAACTTATACATGAGGGAAAATAACATGGCCTAAGCAGGATAGCCAAAATGGGTGATGGTAACTTATACATGAGGGAAGATAACATGGCCTAAACAGGATAGCATAAATGGGCTAAGGTAACTTATACATGAGGGAAGATAACATGGCCTAAACAGGATAGCCAAAATGGGATAACATAACTTATACATGAGGGAAGATAACATGGCCTAAACAGGATAGCCAAAATGGGCTAAGATAATTTATACACGAGGGAAGATAACATGGCCTAAACAGGATAGCCAAAATGGGCTAAGATAATTTATACACGAGGGAAGAAAACATGGCCTAAATAGGATAGCCTAAATGGGCTAAGGTAACTTATACATGAGGGAAGATAACATGGCCTAAACAGGATAGACTAAATGGGATAAGGTAACTTATACATGAGAGAAGATAACATGGCCTAAACAGGATAGACTAAATGGGCTAAGGTAACTTATACATGAGGGAAGATAACATGGCCTAAACAGGATAGCCTAAATGGGCTAAGGTAACTTATACATGAGGGAAGATAACATGGCCTAAACAGGATAGACTAAATGGGCTAAGGTAACTTATACACGAGGGAAGATAACATGGCCTAAACAGGATAGCCTAAATGGGCTAAGGTGACATATACACGAGGGAAGATAACATGGCCTAAACAGGATAGACTAAATGGGCTAAGGTAACTTATACATGAGAGAAGATAACATGGCCTAAACAGGGTAGACTAAATGGGCTAAGGTAACTTATACACGAGGGAAGATAACATGGCCTCAACAGGATAGACTAAATGGGTTAAGGTAACCTATGCATGAGGGAATACAACATTACCTAAACAGGATAGCCAAAATGGGCTAAGGTAACTTATACATGAGGGAAGATAACATGGCCTAAACAGGATAGACTAAATGGGCTAAGGTGACATATACACGAGGGAAGATAACATGGCCTAAACAGGATAGACTAAATGGGCTAAGGTAACTTATACACGAGGGAAGATAACATGGCCTCAACAGGATAGACTAAATGGGCTAAGGTAACCTATGCATGAGGGAAGATAACATTACCTAAACAGGATAGCCAAAATGGGCTAAGGTAACTTATACATGAGGGAAGATAACATGGCCTAAACAGGATAGACTAAATGGGCTAAGGTGACATATACACGAGGGAAGATAACATGGCCTAAACAGGATAGACTAAATGGGCTAAGGTAACTTATACAAGAGGGAAGATAACATGGCCTAAACAGGATAGACTAAATGGGCTAAGGTAACTTATACACGAGGGAAGATAACATGGCCTAAACAGGATAGCCAAAATGGGCTAAGGTAACTTATACACGAGGGAAGATAACATGGCCTAAGCAGGATAGCCAAAATGGGCTAAGGTAACTTATACATGAGGGAGGATAACATGGCCTAAACAGGATAGCATAAATGGGCTAAGGTAACTTATACATGAGGGAAGATAACATGGCCTAAACAGGATGGACTAAATGGGCTAAGGTAACATATACACGAGGGAAGATAACATGGCCTAAACAGGATAGCCAAAATGGGATAACATAACTTATACATGAGGGAAGATAACATGGCCTAAGCAGGATAGCCTAAATGGGCTAAGGTAACTTATACATGAGGGAAGATAACATGGCCTAAACAGGATAGCCTAAATGGGCTAAGGTAACTTATACATGAGGGAAGATAACATGGCCTAAACAGGATAGACTAAATGGGCTAAGGTAACTTATGCATGAGGGAAGATTACATGGCCTAAACAGGATAGACTAAATGGGATAAGGTAACTTATACATGAGGGAAGATAACATGGCCTAACCAGGATAGCCTAAATGGGCTAAGGTAACTTATACATGAGGGAAAATAACATGGCCTAAGCAGGATAGCCAAAATGGGTGATGGTAACTTATACATGAGGGAAGATAACATGGCCTAAACAGGATAGCATAAATGGGCTAAGGTAACTTATACATGAGGGAAGATAACATGGCCTAAACAGGATAGCCAAAATGGGATAACATAACTTATACATGAGGGAAGATAACATGGCCTAAACAGGATAGCCAAAATGGGCTAAGATAATTTATACACGAGGGAAGATAACATGGCCTAAACAGGATAGCCAAAATGGGCTAAGATAATTTATACACGAGGGAAGATAACATGGCCTAAACAGGATAGACTAAATGGGCTAAGGTAACTTATGTATGAGGGAAGATAACATGGCCTAAACAGGATAGCCAAAATGGGTAAGGTAACTTATACATGAGGGAAGATAACATGGCCTAAACAGGATAGCCTAAATGGGCTAAGGTAACTTTTACATGACGGAAGATAACATGGCCTAAACAGGATAGACTAAATGGGCTAAGGTAACGTATGCATGAGGGAAGATAACATGGCCTAAGCAGGATAGACTAAATGGGCTAAGGTAACTTATGCATGAGGGAAGATAACATGGCGTAAACAGGATAGCCAAAATGGGCTAAGGTAACTTATACATGAGGGAAGATAACATGGCCTAAACAGGATAGCCAAAATGGGCTAAGGTAACTTATGCATGAGGGAAGATAACATGGCCTAAACAGGATAGACTAAATGGGCTAAGGTAACTTATACATGAGGGAAGATAACATGGCCTAAACAGGATAGACTAAATGGGCTAAGGTAACTTATACACGAGGGAAGATAACATGGCCTCAACAGGATAGACTAAATGGGCTAAGGTAACCTATGCATGAGGGAAGATAACATTACCTAAACAGGATAGCCAAAATGGGCTAAGGTAACTTATACATGAGGGAAGATAACATGGCCTAAACAGGATAGACTAAATGGGCAAAGGTGACATATACACGAGGGAAGATAACATGGCCTAAACAGGATAGACTAAATGGGCTAAGGTAACTTATACAAGAGGGAAGATAACATGGCCTAAACAGGATAGACTAAATGGGCTAAGGTAACTTATACACGAGGGAAGATAACATGGCCTAAACAGGATAGCCAAAATGGGCTAAGGTAACTTATACACGAGGGAAGATAACATGGCCTAAGCAGGATAGCCAAAATGGGCTAAGGTAACTTATACATGAGGGAGGATAACATGGCCTAAACAGGATAGCATAAATGGGCTAAGGTAACTTATACATGAGGGAAGATAACATGGCCTAAACAGGATGGACTAAATGGGCTAAGGTAACATATACACGAGGGAAGATAACATGGCCTAAACAGGATAGCCAAAATGGGATAACATAACTTATACATGAGGGAAGATTACATGGCCTAAACAGGATAGCCAAAATGGGATAAGGTAACTTATACATGAGGGAAGATAACATGGCCTAACCAGGATAGCCTAAATGGGCTAAGGTAACTTATACATGAGGGAAAATAACATGGCCTAAGCAGGATAGCCAAAATGGGTGATGGTAACTTATACATGAGGGAAGATAACATGGCCTAAACAGGATAGCATAAATGGGCTAAGGTAACTTATACATGAGGGAAGATAACATGGCCTAAACAGGATAGCCAAAATGGGATAACATAACTTATACATGAGGGAAGATAACATGGCCTAAACAGGATAGCCAAAATGGGCTAAGATAATTTATACACGAGGGAAGATAACATGGCCTAAACAGGATAGCCAAAATGGGCTAAGATAATTTATACACGAGGGAAGAAAACATGGCCTAAATAGGATAGCCTAAATGGGCTAAGGTAACTTATACATGAGGGAAGATAACATGGCCTAAACAGGATAGACTAAATGGGATAAGGTAACTTATACATGAGAGAAGATAACATGGCCTAAACAGGATAGACTAAATGGGCTAAGGTAACTTATACATGAGGGAAGATAACATGGCCTAAACAGGATAGCCTAAATGGGCTAAGGTAACTTATACATGAGGGAAGATAACATGGCCTAAACAGGATAGACTAAATGGGCTAAGGTAACTTATACACGAGGGAAGATAACATGGCCTAAACAGGATAGCCTAAATGGGCTAAGGTGACATATACACGAGGGAAGATAACATGGCCTAAACAGGATAGACTAAATGGGCTAAGGTAACTTATACATGAGAGAAGATAACATGGCCTAAACAGGGTAGACTAAATGGGCTAAGGTAACTTATACACGAGGGAAGATAACATGGCCTCAACAGGATAGACTAAATGGGTTAAGGTAACCTATGCATGAGGGAATACAACATTACCTAAACAGGATAGCCAAAATGGGCTAAGGTAACTTATACATGAGGGAAGATAACATGGCCTAAACAGGATAGACTAAATGGGCTAAGGTGACATATACACGAGGGAAGATAACATGGCCTAAACAGGATAGACTAAATGGGCTAAGGTAACTTATACACGAGGGAAGATAACATGGTCTCAACAGGATAGACTAAATGGGCTAAGGTAACCTATGCATGAGGGAAGATAACATTACCTAAACAGGATAGCCAAAATGGGCTAAGGTAACTTATACATGAGGGAAGATAACATGGCCTAAACAGGATAGACTAAATGGGCTAAGGTGACATATACACGAGGGAAGATAACATGGCCTAAACAGGATAGACTAAATGGGCTAAGGTAACTTATACAAGAGGGAAGATAACATGGCCTAAACAGGATAGACTAAATGGGCTAAGGTAACTTATACACGAGGGAAGATAACATGGCCTAAACAGGATAGCCAAAATGGGCTAAGGTAACTTATACACGAGGGAAGATAACATGGCCTAAGCAGGATAGCCAAAATGGGCTAAGGTAACTTATACATGAGGGAGGATAACATGGCCTAAACAGGATAGCATAAATGGGCTAAGGTAACTTATACATGAGGGAAGATAACATGGCCTAAACAGGATGGACTAAATGGCCTAAGGTAACATATACACGAGGGAAGATAACATGGCCTAAACAGGATAGCCAAAATGGGATAACATAACTTATACATGAGGGAAGATAACATGGCCTAAGCAGGATAGCCTAAATGGGCTAAGGTAACTTATACATGAGGGACGATAACATGGCCTAAACAGGATAGCCTAAATGGGCTAAGGTAACTTATACATGAGGGAAGATAACATGGCCTAAACAGGATAGACTAAATGGGCTAAGGTAACTTATGCATGAGGGAAGATTACATGGCCTAAACAGGATAGACTAAATGGGATAAGGTAACTTATACATGAGGGAAGATAACATGGCCTAACCAGGATAGCCTAAATGGGCTAAGGTAACTTATACATGAGGGAAAATAACATGGCCTAAGCAGGATAGCCAAAATGGGTGATGGTAACTTATACATGAGGGAAGATAACATGGCCTAAACAGGATAGCATAAATGGACTAAGGTAACTTATACATGAGGGAAGATAACATGGCCTAAACAGGATAGCCAAAATGGGATAACATAACTTATACATGAGGGAAGATAACATGGCCTAAACAGGATAGCCAAAATGGGCTAAGATAATTTATACACGAGGGAAGATAACATGGCCTAATCAGGATAGCCAAAATGGGCTAAGATAATTTATACACGAGGGAAGATAACATGGCCTAAACAGGATAGCCTAAATGGGCTAAGGTAACTTATACATGAGGGAAGATAACATGGCCTAAACAGGATAGACTAAATGGGCTAAGGTAACTTATGTATGAGGGAAGATAACATGGCCTAAACAGGATAGCCAAAATGGGTAAGGTAACTTATACATGAGGGAAGATAACATGGCCTAAACAGGATAGCCTAAATGGGCTAAGGTAACTTTTACATGACGGAAGATAACATGGCCTAAACAGGATAGACTAAATGGGCTAAGTTACTTATGCATGAGGGAAGATAACATGGCCTAAGCAGGATAGACTAAATGGGCTAAGGTAACTTATGCATGAGGGAAGATAACATGGCGTAAACAGGATAGCCAAAATGGGCTAAGGTAACTTATACATGAGGGAAGATAACATGGCCTAAACAGGATAGCCAAAATGGGCTAAGGTAACTTATGCATGAGGGAAGATAACATGGCCTAAACAGGATAGACTAAATGGGCTAAGGTAACTTATACATGAGGGAAGATAACATGGCCTAAACAGGATAGACTAAATGGGCTAAGGTAACTTATACATGAGGGAAGATAACATGGCCTAAACAGGATAGCAAAAATTGGGCTAAGGTAACGTATACATGAGGGAAGATAACATGGCCTAAACAGGATAGCCAAAATGGGCTAAGATAATTTATACACGAGGGAAGATAACATGGCCTAAACAGGATAGCCTAAATGGGCTAAGGTAACTTATACATGAGGGAAGATAACATGGCCTAAACAGGATAGACTAAATGGGCTAAGGTAACTTATGTATGAGGGAAGATAACATGGCCTAAACAGGATAGCCTAAATGGGATAAGGTAACTTATACATGAGGGAAGATAACATGGCCTAAACAGGATAGCCTAAATGGGCTAAGGTAACTTATACATGAGGGAAGATAACATGGCCTAAACAGGATAGAATAAATGGGCTAAGGTAACTTATGCATGAGGGAAGATAACATGTCCTAAGCAGGATAGACTAAATGGGCTAAGGTAACTTATGCATGAGGGAAGATAACATGGCGTAAACAGGATAGCCAAAATGGGCTAAGGTAACTTATACATGAGGGAAGATAACATGGCCTAAACAGGATAGCCAAAATGGGCTAAGGTAACTTATGCATGAGGGAAGATAACATGGCCTAAACAGGATAGACTAAATGGGCTAAGGTAACTTATACATGAGGGAAGATAACATGGCCTAAACAGGATAGCCAAAATGGGCTAAGGTAACGTATACATGAGGGAAGATAACATGGCCTGAACATATAGACAAAATGGACTAAGGTAGCTTATACATGAGGGAAGATACCATGGCATAAGCAGGATAGACTAAATGGGCTAAGGTAACTTATACACGAGGGAAGATAACATTGCCTAAACAGGATAGACTAAATGGGCTAAGGTAACTTATGCATGAGGGAAGATAACATGTCCTAAGCAGGATAGACTAAATGGGCTAAGGTAACTTATGCATGAGGGAAGATAACATGGCGTAAACAGGATAGCCAAAATGGGCTAAGGTAACTTATACATGAGGGAAGATAACATGGCCTAAACAGGATAGCCAAAATGGGCTAAGATAATTTATACACGAGGGAAGATAACATGGCCTAAACAGGATAGCCTAAATGGGCTAAGGTAACTTATACATGAGGGAAGATAACATGGCCTAAACAGGATAGACTAAATGGGCTAAGGTAACTTATGTATGAGGGAAGATAACATGGCCTAAACAGGATAGCCAAAATGGGTAAGGTAACTTATACATGAGGGAAGATAACATGGCCTAAACAGGATAGCCTAAATGGGCTAAGGTAACTTTTACATGACGGAAGATAACATGGCCTAAACAGGATAGACTAAATGGGCTAAGGTAACTTATGCATGAGGGAAGATAACATGGCCTAAGCAGGATAGACTAAATGGGCTAAGGTAACTTATGCATGAGGGAAGATAACATGGCGTAAACAGGATAGCCAAAATGGGCTAAGGTAACATATACATGAGGGAAGATAACATGGCCTAAACAGGATAGCCAAAATGGGCTAAGGTAACTTATGCATGAGGGAAGATAACATGGCCTAAACAGGATAGACTAAATGGGCTAAGGTAACTTATACATGAGGGAAGATAACATGGCCTAAACAGGATAGACTAAATGGGCTAAGGTAACTTATACATGAGGGAAGATAACATGGCCTAAACAGGATAGCAAAAATTGGGCTAAGGTAACGTATACATGAGGGAAGATAACATGGCCTAAACAGGATAGCCAAAATGGGCTAAGATAATTTATACACGAGGGAAGATAACATGGCCTAAACAGGATAGCCTAAATGGGCTAAGGTAACTTATACATGAGGGAAGATAACATGGCCTAAACAGGATAGACTAAATGGGCTAAGGTAACTTATGTATGAGGGAAGATAACATGGCCTAAACAGGATAGCCTAAATGGGATAAGGTAACTTATACATGAGGGAAGATAACATGGCCTAAACAGGATAGCCTAAATGGGCTAAGGTAACTTATACATGAGGGAAGATAACATGGCCTAAACAGGATAGACTAAATGGGCTAAGGTAACTTATGCATGAGGGAAGATAACATGTCCTAAGCAGGATAGACTAAATGGGCTAAGGTAACTTATGCATGAGGGAAGATAACATGGCGTAAACAGGATAGCCAAAATGGGCTAAGGTAACTTATACATGAGGGAAGATAACATGGCCTAAACAGGATAGCCAAAATGGGCTAAGGTAACTTATGCATGAGGGAAGATAACATGGCCTAAACAGGATAGACTAAATGGGCTAAGGTAACTTATACATGAGGGAAGATAACATGGCCTAAACAGGATAGACTAAATGGGCTAAGGTAACTTATACATGAGGGAAGATAACATGGCCTAAACAGGATAGCCAAAATGGGCTAAGGTAACGTATACATGAGGGAAGATAACATGGCCTGAACATATAGACAAAATGGACTAAGGTAGCTTATACATGAGGGAAGATACCATGGCATAAGCAGGATAGACTAAATGGGCTAAGGTAACTTATACACGAGGGAAGATAACATGGCCTAAACAGGATAGACTAAATGGGCTAAGGTAACTTATACACGAGGGAAGATAACATGGCCTCAACAGGATAGACTAAATGGGCTAAGGTAACCTATGCATGAGGGAAGATAACATTACCTAAACAGGATAGCCAAAATGGGCTAAGGTAACTTATACATGAGGGAAGATAACATGGCCTAAACAGGATAGACTAAATGGGCTAAGGTGACATATACACGAGGGAAGATAACATGGCCTAAGCAGGATAGACTAAATGGGCTAAGGTAACTTATACAAGAGGGAAGATAACATGGCCTAAACAGGATAGACTAAATGGGCTAAGGTAACTTATACACGAGGGAAGATAACATGGCCTAAACAGGATAGCCAAAATGGGCTAAGGTAACTTATACACGAGGGAAGATAACATGGCCTAAGCAGGAGAGCCAAAATGGGCTAAGGTAACTTATACATGAGGGAGGATAACATGGCCTAAACAAGATAGCATAAATGGGCTAAGGTAACTTATACATGAGGGAAGATAACATGGCCTAAACAGTATGGACTAAATGGGCTAAGGTAACATATACACGAGGGAAGATAACATGGCCTAAACAGGATAGCCAAAATGGGATAACATAACTTATACATGAGGGAAGATAACATGGCCTAAGCAGGATAGCCAAAATGGGCTAAGGTAACTTATACATGAGGGAAGATAACATGGCCTAAACAGGATAGCCTAAATGGGCTAAGGTAACTTATACATGAGGGAAGATAACATGGCCTAAACAGGATAGACTAAATGGGCTAAGGTAACTTATGCATGAGGGAAGATTACATGGCCTAAACAGGATATCCAAAATGGGATAAGGTAACTTATACATGAGGGAAGATAACATGGCCTAACCAGGATAGCCTAAATGGGCTAAGGTAACTTATACATGAGGGAAGATAACATGGCCTAAACAAGATAGACTAAATGGGCTAAGGTAACTTATGTATGAGGGATGATAACATGGCCTAAACAGGATAGCCAAAATGGGATAAGGTAACTTATACATGAGGGAAGATAACATGGCCTAAACAGGATAGACTAAATGGGCTAAGGTAACTTATACGTGAGGGAAGATAACATGGCCTAAACAGGATAAACTAAATGGGCTTAGGTAACTTATGCATGAGGGAAGATAACATGGCCTAAGCAGGATAGACTAATTGGGCTAAGGTAACTTATGCATGAGGGAAGATAACATGGCGTAAACAGGATAGCCAAAATGGGCTAAGGTAACTTATACATGAGGGAAGATAACATGGCCTAAACAGGATAGCCAAAATGGGCTAAGGTAACTTATGCATGAGGGAAGATAACATGGCCTAAACAGGATAGACTAAATGGGCTAAGATAACTTATACATGAGGGAAGATAACATGGCCTAAACAGGATAGACTAAATGGGCTAAGGTAACTTATACATGAGGGAAGATAACATGGCCTAAACAGGATAGCCAAAATGGGCTAAGGTAACGTATACATGACGGAAGATAACATGGCCTAAACATATAGCCAAAATGGGCTAAGGTAACTTATACATGAGGGAAGATACCATGGCATAAGCAGGATAGACTAAATGGGCTTAGGTAACTTATTCACGAGGGAAGATAACATTGCCTAAACAGGATAGCCAAAATGGGCTAAGGTAACTTATACATGAGGGAAGATAACATGGCCTAAACAGGATAGACTAAATGGGCTAAGGTAACTTATGCATGAGGGAAGATAACATGTCCTAAGCAGGATAGACTAAATGGGCTAAGGTAACTTATGCATGAGGGAAGATAACATGGCGTAAACAGGATAGCCAAAATGGGCTAAGGTAACTTATACATGAGGGAAGATAACATGGCCTAAACAGGATAGCCAAAATGGGCTAAGGTAACTTATGCATGAGGGAAGATAACATGGCCTAAACAGGATAGACTAAATGGGCTAAGGTAACTTATACATGAGGGAAGATAACATGGCCTAAACAGGATAGCCAAAATGGGCTAAGGTAACGTATACATGAGGGAAGATAACATGGCCTGAACATATAGACAAAATGGACTAAGGTAGCTTATACATGAGGGAAGATACCATGGCATAAGCAGGATAGACTAAATGGGCTAAGGTAACTTATACACGAGGGAAGATAACATTGCCTAAACAGGATAGACTAAATGGGCTAAGGTAACTTATGCATGAGGGAAGATAACATGTCCTAAGCAGGATAGACTAAATGGGCTAAGGTAACTTATGCATGAGGGAAGATAACATGGCGTAAACAGGATAGCCAAAATGGGCTAAGGTAACTTATACATGAGGGAAGATAACATGGCCTAAACAGGATTGCCAAAATGGGCTAAGATAATTTATACACGAGGGAAGATAACATGGCCTAAACAGGATAGCCTAAATGGGCTAAGGTAACTTATACATGAGGGAAGATAACATGGCCTAAACAGGATAGACTAAATGGGCTAAGGTAACTTATGTATGAGGGAAGATAACATGGCCTAAACAGGATAGCCAAAATGGGTAAGGTAACTTATACATGAGGGAAGATAACATGGCCTAAACAGGATAGCCTAAATGGGCTAAGGTAACTTTTACATGACGGAAGATAACATGGCCTAAACAGGATAGACTAAATGGGCTAAGGTAACTTATGCATGAGGGAAGATAACATGGCCTAAGCAGGATAGACTAAATGGGCTAAGGTAACTTATGCATGAGGGAAGATAACATGGCGTAAACAGGATAGCCAAAATGGGCTAAGGTAACTTATACATGAGGGAAGATAACATGGCCTAAACAGGATAGCCAAAATGGGCTAAGGTAACTTATGCATGAGGGAAGATAACATGGCCTAAACAGGATAGACTAAATGGGCTAAGGTAACTTATACATGAGGGAAGATAACATGGCCTAAACAGGATAGACTAAATGGGCTAAGGTAACTTATACATGAGGGAAGATAACATGGCCTAAACAGGATAGCAAAAATTGGGCTAAGGTAACGTATACATGAGGGAAGATAACATGGCCTAAACAGGATAGCCAAAATGGGCTAAGATAATTTATACACGAGGGAAGATAACATGGCCTAAACAGGATAGCCTAAATGGGCTAAGGTAACTTATACATGAGGGAAGATAACATGGCCTAAACAGGATAGACTAAATGGGCTAAGGTAACTTATGTATGAGGGAAGATAACATGGCCTAAACAGGATAGCCTAAATGGGATAAGGTAACTTATACATGAGGGAAGATAACATGGCCTAAACAGGATAGCCTAAATGGGCTAAGGTAACTTATACATGAGGGAAGATAACATGGCCTAAACAGGATAGACTAAATGGGCTAAGGTAACTTATGCATGAGGGAAGATAACATGTCCTAAGCAGGATAGACTAAATGGGCTAAGGTAACTTATGCATGAGGGAAGATAACATGGCGTAAACAGGATAGCCAAAATGGGCTAAGGTAACTTATACATGAGGGAAGATAACATGGCCTAAACAGGATAGCCAAAATGGGCTAAGGTAACTTATGCATGAGGGAAGATAACATGGCCTAAACAGGATAGACTAAATGGGCTAAGGTAACTTATACATGAGGGAAGATAACATGGCCTAAACAGGATAGACTAAATGGGCTAAGGTAACTTATACATGAGGGAAGATAACATGGCCTAAACAGGATAGCCAAAATGGGCTAAGGTAACGTATACATGAGGGAAGATAACATGGCCTGAACATATAGACAAAATGGACTAAGGTAGCTTATACATGAGGGAAGATACCATGGCATAAGCAGGATAGACTAAATGGGCTAAGGTAACTTATACACGAGGGAAGATAACATGGCCTAAACAGGATAGACTAAATGGGCTAAGGTAACTTATACACGAGGGAAGATAACATGGCCTCAACAGGATAGACTAAATGGGCTAAGGTAACCTATGCATGAGGGAAGATAACATTACCTAAACAGGATAGCCAAAATGGGCTAAGGTAACTTATACATGAGGGAAGATAACATGGCCTAAACAGGATAGACTAAATGGGCTAAGGTGACATATACACGAGGGAAGATAACATGGCCTAAGCAGGATAGACTAAATGGGCTAAGGTAACTTATACAAGAGGGAAGATAACATGGCCTAAACAGGATAGACTAAATGGGCTAAGGTAACTTATACACGAGGGAAGATAACATGGCCTAAACAGGATAGCCAAAATGGGCTAAGGTAACTTATACACGAGGGAAGATAACATGGCCTAAGCAGGATAGCCAAAATGGGCTAAGGTAACTTATACATGAGGGAGGATAACATGGCCTAAACAGGATAGCATAAATGGGCTAAGGTAACTTATACATGAGGGAAGATAACATGGCCTAAACAGTATGGACTAAATGGGCTAAGGTAACATATACACGAGGGAAGATAACATGGCCTAAACAGGATAGCCAAAATGGGATAACATAACTTATACATGAGGGAAGATAACATGGCCTAAGCAGGATAGCCAAAATGGGCTAAGGTAACTTATACATGAGGGAAGATAACATGGCCTAAACAGGATAGCCTAAATGGGCTAAGGTAACTTATACATGAGGGAAGATAACATGGCCTAAACAGGATAGACTAAATGGGCTAAGGTAACTTATGCATGAGGGAAGATTACATGGCCTAAACAGGATATCCAAAATGGGATAAGGTAACTTATACATGAGGGAAGATAACATGGCCTAACCAGGATAGCCTAAATGGGCTAAGGTAACTTATACATGAGGGAAGATAACATGGCCTAAACAAGATAGACTAAATGGGCTAAGGTAACTTATGTATGAGGGATGATAACATGGCCTAAACAGGATAGCCAAAATGGGATAAGGTAACTTATACATGAGGGAAGATAACATGGCCTAAACAGGATAGACTAAATGGGCTAAGGTAACTTATACGTGAGGGAAGATAACATGGCCTAAACAGGATAAACTAAATGGGCTTAGGTAACTTATGCATGAGGGAAGATAACATGGCCTAAGCAGGATAGACTAATTGGGCTAAGGTAACTTATGCATGAGGGAAGATAACATGGCGTAAACAGGATAGCCAAAATGGGCTAAGGTAACTTATACATGAGGGAAGATAACATGGCCTAAACAGGATAGCCAAAATGGGCTAAGGTAACTTATGCATGAGGGAAGATAACATGGCCTAAACAGGATAGACTAAATGGGCTAAGATAACTTATACATGAGGGAAGATAACATGGCCTAAACAGGATAGACTAAATGGGCTAAGGTAACTTATACATGAGGGAAGATAACATGGCCTAAACAGGATAGCCAAAATGGGCTAAGGTAACGTATACATGACGGAAGATAACATGGCCTAAACATATAGCCAAAATGGGCTAAGGTAACTTATACATGAGGGAAGATACCATGGCATAAGCAGGATAGACTAAATGGGCTTAGGTAACTTATACACGAGGGAAGATAACATTGCCTAAACAGGATAGCCAAAATGGGCTAAGGTAACTTATACATGAGGGAAGATAACATGGCTTAAACAGGATAGCCAAAATGGGCTAAGGTAACATATACATGAGGGAAGATAACATGGCGCCTAAATAGGATAGCCTAAATGTGCTAAGGTAACTTATACATGAGGGAAGATAACATGGCCTAAACAGGATAGCCAAAATGGGCTAAGGTAACATATACACGAGGGAAGATAACATGGCCTAAATAGGATAGACTAAATGGGCTAAGGTAACTTATACATGAGGGAAGATAACATGGCCTAAAAAGGATAGCCAAAATGGGCTAAGGTAACTTATACATGAAGGAAGATAACATGGCCTAAACAGGATAAACTAAATGGGCTAAGGTAACATATACATGAGGGAAGATAACATGGCCTAAACAGGATAGAATAAATAGGCTAAGGTAACTTATACATGAAGGAAGATAACATGGCCTAAACAGGATAGACTAAATGGGCTAAGGTAACTTATACACGAGGGAAGATAACATGGCCTAAACAGGATAGACTAAATGGGCTAAGGTAACTTATACACGAGGGAAGATAACATGGCCTAAACATGATAGACTAAATGGGCTAAGGTAACTTATACATGAGGGAAGATAACATGGCCTAAACAGGATAGCCTAAATGGGCTAAGGTAACTTATACATGAGGGAAGATAACATGGCTTAAACAGGATAGAATAAATAGGCTAAGGTAACTTATACATGAGGGAAGATAACATGGCCTAAACAGGATAGACTAAATGGGCTAAGGTAACTTATACACGAGGGAAGATAACATGGCCTAAACAGGATAGACTAAATGGGCTAAGGTGACTTATACACGAGGGAAGATAACATGGCCTAAACATGATAGACTAAATGGGCTAAGGTAACTTATACATGAGGGAAGATAACATGGCCTAAACAGGATAGCCTAAATGGGCTAAGGTAACTTATACATGAGGGAAGATAACATGGCCTAAACAGGATAGAATAAATGGGCTAAGGTAACTTATATACGATGGAAGATAACACAGTCTAAACAGGATAGACTAAATGGGCTAAGGTAACTTATACATGAGGGAAGATAACATGGCCTAAACAGGATAGACTAATGGGCTAAGGTAACTTATACATGAGGGAAGATAACATGGCCTAAACAGGATAGACTAAATGGGCTAAGGTAAATTATACATGAAGGAAGATAACATGGCCTAAACAGGATAGACTAAACGGGCTAAGGTAACTTATGCATGAGGGAAGATAACATGGCCTAAACAGGATAGCCTAAATGGGCAAAGGTAACGTATACATGAGGGAAGATAACATGGCCTAAACAGGATAGACTAAATGGGCTAAGGTAACTTATACATGAGGGAAGATAACATGGCCTAAACAGGATAGCCTAAATTGGCTAAGGTAACATATACACGAGGGAAGATAACATGGCCTAAACAGGATAGACTAAATGGGATAAGGTGACTTATACATGAGGGAAGATAACATGGCCTAAAGAGGATAGCCTAAATGTGCTAAGGTAACATATACTTGAGGGAAGATAACATGGCCTAAGAGGAGAGACTAAATGGGCTAAGGTAACTTATACATGAGGGAAGATAACATGGCCTAAACAGGATAGACTAAATGGGCTAAGGTAACTTATACATGAGGGAAGATAACATGGCCTAAACAGGATAGACTAAATGGGCTAAGGTAACTTATACATGAGGGAAGATAACATGGCCTAAGCAGGATAGACTAAATGGGCTAAGGTAACTTTTACACGAGGGAAGATAACATGGCCTAATCAGGATAGACTAAATGGGCTAAGGTGACTTATACATGAGGGAAGATAACATGGCCTAAGCAGGATAGACTAAATGGGCTAAGGTAACTTATACATGAGGGAAGATAACATGGCCTAAACAGGATAGACTAAATGGGCTAAGGAAACCTATACATGGGGGAAGATAACATGGCCTAAGCAGGATGGACTAAATGGGATAAGGTAACTTATACACGAGGGAAGATAACATGGCCTAAACAGGATAGACTAAATGGGCTAAGGTAACTTATACATGAGGGAATATAACATGGCCTAAACAGGATAGTCTAAATGGGCTAAGGTAACTTATACATGAGGGAAGATAACATGGCCTAAACAGGATAGAATAAATGGGCTACGGTAACTTATACATGAGGGAAGATAACATGGCCTAAACAGGATAGACTAAATGGGCTAAGGTAACTTATACACTAGGGAAGATAACATGGCCTAAGCAGGATAGCCAAAATGGGCTAAGGTAACTTATACATGAGGGAAGATAACATGGCCTAAACAGGAAGAGCCTAAATGTGCTAAGGTAACTTATACATGAGGGAAGATAACATGGCCTAAACAGGATAGACTAAATGGGCTAAGGTAACTTATACACGAGGGAAGATAACATGGCCTAAACAGGATAGACTAAATGGGCTAAGGTAACTTATACATGAGGGAAGATAACATGGCCTAAACAGGATAGACTAAATGGGCTAAGTTAACTTATACACGAGGGAAGATAACATGGCCTAAACATGATAGCCAAAATAGAATAACATAACTTATACATTAGGGAAGATAACATGGCCTAAACAGGATAGCCAAAATGGGCTAAGGTAACTTATACATGAGGGAAGATAACATGGCCTAAACAGGATAGTCAAAATGGGCTAAGGTAACTTATACACGACGGAAGATAACATGGCCTAAACAGGATAGCCAAAATGGGCTAAGGTAACTTATACACGAGGGAAGATAACATGGCCTAAGCAGGATAGCCAAAATGGGCTAAGGTAACTTATACATGAGGGAGGATAACATGGCCTAAACAGGATAGCATAAATGGGCTAAGGTAACTTATACATGAGGGAAGATAACATGGCCTAAACAGGATAGACTAAATGGGCTAAGGTAACTTATACATGAGGGAAGATAACATGGCCTAAACAGGATAGAATAAATAGGCTAAGGTAACTTATACATGAGGGAAGATAACATGGCCTAAACAGGATAGACTAAATGGGCTAAGGTAACTTATACACGAGAGAAGATAACATGGCCTAAACATGATAGACTAAATGGGCTAAGGTAACTTATACATGAGGGAAGATAACATGGCCTAAACAGGATAGCCTAAATGGGCTAAGGTAACTTATACATGAGGGAAGATAACATGGCCTAAACAGGATAGAATAAATAGGCTAAGGTAACTTATACATGAGGGAAGATAACATGGCCTAAACAGGATAGACTAAATGGGCTAAGGTAACTTATACACGAGGGAAGATAACATGGCCTAAACAGGATAGACTAAATGGGCTAAGGTGACTTATACACGAGGGAAGATAACATGGCCTAAACATGATAGACTAAATGGGCTAAGGTAACTTATACATGAGGGAAGATAACATGGCCTAAACAGGATAGAATAAATGGGCTAAGGTAACTTATATACGATGGAAGATAACACAGTCTAAACAGGATAGACTAAATGGGCTAAGGTAACTTATACATGAGGGAAGATAACATGGCCTAAACAGGATAGACTAATGGGCTAAGGTAACTTATACATGAGGGAAGATAACATGGCCTAACCAGGATAGACTAAATGGGCTAAGGTAACTTATACATGAAGGAAGATAACATGGCCTAAACAGGATAGACTAAACGGGCTAAGGTAACTTATGCATGAGGGAAGATAACATGGCCTAAACAGGATAGCCTAAATGGGCTAAGGTAACGTATACATGAGGGAAGATAACATGGCCTAAACAGGATAGACTAAATGGGCTAAGGTAACTTATACATGAGGGAAGATAACATGGCCTAAACAGGATAGCCTAAATTGACTAAGGTAACATATACACGATGGAAGATAACATGGCCTAAACAGGATAGACTAAATGGGATAAGGTGACATATACATGAGGGAAGATAACATGGCCTAAAGAGGATAGCCTAAATGTGCTAAGGTAACATATACTTGAGGGAAGATAACATGGCCTAAGAGGAGAGACTAAATGGGCTAAGGTAACTTATACATGAGGGAAGATAACATGGCCTAAACAGGATAGACTAAATGGGCTAAGGTAACTTATACATGAGGGAAGATAACATGGCCTGAACAGGATAGACTAAATGGGCTAAGGTAACTTATACATGAGGGAAGATAACATGGCCTAAGCAGGATAGACTAAATGGGCTAAGGTAACTTTTACACGAGGGAAGATAACATGGCCTAATCAGGATAGACTAAATGGGCTAAGGTGACTTATACATGAGGGAAGATAACATGGCCTAAGCAGGATAGACTAAATGGGCTAAGGTAACTTATACATGAGGGAAGATAACATGGCCTAAACAGGATAGACTAAATGGGCTAAGGAAACCTATACATGGGGGAAGATAACATGGCCTAAGCAGGATGGACTAAATGGGATAAGGTAACTTATACACGAGGGAAGATAACATGGCCTAAACAGGATAGACTAAATGGGCTAAGGTAACTTATACATGAGGGAATATAACATGGCCTAAACAGGATAGTCTAAATGGGCTAAGGTAACTTATACATGAGGGAAGATAACATGGCCTAAACAGGATAGACTAAATGGGCTACGGTAACTTATACATGAGGGAAGATAACATGGCCTAAACAGGATAGCCAAAATGGGCTAAGGTAACTTATACACGAGGGAAGATAACATGGCCTAAGCAGGATAGCCAAAATGGGCTAAGGTAACTTATACATGAGGGAAGATAACATGGCCTAAACAGGAAGAGCCTAAATGTGCTAAGGTAACTTATACATGAGGGAAGATAACATGGCCTAAACAGGATAGACTAAATGGGCTAAGGTAACTTATACACGAGGGAAGATAACATGGCCTAAACAGGATAGACTAAATGGGCTAAGGTAACTTATACATGAGGGAAAATAACATGGCCTAAACAGGATAGACTAAATGGGCTAAGTTAACTTATATACGAGGGAAGATAACATGGCCTAAACATGATAGCCAAAATGGAATAACATAACTTAGACATTAGGGAAGATTACATGGCCTAAACAGGATAGCCAAAATGGGCTAAGGTAACTTATACATGAGGGAAGATAACATGGCCTAAACAGGATAGTCAAAATGGGCTAAGGTAACTTATACACGACGGAAGATAACATGGCCTAAACAGGATAGCCAAAATGGGCTAAGGTAACTTATACACGAGGGAAGATAACATGGCCTAAGCAGGATAGCCAAAATGGGCTAAGGTAACTTATACATGAGGGAGGATAACATGGCCTAAACAGGATAGCATAAATGGGCTAAGGTAACTTATACATGAGGGAAGATAACATGGCCTAAACAGGATGGACTAAATGGGCTAAGGTAACATATACATGAGGGAAGATAACATGGCCTAAACAGGATAGACTAAATGGGCTAAGGTAACTTATATATGAGGGAAGATAACATGGCCTAAACAGGATAGCCTAAATGGGCTAAGGTAACTTATACATAAGGGAAGATAACATGGCCTAAACAGGATAGAATAAATGGGCTCAGGTAACTTATGCATGAGGGAAGATAACATGGCCTAAGCAGGATAGACTAAATGGGCTAAGGTAACTTATGCATGAGGGAAGATAACATGGCCTAAACAGGATATCCAAAATGGGCTAAGGTAACTTATACATGAGGGAAGATAACATGGCCTAAGCAGGATAGACTAAATGGGCTAAGGTAACTTATGCATGAGGGAAGATAACATGGCCTAAACAGGATAGACTAAATGTGCTAAGGTAACGTATACATGAGGGAAGATAACATGGCCTAAACAGGATAGCCAAAATCGGCTAAGGTAACTTATACATGAGGGAAGATAACATGGCCTAAGCAGGATAGCCAAAATGGGCTAAGGTAACTTATACATGAGGGAAGATAACATGGCCTAAGCAGGATAGACTAAATGGGCTAAGGTAACTTATACACGATGGAAGATAACATTGCCTAAACAGGATATCCAAAATGGGATAAGGTAACTTATACATGAGGGAAGATAACATGGCCTAAACAGGATAGCCAAAATGGGCTAAGGTAACATATACATGAGGGAAGATAACATGGCCTAAATAGGATAGCATAAATGGGCTAAGGTAACTTATACATAAGGGATGATAACATGGCCTAAACAGGATTGCCAAAATGGGCTAAGGTAACTTATACACGAGGGAAGATAACATGGCCTAAATAGGATAGACTAAATGGGCTAATGTAACTTATACATGAGGGAAGATAACATGGCCTAAACAGGATAGCCAAAATGGGCTAAGGTAACTTATACATGAAGGAAGATAACATGGCCCAAACAGGATAGACTAAATGGGCTAAGGTAACTTATACACGAGGGAAGATAACATGGCCTAAACAGGATAGACTTAATGGGCTAAGGTAACTTATACACGATGGAAGATAACACAGCCTAAACAGGATAGACTAAATGGGCTAAGGTAACTTATACACGAGGGAAGATAACATGGCCTAAACATGATAGACTAAATGGGCTAAGGTAACTTATACATGAGGGAAGATAACATGGCCTAAACAGGATAGACTAAATGGGCTAAGGTAACTTATACATGAGGGAAGATAACATGGCCTAAACAGGATAGACTAAATGGGCTAAGGTAACTTATACATGAAGGAAGATAACATGGCCTAAACAGGATAGACTAAATGGGATAAGGTAACTTATGCATGAGGGAAGATAACATGGCCTAAACAGGATAGCCTAAATGGGCTAAGGTAACGTATACATGAGGGAAGATAACATGGCCTAAACAGGATAGACTAAATGGGCTAAGGTAACTTATACATGAGGGAAGATAACATGGCCTAAACAGGATAGCCTAAATTGGCTAAGGTAACATATACACGAGGGAAGATAACATGGCCTAAACAGGATAGACTAAATGGGATAAGGTGACTTATACATGAGGGAAGATAACATGGCCTAAACAGGATAGAACAAATGGGCTAAGGTAACATATACATGAGGGAAGATAACATGGCCTAAGAGGAGAGACTAAATGGGCTAAGGTAACTTATACATGAGGGAAGATAACATGGCCTAAACAGGATAGACTAAATGGGCTAAGGTAACTTATACATGAGGGAAGATAACATGGCCTAAACAGGATAGACTAAATGGGCTAAGTTAACCTATACATTAAGGAAGATAACATGGCCTAAAGAGGATAGACTAAATGGGCTAAGGTAACTTATACATGATGGAAGATAACATGGCCTAAACAGGATAGACTAAATGGGCTAAGGTAACTTATACATGAGGGAAGATAACATGGCCTAAACAGGATAGACTAAATGGGCTAAGGTAACCTATACATGAGGGAAGATAACATGGCCTAAACAGGATAGACTAAATGGGCTAAGGTAACGTATACATGACGGAAGATAACATGGCCTAAACAGGATAGACTAAATGGGCTAAGGTAACTTTTACACGGGGGAAGATAACATGGCCTAAACAGGATAGACTAAATGGGCTAAGGTGACTTATACATGAGGGAAGATAACATGGCCTAAACAGGATAGAATAAATGGGCTAAGGTAACTTATATACGATGGAAGATAACACAGTCTAAACAGGATAGACTAAATGGGCTAAGGTAACTTATACATGAGGGAAGATAACATGGCCTAAACAGGATAGACTAATGGGCTAAGGTAACTTATACATGAGGGAAGATAACATGGCCTAAACAGGATAGACTAAATGGGCTAAGGTAACTTATACATGAAGGAAGATAACATGGCCTAAACAGGATAGACTAAACGGGCTAAGGTAACTTATGCATGAGGGAAGATAACATGGCCTAAACAGGATAGCCTAAATGGGCTAAGGTAACGTATACATGAGGGAAGATAACATGGCCTAAACAGGATAGACTAAATGGGCTAAGGTAACTTATACATGAGGGAAGATAACATGGCCTAAACAGGATAGCCTAAATTGGCTAAGGTAACATATACACGAGGGAAGATAACATGGCCTAAACAGGATAGACTAAATGGGATAAGGTGACATATACATGAGGGAAGATAACATGGCCTAAAGAGGATAGCCTAAATGTGCTAAGGTAACATATACTTGAAGGAAGATAACATGACCTAAGAGGAGAGACTAAATGGGCTAAGGTAACTTATACATGAGGGAAGATAACATGGCCTAAACAGGATAGACTAAATGGGCTAAGGTAACTTATACATGAGGGAAGATAACATGGCCTAAACAGGATAGACTAAATGGGCTAAGGTAACTTATACACGAGGGAAGATAACATGGCCTAAACAGGATAGACTTAATGGGCTAAGGTAACGTATACATGAGGGAAGATAACATGGCCTAAACAGGATAGACTAAATGGGCTAAGGTAACTTATACATGAGGGAAGATAACATGGCCTAAACAGGATAGCCTAAATTGGCTAAGGTAACATATACACGAGGGAAGATAACATGGCCTAAACAGGATAAACTAAATGGGATAAGGTGACATATACATGAGGGAAGATAACATGGCCTAAAGAGGATAGCCTAAATGTGCTAAGGTAACATATACTTGAAGGAAGATAACATGGCCTAAGAGGAGAGACTAAATGGGCTAAGGTAACTTATACATGAGGGAAGATAACATGGCCTAAACATGATAGACTAAATGGGCTAATGTAACTTATACATGAGGGAAGATAACATGGCCTAAACAGGATAGACTAAATGGGCTAAGGTAACTTATACACGAGGGAAGATAACATGGCCTAAACAGGATAGACTTAATGGGCTAAGGTAACTTATACACGATGGAAGATAACACAGCCTAAACAGGATAGACTAAATGGGCTAAGGTAACTTATACACGAGGGAAGATAACATGGCCTAAACATGATAGACTAAATGTGCTAAGGTAATTTATACACGAGGGAAGATAACATGGCCTAAACATGATAGCCAAAATGGAATAACATAACTTATACATTAGGGAAGATAACATGGCCTAAACAGGATAGCCAAAATGGGCTAAGGTAACTTATACATGAGGGAAGATAACATGGCCTAAACAGGATAGTCAAAATGGGCTAAGGTAACTTATACACGACGGAAGATAACATGGCCTAAACAGGATAGCCTAAATGGGCTAAGGTAACGTATACATGAGGGAAGATAACATGGCCTAAACAGGATAGACTAAATGGGCTAAGGTAACTTATACATGAGGGAAGATAACATGGCCTAAACAGGATAGCCTAAATTGGCTAAGGTAACATATACACGAGGGAAGATAACATGGCTTAAACAGGATAGACTAAATGGGATAAGGTGACTTATACATGAGGGAAGATAACATGGCCTAAACAGGATAGAATAAATAGGCTAAGGTAACATATACATGAGGGAAGATAACATGGCCTAAGAGGAGAGACTAAATGGGCTAAGGTAACTTATACATGAGGGAAGATAACATGGCCTAAACAGGATAGACTAAATGGGCTAAGGTAACTTATACATGATGGAAGATAACATGGCCTAAACAGGATAGACTAAATGGGCTAAGGTAACTTATACATGAGGGAAGATAACATGGCCTAAACAGGATAGACTAAATGGGCTAAGGTAACCTATACATGAGGGAAGATAACATGGCCTAAACAGGATAGACTAAATGGGCTAAGGTAACGTATACATGACGGAAGATAACATGGCCTCAACAGGATAGACTAAATGGGCTAAGGTAACTTATACATGAGGGAAGATAACATGGCCTAAACAGGATAGACTAAATGGGTTAAGGTAACCTATACATGAGGGAAGATAACATGGCCTAAGCAGGATAGACTAAATGGGCTGAGGTAACTTTTACACGAGGGAAGATAACATGGCCTAAACAGGATAGAATAAATAGGCTAAGGTAACATATACATGAGGGAAGATAACATGGCCTAAGAGGAGAGACTAAATGGGCTAAGGTAACTTATACATGAGGGAAGATAACATGGCCTAAACAGGATAGACTAAATGGGCTAAGGTAACTTATACATGATGGAAGATAACATGGCCTAAACAGGATAGACTAAATGGGCTAAGGTAACTTATACATGAGGGAAGATAACATGGCCTAAACAGGATAGACTAAATGGGCTAAGGTAACCTATACATGAGGGAAGATAACATGGCCTAAACAGGATAGACTAAATGGGCTAAGGTAACGTATACATGACGGAAGATAACATGGCCTCAACAGGATAGACTAAATGGGCTAAGGTAACTTATAAACGAGGGAAGATAACATGGCCTAAACAGGATAGCCAAAATGGGCTAAGGTAACTTATACACGAGGGAAGATAACATGGCCTAAGCAGGATAGCCAAAATGGGCTAAGGTAACTCATACATGAGGGAAGATAACATGGCCTAAACAGGATAGCCTAAATGTGCTAAGGTAATTTATACATGAGGGAAGATAACATGGCCTAAACAGGATAGAGCAAATGGGCTAAGGTAACTTATGCACGAGGGAAGATAACATGGCCTAAACAGGATAGACTAAATGGGCTAAGGTAACTTATACATGAGGGAAGATAACATGGCCTAAACAGGATAGACTAAATGGGCTAAGGTAGCTTATACACGAGGGAAGATAACTTGGCCTAAACATGATAGCCAAAATGGGATAACATTACTTATGCATGAGGGAAGATAACATGGCCTAAGCAGGATAGCCAAAAGGGACTAAGGTAACTTATACACGAGGGAAGATAACATGGCCTAAACAGGATAGACTAAATGGGCTAAGATAACTTATACATGAGGGAAGATAACATTGCCTAAACAGGATAGAATAAATGTGCTAAGGTAATTTATACACGAGGGAAGATAACATGGCCTAAACATGATAGCCAAAATGGAATAACATAACTTATACATTAGGGAAGATAACATGGCCTAAACAGGATAGCCAAAATGGGCTAAGGTAACTTATACATGAGGGAAGATAACATGGCCTAAACAGGATAGTCAAAATGGGCTAAGGTAACTTATACACGACGGAAGATAACATGGCCTAAACAGGATAGCCAAAATGGGCTAAGGTAACTTATACACGAGGGAAGATAACATGGCCTAAGCAGGATAGCCAAAATGGGCTAAGGTAACTTATACATGAGGGAGGATAACATGGCCTAAACAGGATAGCATAAATGGGCTAAGGTAACTTATACATGAGGGAAGATAACATGGCCTAAACAGGATAGACTAAATGGGCTAAGGTAACTTATACATGAGGGAAGATAACATGGCCTAAACAGGATAGAATAAATAGGCTAACGTAACTTATACATGAGGGAAGATAACATGGCCTAAACAGGATAGACTAAATGGGCTAAGGTAACTTATACACGAGGGAAGATAACATGGCCTAAACAGGATAGACTAAATGGGCTAAGGTAACTTATACACGAGGGAAGATAACATGGCCTAAACATGATAGACTAAATGGGCTAAGGTAACTTATACATGAGGGAAGATAACATGGCCTAAACAGGATAGCCTAAATGGGCTAAGGTAACTTATACATGAGGGAAGATAACATGGCCTAAACAGGATAGAATAAATAGGCTAAGGTAACTAATACATGAGGGAAGATAACATGGCCTAAACAGGATAGACTAAATGGGCTAAGGTAACTTATACACGAGGGAAGATAACATGGCCTAAACAGGATAGACTAAATGGGCTAAGGTGACTGATACACGAGGGAAGATAACATGGCCTAAACATGATAGACTAAATGGGCTAAGGTAACTTATACATGAGGGAAGATAACATGGCCTAAACAGGATAGCCTAAATGGGCTAAGGTAACGTATACATGAGGGAAGATAACATGGCCTAAACAGGATAGAATAAATGGGCTAAGGTAACTTATATACGATGGAAGATAACACAGTCTAAACAGGATAGACTAAATGGGCTAAGGTAACTTATACATGAAGGAAGATAACATGGCCTAAACAGGATAGCCTAAATGGGCTAAGGTAACTTATACATGAAGGAAGATAACATGGCCTAAACAGGATAGACTAAATGGGATAAGGTAACTTATGCATGAGGGAAGATAACATGGCCTAAACAGGATAGCCTAAATGGGCTAAGGTAACGTATACATGAGGGAAGATAACATGGCCTAAACAGGATAGACTAAATGGTCTAAGGTAACTTATACATGAGGGAAGATAACATGGCCTAAACAGGATAGACTAAATGGGCTAAGGTAACTTATACATGAAGGAAGATAACATGGCCTAAACAGGATAGACTAAACGGGCTAAGGTAACTTATGCATGAGGGAAGATAACATGGCCTAAACAGGATAGCCTAAATGGGCTAAGGTATCGTATACATGAGGGAAGATAACATGGCCTAAACAGGATAGACTAAATGGGCTAAGGTAACTTATACATGAGGGAAGATAACATGGCCTAAACAGGATAGCCTAAATTGGCTAAGGTAACATATACACGAGGGAAGATAACATGGCCTAAACAGGATAGACTAAATGGGATAAGGTGACATATACATGAGGGAAGATAACATGGCCTAAAGAGGATAGCCTAAATGTGCTAAGGTAACATATACTTGAAGGAAGATAACATGGCCTAAGAGGAGAGACTAAATGGGCTAAGGTAACTTATACATGAGGGAAGATAACATGGCCTAACCAGGATAGACTAAATGGGCTAAGGTAACTTATACATGAGGGAAGATAACATGGCCTAAACAGGATAGACTAAATGGGCTAAGGTAACTTATACATGAGGGAAGATAACATGGCCTAACCAGGATAGACTAAATGGGCTAAGGTAACTTTTACACGAGGGAAGATAACATGGCCTAATCAGGATAGACTAAATGGGCTAAGGTGACTTATACATGAGGGAAGATAACATGGCCTAAGCAGGATAGACTAAATGGGCTAAGGTAACTTATACATGAGGGAAGATAACATGGCCTAAACAGGATAGACTAAATGGGCTAAGGAAACCTATACATGGGGGAAGATAACATGGCCTAAGCAGGATGGACTAAATGGGATAAGGTAACTTATACACGAGGGAAGATAACATGGCCTAAACAGGATAGACTAAATGGGCTAAGGTAACTTATACATGAGGGAATATAACATGGCCTAAACAGGATAGTCTAAATGGGCTAAGGTAACTTATACATGAGGGAAGATAACATGGCCTAAACAGGATAGAATAAATGGGCTACGGTAACTTATACATGAGGGAAGATAACATGGACTAAACAGGATAGACTAAATGGGCTAAGGTAACTTATACAGGAGGGAAGATAGCATGGCCTAAACAGGATAGACTAAATGGGCTAAGGTAACTTATACACGAGGGAAGATAACATGGCCTAAACAGGATAGCCAAAATGGGCTAAGGTAACTTATACACGAGGGAAGATAACATGGCCTAAGCAGGATAGCCAAAATGGGCTAAGGTAACTTATACATGAGGGAAGATAACATGGCCTAAACAGGAAGAGCCTAAATGTGCTAAGGTAACTTATACATGAGGGAAGATAACATGGCCTAAACAGGATAGACTAAATGGGCTAAGGTAACTTATACACGAGGGAAGATAACATGGCCTAAACAGGATAGACTAAATTGGCTAAGGTAACTTATACATGAGGGAAGATAACATGGCCTAAACAGGATAGACTAAATGGGCTAAGTTAACTTATACACGAGGGAAGATAACATGGCCTAAACATGATAGCCAAAATGGAATAACATAACTTATACATTAGGGAAGATAACATGGCCTAAACAGGATAGCCAAAATGGGCTAAGGTAACTTATACATGAGGGAAGATAACATGGCCTAAACAGGATAGTCAAAATGGGCTACGGTAACTTATACACGACGGAAGATAACATGGCCTAAACAGGATAGCCAAAATGGGCTAAGGTAACTTATACACGAGGGAAGATAACATGGCCTAAGCAGGATAGCCAAAATGGGCTAAGGTAACTTATACATGAGGGAGGATAACATGGCCTAAACAGGATAGCATAAATGGGCTAAGGTAACTTATACATGAGGGAAGATAACATGGCCTAAACTGGATGGACTAAATGGGCTAAGGTAACATATACATGAGGGAAGATAACATGGCCTAAACAGGATAGACTAAATGGGCTAAGGTAACTTATATATGAGGGAAGATAACATGGCCTAAACAGGATAGCCTAAATGGGCTAAGGTAACTTATACATAAGGGAAGATAACATGGCCTAAACAGGATAGACTAAATGGGCTAAGGTAACTTATGCATGAGGGAAGATAACATGGCCTAAGCAGGATAGACTAAATGGGCTAAGGTAACTTATGCATGAGGGAAGATAACATGGCCTAAACAGGATATCCAAAATGGGCTAAGGTAACTTATACATGAGGGAAGATAACATGGCCTAAACAGGATAGCCAAAATGGGCTAAGGTAACTTATGCATGAGGGAAGATAACATGGCCTAAGCAGGATAGACTAAATGGGCTAAGGTAACTTATGCATGAGGGAAGATAACATGGCCTAAACAGGATAGACTAAATGGGCTAAGGTAACGTATACATGAGGGAAGATAACATGGCCTAAACAGGATAGCCAAAATCGGCTAAGGTAACTTATACATGAGGGAAGATAACATGGCCTAAGCAGGATAGCCAAAATGGGCTAAGGTATCTTATACATGAGGGAAGATAACATGGCCTAAGCAGGATAGACTAAATGGGCTAAGGTAACTTATACACGATGGAAGATAACATTGCCTAAACAGGATATCCAAAATGGGATAAGGTAACTTATACATGAGGGAAGATAACATGGCCTAAACAGGATAGCCAAAATGGGCTAAGGTAACATATACATGAGGGAAGATAACATGGCCTAAATAGGATAGCATAAATGGGCTAAGGTAACTTATACATAAGGGATGATAACATGGCCTAAACAGGATTGCCAAAATGGGCTAATGTAACTTATACATGAGGGAAGATAACATGGCCTAAACAGGATAGCCAAAATGGGCTAAGGTAACTTATACATGAGGGAAGATAACATGGCCCAAACAGGATAGACTAAATGGGCTAAGGTAACTTATACACGAGGGAAGATAACATGGCCTAAACAGGATAGACTTAATGGGCTAAGGTAACTTATACACGATGGAAGATAACACAGCCTAAACAGGATAGACTAAATGGGCTAAGGTAACTTATACACGAGGGAAGATAACATGGCCTAAACATGATAGACTAAATGGGCTAAGGTAACTTATACATGAGGGAAGATAACATGGCCTAAACAGGATAGACTAAATGGGCTAAGGTAACTTATACATGAGGGAAGATAACATGGCCTAAACAGGATAGACTAAATGGGCTAAGGTAACTTATACATGAAGGAAGATAACATGGCCTAAACAGGATAGACTAAATGGGATAAGGTAACTTATGCATGAGGGAAGATAACATGGCCTAAACAGGATAGCCTAAATGGGCTAAGGTAACGTATACATGAGGGAAGATAACATGGCCTAAACAGGATAGACTAAATGGGCTAAGGTAACTTATACATGAGGGAAGATAACATGGCCTAAACAGGATAGCCTAAATTGGCTAAGGTAACATATACACGAGGGAAGATAACATGGCCTAAACAGGATAGACTAAATGGGATAAGGTGACTTATACATGAGGGAAGATAACATGGCCTAAACAGGATAGAATAAATAGGCTAAGGTAACATATACATGAGGGAAGATAACATGGCCTAAGAGGAGAGACTAAATGGGCTAAGGTAACTTATACATGAGGGAAGATAACATGGCCTAAACAGGATAGACTAAATGGGCTAAGGTAACTTATACATGAGGGAAGATAACATGGCCTAAACAGGATAGACTAAATGGGTTAAGTTAACCTATACATTAAGGAAGATAACATGGCCTAAAGAGGATAGACTAAATGGGCTAAGGTAACTTATACATGATGGAAGATAACATGGCCTAAACAGGATAGACTAAATGGGCTAAGGTAACTTATACATGAGGGAAGATAACATGGCCTAAACAGGATAGACTAAATGGGCTAAGGTAACCTATACATGAGGGAAGATAACATGGCCTAAACAGGATAGACTAAATGGGCTAAGGTAACGTATACATGACGGAAGATAACATGGCCTAAACAGGATAGACTAAATGGGCTAAGGTAACTTTTACACGGGGGAAGATAACATGGCCTAAACAGGATAGACTAAATGGGCTAAGGTGACTTATACATGAGGGAAGATAACATGGCCTAAACAGGATACACTAAATGGGCTAAGGTAACTTATACATGAGGGAAGATAACATGGCCTAAACAGGATAGACTAAATGGGTTAAGGTAACCTATACATGAGGGAAGATAACATGGCCTAAGCAGGATGGACTAAATTGGCTAAGGTAACTTATAAACGAGGGAAGATAACATGGCCTAAACAGGATAGCCAAAATGGGCTAAGGTAACTTATACACGAGGGAAGATAACATGGCCTAAGCAGGATAGCCAAAATGGGCTAAGGTAACTCATACATGAGGGAAGATAACATGGCCTAAACAGGATAGCCTAAATGTGCTAAGGTAATTTATACATGAGGGAAGATAACATGGCCTAAACAGGATAGACCAAATGGGCTAAGGTAACTTATGCACGAGGGAAGATAACATGGCCTAAACAGGATAGACTAAATGGGCTAAGGTAACTTATACATGAGGGAAGATAACATGGCCTAAACAGGATAGACTAAATGGGCTAAGGTAACTTATACACGAGGGAAGATAACTTGGCCTAAACATGATAGCCAAAATGGGATAACATAACTTATGCATGAGGGAAGATAACATGGCCTAAGCAGGATAGCCAAAAGGGACTAAGGTAACTTATACACGAGGGAAGATAACATGGCCTAAACAGGATAGCCTAAATGTGCTAAGGTAACTTATACATGATGGAAGATAACATGGCCTAAACAGGATAGACTAAATGGGCTAAGGTAACTTATACACGAGGGAAGATAACATTGCCTAAACAGGATAGAATAAATGGGCTAAGGTAATTTATACACGAGGGAAGATAACATGGCCTAAACATGATAGCCAAAATGGGATAACATAACTTATACATGAGGGAAGATAACATGGACTAAACAGGATAGCCAAAATGGGCTAAGGTAACTTATACACCAGGGAAGATAACATTGCCTAAACAGGATAGCCTAAATGGGTTAAGGTAACATAAACACGAGGGAAGATAACATGGCCTAATCAGGATAGCGAAAATGGGCTAAGGTAACTTATACATGAGGGAAGATAACATGGCCTAAACAGGATAGTCAAAATGGGCTACGGTAACCTATACACGAGGGAGATAACATGGCCTAAACAGGATAGCCAAAATTGGATAAGGTAACTTATACATGAGGGAAGATAACATGGCCTAAACAGGATAGCCTAAATGGGCTAAGGTAACTTATACATGAGGGAAGATAACATGGCCTAAACAGGATAGACTAAATGGGCTAAGGTAACTTATGCATGAGGGAAGATAACATGGCCTAAGAAAGATAGACTAAATGGGCTCAGGTAACTTATGCATGAGAGAAGATAACATGGCCTAAACAGGATATCCAAAATGGGCTAAGGTAACTTATACATGAGGGAAGATAACATGGCCTAAACAGGATAGCCAAAATGGGCTAAGGTAACTTATGCATGAGGGAAGATAACATGGCCTAAACAGGATAGACTAAATGGGCTAAGGTAACTTATACACGAGGGAAGATAACATGGCCTAAACAGGATAGACTAAATGGGCTAAGGTAACTTATACATGAGGGAAGATAACATGGCCTAAGCAGGATAGACTAAATGGGCAAAGGTAACTTATACACGAAGGAAGATAGCATTGCCTAAACAGGATAACCAAAATGGAATAAGGTAACTTATACATGATGGAAGATAACATGGCCTAAATAGGATAGACTAAATGGACTAAGGTAACTTATACATGAGGGAAGATAACATGGCCTAAACAGGAGAGACTAAATGGGCTAAGGTAACCTATACATGAGGGAAGATAACATGGCCTAAACAGGATAGACTAAATGGGCTAAGGTAACGTATACATGAGGGAAGATAACATGGCCTAAACAGGATAGACTAAATGGGCTAAGGTAACTTTTACACGAGGGAAGATAACATGGCCTAAACAGGATAGACTAAATGGGCTAAGGTGACTTATACATGAGGGAAGATAACATGGCCTAAACAGGATAGACTAAATGGGCTAAGGTAACTTATACATGAGGGAAGATAACATGGCCTAAACAGGATATACTAAATGGGCTAAAGTAACGTATACACGAGGGAAGATAACATGGCCTAAACAGGATAGACTAAATGGGCTAAGGTAACTTATACATGAGGGAAGATAATATGGCCTAAACAGGGTAGACTAAATGGGCTAAGGTAACTTATACACGAGGGAAGATAACATGGCCTAAACATGATAGCCAAAATGGAATATAATAACTTATACATTAGGCAAGATAACATGGCCTAAACAGGATAGCCAAAATGGGCTAAGGTAACTTATACACGAGGGAAGATAACATGGCCTAAACAGGATAGCCTAAATGGGTTAAGGTAGCTTAAACACGAGGGAAGATAACATGGCCTAAACAGGATAGCCAAAATGGGCTAAGGTAACTTATACATGAGGGAAGATAACATGGCCTAAACAGGATAGTCAAAATGGGCTAAGGTAACTTATACACGAGGGAAGATAACATGGCCTAAACAGGATAGCCAAAATGGGATAAGGTAACTTATATATGAGGGAAGATAACATGGCCTAAACAGGATAGCCTAAATGGGCTTAGGTAACTTATACATAAGGGAAGATAACATGGCCTAAACAGGATAGACTAAATGGGCTAAGGTAACTTATGCATGAGGGAAGATAACATGGCCTAAGCAGGATAGACTAAATGGGCTAAGGTAACTTATGCATGAGGGAAGATAACATGGCCTAAACAGGATATCCAAAATGGGCTAAGGTAACATATACATGAGGGAAGATAACATGGCCTAAACAGGATAGCCAAAATGGGCTAAGGTAACATATGCATGAGGGAAGATAACATGGCCTAAGCAGGATAGACTAAATGGGCTAAGGTAACTTATGCATGAGGGAAGATAACTTGGCCTAAACAGGATAGACTAAATGGGCTAAGGTAACTTATACATGAGGGAAGATAACATGGCCTAAACAGGATAGCCAAAATCGGCTAAGGTAACTTATACATGAGGGAAGATAACATGGCCTAAGGAGGATAGCCAAAATGGGCTAAGGTAACTTATACATGAGGGAAGATAACATGGCCTAAGCAGGATAGACTAAATGGGCTAAGGTAACTTATACACGGGGGAAGATAACATTGCCTAAACAGGATATCAAAAATGGGATAAGGTAACTTATACATGAGGGAAGATAACATGGCCTAAACAGGATAGCCAAAATTGGCTAAGGTAACATATACATGAGGGAAGATAACATGGCCTAAATAGGATAGCCTAAATGGGCTAAGGTAACTTATACATGAGGGAAGATAACATGGCCTAAACAGGATTGCCAAAATGGGCTAAGGTAACTTATACACGAGGGAAGATAACATGGCCTAAATAGGGTAGACTAAATGGGCTAATGTAACTTATACATGAGGGAAGATAACATGGCCTAAACAGGATAGCCAAAATGGGCTAAGGTAACTTATACATGAAGGAAGATAACATGGCCCAAACAGGATAGACTAAATGGGCTAAGGTAACTTATACACGAGGGAAGAAAACATGGCCTAAACAGGATAGACTTAATGGGCTAAGGTAACTTATACACGATGGAAGATAACACAACCTAAACAGGATAGACTAAATGGGCTAAGGTAACTTATACACGAGGGAAGATAACATGGCCTAAACATGATAGACTAAATGGGCTAAGGTAACTTATACATGAGGGAAGATAACATGGCCTAAACAGGATAGACTAAATGGGCTAAGGTAACTTATACATGAGGGAAGATAACATGGCCTAAACAGGATAGACTAAATGGGCTAAGGTAACTTATACATGAAGGAAGATAACATGGCCTAAACAGGATAGACTAAATGGACTAAGGTAACTGATGCATGAGGGAAGATAACATGGCCTAAACAGGATAGCCTAAATGGGCTAAGGTAACGTATACATGAGGGAAGATAACATGGCCTAAACAGGATAGACTAAATGGGCTAAGGTAACTTATACATGAGGGAAGATACCATGGCCTAAACAGGATAGCCTAAATTGGCTAAGGTAACATATACACGAGGGAAGATAACATGGCCTAAACAGGATAGACTAAATGGGATAAAGTGACTTATACATGAGGGAAGATAACATGGCCTAAACAGGATAGAATAAATAGGCTAAGGTAACATATACATGAGGGAAGATAACATGGCCTAAGAGCAGAGACTAAATGGGCTAAGGTAACTTATACATGAGGGAAGATAACATGGCCTAAACAGGATAGACTAAATGGGCTAAGGTAACTTATACATGAGAGAAGATAACATGGCCTAAACAGGATAGACTAAATGGGCTAAGGTAACTTATACATGAGAGAAGATAACATGGCCTAAACAGGATAGACTAAATGGGCTAAGTTAACCTATACATTAAGGAAGATAACATGGCCTAAAGAGGATAGACTAAATGGGCTAAGGTAACTTATACATGATGGAAGATAACATGGCCTAAACAGGATAGACTAAATGGGTTAAGGTAACTTATACATGAGGGAAGATAACATGGCCTAAACAGGATAGACTAAATGGGCTAAGGTAACCTATTCATGAGGGAAGATAACATGGCCTAAACAGGATAGACTAAATGGGCTAAGGTAACGTATACATGAGGGAAGATAACATGGCCTAAACAGGATAGACTAAATGGGTTAAGGTAACTTTTACACGGGGGAAGATAACATGGCCTAAACAGGATAGACTAAATGGGCTAAGGTGACTTATACATGAGGGAAGATAACATGGCCTAAACAGGATAGACTAAATGGGCTAAGGTAACTTATACATGAGGGAAGATAACATGGCCTAAACAGGATAGACTAAATGGGTTAAGGTAACTTATACATGAGGGAAGATAACATGGCCTAAGCAGGATGGACTAAATTGGCTAAGGTAACTTATACACGAGGGAAGATAACATGGCCTAAACAGGATAGCCAAAATGGGCTATGGTAACTTATACACGAGGGAAGATAACATGGCCTAAGCAGGATAGCCAAAATGGGCTAAGGTAACTTATACATGAGGGAAGATAACATGGCCTAAACAGGATAGCCTAAATGTGCTAAGGTAACTTATACATGAGGGAAGATAACATGGCCTAAACAGGATAGACCAAATGGGCTAAGGTAACTTATGCATGAGGGAAGATAACATGGCCTAAACAGGATAGACTAAATGGGCTAAGGTAACTTATACACGAGGGAAGATAACTTGGCCTAAGCATGATAGCCAAAATGGGATAACATAATTTATGCATGAGGGAAGATAACATGGCCCAAACAGGATAGCCAAAATGGACTAAGGTAATTTATACACGAGGGAAGATAACATGGCCTAAACAGGATAGCCTAAATGTGCTAAGGTAACTTATACATGAGGGAAGATAACATGGCCTAAACAGGATAGACTAAATGGGCTAAGGTAACTTATACATGAGGGAAGATAACATGGCCTAAACAGGATAGACTAAATGGGCTAAGGTAACTTATACACGAGGGAAGATAACATGGCCTAAACATGATAGCCAAAATGGGATAACATAACTTATACATGAGGGAAGATAACATGGCCTAAACAGGATAGCCAAAATGGGCTAAGGTAACTTATACACCAGGGAAGATAACATGGCCTAAACAGGATAGCCTAAATGGGTTAAGGTAACATAAACACGAGGGAAGATAACATGGCCTAATCAGGATAGCCAAAATGGGCTAAGGTAACTTATACATGAGGGAAGATAACATGGCCTAAACAGGATAGTCAAAATGGGCTACGGTAACTTATACACGAGGGAAGATAACATGGCCTAAACAGGATAACCAAAATGGGATAAGGTAACTTATACATGAGGGAAGATAACATGGCCTAAACAGGATAGCCTAAATGGGCCAAGGTAACTTATACATGAGGGAAGATAACATGGCCTAAACAAGATAGACTAAATGGGCTAAGGTAACTTATGCATGAGGGAAGATAACATGGCCTAAGAAAGATAGACTAAATGGGCTAAGGTAACTTATGCATGATGGAAGATAACATGGCCTAAACAGGATATCCAAAATGGGCTAAGGTAACTTATACATGATGGAAGATAACATGGCCTAAACAGGATAGACTAAATGGGCTAAGGTAACCTATACATGAGGGAAGATAACATGGCCTAAACAGGATAGACTAAATGGGCTAAGGTAACCTATGCATGAGGGAAGATAACATGGCCTAAACAGGATAGACTAAATGGGCTAAGGTAACGTATACATGAGGGAAGATAACATGGCCTAAACAGGATAGACTAAATGGCCTAAGGTAACTTTTACACGAGGGAAGATAACATGGCCTAAACAGGATAGACTACATGGGCTAAGGTGACTTATACATGAGGGAAGATAACATGGCCTAAACAGGATAGACTAAATGGGCTAAGGTAACTTATACATGAGGGAAGATAACATGGCCTAAACAGGATATACTAAATTGGCTAAGGTAACCTATACATGAGGGAAGATAACATGGCCTAAGCAGGATGGACTAAATGGGATATGGTAACTTATACACGAGGGAAGATAACATGGCCTAAACAGGATAGACTAAATGTGCTAAGGTAACTTATACATGAGGGAAGATAACATGGCCTAAACAGGATAGTCTAAATGGGCTAAGGTAACTTATACATGAGGGAAGATAACATGGCCTAAACAGGATAGAATAAATGGGCTAAGGTAACATATACACGAGGGAAGATAACATGGCCTAAACAGGATAGACTAAATGGGCTAAGGTAACTTATACCGGAGGCAAGATAACATGGCCTAAACAGGATAGACTAAATTGGCTAAGGTAACTTATACACGAGGGAAGATAACATGGCCTAAACAGGACAGCCAAAATGGGCTAAGGTAACTTATACATGAGGGAAGATAACATGGCCTAAACAGGATAGCCTAAATGTGCTAAGGTAACTTATGCATGAGGGAAGATAACATGGCCTAAACAGGATAGACCAAATGGGCTAAGGTAACTTATACACGAGGGAAGATAACATGGCCTAAACAGGATAGACTAAATGGGCTAAGGTAACTTATACATGAGGGAAGATAACATGGCCTAAACAGAATAGACTAAATGGGCTAAGGTAACTTATACACGAGGGAAGATAACGTGGCCTAAACATGATAGCCAAAATGGGATAACATAACTTATACATGAGGGAAGATAACATGGCCTAAACAGTTTAGCCAAAATGGGCTAAGGTAACATATACATGAGGGAAGATAACATGGCCTAAACAGGATAGCCTAAATGGGTTAAGGTAACATAAACACGAGGGAAGATAACATGGCCTAATCAGGATAGCCAAAATGGGCTAAGGTAACTTATGCATGAGGGAAGATAACATGGCCTAAACAGGATAGTCAAAATGGGCTACGGTAACTTATACACGAGGGAAGATAACATGGCCTAAACAGGATAGCCAAAATGGGATAAGGTAACTTATGCATGAGGGAAGATAACATGGCCTAAACAGGATAGCCTAAATGGGCTAAGGTAACTTATACATGAGGGAAGATAACATGGCCTAAACAGGATAGACTAAATGGGCTAAGGTAACTTATGCATGAGGGAAGATAACATGGCCTAAACAGGATATCCAAAATGGGATAAGGTAACTTATACATGATGGAAGATAACATGGCCTAAACAGGATAGACTAAATGGGCTAAGGTAACTTATACATGAGGGAAGATAACATGGCCTAAACAGGATAGACTAAATGGGCTAAGGTAACCTATACATGAGGGAAGATAACATGGCCTAAACAGGATAGACTAAATGGGCTAAGGTAACGTATACATGAGGGAAGATAACATGGCCTAAACAGGATAGACTAAATGGGCTAAGGTAACTTTTACACGAGGGAAGATAACATGACCTAAACAGGATAGACTAAATGGGCTAAGGTGACTTATACATGAGGGAAGATAACATGGCCTAAACAGGATAGACTAAATGGGCTAAGGTAACTTATACATGAGGGAAATTAACATGGCCTAAACAGGATATACTAAATTGGCTAAGGTAACCTATACATGAGGGAAGATAACATGGCCTAAGCAGGATGGACTAAATGGGATATGGTAACTTATATACGAGGGAAGATAACATGGCCTAAACAGGATAGACTAAATGTGCTAAGGTAACTTATACATGAGGGAAGATAACATGGCCTAAACAGGATAGTCTAAATGGGCTAAGGTAACTTATACATGAGGGAAGATAACATGGCCTAAACAGGATAGAATAAATGGGTTAAGGTAACATATACACGAGGGAAGATAACATGGCCTAAACAGGATAGACTAAATGGGCTAAGGTAACTTATACAGGAGGGAAGATAACATGGCCTAAACAGGATAGACTAAATTGGCTAAGGTAATTTATACACGAGGGAAGATAACATGGCCTAAACAGGACAGCCAAAATGGGCTAAGGTAACTTATACATGAGGGAAGATAACATGGCCTAAACAGGATAGCCTAAATGTGGTAAGGTAACTTATGCATGAGGGAAGATAACATGGCCTAAACAGGATAGACCAAATGGGCTAAGGTAACTTATACACGAGGGAAGATAACATGGCCTAAACAGGATAGACTAAATGGGCTAAGGTAACTTATACATGAGGGAAGATAACATGGCCTAAACAGAATAGACTAAATGGGCTAAGGTAACTTATACACGAGGGAAGATAACATGGCCTAAACATGATAGCCAAAATGGGATAACATAACTTATACATGAGGGAAGATAACATGGCCTAAACAGTTTAGCCAAAATGGGCTAAGGTAACTTATACATGAGGGAAGATAACATGGCCTAAACAGGATAGCCTAAATGGGCTAAGGTAACATAAACACGAGGGAAGATAACATGGCCTAATCAGGATAGCCAAAATGGGCTAAGGTAACTTATACATGGGGGAAGATAACATGGCCTAAACAGGATAGTCAAAATGGGCTACGGTAACTTATACACGAGGGAAGATAACATGGCCTAAACAGGATAGCCAAAATGGGATAAGGTAACTTATACATGAGGGAAGATAACATGGCCTAAACAGGATAGCCTAAATGGGCTAAGGTAACTTATACATGAGGGAAGATAACATGGCCTAAACAGGATAGACTAAATGGGCTAAGGTAACTTATGCATGAGGGAAGATAACATGGCCTAAGAAAGATAGACTAAATGGGCTAAGGTAACTTATGCATGAGGGAAGATAACATGGCCTAAACAGGATATCCAAAATGGGCTATGGTAACTTATACATGAGGGAAGATAACATGGCCTAAACAGGATAGCCAAAATGGGCTAAGGTAACTTATGCATGAGGGAAGATAACATGGCCTAAACAGGATAGACTAAATGGGCTAAGGTAACTTTTACACGAGGGAAGATAACATGGCCTAAACAGGATAGACTAAATGGGCAAAGGTGACTTATACATGAGGGTAGATAACATGGACTAAACAGGATAGACTAAATGGGCTAAGGTAACTTATACATGAGGGAAGATAACATGGCCTAAACAGGATAGCCAAAATGGGCTAAGGTAACTTATACATGAGGGAAGATAACATGGCCTAAACAGGATAGTCAAAATGGGCTACGGTAACTTATACACGAGGGAAGATAACATGGCCTAAACAGGATAGCCAAAATGGGATAAGGTAACTTATACATGAGGGAAGATAACATGGCCTAAACAGGATAGCCTAAATGGGCTAAGGTAACTTATACATGAGGGAAGATAACATGGCCTAAACAGGATAGACTAAATGGGCTAAGGTAACTTATGCATGAGGGAAGATAACATGGCCTAAGAAAGATAGACTAAATGGGCTAAGGTAACTTATGCATGAGGGAAGATAACATGGCCTAAACAGGATATCCAAAATGGGCTATGGTAACTTATACATGAGGGAAGATAACATGGCCTAAACAGGATAGCCAAAATGGGCTAAGGTAACTTATGCATGAGGGAAGATAACATGGCCTAAACAGGATAGACTAAATGGGCTAAGGTAACTTTTACACGAGGGAAGATAACATGGCCTAAACAGGATAGACTAAATGGGCTAAGGTGACTTATACATGAGGGTAGATAACATGGACTAAACAGGATAGACTAAATGGGCTAAGGTAACTTATACATGAGGGAAGATAACATGGCCTAAACAGGATATACTAAATTGGCTAAGGTAACCTATACATGAGGGAAGATAACATGGCCTAAGCAGGATGGACTAAATGGGATAAGGTAACTTATACACGAGGGAAGATAACATGGCCTAAACAGGATAGACTAAATGGGCTAAGGTAACTTATACATGAGGGAAGATAACATGGCCTAAACAGGATAGTCTAAATGGGATAAGGTAACTTATACACGAGGGAAGATAACATGGCCTAAACAGGACAGCCAAAATGGGCTAAGGTAACTTATACACGAGAGAAGATAACATGGCCTAAGCAGGATAGCCAAAATGGGCTAAGGTAACTTATACATGAGGGAAGATAACATGGCCTAAACAGGATAGCCTAAATGTGCTAAGGTAACTTATGCATGAGGGAAGATAACATGGCCTAAACAGGATAGACCAAATGGGCTAAGGTAACTTATACACGAGGGAAGATAACATGGCCTAAACAGGATAGTCAAAATGGGCTACGGTAACTTATACACGAGGGAAGATAACATGGCCTAAACAGGATAGCCAAAATGGGATAAGGTAACTTATGCATGAGGGAAGATAACATGGCCTAAACAGGATAGCCTAAATGGGCTAAGGTAACTTATACATGAGGGAAGATAACATGGCCTAAACAGGATAGACTAAATGGGCTAAGGTAACTTATGCATGAGGGAAGATAACATGGCCTAAACAGGATATCCAAAATGGGATAAGGTAACTTATACATGATGGAAGATAACATGGCCTAAACAGGATAGACTAAATGGGCTAAGGTAACTTATACATGAGGGAAGATAACATGGCCTAAACAGGATAGACTAAATGGGCTAAGGTAACCTATACATGAGGGAAGATAACATGGCCTAAACAGGATAGACTAAATGGGCTAAGGTAACGTATACATGAGGGAAGATAACATGGCCTAAACAGGATAGACTAAATGGGCTAAGGTAACTTTTACACGAGGGAAGATAACATGACCTAAACAGGATAGACTAAATGGGCTAAGGTGACTTATACATGAGGGAAGATAACATGGCCTAAACAGGATAGACTAAATGGGCTAAGGTAACTTATACATGAGGGAAATTAACATGGCCTAAACAGGATATACTAAATTGGCTAAGGTAACCTATACATGAGGGAAGATAACATGGCCTAAGCAGGATGGACTAAATGGGATATGGTAACTTATATACGAGGGAAGATAACATGGCCTAAACAGGATAGACTAAATGTGCTAAGGTAACTTATACATGAGGGAAGATAACATGGCCTAAACAGGATAGTCTAAATGGGCTAAGGTAACTTTTACATGAGGGAAGATAACATGGCCTAAACAGGATAGAATAAATGGGTTAAGGTAACATATACACGAGGGAAGATAACATGGCCTAAACAGGATAGACTAAATGGGCTAAGGTAACTTATACAGGAGGGAAGATAACATGGCCTAAACAGGATAGACTAAATTGGCTAAGGTAATTTATACACGAGGGAAGATAACATGGCCTAAACAGGACAGCCAAAATGGGCTAAGGTAACTTATACATGAGGGAAGATAACATGGCCTAAACAGGATAGCCTAAATGTGGTAAGGTAACTTATGCATGAGGGAAGATAACATGGCCTAAACAGGATAGACCAAATGGGCTAAGGTAACTTATACACGAGGGAAGATAACATGGCCTAAACAGGATAGACTAAATGGGCTAAGGTAACTTATACATGAGGGAAGATAACATGGCCTAAACAGAATAGACTAAATGGGCTAAGGTAACTTATACACGAGGGAAGATAACATGGCCTAAACATGATAGCCAAAATGGGATAACATAACTTATACATGAGGGAAGATAACATGGCCTAAACAGTTTAGCCAAAATGGGCTAAGGTAACTTATACATGAGGGAAGATAACATGGCCTAAACAGGATAGCCTAAATGGGCTAAGGTAACATAAACACGAGGGAAGATAACATGGCCTAATCAGGATAGCCAAAATGGGCTAAGGTAACTTATACATGAGGGAAGATAACATGGCCTAAACAGGATAGTCAAAATGGGCTACGGTAACTTATACACGAGGGAAGATAACATGGCCTAAACAGGATAGCCAAAATGGGATAAGGTAACTTATACATGAGGGAAGATAACATGGCCTAAACAGGATAGCCTAAATGGGCTAAGGTAACTTATACATGAGGGAAGATAACATGGCCTAAACAGGATAGACTAAATGGGCTAAGGTAACTTATGCATGAGGGAAGATAACATGGCCTAAGAAAGATAGACTAAATGGGCTAAGGTAACTTATGCATGAGGGAAGATAACATGGCCTAAACAGGATATCCAAAATGGGCTATGGTAACTTATACATGAGGGAAGATAACATGGCCTAAACAGGATAGCCAAAATGGGCTAAGGTAACTTATGCATGAGGGAAGATAACATGGCCTAAACAGGATAGACCAAATGGGCTAAGGTAACTTATACACGAGGGAAGATAACATGGCCTAAACAGGATAGTCAAAATGGGCTACGGTAACTTATACACGAGGGAAGATAACATGGCCTAAACAGGATAGCCAAAATGGGATAAGGTAACTTATGCATGAGGGAAGATAACATGGCCTAAACAGGATAGCCTAAATGGGCTAAGGTAACTTATACATGAGGGAAGATAACATGGCCTAAACAGGATAGACTAAATGGGCTAAGGTAACTTATGCATGAGGGAAGATAACATGGCCTAAACAGGATATCCAAAATGGGATAAGGTAACTTATACATGATGGAAGATAACATGGCCTAAACAGGATAGACTAAATGGGCTAAGGTAACTTATACATGAGGGAAGATAACATGGCCTAAACAGGATAGACTAAATGGGCTAAGGTAACCTATACATGAGGGAAGATAACATGGCCTAAACAGGATAGACTAAATGGGCTAAGGTAACGTATACATGAGGGAAGATAACATGGCCTAAACAGGATAGACTAAATGGGCTAAGGTAACTTTTACACGAGGGAAGATAACATGACCTAAACAGGATAGACTAAATGGGCTAAGGTGACTTATACATGAGGGAAGATAACATGGCCTAAACAGGATAGACTAAATGGGCTAAGGTAACTTATACATGAGGGAAATTAACATGGCCTAAACAGGATATACTAAATTGGCTAAGGTAACCTATACATGAGGGAAGATAACATGGCCTAAGCAGGATGGACTAAATGGGATATGGTAACTTATATACGAGGGAAGATAACATGGCCTAAACAGGATAGACTAAATGTGCTAAGGTAACTTATACATGAGGGAAGATAACATGGCCTAAACAGGATAGTCTAAATGGGCTAAGGTAACTTATACATGAGGGAAGATAACATGGCCTAAACAGGATAGAATAAATGGGTTAAGGTAACATATACACGAGGGAAGATAACATGGCCTAAACAGGATAGACTAAATGGGCTAAGGTAACTTATACAGGAGGGAAGATAACATGGCCTAAACAGGATAGACTAAATTGGCTAAGGTAATTTATACACGAGGGAAGATAACATGGCCTAAACAGGACAGCCAAAATGGGCTAAGGTAACTTATACATGAGGGAAGATAACATGGCCTAAACAGGATAGCCTAAATGTGGTAAGGTAACTTATGCATGAGGGAAGATAACATGGCCTAAACAGGATAGACCAAATGGGCTAAGGTAACTTATACACGAGGGAAGATAACATGGCCTAAACAGGATAGACTAAATGGGCTAAGGTAACTTATACATGAGGGAAGATAACATGGCCTAAGCAGAATAGACTAAATGGGCTAAGGTAACTTATACACGAGGGAAGATAACATGGCCTAAACATGATAGCCAAAATGGGATAACATAACTTATACATGAGGGAAGATAACATGGCCTAAACAGTTTAGCCAAAATGGGCTAAGGTAACTTATACATGAGGGAAGATAACATGGCCTAAACAGGATAGCCTAAATGGGCTAAGGTAACATAAACACGAGGGAAGATAACATGGCCTAATCAGGATAGCCAAAATGGGCTAAGGTAACTTATACATGAGGGAAGATAACATGGCCTAAACAGGATAGTCAAAATGGGCTACGGTAACTTATACACGAGGGAAGATAACATGGCCTAAACAGGATAGCCAAAATGGGATAAGGTAACTTATACATGAGGGAAGATAACATGGCCTAAACAGGATAGCCTAAATGGGCTAAGGTAACTTATACATGAGGGAAGATAACATGGCCTAAACAGGATAGACTAAATGGGCTAAGGTAACTTATGCATGAGGGAAGATAACATGGCCTAAGAAAGATAGACTAAATGGGCTAAGGTAACTTATGCATGAGGGAAGATAACATGGCCTAAACAGGATATCCAAAATGGGCTATGGTAACTTATACATGAGGGAAGATAACATGGCCTAAACAGGATAGCCAAAATGGGCTAAGGTAACTTATGCATGAGGGAAGATAACATGGCCTAAACAGGATAGACTAAATGGGCTAAGGTAACTTTTACACGAGGGAAGATAACATGGCCTAAACAGGATAGACTAAATGGGCAAAGGTGACTTATACATGAGGGTAGATAACATGGACTAAACAGGATAGACTAAATGGGCTAAGGTAACTTATACATGAGGGAAGATAACATGGCCTAAACAGGATAGCCAAAATGGGCTAAGGTAACTTATACATGAGGGAAGATAACATGGCCTAAACAGGATAGTCAAAATGGGCTACGGTAACTTATACACGAGGGAAGATAACATGGCCTAAACAGGATAGCCAAAATGGGATAAGGTAACTTATACATGAGGGAAGATAACATGGCCTAAACAGGATAGCCTAAATGGGCTAAGGTAATTTATACATGAGGGAAGATAACATGGCCTAAACAGGATAGACTAAATGGGCTAAGGTAACTTATGCATGAGGGAAGATAACATGGCCTAAGAAAGATAGACTAAATGGGCTAAGGTAACTTATGCATGAGGGAAGATAACATGGCCTAAACAGGATATCCAAAATGGGCTATGGTAACTTATACATGAGGGAAGATAACATGGCCTAAACAGGATAGCCAAAATGGGCTAAGGTAACTTATGCATGAGGGAAGATAACATGGCCTAAACAGGATAGACTAAATGGGCTAAGGTAACTTTTACACGAGGGAAGATAACATGGCCTAAACAGGATAGACTAAATGGGCTAAGGTGACTTATACATGAGGGTAGATAACATGGACTAAACAGGATAGACTAAATGGGCTAAGGTAACTTATACATGAGGGAAGATAACATGGCCTAAACAGGATATACTAAATTGGCTAAGGTAACCTATACATGAGGGAAGATAACATGGCCTAAGCAGGATGGACTAAATGGGATAAGGTAACTTATACACGAGGGAAGATAACATGGCCTAAACAGGATAGACTAAATGGGCTAAGGTAACTTATACATGAGGGAAGATAACATGGCCTAAACAGGATAGTCTAAATGGGATAAGGTAACTTATACACGAGGGAAGATAACATGGCCTAAACAGGACAGCCAAAATGGGCTAAGGTAACTTATACACGAGAGAAGATAACATGGCCTAAGCAGGATAGCCAAAATGGGCTAAGGTAACTTATACATGAGGGAAGATAACATGGCCTAAACAGGATAGCCTAAATGTGCTAAGGTAACTTATGCATGAGGGAAGATAACATGGCCTAAACAGGATAGACCAAATGGGCTAAGGTAACTTATACACGAGGGAAGATAACATGGCCTAAACAGGATAAACTAAATGGGCTAAGGTAACTTATACACGAGGGAAGATAACATGGCCTAAACATGATAGCCAAAATGGGATAACATAACTTATACATGAGGGAAGATAACATGGCCTAAACAGGATAGCCAAAATGGGCTAAGGTAACTTATACACCAGGGAAGATAACATGGCCTAAACAGGATAGCCTAAATGGGTTAAGGTAACATAAACACGAGGGAAGATAACATGGCCTAATCAGGATAGCCAAAATGGGCTAAGGTAATTTATACATGAGGGAAGATAACATGGCCTAAACAGGATAGCCTAAATGTGCTAAGGTAACTTATGCATGAGGGAAGATAACATGGCCTAAACAGGATAGACCAAATGGGCTAAGGTAACTTATACACGAGGGAAGATAACATGGCCTAAACAGGATAGACTAAATGGGCTAAGGTAACTTATACATGAGGGAAGATAACATGGCCTAAACAGAATAGACTAAATGGGCTAAGGTAACTTATACACGAGGGAAGATAACATGGCCTAAGCATGATAGCCAAAATGGGATAACATAACTTATACATGAGGGAAGATAACATGGCCTAAACAGTTTAGCCAAAATGGGCTAAGGTAACTTATACATGAGGGAAGATAACATGGCCTAAACAGGATAGCCTAAATGGGTTAAGGTAACATAAACACGAGGGAAGATAACATGGCCTAATCAGGATAGCCAAAATGGGCTAAGGTAACTTATACATGAGGGAAGATAACATGGCCTAAACAGGATAGTCAAAATGGGCTATGGTAACTTATACACGAGGGAAGATAACATGGCCTAAACAGGATAGCCAAAATGGGATAAGGTAACTTATACATGAGGGAAGATAACATGGCCTAAACAGGATAGCCTAAATGGGCTAAGGTAACTTATACATGAGGGAAGATAACATGGCCTAAACAGGATAGACTAAATGGGATAAGGTAACTTATGCATGAGGGAAGATAACATGGCCTAAGAAAGATAGACTAAATGGGCTAAGGTAACTTATGCATGAGGGAAGATAACATGGCCTAAACAGGATATCCAAAATGGGCTATGGTAACTTATACATGAGGGAAGATAACATGGCCTAAACAGGATAGACTAAATGGGCTAAGGTAACTTATACATGAGGGAAGATAACATGGCCTAAACAGGATAGTCTAAATGGGATAAGGTAACTTATACACGAGGGAAGATAACATGGCCTAAACAGGACAGCCAAAATGGGCTAAGGTAACTTATACACGAGAGAAGATAACATGGCCTAAGCAGGATAGCCAAAATGGGCTAAGGTAACTTATACATGAGGGAAGATAACATGGCCTAAACAGGATAGCCTAAATGTGCTAAGGTAACTTATGCATGAGGGAAGATAACATGGCCTAAACAGGATAGACCAAATGGGCTAAGGTAACTTATACACGAGGGAAGATAACATGGCCTAAACAGGATAAACTAAATGGGCTAAGGTAACTTATACACGAGGGAAGATAACATGGCCTAAACATGATAGCCAAAATGGGATAACATAACTTATACATGAGGGAAGATAACATGGCCTAAACAGGATAGCCAAAATGGGCTAAGGTAACTTATACACCAGGGAAGATAACATGGCCTAAACAGGATAGCCTAAATGGGTTAAGGTAACATAAACACGAGGGAAGATAACATGGCCTAATCAGGATAGCCAAAATGGGCTAAGGTAATTTATACATGAGGGAAGATAACATGGCCTAAACAGGATAGCCTAAATGTGCTAAGGTAACTTATGCATGAGGGAAGATAACATGGCCTAAACAGGATAGACCAAATGGGCTAAGATAACTTATACACGAGGGAAGATAACATGGCCTAAACAGGATAGACTAAATGGGCTAAGGTAACTTATACATGAGGGAAGATAACATGGCCTAAACAGAATAGACTAAATGGGCTAAGGTAACTTATACACGAGGGAAGATAACATGGCCTAAACATGATAGCCAAAATGGGATAACATAACTTATACATGAGGGAAGATAACATGGCCTAAACAGTTTAGCCAAAATGGGCTAAGGTAACTTATACATGAGGGAAGATAACATGGCATAAACAGGATAGCCTAAATGGGTTAAGGTAACATAAACACGAGGGAAGATAACATGGCCTAATCAGGATAGCCAAAATGGGCTAAGGTAACTTATACATGAGGGAAGATAACATGGCCTAAACAGGATAGTCAAAATGGGCTATGGTAACTTATACACGAGGGAAGATAACATGGCCTAAACAGGATAGCCAAAATGGGATAAGGTAACTTATACATGAGGGAAGATAACATGGCCTAAACAGGATAGCCTAAATGGGCTAAGGTAACTTATACATGAGGGAAGATAACATGGCCTAAACAGGATAGACTAAATGGGATAAGGTAACTTATGCATGAGGGAAGATAACATGGCCTAAGAAAGATAGACTAAATGGGCTAAGGTAACTTATGCATGAGGGAAGATAACATGGCCTAAACAGGATATCCAAAATGGGCTATGGTAACTTATACATGAGGGAAGATAACATGGCCTAAACAGGATAGCCAAAATGGGCTAAGGTAACTTATGCATGAGGGAAGATAACATGGCCTAAACAGGATAGACTAAATGGGCTAAGGTAACTTATACATGAGGGAAGATAACATGGCCTAAACAGATAGCCAAAATGGGCTAAGGTAACTTATACATGAGGGAAGATAACATGGCCTAAGCAGGATAGACTAAATGGGCAAAGGTAACTTATACACGAGGGAAGATAACATTGCCTAAACAGGATATCCAAAATGGGATAAGGTAACTTATACATGATGGAAGATAACATGGCCTAAACAGGATAGACTAAATGGGCAAAGGTAACTTATACATGAGGGAAGATAACATGGCCTAAACAGGATAGACTAAATGGGCTAAGGTAACCTATACATGAGGGAAGATAACATGGCCTAAACAGGATAGACTAAATGGGCTAAGGTAACTTTTACACGAGGGAAGATAACATGGCCTAAACAGGATAGACTAAATGGGCTAAGGTGACTTATACATGAGGGTAGATAACATGGACTAAACAGGATAGACTAAATGGGCTAAGGTAACTTATACATGAGGGAAGATAACATGGCCTAAACAGGATATACTAAATTGGCTAAGGTAACCTATACATGAGGGAAGATAACATGGCCTAAACAGGATGGACTAAATAGGATAAGGTAACTTATACACGAGGGAAGATAACATGGCCTAAACAGGATAGACTAAATGGGCTAAGGTAACTTATACATGAGGGAAGATAACATGGCCTAAACAGGATAGTCTAAATGGGATAAGGTAACTTATACACGAGGGAAGATAACATGGCCTAAACATGATAGCCAAAATGGGATAACATAACTTATACATGAGGGAAGATAACATGGCCTAAACAGTTTAGCCAAAATGGGCTAAGGTAACTTATACATGAGGGAAGATAACATGGCCTAAACAGGATAGCCTAAATGGGTTAAGGTAACATAAACACGAGGGAAGATAACATGGCCTAATCAGGATAGCCAAAATGGGCTAAGGTAACTTATACATGAGGGAAGATAACATGGCCTAAACAGGATAGTCAAAATGGGCTACGGTAACTTATACACGAGGGAAGATAACATGGCCTAAACAGGATAGCCAAAATGGGATAAGGTAACTTATACATGAGGGAAGATAACATGGCCTAAACAGGATAGCCTAAATGGGCTAAGGTAACTTATACATGAGGGAAGATAACATGGCCTAAACAGGATAGACTAAATGGGCTAAGGTAACTTATGCATGAGGGAAGATAACATGGCCTAAGAAAGATAGACTAAATGGGCTAAGGTAACTTATGCATGAGGGAAGATAACATGGCCTAAACAGGATATCCAAAATGGGCTATGGTAACTTATACATGAGGGAAGATAACATGGCCTAAACAGGATAGCCAAAATGGGCTAAGGTAACTTATGCATGAGGGAAGATAACATGGCCTAAACAGGATAGACTAAATGGGCTAAGGTAACTTTTACACGAGGGAAGATAACATGGCCTAAACAGGATAGACTAAATGGGCTAAGGTGACTTATACATGAGGGTAGATAACATGGACTAAACAGGATAGACTAAATGGGCTAAGGTAACTTATACATGAGGGAAGATAACATGGCCTAAACAGGATATACTAAATTGGCTAAGGTAACCTATACATGAGGGAAGATAACATGGCCTAAGCAGGATGGACTAAATGGGATAAGGTAACTTATACACGAGGGAAGATAACATGGCCTAAACAGGATAGACTAAATGGGCTAAGGTAACTTATACATGAGGGAAGATAACATGGCCTAAACAGGATAGTCTAAATGGGATAAGGTAACTTATACACGAGGGAAGATAACATGGCCTAAACAGGACAGCCAAAATGGGCTAAGGTAACTTATACACGAGAGAAGATAACATGGCCTAAGCAGGATAGCCAAAATGGGCTAAGGTAACTTATACATGAGGGAAGATAACATGGCCTAAACAGGATAGCCTAAATGTGCTAAGGTAACTTATGCATGAGGGAAGATAACATGGCCTAAACAGGATAGACCAAATGGGCTAAGGTAACTTATACACGAGGGAAGATAACATGGCCTAAACAGGATAAACTAAATGGGCTAAGGTAACTTATACACGAGGGAAGATAACATGGCCTAAACATGATAGCCAAAATGGGATAACATAACTTATACATGAGGGAAGATAACATGGCCTAAACAGGATAGCCAAAATGGGCTAAGGTAACTTATACACCAGGGAAGATAACATGGCCTAAACAGGATAGCCTAAATGGGTTAAGGTAACATAAACACGAGGGAAGATAACATGGCCTAATCAGGATAGCCAAAATGGGCTAAGGTAATTTATACATGAGGGAAGATAACATGGCCTAAACAGGATAGCCTAAATGGGCTAAGGTAACTTATACATGAGGGAAGATAACATGGCCTAAACAGGATAGACTAAATGGGCTAAGGTAACTTATGCATGAGGGAAGATAACATGGCCTAAACAGGATATCCAAAATGGGATAAGGTAACTTATACATGATGGAAGATAACATGGCCTAAACAGGATAGACTAAATGGGCTAAGGTAACTTATACATGAGGGAAGATAACATGGCCTAAACAGGATAGACTAAATGGGCTAAGGTAACCTATACATGAGGGAAGATAACATGGCCTAAACAGGATAGACTAAATGGGCTAAGGTAACGTATACATGAGGGAAGATAACATGGCCTAAACAGGATAGACTAAATGGGCTAAGGTAACTTTTACACGAGGGAAGATAACATGACCTAAACAGGATAGACTAAATGGGCTAAGGTGACTTATACATGAGGGAAGATAACATGGCCTAAACAGGATAGACTAAATGGGCTAAGGTAACTTATACATGAGGGAAGTTAACATGGCCTAAACAGGATATACTAAATTGGCTAAGGTAACCTATACATGAGGGAAGATAACATGGCCTAAGCAGGATGGACTAAATGGGATATGGTAACTTATACACGAGGGAAGATAACATGGCCTAAACAGGATAGACTAAATGTGCTAAGGTAACTTATACATGAGGGAAGATAACATGGCCTAAACAGGATAGTCTAAATGGGCTAAGGTAACTTATACATGAGGGAAGATAACATGGCCTAAACAGGATAGAATAAATGGGTTAAGGTAACATATACACGAGGGAAGATAACATGGCCTAAACAGGATAGACTAAATGGGCTAAGGTAACTTATACAGGAGGGAAGATAACATGGCCTAAACAGGATAGACTAAATTGGCTAAGGTAATTTATACACGAGGGAAGATAACATGGCCTAAACAGGACAGCCAAAATGGGCTAAGGTAACTTATACATGAGGGAAGATAACATGGCCTAAACAGGATAGCCTAAATGTGCTAAGGTAACTTATGCATGAGGGAAGATAACATGGCCTAAACAGGATAGACCAATTGGGCTAAGGTAACTTATACACGAGGGAAGATAACATGGCCTAAACAGGATAGACTAAATGGGCTAAGGTAACTTATACATGAGGGAAGATAACATGGCTTAAACAGAATAGACTAAATGGGCTAAGGTAACTTATACACGAGGGAAGATAACATGGCCTAAACATGATAGCCAAAATGGGATAACATAACTTATACATGAGGGAAGATAACATGGCCTAAACAGTTTAGCCAAAATGGGCTAAGTTAACTTATACATGAGGGAAGATAACATGGCCTAAACAGGATAGCCTAAATGGGCTAAGGTAACATAAACACGAGGGAAGATAACATGGCCTAATCAGGATAGCCAAAATGGGCTAAGGTAACTTATACATGAGGGAAGATAACATGGCCTAAACAGGATAGTCAAAATGGGCTACGGTAACTTATACACGAGGGAAGATAACATGGCCTAAACAGGATAGCCAAAATGGGATAAGGTAACTTATACATGAGGGAAGATAACATGGCCTAAACAGGATAGCCTAAATGGGCTAAGGTAACTTATACATGAGGGAAGATAACATGGCCTAAACAGGATAGACTAAATGGGCTAAGGTAACTTATGCATGAGGGAAGATAACATGGCCTAAGAAAGATAGACTAAATGGGCTAAGGTAACTTATGCATGAGGGAAGATAACATGGCCTAAACAGGATATCCAAAATGGGCTATGGTAACTTATACATGAGGGAAGATAACATGGCCTAAACAGGATAGCCAAAATGGGCTAAGGTAACTTATGCATGAGGGAAGATAACATGGCCTAAACAGGATAGACTAAATGGGCTAAGGTAACTTTTACACGAGGGAAGATAACATGGCCTAAACAGGATAGACTAAATGGGCTAAGGTGACTTATACATGAGGGTAGATAACATGGACTAAACAGGATAGACTAAATGGGCTAAGGTAACTTATACATGAGGGAAGATAACATGGCCTAAACAGGATAGCCAAAATGGGCTAAGGTAACTTATACATGAGGGAAGATAACATGGCCTAAACAGGATAGTCAAAATGGGCTACGGTAACTTATACACGAGGGAAGATAACATGGCCTAAACAGGATAGCCAAAATGGGATAAGGTAACTTATACATGAGGGAAGATAACATGGCCTAAACAGGATAGCCTAAATGGGCTAAGGTAACTTATACATGAGGGAAGATAACATGGCCTAAACAGGATAGACTAAATGGGCTAAGGTAACTTATGCATGAGGGAAGATAACATGGCCTAAGAAAGATAGACTAAATGGGCTAAGGTAACTTATGCATGAGGGAAGATAACATGGCCTAAACAGGATATCCAAAATGGGCTATGGTAACTTATACATGAGGGAAGATAACATGGCCTAAACAGGATAGCCAAAATGGGCTAAGGTAACTTATGCATGAGGGAAGATAACATGGCCTAAACAGGATAGACTAAATGGGCTAAGGTAACTTTTACACGAGGGAAGATAACATGGCCTAAACAGGATAGACTAAATGGGCTAAGGTGACTTATACATGAGGGTAGATAACATGGACTAAACAGGATAGACTAAATGGGCTAAGGTAACTTATACATGAGGGAAGATAACATGGCCTAAACAGGATATACTAAATTGGCTAAGGTAACCTATACATGAGGGAAGATAACATGGCCTAAGCAGGATGGACTAAATGGGATAAGGTAACTTATACACGAGGGAAGATAACATGGCCTAAACAGGATAGACTAAATGGGCTAAGGTAACTTATACATGAGGGAAGATAACATGGCCTAAACAGGATAGTCTAAATGGGATAAGGTAACTTATACACGAGGGAAGATAACATGGCCTAAACAGGACAGCCAAAATGGGCTAAGGTAACTTATACACGAGAGAAGATAACATGGCCTAAGCAGGATAGCCAAAATGGGCTAAGGTAACTTATACATGAGGGAAGATAACATGGCCTAAACAGGATAGCCTAAATGTGCTAAGGTAACTTATGCATGAGGGAAGATAACATGGCCTAAACAGGATAGACCAAATGGGCTAAGGTAACTTATACACGAGGGAAGATAACATGGCCTAAACAGGATAAACTAAATGGGCTAAGGTAACTTATAGACGAGGGAAGATAACATGGCCTAAACATGATAGCCAAAATGGGATAACATAACTTATACATGAGGGAAGATAACATGGCCTAAACAGGATAGCCAAAATGGGCTAAGGTAACTTATACACCAGGGAAGATAACATGGCCTAAACAGGATAGCCTAAATGGGTTAAGGTAACATAAACACGAGGGAAGATAACATGGCCTAATCAGGATAGCCAAAATGGGCTAAGGTAATTTATACATGAGGGAAGATAACATGGCCTAAACAGGATAGCCTAAATGTGCTAAGGTAACATATGCATGAGGGAAGATAACATGGCCTAAACAGGATAGACCAAATGGGCTAAGGTAACTTATACACGAGGGAAGATAACATGGCCTAAACAGGATAGACTAAATGGGCTAAGGTAACTTATACATGAGGGAAGATAACATGGCCTAAACAGAATAGACTAAATGGGCTAAGGTAACTTATACACGAGGGAAGATAACATGGCCTAAACATGATAGCCAAAATGGGATAACATAACTTATACATCAGGGAAGATAACATGGCCTAAACAGTTTAGCCAAAATGGGCTAAGGTAACTTATACATGAGGGAAAATAACATGGCCTAAACAGGATAGCCTAAATGGGTTAAGGTAACATAAACACGAGGGAAGATAACATGGCCTAATCAGGATAGCCAAAATGGGCTAAGGTAACTTATACATGAGGGAAGATAACATGGCCTAAACAGGATAGTCAAAATGGGCTATGGTAACTTATACACGAGGGAAGATAACATGGCCTAAACAGGATAGCCAAAATGGGATAAGGTAACTTATACATGAGGGAAGATAACATGGCCTAAACAGGATAGCCTAAATGGGCTAAGGTAACTTATACATGAGGGAAGATAACATGGCCTAAACAGGATAGACTAAATGGGATAAGGTAACTTATGCATGAGGGAAGATAACATGGCCTAAGAAAGATAGACTAAATGGGCTAAGGTAACTTATGCATGAGGGAAGATAACATGGCCTAAACAGGATATCCAAAATGGGCTATGGTAACTTATACATGAGGGAAGATAACATGGCCTAAACAGGATAGCCAAAATGGGCTAAGGTAACTTATGCATGAGGGAAGATAACATGGCCTAAACAGGATAGACTAAATGGGCTAAGGTAACTTATACACGAGGGAAGATAACATTGCCTAAACAGGATATCCAAAATGGGATAAGGTAACTTATACATGATGGAAGATAACATGGCCTAAACAGGATAGACTAAATGGGCAAAGGTAACTTATACATGAGGGAAGATAACATGGCCTAAACAGGATAGACTAAATGGGCTAAGGTAACCTATACATGAGGGAAGATAACATGGCCTAAACAGGATAGACTAAATGGGCTAAGGTAACTTTTACACGAGGGAAGATAACATGGCCTAAACAGGATAGACTAAATGGGCTAAGGTGACTTATACATGAGGGTAGATAACATGGACTAAACAGGATAGACTAAATGGGCTAAGGTAACTTATACATGAGGGAAGATAACATGGCCTAAACAGGATATACTAAATTGGCTAAGGTAACCTATACATGAGGGAAGATAACATGGCCTAAACAGGATGGACTAAATGGGATAAGGTAACTTATACACGAGGGAAGATAACATGGCCTAAACAGGATAGACTAAATGGGCTAAGGTAACTTATACATGAGGGAAGATAACATGGCCTAAACAGGATAGTCTAAATGGGATAAGGTAACTTATACACGAGGGAAGATAACATGGCCTAAACATGATAGCCAAAATGGGATAACATAACTTATACATGAGGGAAGATAACATGGCCTAAACAGTTTAGCCAAAATGGGCTAAGGTAACTTATACATGAGGGAAGATAACATGGCCTAAACAGGATAGCCTAAATGGGTTAAGGTAACATAAACACGAGGGAAGATAACATGGCCTAATCAGGATAGCCAAAATGGGCTAAGGTAACTTATACATGAGGGAAGATAACATGGCCTAAACAGGATAGTCAAAATGGGCTACGGTAACTTATACACGAGGGAAGATAACATGGCCTAAACAGGATAGCCAAAATGGGATAAGGTAACTTATACATGAGGGAAGATAACATGGCCTAAACAGGATAGCCTAAATGGGCTAAGGTAACTTATACATGAGGGAAGATAACATGGCCTAAACAGGATAGACTAAATGGGCTAAGGTAACTTATGCATGAGGGAAGATAACATGGCCTAAGAAAGATAGACTAAATGGGCTAAGGTAACTTATGCATGAGGGAAGATAACATGGCCTAAACAGGATATCCAAAATGGGCTATGGTAACTTATACATGAGGGAAGATAACATGGCCTAAACAGGATAGCCAAAATGGGCTAAGGTAACTTATGCATGAGGGAAGATAACATGGCCTAAACAGGATAGACTAAATGGGCTAAGGTAACTTTTACACGAGGGAAGATAACATGGCCTAAACAGGATAGACTAAATGGGCTAAGGTGACTTATACATGAGGGTAGATAACATGGACTAAACAGGATAGACTAAATGGGCTAAGGTAACTTATACATGAGGGAAGATAACATGGCCTAAACAGGATATACTAAATTGGCTAAGGTAACCTATACATGAGGGAAGATAACATGGCCTAAGCAGGATGGACTAAATGGGATAAGGTAACTTATACACGAGGGAAGATAACATGGCCTAAACAGGATAGACTAAATGGGCTAAGGTAACTTATACATGAGGGAAGATAACATGGCCTAAACAGGATAGTCTAAATGGGATAAGGTAACTTATACACGAGGGAAGATAACATGGCCTAAACAGGACAGCCAAAATGGGCTAAGGTAACTTATACACGAGAGAAGATAACATGGCCTAAGCAGGATAGCCAAAATGGGCTAAGGTAACTTATACATGAGGGAAGATAACATGGCCTAAACAGGATAGCCTAAATGTGCTAAGGTAACTTATGCATGAGGGAAGATAACATGGCCTAAACAGGATAGACCAAATGGGCTAAGGTAACTTATACACGAGGGAAGATAACATGGCCTAAACAGGATAAACTAAATGGGCTAAGGTAACTTATACACGAGGGAAGATAACATGGCCTAAACATGATAGCCAAAATGGGATAACATAACTTATACATGAGGGAAGATAACATGGCCTAAACAGGATAGCCAAAATGGGCTAAGGTAACTTATACACCAGTGAAGATAACATGGCCTAAACAGGATAGCCTAAATGGGTTAAGGTAACATAAACACGAGGGAAGATAACATGGCCTAATCAGGATAGCCAAAATGGGCTAAGGTAATTTATACATGAGGGAAGATAACATGGCCTAAACAGGATAGCCTAAATGTGCTAAGGTAACTTATGCATGAGGGAAGATAACATGGCCTAAACAGGATAGACCAAATGGGCTAAGGTAACTTATACACGAGGGAAGATAACATGGCCTAAACAGGATAGACTAAATGGGCTAAGGTAACTTATGCATGAGGGAAGATAACATGGCCTAAACAGAATAGACTAAATGGGCTAAGGTAACTTATACACGAGGGAAGATAACATGGCCTAAACATGATAGCCAAAATGGGATAACATAACTTATACATGAGGGAAGATAACATGGCCTAAACAGTTTAGCCAAAATGGGCTAAGGTAACTTATACATGAGGGAAGATAACATGGCCTAAACAGGATAGCCTAAATGGGTTAAGGTAAAATAAACACGAGGGAAGATAACATGGCCTAATCAGGATAGTCAAAATGGGCTAAGGTAACTTATACATGAGGGAAGATAACATGGCCTAAACAGGATAGTCAAAATGGGCTATGGTAACTTATACACGAGGGAAGATAACATGGCCTAAACAGGATAGCCAAAATGGGATAAGGTAACTTATACATGAGGGAAGATAACATGGCCTAAACAGGATAGCCTAAATGGGCTAAGGTAACTTATACATGAGGGAAGATAACATGGCCTAAACAGGATAGACTAAATGGGATAAGGTAACTTATGCATGAGGGAAGATAACATGGCCTAAGAAAGATAGACTAAATGGGCTAAGGTAACTTATGCATGAGGGAAGATAACATGGCCTAAACAGGATATCCAAAATGGGCTATGGTAACTTATACATGAGGGAAGATAACATGGCCTAAACAGGATAGCCAAAATGGGCTAAGGTAACTTATGCATGAGGGAAGATAACATGGCCTAAACAGGATAGACTAAATGGGCTAAGGTAACTTATACATGAGGGAAGATAACATGGCCTAAACAGATAGCCAAAATGGGCTAAGGTAACTTATACATGAGGGAAGATAACATGGCCTAAGCAGGATAGACTAAATGGGCAAAGGTAACTTATACACGAGGGAAGATAACATTGCCTAAACAGGATATCCAAAATGGGATAAGGTAACTTATACATGATGGAAGATAACATGGCCTAAACAGGATAGACTAAATGGGCAAAGGTAACTTATACATGAGGGAAGATAACATGGCCTAAACAGGATAGACTAAATGGGCTAAGGTAACCTATACATGAGGGAAGATAACATGGCCTAAACAGGATAGACTAAATGGGCTAAGGTAACTTTTACACGAGGGAAGATAACATGGCCTAAACAGGATAGACTAAATGGGCTAAGGTGACTTATACATGAGGGTAGATAACATGGACTAAACAGGATAGACTAAATGGGCTAAGGTAACTTATACATGAGGGAAGATAACATGGCCTAAACAGGATATACTAAATTGGCTAAGGTAACCTATACATGAGGGAAGATAACATGGCCTAAACAGGATGGACTAAATGGGATAAGGTAACTTATACACGAGGGAAGATAACATGGCCTAAACAGGATAGACTAAATGGGCTAAGGTAACTTATACACGAGAGAAGATAACATGGCCTAAGCAGGATAGCCAAAATGGGCTAAGGTAACTTATACATGAGGGAAGATAACATGGCCTAAACAGGATAGCCTAAATGTGCTAAGGTAACTTATGCATGAGGGAAGATAACATGGCCTAAACAGGATAGACCAAATGGGCTAAGGTAACTTATACACGAGGGAAGATAACATGGCCTAAACAGGAGAGACTAAATGGGCTAAGGTAACTTTTACATGAGGGAAAATAACATGGCCTAAACAGGATAAACTAAATGGGCTAAGGTAACTTATACACGAGGGAAGATAACATGGCCTAAACATGATAGCCAAAATGGGATAACATAACTTATACATGAGGGAAGATAACATGGCCTAAACAGGATAGCCAAAATGGGCTAAGGTAACTTATACACCAGGGAAGATAACATGGCCTAAACAGGATAGCCTAAATGGGTTAAGGTAACATAAACACGAGGGAAGATAACATGGCCTAATCAGGATAGCCAAAATGGGCTAAGGTAATTTATACATGAGGGAAGATAACATGGCCTAAACAGGATGGTCAAAATGGGCTACGGTAACTTATAGACGAGGGAAGATAACATGGCCTAAACAGGTTAGCCAAAATGGGATAAGGTAACTTATACATGAGGGAAGATAACATGGCCTAAACAGGATAGCGTAAATGGGCTAAGGTAACTTATACATGAGGGAAGATAACATGGCCTAAACAGGATAGACTAAATGGGCTAAGGTAACTTATGCATGAGGGAAGATAACATGGCCTAAGAAAGATAGACTAAATGGGCTAAGGTAACTTATGCATGAGGGAAGATAACATGGCCTAAACAGGATATCCAAAATGGGCTAAGGTAACTTATACATGAGGGAAGATAACATGGCCTAAACAGGTTAGCCAAAATGGGCTAAGGTAACTTGTGCATGGGGGAAGATAACATGGCCTAAACAGGAAAGACTAAATGGGCTAAGGTAACTTATACACGAGGGAAGATAACATGGCCTAAACAGGATAGACTAAATGGGCTAAGGTAACATATACATGAGGGAAAATAACATGGCCTAAACAGATAGCAAAAATGGGCTAAGGTAACTTATACATGAGGGAAGATAACATGGCCTAAGCAGGATAGACTAAATGGGCAAAGGTAACTTATACACGAGGGAAGATAACATTGCCTAAACAGGATATCTAAAATGGGATAAGGTAACTTATACATGAGGGAAGATAACATGGCCTAAACAGGATAGCCAAAATGGGCTAAGGTAACATATAAATGAGGGAAGATAACATGGCCTAAATAGGATAGCCTAAATGGGCTAAGGTAACTTATACACGATGGAAGATAACATGGCCTAAACAGGATAGCCAAAATGGGCTAAGGTAACATATACATGAGGGAAGATAACATGGCCTAAATAGGATAGCCTAAATGGGCTAAGGTAACTTATACACGAGGGAAGATAACATGGCCTAAGCAGGATAGCCAAAATGGGCTAAGGTTACATACACATGAGGGAAGATAACATGGCCTAAATAGGATAGCCTAAATGGGCTAAGGTAACTTATACACGAGGGAAGATAACATGGCCTAAACAGGATAGCCAAAATGGGATAAGGTAACTTATACATGAGGGAAGATAACATGGCCTAAACAGGATAGCCAAAATGGGCTAAGGTAACTTATACATGAAGGAAGATAACATGGCCTAAGCAGGATAGACCAAATGGGCAAAGGTAACTTATACACGAGGGAAGATAACATTGCCTAAACAGGATATCCAAAATGGGATAAGGTAACTTATACATGAGGGAAGATAACATGGCCTAAACAGGATAGCCAAAATGGGCTAAGGTAACATATACATGAGGGAAGATAACATGGCCTAAATAGGATAGCCTAAATGGGCTAAGGTAACTTATACATGAGGGAAGATAACATGGCCTAAACAGGATAGTCAAAATGGGCTACGGTAACTTATACACGAGGGAAGATAACATGGCCTAAACAGGATAGCCAAAATGGGATAAGGTAACTTATACATGAGGGAAGATAACATGGCCTAAACAGGATAGCCTAAATGGGCTAAGGTAACTTATACATGAGGGAAGATAACATGGCCTAAACAGGATAGACTAAATGGGCTAAGGTAACTTATGCATGAGGGAAGATAACATGGCCTAAACAGGATATCCAAAATGGGATAAGGTAACTTATACATGATGGAAGATAACATGGCCTAAACAGGATAGACTAAATGGGCTAAGGTAACTTATACACGAGGGAAGATAACATTGCCTAAACAGGATATCCAAAATGGGATAAGGTAACTTATACATGAGGGAAGATAACATGGCCTAAACAGGATAGCCAAAATGGGCTAAGGTAACATATACATGAGGGAAGATAACATGGCCTAAATAGGATAGCCTAAATGGGCTAAGGTAACTTATACACGAGGGAAGATAACATGGCCTAAACAGGATAGCCAAAATGGGCTAAGGTAACATATACATGAGGGAAGATAACATGGCCTAAATAGGATAGCCTAAATGGGCTAAGGTAACTTATACACGAGGGAAGATAACATGGCCTAAGCAGGATAGCCAAAATGTGCTAAGGTTACATACACATGAGGGAAGATAACATGGCCTAAATAGGATAGCCTAAATGGGCTAAGGTAACTTATACACGAGGGAAGATAACATGGCCTAAACAGGATAGCCAAAATGGGATAAGGTAACTTATACATGAGGGAAGATAACATGGCCTAAACAGGATAGCCAAAATGGGCTAAGGTAACTTATACATGAAGGAAGATAACATGGCCTAAGCAGGATAGACCAAATGAGCAAAGGTAACTTATACACGAGGGAAGATAACATTGCCTAAACAGGATATCCAAAATGGGATAAGGTAACTTATACATGAGGGAAGATAACATGGCCTAAACAGGATAGCCAAAATGGGCTAAGGTAACATATACATGAGGGAAGATAACATGGCCTAAATAGGATAGCCTAAATGGGCTAAGGTAACTTATACACGAGGGAAGATAACATGGCCTAAACACGATAGCCAAAATGGGATAAGGTAACTTATACATGAGGGAAGATAACATGGCCTAAACAGGATAGTCAAAATGGGCTACGGTAACTTATACACGAGGGAAGATAACATGGCCTAAACAGGATAGCCTAAATGGGATAAGGTAACTTATACATGAGGGAAGATAACATGGCCTAAACAGGATAGCCTAAATGGGCTAAGGTAACTTATACATGAGGGAAGATAACATGGCCTAAACAGGATAGACTAAATGGGCTAAGGTAACTTATGCATGAGGGAAGATAACATGGCCTAAACAGGATAGACTAAATGGGCTAAGGTAACATATACATGAGGGAAGATAACATGGCCTAAACAGGATATACTAAATGGGCTAAGGTAACCTATACATGAGGGAAGATAACATGGCCTAAACAGGATAGACTAAATGGGCTAAGGTAACGTATACATGAGGGAAGATAACATGGCCTAATCAGGATAGACTAAATGGGCTAAGGTAACTTTTACACGAGGGAAGATAACATGGCCTAAACAGGATAGACTAAATGGGCTAAGGTGACTTATACATGAGGGAAGATAACATGGCCTAAACAGGATAGACTAAATGGGCTAAGGTAACTTATACATGAGGGAAGATAACATGGCCTAAACAGGATATACTAAATTGGCTAAGGTAACCTATACATGAGGGAAGATAACATGGCCTAAGCAGGATGGACTAAATGGGATATGGTAACTTATACACGAGGGAAGATAACATGGCCTAAACAGGATAGACTAAATGTGCTAAGGTAACTTATACATGAGGGAAGATAACATGGCCTAAACAGGATAGTCTAAATGGGCTAAGGTAACTTATACATGAGGGAAGATAACATGGCCTAAACAGGATAGAATAAATGGGCTAAGGTAACATATACACGAGGGAAGATAACATGGCCTAAACAGGATAGACTAAATGGGCTAAGGTAACTTATACAGGAGGGAAGATAACATGGCCTAAACAGGATAGACTAAATTGGCTAAGGTAACTTATACACGAGGGAAGATAACATGGCCTAAACAGGACAGCCAAAATGGGCTAAGGTAACTTATACATGAGGGAAGATAACATGGCCTAAACAGGATAGCCTAAATGTGCTAAGGTAACTTATGCATGAGGGAAGATAACATGGCCTAAACAGGATAGACCAAATGGGCTAAGGTAACTTATACACGAGGGAAGATAACATGGCCTAAACAGGATAGACTAAATGGGCTAAGGTAACTTATACATGAGGGAAGATAACATGGCCTAAACAGAATAGACTAAATGGGCTAAGGTAACTTATACACGAGGGAAGATAACATGGCCTAAACATGATAGCCAAAATGGGATAACACAACTTATACATGAGGGAAGATAACATGGCCTAAACAGTTTAGCCAAAATGGGCTAAGGTAACTTATACATGAGGGAAGATAACATGGCCTAAACAGGATAGCCTAAATGGGATAAGGTAACATAAACACGAGGGAAGATAACATGGCCTAATCAGGATAGCCAAAATGGGCTAAGGTAACTTATACATGAGGGAAGATAACATGGCCTAAACAGGATAGTCAAAATGGGCTACGGTAACTTATACACGAGGGAAGATAACATGGCCTAAACAGGATAGCCAAAATGGGATAAGGTAACTTATACATGAGGGAAGATAACATGGCCTAAACAGGATAGCCTAAATGGGCTAAGGTAACTTATACATGAGGGAAGATAACATGGCCTAAACAGGATAGACTAAATGGGCTAAGGTAACATATGCATGAGGGAAGATAACATGGCCTAAGAAAGATAGACTAAATGGGCTAAGGTAACTTATGCATGAGGGAAGATAACATGGCCTAAACAGGATATCCAAAATGGGCTATGGTAACTTATACATGAGGGAAGATAACATGGCCTAAACAGGATAGCCAAAACGGGCTAAGGTAACTTATGCATGAGGGAAGATAACATGGCCTAAGCAGGATAGACTAAATGGGCAAAGGTAACTTATACACGAGGGAAGATAACATTGCCTAAACAGGATATCCAAAATGGGATAAGGTAACTTATGCATGATGGAAGATAACATGGCCTAAACAGGATAGACTAAATGGGCAAAGGTAACTTATACAAGAGGGAAGATAACATGGCCTAAACAGGATAGACTAAAGGGGCTAAGGTAACCTATGCATGAGGGAAGATAACATGGCCTAAACAGGATAGACTAAATGGGCTAAGGTAACTTTTACACGAGGGAAGATAACATGGCCTAAACAGGATAGACTAAACGGGCTAAGGTGACTTATACATGAGGGTAGATAACATGGACTAAACAGGATAGACTAAATGGGCTAAGGTAACTTATACATGAGGGAAGATAACATGGCCTAAACAGGATATACTAAATTGGCTAAGGTAACCTATACATGAGGGAAGATAACATGGCCTAAGCAGGATGGACTAAATGGGATAAGGTAACTTATACACGAGGGAAGATAACATGGCCTAAACAGGATAGACTAAATGGGCTAAGGTAACTTATACATGAGGGAAGATAACATGGCCTAAACAGGATATTCTAAATGGGATAAGGTAACTTATACACGAGGGAAGATAACATGGCCTAAACAGGACAGCCAAAATGGGCTAAGGTAACTTATACACGAGAGAAGATAACATGGCTTAAGCAGGATAGCCAAAATGGGCTAAGGTAACTTATACATGAGGGAAGATAACATGGCCTAAACAGGATAGCCTAAATGTGCTAAGGTAACTTATGCATGAGGGAAGATAACATGGCCTAAACAGGATAGACCAAATGGGCTAAGGTAACTTATACACGAGGGAAGATAACATGGCCTAAACAGGATAGACTAAATGGGCTAAGGTAACTTATACATGAGGGAAGATAACATGGCCTAAACAGGATAAACTAAATGGGCTAAGGTAACTTATACACGAGGGAAGATAACATGGCCTAAACATGATAGCCAAAATGGGATAACATAACTTATACATGAGGGAAGATAACATGGCCTAAACAGGATAGCCAAAATGGGCTAAGGTACCCTATACACCAGGGAAGATAACATGGCCTAAACAGGATAGCCTAAATGGGTTAAGGTAACATAAACACGAGGGAAGATAACATGGCCTAATCAGAATAGCCAAAATGGGCTAAGGTAACTTATACATGAGGGAAGATAACATGGCCTAAACAGGATAGTCAAAATGGGCTACGGTAACTTATAGACGAGGGAAGATAACATGGCCTAAACAGGATAGCCTAAATGGGCTAAGGTAACTTATACATGAGGGAAGATAACATGGCCTAAACAGGATAGACTAAATGGGCTAAGGTAACTTATGCATGAGGGAAGATAACATGGCCTAAGAAAGATAGACTAAATGGGCTAAGGTAACTTATGCATGAGGGAAGATAACATGGCCTAAACAGGATATCCAAAATGGGCTAAGGTAACTTATACATGAGGGAAGATAACATGGCCTAAACAGGTTAGCCAAAATGGGCTAAGGTAACTTGTGCATGGGGGAAGATAACATGGCCTAAACAGGATAGACTGAATGGGCTAAGGTAACTTATACATGAGGGAAAATAACATGGCCTAAACAGATAGCAAAAATGGGCTAAGGTAACTTATACATGAGGGAAGATAACATGGCCTAAGCAGGATAGACTAAATGGGCAAAGGTAACTTATACACGAGGGAAGATAACATGGCCTAAACAGGATATCCAAAATGGGATAAGGTAACTTATACATGAGGGAAGATAACATGGCCTAAACAGGATAGCCAAAATGGGCTAAGGTAACATATACATGAGGGAAGATAACATGGCCTAAATAGGATAGCCTAAATGGGCTAAGGTAACTTATACACGAGGGAAGATAACATGGCCTAAACAGGATAGCCAAAATGGGCTAAGGTAACATATACATGATGGAAGATAACATGGCCTAAATAGGATAGCCTAAATGGGCTAAGGTAACTTATACACGAGGGAAGATAACATGGCCTAAGCAGGATAGCCAAAATGGGCTAAGGTAACATACACATGAGGGAAGATAACATGGCCTAAATAGGATAGCCTAAATGGGCTAAGGTAACTTATACACGAGGGAAGATAACATGGCCTAAACAGGATAGCCAAAATGGGATAAGGTAACTTATACATGAGGGAAGATAACATGGCCTGAACAGGATAGCCAAAATGGGCTAAGGTAACTTATACATGAAGGAAGATAACATGGCCTAAGCAGGATAGACCAAATGGGCAAAGGTAACTTATACACGAGGGAAGATAACATTGCCTAAACAGGATATCCAAAATGGGCTAAGGTAACATATACATGAGGGAAGATAACATGGCCTAAATAGGATAGCCTAAATGGGCTAAGGTAACTTATACATGAGGGAAGATAACATGGCCTAAACAGGATAGTCAAAATGGGCTACGGTAACTTATACACGAGGGAAGATAACATGGCCTAAACAGGATAGCCAAAATGGGATAAGGTAACTTATACATGAGGGAAGATAACATGGCCTAAACAGGATAGCCTAAATGGGCTAAGGTAACTTATACATGAGGGAAGATAACATGGCCTAAACAGGATAGACTAAATGGGCTAAGGTAACTTATGCATGAGGGAAGATAACATGGCCTAAACAGGATATCCAAAATGGGATAAGGTAACTTATACATGATGGAAGATAACATGGCCTAAACAGGATAGACTAAATGGGCTAAGGTAACTTATACACGAGGGAAGATAACATTGCCTAAACAGGATATCCAAAATGGGATAAGGTAACTTATACATGAGGGAAGATAACATGGCCTAAACAGGATAGCCAAAATGGGCTAAGGTAACATATACATGAGGGAAGATAACATGGCCTAAATAGGATAGCCTAAATGGGCTAAGGTAACTTATACACGAGGGAAGATAACATGGCCTAAACAGGATAGCCAAAATGGGCTAAGGTAACATATACATGAGGGAAGATAACATGGCCTAAATAGGATAGCCTAAATGGGCTAAGGTAACTTATACACGAGGGAAGATAACATGGCCTAAGCAGGATAGCCAAAATGTGCTAAGGTTACATACACATGAGGGAAGATAACATGGCCTAAATAGGATAGCCTAAATGGGCTAAGGTAACTTATACACGAGGGAAGATAACATGGCCTAAACAGGATAGCCAAAATGGGATAAGGTAACTTATACATGAGGGAAGATAACATGGCCTAAACAGGATAGCCAAAATGGGCTAAGGTAACTTATACATGAAGGAAGATAACATGGCCTAAGCAGGATAGACCAAATGAGCAAAGGTAACTTATACACGAGGGAAGATAACATTGCCTAAACAGGATATCCAAAATGGGATAAGGTAACTTATACATGAGGGAAGATAACATGGCCTAAACAGGATAGCCAAAATGGGCTAAGGTAACATATACATGAGGGAAGATAACATGGCCTAAATAGGATAGCCTAAATGGGCTAAGGTAACTTATACACGAGGGAAGATAACATGGCCTAAACACGATAGCCAAAATGGGATAAGGTAACTTATACATGAGGGAAGATAACATGGCCTAAACAGGATAGTCAAAATGGGCTACGGTAACTTATACACGAGGGAAGATAACATGGCCTAAACAGGATAGCCTAAATGGGATAAGGTAACTTATACATGAGGGAAGATAACATGGCCTAAACAGGATAGCCTAAATGGGCTAAGGTAACTTATACATGAGGGAAGATAACATGGCCTAAACAGGATAGACTAAATGGGCTAAGGTAACTTATGCATGAGGGAAGATAACATGGCCTAAACAGGATAGACTAAATGGGCTAAGGTAACATATACATGAGGGAAGATAACATGGCCTAAACAGGATATACTAAATGGGCTAAGGTAACCTATACATGAGGGAAGATAACATGGCCTAAACAGGATAGACTAAATGGGCTAAGGTAACGTATACATGAGGGAAGATAACATGGCCTAATCAGGATAGACTAAATGGGCTAAGGTAACTTTTACACGAGGGAAGATAACATGGCCTAAACAGGATAGACTAAATGGGCTAAGGTGACTTATACATGAGGGAAGATAACATGGCCTAAACAGGATAGACTAAATGGGCTAAGGTAACTTATACATGAGGGAAGATAACATGGCCTAAACAGGATATACTAAATTGGCTAAGGTAACCTATACATGAGGGAAGATAACATGGCCTAAGCAGGATGGACTAAATGGGATATGGTAACTTATACACGAGGGAAGATAACATGGCCTAAACAGGATAGACTAAATGTGCTAAGGTAACTTATACATGAGGGAAGATAACATGGCCTAAACAGGATAGTCTAAATGGGCTAAGGTAACTTATACATGAGGGAAGATAACATGGCCTAAACAGGATAGAATAAATGGGCTAAGGTAACATATACACGAGGGAAGATAACATGGCCTAAACAGGATAGACTAAATGGGCTAAGGTAACTTATACAGGAGGGAAGATAACATGGCCTAAACAGGATAGACTAAATTGGCTAAGGTAACTTATACACGAGGGAAGATAACATGGCCTAAACAGGACAGCCAAAATGGGCTAAGGTAACTTATACATGAGGGAAGATAACATGGCCTAAACAGGATAGCCTAAATGTGCTAAGGTAACTTATGCATGAGGGAAGATAACATGGCCTAAACAGGATAGACCAAATGGGCTAAGGTAACTTATACACGAGGGAAGATAACATGGCCTAAACAGGATAGACTAAATGGGCTAAGGTAACTTATACATGAGGGAAGATAACATGGCCTAAACAGAATAGACTAAATGGGCTAAGGTAACTTATACACGAGGGAAGATAACATGGCCTAAACATGATAGCCAAAATGGGATAACACAACTTATACATGAGGGAAGATAACATGGCCTAAACAGTTTAGCCAAAATGGGCTAAGGTAACTTATACATGAGGGAAGATAACATGGCCTAAACAGGATAGCCTAAATGGGATAAGGTAACATAAACACGAGGGAAGATAACATGGCCTAATCAGGATAGCCAAAATGGGCTAAGGTAACTTATACATGAGGGAAGATAACATGGCCTAAACAGGATAGTCAAAATGGGCTACGGTAACTTATACACGAGGGAAGATAACATGGCCTAAACAGGATAGCCAAAATGGGATAAGGTAACTTATACATGAGGGAAGATAACATGGCCTAAACAGGATAGCCTAAATGGGCTAAGGTAACTTATACATGAGGGAAGATAACATGGCCTAAACAGGATAGACTAAATGGGCTAAGGTAACATATGCATGAGGGAAGATAACATGGCCTAAGAAAGATAGACTAAATGGGCTAAGGTAACTTATGCATGAGGGAAGATAACATGGCCTAAACAGGATATCCAAAATGGGCTATGGTAACTTATACATGAGGGAAGATAACATGGCCTAAACAGGATAGCCAAAACGGGCTAAGGTAACTTATGCATGAGGGAAGATAACATGGCCTAAGCAGGATAGACTAAATGGGCAAAGGTAACTTATACACGAGGGAAGATAACATTGCCTAAACAGGATATCCAAAATGGGATAAGGTAACTTATGCATGATGGAAGATAACATGGCCTAAACAGGATAGACTAAATGGGCAAAGGTAACTTATACAAGAGGGAAGATAACATGGCCTAAACAGGATAGACTAAAGGGGCTAAGGTAACCTATGCATGAGGGAAGATAACATGGCCTAAACAGGATAGACTAAATGGGCTAAGGTAACTTTTACACGAGGGAAGATAACATGGCCTAAACAGGATAGACTAAACGGGCTAAGGTGACTTATACATGAGGGTAGATAACATGGACTAAACAGGATAGACTAAATGGGCTAAGGTAACTTATACATGAGGGAAGATAACATGGCCTAAACAGGATATACTAAATTGGCTAAGGTAACCTATACATGAGGGAAGATAACATGGCCTAAGCAGGATGGACTAAATGGGATAAGGTAACTTATACACGAGGGAAGATAACATGGCCTAAACAGGATAGACTAAATGGGCTAAGGTAACTTATACATGAGGGAAGATAACATGGCCTAAACAGGATATTCTAAATGGGATAAGGTAACTTATACACGAGGGAAGATAACATGGCCTAAACAGGACAGCCAAAATGGGCTAAGGTAACTTATACACGAGAGAAGATAACATGGCTTAAGCAGGATAGCCAAAATGGGCTAAGGTAACTTATACATGAGGGAAGATAACATGGCCTAAACAGGATAGCCTAAATGTGCTAAGGTAACTTATGCATGAGGGAAGATAACATGGCCTAAACAGGATAGACCAAATGGGCTAAGGTAACTTATACACGAGGGAAGATAACATGGCCTAAACAGGATAGACTAAATGGGCTAAGGTAACTTATACATGAGGGAAGATAACATGGCCTAAACAGGATAAACTAAATGGGCTAAGGTAACTTATACACGAGGGAAGATAACATGGCCTAAACATGATAGCCAAAATGGGATAACATAACTTATACATGAGGGAAGATAACATGGCCTAAACAGGATAGCCAAAATGGGCTAAGGTACCCTATACACCAGGGAAGATAACATGGCCTAAACAGGATAGCCTAAATGGGTTAAGGTAACATAAACACGAGGGAAGATAACATGGCCTAATCAGAATAGCCAAAATGGGCTAAGGTAACTTATACATGAGGGAAGATAACATGGCCTAAACAGGATAGTCAAAATGGGCTACGGTAACTTATAGACGAGGGAAGATAACATGGCCTAAACAGGATAGCCTAAATGGGCTAAGGTAACTTATACATGAGGGAAGATAACATGGCCTAAACAGGATAGACTAAATGGGCTAAGGTAACTTATGCATGAGGGAAGATAACATGGCCTAAGAAAGATAGACTAAATGGGCTAAGGTAACTTATGCATGAGGGAAGATAACATGGCCTAAACAGGATATCCAAAATGGGCTAAGGTAACTTATACATGAGGGAAGATAACATGGCCTAAACAGGTTAGCCAAAATGGGCTAAGGTAACTTGTGCATGGGGGAAGATAACATGGCCTAAACAGGATAGACTGAATGGGCTAAGGTAACTTATACATGAGGGAAAATAACATGGCCTAAACAGATAGCAAAAATGGGCTAAGGTAACTTATACATGAGGGAAGATAACATGGCCTAAGCAGGATAGACTAAATGGGCAAAGGTAACTTATACACGAGGGAAGATAACATGGCCTAAACAGGATATCCAAAATGGGATAAGGTAACTTATACATGAGGGAAGATAACATGGCCTAAACAGGATAGCCAAAATGGGCTAAGGTAACATATACATGAGGGAAGATAACATGGCCTAAATAGGATAGCCTAAATGGGCTAAGGTAACTTATACACGAGGGAAGATAACATGGCCTAAACAGGATAGCCAAAATGGGCTAAGGTAACATATACATGATGGAAGATAACATGGCCTAAATAGGATAGCCTAAATGGGCTAAGGTAACTTATACACGAGGGAAGATAACATGGCCTAAGCAGGATAGCCAAAATGGGCTAAGGTAACATACACATGAGGGAAGATAACATGGCCTAAATAGGATAGCCTAAATGGGCTAAGGTAACTTATACACGAGGGAAGATAACATGGCCTAAACAGGATAGCCAAAATGGGATAAGGTAACTTATACATGAGGGAAGATAACATGGCCTGAACAGGATAGCCAAAATGGGCTAAGGTAACTTATACATGAAGGAAGATAACATGGCCTAAGCAGGATAGACCAAATGGGCAAAGGTAACTTATACACGAGGGAAGATAACATTGCCTAAACAGGATATCCAAAATGGGATAAGGTAACTTATACATGAGGGAAGATAACATGGCCTAAACAGGATAGCCAAAATGGGCTAAGGTAACATATACATGAGGGAAGATAACATGGCCTAAATAGGATAGCCTAAATGGGCTAAGGTAACATATACACGAGGGAAGATAACATGGCCTAAACACGATAGCCAAAATGGGATAAGGTAACTTATACATGAGGGAAGATAACATGGCCTAAACAGGATAGCCACAATGGGCTAAGGTAACTTATACATGAAGGAAGATAACATGGCCTAAGCAGGATAGACTAAATGGGCAAAGGTAACTTATACACGAGGGAAGATAACATTGCCTAAACAGGATATCCAAAATGGGATAAGGTAACTTATACATGAGGGAAGATAACATGGCCTAAACAGGATAGCCAAAATGGGCTAAGGTAACATATACATGAGGGAAGATAACATGGCCTAAATAGGATAGCCTAAATGGGCTAAGGTAACTTATACATGAGGGAAGATAACATGGCCTAAACAGGATAGACTAAATGGGATAAGGTAACTTATACATGAGGGAAGATAACATGGCCTAAACAGGATAGCCAAAATGGGATAAGGTAACTTATACATGAGGGAAGATAACATGGCCTAAACAGGATAGCCAAAATGGGCTAAGGTAACTTATACATGAAGGAAGATAACATGGCCTAAGCAGGATAGACCAAATGGGCAAAGGTAACTTATACACGAGGGAAGATAACATTGCCTAAACAGGATATCCAAAATGGGATAAGGTAACTTATACATGAGGGAAGATAACATGGCCTAAACAGGATAGCCAAAATGGGCTAAGGTAACATATACATGAGGGAAGATAACATGGCCTAAATAGGATAGCCTAAATGGGCTAAGGTAACTTATACACGAGGGGAGATAACATGGCCTAAACACGATAGCCAAAATGGGATAAGGTAACTTATACATGAGGGAAGATAACATGGCCTAAACAGGATAGTCAAAATGGGCTACGGTAACTTATGCACGAGGGAAGATAACATGGCCTAAACAGGATAGCCAAAATGGGATAAGGTAACTTATACATGAGGGAAGATAACATGGCCTAAACAGGATAGCCTAAATGGGCTAAGGTAACTTATACATGAGGGAAGATAACATGGCCTAAACAGGATAGACTAAATGGGCTAAGGTAACTTATGCATGAGGGAAGATAACATGGCCTAAACAGGATAGACTAAATGGGCTAAGGTAACTTATACATGAGGGAAGATAACATGGCCTAAACAGGATAGACTAAATGGGCTAAGGTAACCTATACATGAGGGAAGATAACATGGCCTAAACAGGATAGACTAAATGGGCTAAGGTAACGTATACATGAGGGAAGATAACATGGCCTAATCAGGATAGACTAAATGGGCTAAGGTAACTTTTACACGAGGGAAGATAACATGGCCTAAACAGGATAGACTAAATGGGCTAAGGTGACTTATACATGAGGGAAGATAACATGGCCTAAACAGGATAGACTAAATGGGCTAAGGTAACTTATACATGAGGGAAGATAACATGGCCTAAACAGGATATACTAAATTGGATAAGGTAACCTATACATGAGGGAAGATAACATGGCCTAAGCAGGATGGACTAAATGGGATATGGTAACTTATACACGAGGGAAGATAACATGGCCTAAACAGGATAGACTAAATGTGCTAAGGTAACTTATACATGAGGGAAGATAACATGGCCTAAACAGGATAGTCTAAATGGGCTAAGGTAACTTATACATGAGGGAAGATAACATGGCCTAAACAGGATAGAATAAATGGGCTAAGGTAACATATACACGAGGGAAGATAACATGGCCTAAACAGGATAGACTAAATGGGCTAAGGTAACTTATACAGGAGGGAAGATAACATGGCCTAAACAGGATAGACTAAATTGGCTAAGGTAACTTATACACGAGGGAAGATAACATGGCCTAAACAGGACAGCCAAAATGGGCTAATGTAACTTATACATGGGGGAAGATAACATGGCCTAAACAGGATAGCCTAAATGTGCTAAGGTAACTTATGCATGAGGGAAGATAACATGGCCTAAACAGGATAGACCAAATGGGCTAAGGTAACTTATACACGAGGGAAGATAACATGGCCTAAACAGGATAGACTAAATGGGCTAAGGTAACTTATACATGAGGGAAGATAACATGGCCTAAACAGAATAGACTAAATGGGCTAAGGTAACTTATACACGAGGGAAGATAACATGGCCTAAACATGATAGCCAAAATGGGATAACACAACTTATACATGAGGGAAGATAACATGGCCTAAACAGTTTAGCCAAAATGGGCTAAGGTAACTTATACATGAGGGAAGATAACATGGCCTAAACAGGATAGCCTAAATGGGATAAGGTAACATAAACACGAGGGAAGATAACATGGCCTAATCAGGATAGCCAAAATGGGCTAAGGTAACTTATACATGAGGGAAGATAACATGGCCTAAACAGGATAGTCAAAATGGGCTACGGTAACTTATACACGAGGGAAGATAACATGGCCTAAACAGGATAGCCAAAATGGGATAAGGTAACTTATACATGAGGGAAGATAACATGGCCTAAACAGGATAGCCTAAATGGGCTAAGGTAACTTATACATGAGGGAAGATAACATGGCCTAAACAGGATAGACTAAATGGGCTAAGGTAACATATGCATGAGGGAAGATAACATGGCCTAAGAAAGATAGACTAAATGGGCTAAGGTAACTTATGCATGAGGGAAGATAACATGGCCTAAACAGGATATCCAAAATGGGCTATGGTAACTTATACATGAGGGAAGATAACATGGCCTAAACAGGATAGCCAAAATGGGCTAAGGTAACTTATGCATGAGGGAAGATAACATGGCCTAAGCAGGATAGACTAAATGGGCAAAGGTAACTTATACACGAGGGAAGATAACATTGCCTAAACAGGATATCCAAAATGGGATAAGGTAACTTATACATGATGGAAGATAACATGGCCTAAACAGGATAGACTAAATGGGCAAAGGTAACTTATACAAGAGGGAAGATAACATGGCCTAAACAGGATAGACTAAAGGGGCTAAGGTAACCTATACATGAGGGAAGATAACATGGCCTAAACAGGATAGACTAAATGGGCTAAGGTAACTTTTACACGAGGGAAGATAACATGGCCTAAACAGGATAGACTAAACGGGCTAAGGTGACTTATACATGAGGGTAGATAACATGGACTAAACAGGATAGACTAAATGGGCTAAGGTAACTTATACATGAGGGAAGATAACATGGCCTAAACAGGATATACTAAATTGGCTAAGGTAACCTATACATGAGGGAAGATAACATGGCCTAAGCAGGATGGACTAAATGGGATAAGGTAACTTATACACGAGGGAAGATAACATGGCCTAAACAGGATAGACTAAATGGGCTAAGGTAACTTATACATGAGGGAAGATAACATGGCCTAAACAGGATATTCTAAATGGGATAAGGTAACTTATACACGAGGGAAGATAACATGGCCTAAACAGGACAGCCAAAATGGGCTAAGGTAACTTATACACGAGAGAAGATAACATGGCTTAAGCAGGATAGCCAAAATGGGCTAAGGTAACTTATACATGAGGGAAGATAACATGGCCTAAACAGGATAGCCTAAATGTGCTAAGGTAACTTATGCATGAGGGAAGATAACATGGCCTAAACAGGATAGACCAAATGGGCTAAGGTAACTTATACACGAGGGAAGATAACATGGCCTAAACAGGATAGACTAAATGGGCTAAGGTAACTTATACATGAGGGAAGATAACATGGCCTAAACAGGATAAACTAAATGGGCTAAGGTAACTTATACATGAGGGAAGATAACATGGCCTAAACATGATAGCCAAAATGGGATAACATAACTTATACATGAGGGAAGATAACATGGCCTAAACAGGATAGCCAAAATGGGCTAAGGTACCCTATACACCAGGGAAGATAACATGGCCTAAACAGGATAGCCTAAATGGGTTAAGGTAACATAAACACGAGGGAAGATAACATGGCCTAATCAGAATAGCCAAAATGGGCTAAGGTAACTTATACATGAGGGAAGATAACATGGCCTAAACAGGATAGTCAAAATGGGCTACGGTAACTTATAGACGAGGGAAGATAACATGGCCTAAACAGGATAGCCAAAATGGGATAAGGTAACTTATACATGAGGGAAGATAACATGGCCTAAACAGGATAGCCTAAATGGGCTAAGGTAACTTATACATGAGGGAAGATAACATGGCCTAAACAGGATAGACTAAATGGGCTAAGGTAACTTATGCATGAGGGAAGATAACATGGCCTAAGAAAGATAGACTAAATGGGCTAAGGTAACTTATGCATGAGGGAAGATAACATGGCCTAAACAGGATATCCAAAATGGGCTAAGGTAACTTATACATGAGGGAAGATAACATGGCCTAAACAGGTTAGCCAAAATGGGCTAAGGTAACTTGTGCATGGGGGAAGATAACATGGCCTAAACAGGATAGACTAAATGGGCTAAGGTAACATATACACGAGGGAAGATAACATGGCCTAAACAGGATAGACTGAATGGGCTAAGGTAACTTATATATGAGGGAAAATAACATGGCCTAAACAGATAGCAAAAATGGGCTAAGGTAACTTATACATGAGGGAAGATAACATGGCCTAAGCAGGATAGACTAAATGGGCAAAGGTAACTTATACACGAGGGAAGATAACATTGCCTAAACAGGATATCCAAAATGGGATAAGGTAACTTATACATGAGGGAAGATAACATGGCCTAAACAGGATAGCCAAAATGGGCTAAGGTAACATATACATGAGGGAAGATAACATGGCCTAAATAGGATAGCCTAAATGGGCTAAGGTAACTTATACACGAGGGAAGATAACATGGCCTAAACAGGATAGCCAAAATGGGATAAGGTAACTTATACATGAGGGAAGATAACATGGCCTAAACAGGATAGCCTAAATGGGCTAAGGTAACTTATACATGAGGGAAGATAACATGGCCTAAACAGGATAGACTAAATGGGCTAAGGTAACTTATGCATGAGGGAAGATAACATGGCCTAAACAGGATAGACTAAATGGGCTAAGGTAACTTATACATGAGGGAAGATAACATGGCCTAAACAGGATAGACTAAATGGGCTAAGGTAACCTATACATGAGGGAAGATAACATGGCCTAAACAGGATAGACTAAATGGGCTAAGGTAACGTATACATGAGGGAAGATAACATGGCCTAATCAGGATAGACTAAATGGGCTAAGGTAACTTTTACACGAGGGAAGATAACATGGCCTAAACAGGATAGACTAAATGGGCTAAGGTGACTTATACATGAGGGAAGATAACATGGCCTAAACAGGATAGACTAAATGGGCTAAGGTAACTTATACATGAGGGAAGATAACATGGCCTAAACAGGATATACTAAATTGGATAAGGTAACCTATACATGAGGGAAGATAACATGGCCTAAGCAGGATGGACTAAATGGGATATGGTAACTTATACACGAGGGAAGATAACATGGCCTAAACAGGATAGACTAAATGTGCTAAGGTAACTTATACATGAGGGAAGATAACATGGCCTAAACAGGATAGTCTAAATGGGCTAAGGTAACTTATACATGAGGGAAGATAACATGGCCTAAACAGGATAGAATAAATGGGCTAAGGTAACATATACACGAGGGAAGATAACATGGCCTAAACAGGATAGACTAAATGGGCTAAGGTAACTTATACAGGAGGGAAGATAACATGGCCTAAACAGGATAGACTAAATTGGCTAAGGTAACTTATACACGAGGGAAGATAACATGGCCTAAACAGGACAGCCAAAATGGGCTAAGGTAACTTATACATGAGGGAAGATAACATGGCCTAAACAGGATAGCCTAAATGTGCTAAGGTAACTTATGCATGAGGGAAGATAACATGGCCTAAACAGGATAGACCAAATGGGCTAAGGTAACTTATACACGAGGGAAGATAACATGGCCTAAACAGGATAGACTAAATGGGCTAAGGTAACTTATACATGAGGGAAGATAACATGGCCTAAACAGAATAGACTAAATGGGCTAAGGTAACTTATACACGAGGGAAGATAACATGGCCTAAACATGATAGCCAAAATGGGATAACACAACTTATACATGAGGGAAGATAACATGGCCTAAACAGTTTAGCCAAAATGGGCTAAGGTAACTTATACATGAGGGAAGATAACATGGCCTAAACAGGATAGCCTAAATGGGATAAGGTAACATAAACACGAGGGAAGATAACATGGCCTAATCAGGATAGCCAAAATGGGCTAAGGTAACTTATACATGAGGGAAGATAACATGGCCTAAACAGGATAGTCAAAATGGGCTACGGTAACTTATACACGAGGGAAGATAACATGGCCTAAACAGGATAGCCAAAATGGGATAAGGTAACTTATACATGAGGGAAGATAACATGGCCTAAACAGGATAGCCTAAATGGGCTAAGGTAACTTATACATGAGGGAAGATAACATGGCCTAAACAGGATAGACTAAATGGGCTAAGGTAACATATGCATGAGGGAAGATAACATGGCCTAAGAAAGATAGACTAAATGGGCTAAGGTAACTTATGCATGAGGGAAGATAACATGGCCTAAACAGGATATCCAAAATGGGCTATGGTAACTTATACATGAGGGAAGATAACATGGCCTAAACAGGATAGCCAAAATGGGCTAAGGTAACTTATGCATGAGGGAAGATAACATGGCCTAAGCAGGATAGACTAAATGGGCAAAGGTAACTTATACACGAGGGAAGATAACATTGCCTAAACAGGATATCCAAAATGGGATAAGGTAACTTATACATGATGGAAGATAACATGGCCTAAACAGGATAGACTAAATGGGCAAAGGTAACTTATACAAGAGGGAAGATAACATGGCCTAAACAGGATAGACTAAAGGGGCTAAGGTAACCTATACATGAGGGAAGATAACATGGCCTAAACAGGATAGACTAAATGGGCTAAGGTAACTTTTACACGAGGGAAGATAACATGGCCTAAACAGGATAGACTAAACGGGCTAAGGTGACTTATACATGAGGGTAGATAACATGGACTAAACAGGATAGACTAAATGGGCTAAGGTAACTTATACATGAGGGAAGATAACATGGCCTAAACAGGATATACTAAATTGGCTAAGGTAACCTATACATGAGGGAAGATAACATGGCCTAAGCAGGATGGACTAAATGGGATAAGGTAACTTATACACGAGGGAAGATAACATGGCCTAAACAGGATAGACTAAATGGGCTAAGGTAACTTATACATGAGGGAAGATAACATGGCCTAAACAGGATATTCTAAATGGGATAAGGTAACTTATACACGAGGGAAGATAACATGGCCTAAACAGGACAGCCAAAATGGGCTAAGGTAACTTATACACGAGAGAAGATAACATGGCTTAAGCAGGATAGCCAAAATGGGCTAAGGTAACTTATACATGAGGGAAGATAACATGGCCTAAACAGGATAGCCTAAATGTGCTAAGGTAACTTATGCATGAGGGAAGATAACATGGCCTAAACAGGATAGACCAAATGGGCTAAGGTAACTTATACACGAGGGAAGATAACATGGCCTAAACAGGATAGACTAAATGGGCTAAGGTAACTTATACATGAGGGAAGATAACATGGCCTAAACAGGATAAACTAAATGGGCTAAGGTAACTTATACACGAGGGAAGATAACATGGCCTAAACATGATAGCCAAAATGGGATAACATAACTTATACATGAGGGAAGATAACATGGCCTAAACAGGATAGCCAAAATGGGCTAAGGTACCCTATACACCAGGGAAGATAACATGGCCTAAACAGGATAGCCTAAATGGGTTAAGGTAACATAAACACGAGGGAAGATAACATGGCCTAATCAGAATAGCCAAAATGGGCTAAGGTAACTTATACATGAGGGAAGATAACATGGCCTAAACAGGATAGTCAAAATGGGCTACGGTAACTTATAGACGAGGGAAGATAACATGGCCTAAACAGGATAGCCAAAATGGGATAAGGTAACTTATACATGAGGGAAGATAACATGGCCTAAACAGGATAGCCTAAATGGGCTAAGGTAACTTATACATGAGGGAAGATAACATGGCCTAAACAGGATAGACTAAATGGGCTAAGGTAACTTATGCATGAGGGAAGATAACATGGCCTAAGAAAGATAGACTAAATGGGCTAAGGTAACTTATGCATGAGGGAAGATAACATGGCCTAAACAGGATATCCAAAATGGGCTAAGGTAACTTATACATGAGGGAAGATAACATGGCCTAAACAGGTTAGCCAAAATGGGCTAAGGTAACTTGTGCATGGGGGAAGATAACATGGCCTAAACAGGATAGACTAAATGGGCTAAGGTAACATATACACGAGGGAAGATAACATGGCCTAAACAGGATAGACTGAATGGGCTAAGGTAACTTATACATGAGGGAAAATAACATGGCCTAAACAGATAGCAAAAATGGGCTAAGGTAACTTATACATGAGGGAAGATAACATGGCCTAAGCAGGATAGACTAAATGGGCAAAGGTAACTTATACACGAGGGAAGATAACATGGCCTAAACAGGATAGCCAAAATGGGCTAAGGTAACATATACATGAGGGAAGATAACATGGCCTAAATAGGATATCCAAAATGGGATAAGGTAACTTATACATGAAGGAAGATAACATGGCCCAAACAGGATAGACTAAATGGGCTAAGGTAAGTTATACACGAGGGAAGATAACATGGCCTAAACAGGATAGACTAAATGGGCAAAGGTAACTTATACATGAGGAAAGATAACATGGCCTAAACAGGATAGACTAAATGGGATAAGGTAACTTATACATGAGTGAAGATAACATGGCCTAAACAGGATAGATTAAATGGGCTAAGGTAACTTATACATGAGGGAAGATAACATGGCCTAAACAGGATGGAATACATGGGCTAAGGTAACTTATACATGAGGGAAGATAACATTGCCTAAACAGGATATCCAAAATGGGATAAGGTAACTTATACACGAGGGAAGATAACATGGCCTAAACAGGATAGGCCAAATGGGCTAAGGTAACATATACATGAGGGAAGATAACATGGCCTAAATATGATAGCCTAAATGGGCTAAGGTAACTTATACACGAGGGAAGATAACATGGCCTAAACAGGATAGCCAAAATGGGCTAAGGTAACTTATACACGAGGGAAGATAACATGGTCTAAACAGGATAGACTAAATGGGCTAAGGTAACTTATACACGAGGGAAGATAACATGGCCTAAACAGGATAGCCAAAATGGGCTAAGGTCACTTATACACGAGGGAAGATAACATGGCCTAAACAGGATAGATTAAATGGGCTAAGGTAACTTATACATGAGGGAAGATAACATGGCCTAAACAGGATAGATTAAATGGGCTAGGTTAACTTATACATGAGGGAAGATAACATGGCCTAAACAGGATAGATTAAATGGGCTAAGGTAACTTATACATGAGGGAAGATAACATGGCCTAAACAGGATGGAATACATGGGCTAAGGTAACTTATACATGAGGGAAGAAAACATGGCCTAAACAGGATAGACTAAATGGGCTAAGGTAACTTATACATGAGGGAAGATAACATGGCCTAAACAGGTTAGCCAAAATGGGTTAAGGTAACTTATGCATGAGGGAAGATAACATGGCCTAAACAGGATAGACTAAATGGGCTAAGGTAACTTATACACGAGGGAAGATAACATGGCCTAAACAGGATAGACTAAATGGGCTAAGGTAACTTATACATGAGGGAAAATAACATGGCCTAAACAGATAGCCAAAATGGGCTAAGGTAACTTATACATGAGGGAAGATAACATGACCTAAGCAGGATAGACTAAATGGGCAAAGGTAACTTATACACGAGGGAAGATAACATTGCCTAAACAGGATATCCAAAATGTGATAAGGTAACTTATACATGAGGGAAGATAACATGGCCTAAACAGGATAGCCAAAATGGGCTAAGGTAACATATACATGAGGGAAGATAACATGGCCTAAATAGGATAGCCTAAATGGGCTAAGGTAACTTATACACGAGGGAAGATAACATGGCCTAAACAGGATAGCCAAAATGGGCTAAGGTAACATATACATGAGGGAAGATAACATGGCCTAAATAGGATAGCCAAAATGGGCTAAGGTAACTTATGCATGAGGGAAGATAACATGGACTAAACAGGATAGACTAAATGGGCTAATGTAACTTATACATGAGGGAATATAACATGGCCTAAACAGGATAGACTAAATGGGCTAAGGTAACTTATACACGAAGGAAGATAACATAGCCTAAACAGGATAGACTAAATAGGCTAAGGTAACCTATACATGAGGGAAGATAACATGGCCTAAGCAGGATAGATTAAATGGGCTAAGGTAACTTATACCTGAGGGAAGATAACATGGCCTAAACAGGATAGAATAAATGGGCTAAGGTATCTTATGCATGAGGGAAGATAACATGGCCTAAGCAGGATAGACTAAATGGGCTAAGGTAACTTATGCATGAGGGAAGATAACATGGCCTAAACAGGAATGCCAAAATGGGCTAAGGTAATTTATGCATGAGGGAAGATAACATGGCCTAAAAAGGATAGACTAAATGGGCTAAGGTAACTTATACATGAGGGAAGATAATATCGCCTAAACAGGATAGACTAAATGGGCTAAGGTAACTTATACATGAGGGAAGATAACATGGCCTAAGCAGGATAGCCAAAATGGGCTAAGGTAACTTATACATGAGGGAAGATAACATGGCCTAAACAGATAGCCAAAATGGGCTAAGGTAACTTATTCATGAGGGAAGATAACATGGCCTAAGCAGGATAGACTAAACGGTGTAAGGTAACTTATACACGAGGGAAGATAACATTGCCTAAGCAGGATATCCAAAATGGGCTAAGGTATCTTATGCATGAGGGAAGATAACATGGCCTAAGCAGGATAGACTAAATGGGCTAAGGTAACTTATACATGAGGGAAGATAACATGGCCTAAACAGGATAGACAAAATGGGCTAAGGTAACTTATACATGAAGGAAGATAACATGGCCTAAGCAGGATAGACTAAATGGGCAAAGGTAACTTATACAGGAGGGAAGATAACATTGCCTAAACAGGATAGACTAAATGGGCTAAGGTAACTTATACAGGAGGGAATATAACATGGCCTAAACAGATAGCCAAAATGGGCTAAGGTAACTTATACATGAGGGAAGATAACATGGCCTAAGCAGGATAGACTAAATGGGCAAAGGTAACTTATACACGAGGGAAGATAACATTGCCTAAACAGGATATCCAAAATGGGATAAGGTAACTTATACATGATGGAAGATAACATGGCCTAAACAGATAGACTAAATGGGCTAAGGTAACTTATACATGAGGGAAGATAACATGGCCTAAACAGGATAGACTAAATGGGCTAAGGTAACCTATACATGAGGGAAGATAACATGGCCTAAACAGGATAGATTAAATGGGCTAAGGTAACGTATACATGAGGGAAGATAACATGGCCTAAACAGGATAGACTAAATGGGCTAAGGTAACTTTTACACGAGGGAAGATAACATGGCCTAAACAGGATAGACTAAATGGGCTAAGGTGACTTATACATGAGGAAAATAACATGGCCTAAACAGGATAGACTAAATGGGCTAAGGTAACTTATACATGAGGGAAGATAACATGGCCTATACAGGATAGACTAAATGGGCTAAGGTAACTTATACATGAGGGAAGATAACATGGCCTAAACAGGATAGACTAAATGTGCTAAGGTAACTTATACATGAGGGAAGATAACATGGCCTATACAGGATAGACTAAATGGGCTAAGGTAACGTATACACGAGGGAAGATAACATGGCCTAAACAGGATAGCCAAAATGGGCTAAGGTAACTTATACATGAGGGAAGATAACATGGCCTAAACAGGATAGCCTAAATGGGCTAAGGTAACTTATACACGAGGGACGATAACATGGCCTAAACAGAATAGACTAAATGGGCTAAGGTAACTTATACATGAGGGAAGATAGCATGGCCTAAACAGGATAGCCTAAATGGGCTAAGGTAACTTATACACGAGGGAAGATAACATGGCCTAAACAGGATAGACTAAATGGGCTAAGGTAACTTATACATGAGGGAAGATAACATGGCCTAAACAGGATAGACTAAATGGGCTAAGGTAACTTATACACGAGGGAAGATAACATGGCCTAAACAGGATAGCCAAAATGGGATAAGGTAACTTATACATGAGGGAAGATAACATGGCCTAAACAGGATAGCCTAAATGGGCTAAGGTAACTTATACATGAGGGAAGATAACATGGCCTAAACAAAATATACTAAATGGGATAAGGTAACTTATACATGAGGGAAAATAACATGGCCTAAACAGGGTAGCCTAAATTGGTTAAGGTAACATATACACGAGGGAAGATAACATGGCCTTAACCGGATAGACTAAATGGGCTAAGGTGACTTATACATGAGTGAAGATAACATGGCCTAAACAGGATAGCCTAAATGGGCTAAGGTAACATATACATGAGGGAAGATAACATGGCATAAGCAGGATAGACTAAATGGGCTAAGGTAACTTATACACGAGGGAAGATAACATGGCTCAAACAGGATAGACTAAATGGGCTAAGGTAACTTATACATGAGGGAAGATAACATGGCCTAAATAGGATAGACTAAATGGGCTAAGGTATCTTATACATGAGGGAAGATAACATGGCCTAAACAGGATAGACTAAATGGGCTAAGGTAACTTATACATGAGGGAAGATAACATGGCCTAAACAGGATAGACTAAATGGGCTAAGGTAACCTATACATGAGGGAAGATAACATGGCCTAAACAGGATAGACTAAATGGGCTAAGGTAACCTATTCATGAGGGAAGATAACATGGCCTAAACAGGATAGACGAAATGGGCTAAGGTAACCTATTCATGAGGGAAGATAACATGGCCTAAACAGGATAGACGAAATGGGCTAAGGTAACGTATTCATGAGGGAAGATAACATGGCCAAAACAGGATAGACTAAATGGGCTAAGGTAACTTATACATGAGGGAAGATAACATGGCCTAAACAGGATAGAATAAATGGGCTAAGGTGACTTATACATGAGGGAAGATAGCATGGCCTAAACAGGATAGACTAAATGGACTAAGGTAACTAATACATGAGGGAAGATAGCATGGCCTAAACAGGATACACTAAATGGGCTAAAGTAACCTATACATGAGGGAAGATAACATGGCCTAAACAGGATAGTCTAAATGGGCTAAGGTGACTTATACATGAGGGAAGATAACATGGCCTGAACAGGATAGACTAAATGGGCTAAGGTAATTTATACATGAGGGAAGATAACATGGCCTATACAGGATAGACTAAATGGGCTAAGGTAACGTATACACCAGGGAAGATAACATGGCCTAAACAGGATAGCCAAAATGGGCTAAGGTAACTTATACACGAGGGAAGATAACATGGCCTAAGCAGGATAGCCAAAATGGGCTAAGGTAACTTATACATGAGGGAAGATAACATGGCCTAAACAGGATAGCCTAAATGGGCTAAGGTAACTTATACACGAGGGACGATAACATGGCCTAAACTGGATAGACTAAATGGGCTAAGGTAACTTATACACGAGGGAAGATAACATGGCCTAAACAGGATAGACTAAATGGGCTAAGGTAACTTATACATGACGGAAGATAACATGGCCTAAACAGGATAGTCAAAATGGGCTAAGGTAACTTATACACGAGGGAAGATAACATGGCCTAAACAGGATACCCAAAATGGGATAAGATAACTTATACATGAGAGAAGATAACATGGCCTAAACACGATAGCCTAAATGGGCTAAGGTAACTTATACATGAGGGAAGATAACATGGCCTAAACAGGATAGACTAAATGGGCTAAGGTAACTTATGCATGAGGGAAGATAACATGGCCTAAGCAGGATAGACTAAATGGGCTAAGGTAACTTATGGATGGGGGAAGATAACATGGCCTAAACAGGATAGCCAAAATGGGCTAAGGTAACTTATACATGAGGGAAGATAACATGGCCTAAACAGGATAGCCAAAATGGGCTAAGGTAACTTATGCATGAGGGAAGATAACATGGCCTAAACAGGATAGACTAAATGGGCTAAGGTAACTTATACATGAGGGAAGATAACATGGCCTAAACAGGATAGACTAAATGGGGTAAGGTAACTTATACATGAGGGAAGATAACATGGCCTAAACAGGATAGCCAAAATGGGCTAAGGGAACTTATACATGAGGGAAGATAACATGGCCTAAACAAATAGTCAAAATGGGCTAAGGTAACTTATACATGAGGGAAGATAACATGGCCTAAGCAGGATAGACTAAATAGGCTAAGGTAACTTATACACGATGGAAGATAACATGGCCTAAACAGGTTATCCAAAATGGGATAAGTTAACTTATATATGAGGGAAGATAACATGGCCTATACAGGATATGCAAAATGGGCTAAGGTAACATATACATGAGGGAAGATAACATGGCCTAAATAGGATAGCCTAAATGGGCTAAGGTAACTTATACACGAGGGAAGATAACATGGCCTAAACAGGATAGCCAAAATGGGCTAAGGTAACTTATACACGAGGGAAGATAACATGGCCTAAACAGGATAGACTAAATGGGCTAAGGTAATTTATACATGAGGGAAGATAACATGGCCTAAACAGAATAGACTAAATGGACTAAGGTAACTTATACAGGAGGGAGGAAAACACGACCTAAAGAGGATAGACTAAATGGGCTAAGGTAACTTATACACGAGGGAAGATAACACGGCCTAAACAGGATAGATTAAATGGGCTAAGGTAACCTATACATGAGGGAAGATAACATGGCCTAAACAGGATAGACTAAATGGGCTAAGGTAACATATAAATGAGGGAAGATAACATGGCCTAAATAGGATAGACTAAATGGGCTAAGGTAACTTATACATGAAGGAAGATAACATGGCCTAAACAGGATAGACTAAATGGGCTAAGGTAACTTATGCATGAGGGAAGATAACATGGCCTAAACAGGTTAGCCTACATGGGCTAAGGTAACGAATACATGAGGGAAGATAACATGGCCTAAACAGGATAGACTAAATGGGCTAAGGTAACTTATACATGAGGGAAGATAACATGGCCTAAACAGGATAGACTAAATGGGCTAAGGTAACATATACATGAGGGAAGATAACATGGCCTAAACAGGATAGACTAAATGGGCTAAGGTAACTTATACACGAGGGAAGATAACATGGCCTAAACAGGATAGACTAAATGGGCTAAGGTAACTTATACATGAGGGAAGATAACATGGCCTAAACAGGATAGCCTAAATGGGCTAAGGTAACTTATACACGAGGGAAGATAACATGGCCTAAACAGGATAGCCAAAATGGGCTAAGGTAACTTATACACGAGGGAAGATAACATGGCCTAAACAGGATAGACTAAATGGGCTAAGGTAATTTATACATGAGGGAAGATAACATGGCCTAAACAGGATAGTCTAAATGGACTAAGGTAACTTATACATGAGGGAAGATAACATTGCCTAAACATGATAGATTAAATGGGATAAGGTAACTTATACATGAGGGAAGATAACATGGCCTAAACAGGATAGAATACATAGGCTAAGGTAACTTATACATGAGGGAAGATAACATGGCCTAAACAGGATAGACTAAATGGGCTAAGGTAACTTATACAGGAGGGAGGAAAACACGGCCTAAACAGGATAGACTAAATGGGCTAAGGTAACTTATACACGAGGGAAGATAACACGGCCTAAACAGGATAGATTAAATGGGCTAAGGTAACCTATGCATGAGGGAAGATAACATGGCCTAAACAGGATAGACTAAATGGGCTAAGGTAACATATAAATGAGGGAAGATAACATGGCCTAAATAGGATAGACTAAATGGGCTAAGGTAACTTATACATGAAGGAAGATAACATGGCCTAAACAGGATAGACTAAATGGGCTAAGGTAACTTATACATGAGGGAAGATAACATGGCCTAAACAGGTTAGCCTACATGGGCTAAGGTAACGTATACATGAGGGAAGATAACATGGCCTAAACAGGATAGACTAAATGGGCTAAGGTAACTTATACATGAGGGGAGATAACATGGCCTAAACAGGATAGACTAAATGGGCTAAGGTAACTTATACATGAGGGAAGATAACATGGCCTAAACAGGATAGACTAAATGGGCTAAGGTAACTTATACACGAGGGAAGATAACATGGCCTAAACAGGATAGACTAAATGGGCTAAGGTAACTTATACATGAGGGAAGATAACATGGCCTAAACAGGATAGACTAAATGGGCTAAGGTAACTTATACATGAGGGAAGATAGCATGGCCTAAACAGGATAGCCAAAATGCGCTAAGGTAACTTATATATGAGGGAAGATAACATGGCCTAAACAGGATAGCCAAAATGGGCTAAGGTAACTTATGCATGAGGGAAGATAACATGGCCTAATCAGGATAGACTAAATGGGCTAAGGTAACTTATACATGAGGGAAGATAACATGGCCTAAACAGGATAGACTAAATGGGCTAAGGTAACTTATACATGAGGGAAGATAACATGGCCTAAGCAGGATAGCCAAAATGGGCTAAGGTAACTTATACATGAGGGAAGATAACATGGCCTAAACAGATAGCCAAAATGGGCTAAGGTAACTTATACATGAGGGAAGATAACATGGTCTAAGCAGGATAGACTAAATGGGCTAAGGTAACTTATACATGAGGGAAGATAACATTGCCTAAACAGGATATCCAAAATGGGATAAGGTAACTTATACATGAGGGAAGAAAACATGGCCTAAACAGGATAGGCAAAATGGGCTAAGGTAACATATACATGAGGGAAGATAACATGGCCTAAATAGGATAGCCTAAATGGGCTAAGGTAACTTATACATGAGGGAAGATAACATGGCCTAAACAGGATAGCCAAAATGGGCTAAGGTAACTTATACACGGGGGAAGATAACATGGCCTAAATAGGATAGACTAAATGGGCTAATGTAACTTATACATGAGGGAAGATAACATGGTCTAAACAGGATAGCCAAATTGGGCTAAGGTAACTTATAAACGAGGGAAGATAACATGGCCTAAACAGGATAGACTAAATGGGCTAAGGTAATGTATACATGAGGGAAGATAACATGGCCTAAACAGGATAGACTAAATGGGCTAAGCTAACTTATACATGAGGGAAGATAACATGGCCTAAACAGGATAGACTAAATGGGCTAAGGTAACTTATACATGAGGGAAGATAACATGGCCTAAACACGATAGCCAAAATGGGCTAAGGTAACTTATACATGAGGGAAGATAACAAGGCCTAAACAGGATAGCCAAAATGGGCTAAGGTAACTTATGCATGAGGGAAGATAACATGGCCTAAACAGGATAGACTAAATGGGCTAAGGTAACTTATACATGAGGGAAGATAACATGGCCTAAACAGGATAGACTAAATGGGCTAAGGTAACTTATACATGAGGGAAGATAACATGGCCTAAGCAGGATAGCCAAAATGGGCTAAGGTAACTTATACATGAGGGAAGATAACATGGCCTAAGCAGATAGCCAAAATGGGCTAAGGTAACTTATACATGAGGGAAGATAACATGGCCTAAGCAGGATAGACTAAATGGGCTAAGGTAACTTATACACGAGTGAAGATAACATTGCCTAAACAGGATATCCAAAATGGGATAAGGTAACTTATACATGAGGGAAGATAACATGGCCTAAACAGGATAGGCAAAATGGGCTAAGGTAACATATACATGAGGGAAGAGATAACATGGCCTAAGCAGGATAGACTAAATGGGCTAAGGTAACTTATGCATGAGGGAAGATAACATGGCCTAAACAGGATAGCCAAAATGGGCTAAGGTAACTTATACATGAGGGAAGATAACATGGCCTAAACAGGATAGCCAAAATGGGCTAAGGTAACTTATGCATGAGGGAAGATAACATGGACTAAACAGGATAGACTAAATGGGCTAAGGTAACTTATACATGAGGGAAGATAACATGGCCTAAACAGGATAGCCAAAATGGGATAAGGTAAGTTATGCATGAGGGAAGATAACATGGACTAAACAGGATAGACTAAATGGGCTAAGGTAACTTATACATGAGGGAAGATAACATGGCCTAAGCAGGATAGACTAAATGGGCTAATGTATCTTATACATGAGGGAAGATAACATTGCCTAAACAGGATATCCAAAGTGGGATAAGGTAGCTTATACATGTGGGAAGATAACATGGCCTAAACAGGATAGGCCAAATGGGCTAAGGTAACATATACATGAGGGAATATAACATGGCCTAAATAGGATAGCCTAAATGGGCTAAGGTAACTTATACATGAGGGAAGATAACATCGCCTAAACAGGATAGCCAAAATGGGCTAAAGTAACTTATGCACGATGGAAGATAACATGGCCTAAATAGGATAGACTAAATGGGCTAATGTAACTTATACATGAGGGAATATAACATGGCCTAAACAGGATAGACTAAATGGGCTAAGGTAACTTATACACGAGGGAAGATAACATGGCCTAAACAGGATAGACTAAATGGGCTAAGGTAACCTATACATGAGGGAAGATAACATGGCCTAAACAGGATAGATTAAATGGGCTAAGGTAACTTATACCTGAGGGAAGATAACATGGCCTAAACAGGATAGAATAAATGGGCTAAGGTATCTTATGCATGAGGGAAGATAACATGGCCTAAGCAGGATAGACTAAATGGGCTAAGGTAACTTATGCATGAGGGAAGATAACATGGCCTAAACAGGAATGCCAAAATGGGCTATGGTAACTTATGCATGAGGGAAGATAACATGGCCTAAAAAGGATAGACTAAATGGGCTAAGGTAACTTATACATGAGGGAAGATAACATGGCCTAAACAGGATAGACTAAATGGGCTAAGGTAACTTATACATGAGGGAAGATATCATGGCCTAAGCAGGATAGCCAAAATGGGCTAAGGTAACTTATACATGAGGGAAGATAACATGGCCTAAACAGATAGCCAAAATGGGCTAAGGTAACTTATACATGAGGGAAGATAACATGGCCTAAGCAGGATAGACTAAATGGGCTAAGGTAACTTATACACGAGGGAAGATAACATTGCCTAAGCAGAATATCCAAAATGGGCTAAGGTATCTTATGCATGAGGGAAGATAACATGGCCTAAGCAGGATAGACTAAATGGGCTAAGGTAACTTATACATGAGGGAAGATAACATGGCCTAAACAGGATAGGCAAAATGGGCTAAGGTACCATATACATGAGGGAAGATAACATGGCCTAAGCAGGATAGACTAAATGGGCTAAGGTAACTTATGCATGAGGGAAGATAACATGGCCTAAACAGGATAGCCAAAATGGGCTAAGGTAACTTATTCATGAGGGAAGATAACATGGCCTAAACAGGATAGCCAAAATGGGCTAAGGTAACTTATGCATGAGGGAAGATAACATGGACTAAACAGGATAGACTAAATGGGCTAAGGTAACTTATACATGAGGGAAGATAACATGGCCTAAACAGATAGCCAAAATGGGCTAAGGTAACTTATACATGAGGGAAGATAACATGGCCTAAGCAGGATAGACTAAATTGGCTAAGGTAACTTATACATGAGGGAAGATAACATTGCCTAAACAGGATATCCTAAATGGGATAAGGTAGCTTATACATGAGGGAAGATAACATGGCCTAAACAGGATAGGCCAAATGGGCTAAGGTAACATATACATGAGGGAAGATAACATGGCCTAAATAGGATAGACTAAATGGGCTAAGGTAACTTATACACGAGGGAAGATAACATGGCCTAAACAGGATAGACTAAATGGGCTAAGGTAACCTATACATGAGGGAAGATAACATGGCCTAAACAGGATAGATTAAATTGGCTAAGGTAACTTATACATGAGGGAAGATAACATGGCCTAAGCAGGATAGACTAAATGGGCTAAGGTAACTTATGCATGAGGGAAGATAACATGGCCTAAACATGATAGCCAAAATGGGCTAAGGTAACTTATATATGAGAGAAGATAACATGGCCTAAACAGGATAGCCAAAATGGGCTAAGGTAACTTATGCATGAGGGAAGATAACATGGCCTAAACAGGATAGACTAAATGGGCTAAGGTAACTTATACATGAGGGAAGATAACATGGCCTAAACAGGATAGACTAAATGGGCTAAGGTAACTTATACATGAGGGAAGATAACATGGCCTAAGCAGGATAGCCAAAATGGGCTAAGGTAACTTATACATGAGGGAAGATAACATGGCCTAAACAGATAGCCAAAATGGGCTAAGGTAACTTATACATGAGGGAAGATAACATGGTCTAAGCAGGATAGACTAAATGGGCTAAGGTAACTTATACACAAGGGAAGATAACATGGCCTAAATAGGATAGACTAAATGGGCTAATGTAACTTATACATGAGGGAAGATAACATGGCCTAAACAGGATAGCCAAATTGGGCTAAGGTAACTTATAAACGAGGGAAGATAACATGGCCTAAACAGGATAGACTAAATGGGCTAAGGTAATGTATACATGAGGGAAGATAACATGGCCTAAACAGGATAGACTAAATGGGCTAAGGTAACTTATAAATGAGGGAAGATAACATGGCCTAAACAGGATAGATTAAATGGGCTAAGGTAACTTATACCTGAGGGAAGATAACATGGCCTAAACAGGATAGAATAAATGGGCTAAGGTAACTTATACATGAGAGAAGATAACATGGCCTAAACAGGATAGACTAAATGGGCTAAGGTAGCTTATACATGAGGGAAGATAATACAGCCTAAACAGGATAGACTAACTGGGCTAAGGTAACTTATACACGAGGGAAGAAAACATGGCCTAAACAGGATAGACTAAATATGCTAAGGTAACTTATACACGAGGGAAGATAACATGGCCTAAACAGGATAGATTTAATGGGCTAAGGTAACCTATACATGAGGGAAGATAACATGGCCTAAACAGGATAGACTAAATGGTCTAAGGTAACAAATACATGAGGGAAGATAACATGACCTAAACAGGATAGACTAAATGGGCTAAGGTAACTTATACATGAAGGAAGATAACATGACCTAAACAGGATAGACTAAATGGGCTACGGTAACGTATACATGAGGGAAGATAACATGGCCTAAACAGGATAGCCTACATGGGCTAAGGTAACTTATACACGAGGGAAGATAACATGGCCTAAACAGGATAGACTAAATGGGCTAAGGTAACCTATACATGATGGAAGATAACATGGCCTAAACAGGATAGATTAAATGGGCTAAGGTAACTTATACCTGAGGAAAGATAACATGGCCTAAACAGGATAAAATAAATGGGCTAAGGTATCTTATGCATGAGGGAAGATAACATGGCCTAAGCAGGATAGACTAAATGGGCTAAGGTAACTTATGCATGAGGGAAGATAACATGGCCTAAACAGGATAACCAAAATGCGCTAAGGTAACTTATATATGAGGGAAGATAACATGGCCTAAACAGGATAGCCAAAATGGGCTAAGGTAACTTATGCATGAGGGAAGATAACATGGCCTAATCAGGATAGACTAAATGGGCTAAGGTAACTTATACATGAGGGAAGATAACATGGCCTAAACAGGATAGACTAAATGGGCTAAGGTAACTTATACATGAGGGAAGATACCATGGCCTAAACAGGATAGGCCAAATGGGCTAAGGTAACATATACATGAGGGAAGATAACATGGCCTAAATAGGATAGACTAAATGGGCTAAGGTAACTTATACACGAGGGAAGATAACATGGCCTAAACAGGATAGACTAAATGGGCTAAGGTAACCTATACATGAGGGAAGATAACATGGCCTAAACAGGATAGATTAAATGGGCTAAGGTAACTTATACCTGAGGAAAGATAACATGGCCTAAACAGGATAAAATAAATGGGCTAAGGTATCTTATGCATGAGGGAAGATAACATGGCCTAAGCAGGATAGACTAAATGGGCTAAGGTAACTTATGCATGTAGGAAGATAACATGGCCTAAACAGGATAGCCAAAATGCGCTAAGGTAACTTATATATGAGGGAAGATAACATGGCCTAAACAGGATAGCCAAAATGGGCTAAGGTAACTTATGCATGAGGGAAGATAACATGGCCTAATCAGGATAGACTAAATGGGCTAAGGTAACTTATACATGAGGGAAGATAACATGGCCTAAACAGGATAGACTAAATGGGCTAAGGTAACTTATACATGAGGGAAGATAACATGGCCTAAGCAGGATAGCCAAAATGGGCTAAGGTAACTTATACATGAGGGAAGATAACATGGCCTAAACAGATAGCCAAAATGGGCTAAGGTAACTTATGCATGAGGGAAGATAACATGGCCTAAAAAGGATAGACTAAATGGGCTAAGGTAACTTATACATGAGGGAAGATAACATGGCCTAAACAGGATAGACTAAATGGGCTAAGGTAACTTATACATGAGGGAAGATATCATGGCCTAAGCAGGATAGCCAAAATGGGCTAAGGTAACTTATACATGAGGGAAGATAACATGGCTTAAACAGATAGCCAAAATGGGCTAAGGTAACTTATACATGAGGGAAGATAACATGGCCTAAGCAGGATAGACTAAATGGGCTAAGGTAACTTATACACGAGGGAAGATAACATTGCCTAAGCAGAATATCCAAAATGGGCTAAGGTATCTTATGCATGAGGGAAGATAACATGGCCTAAGCAGGATAGACTAAATGGGCTAAGGTAACTTATACATGAGGGAAGATAACATGGCCTAAACAGGATAGGCAAAATGGGCTAAGGTACCATATACATGAGGGAAGATAACATGGCCTAATCAGGATAGACTAAATGGGCTAAGGTAACTTATGCATGAGGGAAGATAACATGGCCTAAACAGGATAGCCAAAATGGGCTAAGGTAACTTATACAAAAGGGAAGATAACATGGCCTAAACAGGATAGCCAAAATGGGCTAAGGTAACTTATGCATGAGGGAAGATAACATGGACTAAACAGGATAGACTAAATGGGCTAAGGTAACTTATACATGAGGGAAGATAACATGGCCTAAACAGATAGCCAAAATGGGCTAAGGTAACTTATACATGAGGGAAGATAACATGGCCTAAGCAGGATAGACTAAATTGGCTAAGGTAAAAACTTATACATGAGGGGAGATAACATTGCCTAAACAGGATATCCAAAATGGGATAAGGTAGCTTATACATGAGGGAAGATAACATGGCCTAAACAGGATAGGCCAAATGGGCTAAGGTAACATATACATGAGGGAAGATAACATGGCCTAAATAGGATAGACTAAATGGGCTAAGGTAACTTATACACGAGGGAAGATAACATGGCCTAAACAGGATAGACTAAATGGGCTAAGGTAACCTATACATGAGGGAAGATAACATGGCCTAAACAGGATAGATTAAATTGGCTAAGGTAACTTATACATGAGGGAAGATAACATGGCCTAAGCAGGATAGACTAAATGGGCTAAGGTAACTTATGCATGAGGGAAGATAACATGGCCTAAACATGATAGCCAAAATGGGCTAAGGTAACTTATATATGAGGGAAGATAACATGGCCTAAACAGGATAGCCAAAATGGGCTAAGGTAACTTATGCATGAGGGAAGATAACATGGCCTAAACAGGATAGACTAAATGGGCTAAGGTAACTTATACATGAGGGAAGATAACATGGCCTAAACAGGATAGACTAAATGGGCTAAGGTAACTTATACATGAGGGAAGATAACATGGCCTAAGCAGGATAGCCAAAATGGGCTAAGGTAACTTATACATGAGGGAAGATAACATGGCCTAAACAGATAGCCAAAATGGGCTAAGGTAACTTATACATGAGGGAAGATAACATGGTCTAAGCAGGATAGACTAAATGGGCTAAGGTAACTTATACACGAGGGAAGATAACATTGCCTAAACAGGATATCCAAAAAGGGATAAGGTAACTTATACATGAGGGAAGAAAACATGCCTAAACTGGATAGGCAAAATGGGCTAAGGTAACATATACATGAGGGAAGATAACATGGCCAAAATAGGATAGCCTAAATGGGCTAAGGTAACTTATACATGAGGGAAGATAACATGGCCTAAACAGGATAGCCAAAATGGGCTAAGGTAACTTATACACAAGGGAAGATAACATGGCCTAAATAGGATAGACTAAATGGGCTAATGTAACTTATACATGAGGGAAGATAACATGGCCTAAACAGGATAGCCAAATTGGGCTAAGGTAACTTATAAACGAGGGAAGATAACATGGCCTAAACAGGATAGACTAAATGGGCTAAGGTAATGTATACATGAGGGAAGATAACATGGCCTAAACAGGATAGACTAAATGGGCTAAGGTAACTTATAAATGAGGGAAGATAACATGGCCTAAACAGGATAGATTAAATGGGCTAAGGTAACATATACCTGAGGGAAGATAACATGGCCTAAACAGGATAGAATAAATGGGCTAAGGTAACTTATACATGAGAGAAGATAACATGGCCTAAACAGGATAGACTAAATGGGCTAAGGTAGCTTATACATGAGGGAAGATAATACAGCCTAAACAGGATAGACTAACTGGGCTAAGGTAACTTATACACGAGGGAAGAAAACATGGCCTAAACAGGATAGACTAAATATGCTAAGGTAACTTATACACGAGGGAAGATAACATGGCCTAAACAGGATAGATTTAATGGGCTAAGGTAACCTATACATGAGGGAAGATAACATGGCCTAAACAGGATAGACTAAATGGTCTAAGGTAACAAATACATGAGGGAAGATAACATGACCTAAACAGGATAGACTAAATGGGCTAAGGTAACTTATACATGAAGGAAGATAACATGACCTAAACAGGATAGACTAAATGGGCTACGGTAACGTATACATGAGGGAAGATAACATGGCCTAAACAGGATAGCCTACATGGGCTAAGGTAACTTATACACGAGGGAAGATAACATGGCCTAAACAGGATAGACTAAATGGGCTAAGGTAACCTATACATGATGGAAGATAACATGGCCTAAACAGGATAGATTAAATGGGCTAAGGTAACTTATACCTGAGGAAAGATAACATGGCCTAAACAGGATAAAATAAATGGGCTAAGGTATCTTATGCATGAGGGAAGATAACATGGCCTAAGCAGGATAGACTAAATGGGCTAAGGTAACTTATGCATGAGGGAAGATAACATGGCCTAAACAGGATAGCCAAAATGCGCTAAGGTAACTTATATATGAGGGAAGATAACATGGCCTAAACAGGATAGCCAAAATGGGCTAAGGTAACTTATGCATGAGGGAAGATAACATGGCCTAATCAGGATAGACTAAATGGGCTAAGGTAACTTATACATGAGGGAAGATAACATGGCCTAAACAGGATAGACTAAATGGGCTAAGGTAACTTATACATGAGGGAAGATACCATGGCCTAAACAGGATAGGCCAAATGGGCTAAGGTAACATATATATGAGGGAAGATAACATGGCCTAAATAGGATAGACTAAATGGGCTAAGGTAACTTATACACGAGGGAAGATAACATGGCCTAAACAGGATAGACTAAATGGGCTAAGGTAACCTATACATGAGGGCAGATAACATGGCCTAAACAGGATAGATTAAATGGGCTAAGGTAACTTATACCTGAGGAAAGATAACATGGCCTAAACAGGATAAAATAAATGGGCTAAGGTATCTTATGCATGAGGGAAGATAACATGGCCTAAGCAGGATAGACTAAATGGGCTAAGGTAACTTATGCATGAAGGAAGATAACATGGCCTAAACAGGATAGCCAAAATGCGCTAAGGTAACATATATATGAGGGAAGATAACATGGCCTAAACAGGATAGCCAAAATGGGCTAAGGTAACTTATGCATGAGGGAAGATAACATGGCCTAATCAGGATAGACTAAATGGGCTAAGGTAACTTATACATGAGGGAAGATAACATGGCCTAAACAGGATAGACTAAATGGGCTAAGGTAACTTATACATGAGGGAAGATAACATGGCCTAAGCAGGATAGCCAAAATGGGCTAAGGTAACTTATACATGAGGGAAGATAACATGGCCTAAACAGATAGCCAAAATGGGCTAAGGTAACTTATACATGAGGGAAGATAACATGGTCTAAGCAGGATAGACTAAATGAGCTAAGGTAACTTATACACGAGGGAAGATAACATTGCCTAAACAGGATATCCAAAATGGGATAAGGTAACTTATACATGAGGGAAGAAAACATGGCCTAAACAGGATAGGCAAAATGGGCTAAGGTAACATATACATGAGGGAAGATAACATGGCCTAAATAGGATAGCCTAAATGGGCTAAGGTAACTTATACATGAGGGAAGATAACATGGCCTAAACAGGATAGCCAAAATGGGCTAAGGTAACTTATACACGGGGGAAGATAACATGGCCTAAATAGGATAGACTAAATGGGCTAATGTAACTTATACATGAGGGAAGATAACATGGGCTAAACAGGATAGCCAAATTGGGCTAAGGTAACTTATAAACGAGGGAAGATAACATGGCCTAAACAGGATAGACTAAATGGGCTAAGGTAATGTATACATGAGGGAAGATAACATGGCCTAAACAGGATAGACTAAATGGGCTAAGTTAACTTATACATGAGGGAAGATAACATGGCCTAAACAGGATAGACTAAATGGGCTAAGGTAACTTATACATGAGGGAAGATAACATGGCCTAAACACGATAGCCAAAATGGGCTAAGGTAACTTATACATGAGGGAAGATAACATGGCCTAAACAGGATAGCCAAAATGGGCTAAGGTAACTTATGCATGAGGGAAGATAACATGGCCTAAACAGGATAGACTAAATGGGCTAAGGTAACTTATACATGAGGGAAGATAACATGGCCTAAGCAGGATAGCCAAAATGGGCTAAGGTAACTTATACATGAGGGAAGATAACATGGCCTAAGCAGATAGCCAAAATGGGCTAAGGTAACTTATACATGAGGGAAGATAACATGGCCTAAGCAGGATAGACTAAATGGGCTAAGGTAACTTATACACGAGTGAAGATAACATTGCCTAAACAGGATATCCAAAATGGGATAAGGTAACTTATACATGAGGGAAGATAACATGGCCTAAACAGGATAGGCAAAATGGGCTAAGGTAACATATACATGAGGGAAGAGATAACATGGCCTAAGCAGGATAGACTAAATGGGCTAAGGTAACTTATGCATGAGGGAAGATAACATGGCCTAAACAGGATAGCCAAAATGGGCTAAGGTAACTTATACATGAGGGAAGATAACATGGCCTAAACAGGATAGCCAAAATGGGCTAAGGTAACTTATGCATGAGGGAAGATAACATGGACTAAACAGGATAGACTAAATGGGCTAAGGTAACTTATACATGAGGGAAGATAACATGGCCTAAACAGGATAGCCAAAATGGGATAAGGTAACTTATGCATGAGGGAAGATAACATGGACTAAACAGGATAGACTAAATGGGCTAAGGTAACTTATACATGAGGGAAGATAACATGGCCTAAGCAGGATAGACTAAATGGGCTAATGTATCTTATACAGGAGGGAAGATAACATTGCCTAAACAGGATATCCAAAGTGGGATAAGGTAGCTTATACATGTGGGAAGATAACATGGCCTAAACAGGATAGGCCAAATGGGCTAAGGTAACATATACATGAGGGAATATAACATGGCCTAAATAGGATAGCCTAAATGGGCTAAGGTAACTTATACATGAGGGAAGATAACATCGCCTAAACAGGATAGCCAAAATGGGCTAAAGTAACTTATGCACGATGGAAGATAACATGGCCTAAATAGGATAGACTAAATGGGCTAATGTAACTTATACATGAGGGAATATAACATGGCCTAAACAGGATAGACTAAATGGGCTAAGGTAACTTATACACGAGGGAAGATAACATGGCCTAAACAGGATAGCCAAAATGCGCTAAGGTAACTTATATATGAGGGAAGATAACATGGCCTAAACAGGATAGCCAAAATGGGCTAAGGTAACTTATGCATGAGGGAAGATAACATGGCCTAATCAGGATAGACTAAATGGGCTAAGGTAACTTATACATGAGGGAAGATAACATGGCCTAAACAGGATAGACTAAATGGGCTAAGGTAACTTATACATGAGGGAAGATAACATGGCCTAAGCAGGATAGCCAAAATGGGCTAAGGTAACTTATACATGAGGGAAGATAACATGGCCTAAACAGATAGCCAAAATGGGCTAAGGTAACTTATACATGAGGGAAGATAACATGGTCTAAGCAGGATAGACTAAATGGGCTAAGGTAACTTATACACGAGGGAAGATAACATTGCCTAAACAGGATATCCAAAATGGGCTAAGGTAACATATACATGAGGGAAGATAACATGGCCTAAATAGGATAGCCTAAATGGGCTAAGGTAACTTATACATGAGGGAAGATAACATGGCCTAAACAGGATAGCCAAAATGGGCTAAGGTAACTTATACACGGGGGAAGATAACATGGCCTAAATAGGATAGACTAAATGGGCTAATGTAACTTATACACGAGGGAAGATAACATGGCCTAAACAGGATAGCCAAATTGGGCTAAGGTAACTTATAAACGAGGGAAGATAACATGGCCTAAACAGGATAGACTAAATGGGCTAAGGTAATGTATACATGAGGGAAGATAACATGGCCTAAACAGGATAGACTAAATGGGCTAAGTTAACTTATACATGAGGGAAGATAACATGGCCTAAACAGGATAGACTAAATGGGCTAAGGTAACTTATACATGAGGGAAGATAACATGGCCTAAACACGATAGCCAAAATGGGCTAAGGTAACTTATACATGAGGGAAGATAACATGGCCTAAACAGGATAGCCAAAATGGGCTAAGGTAACTTATGCATGAGGGAAGATAACATGGCCTAAACAGGATAGACTAAATGGGCTAAGGTAACTTATACATGAGGGAAGATAACATGGCCTAAACAGGATAGACTAAATGGGCTAAGGTAACTTATACATGAAGGAAGATAACATGGCCTAAGCAGGATAGCCAAAATGGGCTAAGGTAACTTATACATGAGGGAAGATAACATGGCCTAAGCAGGATAGACTAAATGGGCTAAGGTAACTTATACACGAGTGAAGATAACATTGCCTAAACAGGATATCCAAAATGGGATAAGGTAACTTATACATGAGGGAAGATAACATGGCCTAAACAGGATAGGCAAAATGGGCTAAGGTAACATATACATGAGGGAAGAGATAACATGGCTTAAGCAGGATAGACTAAATGGGCTAAGGTAACTTATGCATGAGGGAAGATAACATGGCCTAAACAGGATAACCAAAATGGGCTAAGGTAACTTATACATGAGGGAAGATAACATGGCCTAAACAGGATAGCCAAAATGGGCTAAGGTAACTTATGCATGAGGGAAGATAACATGGACTAAACAGGATAGACTAAATGGGCTAAGGTAACTTATACATGAGGGAAGATAACATGGCCTAAACAGGATAGCCAAAATGGGATAAGGTAACTTATGCATGAGGGAAGATAACATGGACTAAACAGGATAGACTAAATGGGCTAAGGTAACTTATACATGAGGGAAGATAACATGGCCTAAGCAGGATAGACTAAATGGGCTAATGTATCTTATACATGAGGGAAGATAACATTGCCTAAACAGGATATCCAAAGTGGGATAAGGTAGCTTATACATGTGGGAAGATAACATGGCCTAAACAGGATAGGCCAAATGGGCTAAGGTAACATATACATGAGGGAATATAACATGGCCTAAATAGGATAGCCTAAATGGGCTAAGGTAACTTATACATGAGGGAAGATAACATCGCCTAAACAGGATAGCCAAAATGGGCTAAAGTAACTTATGCACGATGGAAGATAACATGGCCTAAATAGGATAGACTAAATGGGCTAATGTAACTTATACATGAGGGAATATAACATGGCCTAAACAGGATAGACTAAATGGGCTAAGGTAACTTATACACGAGGGAAGATAACATGGCCTAAACAGGATAGACTAAATGGGCTAAGGTAACCTATACATGAGGGAAGATAACATGGCCTAAACAGGATAGATTAAATGGGCTAAGGTAACTTATACCTGAGGGAAGATAACATGGCCTAAACAGGATAGAATAAATGGGCTAAGGTATCTTATGCATGAGGGAAGATAACATGGCCTAAGCAGGATAGACTAAATGGGCTAAGGTAACTTATGCATGAGGGAAGATAACATGGCCTAAACAGGAATGCCAAAATGGGCTAAGGTAACTTATGCATGAGGGAAGATAACATGGCCTAAAAAGGATAGACTAAATGGGCTAAGGTAACTTATACATGAGGGAAGATAACATGGCCTAAACAGGATAGACTAAATGGGCTAAGGTAACTTATACATGAGGGAAGATATCATGGCCTAAGCAGGATAGCCAAAATGGGCTAAGGTAACTTATACATGAGGGAAGATAACATGGCCTAAACAGATAGCCAAAATGGGCTAAGGTAACTTATACATGAGGGAAGATAACATGGCCTAAGCAGGATAGACTAAATGGGCTAAGGTAACTTATACACGAGGGAAGATAACATTGCCTAAGCAGAATATCCAAAATGGGCTAAGGTATCTTATGCATGAGGGAAGATAACATGGCCTAAGCAGGATAGACTAAATGGGCTAAGGTAACTTATACATGAGGGAAGATAACATGGCCTAAACAGGATAGGCAAAATGGGCTAAGGTACCATATACATGAGGGAAGATAACATGGCCTAAGCAGGATAGACTAAATGGGCTAAGGTAACTTATGCATGAGGGAAGATAACATGGCCTAAACAGGATAGCCAAAATGGGCTAAGGTAACTTATACATGAGGGAAGATAACATGGCCTAAACATGATAGCCAAAATGGGCTAAGGTAACTTATGCATGAGGGAAGATAACATGGACTAAACAGGATAGACTAAATGGGCTAAGGTAGCTTATACATGAGGGAAGATAATACGGCCTAAACAGGATAGACTAACTGGGCTAAGGTAACTTATACACGAGGGAAGAAAACATGGCCTAAACAGGATAGACTAAATATGCTAAGGTAACTTATACACGAGGGAAGATAACATGGCCTAAACAGGATAGATTTAATGGGCTAAGGTAACCTATACATGAGGGAAGATAACATGGCCTAAACAGGATAGACTAAATGGTCTAAGGTAACAAATACATGAGGGAAGATAACATGACCTAAACAGGATAGACTAAATGGGCTAAGGTAACTTATACATGAGGGAAGATAACATGGCCTAAACAGGATAGACTAAATGGGCTAAGGTAACTTATACATGAGGGAAGGTAACATGGCCTAAACCGGATAGACTAAATGGGCTAAGGTAACCTATTCATGAGGGAAGATAACATGGCCTAAACAGGATAGACTAAATGGGCTAAGGTAACTTATACATGAGGGAAGATAACATGGCCTAAACAGGATAGACTAAATGGGCTAAGGTAATTTATACATAAGGGAAGATAACATGGCCTAAACATGATAGACGAAATGGGCTAAGGTAACTAATACATGAGGGAAGATAACATGGCCTAAACAGGATAGATTAAATTGGCTAAGGTAACTTATACATGAGGGAAGATAACATGGCCTAAACATGATAGCCAAAATGGGCTAAGGTAACTTATATATGAGGGAAGATAACATGGCCTAAACAGGATAGCCAAAATGGGCTAAGGTAACTTATGCATGAGGGAAGATAACATGGCCTAAACAGGATAGACTAAATGGGCTAAGGTAACTTATACATGAGGGAAGATAACATGGCCTAAACAGGATAGACTAAATGGGCTAAGGTAACTTATACATGAGGGAAGATAACATGGCCTAAGCAGGATAGCCAAAATGGGCTAAGGTAACTTATACATGAGGGAAGATAACATGGTCTAAGCAGGATAGACTAAATGGGCTAAGGTAACTTATACACGAGGGAAGATAACATTGCCTAAACAGGATATCCAAAATGGGATAAGGTAACTTATACATGAGGGAAGAAAACATGGCCTAAACAGGATAGGCAAAATGGGCTAAGGTAACATATACATGAGGGAAGATAACATGGCCTAAATAGGATAGCCTAAATGGGCTAAGGTAACTTATACATGAGGGAAGATAACATGGCCTAAACAGGATAGCCAAAATGGGCTAAGGTAACTTATACATGAGGGAAGATAACATGGCCTAAATAGGATAGACTAAATGGGCTAATGTAACTTATACATGAGGGAAGATAACATGGCCTAAACAGGATAGCCAAATTGGGCTAAGGTAACTTATAAACGAGGGAAGATAACATGGCCTAAACAGGATAGACTAAATGGGCTAAGGTAATGTATACATGAGGGAAGATAACATGGCCTAAACAGGATAGACTAAATGGGCTAAGGTAACTTATAAATGAGGGAAGATAACATGGCCTAAACAGGATAGATTAAATGGGCTAAGGTAACTTATACCTGAGGGAAGATAACATGGCCTAAACAGGATAGAATAAATGGGCTAAGGTAACTTATACATGAGAGAAGATAACATGGCCTAAACAGGATAGACTAAATGGGCTAAGGTAGCTTATACATGAGGGAAGATAATACGGCCTAAACAGGATAGACTAACTGGGCTAAGGTAACTTATACACGAGGGAAGAAAACATGGCCTAAACAGGATAGACTAAATATGCTAAGGTAACTTATACACGAGGGAAGATAACATGGCCTAAACAGGATAGATTTAATGGGCTAAGGTAACCTATACACGAGGGAAGATAACATGGCCTAAACAGGATAGACTAAATGGTCTAAGGTAACAAATACATGAGGGAAGATAACATGACCTAAACAGGATAGACTAAATGGGCTAAGGTAACTTATACATGAAGGAAGATAACATGGCCTAAACAGGATAGACTAAATGGGCTACGGTAACTTATACATGAGGGAAGATAACATGGCCTAAACAGGATAGCCTACATGGGCTAAGGTAACTTATACATGAGGGAAGATAACATGGCCGAAACAGGATATACTAAATGGGCTAAGGTAACTTATACATGAGGGAAGATAACATGGCCTAAACAGGATATACTAAATGGGCTAAGGTAACTTATACATGAGGGAAGATAACATGGCCTAAACAGGATAGACTAAATGGGCTAAGGTAACTTATACATGAGGGAAGATAACTTGTCCTAAACAGATAGCCAAAATGGGCTAAGGTAACTTATACATGAGGGAAGATAACATGGCCTAAGCAGGATAGACTAAATGGGCTAAGGTAACTTATGCATGAGGGAAGATAACATGGCCTAAACATGATAGCCAAAATGGGCTAAGGTAACTTATATATGAGGGAAGATAACATGGCCTAAACAGGATAGCCAAAATGGGCTAAGGTAACTTATGCATGAGGGAAGATAACATGGCCTAAACAGGATAGACTAAATGGGCTAAGGTAACTTATACATGAGGGAAGATAACATGGCCTAAACAGGATAGACTAAATGGGCTAAGGTAACTTATACATGAGGGAAGATAACATGGCCTAAGCAGGATAGCCAAAATGGGCTAAGGTAACTTATACATGAGGGAAGATAACATGGTCTAAGCAGGATAGACTAAATGGGCTAAGGTAACTTATACACGAGGGAAGATAACATTGCCTAAACAGGATATCCAAAATGGGATAAGGTAACTTATACATGAGGGAAGAAAACATGGCCTAAACAGGATAGGCAAAATGGGCTAAGGTAACATATACATGAGGGAAGATAACATGGCCTAAATAGGATAGCCTAAATGGGCTAAGGTAACTTATACATGAGGGAAGATAACATGGCCTAAACAGGATAGCCAAAATGGGCTAAGGTAACTTATACATGAGGGAAGATAACATGGCCTAAATAGGATAGACTAAATGGGCTAATGTAACTTATACATGAGGGAAGATAACATGGCCTAAACAGGATAGCCAAATTGGGCTAAGGTAACTTATAAACGAGGGAAGATAACATGGCCTAAACAGGATAGACTAAATGGGCTAAGGTAATGTATACATGAGGGAAGATAACATGGCCTAAACAGGATAGACTAAATGGGCTAAGGTAACTTATAAATGAGGGAAGATAACATGGCCTAAACAGGATAGATTAAATGGGCTAAGGTAACTTATACCTGAGGGAAGATAACATGGCCTAAACAGGATAGAATAAATGGGCTAAGGTAACTTATACATGAGAGAAGATAACATGGCCTAAACAGGATAGACTAAATGGGCTAAGGTAGCTTATACATGAGGGAAGATAATACGGCCTAAACAGGATAGACTAACTGGGCTAAGGTAACTTATACACGAGGGAAGAAAACATGGCCTAAACAGGATAGACTAAATATGCTAAGGTAACTTATACACGAGGGAAGATAACATGGCCTAAACAGGATAGATTTAATGGGCTAAGGTAACCTATACATGAGGGAAGATAACATGGCCTAAACAGGATAGACTAAATGGTCTAAGGTAACAAATACATGAGGGAAGATAACATGACCTAAACAGGATAGATTAAATGGGCTAAGGTAACTTATACATGAAGGAAGATAACATGGCCTAAACAGGATAGACTAAATGGGCTACGGTAACTTATACATGAGGGAAGATAACATGGCCTAAACAGGATAGCCTACATGGGCTAAGGTAACTTATACATGAGGGAAGATAACATGGCCTAAACAGGATATACTAAATGGGCTAAGGTAACTTATACATGAGGGAAGATAACATGGCCTAAACAGGATAGACTAAATGGGCTAAGGTAACTTATACATGAGGGAAGATAACTTGTCCTAAACAGATAGCCAAAATGGGCTAAGGTAACTTATACATGAGGGAAGATAACATGGCCTAAGTAGGATAGACTATTTGGGCTAAGGTAACTTATACACGAGAGAAGATAACATGGCCTAAACAGGATAGCTCAAATGTGCTAAGATAACTTATACATGAGGGAAGATAACATGGCCTAAACAGGATAGCCAAAATGGGCTAAGGTAACATATACATGAGGGAAGATAACATGGCCTAAATAGGATAGCCTAAATGGGCTAAGGTAACTTATACACGAGGGAAGATAACATGGCCTAAACAGGATAGCCAAAATGGGCTAAGGTAACTTATACATGAGTGAAGATAACATGGCCTAAATAGGATATACTAAATGGGCTAATGTAACTTATACATGAAGGAAGATAACATGGCCTAAACAGGATAGCCAAACTGGGCTAAGGTAACTTACACATGAAGGAAGATGACATGGCCTAAACATGATAGACTAAATGGGCTAAGGTAACTTATACACGAGGGAAGATAACATGGCCTAAACAGGATAGACTAAATGGGCTAAGGTAATTTATACATGAGGGAAGATAACATGGCCTAAGCAGGATAGACTAAATGGGCTAAGGTAACTTATACATGAGGGAAGATAACATGGCCTAAACAGGATAGATTAAATGGGCTAAGGTAACTTATACATGAGGGAAGATAACATGGCCTAAACAGGATAGAATAAATGGGCTAAGGTAACTTATACATGAGTGAAGATAACATGGCCTAAACAGGATAGACTAAATGGGATAAGGTAACTTATACATGAGGGAGGATAACACGGCCTAAACAGGATAGACTAAATGGGCTAAGGTAACTTATACACGAGGGAAGATAACATGGCCTAAACAGGATAGACTAAATGGGCTAAGGTAACTTATACACGAGGGAAGATAACATGGCCTAAACAGGATAGACTAAATGGGCTAAGGTAACTTATACACGAGGGAAGAAAACACGGCCTAAACAGGATAGACTAAATGGGCTAAGGTAACTTATACATGAGGGAAGATAACATGGCCTAAACAGCATAGACTAATTGGGCTAAGGTAACTTATACATGAGGGAAGATAACATGGCCTAAACAGGATAGACTAAATGGGCTAAGGTAACTTATGCATGAAGGAAGATAACATGGCCTAAACAGGATAGACCAAATGGGCTAAGGTAACTTATACATGAAGAAAGATAACATGGCCTAAACAGGATAGACCAAATGGGCTAAGGTAACTTATACATGAGGGAAGATAACATGGCCTAAACAGGATAGACTAAATGGGCTAAGGTAACGTATAGATGAGGGAAGATAACATGCCCTAAACAGGATAGCCTAAATTGGCTAGGGTAACATATACACGAGGGAAGATAACATGGCCTTAACAGGATAGACTAAATGGGCTAAGGTGACTTATACATGAGGGAGGATAACATGGCCTAAACAAGATAGCCTAAATGGGCTAAGGTAACATATACATGTGGGAAGATAACATGGCATAAGCAGGATAGACTAAATGGGCTAAGGTAACCTATACACGAGGGAAGATAACATGGCCTAAACAGGATAGACTAAATGGACTAAGGTAACTTATACATGAGGGAAGATAACATGGCCTAAACCGAATAGACTAAATGGGCTAAGGTAACCTATTCATGAGGGAAGATAACATGGCCTAAACAGGATAGACTAAATGGGCTAAGGTAACTTATACATGAGGGAAGATAACATGGCCTAAACAGGATAGACTAAATGGGCTAAGGTAATTTATACATGAGGGAAGATAACATGGCCTAAACATGATAGACGAAATGGGCTAAGGTAACTTATACATGAGGGAAGATAACATGGCCTAAACAGGATAGACTAAATGGGCTAAGGTAACTTATACACGAGGGAAGATAACATGGCCTAAACAGGATAGACTAAATGGGCTAAGGTGACGTATACCGGAGGGAAGATAACATGGCCTAAACAGGATAGACTAAATGGGCTAAGGTAACTTATGCATGAGGGAAGATAACATGGCCTAAACAGGATAGACTAAATGGGCTAAGGTAACCTATACATGAGGGAAGATAACATGGCCTAAACAGGATAGACTAAATGGGCTAAGGTAACCTATACACGAGGGAAGATAACATGGCCTAAACAGGATAGACTAAATTGGCTAAGGTGACGTATACATGAGGGAAGATAACATGGCCTAAACAGGATAGACTAAATGGGCTAAGGTAACTTATACACGAGGGAAGATAACATGGCCTAAGCAGGATAGCCAAAATGGGCTAAGGTAACTTATACATGAGGGAAGATAACATGGCCTAAACAGGATAGACTAAATGGGCTAAGGTAACTTATACACAAGGGAAGATAACATGGCCTAAGCAGGATAGCCAAAATGGGCTAAGGTAACTTATACATGAGGGAAGATAACATGGCCTAAACAGGATAGCCTAAATTGGCTAGGGTAACATATACACGAGGGAATATAACATGGCCTTAACAGGATAGCCTAACTGGGCTAAGGTGACATATACATGAGGGAAGATAACATGGCCTAAACAGGATAGCCTAAATGGGCTAAGGTAACATATACATGAGGGAAGATAACATGGCCTAAGCAGGATAGACTAAATGGGCTAAGGTAACTTATACACGAGGGAAGATAACATGGCCTAAACAGGATAGACTAAATGGACTAAGGTAATTTATACATGAGGGAAGATAACATGGCCTAAACAGGATAGACTAAATTGGCTAAGGTAACTTATACATGAGTGAAGATAACATGGCCTAAACAGGATAGATTAAATGGGCTAAGGTAATTTATACATGAGGGAAGATAACATGGCCTAAACAGGATAGACTAAATGGGCTAAGGTAACTTATACATGAGGGAAGATAACATGGCCTAAACATGATAGACGAAATGGGCTAAGGTAACGTATACACGAAGGAAGATAACATGGCCTAAACAGGATAGACTAAATGGGCTAAGGTAACTTATAGATGAGGGAAGATAACATGGCCTAAACATGATAGCCTAAATTGGCTAGTGTAACATATACACGAGGGAAGATAACATGGCCTTAACAGGATAGACTAAATGGGCTAAGGTGACTTATACATGAGGGAAGATAACATGGCCTAAACAGGATAGCCTAAATGGGCTAAGGTAACATATACACGAGGGAAGATAACATGGCCTAAGCAGGATAGACTAAATGGGCAAAGGTAACTTATACACGAGGGAAGATAACATGGCCTAAACAGGATAGACTAAATGGACTAAGGTAACTTATACATGAGGGAAGATAACATGGCCTAAACAGGATAGACTAAATGGGCTAAGGTAACTTATACACGAGGGAAGATAACATGGCCTAAACAGGATAGACTAAATGGGCTAAGGTGACGTATACCGGAGGGAAGATAACACGGCCTAAACAGGATAGACTAAATGGGCTAAGGTAACTTATGCATGAGGGAAGATAACATGGCCTAAACAGGATAGACTAAATGGGCTAAGGTAACCTATACATGAGGGAAGATAACATGGCCTAAACAGGATAGACTAAATGGGCTAAGGTAACGTATACACGAGGGAAGATAACATGGCCGAAACAGGATAGACTAAATGGGCTAAGGTAACTTATACACGAGGGAAGATAACATGGCCTAAACAGGATAGACTAAATTGGCTAAGGTGACGTATACATGAGGGAAGATAACATGGCCTAAACAGGATAGACTAAATGGGCTAAGGTAACTTATACATGAGGGAAGATAACATGGCCTAAGCAGGATAGACTAAATGGGCTAAGGTAACTTATACATGAGGGAAGATAACATGGCCTAAACAGGATAGACTAAATGGGCTAAGGTAACTTATACACGAGGGAAGATAACATGGCCATTAGCAGGATAGCCAAAATGGGCTAAGGTAACATATACATGAGGGAAGATAACATGGCCTAAACAGGATAGACTAAATGGGCTAAGGTAACTTATAGATGAGGGAAGATAACATGGCCTAAACAGGATAGCCTAAATTGGCTAGGGTAACATATACACGAGGGAATATAACATGGCCTTAACAGGATAGACTAAATGGGCTAAGGTGACATATACATGAGGGAAGATAACATGGCCTAAACAGGATAGCCTAAATGGGCTAAGGTAACATATACATGAGGGAAGATAACATGGCCTAAGCAGGATAGACTAAATGGGCTAAGGTAACTTATACACGAGGGAAGATAACATGGCCTAAGCAGGATAGACTAAATGGACTAAGGTAATTTATACATGAGGGAAGATAACATGGCCTAAACAGGATAGACTAAATTGGCTAAGGTAACATATACATGAGTGAAGATAACATGGCCTAAACAGGATAGACTAAATGGGCTAAAGTAACTTATACATGAGGGAAGATAACATGGCCTAAACATGATAGACGAAATGGGCTAAGGTAACGTATACACGAAGGAAGATAACATGGCCTAAACAGGATAGACTAAATGGGCTAAGGTAACTTATAGATGAGGGAAGATAACATGGCCTAAGCAGGATAGACTAAATGGGCAAAGGTAACTTATACACGAGGGAAGATAACATGGCCTAAACAGGATAGACTAAATGGGCTAAGGTAACTTATACACGAGGGAAGATAACATGGCCTAAACAGGATAGACTAAATGGGCTAAGGTGACGTATACCGGAGGGAAGATAACACGGCCTAAACAGGATAGACTAAATGGGCTAAGGTAACTTATGCATGAGGGAAGATAACATGGCCTAAACAGGATAGACTAAATGGGCTAAGGTAACGTATACACGAGGGAAGATAACATGGCCGAAACAGGATAGACTAAATGGGCTAAGGTAACTTATACACGAGGGAAGATAACATGGCCTAAACAGGATAGACTAAATTGGCTAAGGTGACGTTTACATGAGGGAAGATAACATGGCCTAAACAGGATAGACTAAATGGGCTAAGGTAACTTATACATGAGGGAAGATAACATGGCCTAAGCAGGATAGACTAAATGGGCTAAGGTAACTTATACATGAGGGAAGATAACATGGCCTAAACAGGATAGACTAAATGGGCTAAGGTAACTTATACACGAGGGAAGATAACATGGCCTAAGCAGGATAGCCAAAATGGGCTAAGGTAACTTATACATGAGGGAAGATAACATGGCCTAAACAGGATAGACTAAATGGGCTAAGGTAACTTATAGATGAGGGAAGATAACATGGCCTAAACAGGATAGCCTAAATTGGCTAGGGTAACATATACACGAGGTAATATAACATGGCCTTAACAGGATAGACTAAATGGGCTAAGGTGACATATACATGAGGGAAGATAACATGGCCTAAACAGGATAGCCTAAATGGGCTAAGGTAACATATACATGAGGGAAGATAACATGGCCTAAGCAGGATAGACTAAATGGGCTAAGGTAACTTATACACGAGGGAAGATAACATGGCCTAAGCAGGATAGACTAAATGGACTAAGGTAATTTATACATGAGGGAAGATAACATGGCCTAAACAGGATAGACTAAATTGGCTAAGGTAACATATACATGAGTGAAGATAACATGGCCTAAACAGGATAGACTAAATGGGCTAAGGTAACTTATACATGAGGGAAGATAACATGGCCTAAACATGATAGACGAAATGGGCTAAGGTAACGTATACACGAAGGAAGATAACATGGCCTAAACAGGATAGACTAAATGGGCTAAGGTAACTTATAGATGAGGGAAGATAACATGCCCTAAACAGGATAGCCTAAATTGGCTAGGGTAACATATACACGAGGGAAGATAACATGGCCTTAACAGGATAGACTAAATGGGCTAAGGTGACTTATACATGAGGGAGGATAACATGGCCTAAACAAGATAGCCTAAATGGGCTAAGGTAACATATACATGAGGGAAGATAACATGGCATAAGCAGGATAGACTAAATGGGCTAAGGTAACTTATACACGAGGGAAGATAACATGGCCTAAACAGGATAGACTAAATGGACTAAGGTAACTTATACATGAGGGAAGATAACATGCCCTAAACAGGATAGACTAAATGGGCTAAGGTAAATTATACATGAGGGAAGATAACATGGCCTAAACAGGATAGACTAAATGGGCTAAGGTAACTTATACATGAGGGAAGGTAACATGGCCTAAACCGGATAGACTAAATGGGCTAAGGTAACCTATTCATGAGGGAAGATAACATGGCCTAAACAGGATAGACTAAATGGGCTAAGGTAACTTATACATGAGGGAAGATAACATGGCCTAAACAGGATAGACTAAATGGGCTAAGGTAATTTATACATAAGGGAAGATAACATGGCCTAAACATGATAGACGAAATGGGCTAAGGTAACTAATACATGAGGGAAGATAACATGGCCTAAACAGGATAGATTAAATTGGCTAAGGTAACTTATACATGAGGGAAGATAACATGGCCTAAGCAGGATAGACTAAATGGGCTAAGGTAACTTATGCATGAGGGAAGATAACATGGCCTAAGCATGATAGCCAAAATGGGCTAAGGTAACTTATATATGAGGGAAGATAACATGGCCTAAACAGGATAGCCAAAATGGGCTAAGGTAACTTATGCATGAGGGAAGATAACATGGCCTAAACAGGATAGACTAAATGGGCTAAGGTAACTTATACATGAGGGAAGATAACATGGCCTAAACAGGATAGACTAAATGGGCTAAGGTAACTTATACATGAGGGAAGATAACATGGCCTAAGCAGGATAGCCAAAATGGGCTAAGGTAACTTATACATGAGGGAAGATAACATGGTCTAAGCAGGATAGACTAAATGGGCTAAGGTAACTTATACACGAGGGAAGATAACATTGCCTAAACAGGATATCCAAAATGGGATAAGGTAACTTATACATGAGGGAAGAAAACATGGCCTAAACAGGATAGGCAAAATGGGCTAAGGTAACATATACATGAGGGAAGATAACATGGCCTAAATAGGATAGCCTAAATGGGCTAAGGTAACTTATACATGAGGGAAGATAACATGGCCTAAACAGGATAGCCAAAATGGGCTAAGGTAACTTATACATGAGGGAAGATAACATGGCCTAAATAGGATAGACTAAATGGGCTAATGTAACTTATACATGAGGGAAGATAACATGGCCTAAACAGGATAGCCAAATTGGGCTAAGGTAACTTATAAACGAGGGAAGATAACATGGCCTAAACAGGATAGACTAAATGGGCTAAGGTAATGTATACATGAGGGAAGATAACATGGCCTAAACAGGATAGACTAAATGGGCTAAGGTAACTTATAAATGAGGGAAGATAACATGGCCTAAACAGGATAGATTAAATGGGCTAAGGTAACTTATACCTGAGGGAAGATAACATGGCCTAAACAGGATAGAATAAATGGGCTAAGGTAACTTATACATGAGAGAAGATAACATGGCCTAAACAGGATAGACTAAATGGGCTAAGGTAGCTTATACATGAGGGAAGATAATACGGCCTAAACAGGATAGACTAACTGGGCTAAGGTAACTTATACACGAGGGAAGAAAACATGGCCTAAACAGGATAGACTAAATATGCTAAGGTAACTTATACACGAGGGAAGATAACATGGCCTAAACAGGATAGATTTAATGGGCTAAGGTAACCTATACATGAGGGAAGATAACATGGCCTAAACAGGATAGACTAAATGGTCTAAGGTAACAAATACATGAGGGAAGATAACATGACCTAAACAGGATAGACTAAATGGGCTAAGGTAACTTATACATGAAGGAAGATAACATGGCCTAAACAGGATAGACTAAATGGGCTACGGTAACTTATACATGAGGGAAGATAACATGGCCTAAACAGGATAGCCTACATGGGCTAAGGTAACTTATACATGAGGGAAGATAACATGGCCTAAACAGGATATACTAAATGGGCTAAGGTAACTTATACATGAGGGAAGATAACATGGCCTAAACAGGATATACTAAATGGGCTAAGGTAACTTATACATGAGGGAAGATAACATGGCCTAAACAGGATAGACTAAATGGGCTAAGGTAACTTATACATGAGGGAAGATAACTTGTCCTAAACAGATAGCCAAAATGGGCTAAGGTAACTTATACATGAGGGAAGATAACATGGCCTAAGCAGGATAGACTAAATGGGCTAAGGTAACTTATGCATGAGGGAAGATAACATGGCCTAAACATGATAGCCAAAATGGGCTAAGGTAACTTATATATGAGGGAAGATAACATGGCCTAAACAGGATAGCCAAAATGGGCTAAGGTAACTTATGCATGAGGGAAGATAACATGGCCTAAACAGGATAGACTAAATGGGCTAAGGTAACTTATACATGAGGGAAGATAACATGGCCTAAACAGGATAGACTAAATGGGCTAAGGTAACTTATACATGAGGGAAGATAACATGGCCTAAGCAGGATAGCCAAAATGGGCTAATGTAACTTATACATGAGGGAAGATAACATGGTCTAAGCAGGATAGACTAAATGGGCTAAGGTAACTTATACACGAGGGAAGATAACATTGCCTAAACAGGATATCCAAAATGGGATAAGGTAACTTATACATGAGGGAAGAAAACATGGCCTAAACAGGATAGGCAAAATGGGCTAAGGTAACATATACATGAGGGAAGATAACATGGCCTAAATAGGATAGCCTAAATGGGCTAAGGTAACTTATACATGAGGGAAGATAACATGGCCTAAACAGGATAGCCAAAATGGGCTAAGGTAACTTATACATGAGGGAAGATAACATGGCCTAAATAGGATAGACTAAATGGGCTAATGTAACTTATACATGAGGGAAGATAACATGGCCTAAACAGGATAGCCAAATTGGGCTAAGGTAACTTATAAACGAGGGAAGATAACATGGCCTAAACAGGATAGACTAAATGGGCTAAGGTAATGTATACATGAGGGAAGATAACATGGCCTAAACAGGATAGACTAAATGGGCTAAGGTAACTTATAAATGAGGGAAGATAACATGGCCTAAACAGGATAGATTAAATGGGCTAAGGTAACTTATACCTGAGGGAAGATAACATGGCCTAAACAGGATAGAATAAATGGGCTAAGGTAACTTATACATGAGAGAAGATAACATGGCCTAAACAGGATAGACTAAATGGGCTAAGGTAGCTTATACATGAGGGAAGATAATACGGCCTAAACAGGATAGACTAACTGGGCTAAGGTAACTTATACACGAGGGAAGAAAACATGGCCTAAACAGGATAGACTAAATATGCTAAGGTAACTTATACACGAGGGAAGATAACATGGCCTAAACAGGATAGATTTAATGGGCTAAGGTAACCTATACATGAGGGAAGATAACATGGCCTAAACAGGATAGACTAAATGGTCTAAGGTAACAAATACATGAGGGAAGATAACATGACCTAAACAGGATAGACTAAATGGGCTAAGGTAACTTATACATGAAGGAAGATAACATGGCCTAAACAGGATAGACTAAATGGGCTACGGTAACTTATACATGAGGGAAGATAACATGGCCTAAACAGGATAGCCTACATGGGCTAAGGTAACTTATACATGAGGGAAGATAACATGGCCTAAACAGGATATACTAAATGGGCTAAGGTAACTTATACATGAGGGAAGATAACATGGCCTAAACAGGATAGACTAAATGGGCTAAGGTAACTTATACATGAGGGAAGATAACTTGTCCTAAGCAGATAGCCAAAATGGGCTAAGGTAACTTATACATGAGGGAAGATAACATGGCCTAAGTAGGATAGACTATTTGGGCTAAGGTAACTTATACACGAGAGAAGATAACATGGCCTAAACAGGATAGCTAAAATGTGCTAAGATAACTTATACATGAGGGAAGATAACATGGCCTAAACAGGATAGCCAAAATGGGCTAAGGTAACATATACATGAGGGAAGATAACATGGCCTAAATAGGATAGCCTAAATGGGCTAAGGTAACTTATACACGAGGGAAGATAACATGGCCTAAACAGGATAGCCAAAATGGGCTAAGGTAACTTATACATGAGTGAAGATAACATGGCCTAAATAGGATATACTAAATGGGCTAATGTAACTTATACATGAAGGAAGATAACATGGCCTAAACAGGATAGCCAAACTGGGCTAAGGTAACTTACACATGAAGGAAGATGACATGGCCTAAACATGATAGACTAAATGGGCTAAGGTAACTTATACACGAGGGAAGATAACATGGCCTAAACAGGATAGACTAAATGGGCTAAGGTAATTTATACATGAGGGAAGATAACATGGCCTAAGCAGGATAGACTAAATGGGCTAATGTAACTTATACATGAGGGAAGATAACATGGCCTAAACAGGATAGATTAAATGGGCTAAGGTAACTTATACATGAGGGAAGATAACATGGCCTAAACAGGATAGAATAAATGGGCTAAGGTAACTTATACATGAGTGAAGATAACATGGCCTAAACAGGATAGACTAAATGGGCTAAGGTAACTTATACATGAGGGAGGATAACACGGCCTAAACAGGATAGACTAAATGGGTTAAGGTAACTTATACACGAGGGAAGATAACATGGCCTAAACAGGATAGACTAAATGGGCTAAGGTAACTTATACACGAGGGAAGATAACATGGCCTAAACAGGATAGACTAAATGGGCTAAGGTAACTTATACACGAGGGAAGAAAACACGGCCTAAACAGGATAGACTAAATGGGCTAAGGTAACTTATACATGAGGGAAGATAACATGGCCTAAACAGCATAGACTAATTGGGCTAAGGTAACTTATACATGAGGGAAGATAACATGGCCTAAACAGGATAGACTAAATGGGCTAAGGTAACTTATGCATGAAGGAAGATAACATGGCCTAAACAGGATAGACCAAATGGGCTAAGGTAACTTATACATGAAGGAAGATAACATGGCCTAAACAGGATAGACCAAATGGGCTAAGGTAACTTATTCATGAGGGAAGATAACATGGCCTAAACAGGATAGACTAAATGGGCTAAGGTAACGTATAGATGAGGGAAGATAACATGCCCTAAGCAGGATAGCCTAAATTGGCTAGGGTAACATATACACGAGGGAAGATAACATGGCCTTAACAGGATAGACTAAATGGGCTAAGGTGACTTATACATGAGGGAGGATAACATGGCCTAAACAAGATAGCCTAAATGGGCTAAGGTAACATATACATGAGGGAAGATAACATGGCATAAGCAGGATAGACTAAATGGGCTAAGGTAACCTATACACGAGGGAAGATAACATGGCCTAAACAGGATAGACTAAATGGACTAAGGTAACTTATACATGAGGGAAGATAACATGGCCTAAACCGGATAGACTAAATGGGCTAAGGTAACCTATTCATGAGGGAAGATAACATGGCCTAAACAGGATAGACTAAATGGGCTAAGGTAACTTATACATGAGGGAAGATAACATGGCCTAAACAGGATAGACTAAATGGGCTAAGGTAATTTATACATGAGGGAAGATAACATGGCCTAAACATGATAGACGAAATGGGCTAAGGTAACGTATACATGAGGGAAGATAACATGGCCTAAACAGGATAGACTAAATGGGCTAAGGTAACTTATACACGAGGGAAGATAACATGGCCTAAACAGGATAGACTAAATGGGCTAAGGTGACGTATACCGGAGGGAAGATAACATGGCCTAAACAGGATAGACTAAATGGGCTAAGGTAACTTATGCATGAGGGAAGATAACATGGCCTAAACAGGATAGACTAAATGGGCTAAGGTAACCTATACATGAGGGAAGATAACATGGCCTAAACAGGATAGACTAAATGGGCTAAGGTAACTTATAAACGAGGGAAGATAACATGGCCTAAACAGGATAGACTAAATTGGCTAAGGTGACGTATACATGAGGGAAGATAACATGGCCTAAACAGGATAGACTAAATGGGCTAAGGTAACTTATACACGAGGGAAGATAACATGGCCTAAGCAGGATAGCCAAAATGGGCTAAGGTAACTTATACATGAGGGAAGATAACATGGCCTAAACAGGATAGACTAAATGGGCTAAGGTAACTTATACACAAGGGAAGATAACATGGCCTAAGCAGGATAGCCAAAATGGGCTAAGGTAACTTATACATGAGGGAAGATAACATGGCCTAAACAGGATAGCCTAAATTGGCTAGGGTAACATATACACGAGGGAATATAACATGGCCTTAACAGGATAGCCTAACTGGGCTAAGGTGACATATACATGAGGGAAGATAACATGGCCTAAACAGGATAGCCTAAATGGGCTAAGGTAACATATACATGAGGGAAGATAACATGGCCTAAGCAGGATAGACTAAATGGGCTAAGGTAACTTATACACGAGGGAAGATAACATGGCCTAAACAGGATAGACTAAATGGACTAAGGTAATTTATACATGAGGGAAGATAACATGGCCTAAACAGGATAGACTAAATTGGCTAAGGTAACTTATACATGAGTGAAGATAACATGGCCTAAACAGGATAGATTAAATGGGCTAAGCTAATTTATACATGAGGGAAGATAACATGGCCTAAACAGGATAGACTAAATGGGCTAAGGTAACTTATACATGAGGGAAGATAACATGGCCTAAACATGATAGACGAAATGGGCTAAGGTAACGTATACACGAAGGAATATAACATGGCCTAAACAGGATAGACTAAATGGGCTAAGGTAACTTATAGATGAGGGAAGATAACATGGCCTAAACATGATAGCCTAAATTGGCTAGTGTAACATATACACGAGGGAAGATAACATGGCCTTAACAGGATAGACTAAATGGGCTAAGGTGACTTATACATGAGGGAAGATAACATGGCCTAAACAGGATAGCCTAAATGGGCTAAGGTAACATATACACGAGGGAAGATAACATGGCCTAAGCAGGATAGACTAAATGGGCAAAGGTAACTTATACACGAGGGAAGATAACATGGCCTAAACAGGATAGACTAAATGGACTAAGGTAACTTATACATGAGGGAAGATAACATGGCCTAAACAGGATAGACTAAATGGGCTAAGGTAACTTATACACGAGGGAAGATAACATGGCCTAAACAGGATAGACTAAATGGGCTAAGGTGACGTATACCGGAGGGAAGATAACACGGCCTAAACAGGATAGACTAAATGGGCTAAGGTAACTTATGCATGAGGGAAGATAACATGGCCTAAACAGGATAGACTAAATGGGCTAAGGTAACCTATACATGAGGGAAGATAACATGGCCTAAACAGGATAGACTAAATGGGCTAAGGTAACGTATACACGAGGGAAGATAACATGGCCGAAACAGGATAGACTAAATGGGCTAAGGTAACTTATACACGAGGGAAGATAACATGGCCTAAACAGGATAGACTAAATTGGCTAAGGTGACGTATACATGAGGGAAGATAACATGGCCTAAACAGGATAGACTAAATGGGCTAAGGTAACTTATAAACGAGGGAAGATAACATGGCCTAAACAGGAGAGACTAAATGGGCTAAGGTAATGTATACATGAGGGAAGATAACATGGCCTAAACAGGATAGACTAAATGGGCTAAGGTAACTTATACATGAGGGAAGATAACATGGCCTAAACAGGATAGACTAAATGGGCTAAGGTAACTTATACACGAGGGAAGATAACATGGCCTAAGCAGGATAGCCAAAATGGGCTAAGGTAACATATAAATGAGGGAAGATAACATGGCCTAAACAGGATAGACTAAATGGGCTAAGGTAACTTATAGATGAGGGAAGATAACATGGCCTAAACAGGATAGCCTAAATTGGCTAGGGTAACATATACACGAGGGAATATAACATGGCCTTAACAGGATAGACTAAATGGGCTAAGGTGACATATACATGAGGGAAGATAACATGGCCTAAACAGGATAGCCTAAATGGGCTAAGGTAACATATACATGAGGGAAGATAACATGGCCTAAGCAGGATAGACTAAATGGGCTAAGGTAACTTATACACGAGGGAAGATAACATGGCCTAAGCAGGATAGACTAAATGGACTAAGGTAATTTATACATGAGGGAAGATAACATGGCCTAAACAGGATAGACTAAATTGGCTAAGGTAACATATACATGAGTGAAGATAACATGGCCTAAACAGGATAGACTAAATGGGCTAAGGTAACTTATACATGAGGGAAGATAACATGGCCTAAACATGATAGACGAAATGGGCTAAGGTATCGTATACACGAAGGAAGATAACATGGCCTAAACAGGATAGACTAAATGGGCTAAGGTAACTTATAGATGAGGGAAGATAACATGGCCTAAACAGGATAGCCTAAATTGGCTAGGGTAACATATACACGAGGGAAGATAACATGGCCTTAACAGGATAGACTAAATGGGCTAAGGTGACATATACATGAGGGAAGATAACATGGCCTAAACAGGATAGCCTAAATGGGCTAAGGTAACATATACATGAGGGAAGATAACATGGCCTAAGCAGGATAGACTAAATGGGCAAAGGTAACTTATACACGAGGGAAGATAACATGGCCTAAACAGGATAGACTAAATGGGCTAAGGTAACTTATACACGAGGGAAGATAACATGGCCTAAACAGGATAGACTAAATGGGCTAAGGTGACGTATACCGGAGGGAAGATAACACGGCCTAAACAGGATAGACTAAATGGGCTAAGGTAACTTATGCATGAGGGAAGATAACATGGCCTAAACAGGATAGACTAAATGGGCTAAGGTAACCTATACATGAGGGAAGATAACATGGCCTAAACAGGATAGACTAAATGGGCTAAGGTAACGTATACACGAGGGAAGATAACATGGCCGAAACAGGATAGACTAAATGGGCTAAGGTAACTTATACACGAGGGAAGATAACATGGCCTAAACAGGATAGACTAAATTGGCTAAGGTGACGTATACATGAGGGAAGATAACATGGCCTAAACAGGATAGACTAAATGGGCTAAGGTAACTTATACATGAGGGAAGATAACATGGCCTAAGCAGGATAGACTAAATGGGCTAAGGTAACTTATACATGAGGGAAGATAACATGGCCTAAACAGGATAGACTAAATGGGCTAAGGTAACTTATACACGAGGGAAGATAACATGGCCTAAGCAGGATAGCCAAAATGGGCTAAGGTAACTTATACATGAGGGAAGATAACATGGCCTAAACAGGATAGACTAAATGGGCTAAGGTAACTTATAGATGAGGGAAGATAACATGGCCTAAACAGGATAGCCTAAATTGGCTAGGGTAACATATACACGAGGGAATATAACATGGCCTTAGCAGGATAGACTAAATGGGCTAAGGTGACATATACATGAGGGAAGATAACATGGCCTAAACAGGATAGACTAAATGGGCTAAGGTAACTTATACATGAGGGAAGATAACATGGCCTAAACATGATAGACGAAATGGGCTAAGGTAACGTATACACGAAGGAATATAACATGGCCTAAACAGGATAGACTAAATGGGCTAAGGTAACTTATAGATGAGGGAAGATAACATGGCCTAAACATGATAGCCTAAATTGGCTAGTGTAACATATACACGAGGGAAGATAACATGGCCTTAACAGGATAGACTAAATGGGCTAAGGTGACTTATACATGAGGGAAGATAACATGGCCTAAACAGGATAGCCTAAATGGGCTAAGGTAACATATACACGAGGGAAGATAACATGGCCTAAGCAGGATAGACTAAATGGGCAAAGGTAACTTATACACGAGGGAAGATAACATGGCCTAAACAGGATAGACTAAATGGACTAAGGTAACTTATACATGAGGGAAGATAACATGGCCTAAACAGGATAGACTAAATGGGCTAAGGTAACTTATACACGAGGGAAGATAACATGGCCTAAACAGGATAGACTAAATGGGCTAAGGTGACGTATACCGGAGGGAAGATAACACGGCCTAAACAGGATAGACTAAATGGGCTAAGGTAACTTATGCATGAGGGAAGATAACATGGCCTAAACAGGATAGACTAAATGGGCTAAGGTAACCTATACATGAGGGAAGATAACATGGCCTAAACAGGATAGACTAAATGGGCTAAGGTAACGTATACACGAGGGAAGATAACATGGCCGAAACAGGATAGACTAAATGGGCTAAGGTAACTTATACACGAGGGAAGATAACATGGCCTAAACAGGATAGACTAAATTGGCTAAGGTGACGTATACATGAGGGAAGATAACATGGCCTAAACAGGATAGACTAAATGGGCTAAGGTAACTTATAAACGAGGGAAGATAACATGGCCTAAACAGGAGAGACTAAATGGGCTAAGGTAATGTATACATGAGGGAAGATAACATGGCCTAAACAGGATAGACTAAATGGGCTAAGGTAACTTATACATGAGGGAAGATAACATGGCCTAAACAGGATAGACTAAATGGGCTAAGGTAACTTATACACGAGGGAAGATAACATGGCCTAAGCAGGATAGCCAAAATGGGCTAAGGTAACATATAAATGAGGGAAGATAACATGGCCTAAACAGGATAGACTAAATGGGCTAAGGTAACTTATAGATGAGGGAAGATAACATGGCCTAAACAGGATAGCCTAAATTGGCTAGGGTAACATATACACGAGGGAATATAACATGGCCTTAACAGGATAGACTAAATGGGCTAAGGTGACATATACATGAGGGAAGATAACATGGCCTAAACAGGATAGCCTAAATGGGCTAAGGTAACATATACATGAGGGAAGATAACATGGCCTAAGCAGGATAGACTAAATGGGCTAAGGTAACTTATACACGAGGGAAGATAACATGGCCTAAGCAGGATAGACTAAATGGACTAAGGTAATTTATACATGAGGGAAGATAACATGGCCTAAACAGGATAGACTAAATTGGCTAAGGTAACATATACATGAGTGAAGATAACATGGCCTAAACAGGATAGACTAAATGGGCTAAGGTAACTTATACATGAGGGAAGATAACATGGCCTAAACATGATAGACGAAATGGGCTAAGGTATCGTATACACGAAGGAAGATAACATGGCCTAAACAGGATAGACTAAATGGGCTAAGGTAACTTATAGATGAGGGAAGATAACATGGCCTAAACAGGATAGCCTAAATTGGCTAGGGTAACATATACACGAGGGAAGATAACATGGCCTTAACAGGATAGACTAAATGGGCTAAGGTGACATATACATGAGGGAAGATAACATGGCCTAAACAGGATAGCCTAAATGGGCTAAGGTAACATATACATGAGGGAAGATAACATGGCCTAAGCAGGATAGACTAAATGGGCAAAGGTAACTTATACACGAGGGAAGATAACATGGCCTAAACAGGATAGACTAAATGGGCTAAGGTAACTTATACACGAGGGAAGATAACATGGCCTAAACAGGATAGACTAAATGGGCTAAGGTGACGTATACCGGAGGGAAGATAACACGGCCTAAACAGGATAGACTAAATGGGCTAAGGTAACTTATGCATGAGGGAAGATAACATGGCCTAAACAGGATAGACTAAATGGGCTAAGGTAACCTATACATGAGGGAAGATAACATGGCCTAAACAGGATAGACTAAATGGGCTAAGGTAACGTATACACGAGGGAAGATAACATGGCCGAAACAGGATAGACTAAATGGGCTAAGGTAACTTATACACGAGGGAAGATAACATGGCCTAAACAGGATAGACTAAATTGGCTAAGGTGACGTATACATGAGGGAAGATAACATGGCCTAAACAGGATAGACTAAATGGGCTAAGGTAACTTATACATGAGGGAAGATAACATGGCCTAAGCAGGATAGACTAAATGGGCTAAGGTAACTTATACATGAGGGAAGATAACATGGCCTAAACAGGATAGACTAAATGGGCTAAGGTAACTTATACACGAGGGAAGATAACATGGCCTAAGCAGGATAGCCAAAATGGGCTAAGGTAACTTATACATGAGGGAAGATAACATGGCCTAAACAGGATAGACTAAATGGGCTAAGGTAACTTATAGATGAGGGAAGATAACATGGCCTAAACAGGATAGCCTAAATTGGCTAGGGTAACATATACACGAGGGAATATAACATGGCCTTAGCAGGATAGACTAAATGGGCTAAGGTGACATATACATGAGGGAAGATAACATGGCCTAAACAGGATAGCCTAAATGGGCTAAGGTAACATATACATGAGGGAAGATAACATGGCCTAAGCAGGATAGACTAAATGGGCTAAGGTAGCTTATACACGAGGGAAGATAACATGGCCTAAGCAGGATAGACTAAATGGACTAAGGTAATTTATACATGAGGGAAGATAACATGGCCTAAACAGGATAGACTAAATTGGCTAAGGTAACATATACATGAGTGAAGATAACATGGCCTAAACAGGATAGACTAAATGGGCTAAGGTAACTTATACATGAGGGAAGATAACATGGCCTAAACATGATAGACGAAATGGGCTAAGGTAACGTATACACGAAGGAAGATAACATGGCCTAAACAGGATAGACTAAATGGGCTAAGGTAACTTATAGATGAGGGAAGATAACATGGCCTAAACAGGATAGCCTAAATTGGCTAGGGTAACATATACACGAGGGAAGATAACATGGCCTTAACAGGATAGACTAAATGGGCTAAGGTGACATATACATGAGGGAAGATAACATGGCCTAAACAGGATAGCCTAAATGGGCTAAGGTAACATATACATGAGGGAAGATAACATGGCCTAAGCAGGATAGACTAAATGGGCAAAGGTAACTTATACACGAGGGAAGATAACATGGCCTAAACAGGATAGACTAAATGGACTAAGGTAACTTATACATGAGGGAAGATAACATGGCCTAAACAGGATAGACTAAATGGGCTAAGGTAACTTATACATGAGGGAACATAACATGGCCTAAACAGGATAGACTAAATGGGCTAAGGTAACTTATACATGAGGGAAGATAACATGTCCTAAACAGGATAGACTAAATGGGCTACGGTAACCTATTCATGAGGGAAGATAACATGGCCTAAACAGGATAGACTAAATTGGCTAAGGTAACTTATACATGAGGGAAGATAACATGGCCTAAACAGGATAGACTAAATGGGCTAAGGTAACTTATACATGAGGGAAGATAACATGGCCTAAACATGATAGACGAAATGGGCTAAGGTAACGTATACATGAGTGAAGATAACATGGCCTAAACAGGATAGACTAAATGGGCTAAGTTAACTTATACACGAGGGAAGATAACATGGCCTAAACAGGATAGACTAAATGGGCTAAGGTGACTTATACCTGAGGGAAGATAACATGGCCTAAACAGGATAGACTAAATGGGCTAAGGTAACTTATGCATGAGGGAAGATAACATGGCCTAAACAGGATAGACTAAATGGGCTAAGGTAACCTATACATGAGGGAAGATAACATGGCCTAAACAAGATAGACTAAATGGGCTAAGGTAACTTATACACGAGGGAAGATAACATGGCCTAAACAGGATAGACTAAATGGGCTAAGGTAACTTATACATGAGGGAGGATAACACGGCCTAAACAGGATAGACTAAATGGGCTAAGGTAACTTATACACGAGGGAAGATAACATGGCCTAAACAGGATAGACTAAATGGGCTAAGGTAACTTATACACGAGGGAAGATAACATGGCCTAAACAGGATAGACTAAATGGGCTAAGGTAACTTATACACGAGGGAAGAAAACACGGCCTAAACAGGATAGACTAAATGGGCTAAGGTAACTTATACATGAGGGAAGATAACATGGCCTAAACAGCATAGACTAATTGGGCTAAGGTAACTTATACATGAGGGAAGATAACATGGCCTAAACAGGATAGACTAAATGGGCTAAGGTAACTTATGCATGAAGGAAGATAACATGGCCTAAACAGGATAGCCAAAATGGGCTAAGGTAACTTATACATGAGGGAAGATAACATGGCCTAAACAGGATAGCCTAAATTGGCTAGGGTAACATATACACGAGTGAATATAACATGGCCTTAACAGGATAGACTAACTGGGCTAAGGTGACATATACATGAGGGAAGATAACATGGCCTAAACAGGATAGCCTAAATGGGCTAAGGTAACATATACATGAGGGAAGATAACATGGCCTAAGCAGGATAGACTAAATGGGCTAAGGTAGCTTATACACGAGGGAAGATAACATGGCCTAAGCAGGATAGACTAAATGGACTAAGGTAATTTATACATGAGGGAAGATAACATGGCCTAAACAGGATAGACTAAATTGGCTAAGGTAACATATACATGAGTGAAGATAACATGGCCTAAACAGGATAGACTAAATGGGCTAAGGTAACTTATACATGAGGGAAGATAACATGGCCTAAACATGATAGACGAAATGGGCTAAGGTAACGTATACACGAAGGAAGATAACATGGCCTAAACAGGATAGACTAAATGGGCTAAGGTAACTTATAGATGAGGGAAGATAACATGGCCTAAACAGGATAGCCTAAATTGGCTAGGGTAACATATACACGAGGGAAGATAACATGGCCTTAACAGGATAGACTAAATGGGCTAAGGTGACATATACATGAGGGAAGATAACATGGCCTAAACAGGATAGCCTAAATGGACTAAGGTAACATATACATGAGGGAAGATAACATGGCCTAAGCAGGATAGACTAAATGGGCAAAGGTAACTTATACACGAGGGAAGATAACATGGCCTAAACAGGATAGACTAAATGGACTAAGGTAACTTATACATGAGGGAAGATAACATGGCCTAAACAGGATAGACTAAATGGGCTAAGGTAACTTATACATGAGGGAACATAACATGGCCTAAACAGGATAGACTAAATGGGCTAAGGTAACTTATACATGAGGGAAGATAACATGTCCTAAACAGGATAGACTAAATGGGCTACGGTAACCTATTCATGAGGGAAGATAACATGGCCTAAACAGGATAGACTAAATTGGCTAAGGTAACTTATACATGAGGGAAGATAACATGGCCTAAACAGGATAGACTAAATGGGCTAAGGTAACTTATACATGAGGGAAGATAACATGGCCTAAACATGATAGACGAAATGGGCTAAGGTAACGTATACATGAGTGAAGATAACATGGCCTAAACAGGATAGACTAAATGGGCTAAGTTAACTTATACACGAGGGAAGATAACATGGCCTAAACAGGATAGACTAAATGGGCTAAGGTGACTTATACCTGAGGGAAGATAACATGGCCTAAACAGGATAGACTAAATGGGCTAAGGTAACTTATGCATGAGGGAAGATAACATGGCCTAAACAGGATAGACTAAATGGGCTAAGGTAACCTATACATGAGGGAAGATAACATGGCCTAAACAAGATAGACTAAATGGGCTAAGGTAACTTATACACGAGGGAAGATAACATGGCCTAAACAGGATAGACTAAATGGGCTAAGGTAACTTATACATGAGGGAGGATAACACGGCCTAAACAGGATAGACTAAATGGGCTAAGGTAACTTATACACGAGGGAAGATAACATGGCCTAAACAGGATAGACTAAATGGGCTAAGGTAACATATACACGAGGGAAGATAACATGGCCTAAACAGGATAGACTAAATGGGCTAAGGTAACTTATACACGAGGGAAGAAAACACGGCCTAAACAGGATAGACTAAATGGGCTAAGGTAACTTATACATAAGGGAAGATAACATGGCCTAAACAGCATAGACTAATTGGGCTAAGGTAACTTATACATGAGGGAAGATAACATGGCCTAAACAGGATAGACTAAATGGGCTAAGGTAACTTATGCATGAAGGAAGATAACATGGCCTAAACAGGATAGACCAAATGGGCTAAGGTAACTTATACATGAGGGAAGATAACATGGCCTAAACAGGATAGACTAAATGGGCTAAGGTAACTTATGCATGAAGGAAGATAACATGGCCTAAACAGGATAGACCAAATGGGCTAAGGTAACTTATACATGAGGGAAGATAACATGGCCTAAACAGGATAGACTAAATGGGCTAAGGTAACGTATAGATGAGGGAAGATAACATGCCCTAAACAGGATAGCCTAAATTGGCTAGGGTAACATATACACGAGGGAAGATAACTTGGCCTTAGCAGGATAGACTAAATGGGCTAAGGTGACTTATACATGAGGGAGGATAACATGGCCTAAACAAGATAGCCTAAATGGGCTAAGGTAACATATACATGAGGGAAGATAACATGGCATAAGCAGGATAGACTAAATGGGCTAAGGTAATTTATACACGAGGGAAGATAACATGGCCTAAACAGGATAGACTAAATGGACTAAGGTAACTTATACATGAGGGAAGATAACATGCCCTAAACAGGATAGACTAAATGGGCTAAGGTAAATTATACATGAGGGAAGATAACATGGCCTAAACAGGATAGACTAAATGGGCTAAGGTAACTTATACATGAGGGAAGGTAACATGGCCTAAACCGGATAGACTAAATGGGCTAAGGTAACCTATTCATGAGGGAAGATAACATGGCCTAAACAGGATAGACTAAATGGGCTAAGGTAACTTATACATGAGGGAAGATAACATGGCCTAAACAGGATAGACTAAATGGGCTAAGGTAATTTATACATGAGGGAAGATAACATGGCCTAAACATGATAGACGAAATGGGCTAAGGTAACTTATACATGAGGGAAGATAACATGGCCTAAACAGGATAGACTAAATGGGCTAAGGTAACTTATACACGAGGGAAGATAACATGGCCTAAACAGGATAGACTAAATGGGCTAAGGTGACGTATACCGGAGGGAAGATAACATGGCCTAAACAGGATAGACTAAATGGGCAAAGGTAACTTATGCATGAGGGAAGATAACATGGCCTAAACAGGATAGACTAAATGGGCTAAGGTAACCTATACATGAGGGAAGATAACATGGCCTAAACAGGATAGACTAAATGGGCTAAGGTAACTTATACACGAGGGAAGATAACATGGCCTAAACAGGATAGACTAAATTGGCTAAGGTGACGTATACATGAGGGAAGATAACATGGCATAAACAGGATAGACTAAATGGGCTAAGGTAACTTATACACGAGGGAAGATAACATGGCCTAAGCAGGATAGCCAAAATGGGCTAAGGTAACTTATACATGAGGGAAGATAACATGGCCTAAACAGGATAGACTAAATGGGCTAAGGTAACTTATACACAAGGGAAGATAACATGGCCTAAGCAGGATAGCCAAAATGGGCTAAGGTAACTTATACATGAGGGAAGATAACATGGCCTAAACAGGATAGCCTAAATTGGCTAGGGTAACATATACACGAGTGAATATAACATGGCCTTAACAGGATAGACTAACTGGGCTAAGGTGACATATACATGAGGGAAGATAACATGGCCTAAACAGGATAGCCTAAATGGGCTAAGGTAACATATACATGAGGGAAGATAACATGGCCTAAGCAGGATAGACTAAATGGGCTAAGGTAACTTATACACGAGGGAAGATAACATGGCCTAAACAGGATAGACTAAATTGACTAAGGTAATTTATACATGAGGGAAGATAACATGGCCTAAACAGGATAGACTAAATTGGCTAAGGTAACTTATACATGAGTGAAGATAACATGGCCTAAACAGGATAGATTAAATGGGCAAAGGTAATTTATACATGAGGGAAGATAACATGGCCTAAACAGGATAGACTAAATGGGCTAAGGTAACTTATACATGAGGGAAGATAACATGGCCTAAACATGATAGACGAAATGGGCTAAGGTAACGTATACACGAAGGAAGATAACATGGCCTAAACAGGATAGACTAAATGGGCTAAGGTAACTTATAGATGAGGGAAGATAACATGACCTAAACATGATAGCCTAAATTGGCTAGTGTAACATATACACGAGGGAAGATAACATGGCCTTAACAGGATAGACTAAATGGGCTAAGGTGACTTATACATGAGGGAAGATAACATGGCCTAAACAGGATAGCCTAAATGGGCTAAGGTAACATATACACGAGGGAAGATAACATGGCCTAAGTAGGATAGACTAAATGGGCAAAGGTAACTTATACACGAGGGAAGATAACATGGCCTAAACAGGATAGACTAAATGGACTAAGGTAACTTATACATGAGGGAAGATAACATGGCCTAAACAGGATAGACTAAATGGGCTAAGGTAACTTATACACGAGGGAAGATAACATGGCCTAAACAGGATAGACTAAATGGGCTAAGGTGACGTATACCGGAGGGAAGATAACATGGCCTAAACAGGATAGACTAAATGGTCTAAGGTAACTTATGCATGAGGGAAGATAACATGGCCTAAACAGGATAGACTAAATGGGCTAAGGTAACCTATACATGAGGGAAGATAACATGGCCTAAACAGGATAGACTAAATGGGCTAAGGTAACGTATACACGAGGGAAGATAACATGGCCGAAACAGGATAGACTAAATGGGCTAAGGTAACTTATACACGAGGGAAGATAACATGGCCTAAACAGGATAGACTAAATTGGCTAAGGTGACGTATACATGAGGGAAGATAACATGGCCTACACAGGATAGACTAAATGGGCTAAGGTAACTTATACATGAGGGAAGATAACATGGCCTAAGCAGGATAGACTAAATGGGTTAAGGTAGCTTATACATGAGGGAAGATAACATGGCCTAAACAGGATAGACTAAATGGGCTAAGGTAACTTATACACGAGGGAAGATAACATGGCCTAAGCAGGATAGACTAAATGGGCTAAGGTAACTTATAGATGAGGGAAGATAACATGGCCTAAACAGGATAGCCTAGATTGGCTAGGGTAACATATACACGAGGGAATATAACATGGCCTTAACAGGATAGACTAAATGGGCTAAGGTGACATATACATGAGGGAAGATAACATGGCCTAAACAGGATAGCCTAAATGGGCTAAGGTAACATATACATGAGGGAAGATAACATGGCCTAAGCAGGATAGACTAAATGGGCTAAGGTAACTTATACACGAGGGAAGATAACATGTCCTAAGCAGGATAGACTAAATGGACTAAGGTAATTTATACATGAGGGAAGATAACATGGCCTAAACAGGATAGACTAAATTGGCTAAGGTAACATATACATGAGTGAAGATAACATGGCCTAAATAGGATAGACTAAATGGGCTAAGGTAACTTATGCATGAGGGAAGATAACATGGCCTAAACATGATAGACGAAATGGGCTAAGGTAACGTATACACGAAGGAAGATAACATGGTCTAAACAGGATAGACTAAATGGGCTAAGGTAACTTATAGATGAGGGAAGATAACATGGCCTAAACAGGATAGCCTAAATTGGCTAGGGTAACATATACACGAGGGAAGATAACTTGGCCTTAACAGGATAGACTAAATGGGCTAAGGTGACATATACATGAGGGAAGATAACATGGCCTAAACCGGATAGCCTAAATGGGCTAAGGTAACATATACATGAGGGAAGATAACATGGCCTAAGCAGGATAGACTAAATGGGCAAAGGTAACTTATACATGAGGGAAGATAACATGGCCTAAACAGGATAGACTAAATGGACTAAGGTAACTTATACATGAGGGAAGATAACATGGCCTAAACAGGATAGACTAAATGGGCTAAGGTAACTTATACATGAGGGAAGATAACATGGCCTAAACAGGATAGACTAAATGGGCTAAGGTAACTTATACATGAGGGAAGATAACATGGCCTAAACAGGATAGACTAAATGGGCTAAGGTAACCTATTCATGAGGGAAGATAACATGGCCTAAACAGGATAGACTAAATTGGCTAAGGTAACTTATACATGAGGGAAGATAACATGGCCTAAACAGGATAGACTAAATGGGCTAAGGTAACTTATACATGAGGGAAGATAACATGGCCTAAACATGATAGACGAAATGGGCTAAGGTAACGTATACATGAGGGAAGATAACATGGCCTAAACAGGATAGACTAAATGGGCTAAGTTAACTTATACACGAGGGAAGATAACATGGCCTAAACAGGATAGACTAAATGGGCTAAGGTGACTTATACCTGAGGGAAGATAACATGGCCTAAACAGGATAGACTAAATGGGCTAAGGTAACTTATACATGAGGGAAGATAACATGGCCTAAACAGGATAGACTAAATGGGCTAAGGTAACCTATACATGAGGGAAGATAACATGGCCTAAACAAGATAGACTAAATGGGCTAAGGTAACTTATACACGAGGGAAGATAACATGGCCTAAACAGGATAGACTAAATGGGCTAAGGTAACTTATACACGAGGGAAGATAACATGGCCTAAACAAGATAGACTAAATGGGCTAAGGTGACTTATACATGAGGGAATTTAACATGGCCTAAACAGGATAGACTAAATGGGCTAAGGTAACTTATACATGAAGGAAGATAACATGGCCTAAACAGGATAGACTAAATGGGCTAAGGTAACGTATACATGAGGGAAGATAACGTGGCCTAAACAGGATAGACTAAATGGTCTAAGATAACTTATACATGAGGGAAGATAACATGGCCTAAGCAGGATAGACTAAATGGGCTAAGGTAACTTATACATGAGGGAAGATAACATGGCCTAAACAGGATAGACTAAATGGGCTAAGGTAACGTATGCATGAGGGAAGATAACATGGCCTAAACAGGATAGCCTAAATTGGCTAGGGTAACATATACACGAGGGAAGATAACATGGCCTTAACAGGATAGACTAAATGGGCTAAGGTGACTTATACATGAGGGAAGATAACATGGCCTAAACAGGATAGCCTAAATGGGCTAAGGTAACATATACATGAGGGAAGATAACATGGCCTAAGCAGGATAGACTAAATGGGCTAAGGTAACTTATACACGAGGGAAGATAACATGGCCTAAACAGGATAGACTAAATGGACTAAGGTAACTTATACATGAGGGAAGATAACATGGCCTAAACAGGATATACTAAATGGGCTAAGGTAACATATACATGAGGGAAGATAACATGGCCTAAACAGGATAGACTAAATGGGCTAAGGTTACTTATACATTAGGGAAGATAACATGGCCTAAACAGGATAGACTAAATGGGCTAAGGTAACCTATTCATGAGGGAAGATAACATGGCCTAAACAAGATAGACGAAATGGGCTAAGGTAACGTATACATGAGGGAAGATAACATGGCCTAAACAGGATAGACTAAATGGGCTAAGGTAACTTATACATGAGGGAAGATAACATAGCCTAAACAGGATAGACTAAATGGGCTAAGGTAACCTATACATGAGGGAAGATAACATGGCCTAAACAGGATAGACTAAATGGGCTAAGGTAACTTATACATGAGGGAAGATAACATGGCCTAAACATGATAGACTAAATGGGCTAAGGTAACTTATACACGAGGGAAGATAACATGGCCTAAACAGGATAGACTAAATGGGCTAAGGTGACTTATACATGAGGGAAGATAACATGACCTAAACAGGATAGACTAAATGGGCTAAGGTAACTTATACATGAGGGAAGATAACATGGCCTAAACAGGATAGACTAAATGGGCTAAGGTAACTTATACATGAGGGAAGATAACATGGCCTAAACCGGATAGACTAAATGGGCTATGGTAACTTATACACGAGGGAAGATAACATGGCCTAAACAGGATAGACTAAATGGGCTAAGGTGACTTATACATGAGGGAATTTAACATGGCCTAAACAGGATAGACTAAATGGGCTAAGGTAACTTATACATGAAGGAAGATAACATGGCCTAAACAGGATAGACTAAATGGGCTAAGGTAACGTATACATGAGGGAAGATAACGTGGCCTAAACAGGATAGACTAAATGGTCTAAGATAACTTATACCCGAGGGAAGATAACATGGCCTAAGCAGGATAGACTAAATGGGCTAAGGTAACTTATACATGAGGGAAGATAACATGGCCTAAACAGGATAGACTAAATGGGCTAAGGTAACGTATACATGAGGGAAGATAACATGGCCTAAATAGGATAGCCTAAATTGGCTAGGGTAACATATACACGAGGGAAGATAACATGGCCTTAACAGGATAGACTAAATGGGCTAAGGTAACTTATACACGAGGGAAGATAACATGGCCTAAACAGGATAGACTAAATGGACTAAGGTAACTTATACATGAGGGAAGATAACATGGCCTAAACAGGATATACTAAATGGGCTAAGGTAACATATACATGAGGGAAGATAACATGGCCTAAACAGGATAGACTAAATGGGCTAAGGTAACTTATACATTAGGGAAGATAACATGGCCTAAACAGGATAGACTAAATGGGCTAAGGTAACCTATTCATGAGGGAAGATAACATGGCCTAAACAAGATAGACGAAATGGGCTAAGGTAACGTATACATGAGGGAAGATAACATGGCCTAAACAGGATAGACTAAATGGGCTAAGGTAACTTATACATGAGGGAAGATAACATAGCCTAAACAGGATAGACTAAATGGGCTAAGGTAACCTATACATGAGGGAAGATAACATGGCCTAAACAGGATAGACTAAATGGGCTAAGGTAACTTATACATGAGGGAAGATAACATGGCCTAAACATGATAGACTAAATGGGCTAAGGTAACTTATACACGAGGGAAGATAACATGGCCTAAACAGGATAGACTAAATGGGCTAAGGTGACTTATACATGAGGGAAGATAACATGACCTAAACAGGATAGACTAAATGGGCTAAGGTAACTTATACATGAGGGAAGATAACATGGCCTAAACAGGATAGACTAAATGGGCTAAGGTAACTTATACATGAGGGAAGATAACATGGCCTAAACCGGATAGACTAAATGGGCTATGGTAACTTATACACGAGGGAAGATAACATGGCCTAAACAGGATAGACTAAATGGGCTAAGGTGACTTATACATGAGGGAATTTAACATGGCCTAAACAGGATAGACTAAATGGGCTAAGGTAACTTATACATGAAGGAAGATAACATGGCCTAAACAGGATAGACTAAATGGGCTAAGGTAACGTATACATGAGGGAAGATAACGTGGCCTAAACAGGATAGACTAAATGGTCTAAGATAACTTATACCCGAGGGAAGATAACATGGCCTAAGCAGGATAGACTAAATGGGCTAAGGTAACTTATACATGAGGGAAGATAACATGGCCTAAACAGGATAGACTAAATGGGCTAAGGTAACGTATACATGAGGGAAGATAACATGGCCTAAATAGGAAAGCCTAAATTGGCTAGGGTAACATATACACGAGGGAAGATAACATGGCCTTAGCAGGATAGACTAAATGGGCTAAGGTGACGTATACATGAGGGAAGATAACATGGCCTAAACAGGATAGCCTAAATGGGCTAAGGTAACATATACATGAGGGAAGATAACATGGCCTAAGCAGGATAGACTAAATGGGCTAAGGTAACTTATACACGAGGAAAGATAACATGGCCTAAACAGGATAGACTAAATGGACTAAGGTAACTTATACATGAGGGAAGATAACATGGCCTAAACAGGATATACTAAATGGGCTAAGGTAACATATACATGAGGGAAGATAACATGGCCTAAACAGGATAGACTAAATGGGCTAAGGTAACTTATACATTAGGGAAGATAACATGGCCTAAACAGGATAGACTAAATGGGCTAAGGTAACCTATTCATGAGGGAAGATAACATGGCCTAAACAAGATAGACGAAATGGGCTAAGGTAACGTATACATGAGGGAAGATAACATGGCCTAAACAGGATAGACTAAATGAGCTAAGGTAACTTATACACGAGGGAAGATAACATGGCCTAAACAGGATAGACTAAATGGGCTAAGGTGACATATACATGAGGGAAGATAACATGGCCTAAACAGGATAGACTAAATGGGCTAAGGTAACTTATACATGAGGGAAGATAACATAGCCTAAACAGGATAGACTAAATGGGCTAAGATAACCTATACATGAGGGAAGATAACATGGCCTAAACAGGATAGACTAAATGGGCTAAGGTAACTTATACACGAGGGAAGATAACATGGCCTAAACAGGATAGACTAAATGGGCTAAGGTAACTTATACACGAGGGAAGATAACATGGCCTAAACAGGATAGACTAAATGGGCTAAGGTAACTTATACATGAGGGAAGATAACATGGCCTAAACAGGATAGACTAAATGGGCTAAGGTAACCTATACATGAGGGAAGATAACATGGCCTAAACAGGATAGACTAAATGGGCAAAGGTAACTTATACACGAGGGAAGATAACATGGCCTAAACAGGATAGACTAAATGGGCTAAGGTAACTTATACACGAGGGAAGATAACATGGCCTAAACAGGATAGCCTAAATTGGCTAGGGTAACATATACACGAGGGAAGATAACATGGCCTTAACAGGATAGACTAAATGGGCTAAGGTGACATATACATGAGGGAAGATAACATGGCCTAAACAGGATAGCCTAAATGGGCTAAGGTAACATATACATGAGGGAAGATAACATGGCCTAAGCAGGATAGACTAAATGGGCTAAGGTAACTTATACACGAGGGAAGATAACATGGCCTAAACAGGATAGACTAAATGGACTAAGGCAACTTATACATGAGGGAAGATACCATGGCCTAAACAGGATAGACTAAATGGGCTAAGGTAACATATACATGAGGGAAGATAACATGGCCTAAACAGGATAGACTAAATGGGCTAAGGTAACTTATACATGAGGGAAGATAACATGGCCTAAACAGGATAGACTAAATGGGATAAGGTAACCTATTCATGAGGGAAGATAACATGGCCTAAACATGATAGACGAAATGGGCTAAGGTAACGTATACATGAGGGAAGATAACATGGCCAAAACAGGATAGACTAAATGAGCTAAGGTAACTTATACACGAGGGAAGATAACATGGCCTAAACAGGATATACTAAATGGGCTAAGGTGACGTATACATGAGGGAAGATAACATGGCCTAAACAGGATAGACTAAATGGGCTAAGGTGACGTATACATGAGGGAAGATAACATAGCCTAAACAGGATAGACTAAATGGGCTAAGGTAACCTATACATGAGGGAAGATAACATGGCCTAAACAGGATAGACTAAATGGATTAAGGTAACTTATACACGAGGGAAGATAACATGGCCTAAACAGGATAGACTAAATGGGGTAAGGTAACTTATACACGAGGGAAGATTACATGGCCTAAACAGGATAGACTAAATGGGCTAAGGTGACTTATACATGAGGGAAGATAACATGACCTAAACAGGATAGACTAAATGGGCTAAGGTAACTTATACATGAGGGAAGATAACATGGCCTAAACAGGATAGACTAAATGGGCTAAGGTAACTTATACATGAGGGAAGATAACATGGTCTAAACAGGATAGACTAAATGGGCTAAGGTAACCTATACATGAGGGAAGATAACATGGCCTAAACAGGATAGACTAAATGGGCCAAGGTAACTTATACACGAGGGAAGATAACATGGCCTAAACAGGATAGACTAAATGGGCTAAGGTAACTTATACACGAGGGAAGATAACATGGCCTAAACAGGATAGACTAAATGGGCTAAGGTGACTTATACATGAGGGAAGATAACATGGCCTAAACAGGATAGACTAAATGGTCTAAGGTAACTTTTACATGAGGGAAGATAACATGGCCTAAACAGGATAGACTAAATGGGCTAAGGTAACTTATACATGCGGGAAGATAACATGGCCTAAACAGGATAGACTAAATGGGCTAAGGTAACTTATACACGAGGGAAGATAACATGGCCTAAGCAGGATAGCCAAAATGGGCTAAGGTAACTTATACATGAGGGAAGATAACATGGCCTAAACAGGATAGCCTAAATGGGCCAAGGTAACTTATACATGAGGGAAGATAACGTGGCCTAAACAGGATAGACTAAATGGTCTAAGGTAACTTATACATGAGGGACGATAACATGGCCTAAACAGGATAGACTAAATTGGCTAGGGTAACATATACACGAGGGAAGATAACATGGCCTTAACAGGATAGACTAAATGGGCTAAGGTGACATATACATGAGGGAAGATAACATGGCCTAAACAGGATAGCCTAAATGGGCTAAGGTAACATATACATGAGGGAAGATAACATGGCCTAAGCAGGATAGACTAAATGGGCTAAGGTAACTTATACACGAGGGAAGATAACATGGCCTAAACAGGATAGACTAAATGGGCTAAGGTGACTTATACATGAGGGAAGATAACATGGCCTAAACAGGATAGACTAAATGGGCTAAGGTAACTTATACATGAGGGAAGATAACATGGCCTAAACAGGATAGACTAAATGGCTAAGGTAACCTATACATGAGGGAAGATAACATGGCCTAAGCAGGATAGACTAAATGGGCTAAGGTAACTTATACACGAGGGAAGATAACATGGCCTAAACAGGATAGACTAAATGGGCTAAGGTAACTTATACACGAGGGAAGATAACATGGCCTAAACAGGATAGACTAAATGGGCTAAGGTGACTTATACATGAGGGAAGATAACATGGCCTAAACAGGATAGACTAAATGGTCTAAGGTAACTTATACATGAGGGAAGATAACATGGCCTAAACAGTATAGACTAAATGGGCTAAGGTAACTTATACATGCGGGAAGATAACATGGCCTAAACAGGACAGACTAAATAAGCTAAGGTAACTTATACATGAGGGAAGATAACATGGCCTAAGCAGGATAGCCAAAATGGGCTAAGGTAACTTATACATGAGGGAAGATAACATGGCCTAAACAGGATAGCCTAAATGGGCCAAGGTAACTTATACATGAGGGAAGATAACGTGGCCTAAACAGGATAGACTAAATGGTCTAAGGTAACTTATACACGAGGGAAGATAACATGGCATAAACAGGATAGACTAAATGGACTAAGGTAACTTATAAATGAGGGACGATAACATGGCCTAAACAGGATAGACTAAATTGGCTAGGGTAACATATACACGAGGGAAGATAACATGGCCTAAACAGGATAGACTAAATGGGCTAAGGTGACATATACATGAGGGAAGATAACATGGCCTAAACATGATAGACTAAATTGGCTAAGGTAACTTATACATGAGGGAAGATAACATGGCCTAAGCAGGATAGACTAAATGGGCTAAGGTAACTTATACATGAGGGAAGATAACATGGCCTAAACATGATAGACGAAATGGGCTAAGGTAACGTATACATGAGGGAAGATAACATGGCCTAAACAGGATAGACTAAATGGGCTAAGGTAACCTATGCATGAGGGAAGATAACATGGCCTAAACAAGATAGACTAAATGGGCTAAGGTAACTTATACACGAGGGAAGATAACATGGCCTAAACAGGATAGACTAAATGGGCTAAGGTAACTTATACACCAGGGAAGATAACATGGCCTAAACAGGATAGACTAAATGGGCTAAGGTGACTTATACATGAGGGAAGTTAACATGGCCTAAACAGGATAGACTAAATGGGCTAAGGTAACTTATACATGAGGGAAGATAACATGGCCTAAACAGGATAGACTAAATGGGCTAAGGTAACGTATACATGAGGGAAGATAACATGGCCTAAACAGGATAGACTAAATGGGCTAAGGTAACTTATACACGAGGGAAAATAACATGGCCTAAGCAGGATAGCCAAAATGGGCTAAGGTAACTTATACATGAGGGAAGATAACATGGCCTAAACAGGATAGCCTAAATGGGCCAAGGTAACTTATACATGAGGGAAGATAACGTGGCCTAAACAGGATAGACTAAATGGTCTAAGATAACTTATACACGAGGGAAGATAACATGGCCTAAACAGGATAGACTAAATGGGCTAAGGTAACTTATACATGAGGGAAGATAACATGGCCTAAACAGGATAGACTAAATGGGCTAAGGTAACGTATACATGAGGGAAGATAACATGGCCTAAACAGGATAGCCTAAATTGGCTAGGGTAACATATACACGAGGGAAGATAACATGGCCTTAACAGGATAGACAAAATGGGCTAAGGTGACATATACATGAGGGAAGATAACATGGCCTAAACAGGATAGCCTAAATGGGCTAAGGTAACATATACATGAGGGAAGATAACATGGCCTAAGCAGGATAGACTAAATGGGCTAAGGTAACTTATACACGAGGGAAGATAACATGGCCTAAACAGGATAGACTAAATGGACTAAGGTAACTTATACATGAGGGAAGATAACATGGCCTAAACAGGATAGACTAAATGGGCTAAGGTAACATATACATGAGGGAAGATAACATGGCCTAAACAGGATAGACTAAATGGGCTAAGGTAACTTATACATTAGGGAAGATAACATGGCCTAAACAGGATAGACTAAATGGGCTAAGGTAACCTATTCATGAGGGAAGATAACATGGCCTAAGCATGATAGACGAAATGGGCTAAGGTAACGTATACATGAGGGAAGATAACATGGCCTAAACAGGATAGACTAAATGAGCTAAGGTAACTTATACACGAGGGAAGATAACATGGCCTAAACAGGATAGACTAAATGGGCTAAGGTGACTAATACATGAGGGAAGATAACATGGCCTAAACAGGATAGACTAAATGGGCTAAGGTAACTTATACATGAGGGAAGATAACATAGCCTAAACAGGATAGACTAAATGGGCTAAGGTTACCTATACATGAGGGAAGATAACATGGCCTAAACAGGATAGACTAAATGGGCTAAGGTAACTTATACACGAGGGAAGATAACATGGCCTAAACAGGATAGACTAAATGGGCTAAGGTAACTTATACACGAGGGAAGATAACATGGCCTAAGCAGGATAGACTAAATGGGCTAAGGTGACTTATACATGAGGGAAGATAACATGACCTAAACAGGATAGACTAAATGGGCTAAGGTAACTTATACATGAGGGAAGATAACATGGCCTAAACAGGATAGACTAAATGGGCTAAGGTAACTTATACATGAAGGGAAGATAACATGGCCTAAACAGGATAGACTAAATGGGCTAAGGTAACGTATACATGAGGGAAGATAACATGGCCTAAACAGGATAGAGTAAATGGGCTAAGGTAACTTATACACGAGGGAAGATAACATGGCCTAAACAGGATAGACTAAATGGGCTAAGGTAACATATACACGAGGGAAGATAACATGGCCTAAACAGGATAGACTAAATGGGCTAAGGTGACTTATACATGAGGGAAGGCAACATGGCCTAAACAGGATAGACTAAATGGTCTAAGGTAACTTATACATGAGGGAAGATAACATGGCCTAAACAGGATAGACTAAATGGGCTAAGGTAACTTATACATGCGGGAAGATAACATGGCCTAAGCAGGATAGCCAAAATGGGCTAAGGTAACTTATACATGAGGGAAGATAACATGGCCTAAACAGGATAGCCTAAATGGGCCAAGGTAACTTATACATGAGGGAAGATAACGTGGCCTAAACAGGATAGACTAAATGGTCTAATGTAACTTATACACGAGGGAAGATAACATGGCCTAAACAGGATAGACTAAATGGGCTAAGGTAACTTATAGATGAGGGACGATAACATGGCCTAAACAGGATAGACTAAATTGGCTAGGGTAACATATACACGAGGGAAGATACCATGGCCTTAACAGGATAGACTAAATGGGCTAAGGTGACATATACATGAGGGAAGATAACATGGCCTAAACAGGATAGCCTAAATGGGCTAAGGTAACATATACATGAGGGAAGATAACATGGCCTAAGCAGGATAGACTAAATGGGCTAAGGTAACTTATACACGAGGGAAGATAACATGGCCTAAACAGATAGACTAAATGGACTAAGGTAATTTATACATGAGGGAAGATAACATGGCCTAAGCAGGATAGACTAAATGGGCTAAGGTAACTTATACGCGAGGGAAGATAACATGGCCTAAACAGGATAGACTAAATGGGCTAAGGTGACTTATACATGAGGGAAGATAATATGACCTAAACAGGATAGACTAAATGGGCTAAGGTAACTTATACATGAGGGAAGATAACATGGCCTAAACAGGATAGACTAAATGGGCTAAGGTAACTTATACATGAGGGAAGATAACATGGTCTAAACAGGATAGACTAAATGGGCTAAGGTAACCTATACATGAGGGAAGATAACATGGCCTAAACAGGATAGACTAAATGGGCTAAGGTAACATATACACGAGGGAAGATAACATGGCCTAAACAGGATAGACTAAATGGGCTAAGGTAACATATACACGAGGGAAGATAACATGGCCTAAACAGGATAGACTAAATGGGCTAAGGTGACTTATACATGAGGGAAGATAACATGGCCTAAGCAGGATAGACTAAATGGTCTAAGGTAACTTATACATGAGGGAAGATAACATGGCCTAAACAGGATAGACTAAATGGGCTAAGGTAACTTATACATGAAGGGAAGATAACATGGCCTAAACAGGATAGACTAAATGGGCTAAGGTAACCTATACATGAGGGAAGATAACATGGCCTAAACAGGATAGAGTAAATGGGCTAAGGTAACTTATACACGAGGGAAGATAACATGGCCTAAACAGGATAGACTAAATGGGCTAAGGTAACATATACACGAGGGAAGATAACATGGCCTAAACAGGATAGACTAAATGGTCTAAGGTGACTTATACATGAGGGAAGGTAACATGGCCTAAACAGGATAGACTAAATGGTCTAAGGTAACTTATACATGAGGGAAGATAACATGGCCTAAACAGGATAGACTAAATGGGCTAAGGTAACTTATACATGCGGGAAGATAACATGGCCTAAGCAGGATAGCCAAAATGGGCTAAGGTAACTTATACATGAGGGAAGATAACATGGCCTAAACAGGATAGCCTAAATGGGCCAAGGTAACTTATACATGAGGGAAGATAACGTGGCCTAAACAGGATAGACTAAATGGTCTAATGTAACTTATACACGAGGGAAGATAACATGGCCTAAACAGGATAGACTAAATGGGCTAAGGTAACTTATAGATGAGGGACGATAACATGGCCTAAACAGGATAGACTAAATTGGCAAGGGTAACATATACACGAGGGAAGATAACATGGCCTTAACAGGATAGACTAAATGGGCTAAGGTGACATATACATGAGGGAAGATAACATGGCCTAAACAGGATAGCCTAAATGGGCTAAGGTAACATATACATGAGGGAAGATAACATGGCCTAAGCAGGATAGACTAAATGGGCTAAGGTAACTTATACACGAGGGAAGATAACATGGCCTAAACAGATAGACTAAATGGACTAAGGTAATTTATACATGAGGGAAGATAACATGGCCTAAGCAGGATAGACTAAGTGGGCTAAGGTAACTTATACACGAGGGAAGATAACATGGCCTAAACATGATAGACTAAATGGGCTAAGGTAACTTATACACGAGGGAAGATAACATGGCCTAAACAGGATAGACTAAATGGGCTAAGGTGACTTATACATGAGGGAAGATAATATGACCTAAACAGGATAGACTAAATGGGCTAAGGTAACTTATACATGAGGGAAGATAACATGGCCTAAACAGGATAGACTAAATGGGCTAAGGTAACTTATACATGAGGGAAGATAACATGGTCTAAACAGGATAGACTAAATGGGCTAAGGTAACCTATACATGAGGGAAGATAACATGGCCTAAACAGGATAGACTAAATGGGCTAAGGTAACTTATACCTGAGGGAAGATAACATGGCCTAAACAGGATAGACTAAATGGGCTAAGGTAACATATACACGAGGGAAGATAACATGGCCTAAACAGGATAGACTAAATGGGCTAAGGTGACTTATACATGAGGGAAGATAACATGGCCTAAGCAGGATAGACTAAATGGTCTAAGGTAACTTATACATGAGGGAAGATAACATGGCCTAAACAGGATAGACTAAATGGGCTAAGGTAACTTATACACGAGGGAAGATAACATGGCCTAAGCAGGATAGCCAAAATGGGCTAAGGTAACTTATACATGAGGGAAGATAACATGGCCTAAACAGGATAGCCTAAATGGGCCAAGGTAACTTATACATGAGGGAAGATAAGGTGGCCTAAACAGGATAGACTAAATTGGCTAGGGTAACATATACACGAGGGAAGATAACATGGCCTTAACAGGATAGACTAAATGGGCTAAGGTGACATATACATGAGGGAAGATAACGTGGCCTAAACAGGATAGACTAAATTGGCTAAGGAAACTTATACATGAGGGAAGATAACATGGCCTAAACAGGATAGACTAATTGGGCTAAGGTAACTTATACATGAGGGAAGATAACATGGCCTAAGCATGATAGACGAAATGGGCCAAGGTAACGTATACATGAGGGAAGATAACATGGCCTAAACAGGATAGACTAAATGGGCTAAGTTAACTTATACACGAGGGAAGATAACATGGCCTAAAGAGGATAGACTAAATGGGCTAAGGTGACTTATACCTGAGGGAAGATAACATGGCCTAAACAGGATAGACTAAATGGGCTAAGGTAACTTATACATGAGGGAAGATAACATGGCCTAAACAGGATAGACTAAATGGGCTAAGGTAACCTATACATGAGGGAAGATAACATGGCCTAAACAAGATAGACTAAATGGGCTAAGGTAACTTATACACGAGGGAAGATAACATGGCCTAAACAGGATAGACTAAATGGGCTAAGGTAACTTATACACCAGGGAAGATAACATGGCCTAAACAGGATAGACTAAATGGGCTAAGGTGACTTATACATGAGGGAAGTTAACATTGCCTAAACAGGATAGACTAAATGGGCTAAGGTAACTTATACATGAGGGAAGATAACATGGCCTAAACAGGATAGACTAAATGGGCTAAGGTAACGTATACATGAGGGAAGATAACATGGCCTAAACAGGATAGACTAAATGGGCTAAGGTAACTTATACACGAGGGAAAATAACATGGCCTAAGCAGGATAGCCAAAATGGGCTAAGGTAACTTATACATGAGGGAAGATAACATGGCCTAAACAGGATAGCCTAAATGGGCCAAGGTAACTTATACATGAGGGAAGATAACGTGGCCTAAACAGGATAGACTAAATGGTCTAAGATAACTTATACACGAGGGAAGATAACATGGCCTAAACAGGATAGACTAAATGGGCTAAGGTAACTTATACATGAGGGAAGATAACATGGCCTAAACAGGATAGACTAAATGGGCTAAGGTAACGTATACATGAGGGAAGATAACATGGCCTAAACAGGATAGCCTAAATTGGCTAGGGTAACATATACACGAGGGAAGATAACATGGCCTTAACAGGATAGACTAAATGGGCTAAGGTGACTTATACATGAGGGAAGATAACATGGCCTAAGCAGGATAGCCTAAATGGGCTAAGGTAACATATACATGAGGGAAGATAACATGGCCTAAGCAGGATAGACTAAATGGGCTAAGGTAACTTATACACGAGGGAAGATAACATGGCCTAAACAGGATAGACTAAATGAACTAAGGTAACTTATACATGAGGGAAGATAACATGGCCTAAACAGGATAGACTAAATGGGCTAAGGTAACATATACATGAGGGAAGATAACATGGCCTAAACAGGATAGACTAAATGGGCTAAGGTGACTTATACCTGAGGGAAGATAACATGGCCTAAACAGGATAGATTAAATGGGCTAAGGTAACTTATACATGAGGGAAGATAACATGGCCTAAACAGGATAGACTAAATGGGCTAAGGTAACCTATACATGAGGGAAGATAACATGGCCTAAACAAGATAGACTAAATGGGCTAAGGTAACTTATACACGAGGGAAGATAACATGGCCTAAACAAGATAGACTAAATGGGCTAAGGTGACTTATACATGAGGGAAGTTAACATTGCCTAAACAGGATAGACTAAATTGGCTAAGGTAACTTATACATGAGGGAAGATAACATGGCCTAAACAGGATAGACTAAATGGGCTAAGGTAAGGTATACATGAGGGAAGATAACATGGCCTAATCAGGTTAGACTAAATGGGCTAAGGTAACTTATACACGAGGGAAAATAACATGGCCTAAGCAGGATAGCCAAAATGGGCTAAGGTAACTTATACATGAGGGAAGATAACATGGCCTAAACAGGATAGCCTAAATGGGCCAAGGTAACTTATACATGAGGGAAGATAACGTGGCCTAAACAGGATAGACTAAATGGTCTAAGATAACTTATACACGAGGGAAGATAACATGGCCTAAACAGGATAGACTAAATGGGCTAAGGTAACTTATACATGAGGGAAGATAACATGGCCTAAACAGGATAGACTAAATGGGCTAAGGTAACGTATACATGAGGGAAGATAACATGGCCTAAACAGGATAGCCTAAATTGGCTAGGGTAACATATACACGAGGGAAGATAACATGGCCTTAACAGGATAGACTAAATGGGCTAAGGTGACTTATACATGAGGGAAGATAACATGGCCTAAACAGGATAGCCTAAATGGGCTAAGGTAACATATACATGAGGGAAGATAACATGGCCTAAGCAGGATAGACTAAATGGGCTAAGGTAACTTATACACGAGGGAAGATAACATGGCCTAAACAGGATAGACTAAATGGACTAAGGTAACTTATACATGAGGGAAGATAACATGGCCTAAACAGGATAGACTAAATGGGCTAAGGTAACATATACATGAGGGAAGATAACATGGCCTAAACAGGATAGACTAAATGGGCTAAGGTAACTTATACATTAGGGAAGATAACATGGCCTAAACAGGATAGACTAAATGGGCTAAGGTAACCTATTCATGAGGGAAGATAACATGGCCTAAACATGATAGACGAAATGGGCTAAGGTAACGTATACATGAGGGAAGATAACATGGCCTAAACAGGATAGACTAAATGAGCTAACGTAACTTATACACGAGGGAAGATAACATGGCCTAAACAGGATAGACTAAATGGGCTAAGGTGACTTATACATGAGGGAAGATAACATGGCCTAAACAGGATAGACTAAATGGGCTAAGGTAACTTATACATGAGGGAAGATAACATAGCCTAAACTGGATAGACTAAATGGGCTAAGGTAACCTATACATGAGGGAAGATAACATGGCCTAAACAGGATAGACTAAATGGGCTAAGGTAACTTATACACGAGGGAAGATAACATGGCCTAAACAGGATAGACTAAATGGGCTAAGGTAACTTATACACGAGGGAAGATAACATGGCCTAAACAGGATAGACTAAATGGGCTAAGGTGACTTATACATGAGGGAAGATAACATGACCTAAGCAGGATAGACTAAATGGGCAAAGGTAACTTATACATGAGGGAAGATAACATGGCCTAAACAGGATAGACTAAATGGGCTAAGGTAACTTATACATGAGGGAAGATAACATGGCCTAAACAGGATAGACTAAATGGGCTAAGGTAACATATACATGAGGGAAGATAACATGGCCTAAACTGGATAGAGTAAATGGGCTAAGGTAACTTATACACGAGGGAAGATAACATGGCCTAAACAGGATAGACTAAATGGGCTAAGGTAACTTATACACGAGGGAAGATAACATGACCTAAACAGGATAGACTAAATGGGCTAAGGTGACTTATACATGAGGGAAGATAACATGGCCTAAACAGGATAGACTAAATGGTCTAAGGTAACTTATACATGAGGGAAGATAACATGGCCTAAACAGGATAGACTAAATGGGCTAAGGTAACTTATACATGCGGGAAGATAACATGGCCTAAACAGGATAGACTAAATGGGCTAAGGTAACTTATACACGAGGGAAGATAACATGGCCTAAGCAGGATAGCCAAAATGGGCTAAGGTAACTTATACATGAGGGAAGATAACATGGCCTAAACAGGATAGCCTAAATGGGCCAAGGTAACTTATACATGAGGGAAGATAACGTGGCCTAAACAGGATAGACTAAATGGTCTAAGGTAACTTATACACGAGGGAAGATAACATGGCCTAAACAGGATAGACTAAATGGGCTAAGGTAACTTATAGATGAGGGACGATAACATGGCCTAAACAGGATAGACTAAATTGGCTAGGGTAACATATACACGAGGGAAGATAACATGGCATTAACAGGATAGACTAAATGGGCTAAGGTGACATATACATGAGGGAAGATAACATGGCCTAAACAGGATAGCCTAAATGGGCTAAGGTAACTTATACACGAGGGAAGATAACATGGCCTAAGCAGGATAGCCAAAATGGGCTAAGGTAACTTATACATGAGGGAAGATAACATGGCCTAAACAGGATAGCCTAAATGGGCCAAGGTAACTTATACATGAGGGAAGATAACGTGGCCTAAACAGGATAGACTAAATGGTCTAAGGTAACTTATACACGAGGGAAGATAACATGGCCTAAACAGGATAGACTAAATGGGCTAAGGTAACTTATAGATGAGGGACGATAACATGGCCTAAACAGGATAGACTAAATTGGCTAGGGTAACATATACACGAGGGAAGATAACATGGCATTAACAGGATAGACTAAATGGGCTAAGGTGACATATACATGAGGGAAGATAACATGGCCTAAACAGGATAGCCTAAATGGGCTAAGGTAACTTATACACGAGGGAAGATAACATGGCCTAAACAGATAGACTAAATGGACTCAGGTAATTTATACATGAGGGAAGATAACATGGCCTAAACAGGATAGACTAAATGGGCTAAGGTAACTTATACACGAGGGAAGATAACATGGCCTAAACAGGATAGACTAAATGGGCTAAGGTAACTTATACACGAGGGAAGATAACATGGCCTAAACAGGATAGACTAAATGGGCTAAGGTGACATATACATGAGGGAAACCTAAACAGGATAGACTAAATGGGCTAAGGTAACTTATACATGAGGGAAGATAACATGGCCTAAACAGGATAGGCTAAATGGGCTAAGGTAACTTATACATGAGGGAAGATAACATGGTCTAAACAGGATAGACTAAATGGGCTATTGTAACCTATACATGAGGGAAGATAACATGGCCTAAACAGGATAGACTAAATGGGCTAAGGTAACTTATACACGAGGGAAGATAACATGGCCTAAACAGGATAAACTAAATGGGCTAAGGTAACATATACACGAGGGAAGATAACATGGCCTAAACAGGATAGACTAAATGGGCTAAGGTGACTTATACATGAGGGAAGATAACATGGTCTAAACAGGATAGACTAAATGGGCTAAGGTAACTTATACATTAGGGAAGATAACATGGCCTAAACAGGATAGACTAAATGGGCTAAGGTAACTTATACATGAGGGAAGATAACATAGCCTAAACTGGATAGACTAAATGGGCTAAGGTAACCTATACATGAGGGAAGATAACATGGCCTAAACAGGATAGACTAAATGGGCTAAGGTAACTTATACACGAGGGAAGATAACATGGCCTAAACAGGATAGACTAAATGGGCTAAGGTAACTTATACACGAGGGAAGATAACATGGCCTAAACAGGATAGACTAAATGGGCTAAGGTGACTTATACATGAGGGAAGATAACATGACCTAAGCAGGATAGACTAAATGGGCAAAGGTAACTTATACATGAGGGAAGATAACATGGCCTAAACAGGATAGACTAAATGGGCTAAGGTAACTTATACATGAGGGAAGATAACATGGCCTAAACAGGATAGACTAAATGGGCTAAGGTAACATATACATGAGGGAAGATAACATGGCCTAAACTGGATAGAGTAAATGGGCTAAGGTAACTTATACACGAGGGAAGATAACATGGCCTAAACAGGATAGACTAAATGGGCTAAGGTAACTTATACACGAGGGAAGATAACATGACCTAAACAGGATAGACTAAATGGGCTAAGGTGACTTATACATGAGGGAAGATAACATGGCCTAAACAGGATAGACTAAATGGTCTAAGGTAACTTATACATGAGGGAAGATAACATGGCCTAACAGGATAGACTAAATGGGCTAAGGTAACTTATACATGCGGGAAGATAACATGGCCTAAACAGGATAGACTAAATGGGCTAAGGTAACTTATACACGAGGGAAGATAACATGGCCTAAGCAGGATAGCCAAAATGGGCTAAGGTAACTTATACATGAGGGAAGATAACATGGCCTAAACAGGATAGCCTAAATGGGCCAAGGTAACTTATACATGAGGGAAGATAACGTGGCCTAAACAGGATAGACTAAATGGTCTAAGGTAACTTATACACGAGGGAAGATAACATGGCCTAAACAGGATAGACTAAATGGGCTAAGGTAACTTATAGATGAGGGACGATAACATGGCCTAAACAGGATAGACTAAATTGGCTAGGGTAACATATACACGAGGGAAGATAACATGGCATTAACAGGATAGACTAAATGGGCTAAGGTGACATATACATGAGGGAAGATAACATGGCCTAAACAGGATAGCCTAAATGGGCTAAGGTAACTTATACACGAGGGAAGATAACATGGCCTAAGCAGGATAGCCAAAATGGGCTAAGGTAACTTATACATGAGGGAAGATAACATGGCCTAAACAGGATAGCCTAAATGGGCCAAGGTAACTTATACATGAGGGAAGATAACGTGGCCTAAACAGGATAGACTAAATGGTCTAAGGTAACTTATACACGAGGGAAGATAACATGGCCTAAACAGGATAGACTAAATGGGCTAAGGTAACTTATAGATGAGGGACGATAACATGGCCTAAACAGGATAGACTAAATTGGCTAGGGTAACATATACACGAGGGAAGATAACATGGCATTAACAGGATAGACTAAATGGGCTAAGGTGACATATACATGAGGGAAGATAACATGGCCTAAACAGGATAGCCTAAATGGGCTAAGGTAACTTATACACGAGGGAAGATAACATGGCCTAAACAGATAGACTAAATGGACTCAGGTAATTTATACATGAGGGAAGATAACATGGCCTAAACAGGATAGACTAAATGGGCTAAGGTAACTTATACACGAGGGAAGATAACATGGCCTAAACAGGATAGACTAAATGGGCTAAGGTAACTTATACACGAGGGAAGATAACATGGCCTAAACAGGATAGACTAAATGGGCTAAGGTGACATATACATGAGGGAAACCTAAACAGGATAGACTAAATGGGCTAAGGTAACTTATACATGAGGGAAGATAACATGGCCTAAACAGGATAGGCTAAATGGGCTAAGGTAACTTATACATGAGGGAAGATAACATGGTCTAAACAGGATAGACTAAATGGGCTATTGTAACCTATACATGAGGGAAGATAACATGGCCTAAACAGGATAGACTAAATGGGCTAAGGTAACTTATACACGAGGGAAGATAACATGGCCTAAACAGGATAAACTAAATGGGCTAAGGTAACATATACACGAGGGAAGATAACATGGCCTAAACAGGATAGACTAAATGGGCTAAGGTGACTTATACATGAGGGAAGATAACATGGTCTAAACAGGATAGACTAAATGGGCTAAGGTAACTTATACATTAGGGAAGATAACATGGCCTAAACAGGATAGACTAAATGGGCTAAGGTAACCTATTCATGAGGGAAGATAACATGGCCTAAACATGATAGACGAAATGGGCTAAGGTAACGTATACATGAGGGAAGATAACATGGCCTAAACAGGATAGACTAAATGAGCTAACGTAACTTATACACGAGGGTAGATAACATGGCCTAAACAGGATAGACTAAATGGGCTAAGGTGACTTATACATGAGGGAAGATAACATGGCCTAAACAGGATAGACTAAATGGGCTAAGGTAACTTATACATGAGGGAAGATAACATAGCCTAAACAGGATAGACTAAATGGGCTAAGGTAACCTATTCATGAGGGAAGATAACATGGCCTAAACAGGATAGACTAAATGGGCTAAGGTAACTTATACACGAGGGAAGATAACATGGCCTAAACAGGATAGACTAAATGGGCTAAGGTAACTTATACATGAGGGAAGATAACATGGCCTAAACAGGATAGACTAAATGGGCTAAGGTGACTTATACATGAGGGAAGATAACATGACCTAAGCAGGATAGACTAAATGGGCAAAGGTAACTTATACATGAGGGAAGATAACATGGCCTAAGCAGGATAGACTAAATGGGCTAAGGTAACTTATACATGAGGGAAGATAACATGGCCTAAACAGGATAGACTAAATGGGCTAAGGTAACCTATACATGAGGGAAGATAACATGGCCTAAACTGGATAGAGTAAATGGGCTAAGGTAACTTATACACGAGGGAAGATAACATGGCCTAAACAGGATAGACTAAATGGGCTAAGGTAACTTATACACGAGGGAAGATAACATGACCTAAACAGGATAGACTAAATGGGCTAAGGTGACTTATACATGAGGGAAGATAACATGGCCTAAACAGGATAGACTAAATGGTCTAAGGTAACTTATACATGAGGGAAGATAACATGGCCTAAACAGGATAGACTAAATGGGCTAAGGTAACTTATACATGCGGGAAGATAACATGGCCTAAACAGGATAGACTAAATGGGCTAAGGTAACTTATACACGAGGGAAGATAACATGGCCTAAGCAGGATAGCCAAAATGGGCTAAGGTAACTTATACATGAGGGAAGATAACATGGCCTAAACAGGATAGCCTAAATGGGCCAAGGTAACTTATACATGAGGGAAGATAACGTGGCCTAAACAGGATAGACTAAATGGGCTAAGGTAACTTATAGATGAGGGACGATAACATGGCCTAAACAGGATAGACTAAATTGGCTAGGGTAACATATACACGAGGGAAGATAACATGGCATTAACAGGATAGACTAAATGGGCTAAGGTGACATATACATGAGGGAAGATAACATGGCCTAAACAGGATAGCCTAAATGGGCTAAGGTAACTTATACACGAGGGAAGATAACATGGCCTAAACAGATAGACTAAATGGACTCAGGTAATTTATACATGAGGGAAGATAACATGGCCTAAACAGGATAGACTAAATGGGCTAAGGTAACTTATACACGAGGGAAGATAACATGGCCTAAACAGGATAGACTAAATGGGCTAAGGTAACTTATACACGAGGGAAGATAACATGGCCTAAACAGGATAGACTAAATGGGCTAAGGTGACTTATACATGAGGGAAACCTAAACAGGATAGACTAAATGGGCTAAGGTAACTTATACATGAGGGAAGATAACATGGCCTAAACAGGATAGACTAAATGGGCTAAGGTAACTTATACATGAGGGAAGATAACATGGTCTAAGCAGGATAGACTAAATGGGCTATTGTAACCTATACATGAGGGAAGATAACATGGCCTAAACAGGATAGACTAAATGGGCTAAGGTAACTTATACACGAGGGAAGATAACATGGCCTAAACAGGATAGACTAAATGGGCTAAGGTGACTTATACATGAGGGAAGATAACATGGCCTAAACAGGATAGACTAAATGGGCTAAGGTGACTTATACATGAGGGAAGATAACATGGCCTAAACAGGATAGACTAAATGGTCTAAGGTAACTTATACATGAGGGAAGATAACATGGCCTAAACAGGATAGACTAAATGGGCTAAGGTAACTTATACATGCGGGAAGATAACATGGCCTAAACAGGATAGACTAAATGGGCTAAGGTAACTTATACACGAGGGAAGATAACATGGCCTAAGCAGGATAGCCAAAATGGGCTAAGGTAACTTATACATGAGAGAAGATAACATGGCCTAAACAGGATAGCCTAAATGGGCCAAGGTAACTTATACATGAGGGAAGATAACGTGGCCTAAACAGGATAGACTAAATGGTCTAAGGTAACTTATACACGAGGGAAGATAACATGGCCTAAACAGGATAGACTAAATGGGCTAAGGTAACTTATAGATGAGGGACGATAACATGGCCTAAACAGGATAGAATAAATTGGCTAGGGTAACATATACACGAGGGAAGATAACATGGCCTTAACAGGATAGACTAAATGGGCTAAGGTGACATATACATGAGGGAAGATAACATGGCCTAAACAGGATAGACGAAATGGGCTAAGGTAACGTATACATGAGGGAAGATAACATGGCCTAAACAGGATAGACTAAATGGGCTAAGTTAACTTATACACGAGGGAAGATAACATGGCCTAAACAGGATAGACTAAATGGGCTAAGGTGACTTATACCTGAGGGAAGATAACATGGCCTAAACAGGATAGACTAAATGGGCTAAGGTAACTTATATATGAGGGAAGATAACATGGCCTAAACAGGATAGACTAAATGGGCTAAGGTAACCTATACATGAGGGAAGATAGCATGGCCTAAACAAGATATACTAAATGGGCTAAGGTAACTTATACACGAGGGAAGATAACATGGCCTAAACAGGATAGACTAAATGGGCTAAGGTAACTTATACACCAGGGAAGATAACATGGCCTAAACAGGATAGACTAATATGGGCTAAGGTGACTTATACATGAGGGAAGTTAACATTGCCTAAACAAGATAGACTAAATGGGCTAAGGTAACTTATACATGAGGGAAGATAACATGGCCTAAACAGGATAGACTAAATGGGTTAAGGTAACATATACATGAGGGAAGATAACATGGCCTAAACAGGATAGACTAAATGGGCTAAGGTAACTTATACACGAGGGAAAATAACATGGCCTAAGCAGGATAGCCAAAATGGATTAAGGTAACTTATACATGAGGGAAGATAACATGGCCTAAACAGGATAGCCTAAATGGGCCAAGGTAACTTATACATGAGGGAAGATAACGTGGCCTTAACAGGATAGACTAAATGGTCTAAGATAACTTATACACGAGTGAAGATAACATGGCCTAAACAGGATAGACTAAATGGGCTAAGGTAACTTATACATGAGGGAAGATAACATGGCCTAAACAGGATAGACTAAATGGGCTAAAGTAACGTATACATGAGGGAAGATAACATGGCCTAAACAGGATAGCCTAAATTGGCTAGGGTAACATATACACGAGGGAAGATAACATGGCCTAAACAGGATAGACTAAATGGGCTAAGGTGACTTATACATGAGGGAAGATAACATGGCCTAAACAGGATAGACTAAATGGTCTAAGGTAACTTATACATGAGGGAAGATAACATGGCCTAAACAGGATAGACTAAATGGGCTAAGGTAACTTATACATGCGGGAAGATAACATGGCCTAAACAGGATAGACTAAATGGGCTAAGGTAACTTATACACGAGGGAAGATAACATGGCCTAAGCATGATAGCCAAAATGGGCTAAGGTAACTTATACATGAGGGAAGATAACATGGCCTAAACAGGATAGCCTAAATGGGCCAAGGTAACTTATACATGAGGGAAGATAACGTGGCCTAAACAGGATAGACTAAATGGTCTAAGGTAACTTATACACGAGGGAAGATAACATGGCCTAAGCAGGATAGACTAAATGGGCTAAGGTAACTTATAGATGAGGGACGATAACATGGCCTAAACAGGATAGAATAAATTGGCTAGGGTAACATATACACGAGGGAAGATAACATGGCCTAAACAGATAGACTAAATGGACTAAGGTAATTCATACATGAGGGAAGATAACATGGCCTAAACAGGATAGACTAAATGGGCTAAGGTAACTTATACACGAGGGAAGATAACATGGCCTAAACAGGATAGACTAAATGGGCTAAGGTAACTTATACACGAGGGAAGATAACATGGCCTAAACAGGATACACTAAATGGGCTAAGGTGACTTATACATGAGGGAAGATAACATGACCTAAACAGGATAGACTAAATGGGCTATGGTAACTTATACATGAGGGAAGATAACATGGCCTAAACAGGATAGACTAAATGGGCTAAGGTAACTTATACATGAGGGAAGATAACATGGTCTAAACAGGATAGACTAAATGGGCTAAGGTAACCTATACATGAGGGAAGATAACATGGCCTAAACAGGATAGACTAAATGGGCTAAGGTAACTTATACACGAGGGAAGATAACATGGCCTAAACAGGATAAACTAAATGGGCTAAGGTAACTTATACACGAGGGAAGATAACATGGCCTAAACAGGATAGACTAAATGGGCTAAGGTGACTTATACATGAGGGAAGATAACATGGCCTAAACAGGATAGACTAAATGGTCTAAGGTAACTTATACATGAGGGAAGATAACATGGCCTAAACAGGATAGACTAAATGGGCTAAGGTAACTTATACACGCGGGAAGATAACATGGCCTAAACAGGATAGACTAAATGGGCTAAGGTAACTTATACACGAGGGAAGATAACATGGCCTAAGCAGGATAGCCAAAATGGGCTAAGGTAACTTATACATGAGGGAAGATAACATGGCCTAAACAGGATAGCCTAAATGGGCCAAGGTAACTTATACATGAGGGAAGATAACGTGGCCTAAACAGGATAGACTAAATGGGCTAAGGTAACTTATAGATGAGGGACGATAACATGGCCTAAACAGGATAGAATAAATTGGCTAGGGTAACATATACACGAGGGAAGATAACATGGCCTAAGCAGGATAGACTAAATGGGCTAAGGTAACTTATACACGAGGGAAGATAACATGGCCTAAACAGGATAGACTAAATGGGCTAAGGTGACTTATACATGAGGGAAGATAACATGACCTAAGCAGGATAGACTAAATGGGCTAAGGTAACTTATACATGAGGGAAGATAACATGGCCTAAACAGGATAGACTAAATGGGCTAAGGTAACTTATACATGAGGGAAGATAACATGGCCTAAACATGATAGCCTAAATGGGCTAAGGTAACATATACATGAGTGAAGATAACATGGCCTAAGCAGGATAGACTAAATGGGCTAAGGTAACTTATACACGAGGGAAGATAACATGGCCTAAACAGGATAGACTAAATGGACTAAGGTAACTTATACATGAGGGAAGATAACATGGCCTAAACAGGATAGACTAAATGGGCTAAGGTAACATATACATGAGGGAAGATAACATGGCCTAAACAGGATAGACTAAATGGGCTAAGGTAACTTATACATTAGGGAAGATAACATGGCCTAAACAGGATAGACTAAATGGGCTAAGGTAACCTATTCATGAGGGAAGATAACATGGCCTAAGCATGATAGACGAAATGGGCTAAGGTAACGTATACATGAGGGAAGATAACATGGCCTAAACAGGATAGACTAAATGAGCTAAGGTGACTTATACATGAGGGAAGATAACATGGCCTAAACAGGATAGACTAAATGGGCTAAGGTAACTTATACATGAGGGAAGATAACATAGCCTAAACAGGATAGACTAAATGGGCTAAGGTAACTTATACACGAGGGAAGATAACATGGCCTAAACAGGATAGACTAAATGGGCTAAGGTAACTTATACATGAGGGAAGATAACATGGCCTAAACAGGATAGCCTAAATGGGCCAAGGTAACTTATACATGAGGGAAGATAACGTGGCCTAAACAGGATAGACTAAATGGTCTAAGATAACTTATACACGAGGGAAGATAACATGGCCTAAACAGGATAGACTAAATGGGCTAAGGTGACTTATACATGAGGGAAGATAACATGACCTAAGCAGGATAGACTAAATGGGCTAAGGTAACTTATACATGAGGGAAGATAACATGGCCTAAACAGGATAGACTATATGGGCTAAGGTAACTTATACATGAGGGAAGATAACATGGCCTAAACAGGATAGACTAAATGGGCTAAGGTAACCTATACATGAGGGAAGATAACATGGCCTAAACAGGATAGACTAAATGGGCTAAGGTAACTTATACACGAGGGAAGATAACATGGCCTAAACAGGATAGACTAAATGGGCTAAGGTAACTTATACACGAGGGAAGATAACATGGCCTAAACAGGATAGACTAAATGGGCTAAGGTGACTTATACATGAGGGAAGATAACATGGCCTAAACAGGATAGACTAAATGGTCTAAGGTAACTTATACATGAGGGAAGATAACATGGCCTAAACAGGATAGACTAAATGGGCTAAGGTAACTTATACATGCGGGAAGATAACATGGCCTAAACAGGATAGACTAAATGGGCTAAGGTAACTTATACACGAGGGAAGATAACATGGCCTAAGCAGGATAGCCAAAATGGGCTAAGGTAACTTATACATGAGGGAAGATAACATGGCCTAAACAGGATAGCCTAAATGGGCCAAGGTAACTTATACATGAGGGAAGATAACGTGGCCTAAACAGGATAGACTAAATGGTCTAAGGTAACTTATACACGAGGGAAGATAACATGGCCTAAACAGGATAGACTAAATGGGCTAAGGTAACTTATAGATGAGGGACGATAACATGGCCTAAACAGGATAGACTAAATTGGCTAGGGTAACATATACACGAGGGAAGATAACATGGCCTTAACAGGATAGACTAAATTGGCTTAGGTGACATATACATGAGGGAAGATAACATGGCCTAAACAGGATAGCCTAAATGGGCTAAGGTAACATATACATGAGGGAAGATAACATGGCCTAAGCAGGATAGACTAAATGGGCTAAGGTAACTTATACACGAGGGAAGATAACATGGCCTAAACAGATAGACTAAATGGACTAAGGTAATTTATACATGAGGGAAGATAACATGGCCTATACAGGATAGACTAAATGGGCTAAGGTAACTTATACACGAGGGAAGATAACATGGCCTAAACAGGGTAGACTAAATGGGCTAAGGTAACTTATACACGAGGGAAGATAACATGGCCTAAACAGGATAGACTAAATGGGCTAAGGTGACTTATACATGAGGGAAGATAACATGACCTAAACAGGATAGACTAAATGGGCTAAGGTAACTTATACATGAGGGAAGATAACATGGCCTAAACAGGATAGACTAAATGGGCTAAGGTAGCTTATACATGAGGGAAGATAACATGGTCTAAACAGGATAGACTAAATGGGCTAAGGTAACCTATACATGAGGGAAGATAACATGGCCTAAAAAGGATAGACTAAATGGGCTAAGGTAACTTATACACGAGGGAAGATAACATGGCCTAAACAGGATAAACTAAATGGGCTAAGGTAACTTATACACGAGGGAAGATAACATGGCCTAAACAGGATAGACTAAATGGGCTAAGGTGACTTATACATGAGGGAAGATAACATGGCCTAAACAGGATAGACTAAATGGTCTAAGGTAACTTATACATGAGGGAAGATAACATGGCCTAAACAGGATAGACTAAATGGGCTAAGGTAACTTATACATGCGGGAAGATAACATGGCCTAAACAGGATAGACTAAATGGGCTAAGGTAACTAATACACGAGGGAAGATAACATGGCCTAAGCAGGATAGCCAAAATGGGCTAAGGTAACTTATACATGAGGGAAGATAACATGGCCTAAACAGGATAGCCTAAATGGGCCAAGGTAACTTATACATGAGGGAAGATAACGTGGCCTAAACAGGATAGACTAAATGGTCTAAGGTAACTTATACACGAGGGAAGATAACATGGCCTAAACAGGATAGACTAAATGGGCTAAGGTAACTTATAGATGAGGGACGATAACATGGCCTAAACAGGATAGAATAAATTGGCTAGGGCAACATATACACGAGGGAAGATAACATGGCCTAAACAGATAGACTAAATGGACTAAGGTAATTTATACATGAGGGAAGATAACATGGCCTAAACAGGATAGACTAAATGGGCTAAGGTAACTTATACACGAGGGAAGATAACATGGCCTAAACAGGATAGACTAAATGGGCTAAGGTAACTTATACACGAGGGAAGATAACATGGCCTAAACAGGATACACTAAATGGGCTAAGGTGACTTATACATGAGGGAAGATAACATGACCTAAACAGGATAGACTAAATGGGCTATGGTAACTTATACATGAGGGAAGATAACATGGCCTAAACAGGATAGACTAAATGGGCTAAGGTAACTTATACATGAGGGAAGATAACATGGTCTAAACAGGATAGACTAAATGGGCTAAGGTAACCTATACATGAGGGAAGATAACATGGCCTAAACAGGATAGACTAAATGGGCTAAGGTAACTTATACACGAGGGAAGATAACATGGCCTAAACAGGATAAACTAAATGGGCTAAGGTAACTTATACACGAGGGAAGATAACATGGCCTAAACAGGATAGACTAAATGGGCTAAGGTGACTTATACATGAGGGAAGATAACATGGCCTAAACAGGATAGACTAAATGGTCTAAGGTAACTTATACATGAGGGAAGATAACATGGCCTAAACAGGATAGACTAAATGGGCTAAGGTAACTTATACACGCGGGAAGATAACATGGCCTAAACAGGATAGACTAAATGGGCTAAGGTAACTTATACACGAGGGAAGATAACATGGCCTAAGCAGGATAGCCAAAATGGGCTAAGGTAACTTATACATGAGGGAAGATAACATGGCCTAAACAGGATAGCCTAAATGGGCCAAGGTAACTTATACATGAGGGAAGATAACGTGGCCTAAACAGGATAGACTAAATGGGCTAAGGTAACTTATAGATGAGGGACGATAACATGGCCTAAACAGGATAGAATAAATTGGCTAGGGTAACATATACACGAGGGAAGATAACATGGCCTAAACAGGATAGCCTTAATGGGCTAAGGTAACATATACATGAGGGAAGATAACATGGCCTAAGCAGGATAGACTAAATGGGCTAAGGTAGCTTATACACGAGGGAAGATAACATGGCCTAAACAGATAGACTAAATGGACTAAGGTAATTTATACATGAGGGAAGATAACATGGCCTAAACAGGATAGACTAAATGGGCTAAGGTAACTTATACATGAGGGAAGATAACATGGCCTAAACAGGATAGACTAAATGGGCTAAGGTAACTTATACATGAGGGAAGATAACATGGCCTAAACAGGATAGACTAAATGGGCTAAGGTGACTTATACATGAGGGAAGATAACATGGCCTAAACAGGATAGAATAAATGGGCTAAGGTAACTTATACATGAGGGAAGATAACATGGCCTAAACATGATAGACGAAATGGGCTAAGGTAACGTATACATGAGGGAAGATAACATGGCCTAAACAGGATAGACTAAATGGGCTAAGTTAACTTATACACGAGGGAAGATAACATGGCCTAAACAGGATAGACTAAATGGGCTAAGGTGACTTATACCTGAGGGAAGATAACATGGCCTAAACAGGATAGACTAAATGGGCTAAGGTAACTTATACATGAGGGAAGATAACATGGCCTAAACAGGATAGACTAAATGGGCTAAGGTAACCTATACATGAGGGAAGATAACATGGTCTAAACAAGATAGACTAAATGGGTTAAGGTAACTTATACACGAGGGAAGATAACATGGCCTAAACAGGATAGACTAAATGGGCTAAGGTAACTTATACACGAGGGAAGATAACATGGCCTAAACAGGATAGACTAAATGGTCTAAGGTGACATATACATGAGGGAAGTTAACATGGCCTAAACAGGATAGACTAAATGGGCTAAGGTAACTTATACATGAGGGAAGATAACATGGCCTAAACAGGATAGACTAAATGGGCTAAGGTAACTTATACATGAGGGAAGATAACATGGCCTAAACAGGATAGACTAAATGGGCTAAGGTAACTTATTCACGAGGGAAGATAACATGGCCTAAGCAGGATAGCCAAAATGGGCTAAGGTAACTTATACATGAGTTAAGATAACATGGCCTAAACAGGATAGCCTAAATGGGCCAAGGTAACTTATACATGAGGGAAGATAACGTGGCCTAAACAGGATAGACTAAATGGTCTAAGGTAACTTATACACGAGGGAAGATAACATGGCCTAAACAGGATAGACTAAATGGGCTAAGGTAACATATACACGAGGGAAGATAACATGGCCTTAACAGGATAGACTAAATGGGCTAATGTGACTTATACATGAGGGAAGATAACATGGCCTAAACAGGATAGCCTAAATGGGCTAAGGTAACATATACATGAGGGAAGATAACATGGCCTAAGCAGGATAGACTAAATGGGCTAAGGTAACTTATACACGAGGGAAGATAACATGGCCTAAACAGGATAGACTAAATGGACTAAGGTAACTTATACATGAGGGAAGATAACATGGCATAAACAGGATAGACTAAATAGGCTAAGGTAACATATACAAGAGGGAAGATAACATGGCCTAAACAGGATAGACTAAATGGGCTAAGGTAACTTATACATTAGGGAAGATAACATGGCCTAGACATGATAGACTAAATGGGCTAAGGTAACCTATTCATGAGGGAAGATAACATGGCCTAAACAGGATAGACTAAATGGGCTAAGGTAACTTATACATGAGGGAAGATAACATGGCCTAAAGAGGATAGACTAAATGGGCTAAGGTAGCTTATACATGAGGGAAGATAACATGGCCTAAACATGATAGACGAAATGGGCTAAGGTAACGTATACATGAGGGAAGATAACATGGCCTAAACAGGATAGACTAAATGGGCTAAGGTAACTTATACACGAGGGAAGATAACATGGCCTAAACAGGATAGACTAAATGGGCTAAGGTGACTTATACCTGAGGGAAGATAACATGGCCTAAACAGGATAGACTAAATGGGCTAAGGTAACTTATACATGAGGGAAGATAACATATCCTAAACATGATAGACTAAATGGGCTAAGGTAACCTATACATGAGGGAAGATAACATGGCCTAAACAGGATAGACTAAATGGGCTAAGGTAACTTATACACGAGGGAAGATAACATGGCCTAAACAGGATAGACTAAATGAGCTAAGGTAACTTATACACGAGGGAAGATAACATGGCCTAAACAGGATAGACTAAATGGGCTAAGGTAACTTATACACGAGGGAAGATAACATGGCCTAAACAGGATAGACTAAATGGGCTAAGGTGACTTATACATGAGGGAAGATAACATGGCCTAAACAGGATAGACTAAATGGTCTATGGTAACTTATACATGAGGGAAGATAACATGGCCTAAACAGGATAGACTAAATGGGCTAAGGTAATTATACATGCGGGAAGATAACATGGCCTAAACAGGATAGACTAAATGGGCTAAGGTAACTTATACACGAGGGAAGATAACATGGCCTAAGTAGGATAGCCAAAATGGGCTAAGGTAACTTATACATGAGGGAAGATAACATGGCATAAACAGGATAGCCTAAATGGGCCAAGGTAACTTATACATGAGGGAAGATAACATGGCCTAAACAGGATAGACTAAATGGTCTAAGGTAACTTATACATGAGGGAAGATAACATGGCCTAAACAGGATAGACTAAATGGGCTAAGGTAACTTATACACGCGGGAAGATAACATGGCCTAAACAGGATAGACTAAATGGGCTAAGGTAACTTATACACGGGGGAAGATAACATGGCCTAAGCAGGATAGCCAAAATGGGCTAAGGTAACTTATACATGAGGGAAGATAACATGGCCTAAACAGGATAGAATAAATGGGCTAAGGTAACTTATACATGAGGGAAGATAACATGGCCTAAACATGATAGACGAAATGGGCTAAGGTAACGTATACATGAGGGAAGATAACATGGCCTAAACAGGATAGACTAAATGGGCTAAGTTAACTTATACACGAGGGAAGATAACATGGCCTAAACAGGATAGACTAAATGGGCTAAGATGACTTATACCTGAGGGAAGATAACATGGCCTAAACAGGATAGACTAAATGGGCTAAGGTAACTTATACATGAGGGAAGATAACATGGCCTAAACAGGATAGACTAAATGGGCTAAGGTAACCTATACATGAGGGAAGATAACATGGTCTAAACAAGATAGACTAAATGGGCTAAGGTAACATATACACGAGGGAAGATAACATGGCCTAAACAGGATAGACTAAATGGGCTAAGGTAACTTATACACGAGGGAAGATAACATGGCCTAAACAGGATAGACTAAATGGGCTAAGGTGACATATACATGAGGGAAGTTAACATGGCCTAAACAGGATAGACTAAATGGGCTAAGGTAACTTATACATGAGGGAAGATAACATGGCCTAAACAGGATAGACTAAATGGGCTAAGGTAACTTATACATGAGGGAAGATAACATGGCCTAAACAGGATAGACTAAATGGGCTAAGGTAACTTATTCACGAGGGAAGATAACATGGCCTAAGCAGGATAGCCAAAATGGGCTAAGGTAACTTATACATGAGTTAAGATAACATGGCCTAAACAGGATAGCCTAAATGGGCCAAGGTAACTTATACATGAGGGAAGATAACGTGGCCTAAACAGGATAGACTAAATGGTCTAAGGTAACTTATACACGAGGGAAGATAACATGGCCTAAACAGGATAGACTAAATGGGCTAAGGTAACATATACACGAGGGAAGATAACATGGCCTTAACAGGATAGACTAAATGGGCTAAGGTGACTTATACATGAGGGAAGATAACATGGCCTAAACAGGATAGCCTAAATGGGCTAAGGTAACATATACATGAGGGAAGATAACATGGCCTAAGCAGGATAGACTAAATGGGCTAAGGTAACTTATACACGAGGGAAGATAACATGGCCTAAACAGGATAGACTAAATGGGCTAAGGTAACATATACAAGAGGGAAGATAACATGGCCTAAACAGGATAGACTAAATGGGCTAAGGTAACTTATACATTAGGGAAGATAACATGGCCTAGACATGATAGACTAAATGGGCTAAGGTAACCTATTCATGAGGGAAGATAACATGGCCTAAACAGGATAGACTAAATGGGCTAAGGTAACTTATACATGAGGGAAGATAACATGGCCTAAAGAGGATAGACTAAATGGGCTAAGGTAACTTATACATGAGGGAAGATAACATGGCCTAAACATGATAGACGAAATGGGCTAAGGTAACGTATACATGAGGGAAGATAACATGGCCTAAACAGGATAGACTAAATGGGCTAAGGTAACTTATACACGAGGGAAGATAACATGGCCTAAACAGGATAGAATAAATGGGCTAAGGTAACTTATACCTGAGGGAAGATAACATGGCCTAAACAGGATAGACTAAATGGGCTAAGGTAACTTATACATGAGGGAAGATAACATATCCTAAACATGATAGACTAAATGGGCTAAGGTAACCTATTCATGAGGGAAGATAACATGGCCTAAACAGGATAGACTAAATGGGCTAAGGTAACTTATACACGAGGGAAGATAACATGGCCTAAACAGGATAGACTAAATGAGCTAAGGTAACTTATACACGAGGGAAGATAACATGGCCTAAACAGGATAGACTAAATGGGCTAAGGTAACTTATACACGAGGGAAGATAACATGGCCTAAACAGGATAGACTAAATGGGCTAAGGTGACTTATACATGAGGGAAGATAACATGGCCTAAACAGGATAGACTAAATGGGCTAAGGTAATTATACATGCGGGAAGATAACATGGCCTAAACAGGATAGACTAAATGGGCTAAGGTAACTTATACACGAGGGAAGATAACATGGCCTAAGTAGGATAGCCAAAATGGGCTAAGGTAACTTATACATGAGGGAAGATAACATGGCATAAACAGGATAGCCTAAATGGGCCAAGGTAACTTATACATGAGGGAAGATAACATGGCCTAAACAGGATAGACTAAATGGTCTAAGGTAACTTATACATGAGGGAAGATAACATGGCCTAAACAGGATAGACTAAATGGGCTAAGGTAACTTATACACGCGGGAAGATAACATGGCCTAAACAGGATAGACTAAATGGGCTAAGGTAACTTATACACGAGGGAAGATAACATGGCCTAAGCAGGATAGCCAAAATGGGCTAAGGTAACTTATACATGAGGGAAGATAACATGGCCTAAACAGGATAGCCTAAATGGGCCAAGGTAACTTATACATGAGGGAAGATAACGTGGCCTAAACAGGATAGACTAAATGGGCTAAGGTAACTTATAGATGAGGGACGATAACATGGCCTAAACAGGATAGAATAAATTGGCTAGGATAACATATACACGAGGGAAGATAACATGGCCTAAACAGGATAGCCTAAATGGGCTAAGGTAACATATACATGAGGGAAGATAACATGGCCTAAGCAGGATAGACTAAATGGGCTAAGGTAGCTTATACACGAGGGAAGATAACATGGCCTAAACAGATAGACTAAATGGACTAAGGTAATTTATACATGAGGGAAGATAACATGGCCTAAACAGGATAGACTAAATGGGCTAAGGTAACTTATACATGAGGGAAGATAACATGGCCTAAACAGGATAGACTAAATGGGCTAAGGTAACTTATACATGAGGGAAGATAACATGGCCTAAACAGGATAGACTAAATGGGCTAAGGTAACTTTTACATGAGTGAAGATAACATGGCCTAAACAGGATAGAATAAATGGGCTAAGGTAACTTATACATGAGGGAAGATAACATGGCCTAAACATGATAGACGAAATGGGCTAAGGTAACGTATACATGAGGGAAGATAACATGGCCTAAACAGGATAGACTAAATGGGCTAAGTTAACTTATACACGAGGGAAGATAACATGGCCTAAACAGGATAGACTAAATGGGCTAAGGTGACTTATACCTGAGGGAAGATAACATGGCCTAAACAGGATAGACTAAATGGGCTAAGGTAACTTATACATGAGGGAAGATAACATGGCCTAAACAGGATTGACTAAATGGGCTAAGGTAACCTATACATGAGGGAAGATAACATGGTCTAAACAAGATAGACTAAATGGGCTAAGGTAACTTATACACGAGGGAAGATAACATGGCCTAAACAGGATAGACTAAATGGGCTAAGGTAACTTATACACGAGGGAAGATAACATGGCCTAAACAGGATAGACTAAATGGGCTAAGGTGACTTATACATGAGGGAAGTTAACATGGCCTAAACAGGATAGACTAAATGGGCTAAGGTAACTTATACATGAGGGAAGATAACATGGCCTAAACAGGATAGACTAAATGGGCTAAGGTAACTTATACATGAGGGAAGATAACATGGCCTAAACAGGATAGACTAAATGGGCTAAGGTAACTTATACACGAGGGAAGATAACATGGCCTAAGCAGGATAGCCAAAATGGGCTAAGGTAACTTATACATGAGTTAAGATAACATGGCCTAAACAGGATAGCCTAAATGGGCCAAGGTAACTTATACATGAGGGAAGATAACGTGGCCTAAACAGGATAGACTAAATGGTCTAAGGTAACTTATACACGAGGGAAGATAACATGGCCTAAACAGGATAGACTAAATGGGCTAAGGTAACATATACACGAGGGAAGATAACATGGCCTTAACAGGATAGACTAAATGGGCTAAGGTGACTTATGCATGAGGGAAGATAACATGGCCTAAACAGGATAGCCTAAATGGGCTAAGGTAACATATACATGAGGGAAGATAACATGGCCTAAGCAGGATAGACTAAATGGGCTAAGGTAACTTATACACGAGGGAAGATAACATGACCTAAACAGGATAGACTAAATGGACTAAGGTAACTTATACATGAGGGAAGATAACATGGCATAAACAGGATAGACTAAATGGGCTAAGGTAACATATACAAGAGGGAAGATAACATGGCCTAAACAGGATAGACTAAATGGGCTAAGGTAATTTATACATTAGGGAAGATAACATGGCCTAGACATGATAGACTAAATGGGCTAAGGTAACCTATTCATGAGGGAAGATAACATGGCCTAAACAGGATAGACTAAATGGGCTAAGGTAACTTATACATGAGGGAAGATAACATGGCCTAAAGAGGATAGACTAAATGGGCTAAGGTAACTTATACATGAGGGAAGATAACATGGCCTAAACATGATAGACGAAATGGGCTAAGGTAACGTATACATGAGGGAAGATAACATGGCCTAAACAGGATAGACTAAATGGGCTAAGGTAACTTATACACGAGGGAAGATAACATGGCCTAAACAGGATAGACTAAATGGGCTAAGGTGACTTATACCTGAGGGAAGATAAAATGGCCTAAACAGGATAGACTAAATGGGCTAAGGTAACTTATACATGAGGGAAGATAACATATCCTAAACATGATAGACTAAATGGGCTAAGGTAACCTATGCATGAGGGAAGATAACATGGCCTAAACAGGATAGACTAAATGGGCTAAGGTAACTTATACACGAGGGAAGATAACATGGCCTAAACAGGATAGACTAAATGGGCTAAGGTAACTTATACATGAGGGAAGATAACATATCCTAAACATGATAGACTAAATGGGCTAAGGTAACTTATACACGAGGGAAGATAACATGGCCTAAACAGGATAGACTAAATGGGCTAAGGTGACTTATACATGAGGGAAGATAACATGGCCTAAACAGGATAGACTAAATGGTCTAAGGTAACTTATACATGAGGGAAGATAACATGGCCTAAACAGGATAGACTAAATGGGCTAAGGTAATTATACATGCGGGAAGATAACATGGCCTAAACAGGATAGACTAAATGGGCTAAGGTAACTTATACACGAGGGAAGATAACATGGCCTAAGTAGGATAGCCAAAATGGGCTAAGGTAACTTATATATGAGGGAAGATAACATGGCATAAACAGGATAGCCTAAATGGGCCAAGGTAACTTATACATGAGGGAAGATAACATGGCCTAAACAGGATAGACTAAATGGTCTAAGGTAACTTATACATGAGGGAAGATAACATGGCCTAAACAGGATAGACTAAATGGGCTAAGGTAACTTATACACGCGGGAAGATAACATGGCCTAAACAGGATAGACTAAATGGGCTAAGGTAACTTATACACGAGGGAAGATAACATGGCCTAAGCAGGATAGCCAAAATGGGCTAAGGTAACTTATACATGAGGGAAGATAACATGGCCTAAACAGGATAGCCTAAATGGGCCAAGGTAACTTATACATGAGGGAAGATAACGTGGCCTAAACAGGATAGACTAAATGGGCTAAGGTAACTTATAGATGAGGGACGATAACATGGCCTAAACAGGATAGAATAAATTGGCTAGGATAACATATACACGAGGGAAGATAACATGGCCTAAACAGGATAGCCTAAATGGGCTAAGGTAACATATACATGAGGGAAGATAACATGGCCTAAGCAGGATAGACTAAATGGGCTAAGGTAGCTTATACACGAGGGAAGATAACATGGCCTAAACAGATAGACTAAATGGACTAAGGTAATTTATACATGAGGGAAGATAACATGGCCTAAACAGGATAGACTAAATGGGCTAAGGTAACTTATACATGAGGGAAGATAACATGGCCTAAACAGGATAGACTAAATGGGCTAAGGTAACTTATACATGAGGGAAGATAACATGGCCTAAACAGGATAGACTAAATGGGCTAAGGTAACTTTTACATGAGTGAAGATAACATGGCCTAAACAGGATAGAATAAATGGGCTAAGGTAACTTATACATGAGGGAAGATAACATGGCCTAAACATGATAGACGAAATGGGCTAAGGTAACGTATACATGAGGGAAGATAACATGGCCTAAACAGGATAGACTAAATGGGCTAAGTTAACTTATACACGAGGGAAGATAACATGGCCTAAACAGGATAGACTAAATGGGCTAAGGTGACTTATACCTGAGGGAAGATAACATGGCCTAAACAGGATAGACTAAATGGGCTAAGGTAACTTATACATGAGGGAAGATAACATGGCCTAAACAGGATTGACTAAATGGGCTAAGGTAACCTATACATGAGGGAAGATAACATGGTCTAAACAAGATAGACTAAATGGGCTAAGGTAACTTATACACGAGGGAAGATAACATGGCCTAAACAGGATAGACTAAATGGGCTAAGGTAACTTATACACGAGGGAAGATAACATGGCCTAAACAGGATAGACTAAATGGGCTAAGGTGACTTATACATGAGGGAAGTTAACATGGCCTAAACAGGATAGACTAAATGGGCTAAGGTAACTTATACATGAGGGAAGATAACATGGCCTAAACAGGATAGACTAAATGGGCTAAGGTAACTTATACATGAGGGAAGATAACATGGCCTAAACAGGATAGACTAAATGGGCTAAGGTAACTTATACACGAGGGAAGATAACATGGCCTAAGCAGGATAGCCAAAATGGGCTAAGGTAACTTATACATGAGTTAAGATAACATGGCCTAAACAGGATAGCCTAAATGGGCCAAGGTAACTTATACATGAGGGAAGATAACGTGGCCTAAACAGGATAGACTAAATGGTCTAAGGTAACTTATACACGAGGGAAGATAACATGGCCTAAACAGGATAGACTAAATGGGCTAAGGTAACATATACACGAGGGAAGATAACATGGCCTTAACAGGATAGACTAAATGGGCTAAGGTGACTTATACATGAGGGAAGATAACATGGCCTAAACAGGATAGCCTAAATGGGCTAAGGTAACATATACATGAGGGAAGATAACATGGCCTAAGCAGGATAGACTAAATGGGCTAAGGTAACTTATACACGAGGGAAGATAACATGACCTAAACAGGATAGACTAAATGGACTAAGGTAACTTATACATGAGGGAAGATAACATGGCATAAACAGGATAGACTAAATGGGCTAAGGTAACATATACAAGAGGGAAGATAACATGGCCTAAACAGGATAGACTAAATGGGCTAAGGTAATTTATACATTAGGGAAGATAACATGGCCTAGACATGATAGACTAAATGGGCTAAGGTAACCTATTCATGAGGGAAGATAACATGGCCTAAACAGGATAGACTAAATGGGCTAAGGTAACTTATACATGAGGGAAGATAACATGGCCTAAAGAGGATAGACTAAATGGGCTAAGGTAACTTATACATGAGGGAAGATAACATGGCCTAAACATGATAGACGAAATGGGCTAAGGTAACGTATACATGAGGGAAGATAACATGGCCTAAACAGGATAGACTAAATGGGCTAAGGTAACTTATACACGAGGGAAGATAACATGGCCTAAACAGGATAGACTAAATGGGCTAAGGTGACTTATACCTGAGGGAAGATAAAATGGCCTAAACAGGATAGACTAAATGGGCTAAGGTAACTTATACATGAGGGAAGATAACATATCCTAAACATGATAGACTAAATGGGCTAAGGTAACATATGCATGAGGGAAGATAACATGGCCTAAACAGGATAGACTAAATGGGCTAAGGTAACTTATACACGAGGGAAGATAATATGGCCTAAACAGGATAGACTAAATGGGCTAAGGTAATTTATACATGAGGGAAGATAACATATCCTAAACATGATAGACTAAATGGGCTAAGGTAACCTATACATGAGGGAAGATAACATGGCCTAAACAGGATAGACTAAATGGGCTAAGGTAACTTATACACGAGGGAAGATAACATGGCCTAAACAGGATAGACTAATTGAGCTAAGGTAACTTATACACGAGGGAAGATAACATGGCCTAAACAGGATAGACTAAATGGGCTAAGGTAACTTATACACGAGGGAAGATAACATGGCCTAAACAGGATAGACTAAATGGGCTAAGGTGACTTATACATGAGGGAAGATAACATGGCCTAAACAGGATAGACTAAATGGTCTAAGGTAACTTATACATGAGGGAAGATAACATGGCCTAAACAGGATAGACTAAATGGGCTAAGGTAATTATACATGCGGGAAGATAACATGGCCTAAACAGGATAGACTAAATGGGCTAAGGTAACTTATACACGAGGGAAGATAACATGGCCTAAGTAGGATAGCCAAAATGGGCTAAGGTAACTTATACATGAGGGAAGATAACATGGCATAAACAGGATAGCCTAAATGGGCCAAGGTAACTTATACATGAGGGAAGATAACGTGGCCTAAACAGGATAGACTAAATGGTCTAAGGTAACTTATACACGAGGGAAGATAACATGGCCTAAACAGGATAGACTAAATGGGCTAAGGTAACTTATAGATGAGGGACGATAACATGGCCTAAACAGGATAGACTAAATTGGCTAGGGTAACATATACACGAGGGAAGATAACATGGCCTTAACAGGATAGACTAAATGGGCTAAGGTGACATATACATGAGGGAAGATAACATGGCCTAAACAGGATGGCCTAAATGGGCTAAGGTAACAAATACATGAGGGAAGATAGCATGGCCTAAGCAGGATAGACTAAATGGGCTAAGGTAACTTATACACGAGGGAAGATAACATGGCCTAAACAGATAGACTAAATGGACTAAGGTAATTTATACATGAGGGAAGATAACATGGCCTAAACAGGATAGACTAAATGGGCTAAGGTAACTTATACATGAGGGAAGATAACATGGCCTAAACAGGATAGACTAAATGGGCTAAGGTAACTTATACATGAGGGAAGATAACATGGCCTAAACAGGATAGACTAAATGGGCTAAGGTAACTTTTACATGAGTGAAGATAACATGGCCTAAACAGGATAGACTAAATGGGCTAAGGTAACTTATACATGAGGGAAGATAACATGGCCTAAACAGGATAGACTAAATGGGCTAAGGTAACTTATACATGAGGGAAGATAACATGGCCAAAACATGATAGACGAAATGGGCTAAGGTAACGTATACATGAGGGAAGATAACATGGCCTAAACAGGATAGACTAATTGGGCTAAGATAACTTATACACGAGGGAAGATAACATGGCCTAAACAGGATAGACTAAATGGGCTAAGGTGACTTATACCTGAGGGAAGATAACATGGCCTAAACAGGATAGACTACATGGGCTAAGGTAACTTATACATGAGGGAAGATAACATGGCCTAAACAGGATAGACTAAATGGGCTAAGGTAACCTATACATGAGGGAAGATAACTTGACCTAAACAAGATAGACTAAATGGGCTAAGGTAACTTATACACGAGGGAAGATAACATGGCCTAAACAGGATAGACTAAATGGGCTAAGGTAACTTATACACGAGGGAAAATAACATGGCCTAAACAGGATAGACTAAATGGGCTAAGGTGACTTATACATGAGGGAAGTTAACATGGCCTAAGCAGGATAGACTAAATGGGCTAAGGTAACTTATACATGAGGGAAGATAACATGGCCTAAACAGGATAGACTAAATGGGCTAAGGTAACTTATACATGAGGGAAGATAACATGGCCAAAACAGGATAGACTAAATGGGCTAAGGTAACTTATACACGAGGGAAGATAACATGGCCTAAGCAGGATAGCCAAAATGGGCTAAGGTAACTTATACATGAGTTAAGATAACATGGCCTAAACAGGATAGCCTAAATGGGCCAAGGTAACTTATACATGAGGGAAGATAACGTGGCCTAAACAGGATAGACTAAATGGTCTAAGGTAACTTATACACGAGGGAAGATAACATGACCTAAACAGGATAGACTAAATGGGCTAAGGTAACATATACACGAGGGAAGATAACATGGCCTTAACAGGATAGACTAAATGGGCTAAGGTGACTTATGCATGATGGAAGATAACATGGCCTAAACAGGATAGCCTAAATGGGCTAAGGTAACATATACATGAGGGAAGATAACATGGCCTAAGCAGGATAGACTAAATGGGCTAAGGTAACTTATACACGAGGGAAGATAACATGGCCTAAACAGGATAGACTAAATGGACTAAGGTAACTTATACATGAGGGAAGATAACATGGCCTAAACAGGATAGACTAAATGGGCTAAGGTAACATATACATGAGGGAAGATAACATGGCCTAAACAGGATAGACTAAATGGGCTAAGGTAACTTATACATTAGGGAAGATAACATGGCCTAAACAGGATAGACTAAATGGGCTAAGGTAACCTATTCATGAGGGAAGATAACATGGCCTAAACAGGATAGACTAAATGGGCTAAGGTAACTTATACATGAGGGAAGATAACATGGCCTAAACAGGATAGACTAAATGGGCTAAGGTAACTTATACATGAGGGAAGATAACATGGCCTAAACATGATAGACGAAATGGGCTAAGGTAACGTATACATGAGGGAAGATAACATGGCCTAAACAGGATAGACTAAATGGGCTAAGGTAACTTATACACGAGGGAAGATAACATGGCCTAAACAGGATAGACTAAATGGGCTAAGGTGACTTATACCTGAGGGAAGATAACATGGCCTAAACAGGATAGACTAAATGGGCTAAGGTAACCTATACATCAGGGAAGATAACATATCCTAAACATGATAGACTAAATGGGCTAAGGTAACCTATATATGAGGGAAGATAACATGGCCTAAACAGGATAGACTAAATGGGCTATGGTAACTTATACACGAGGGAAGATAACATGGCCTAAACAGGATAGACTAAATGGGCTTAGGTAACTTATACACGAGGGAAGATAACATGGCCTAAACAGGATAGACTAAATGGGCTAAGGTGACTTATACATGAGGGAAGATAACATGACCTAAACAGGATAGGCTAAATGGGCTAAGGTAACTTTTTCATGAGTGAAGATAACATGGCCTAAACAGGATAGACTAAATGGGCTAAGGTAACTTATACATGAGGGAAGATAACATGGCCTAAACAGGATAGACTAAATGGGCTAAGGTAACTTATACACGAGGGAAGATAACATGGCCTAAACAGGATAGACTAAATGGGCTAAGGTAACTTATACACGAGGGAAGATAACATGGCCTAAACAGGATAGACTAAATGGGCTAAGGTGACTTATACATGAGGGAAGATAACATGGCCTAAACAGGATAGACTAAATGGGCTAAGGTAACTTATACATGAGGGAAGATAACATGGCCTAAACAGGATAGACTAAATGGGCTAAAGTAACTTATACACGAGGGAAGATAACATGGCCTAAGCAGGATAGCCAAAATGGGCTAAGGTAACTTATACATGAGGGAAGATAACATGGCCTAAACAGGATAGACTAAATGGGCTAAGGTAACTTATACATGAGGGAAGATAACATGGCCTAAACAGGATAGACTAAATGGGCTAAGGTAACTTATACATGAGGGAAGATAACATGGCCTAAACAGGATAGAATAAATGGGCTAAGGTAACCTATTCATGAGGGAAGATAACATGGCCTAAACAGGATAGACTAAATGGGCTAAGGTAACTTATACACGAGGGAAGATAACATGGCCTAAACAGGATAGACTAAATGGGCTAAGGTAACTTATACACGAGGGAAGATAACATGGCCTAAACAGGATAGACTAAATGGGCTAAGGTGACTTATACCTGAGGGAAGATAACATGGCCTAAACAGGATAGACTAAATGGGCTAAGGTAACTTATACATGAGGGAAGATAACATATCCTAAACATGATAGACTAAATGGGCTAAGGTAACCTATACATGAGGGAAGATAACATGGCCTAAACAGGATAGACTAAATGGGCTAAGGTGACATATACATGAGGGAAGATAACATGACCTAAACAGGATAGACTAAATGGGCTAAGGTAACTTTTTCATGAGGGAAGATAACATGGCCTAAACAGGATAGACTAAATGGGCTAAGGTAACTTATACATGAGGGAAGATAACATGGCCTAAACAGGATAGACTAAATGGGCTAAGGTAACTTATACACGAGGGAAGATAACATGGCCTAAACAGGATAGACTAAATGGGCTAAGGTAACTTATACACGAGGGAAGATAACATGGCCTAAACAGGATAGACTAAATGGGCTAAGGTGACTTATACCTGAGGGAAGATAACATGGCCTAAACAGGATAGACTAAATGGGCTAAGGTAACTTATACATGAGGGAAGATAACATATCCTAAACATGATAGACTAAATGGGCTAAGGTAACCTATACATGAGGGAAGATAACATGGCCTAAACAGGATAGACTAAATGGGCTAAGGTGACTTATACATGAGGGAAGATAACATGACCTAAACAGGATAGACTAAATGGGCTAAGGTAACTTTTTCATGAGGGAAGATAACATGGCCTAAACAGGATAGACTAAATGGGCTAAGGTAACTTATACATGAGTGAAGATAACATGGCCTAAACAGGATAGACTAAATGGGCTAAGGTAACTTATACACGAGGGAAGATAACATGGCCTAAACAGGATAGACTAAATGGGCTAAGGTAACTTATACACGAGGGAAGATAACATGGCCTAAACAGGATAGACTAAATGGGCTAAGGTGACTTATACATGAGGGAAGATAACATGACCAAACAGGATAGACTAAATGGGCTAAGCTAACTTATACATGAGGGAAGATAACATGGCCTAAGCAGGATAGACTAAATGGGCTAAGGTAACTTATACATGAGGGAAGATAACATGGCCTAAACAGGATAGACTAAATGGGCTAAAGTAAATTATACACGAGGGAAGATAACATGGCTTAAGCAGGATAGCCAAAATGGGCTAAGGTAACTTATACATGAGGGAAGATAACATGGCCTAAACAGGATAGACTAAATGGGCTAAGGTGACTTATACATGAGAGAAGATAACATGACCTAAGCAGGATAGACTAAATGGGCTAAGGTAACTTATACATGAGGGAAGATAACATGGCCTAAACAGGATAGACTAAATGGGCTAAGGTAACCTATTCATGAGGGAAGATAACATGGCCTAAACAGGATAGACTAAATGGGCTAAGGTAACTTATACACGAGGGAAGATAACATGGCCTAAACAGGATAGACTAAATGGGCTAAGGTAACTTATACACGAGGGAAGATAACATGGCCTAAACAGGATAGACTAAATGGGCTAAGGTGACTTATACATGAGGGAAGATAACATGGCCTAAACAGGATAGACTAAATGGGCTAAGGTAACTTATACATGAGGGAAGATAACATGGCCTAAACAGGATAGACTAAATTGGCTAAGGTAACTTATACACGAGGGAAGATAACATGGCCTAAACAGGATAGACTAAATGGACTAAGGTAATTTATACATGAGGGAAGATAACAAGGCCTAAACAGGATAGACTAAATGGGCTAAGGTAACTTATACATGAGGGAAGATAACATGGCCTAAACAGGATAGACTAAATGGACTAAGGTAACTTATACATGAGGGAAGATAACATGGCCTAAACAGGATAGACTAAATGGGCTAAGGTAACATATACATGAGGGAAGATAACATGGCCTAAACAGGATAGACTAAATGGGCTAAGGTAACTAATACATTAGGGAAGATAACATGGCCTAAACAGGATAGACTAAATGGGCTAAGGTAACCTATTCATGAGGGAAGATAACATGGCCTAAACAGGATAGACTAAATGGGCTAAGGTAATTTATACATGAGGGAAGATAACATGGCCTAAACAGGATAGACTAAATGGGCTAAGGTAACTTATACATGAGGGAAGATAACATGGCCTAAGCATGATAGACGAAATGGGCTAAGGTAACGTATACATGAGGGAAGATAACATGGCCTAAACAGGATAGACTAAATGGGCTAAGGTAACTTATACACGAGGGAAGATAACATGGCCTAAACAGGATAGACTAAATGGGCTAAGGTGACTTATACCTGAGGGAAGATAACATGGCCTAAGCAGGATAGACTAAATGGGCTAAGGTAACTTATACATCAGGGAAGATAACATATCCTAAACATGATAGACTAAATGGGCTAAGGTAACCTATATATGAGGGAAGATAACATGGCCTAAACAGGATAGACTAAATGGGCTATGGTAACTTATACACGAGGGAAGATAACATGGCCTAAACAGGATAGACTAAATGGGCTTAGGTAACTTATACACGAGGGAAGATAACATGGCCTAAACAGGATAGACTAAATGGTCTAAGGTGACTTATACATGAGGGAAGATAACATGACCTAAACAGGATAGGCTAAATGGGCTAAGGTAACTTTTTCATGAGTGAAGATAACATGGCCTAAACAGGATAGACTAAATGGGCTAAGGTAACTTATACATGAGGGAAGATAACATGGCCTAAACAGGATAGACTAAATGGGCTAAGGTAACTTATACACGAGGGAAGATAACATGGCCTAAACAGGATAGACTAAATGGGCTAAGGTAACTTATACACGAGGGAAGATAACATGGCCTAAACAGGATAGACTAAATGGGCTAAGGTGACTTATACATGAGGGAAGATAACATGGCCTAAACAGGATAGACTAAATGGGCTAAGGTAACTTATACATGAGGGAAGATAACATGGCCTAAACAGGATAGACTAAATGGGCTAAAGTAACTTATACACGAGGGAAGATAACATGGCCTAAGCAGGATAGCCAAAATGGGCTAAGGTAACTTATACATGAGGGAAGATAACATGGCCTAAACAGGATAGACTAAATGGGCTAAGGTAACTTATACATGAGGGAAGATAACATGGCCTAAACAGGATAGACTAAATGGGCTAAGGTAACTTATACATGAGGGAAGATAACATGGCCTAAACAGGATAGAATAAATGGGCTAAGGTAACCTATTCATGAGGGAAGATAACATGGCCTAAACAGGATAGACTAAATGGGCTAAGGTAACTTATACACGAGGGAAGATAACATGGCCTAAACAGGATAGACTAAATGGGCTAAGGTAACTTATACACGAGGGAAGATAACATGGCCTAAACAGGATAGACTAAATGGGCTAAGGTGACTTATACCTGAGGGAAGATAACATGGCCTAAACAGGATAGACTAAATGGGCTAAGGTAACTTATACATGAGGGAAGATAACATATCCTAAACATGATAGACTAAATGGGCTAAGGTAACCTATACATGAGGGAAGATAACATGGCCTAAACAGGATAGACTAAATGGGCTAAGGTGACTTATACATGAGGGAAGATAACATGACCTAAACAGGATAGACTAAATGGGCTAAGGTAACTTTTTCATGAGGGAAGATAACATGGCCTAAACAGGATAGACTAAATGGGCTAAGGTAACTTATACATGAGGGAAGATAACATGGCCTAAACAGGATAGACTAAATGGGCTAAGGTAGCTTATACACGAGGGAAGATAACATGGCCTAAACAGGATAGACTAAATGGGCTAAGGTAACTTATACACGAGGGAAGATAACATGGCCTAAACAGGATAGACTAAATGGGCTAAGGTGACTTATACCTGAGGGAAGATAACATGGCCTAAACAGGATAGACTAAATGGGCTAAGGTAACTTATACATGAGGGAAGATAACATATCCTAAACATGATAGACTAAATGGGCTAAGGTAACCTATACATGAGGGAAGATAACATGGCCTAAACAGGATAGACTAAATGGGCTAAGGTGACTTATACATGAGGGAAGATAACATGACCTAAACAGGATAGACTAAATGGGCTAAGGTAACTTTTTCATGAGGGAAGATAACATGGCCTAAACAGGATAGACTAAATGGGCTAAGGTAACTTATACATGAGGGAAGATAACATGGCCTAAACAGGATAGACTAAATGGGCTAAGGTAACTTATACACGAGGGAAGATAACATGGCCTAAACAGGATAGACTAAATGGGCTAAGGTAACTTATACACGAGGGAAGATAACATGGCCTAAACAGGATAGACTAAATGGGCTAAGGTGACTTATACATGAGGGAAGATAACATGACCAAAGAGGATAGACTAAATGGGCTATGCTAACTTATACATGAGGGAAGATAACATGGCCTAAACAGGATAGACTAAATGGGCTAAAGTAAATTATACACGAGGGAAGATAACATGGCTTAAGCAGGATAGCCAAAATGGGCTAAGGTAACTTATACATGAGGGAAGATAACATGGCCTAAACAGGATAGACTAAATGGGCTAAGGTAACTTATACATGAGAGAAGATAACATGGCCTAAACAGGATAGACTAAATGGGCTAAGGTAACCTATTCATGAGGGAAGATAACATGGCCTAAACAGGATAGACTAAATGGGCTAAGGTAACTTATACACGAGGGAAGATAACATGGCCTAAACAGGATAGACTAAATGGGCTAAGGTAACTTATACACGAGGGAAGATAACATGGCCTAAACAGGATAGACTAAATGGGCTAAGGTAACTTATACATGAGGGAAGATAACATGGCCTAAACAGGATAGACTAAATGGGCTAAGGTAACTTATACATGAGGGAAGATAACATAGCCTAAACAGGATAGACTAAATGGGCTAAGGTAACCTATACATGAGGGAAGATAACATGGCCTAAACAGGATAGACTAAATGGGCTAAGGTAACTTATACACGAGGGAAGATAACATGGCCTAAACAGGATAGACTAAATGGGCTAAGGTAACTTATACACGAGGGAAGATAACATGGCCTAAACAGGATAGACTAAATGGGCTAAGGTGACTTATACATGAGGGAAGATAACATGACCTAAGCAGGATAGACTAAATGGGCAAAGGTAACTTATACATGAGGGAAGATAACATGGCCTAAACAGGATAGACTAAATGGGCTAAGGTAACTTATACATGAGGGAAGATAACATGGCCTAAACAGGATAGACTAAATGGGCTAAGGTAACCTATACATGAGGGAAGATAACATGGCCTAAACTGGATAGAGTAAATGGGCTAAGGTAACTTATACACGAGGGAAGATAACATGGCCTAAACAGGATAGACTAAATGGGCTAAGGTAACTTATACACGAGGGAAGATAACATGACCTAAACAGGATAGACTAATGGGCTAAGGTGACTTATACATGAGGGAAGATAACATGGCCTAAACAGGATAGACTAAATGGTCTAAGGTAACTTATACAAGAGGGAAGATAACATGGCCTAAACAGGATAGACTAAATGGGCTAAGGTAACTTATACATGCGGGAAGATAACATGGCCTAAACAGGATAGACTAAATGGGCTAAGGTAACTTATACACGAGGGAAGATAACATGGCCTAAGCAGGATAGCCAAAATGGGCTAAGGTAACTTATACATGAGGGAAGATAACATGGCCTAAACAGGATAGCCTAAATGGGCCAAGGTAACTTATACATGAGGGAAGATAACGTGGCCTAAACAGGATAGACTAAATGGGCTAAGGTAACTTATAGATGAGGGACGATAACATGGCCTAAACAGGATAGACTAAATTGGCTAGGGTAACATATACACGAGGGAAGATAACATGGCATTAACAGGATAGACTAAATGGGCTAATGTGACATATACATGAGGGAAGATAACATGGCCTAAACAGGATAGCCTAAATGGGCTAAGGTAACTTATACACGAGGGAAGATAACATGGCCTAAACAGATAGACTAAATGGACTCAGGTAATTTATACATGAGGGAAGATAACATGGCCTAAACAGGATAGACTAAATGGGCTAAGGTAACTTATACACGAGGGAAGATAACATGGCCTAAACAGGATATACTAAATGGGCTAAGGTAACTTATACACGAGGGAAGATAACATGGCCTAAACAGGATAGACTAAATGGGCTAAGGTGACTTATACATGAGGGAAACCTAAACAGGATAGACTAAATGGGCTAAGGTAACTTATACATGAGGGAAGATAACATGGCCTAAACAGGATAGACTAAATGGGCTAAGGTAACTTATACATGAGGGAAGATAACATGGTCTAAACAGGATAGACTAAATGGGCTATTGTAACCTATACATGAGGGAAGATAACATGGCCTAAACAGGATAGACTAAATGGGCTAAGGTAACTTATACACGAGGGAAGATAACATGGCCTAAACAGGATAAACTAAATGGGCTAAGGTAACTTATACACGAGGGAAGATAACATGGCCTAAACAGGATAGACTAAATGGGCTAAGGTGACTTATACATGAGGGAAGATAACATGGCCTAAACAGGATAGACTAAATGGTCTAAGGTAACTTATACATGAGGGAAGATAACATGGCCTAAACAGGATAGACTAAATGGGCTAAGGTAACTTATACATGCGGGAAGATAACATGGCCTAAACAGGATAGACTAAATGGGCTAAGGTAACTTATACACGAGGGAAGATAACATGGCCTAAGCAGGATAGCCAAAATGGGCTAAGGTAACTTATACATGAGGGAAGATAACATGGCCTAAACAGGATAGCCTAAATGGGCCAAGGTAACTTATACATGAGGGAAGATAACGTGGCCTAAACAGGATAGACTAAATGGTCTAAGGTAACTTATACACGAGGGAAGATAACATGGCCTAAACAGGATAGACTAAATGGGCTAAGGTAACTTATAGATGAGGGACGATAACATGGCCTAAACAGGATAGAATAAATTGGCTAGGGTAACATATACACGAGGGAAGATAACATGGCCTTAACAGGATAGACTAAATGGGCTAAGGTGACATATACATGAGGGAAGATAACATGGCCTAAACAGGATAGACGAAATGGGCTAAGGTAACGTATACATGAGGGAAGATAACATGGCCTAAACAGGATAGACTAAATGGGCTAAGTTAACTTATACACGAGGGAAGATAACATGGCCTAAACAGGATAGACTAAATGGGCTAAGGTGACTTATACCTGAGGGAAGATAACATGGCCTAAACAGGATAGACTAAATGGGCTAAGGTAACTTATATATGAGGGAAGATAACATGGCCTAAACAGGATAGACTAAATGGGCTAAGGTAACCTATACATGAGGGAAGATAGCATGGCCTAAACAAGATATACTAAATGGGCTAAGGTAACTTATACACGAGGGAAGATAACATGGCCTAAACAGGATAGACTAAATGGGCTAAGGTAACTTATACACCAGGGAAGATAACATGGCCTAAACAGGATAGACTAATATGGGCTAAGGTGACTTATACATGAGGGAAGTTAACATTGCCTAAACAAGATAGACTAAATGGGCTAAGGTAACTTATACATGAGGGAAGATAACATGGCCTAAACAGGATAGAATAAATGGGCTAAGGTAACATATACATGAGGGAAGATAACATGGCCTAAACAGGATAGACTAAATGGGCTAAGGTAACTTATACACGAGGGAAAATAACATGGCCTAAGCAGGATAGCCAAAATGGATTAAGGTAACTTATACATGAGGGAAGATAACATGGCCTAAACAGGATAGCCTAAATGGGCCAAGGTAACTTATACATGAGGGAAGATAACGTGGCCTAAACAGGATAGACTAAATGGTCTAAGATAACTTATACACGAGTGAAGATAACATGGCCTAAACAGGATAGACTAAATGGGCTAAGGTAACTTATACATGAGGGAAGATAACATGGCCTAAACAGGATAGACTAAATGGGCTAAGGTAACGTATACATGAGGGAAGATAACATGGCCTAAACAGGATAGCCTAAATTGGCTAGGGTAACATATACACGAGGGAAGATAACATGGCCTAAACAGGATAGACTAAATGGGCTAAGGTGACTTATACATGAGGGAAGATAACATGGCCTAAACAGGATAGACTAAATGGTCTAAGGTAACTTATACATGAGGGAAGATAACATGGTCTAAACAGGATAGACTAAATGGGCTAAGGTAACTTATACATGCGGGAAGATAACATGGCCTAAACAGGATAGACTAAATGGGCTAAGGTAACTTATACACGAGGGAAGATAACATGGCCTAAGCAGGATAGCCAAAATGGGCTAAGGTAACTTATACATGAGGGAAGATAACATGGCCTAAACAGGATAGCCTAAATGGGCCAAGGTAACTTATACATGAGGGAAGATAACGTGGCCTAAACAGGATAGACTAAATGGTCTAAGGTAACTTATACACGAGGGAAGATAACATGGCCTAAACAGGATAGACTAAATGGGCTAAGGTAACTTATAGATGAGGGACGATAACATGGCCTAAACAGGATAGAATAAATTGGCTAGGGTAACATATACACGAGGGAAGATAACATGGCCTTAACATGATAGACTAAATGGGCTAAGGTGACATATACATGAGGGAAGATAACATGGCCTAAACAGGATAGACGAAATGGGCTAAGGTAACGTATACATGAGGGAAGATAACATGGCCTAAACAGGATAGACTAAATGGGCTAAGTTAACTTATACACGAGGGAAGATAACATGGCCTAAACAGGATAGACTAAATGGGCTAAGGTGACTTATACCTGAGGGAAGATAACATGGCCTAAACAGGATAGACTAAATGGGCTAAGGTAACTTATATATGAGGGAAGATAACATGGCCTAAACAGGATAGACTAAATGGGCTAAAGTAACCTATACATGAGGGAAGATAGCATGGCCTAAACAAGATAGACTAAATGGGCTAAGGTAACTTATACACGAGGGAAGATAACATGGCCTAAACAGGATAGACTAAATGGGCTAAGGTGACTTATACATGAGGGAAACCTAAACAGGATAGACTAAATGGGCTAAGGTAACTTATACATGAGGGAAGATAACATGGCCTAAACAGGATAGACTAAATGGGCTAAGGTAACTTATACATGAGGGAAGATAACATGGTCTAAACAGGATAGACTAAATGGGCTATTGTAACCTATACATGAGGGAAGATAACATGGCCTAAACAGGATAGACTAAATGGGCTAAGGTAACTTATACACGAGGGAAGATAACATGGCCTAAACAGGATAAACTAAATGGGCTAAGGTAACTTATACACGAGGGAAGATAACATGGCCTAAACAGGATAGACTAAATGGGCTAAGGTGACTTATACATGAGGGAAGATAACATGGCCTAAACAGGATAGACTAAATGGTCTAAGGTAACTTATACATGAGGGAAGATAACATGGCCTAAACAGGATAGACTAAATGGGCTAAGGTAACTTATACATGCGGGAAGATAACATGGCCTAAACAGGATAGACTAAATGGGCTAAGGTAACTTATACACGAGGGAAGATAACATGGCCTAAGCAGGATAGCCAAAATGGGCTAAGGTAACTTATACATGAGGGAAGATAACATGGCCTAAACAGGATAGCCTAAATGGGCCAAGGTAACTTATACATGAGGGAAGATAACGTGGCCTAAACAGGATAGACTAAATGGTCTAAGGTAACTTATACACGAGGGAAGATAACATGGCCTAAACAGGATAGACTAAATGGGCTAAGGTAACTAATAGATGAGGGACGATAACATGGCCTAAACAGGATAGAATAAATTGGCTAGGGTAACATATACACGAGGGAAGATAACATGGCCTTAACAGGATAGACTAAATGGGCTAAGGTGACATATACATGAGGGAAGATAACATGGCCTAAACAGGATAGACGAAATGGGCTAAGGTAACGTATACATGAGGGAAGATAACATGGCCTAAACAGGATAGACTAAATGGGCTAAGTTAACTTATACACGAGGGAAGATAACATGGCCTAAACAGGATAGACTAAATGGGCTAAGGTGACTTATACCTGAGGGAAGATAACATGGCCTAAACAGGATAGACTAAATGGGCTAAGGTAACTTATATATGAGGGAAGATAACATGGCCTAAACAGGATAGACTAAATGGGCTAAGGTAACCTATACATGAGGGAAGATAGCATGGCCTAAACAAGATATACTAAATGGGCTAAGGTAACTTATACACGAGGGAAGATAACATGGCCTAAACAGGATAGACTAAATGGGCTAAGGTAACTTATACACCAGGGAAGATAACATGGCCTAAACAGGATAGACTAATATGGGCTAAGGTGACTTATACATGAGGGAAGTTAACATTGCCTAAACAAGATAGACTAAATGGGCTAAGGTAACTTATACATGAGGGAAGATAACATGGCCTAAACAGGATAGACTAAATGGGCTAAGGTAACATATACATGAGGGAAGATAACATGGCCTAAACAGGATAGACTAAATGGGCTAAGGTAACTTATACACGAGGGAAAATAACATGGCCTAAGCAGGATAGCCAAAATGGATTAAGGTAACTTATACATGAGGGAAGATAACATGGCCTAAACAGGATAGCCTAAATGGGCCAAGGTAACTTATACATGAGGGAAGATAACGTTGCCTAAACAGGATAGACTAAATGGTCTAAGATAACTTATACACGAGTGAAGATAACATGGCCTAAACAGGATAGACTAAATGGGCTAAGGTAACTTATGCATGAGGGAAGATAACATGGCCTAAACAGGATAGACTAAATGGGCTAAGGTAACGTATACATGAGGGAAGATAACATGGCCTAAACAGGATAGCCTAAATTGGCTAGGGTAACATATACACGAGGGAAGATAACATGGCCTAAACAGGATAGACTAAATGGGCTAAGGTGACTTATACATGAGGGAAGATAACATGGCCTAAACAGGATAGACTAAATGGTCTAAGGTAACTTATACATGAGGGAAGATAACATGGTCTAAACAGGATAGACTAAATGGGCTAAGGTAACTTATACATGCGGGAAGATAACATGGCCTAAACAGGATAGACTAAATGGGCTAAGGTAACTTATACACGAGGGAAGATAACATGGCCTAAGCAGGATAGCCAAAATGGGCTAAGGTAACTTATACATGAGGGAAGATAACATGGCCTAAACAGGATAGCCTAAATGGGCCAAGGTAACTTATACATGAGGGAAGATAACGTGGCCTAAACAGGATAGACTAAATGGTCTAAGGTAACTTATACACGAGGGAAGATAACATGGCCTAAACAGGATAGACTAAATGGGCTAAGGTAACTTATAGATGAGGGACGATAACATGGCCTAAACAGGATAGAATAAATTGGCTAGGGTAACATATACACGAGGGAAGATAACATGGCCTTAACAGGATAGACTAAATGGGCTAAGGTGACATATACATGAGGGAAGATAACATGGCCTAAACAGGATAGACGAAATGGGCTAAGGTAACGTATACATGAGGGAAGATAACATGGCCTAAACAGGATAGACTAAATGGGCTAAGTTAACTTATACACGAGGGAAGATAACATGGCCTAAACAGGATAGACTAAATGGGCTAAGGTGACTTATACCTGAGGGAAGATAACATGGCCTAAACAGGATAGACTAAATGGGCTAAGGTAACTTATATATGAGGGAAGATAACATGGCCTAAACAGGATAGACTAAATGGGCTAAGGTAACCTATACATGAGGGAAGATAGCATGGCCTAAACAAGATAGACTAAATGGGCTAAGGTAACTTATACACCAGGGAAGATAACATGGCCTAAACAGGATAGACTAATATGGGCTAAGGTGACTTATACATGAGGGAAGTTAACATTGCCTAAACAGGATAGACTAAATGGGCTAAGGTAACTTATACATGAGGGAAGATAACATGGCCTAAACAGGATAGACTAAATGGGCTAAGGTAACATATACATGAGGGAAGATAACATGGCCTAAACAGGATAGACTAAATGGGCCAAGATAACTTATACATGAGGGAAGATAACGTGGCCTAAACAGGATAGACTAAATGGTCTAAGGTAACTTATACACGAGGGAAGATAACATGGCCTAAACAGGATAGACTAAATGGGCTAAGGTAACTTATAGATGAGGGACGATAACATGGCCTAAACAGGATAGAATAAATTGGCTAGGGTAACATATACACGAGGGAAGATAACATGGCCTTAACAGGATAGACTAAATGGGCTAAGGTGACATATACATGAGGGAAGATAACATGGCCTAAACAGGATAGACGAAATGGGCTAAGGTAACGTATACATGAGGGAAGATAACATGGCCTAAACAGGATAGACTAAATGGGCTAAGTTAACTTATACACGAGGGAAGATAACATGGCCTAAACAGGATAGACTAAATGGGCTAAGGTGACTTATACCTGAGGGAAGATAACATGGCCTAAACAGGATAGACTAAATGGGCTAAGGTAACTTATATATGAGGGAAGATAACATGGCCTAAACAGGATAGACTAAATGGGCTAAGGTAACCTATACATGAGGGAAGATAGCATGGCCTAAACAAGATATACTAAATGGGCTAAGGTAACTTATACACGAGGGAAGATAACATGGCCTAATCAGGATAGACTAAATGGGCTAAGGTAACTTATACACCAGGGAAGATAACATGGCCTAAACAGGATAGACTAATATGGGCTAAGGTGACTTATACATGAGGGAAGTTAACATTGCCTAAACAAGATAGACTAAATGGGCTAAGGTAACTTATACATGAGGGAAGATAACATGGCCTAAACAGGATAGACTAAATGGGCTAAGGTAACATATACATGAGGGAAGATAACATGGCCTAAACAGGATAGACTAAATGGGCTAAGGTAACTTATACACGAGGGAAAATAACATGGCCTAAGCAGGATAGCCAAAATGGATTAAGGTAACTTATACATGAGGGAAGATAACATGGCCTAAACAGGATAGCCTAAATGGGCTAAGGTAACTTATACATGAGGGAAGATAACGTGGCCTAAGCAGGATAGACTAAATGGTCTAAGATAACTTATACACGAGTGAAGATAACATGGCCTAAACAGGATAGACTAAATGGGCTAAGGTAACTTATACATGAGGGAAGATAACATGGCCTAAACAGGATAGACTAAATGGGCTAAGGTAACGTATACATGAGGGAAGATAACATGGCCTAAACAGGATAGCCTAAATTGGCTAGGGTAACATATACACGAGGGAAGATAACATGGCCTAAACAGGATAGACTAAATGGGCTAAGGTGACTTATACATGAGGGAAGATAACATGGCCTAAACAGGATAGACTAAATGGTCTAAGGTAACTTATACATGAGGGAAGATAACATGGTCTAAACAGGATAGACTAAATGGGCTAAGGTAACTTATACATGCGGGAAGATAACATGGCCTAAACAGGATAGACTAAATGGGCTAAGGTAACTTATACACGAGGGAAGATAACATGGCCTAAGCAGGATAGCCAAAATGGGCTAAGGTAACTTATACATGAGGGAAGATAACATGGCCTAAACAGGATAGCCTAAATGGGCCAAGGTAACTTATACATGAGGGAAGATAACGTGGCCTAAACAGGATAGACTAAATGGTCTAAGGTAACTTATACACGAGGGAAGATAACATGGCCTAAACAGGATAGACTAAATGGGCTAAGGTAACTTATAGATGAGGGACGATAACATGGCCTAAACAGGATAGAATAAATTGGCTAGGGTAACATATACACGAGGGAAGATAACATGGCCTTAACAGGATAGACTAAATGGGCTAAGGTGACATATACATGAGGGAAGATAACATGGCCTAAACAGGATAGACGAAATGGGCTAAGGTAACGTATACATGAGGGAAGATAACATGGCCTAAACAGGATAGACTAAATGGGCTAAGTTAACTTATACACGAGGGAAGATAACATGGCCTAAACAGGATAGACTAAATGGGCTAAGGTGACTTATACCTGAGGGAAGATAACATGGCCTAAACAGGATAGACTAAATGGGCTAAGGTAACTTATATATGAGGGAAGATAACATGGCCTAAACAGGATAGACTAAATGGGCTAAGGTAACCTATACATGAGGGAAGATAGCATGGCCTAAACAAGATAGACTAAATGGGCTAAGGTAACTTATACACGAGGGAAGATAACATGGCCTAAACAGGATAGACTAAATGGGCTAAGGTAACTTATACATGAGGGAAGATAACATGGCCTAAACAGGATAGACTAAATGGGCTAAGGTAACTTATACATGAGGGAAGATAACATGGTCTAAACAGGATAGACTAAATGGGCTATTGTAACCTATACATGAGGGAAGATAACATGGCCTAAACAGGATAGACTAAATGGGCTAAGGTAACTTATACACGAGGGAAGATAACATGGCCTAAACAGGATAAACTAAATGGGCTAAGGTAACTTATACACGAGGGAAGATAACATGGCCTAAACAGGATAGACTAAATGGGCTAAGGTGACTTATACATGAGGGAAGATAACATGGCCTAAACAGGATAGACTAAATGGTCTAAGGTAACTTATACATGAGGGAAGATAACATGGCCTAAACAGGATAGACTAAATGGGCTAAGGTAACTTATACATGCGGGAAGATAACATGGCCTAAACAGGATAGACTAAATGGGCTAAGGTAACTTATACACGAGGGAAGATAACATGGCCTAAGCAGGATAGCCAAAATGGGCTAAGGTAACTTATACATGAGGGAAGATAACATGGCCTAAACAGGATAGCCTAAATGGGCCAAGGTAACTTATACATGAGGGAAGATAACGTGGCCTAAACAGGATAGACTAAATGGTCTAAGGTAACTTATACACGAGGGAAGATAGCATGGCCTAAACAGGATAGACTAAATGGGCTAAGGTAACTAATAGATGAGGGACGATAACATGGCCTAAACAGGATAGAATAAATTGGCTAGGGTAACATATACACGAGGGAAGATAACATGGCCTTAACAGGATAGACTAAATGGGCTAAGGTGACATATACATGAGGGAAGATAACATGGCCTAAACAGGATAGACGAAATGGGCTAAGGTAACGTATACATGAGGGAAGATAACATGGCCTAAACAGGATAGACTAAATGGGCTAAGTTAACTTATACACGAGGGAAGATAACATGGCCTAAACAGGATAGACTAAATGGGCTAAGGTGACTTATACCTGAGGGAAGATAACATGGCCTAAACAGGATAGACTAAATGGGCTAAGGTAACTTATATATGAGGGAAGATAACATGGCCTAAACAGGATAGACTAAATGGGCTAAGGTAACCTATACATGAGGGAAGATAGCATGGCCTAAACAAGATATACTAAATGGGCTAAGGTAACTTATACACGAGGGAAGATAACATGGCCTAAACAGGATAGACTAAATGGGCTAAGGTAACTTATACACCAGGGAAGATAACATGGCCTAAACAGGATAGACTAATATGGGCTAAGGTGACTTATACATGAGGGAAGTTAACATTGCCTAAACAAGATAGACTAAATGGGCTAAGGTAACTTATACATGAGGGAAGATAACATGGCCTAAACAGGATAGACTAAATGGGCTAAGGTAACATATACATGAGGGAAGATAACATGGCCTAAACAGGATAGACTAAATGGGCTAAGGTAACTTATACACGAGGGAAAATAACATGGCCTAAGCAGGATAGCCAAAATGGATTAAGGTAACTTATACATGAGGGAAGATAACATGGCCTAAACAGGATAGCCTAAATGGGCCAAGGTAACTTATACATGAGGGAAGATAACGTGGCCTAAACAGGATAGACTAAATGGTCTAAGATAACTTATACACGAGTGAAGATAACATGGCCTAAACAGGATAGACTAAATGGGCTAAGGTAACTTATACATGAGGGAAGATAACATGGCCTAAACAGGATAGACTAAATGGGCTAAGGTAACGTATACATGAGGGAAGATAACATGGCCTAAACAGGATAGCCTAAATTGGCTAGGGTAACATATACACGAGGGAAGATAACATGGCCTAAACAGGATAGACTAAATGGGCTAAGGTAACCTATACATGAGGGAAGATAACATGGCCTAAACTGGATAGAGTAAATGGGCTAAGGTAACTTATACACGAGGGAAGATAACATGGCCTAAACAGGATAGACTAAATGGGCTAAGGTAACTTATACACGAGGGAAGATAACATGACCTAAACAGGATAGACTAATGGGCTAAGGTGACTTATACATGAGGGAAGATAACATGGCCTAAACAGGATAGACTAAATGGTCTAAGGTAACTTATACATGAGGGAAGATAACATGGCCTAAACAGGATAGACTAAATGGGCTAAGGTAACTTATACATGCGGGAAGATAACATGGCCTAAACAGGATAGACTAAATGGGCTAAGGTAACTTATACACGAGGGAAGATAACATGGCCTAAGCAGGATAGCCAAAATGGGCTAAGGTAACTTATACATGAGGGAAGATAACATGGCCTAAACAGGATAGCCTAAATGGGCCAAGGTAACTTATACATGAGGGAAGATAACGTGGCCTAAACAGGATAGACTAAATGGTCTAAGGTAACTTATACACGAGGGAAGATAACATGGCCTAAACAGGATAGACTAAATGGGCTAAGGTAACTTATAGATGAGGGACGATAACATGGCCTAAACAGGATAGAATAAATTGGCTAGGGTAACATATACACGAGGGAAGATAACATGGCCTTAACAGGATAGACTAAATGGGCTAAGGTGACATATACATGAGGGAAGATAACATTGCCTAAACAGGATAGACGAAATGGGCTAAGGTAACGTATACATGAGGGAAGATAACATGGCCTAAACAGGATAGACTAAATGGGCTAAGTTAACTTATACACGAGGGAAGATAACATGGCCTAAACAGGATAGACTAAATGGGCTAAGGTGACTTATACCTGAGGGAAGATAACATGGCCTAAACAGGATAGACTAAATGGGCTAAGGTAACTTATATATGAGGGAAGATAACATGGCCTAAACAGGATAGACTAAATGGGCTAAGGTAACCTATACATGAGGGAAGATAACATGGCCTAAACAAGATAGACTAAATGGGCTAAGGTAACTTATACACGAGGGAAGATAACATGGCCTAAACAGGATAGACTAAATGGGCTAAGGTAACTTATACACCAGGGAAGATAACATGGCCTAAACAGGATAGACTAATATGGGCTAAGGTGACTTATACATGAGGGAAGTTAACATTGCCTAAACAGGATAGACTAAATGGGCTAAGGTAACTTATACATGAGGGAAGATAACATGGCCTAAACAGGATAGACTAAATGGGCTAAGGTAACATATACATGAGGGAAGATAACATGGCCTAAACAGGATAGACTAAATGGGCCAAGATAACTTATACATGAGGGAAGATAACGTGGCCTAAACAGGATAGACTAAATGGTCTAAGGTAACTTATACACGAGGGAAGATAACATGGCCTAAACAGGATAGACTAAATGGGCTAAGGTAACTTATAGATGAGGGACGATAACATGGCCTAAACAGGATAGAATAAATTGGCTAGGGTAACATATACACGAGGGAAGATAACATGGCCTTAACAGGATAGACTAAATGGGCTAAGGTGACATATACATGAGGGAAGATAACATGGCCTAAACAGGATAGACGAAATGGGCTAAGGTAACGTATACATGAGGGAAGATAACATGGCCTAAACAGGATAGACTAAATGGGCTAAGTTAACTTATACACGAGGGAAGATAACATGGCCTAAACAGGATAGACTAAATGGGCTAAGGTGACTTATACCTGAGAGAAGATAACATGGCCTAAACAGGATAGACTAAATGGGCTAAGGTAACTTATATATGAGGGAAGATAACATGGCCTAAACAGGATAGACTAAATGGGCTAAGGTAACCTATACATGAGGGAAGATAGCATGGCCTAAACAAGATATACTAAATGGGCTAAGGTAACTTATACACGAGGGAAGATAACATGGCCTAAACAGGATAGACTAAATGGGCTAAGGTAACTTATACACCAGGGAAGATAACATGGCCTAAACAGGATAGACTAATATGGGCTAAGGTGACATATACATGAGGGAAGTTAACATTGCCTAAACAAGATAGACTAAATGGGCTAAGGTAACTTATACATGAGGGAAGATAACATGGCCTAAACAGGATAGACTAAATGGGCTAAGGTAACATATACATGAGGGAAGATAACATGGCCTAAACAGGATAGACTAAATGGGCTAAGGTAACTTATACACGAGGGAAAATAACATGGCCTAAGCAGGATAGCCAAAATGGATTAAGGTAACTTATACATGAGGGAAGATAACATGGCCTAAACAGGATAGCCTAAATGGGCCAAGGTAACTTATACATGAGGGAAGATAACGTGGCCTAAACAGGATAGACTAAATGGTCTAAGATAACTTATACACGAGTGAAGATAACATGGCCTAAACAGGATAGACTAAATGGGCTAAGGTAACATATACACGAGGGAAGATAACATGGCCTAAACAGGATAGACTAAATGGGCAAAGGTGACTTATACATGAGGGAAGATAACATGGCCTAAACAGGATAGACTAAATGGTCTAAGGTAACTTATACATGAGGGAAGATAACATGGCCTAAACAGGATAGACTAAATGGGCTAAGGTAACTTATACATGCGGGAAGATAACATGGCCTAAACAGGATAGACTAAATGGGCTAAGGTAACTTATACACGAGGGAAGATAACATGGCCTAAGCAGGATAGCCAAAATGGGCTAAGGTAACTTATACATGAGGGAAGATAACATGGCCTAAACAGGATAGCCTAAATGGGCCAAGGTAACTTATACATGAGGGAAGATAACGTGGCCTAAACAGGATAGACTAAATGGGCTAAGGTAACTTATACATGAGGGAAGATAACATGGCCTAAACAGGATAGACTAAATGGGCTAAGGTAACGTATACATGAGGGAAGATAACATGGCCTAAACAGGATAGCCTAAATTGGCTAGGGTAACATATACACGAGGGAAGATAACATGGCCTAAACAGGATAGACTAAATGGGCTAAGGTAACCTATACATGAGGGAAGATAACATGGCCTAAACTGGATAGAGTAAATGGGCTAAGGTAACTTATACACGAGGGAAGATAACATGGCCTAAACAGGATAGACTAAATGGGCTAAGGTAACTTATACACGAGGGAAGATAACATGACCTAAACAGGATAGACTAATGGGCTAAGGTGACTTATACATGAGGGAAGATAACATGGCCTAAACAGGATAGACTAAATGGTCTAAGGTAACTTATACATGAGGGAAGATAACATGGCCTAAACAGGATAGACTAAATGGGCTAAGGTAACTTATACATGCGGGAAGATAACATGGCCTAAACAGGATAGACTAAATGGGCTAAGGTAACTTATACACGAGGGAAGATAACATGGCCTAAGCAGGATAGCCAAAATGGGCTAAGGTAACTTATACATGAGGGAAGATAACATGGCCTAAACAGGATAGCCTAAATGGGCCAAGGTAACTTATACATGAGGGAAGATAACGTGGCCTAAACAGGATAGACTAAATGGTCTAAGGTAACTTATACACGAGGGAAGATAACATGGCCTAAACAGGATAGACTAAATGGGCTAAGGTAACTTATAGATGAGGGACGATAACATGGCCTAAACAGGATAGAATAAATTGGCTAGGGTAACATATACACGAGGGAAGATAACATGGCCTTAACAGGATAGACTAAATGGGCTAAGGTGACATATACATGAGGGAAGATAACATTGCCTAAACAGGATAGACGAAATGGGCTAAGGTAACGTATACATGAGGGAAGATAACATGGCCTAAACAGGATAGACTAAATGGGCTAAGTTAACTTATACACGAGGGAAGATAACATGGCCTAAACAGGATAGACTAAATGGGCTAAGGTGACTTATACCTGAGGGAAGATAACATGGCCTAAACAGGATAGACTAAATGGGCTAAGGTAACTTATATATGAGGGAAGATAACATGGCCTAAACAGGATAGACTAAATGGGCTAAGGTAACCTATACATGAGGGAAGATAACATGGCCTAAACAAGATAGACTAAATGGGCTAAGGTAACTTATACACGAGGGAAGATAACATGGCCTAAACAGGATAGACTAAATGGGCTAAGGTAACTTATACACCAGGGAAGATAACATGGCCTAAACAGGATAGACTAATATGGGCTAAGGTGACTTATACATGAGGGAAGTTAACATTGCCTAAACAGGATAGACTAAATGGGCTAAGGTAACTTATACATGAGGGAAGATAACATGGCCTAAACAGGATAGACTAAATGGGCTAAGGTAACATATACATGAGGGAAGATAACATGGCCTAAACAGGATAGACTAAATGGGCCAAGATAACTTATACATGAGGGAAGATAACGTGGCCTAAACAGGATAGACTAAATGGTCTAAGGTAACTTATACACGAGGGAAGATAACATGGCCTAAACAGGATAGACTAAATGGGCTAAGGTAACTTATAGATGAGGGACGATAACATGGCCTAAACAGGATAGAATAAATTGGCTAGGGTAACATATACACGAGGGAAGATAACATGGCCTTAACAGGATAGACTAAATGGGCTAAGGTGACATATACATGAGGGAAGATAACATGGCCTAAACAGGATAGACGAAATGGGCTAAGGTAACGTATACATGAGGGAAGATAACATGGCCTAAACAGGATAGACTAAATGGGCTAAGTTAACTTATACACGAGGGAAGATAACATGGCCTAAACAGGATAGACTAAATGGGCTAAGGTGACTTATACCTGAGAGAAGATAACATGGCCTAAACAGGATAGACTAAATGGGCTAAGGTAACTTATATATGAGGGAAGATAACATGGCCTAAACAGGATAGACTAAATGGGCTAAGGTAACCTATACATGAGGGAAGATAGCATGGCCTAAACAAGATATACTAAATGGGCTAAGGTAACTTATACACGAGGGAAGATAACATGGCCTAAACAGGATAGACTAAATGGGCTAAGGTAACTTATACACCAGGGAAGATAACATGGCCTAAACAGGATAGACTAATATGGGCTAAGGTGACATATACATGAGGGAAGTTAACATTGCCTAAACAAGATAGACTAAATGGGCTAAGGTAACTTATACATGAGGGAAGATAACATGGCCTAAACAGGATAGACTAAATGGGCTAAGGAAACATATACATGAGGGAAGATAACATGGCCTAAACAGGATAGACTAAATGGGCTAAGGTAACTTATACACGAGGGAAAATAACATGGCCTAAGCAGGATAGCCAAAATGGATTAAGGTAACTTATACATGAGGGAAGATAACATGGCCTAAACAGGATAGCCTAAATGGGCCAAGGTAACTTATACATGAGGGAAGATAACGTGGCCTAAACAGGATAGACTAAATGGTCTAAGATAACTTATACACGAGTGAAGATAACATGGCCTAAACAGGATAGACTAAATGGGCTAAGGTAACATATACACGAGGGAAGATAACATGGCCTAAACAGGATAGACTAAATGGGCTAAGGTGACTTATACATGAGGGAAGATAACATGGCCTAAACAGGATAGACTAAATGGTCTAAGGTAACTTATACATGAGGGAAGATAACATGGCCTAAACAGGATAGACTAAATGGGCTAAGGTAACTTATACATGCGGGAAGATAACATGGCCTAAACAGGATAGACTAAATGGGCTAAGGTAACTTATACACGAGGGAAGATAACATGGCCTAAGCAGGATAGCCAAAATGGGCTAAGGTAACTTATACATGAGGGAAGATAACATGGCCTAAACAGGATAGCCTAAATGGGCCAAGGTAACTTATACATGAGGGAAGATAACGTGGCCTAAACAGGATAGACTAAATGGTCTAAGGTAACTTATACACGAGGGAAGATAACATGGCCTAAACAGGATAGACTAAATGGGCTAAGGTAACTTATAGATGAGGGACGATAACATGGCCTAAACAGGATAGAATAAATTGGCTAGGGTAACATATACACGAGGGAAGATAACATGGCCTTAACAGGATAGACTAAATGGGCTAAGGTGACATATACATGAGGGAAGATAACATGGCCTAAACAGGATAGACGAAATGGGCTAAGGTAACGTATACATGAGGGAAGATAACATGGCCTAAACAGGATAGACTAAATGGGCTAAGTTAACTTATACACGAGGGAAGATAACATGGCCTAAACAGGATAGACTAAATGGGCTAAGGTGACTTATACCTGAGGGAAGATAACATGGCCTAAACAGGATAGACTAAATGGGCTAAGGTAACTTATATATGAGGGAAGATAACATGGCCTAAACAGGATAGACTAAATGGGCTAAGGTAACCTATACATGAGGGAAGATAGCATGGCCTAAACAAGATAGACTAAATGGGCTAAGGTAACTTATACACGAGGGAAGATAACATGGCCTAAACAGGATAGACTAAATGGGCTAAGGTAACTTATACACCAGGGAAGATAACATGGCCTAAACAGGATAGACTAATATGGGCTAAGGTGACTTATACATGAGGGAAGTTAACATTGCCTAAACAGGATAGACTAAATGGGCTAAGGTAACTTATACATGAGGGAAGATAACATGGCCTAAACAGGATAGACTAAATGGGCTAAGGTAACATATACATGAGGGAAGATAACATGGCCTAAACAGGATAGACTAAATGGGCTAAGGTAACTTATACACGAGGGAAAATAACATGGCCTAAGCAGGATAGCCAAAATGGGTTAAGGTAACTTATACATGAGGGAAGATAACATGGCCTAAACAGGATAGCCTAAATGGGCCAAGGTAACATATACATGAGTGAAGATAACATGGCCTAAGCAGGATAGACTAAATGGGCTAAGGTAACTTATACACGAGGGAAGATAACATGGCCTAAACAGGATAGACTAAATGGACTAAGGTAACTTATACATGAGGGAAGATAACATGGCCTAAACAGGATAGACTAAATGGGCTAAGGTAACATATACATGAGGGAAGATAACATGGCCTAAACAGGATAGACTAAATGGGCTAAGGTAACTTATACATTAGGGAAGATAACATGGCCTAAACAGGATAGACTAAATGGGCTAAGGTAACCTATTCATGAGGGAAGATAACATGGCCTAAACATGATAGACGAAATGGGCTAAGGTAACGTATACATGAGGGAAGATAACATGGCCTAAACAGGATAGACTAAATGAGCTAAGGTGACTTATGCATGAGGGAAGATAACATGGCCTAAACAGGATAGACTAAATGGGCTAAGGTAACTTATACATGAGGGAAGATAACATAGCCTAAACAGGATAGACTAAATGGGCTAAGGTAACTTATACACGAGGGAAGATAACATGGCCTAAACAGGATAGACTAAATGGGCTAAGGTAACTTATACATGAGGGAAGATAACATGGCCTCAACAGGATAGCCTAAATGGGCCAAGGTAACTTATACATGAGGGAAGATAACGTGGCCTAAACAGGATAGACTAAATGGTCTAAGATAACTTATACACGAGGGAAGATAACATGGCCTAAACAGGATAGACTAAATGGGCTAAGGTAACTTATACATGAGGGAAGATAACATGGCCTAAACAGGATAGACTAAATGGGCTAAGGTAACGTATACATGAGGGAAGATAACATGGCCTAAACAGGATAGCCTAAATTGGCTAGGGTAACATATACACGAGGGAAGATAACATGGCCTAAACAGGATAGACTAAATGGGCTAAGGTGACTTATACATGAGGGAAGATAACATGGCCTAAACATGATAGCCTAAATGGGCTAAGGTAACATATACATGAGTGAAGATAACATGGCCTAAGCAGGATAGACTAAATGGGCTAAGGTAACTTATACACGAGGGAAGATAACATGGCCTAAACAGGATAGACTAAATGGACTAAGGTAACTTATACATGAGGGAAGATAACATGGCCTAAACAGGATAGACTAAATGGGCTAAGGTAACATATACATGAGGGAAGATAACATGGCCTAAACAGGATAGACTAAATGGGCTAAGGTAACTTATACATTAGGGAAGATAACATGGCCTAAACAGGATAGACTAAATGGGCTAAGATAACCTATTCATGAGGGAAGATAACATGGCCTAAACATGATAGACGAAATGGGCTAAGGTAACGTATACATGAGGGAAGATAACATGGCCTAAACAGGATAGATTAAATGAGCTAAGGTAACTTATACACGAGGGAAGATAACATGGCCTAAACAGGATAGACTAAATGGGCTAAGGTGACTTATACATGAGGGAAGATAACATGGCCTAAACAGGATAGACTAAATGGGCTAAGGTAACTTATACATGAGGGAAGATAACATAGCCTAAACAGGATAGACTAAATGGGCTAAGGTAACCTATACATGAGGGAAGATAACATGGCCTAAACAGGATAGACTAAATGGGCTAAGGTAACTTATACACGAGGGAAGATAACATGGCCTAAACAGGATAGACTAAATGGGCTAAGGTAACTTATACACGAGGGAAGATAACATGGCCTAAACAGGATAGACTAAATGGGCTAAGGTGACTTATACATGAGGGAAGATAACATGACCTAAGCAGGATAGACTAAATGGGCTAAGGTAACTTATACATGAGGGAAGATAACATGGCCTAAACAGGATAGACTAAATGGGCTAAGGTAACTTATACATGAGGGAAGATAACATGGCCTAAACATGATAGCCTAAATGGGCTAAGGTAACATATACATGAGTGAAGATAACATGGCCTAAGCAGGATAGACTAAATGGGCTAAGGTAACTTATACACGAGGGAAGATAACATGGCCTAAACAGGATAGACTAAATGGACTAAGGTAACTTATGCATGAGGGAAGATAACATGGCCTAAACAGGATAGACTAAATGGGCTAAGGTAACATATACATGAGGGAAGATAACATGGCCTAAACAGGATAGACTAAATGGGCTAAGGTAACTTATACATTAGGGAAGATAACATGGCCTAAACAGGATAGACTAAATGGGCTAAGGTAACCTATTCATGAGGGAAGATAACATGGCCTAAACATGATAGACGAAATGGGCTAAGGTAACGTATACATGCGGGAAGATAACATGGCCTAAACAGGATAGACTAAATGAGCTAAGGTGACTTATACATGAGGGAAGATAACATGGCCTAAACAGGATAGACTAAATGGGCTAAGGTAACTTATACATGCGGGAAGATAACATAGCCTAAACAGGATAGACTAAATGGGCTAAGGTAACTTATACACGAGGGAAGATGACATGGCCTAAACAGGATAGACTAAATGGGCTAAGGTAACTTATACATGAGGGAAGATAACATGGCCTAAACAGGATAGCCTAAATGGGCCAAGGTAACTTATACATGAGGGAAGATAACGTGGCCTAAACAGGATAGACTAAATGGTCTAAGATAACTTATACAAGAGGGAAGATAACATGGCCTAAACAGGATAGACTAAATGGGCTAAGGTGACTTATACATGAGGGAAGATAACATGACCTAAGCAGGATAGACTAAATGGGCTAAGGTAACTTATACATGAGGGAAGATAACATGGCCTAAACAGGATAGACTAAATGGGCTAAGGTAACTTATACATGAGGGAAGATAACATGGCCTAAACAGGATAGACTAAATGGGCTAAGGTAACCTATAAATGAGGGAAGATAACATGGCCTAAACAGGATAGACTAAATGGGCTAAGGTAACTTATACACGAGGGAAGATAACATGGCCTAAACAGGATAGACTAAATGGGCTAAGGTAACTTATACACGAGGGAAGATAACATGGCCTAAACAGGATAGACTAAATGGGCTAAGGTGACTTATACATGAGGGAAGATAACATGGCCTAAACAGGATAGACTAAATGGTCTAAGGTAACTTATACATGAGGGAAGATAACATGGCCTAAGCAGGATAGACTAAATGGGCTAAGGTAACTTATACATGCGGGAAGATAACATGGCCTAAACAGGATAGACTAAATGGGCTAAGGTAACTTATACACGAGGGAAGATAACATGGCCTAAGCAGGATAGCCAAAATGGGCTAAGGTAACTTATACATGAGGGAAGATAACATGGCCTAAACAGGATAGCCTAAATGGGCCAAGGTAACTTATACATGAGGGAAGATAACGTGGCCTAAACAGGATAGACTAAATGGTCTAAGGTAACTTATACACGAGGGAAGATAACATGGCCTAAACAGGATAGACTAAATGGGCTAAGGTAACTTATAGATGAGGGACGATAACATGGCCTAAACAGGATAGACTAAATTGGCTAGGGTAACATATACACGAGGGAAGATAACATGGCCTTAACAGGATAGACTAAATTGGCTTAGGTGACATATACATGAGGGAAGATAACATGGCCTAAACATGATAGCCTAAATGGGCTAAGGTAACATATACATGAGGGAAGATAACATGGCCTAAGCAGGATAGACTAAATGGGCTAAGGTAACTTATACACGAGGGAAGATAACATGGCCTAAACAGATAGACTAAATGGACTAAGGTAATTTATACATGAGGGAAGATAACATGGCCTAAACAGGATAGACTAAATGGGCTAAGGTAACTAATACACGAGGGAAGATAACATGGCCTAAACAGGATAGACTAAATGGGCTAAGGTAACTTATACACGAGGGAAGATAACATGGCCTAAACAGGATAGACTAAATGGGCTAAGGTGACTTATACATGAGGGAAGATAACATGACCTAAACAGGATAGACTAAATGGGCTAAGGTAACTTATACATGAGGGAAGATAACATGGCCTAAACAGGATAGACTAAATGGGCTAAGGTAGCTAATACATGAGGGAAGATAACATGGTCTAAACAGGATAGACTAAATGGGCTAAGGTAACCTATACATGAGGGAAGATAACATGGCCTAAACAGGATAGACTAAATGGGCTAAGGTAACTTATACACGAGGGAAGATAACATGGCCTAAACAGGATAAACTAAATGGGCTAAGGTAACTTATACACGAGGGAAGATAACATGGCCTAAACAGGATAGACTAAATGGGCTAAGGTGACATATACATGAGGGAAGATAACATGGCCTAAACAGGATAGACTAAATGGTCTAAGGTAACTTATACATGAGGGAAGATAACATGGCCTAAACAGGATAGACTAAATGGGCTAAGGTAACTTATACATGCGGGAAGATAACATGGCCTAAACAGGATAGACTAAATGGGCTAAGGTAACTTATACACGAGGGAAGATAACATGGCCTAAGCAGGATAGCCAAAATGGGCTAAGGTAACTTATACATGAGGGAAGATAACATGGCCTAAACAGGATAGCCTAAATGGGCCAAGGTAACTTATACATGAGGGAAGATAACGTGGCCTAAACAGGATAGACTAAATGGTCTAAGGTAACTTATACACGAGGGAAGATAACATGGCCTAAACAGGATAGACTAAATGGGCTAAGGTAACTTATAGATGAGGGACGATAACATGGCCTAAACAGGATAGAATAAATTGGCTAGGGTAACATATACACGAGGGAAGATAACATGGCCTAAACAGATAGACTAAATGGACTAAGGTAATTAATACATGAGGGAAGATAACATGGCCTAAACAGGATAGACTAAATGGGCTAAGGTAACTTATACACGAGGGAAGATAACATGGCCTAAACAGGATAGATTAAATGGGCTAAGGTAACTTATACACGAGGGAAGATAACATGGCCTAAACAGGATACACTAAATGGGCTAAGGTGACTTATACATGAGGGAAGATAACATGACCTAAACAGGATAGACTAAATGGGCTATGGTAACTTATACATGAGGGAAGATAACATGGCCTAAACAGGATAGACTAAATGGGCTAAGGTAACTTATACATGAGGGAAGATAACATGGTCTAAACAGGATAGACTAAATGGGCTAAGGTAACCTATACATGAGGGAAGATAACATGGCCTAAACAGGATAGACTAAATGGGCTAAGGTAACTTATACACGAGGGAAGATAACATGGCCTAAACAGGATAAACTAAATGGGCTAAGGTAACTTATACACGAGGGAAGATAACATGGCCTAAACAGGATAGACTAAATGGGCTAAGGTGACTTATACATGAGGGAAGATAACATGGCCTAAACAGGATAGACTAAATGGTCTAAGGTAACTTATACATGAGGGAAGATAACATGGCCTAAACAGGATAGACTAAATGGGTTAAGGTAACTTATACACGCGGGAAGATAACATGGCCTAAACAGGATAGACTAAATGGGCTAAGGTAACATATACACGAGGGAAGATAACATGGCCTAAGCAGGATAGCCAAAATGGGCTAAGGTAACTTATACATGAGGGAAGATAACATGGCCTAAACAGGATAGCCTAAATGGGCCAAGGTAACTTATACATGAGGGAAGATAACGTGGCCTAAACAGGATAGACTAAATGGGCTAAGGTAACTTATAGATGAGGGACGATAACATGGCCTAAACAGGATAGAATAAATTGGCTAGGGTAACATATACACGAGGGAAGATAACATGGCCTAAACAGGATAGCCTAAATGGGCTAAGGTAACATATACATGAGGGAAGATAACATGGCCTAAGCAGGATAGACTAAATGGGCTAAGGTAGCTTATACACGAGGGAAGATAACATGGCCTAAACAGATAGACTAAATGGACTAAGGTAATTTATACATGAGGGAAGATAACATGGCCTAAACAGGATAGACTAAATGGGCTAAGGTAACTTATACATGAGGGAAGATAACATGGCCTAAACAGGATAGACTAAATGGGCTAAGGTAACTTATACATGAGGGAAGATAACATGGCCTAAACAGGATAGACTAAATGGGCTAAGGTAACTTTTACATGAGTGAAGATAACATGGCCTAAACAGGATAGAATAAATGGGCTAAGGTAACTTATACATGAGGGAAGATAACATGGCCTAAACATGATAGACGAAATGGGCTAAGGTAACGTATACATGAGGGAAGATAACATGGCCTAAACAGGATAGACTAAATGGGCTAAGTTAACTTATACACGAGGGAAGATAACATGGCCTAAACAGGATAGACTAAATGGGCTAAGGTGACTTATACCTGAGGGAAGATAACATGGCCTAAACAGGATAGACTAAATGGGCTAAGGTAACTTATACATGAGGGAAGATAACATGGCCTAAACAGGATAGACTAAATGGGCTAAGGTAACCTATACATGAGGGAAGATAACATGGTCTAAACAAGATAGACTAAATGGGCTAAGGTAACTTATACACGAGGGAAGATAACATGGCCTAAACAGGATAGACTAAATGGGCTAAGGTAACTTATACACGAGGGAAGATAACATGGCCTAAACAGGATAGACTAAATGGGCTAAGGTGACATATACATGAGGGAAGTTAACATGGCCTAAACAGGATAGACTAAATGGGCTAAGGTAACTTATACATGAGGGAAGATAACATGGCCTAAACAGGATAGACTAAATGGGCTAAGGTAACTTATACATGAGGGAAGATAACATGGCCTAAACAGGATAGAATAAATGGGCTAAGGTAACTTATTCACGAGGGAAGATAACATGGCCTAAGCAGGATAGCCAAAATGGGCTAAAGTAACTTATACATGAGTTAAGATAACATGGCCTAAACAGGATAGCCTAAATGGGCCAAGGTAACTTATACACGAGGGAAGATAACGTGGCCTAAACAGGATAGACTAAATGGTCTAAGGTAACTTATACACGAGGGAAGATAACATGGCCTAAACAGGATAGACTAAATGGGCTAAGGTAACATATACACGAGGGAAGATAACATGGCCTTAACAGGATAGACTAAATGGGCTAAGGTGACTTATACATGAGGGAAGATAACATGGCCTAAACAGGATAGCCTAAATGGGCTAAGGTAACATATACATGAGGGAAGATAACATGGCCTAAGCAGGATAGACTAAATGGGCTAAGGTAACTTATACACGAGGGAAGATAACATGGCCTAAACAGGATAGACTAAATGGACTAAGGTAACTTATACATGAGGGAAGATAACATGGCATAAACAGGATAGACTAAATGGGCTAAGGTAACATATACAAGAGGGAAGATAACATGGCCTAAACAGGATAGACTAAATGGGCTAAGGTAACTTATACATTAGGGAAGATAACATGGCCTAGACATGATAGACTAAATGGGCTAAGGTAACCTATTCATGAGGGAAGATAACATGGCCTAAACAGGATAGACTAAATGGGCTAAGGTAACTTATACATGAGGGAAGATAACATGGCCTAAAGAGGATAGACTAAATGGGCTAAGGTAACTTATACATGAGGGAAGATAACATGGCCTAAACATGATAGACGAAATGGGCTAAGGTAACGTATACATGAGGGAAGATAACATGGCCTAAACAGGATAGACTAAATGGGCTAAGGTAACTTATACACGAGGGAAGATAACATGGCCTAAACAGGATAGACTAAATGGGCTAAGGTGACTTATACCTGAGGGAAGATAACATGGCCTAAACAGGATAGACTAAATGGGCTAAGGTAACTTATACATGAGGGAAGATAACATATCCTAAACATGATAGACTAAATGGGCTAAGGTAACCTATACATGAGGGAAGATAACATGGCCTAAACAGGATAGACTAAATGGGCTAAGGTAACTTATACACGAGGGAAGATAACATGGCCTAAACAGGATAGACTAAATGAGCTAAGGTAACTTATACACGAGGAAGATAACATGGCCTAAACAGGATAGACTAAATGGGCTAAGGTAACTTATACACGAGGGAAGATAACATGGCCTAAACAGGATAGACTAAATGGGCTAAGGTGACTTATACATGAGGGAAGATAAAATGGCCTAAACAGGATAGACTAAATGGTCTAAGGTAACTTATACATGAGGGAAGATAACATGGCCTAAACAGGATAGACTAAATGGGCTAAGGTAATTATACATGCGGGAAGATAACATGGCCTAAACAGGATAGACTAAATGGGCTAAGGTAACTTATACACGAGGGAAGATAACATGGCCTAAGTAGGATAGCCAAAATGGGCTAAGGTAACTTATACATGAGGGAAGATAACATGGCATAAACAGGATAGCCTAAATGGGCCAAGGTAACTTATACATGAGGGAAGATAACATGGCCTAAACAGGATAGACTAAATGGTCTAAGGTAACTTATACATGAGGGAAGATAACATGGCCTAAACAGGATAGACTAAATGGGCTAAGGTAACTTATACACGCGGGAAGATAACATGGCCTAAACAGGATAGACTAAATGGGCTAAGGTAACTTATACACGAGGGAAGATAACATGGCCTAAGCAGGATAGCCAAAATGGGCTAAGGTAACTTATACATGAGGGAAGATAACATGGCCTAAACAGGATAGCCTAAATGGGCCAAGGTAACTTATACATGAGGGAAGATAACGTGGCCTAAACAGGATAGACTAAATGGGCTAAGGTAACTTATAGATGAGGGACGATAACATGGCCTAAACAGGATAGAATAAATTGGCTAGGGTAACATATACACGAGGGAAGATAACATGGCCTAAACAGGATAGCCTAAATGGGCTAAGGTAACATATACATGAGGGAAGATAACATGGCCTAAGCAGGATAGACTAAATGGGCTAAGGTAGCTTATACACGAGGGAAGATAACATGGCCTAAACAGATAGACTAAATGGACTAAGGTAATTTATACATGAGGGAAGATAACATGGCCTAAACAGGATAGACTAAATGGGCTAAGGTAACTTATACATGAGGGAAGATAACATGGCCTAAACAGGATAGACTAAATGGGCTAAGGTAACTTATACATGAGGGAAGATAACATGGCCTAAACAGGATAGACTAAATGGGCTAAGGTAACTTTTACATGAGTGAAGATAACATGGCCTAAACAGGATAGAATAAATGGGCTAAGGTAACTTATACATGAGGGAAGATAACATGGCCTAAACATGATAGACGAAATGGGCTAAGGTAACGTATACATGAGGGAAGATAACATGGCCTAAACAGGATAGACTAAATGGGCTAAGTTAACTTATACACGAGGGAAGATAACATGGCCTAAACAGGATAGACTAAATGGGCTAAGGTGACTTATACCTGAGGGAAGATAACATGGCCTAAACAGGATAGACTAAATGGGCTAAGGTAACTTATACATGAGGGAAGATAACATGGCCTAAACAGGATAGACTAAATGGGCTAAGGTAACCTATTCATGAGGGAAGATAACATGGTCTAAACAAGATAGACTAAATGGGCTAAGGTAACTTATACACGAGGGAAGATAACATGGCCTAAACAGGATAGACTAAATGGGCTAAGGTAACTTATACACGAGGGAAGATAACATGGCCTAAACAGGATAGACTAAATGGGCTAAGGTGACTTATACATGAGGGAAGTTAACATGGCCTAAACAGGATAGACTAAATGGGCTAAGGTAACTTATACATGAGGGAAGATAACATGGCCTAAACAGGATAGACTAAATGGGCTAAGGTAACTTATACATGAGGGAAGATAACATGGCCTAAACAGGATAGACTAAATGGGCTAAGGTAACTTATACACGAGGGAAGATAACATGGCCTAAGCAGGATAGCCAAAATGGGCTAAGGTAACTTATACATGAGTTAAGATAACATGGCCTAAACAGGATAGCCTAAATGGGCCAAGGTAACTTATACATGAGGGAAGATAACGTGGCCTAAACAGGATAGACTAAATGGTCTAAGGTAACATATACACGAGGGAAGATAACATGGCCTAAACAGGATAGACTAAATGGGCTAAGGTAACATATACACGAGGGAAGATAACATGGCCTTAACAGGATAGACTAAATGGGCTAAGGTGACTTATACATGAGGGAAGATAACATGGCCTAAACAGGATAGCCTAAATGGGCTAAGGTAACATATACATGAGGGAAGATAACATGGCCTAAGCAGGATAGACTAAATGGGCTAAGGTAACTTATACACGAGGGAAGATAACATGGCCTAAACAGGATAGACTAAATGGACTAAGGTAACTTATACATGAGGGAAGATAACATGGCATAAACAGGATAGACTAAATGGGCTAAGGTAACATATACAAGAGGGAAGATAACATGGCCTAAACAGGATAGACTAAATGGGCTAAGGTAATTTATACATTAGGGAAGATAACATGGCCTAGACATGATAGACTAAATGGGCTAAGGTAACCTATTCATGAGGGAAGATAACATGGCCTAAACAGGATAGACTAAATGGGCTAAGGTAACTTATACATGAGGGAAGAAAACATGGCCTAAAGAGGATAGACTAAATGGGCTAAGGTAACTTATACATGAGGGAAGATAACATGGCCTAAACATGATAGACGAAATGGGCTAAGGTAACGTATACATGAGGGAAGATAACATGGCCTAAACAGGATAGACTAAATGGGCTAAGGTAACTTATACACGAGGGAAGATAACATGGCCTAAACAGGATAGACTAAATGGGCTAAGGTGACTTATACCTGAGGGAAGATAACATGGCCTAAACAGGATAGACTAAATGGGCTAAGGTAACTTATACATGAGGGAAGATAACATATCCTAAACATGATAGACTAAATGGGCTAAGGTAACCTATACATGAGGGAAGATAACATGGCCTAAACAGGATAGACTAAATGGGCTAAGGTAACTTATACACGAGGGAAGATAACATGGCCTAAACAGGATAGACTAAATGAGCTAAGGTAACTTATACACGAGGGAAGATAACATGGCCTAAACAGGATAGACTAAATGGGCTAAGGTAACTTATACACGAGGGAAGATAACATGGCCTAAACAGGATAGACTAAATGGGCTAAGGTGACTTATACATGAGGGAAGATAACATGGCCTAAACAGGATAGACTAAATGGTCTAAGGTAACTTATACATGAGGGAAGATAACATGGCCTAAACAGGATAGACTAAATGGGCTAAGGTAATTATACATGCGGGAAGATAACATGGCCTAAACAGGATAGACTAAATGGGCTAAGGTAACTTATACACGAGGGAAGATAACATGGCCTAAGTAGGATAGCCAAAATGGGCTAAGGTAACTTATACATGAGGGAAGATAACATGGCATAAACAGGATAGCCTAAATGGGCCAAGGTAACTTATACATGAGGGAAGATAACGTGGCCTAAACAGGATAGACTAAATGGTCTAAGGTAACTTATACACGAGGGAAGATAACATGGCCTAAACAGGATAGACTAAATGGGCTAAGGTAACTTATAGATGAGGGACGATAACATGGCCTAAACAGGATAGACTAAATTGGCTAGGGTAACATATACACGAGGGAAGATAACATGGCCTTAACAGGATAGACTAAATGGGCTAAGGTGACATATACATGAGGGAAGATAACATGGCCTAAACAGGATAGCCTAAATGGGCTAAGGTAACAAATACATGAGGGAAGATAGCATGGCCTAAGCAGGATAGACTAAATGGGCTAAGGTAACTTATACACGAGGGAAGATAACATGGCCTAAACAGATAAACTAAATGGACTAAGGTAATTTATACATGAGGGAAGATAACATGGCCTAAACAGGATAGACTAAATGGGCTAAGGTAACTTATACATGAGGGAAGATAACATGGCCTAAACAGGATAGACTAAATGGGCTAAGGTAACTTATACATGAGGGAAGATAACATGGCCTAAGCAGGATAGACTAAATGGGCTAAGGTAACTTTTACATGAGTGAAGATAACATGGCCTAAACAGGATAGACTAAATGGGCTAAGGTAACTTATACATGAGGGAAGATAACATGGCCTAAACAGGATAGACTAAATGGGCTAAGGTAACTTATACATGAGGGAAGATAACATGGCCAAAACATGATAGACGAAATGGGCTAAGGTAACGTATACATGAGGGAAGATAACATGGCCTAAACAGGATAGACTAATTGGGCTAAGTTAACTTATACACGAGGGAAGATAACATGGCCTAAACAGGATAGACTAAATGGGCTAAGGTGACTTATACCTGAGGGAAGATAACATGGCCTAAACAGGATAGACTACATGGGCTAAGGTAACTTATACATGAGGGAAGATAACATGGCCTAAACAGGATAGACTAAATGGGTAAGGTAACCTATGCATGAGGGAAGATAACATGACCTAAACAAGATAGACTAAATGGGCTAAGGTAACTTATACACGAGGGAAGATAACATGGCCTAAACAGGATAGACTAAATGGGCTAAGGTAACTTATACACGAGGGAAGATAACATGGCCTAAACAGGATAGACTAAATGGGCTAAGGTGACTTATACACGAGGGAAGTTAACATGGCCTAAGCAGGATAGACTAAATGGGCTAAGGTAACTTATACATGAGGGAAGATAACATGGCCTAAACAGGATAGACTAAATGGGCTAAGGTAACTTATACATGAGGGAAGATAACATGGCCAAAACAGGATAGACTAAATGGGCTAAGGTAACTTATGCACGAGGGAAGATAACATGGCCTAAGCAGGATAGCCAAAATGGGCTAAGGTAACTTATACATGAGTTAAGATAACATGGCCTAAACAGGATAGCCTAAATGGGCCAAGGTAACTTATACATGAGGGAAGATAACGTGGCCTAAACAGGATAGATTAAATGGTCTAAGGTAACTTATACACGAGGGAAGATAACATGACCTAAACAGGATAGACTAAATGGGCTAAGGTAACATATACACGAGGGAAGATAACATGGCCTTAACAGGATAGACTAAATGGGCTAAGGTGACTTATACATGATGGAAGATAACATGGCCTAAACAGGATAGCCTAAATGGGCTAAGGTAACATATACATGAGGGAAGATAACATGGCCTAAGCAGGATAGACTAAATGGGCTAAGGTAACTTATACACGAGGGAAGATAACATGGCCTAAACAGGATAGACTAAATGGACTAAGGTAACTTATACATGAGGGAAGATAACATGGCCTAAACAGGATAGACTAAATGGGCTAAGGTAACATATACATGAGGGAAGATAACATGGCCTAAACAGGATAGACTAAATGGGCTAAGGTAACTTATACATTAGGGAAGATAACATGGCCTAAACAGGATAGACTAAATGGGCTAAGGTAACCTATTCATGAGGGAAGATAACATGGCCTAAACAGGATAGACTAAATGGGCTAAGGTAACTTATACATGAGGGAAGATAACATGGCCTAAACAGGATAGACTAAATGGGCTAAGGTAACTTATACATGAGGGAAGATAACATGGCCTAAACATGATAGACGAAATGGGCTAAGGTAACGTATACATGAGGGAAGATAACATGGCCTAAACAGGATAGACTAAATGGGCTAAGGTAACTTATACACGAGGGAAGATAACATGGCCTAAACAGGATAGACTAAATGGGCTAAGGTGACTTATACCTGAGGGAAGATAACATGGCCTAAACAGGATAGACTAAATGGGCTAAGGTAACTTATACATCAGGGAAGATAACATATCCTAAACATGATAGACTAAATGGGCTAAGGTAACCTATATATGAGGGAAGATAACATGGCCTAAACAGGATAGACTAAATGGGCTATGGTAACTTATACACGAGGGAAGATAACATGGCCTAAACAGGATAGACTAAATGGGCTTAGGTAACTTATACACGAGGGAAGATAACATGGCCTAAACAGGATAGACTAAATGGGCTAAGGTGACTTATACATGAGGGAAGATAACATGACCTAAACAGGATAGGCTAAATGGGCTAAGGTAACTTTTTCATGAGTGAAGATAACATGGCCTAAACAGGATAGACTAAATGGGCTAAGGTAACTTATACATGAGGGAAGATAACATGGCCTAAACAGGATAGACTAAATGGGCTAAGGTAACTTATACACGAGGGAAGATAACATGGCCTAAACAGGATAGACTAAATGGGCTAAGGTAACTTATACACGAGGGAAGATAACATGGCCTAAACAGGATAGACTAAATGGGCTAAGGTGACTTATACATGAGGGAAGATAACATGGCCTAAACAGGATAGACTAAATGGGCTAAGGTAACTTATACATGAGGGAAGATAACATGGCCTAAACAGGATAGACTAAATGGGCTAAAGTAACTTATACACGAGGGAAGATAACATGGCCTAAGCAGGATAGCCAAAATGGGCTAAGGTAACTTATACATGAGGGAAGATAACATGGCCTAAACAGGATAGACTAAATGGGCTAAGGTAACTTATACATGAGGGAAGATAACATGGCCTAAACAGGATAGACTAAATGGGCTAAGGTAACTTATACATGAGGGAAGATAACATGGCCTAAACAGGATAGAATAAATGGGCTAAGGTAACCTATTCATGAGGGAAGATAACATGGCCTAAACAGGATAGACTAAATGGGCTAAGGTAACTTATACACGAGGGAAGATAACATGGCCTAAACAGGATAGACTAAATGGGCTAAGGTAACTTATACACGAGGGAAGATAACATGGCCTAAACAGGATAGACTAAATGGGCTAAGGTGACTAATACCTGAGGGAAGATAACATGGCCTAAACAGGATAGACTAAATGGGCTAAGGTAACTTATACATGAGGGAAGATAACATATCCTAAACATGATAGACTAAATGGGCTAAGGTAACCTATACATGAGGGAAGATAACATGGCCTAAACAGGATAGACTAAATGGGCTAAGGTGACTTATACATGAGGGAAGATAACATGACCTAAACAGGATAGACTAAATGGGCTAAGGTAACTTTTTCATGAGGGAAGATAACATGGCATAAACAGGATAGACTAAATGGGCTAAGGTAACTTATACATGAGGGAAGATAACATGGCCTAAACAGGATAGACTAAATGGGCTAAGGTAACTTATACACGAGGGAAGATAACATGGCCTAAACAGGATAGACTAAATGGGCTAAGGTAACTTATACACGAGGGAAGATAACATGGCCTAAACAGGATAGACTAAATGGGCTAAGGTGACTTATACCTGAGGGAAGATAACATGGCCTAAACAGGATAGACTAAATGGGCTAAGGTAACTTATACATGAGGGAAGATAACATATCCTAAACATGATAGACTAAATGGGCTAAGGTAAGCTATACATGAGGGAAGATAACATGGCCTAAACAGGATAGACTAAATGGGCTAAGGTGACTTATTCATGAGGGAAGATAACATGACCTAAACAGGATAGACTAAATGGGCTAAGGTAACTTTTTCATGAGGGAAGATAACATGGCCTAAACAGGATAGACTAAATGGGCTAAGGTAACTTATACATGAGGGAAGATAACATGGCCTAAACAGGATAGACTAAATGGGCTAAGGTAACTTATACACGAGGGAAGATAACATGGCCTAAACAGGATAGACTAAATGGGCTAAGGTAACTTATACACGAGGGAAGATAACATGGCCTAAACAGGATAGACTAAATGGGCTAAGGTGACCTATACATGAGGGAAGATAACATGACCAAACAGGATAGACTAAATGGGCTAAGCTAACTTATACATGAGGGAAGATAACATGGCCTAAGCAGGATAGACTAAATGGGCTAAGGTAACTTATACATGAGGGAAGATAACATGGCCTAAACAGGATAGACTAAATGGGCTAATGTAAATTATACACGAGGGAAGATAACATGGCTTAAGCAGGATAGCCAAAATGGGCTAAGGTAACTTATACATGAGGGAAGATAACATGGCCTAAACAGGATAGACTAAATGGGCTAAGGTAACTTATACATGAGAGAAGATAACATGGCCTAAACAGGATAGACTAAATGGGCTAAGGTAACTTATACACGAGGGAAGATAACATGGCCTAAACAGGATAGACTAAATGGGCTAAGGTAACCTATTCATGAGGGAAGATAACATGGCCTAAACAGGATAGACTAAATGGGCTAAGGTAACTTATACACGAGGGAAGATAACATGGCCTAAACAGGATAGACTAAATGGGCTAAGGTAACTTATACACGAGGGAAGATAACATGGCCTAAACAGGATAGACTAAATGGGCTAAGGTGACTTATACATGAGGGAAGATAACATGGCCTAAACAGGATAGACTAAATGGGCTAAGGTAACTTATACATGAGGGAAGATAACATGGCCTAAACAGGATAGACTAAATTGGCTAAGGTAACTTATACACGAGGGAAGATAACATGGCCTAAACAGGATAGACTAAATGGACTAAGGTAATTTATACATGAGGGAAGATAACAAGGCCTAAACAGGATAAACTAAATGGGCTAAGGTAACTTATACATGAGGGAAGATAACATGGCCTAAACAGGATAGACTAAATGGACTAAGGTAACTTATACATGAGGGAAGATAACATGGCCTAAACAGGATAGACTAAATGGGCTAAGGTAACATATACATGAGGGAAGATAACATGGCCTAAACAGGATAGACTAAATGGGCTAAGGTAACTTATACATTAGGGAAGATAACATGGCCTAAACAGGATAGACTAAATGGGCTAAGGTAACCTATTCATGAGGGAAGATAACATGGCCTAAACAGGATAGACTAAATGGGCTAAGGTAACTTATACATGAGGGAAGATAACATGGCCTAAACAGGATAGACTAAATGGGCTAAGGTAACTTATACATGAGGGAAGATAACATGGCCTAAACATGATAGACGAAATGGGCTAAGGTAACGTATACATGAGGGAAGATAACATGGCCTAAACAGGATAGACTAAATGGGCTAAGGTAACTTATACACGAGGGAAGATAACATGGCCTAAACAGGATAGACTAAATGGGCTAAGGTGACTTATACCTGAGGGATGATAACATGGCCTAAACAGGATAGACTAAATGGGCTAAGGTAACTTATACATCAGGGAAGATAACATATCCTAAACATGATAGACTAAATGGGCTAAGGTAACCTATATATGAGGGAAGATAACATGGCCTAAACAGGATAGACTAAATGGGCTATGGTAACTTATACACGAGGGAAGATAACATGGCCTAAACAGGATAGACTAAATGGGCTTAGGTAACTTATACACGAGGGAAGATAACATGGCCTAAACAGGATAGACTAAATGGTCTAAGGTGACTTATACATGAGGGAAGATAACATGACCTAAACAGGATAGGCTAAATGGGCTAAGGTAACTTTTTCATGAGTGAAGATAACATGGCCTAAACAGGATAGACTAAATGGGCTAAGGTAACTTATACATGAGGGAAGATAACATGGCCTAAACAGGATAGACTAAATGGGCTAAGGTAACTTATACACGAGGGAAGATAACATGGCCTAAACAGGATAGACTAAATGGGCTAAGGTAACTTATACACGAGGGAAGATAACATGGCCTAAACAGGATAGACTAAATGGGCTAAGGTGACTTATACATGAGGGAAGATAACATGGCCTAAACAGGATAGACTAAATGGGCTAAGGTAACTTATACATGAGGGAAGATAACATGGCCTAAACAGGATAGACTAAATGGGCTAAAGTAACTTATACACGAGGGAAGATAACATGGCCTAAGCAGGATAGCCAAAATGGGCTAAGGTAACTTATACATGAGGGAAGATAACATGGCCTAAACAGGATAGACTAAATGGGCTAAGGTAACTTATACATGAGGGAAGATAACATGGCCTAAACAGGATAGACTAAATGGGCTAAGGTAACTTATACATGAGGGAAGATAACATGGCCTAAACAGGATAGAATAAATGGTCTAAGGTAACCTATTCATGAGGGAAGATAACATGGCCTAAACAGGATAGACTAAATGGGCAAAGGTAACTTATACACGAGGGAAGATAACATGGCCTAAACAGGATAGACTAAATGGGCTAAGGTGACTTATACCTGAGGGAAGATAACATGGCCTAAACAGGATAGACTAAATGGGCTAAGGTAACTTATACATGAGGGAAGATAACATATCCTAAACATGATAGACTAAATGGGCTAAGGTAACCTATACATGAGGGAAGATAACATGGCCTAAACAAGATAGACTAAATGGGCTAAGGTGACTTATACATGAGGGAAGATAACATGACCTAAACAGGATAGACTAAATGGGCTAAGGTAACTTTTTCATGAGGGAAGATAACATGGCCTAAACAGGATAGACTAAATGGGCTAAGGTAACTTATACATGAGGGAAGATAACATGGCCTAAACAGGATAGACTAAATGGGCTAAGGTAACTTATACACGAGGGAAGATAACATGGCCTAAACAGGATAGACTAAATGGGCTAAGGTAACTTATACACGAGGGAAGATAACATGGCCTAAGCAGGATAGACTAAATGGGCTAAGGTGACTTATACATGAGGGAAGATAACATGACCAAACAGGATAGACTAAATGGGCTAAGCTAACTTATACATGAGGGAAGATAACATGGCCTAAGCAGGATAGACTAAATGGGCTAAGGTAACTTATACATGAGGGAAGATAACATGGCCTAAACAGGATAGACTAAATGGGCTAAAGTAAATTATACACGAGGGAAGATAACATGGCTTAAGCAGGATAGCCAAAATGGGCTAAGGTAACTTATACATGAGGGAAGATAACATGGCCTAAACAGGATAGACTAAATGGGCTAAGGTAACTTATACATGAGAGAAGATAACATGGCCTAAACAGGATAGACTAAATGGGCTAAGGTAACTTATACATGAGGGAAGATAACATGGCCTAAACAGGATAGACTAAATGGGCTAAGGTAACCTATTCATGAGGGAAGATAACATGGCCTAAACAGGATAGACTAAATGGGCTAAGGTAACATATACACGAGGGAAGATAACATGGCCTAAACAGGATAGACTAAATGGGCTAAGGTAACTTATACACGAGGGAAGATAACATGGCCTAAACAGGATAGACTAAATGGGCTAAGGTGACTTATACATGAGGGAAGATAACATGGCCTAAACAGGATTGACTAAATGGGCTAAGATAACTTATACATGAGGGAAGATAACATGGCCTAAACAGGATAGACTAAATTGGCTAAGGTAACTTATACACGAGGGAAGATAACATGGCCTAAACAGGATAGACTAAATGGACTAAGGTAATTTATACATGAGGGAAGATAACAAGGCCTAAACAGGATAGACTAAATGGGCTAAGGTAACTTATACATGAGGGAAGATAACATGGCCTAAACAGGATAGACTAAATGGGCTAAGATAACCTATACATGAGGGAAGATAACATGGCCTAAACAGGATAGACTAAATGGGCTAAGGTAACTTATACATGAGTGAAGATAACATGGCCTAAACAGGATAGACTAAATGGGCTAAGGTAACTTATACATGAGGGAAGATAACATGGCCTAAACAGGATAGACTAAATGGGCTAAGGTAACTTATGCATGAGGGAAGATAACATGGCCTAAACATGATAGACGAAATGGGCTAAGGTAACGTATACATGAGGGAAGATAACATGGCCTAAACAGGATAGACTAAATGGGCTAAGGTAACTTATACACGAGGGAAGATAACATGGCCTAAACAGGATAGACTAAATGGGCTAAGGTAACGTAAACACGAGGGAAGATAACATGGCCTAAACAGGATAGACTAAATGGGCTAAGGTGACTTATACATGAGGGAAGGTAACATGGCCTAAACAGGATAGACTAAATGGGCTAAGGTAACTTATACATCAGGGAAGATAACATGGCCTAAACAGGATAGACTAAATGGGCTAAGGTAACTTATACATCAGGAAAGATAACATGGCCTAAACAGGATAGACTAAATGGGCTAAGGTAACTTATACACGAGGGAAGATAACATGGCCTAAGCAGGATAGCCTAAATGGGCCAAGGTAACTTATACATGAGGGAAGATAACGTGGCCTAAACAGGATAGACTAAATGGTCTAAGGTAACTTATACACGAGGGAAGATAACATGGCCTAAACAGGATAGACTAAATGGGCTAAGGTAACATATACACGAGGGAAGATAACATGGCCTTAACAGGATAGACTAAATGGGCTAAGGTGACTTATACATGAGGGAAGATAACATGGCCTAAACAGGATAGCCTAAATGGGCTAAGGTAACATATACATGAGGGAAGATAACATGGCCTAAGCAGGATAGACTAAATGGGCTAAGGTAACTTATACACGAGGGAAGATAACATGTCCTAAACAGGATAGACTAAATGGACTAAGGTAACTTATACATGAGGGAAGATAACATGGCCTAAACAGGATAGACTAAATGGGCTAAGGTAACATATACATGAGGGAAGATAACATGGCCTAAACAGGATAGACTAAATGGGCTAAGGTAACTTATACATTAGGGAAGATAACATGGCCTAGACATGATAGACTAAATGGGCTAAGGTAACCTATTCATGAGGGAAGATAACATGGCCTAAACAGGATAGACTAAATGGGCTAAGGTAACCTATACATGAGGGAAGATAACATGGCCTAAGCAGGATAGACTAAATGGGCTAAGGTAACTTATACATGAGGGAAGATAACATGGCCTAAACATGATAGACGAAATGGGCTAAGGTAACGTATACATGAGGGAAGATAACATGGCCTAAACAGGATAGACTAAATGGGCTAAGGTAACTTATACACGAGGGAAGATAACATGGCCTAAACAGGATAGACTAAATGGGCTAAGGTGACTTATACATGAGGGAAGATAACATGGCCTAAACAGGATAGACTAAATGGGCTAAGGTAACTTATACATGAGGGAAGATAACATAGCCTAAACAGGATAGACTAAATGGGCTAAGGTAACTTATACACGTGGGAAGATAACATGGCCTAAACAGGATAGACTAAATGGGCTAAGGTGACTTATACATGAGATAAGGTAACATGGCCTAAACTTGATAGACTAAATGGACTAAGGTAACTTATACATCAGGGAAGATAACATGGCCTAAACAGGTTAGACTAAATGGGCTAAGGTAACTTATACATCAGGGAAGATAACATGGCCTAAACAGGATAGACTAAATGGGCTAAGGTAACTTATACACGAGGGAAGATAACATGGCCTAAGCAGGATAGCCAAAATGGGCTAAGGTAACTTATACATGAGTTAAGATAACATGGCCTAAGCAGGATAGCCTAAATGGGCCAAGGTAACTTATACATGAGGGAAGATAACGTGGCCTAAACAGGATAGACTAAATGGTCTAAGGTAACTTATACATGAGGGAAGATAACATGGCCTAAACAGGATAGACTAAATGGGCTAAGGTAACATATACACGAGGGAAGATAACATGGCCTAAACAGGATAGCCTAAATGGGCTAAGGTAACATATACATGAGGGAAGATAACATGGCCTAAGCAGGATAGACTAAATGGGCTAAGGTAACTTATACATCAGGGAAGATAACATGGCCTAAACAGGATAGACTAAATGGGCTAAGGTAACATATACATGAGGGAAGATAACATGGCCTAAACAGGATAGACTAAATGGGCTAAGGTAACTTATACATTAGGGAAGATAACATGGCCTAGACATGATAGACTAAATGGGCTAAGGTAACCTATTCATGAGGGAAGATAACATGGCCTAAACAGGATAGACTAAATGGGCTAAGGTAACTTATACATGAGGGAAGATAACATGGCCTAAACAGGATAGACTAAATGGGCTAAGGTAACTTATACATGAGGGAAGATAACATGGCCTAAACATGATAGACGAAATGGGCTAAGGTAACGTATACATGAGGGAAGATAACATGGCCTAAACAGGATAGACTAAATGGGCTAAGGTAACCTATACACGAGGGAAGATAACATGGCCTAAACAGGATAGACTAAATGGGCTAAGGTGACATATACCTGAGGGAAGATAACATGGCCTAAACAGGATAGACTAAATGGGCTAAGGTAACTTATACATGAGGGAAGATAACATGGCCTAACCCGGATAGACTAAATGGGCTAAGGTAACTTATACATGAGGGAAGATAACATGGCCTAAACATGATAGACGAAATGGGCTAAGGTAACGTATACATGAGGGAAGATAACATGGCCTAAACAGGATAGACTAAATGGGCTAAGGTAACTTATACACGAGGGAAGATAACATGGCCTAAGCAGGATAGACTAAATGGGCTAAGGTGACTTATACCTGAGGGAAGATAACATGGCCTAAACAGGATAGACTAAATGGGCTAAGGTAACTTATACATGAGGGAAGATAACATAGCCTAAACAGGATAGACTAAATGGGCTAAGGTAACTTATACACGAGGGAAGATAACATGGCCTAAACAGGATAGACTAAATGGGCTAAGGTGACTTATACATGAGGGAAGGTAACATGGCCTAAACAGGATAGACTAAATGGGCTAAGGTAACTTATACATGAGGGAAGATAACATGGCCTAAACAGGTTAGACTAAATGGGCTAAGGTAACTTATACATCAGGCAAGATAACATGGCCTAAACAGGATAGACTAAATGGGCTAAGGTAACTTATACACGAGGGAAGATAACATGGCCTAAGCAGGATAGCCAAAATGGGCTAAGGTAACTTATACATGAGTTAAGATAACATGGCCTAAACAGGATAGCCTAAATGGGCCAATGTAACTTATACATGAGGGAAGATAACGTGGCCTAAACAGGATAGACTAAATGGTCTAAGGTAACTTATACACGAGGGAAGATAACATGGCCTAAACAGGATAGACTAAATGGGCTAAGGTAACATATACACGAGGGAAGATAACATGGCCTTAACAGGATAGACTAAATGGGCTAAGGTGACTTATACATGAGGGAAGATAACATGGCCTAAACAGGATAGCCTAAATGGGCTAAGGTAACATATACATGAGGGAAGATAACATGGCCTAAGCAGGATAGACTAATTGGGCTAAGGTAACTTATACACGAGGGAAGATAACATGGCCTAAACAGGATAGACTAAATGGACTAAGGTAACTTATACATGAGGGAAGATAACATGGCCTAAACAGGATAGACTAAATGGGCTAAGGTAACATATACATGAGGGAAGATAACATGGCCTAAACAGGATAGACTAAATGGGCTAAGGTAACTTATACATTAGGGAAGATAACATGGCCTAGACATGATAGACTAAATGGGCTAAGGTAACCTATTCATGAGGGAAGATAACATGGCCTAAACAGGATAGACTAAATGGGCTAAGGTAACTTATACATGAGGGAAGATAACATGGCCTAAACAGGATAGACTAAATGGGCTAAGGTAACTTATACATGAGGGAAGATAACATGGCCTAAACATGATAGACGAAATGGGCTAAGGTAACGTATACATGAGGGAAGATAACATGGCCTAAACAGGATAGACTAAATGGGCTAAGGTAACCTATACACGAGGGAAGATAACATGGCCTAAACAGGATAGACTAAATGGGCTAAGGTGACTTATACCTGAGGGAAGATAACATGGCCTAAACAGGATAGACTAAATGGGCTAAGGTAACTTATACATGAGGGAAGATAACATAGCCTAAACATGATAGACTAAATGGGCTAAGGTAACCTATACATGAGGGAAGATAACATGGCCTAAACAGGATAGACTAAATGGGCTAAGGTAACTTATACACGAGGGAAGATAACATGGCCTAAACAGGATAGACTAAATGGGCTAAGGTAACTTATACACGAGGGAAGATAACATGGCCTAAACAGGATAGACTAAATGGGCTAAGGTGACTTATACATGAGGGAAGATAACATGACCTAAACAGGATAGACTAAATGGGCTAAGGTAACTTATACATGAGTGAAGATAACATGGCCTAAACAGGATAGACTAAATGGGCTAAGGTAACTTATACATGAGGGAAGATAACATGGCCTAAACAGGATAGACTAAATGGGCTAAGGTAACTTATACACGAGGGAAGAAAACATGGCCTAAACAGGATAGACTAAATGGGCTAAGGTACCTTATACACGAGGGAATATAACATGGCCTAAACAGGATAGACTAAATGGGCTAAGGTGACTTATACATGAGGGAAGATAACATGGCCTAAACAGGATAGACTAAATGGGCTAAGGTAACTTATACATGAGGGAAGATAACATGGCCTAAACAGGATAGACTAAATGGGCTAAAGTAACTTATACACGAGGGAAGAAAACATGGCCTAAGCAGGATAGCCAAAATAGGCTAAGGTAACTTATACATGAGGGAAGATAACATGGCCTAAACAGGATAGACTAAATGGGCTAAGGTAACTTATACATGAGGGAAGATAACATGGCCTAAACAGGATAGACTAAATGGGCTAAAGTAACTTATACACGAGGGAAGAAAACATGGCCTAAACAGGATAGACTAAATGGGCTAAGGTAACCTATTCATGAGGGAAGATAACATGGCCTAAACAGGATAGACTAAATGGGCTAAGGTAACTTATACACGAGGGAAGATAACATGGCCTAAACAGGATAGACTAAATGGGCTAAGGTAACTTATACACGAGGGAAGATAACATGGCCTAAACAGGATAGACTAAATGGGCTAAGGTGACTGATACATGAGGGAAGATAACATGGCCTAAACAGGAGAGACTAAATGGGCTAAGGTACCTTATACATGAGGGAAGATAACATGGCCTAAACAGGATAGACTAAATGGGCTAAGGTAACTTATACATGAGGGAAGATAACATGGCCTAAACAGGATAGACTAAATGGGCTAAGGTAACTTATACACGAGGGAAGATAACATGGCCTAAACAGGATAGACTAAATGGGCTAAGGTAACTTATACATGAGGGAAGATAACATGGCCTAAACAGGATAGACTAAATGGGCTAAGGTAACTTATACATGAGGGATGATAACATGGCCAAAACAGGATAGACTAAATGGGCTAAGGTAACTTATACATGAGGGAAGATAACATGGCCTAAACAGGATAGACTAAGTGGGCTAAGGTAACTTATACACGAGGGAAGATAACATGGCCTAAGCAGGATAGCCAAAATGGGCTAAGGTAACTTATACATGAGGGAAGATAACATGGCCTAAACAGGATAGACTAAATGGGCGAAGGTAACTTATACATGAGGGAAGATAACATGGCCTAAACAGGATAGACTAAATGGGCTAAGGTAACTTATACATGAGGGAAGATAACATGGCCTAAACAGGATAGACTAAATGGGCTAAGGTAACCTATACATGAGGGAAGATAACATGGCCTAAACAGGATAGACTAAATGGGCTAAGGTAACTTATACACGAGGGAAGATAACATGGCCTAAACAGGATAGACTAAATGGGCTAAGGTGACTTATACACGAGGGAAGATAACATAGCCTAAACAGGATAGACTAAATGGGCTAAGGTGACTTATACATGAGGGAAGATAACATGGCCTAAACAGGATAGACTAAATGGGCTAAGGTAACTTATACATGAGGGAAGATAACATGGCCTAAACAGGATAGACTAAATGGGCTAAGGTAACTTATACATGAGGGAAGATAACATGGCCTAAACAGGATAGACTAAATGGGCTATGGTAACATATACACGAAGGAAGATAACATGGCCTAAGCAGGATAGCCAAAATGGGCTAAGGTAACTTATACATCAGGGAAGATAACATGGCCTAAACAGGATAGCCTAAATGGGCCAAGGTAACTTATACATGAGGGAAGATAACATGGCCTAAACAGGATAGACTAAATGGGCTAAGGTAACTTATAGATGAGGGAAGATAACATGGCCTAAACGGGATAGCCTAAATTGGCTAGGGTAACATATACACGAGGGAAGATAACATGGCCTTAACAGGATAGACTAAATGGGCTAAGGTAGCATATACATGAGGGAAGATAACATGGCCTAAACAGGATAGCCTAAATGGGCTAAGGTAACATATACATGAGGGAAGATAACATGGCCTAAGCTGGATAGACTAAATGGGCTAAGGTAACTTATACACGAGGGAAGATAACATGGCCTAAACAGGATAGACTAAATGGACTAAGGTAATTTATACATGAGGGAAGATAACATGGCCTAAACAGGATAGACTAAATGGGCTAAGGTAACTTATACATGAGTGAAGATAACATGGCCTAAACAGGATAGACTAAATGGGCTAAGGTAACTTATACATGAGGGAAGATAACATGGTCTAAACAGGATAGACTAAATGGGCTAAGATAACTTATACATGAGGGAAGATAACATGGCCTAAACAGGATAGACTAAATGGGCCAAGGTAACTTATACATGAGGGAAGATAACATGGCCTAAACATGATAGACTAAATGGGCTAAGGTGACCTATACCTGAGGGAAGATAACATGGCCTAAACAGGATAGACTAAATGGGCTAAGGTAACTTATACATGAGGGAAGATAACATGGCCTAAACAGGATAGACTAAATGGGCTAAGGTAACCTATACATGAGGGAAGATAACATGGCCTAAACAAGATAGACTAAATGGGCTAAGGTAACTTATACACGAGGGAAGATAACATGGCCTAAACAGGATAGACTAAATGGGCTAAGGTAACTTATACACAAGGGAAGATAACATGGCCTAAACAGGATAGACTAAATGGGCTAAGGTGACTTATACATGAGGGAAGTTAACATGGCCTAAACAGGATAGACTAAATGGGCTAAGGTAACTTATACATGAGGGAAGATAACATGACCTAAACAGGATAGACTAAATGGGCTAAGGTAACTTATACATGAGGGAAGATAACATGGCCTAAACAGGATAGACTAAATGGGCTAAGGTAACTTATACACGAGGGAAGATAACATGGCCTAAGCAGGATAGCCAAAATGGGCTAAGGTAACTTAAGCATGAGGGAAGATAACATGGCCTAAACAGGATAGCCTAAATGGTCCAAGGTAACTTATACATGAGGGAAGATAACGTGGCATAAACAGGATACACTAAATGGTCTAAGATAACTTATACACGAGGGAAGATAACATGGCCTAAACAGGATAGACTAAATGGGCTAAGGTAACTTATAGATGAGGGAAGATAACATGGCCTAAACAGGATAGCCTAAATTGGCTAGGGTAACATATACACGAGTGAAGATAACATGGCCTTAACAGGATAGACTAAATGGGCTAAGGTGACTAATACATGAGGGAAGATAACATGGTCTAAACAGGATAGCCTAAATGGGATAAGGTAACATATACATGAGGGAAGATAACATGGCCTAAGCAGGATAGACTAAATGGGCTAAGGTAACTTATACACGAGGGAAGATAACATGGCCTAAACAGGATAGACTAAATGGGTTAAGGTAACATATACATGAGGGAAGATAACATGGCCTAAACAGGATAGACTAAATGGGCTAAGGTAAGTTATACATTAGGGAAGATAACATGGCCTAAACAGGATAGACTAAATGGGCTAAGGTAACTTATACATCAGGGAAGATAACATGGCCTAAACAGGTTAGACTAAATGGGCTAAGGTAACTTATACATCAGGGAAGATAACATGGCCTAAACAGGATAGACTAAATGGGCTAAGGTAACTTATACACGAGGGAAGATAACATGGCCTAAGCAGGATAGCCAAAATGGGCTAAGGTAACTTATACATGAGTTAAGATAACATGGCCTAAACAGGATAGCCTAAATGGGCCAAGGTAACTTATACATGAGGGAAGATAACGTGGCCTAAACAGGATAGACTAAATGGTCTAAGGTAACTTATACACGAGGGAAGATAACATGGCCTAAACAGGATAGACTAAATGGGCTAAGGTGACTTATACATGAGGGAAGATAACATGGCCTGAACAGGATAGCCTAAATGGGCTAAGGTAACATATACATGAGGGAAGATAACATGGCCTAAGCAGGATAGACTAAATGGGCTAAGGTAACTTATACACGAGGGAAGATAACATGGCCTAAACAGGATAGACTAAATGGACTAAGGTAACTTATACATGAGGGAAGATAACATGGCCTAAACAGGATAGACTAAATGGGCTAAGGTAACATATACATGAGGGAAGATAACATGGCCTAAACAGGATAGACTAAATGGGCTAAGGTAACTTATACATTAGGGAAGATAACATGGCCTAGACATGATAGACTAAATGGGCTAAGGTAACCTATTCATGAGGGAAGATAACATGGCCTAAACAGGATAGACTAAATGGGCTAAGGTAACTTACACATGAGGGAAGATAACATGGCCTAAACATGATAGACGAAATGGGCTAAGGTAACGTATACATGAGGGAAGATAACATGGCCTAAACAGGATAGACTAAATGGGCTAAGGTAACTTATACAAGAGGGAAGATAACATGGCCTAAACAGGATAGACTAAATGGGCTAAGGTGACTTATACCTGAGGGAAGATAACATGGCCTAAACAGGATAGACTAAATGGGCTAAGGTAACTTATACATGAGGGAAGATAACATAGCCTAAACATGATAGACTAAATGGGCTAAGGTAACCTATACATGAGGGAAAATAACATGGCCTAAACAGGATAGACTAAATGGGCTAAGGTAACTTATACACGAGGGAAGATAACATGGCCTAAACAGGATAGACTAAATGGGCTAAGGTACCTTATACACGAGGGAATATAACATGGCCTAAACAGGATAGACTAAATGGGCTAAGGTGACTTATACATGAGGGAAGATAACATGGCCTAAACAGGATAGACTAAATGGGCTAAGGTAACTTATACATGAGGGAAGATAACATGGCCTAAACAGGATAGACTAAATGGGCTAAAGTAACTTATACACGAGGGAAGAAAACATGGCCTAAGCAGGATAGCCAAAATAGGCTAAGGTAACTTATACATGAGGGAAGATAACATGGCCTAAACAGGATAGACTAAATGGGCTAAGGTAACTTATACATGAGGGAAGATAGCATGGCCTAAACAGGATAGACTAAATGGGCTAAGGTAACTTATACATGAGGGAAGATAACATGGCCTAAACAGGATAGACTAAATGGGCTAAGGTAACCTATTCATGAGGGAAGATAACATGGCCTAAACAGGATAGACTAAATGGGCTAAGGTAACTTATACACGAGGGAAGATAACATGGCCTAAACAGGATAGACTAAATGGGCTAAGGTAACTTATACACGAGGGAAGATAACATGGCCTAAACAGGATAGACTAAATGGGCTAAGGTGACTGATACATGAGGGAAGATAACATGGCCTAAACAGGAGAGACTAAATCGGCTAAGGTAACTTATACATGAGGGAAGATAACATGGCCTAAACAGGATAGACTAAATGGGCTAAGGTAACTTATACATGAGGGAAGATAACATGGCCTAAACAGGATAGACTAAATGGGCTAAGGTAACTTATACACGAGGGAAGATAACATGGCCTAAACAGGATAGACTAAATGGGCTAAGGTAACTTATACATGAGGGAAGATAACATGGCCTAAACAGGATAGACTAAATGGGCTAAGGTAACTTATACATGAGGGATGATAACATGGCCTAAACAGGATAGACTAAATGGGCTAAGGTAACTTATACATGAGGGAAGATAACATGGCCTAAACAGGATAGACTAAGTGGGCTAAGGTAACTTATACACGAGGGAAGATAACATGGCCTAAGCAGGATAGCCAAAATGGCCTAAGGTAACTTATACATGAGGGAAGATAACATGGCCTAAACAGGATAGACTAAATGGGCTAAGGTAACTTATACATGAGGGAAGATAACATGGCCTAAACAGGATAGACTAAATGGGCTAAGGTAACTTATACATGAGGGAAGATAACATGGCCTAAACAGGATAGACTAAATGGGCTAAGGTAACCTATACATGAGGGAAGATAACATGGCCTAAACAGGATAGACTAAATGGGCTAAGGTAACTTATACACGAGGGAAGATAACATGGCCTAAACAGGATAGACTAAATGGGCTAAGGTAACTTATACACGAGGGAAGATAACATAGCCTAAACAGGATAGACTAAATGGGCTAAGGTGACTTATACATGAGGGAAGATAACATGGCCTAAACAGGATAGACTAAATGGGCTAAGGTAACTTATACATGAGGGAAGATAACATGGCCTAAACAGGATAGACTAAATGGGCTAAGGTAACTTATACACGAGGGAAGATAACATGGCCTAAACAGGAGAGACTAAATGGGCTAAGGTAACTTATACATGAGGGAAGATAACATGGCCTAAACAGGATAGACTAAATGGGCTAAGGTAACTTATACATGAGGGAAGATAACATGGCCTAAACAGGATAGACTAAATGGGCTAAGGTAACTTATACACGAGGGAAGATAACATGGCCTAAACAGGATAGACTAAATGGGCTAAGGTAACTTATACATGAGGGAAGATAACATGGCCTAAACAGGATAGACTAAATGGGCTAAGGTAACTTATACATGAGGGATGATAACATGGCCTAAACAGGATAGACTAAATGGGCTAAGGTAACTTATACATGAGGGAAGATAACATGGCCTAAACAGGATAGACTAAGTGGGCTAAGGTAACTTATACACGAGGGAAGATAACATGGCCTAAGCAGGATAGCCAAAATGGGCTAAGGTAACTTATACATGAGGGAAGATAACATGGCCTAAACAGGATAGACTAAATGGGCTAAGGTAACTTATACATGAGGGAAGATAACATGGCCTAAACAGGATAGACTAAATGGGCTAAGGTAACTTATACATGAGGGAAGATAACATGGCCTAAACAGGATAGACTAAATGGGCTAAGGTAACCTATACATGAGGGAAGATAACATGGCCTAAACAGGATAGACTAAATGGGCTAAGGTAACTTATACACGAGGGAAGATAACATGGCCTAAACAGGATAGACTAAATGGGCTAAGGTAACTTATACACGAGGGAAGATAACATAGCCTAAACAGGATAGACTAAATGGGCTAAGGTGACTTATACATGAGGGAAGATAACATGGCCTAAACAGGATAGACTAAATGGGCTAAGGTAACTTATACATGAGGGAAGATAACATGGCCTAAACAGGATAGACTAAATGGGCTAAGGTAACTTATACATGAGGGAAGATAACATGGCCTAAACAGGATAGACTAAATGGGCTAAGGTAACTTATACACGAAGGAAGATAACATGGCCTAAGCAGGATAGCCAAAATGGGCTAAGGTAACTTATACACGAGGGAAGATAACATGGCCTAAACAGGAGAGACTAAATGGGCTAAGGTAACTTATACATGAGGGAAGATAACATGGCCTAAACAGGATAGACTAAATGGGCTAAGGTAACTTATACATGAGGGAAGATAACATGGCCTAAACAGGATAGACTAAATGGGCTAAGGTAACTTATACACGAGGGAAGATAACATGGCCTAAACAGGATAGACTAAATGGGCTAAGGTAACTTATACATGAGGGAAGATAACATGGCCTAAACAGGATAGACTAAATGGGCTAAGGTAACTTATACATGAGGGATGATAACATGGCCTAAACAGGATAGACTAAATGGGCTAAGGTAACTTATACATGAGGGAAGATAACATGGCCTAAACAGGATAGACTAAGTGGGCTAAGGTAACTTATACACGAGGGAAGATAACATGGCCTAAGCAGGATAGCCAAAATGGGCTAAGGTAACTTATACATGAGGGAAGATAACATGGCCTAAACAGGATAGACTAAATGGGCTAAGGTAACTTATACATGAGGGAAGATAACATGGCCTAAACAGGATAGACTAAATGGGCTAAGGTAACTTATACATGAGGGAAGATAACATGGCCTAAACAGGATAGACTAAATGGGCTAAGGTAACCTATACATGAGGGAAGATAACATGGCCTAAACAGGATAGACTAAATGGGCTAAGGTAACTTATACACGAGGGAAGATAACATGGCCTAAACAGGATAGACTAAATGGGCTAAGGTAACTTATACACGAGGGAAGATAACATAGCCTAAACAGGATAGACTAAATGGGCTAAGGTGACTTATACATGAGGGAAGATAACATGGCCTAAACAGGATAGACTAAATGGGCTAAGGTAACTTATACATGAGGGAAGATAACATGGCCTAAACAGGATAGACTAAATGGGCTAAGGTAACTTATACATGAGGGAAGATAACATGGCCTAAACAGGATAGACTAAATGGGCTAAGGTAACTTATACACGAAGGAAGATAACATGGCCTAAGCAGGATAGCCAAAATGGGCTAAGGTAACTTATACATGAGGGAAGATAACATGGCCTAAACAGGATAGCCTAAATGGGCCAAGGTAACTTATACATGAGGGAAGATAACATGGCCTAAACAGGATAGACTAAATGGGCTAAGGTAACTTATAGATGAGGGACGATAACATGGCCTAAACAGGATAGCCTAAATTGGCTAGGGTAACATATACACGAGGGAAGATAACATGGCCTTAACAGGATAGACTAAATGGGCTAAGGTAACATATACATGAGGGAAGATAACATGGCCTAAACAGGATAGCCTAAATGGGCTAAGGTAACATATACATGAGGGAAGATAACATGGCCTAAGCTGGATAGACTAAATGGGCTAAGGTAACTTATACACGAGGGAAGATAACATGGCCTAAACAGGATAGACTAAATGGACTAAGGTAATTTATACATGAGGGAAGATAACATGGCCTAAACAGGATAGACTAAATGAGCTAAGGTAACTTATACATGAGTGAAGATAACATGGCCTAAACAGGATAGACTAAATGGGCTAAGGTAACTTATACATGAGGGAAGATAACATGGTCTAAACAGGATAGACTAAATGGGCTAAGATAACTTATACATGAGGGAAGATAACATGGCCTAAACAGGATAGACTAAATGGGCTAAGGTGACCTATACCTGAGGGAAGATAACATGGCCTAAACAGGATAGACTAAATGGGCTAAGGTAACTTATACATGAGGGAAGATAACATGGCCTAAACAGGATAGACTAAATGGGCTAAGGTAACCTATACATGAGGGAAGATAACATGGCCTAAACAAGATAGACTAAATGGGCTAAGGTAACTTATACACGAGGGAAGATAACATGGCCTAAACAGGATAGACTAAATGGGCTAAGGTAACTTATACACAAGGGAAGATAACATGGCCTAAACAGGATAGACTAAATGGGCTAAGGTGACTTATACATGAGGGAAGTTAACATGGCCTAAACAGGATAGACTAAATGGGCTAAGGTAACTTATACATGAGGGAAGATAACATGGCCTAAACAGGATAGACTAAATGGGCTAAGGTAACTTATACATGAGGGAAGATAACATGGCCTAAACAGGATAGACTAAATGGGCTAAGGTAACTTATACACGAGGGAAGATAACATGGCCTAAGCAGGATAGCCAAAATGGGCTAAGGTAACTTAAACATGAGGGAAGATAACATGGCCTAAACAGGATAGCCTAAATGGTCCAAGGTAACTTATACATGAGGGAAGATAACGTGGCATAAACAGGATACACTAAATGGTCTAAGATAACTTATACACGAGGGAAGATAACATGGCCTAAACAGGATAGACTAAATGGGCTAAGGTAACTTATAGATGAGGGAAGATAACATGGCCTAAACAGGATAGCCTAAATTGGCTAGGGTAACATATACACGAGTGAAGATAACATGGCCTTAACAGGATAGACTAAATGGGCTAAGGTGACTTATACATGAGGGAAGATAACATGGTCTAAACAGGATAGCCTAAATGGGATAAGGTAACATATACATGAGGGAAGATAACATGGCCTAAGCAGGATAGACTAAATGGGCTAAGGTAACTTATACACGAGGGAAGATAACATGGCCTAAACAGGATAGACTAAATGGGTTAAGGTAACATATACATGAGGGAAGATAACATGGCCTAAACAGGATAGACTAAATGGGCTAAGGTAAGTTATACATTAGGGAAGATAACATGGCCTAAACAGGATAGACTAAATGGGCTAAGGTAACTTATACATCAGGGAAGATAACATGGCCTAAACAGGTTAGACTAAATGGGCTAAGGTAACTTATACATCAGGGAAGATAACATGGCCTAAACAGGATAGACTAAATGGGCTAAGGTAACTTATACACGAGGGAAGATAACATGGCCTAAGCAGGATAGCCAAAATGGGCTAAGGTAACTTATGCATGAGTTAAGATAACATGGCCTAAACAGGATAGCCTAAATGGGCCAAGGTAACTTATACATGAGTGAAGATAACGTGGCCTAAACAGGATAGACTAAATGGTCTAAGGTAACTTATACACGAGGGAAGATAACATGGCCTAAACAGGATAGACTAAATGGGCTAAGGTAATATATACACGAGGGAAGATAACATGGCCTTAACAGGATAGACTAAATGGGCTAAGGTGACTTATACATGAGGGAAGATAACATGGCCTGAACAGGATAGCCTTAATGGGCTAAGGTAACATATACATGAGGGAAGATAACATGGCCTAAGCAGGATAGACTAAATGGGCTAAGGTAACTTATACACGAGGGAAGATAACATGGCCTAAACAGGATAGACTAAATGGACTAAGGTAACTTATACATGAGGGAAGATAACATGGCCTAAACAGGATAGACTAAATGGGCTAAGGTAACATATACATGAGGGAAGATAACATGGCCTAAACAGGATAGACTAAATGGGCTAAGGTAACTTATACATTAGGGAAGATAACATGGCCTAGACATGATAGACTAAATGGGCTAAGGTAACCTATTCATGAGGGAAGATAACATGGCCTAAACAGGATAGACTAAATGGGCTAAGGTAACTTATACACGAGGGAAGATAACATGGCCTAAACAGGATAGACTAAATGGGCTAAGGTAACTTACACATGAGGGAAGATAACATGGCCTAAACATGATAGACGAAATGGGCTAAGGTAACGTATACATGAGGGAAGATAACATGGCCTAAACAGGATAGACTAAATGGGCTAAGGTAACTTATACACGAGGGAAGATAACATGGCCTAAACAGGATAGACTAAATGGGCTAAGGTAACTTATACACGAGGGAAGATAACATGGCCTAAACAGGATAGACTAAATGGGCTAAGGTACCTTATACACGAGGGAATATAACATGGCCTAAACAGGATAGACTAAATGGGCTAAGGTGACTTATACATGAGGGAAGATAACATGGCCTAAACAGGATAGACTAAATGGGCTAAGGTAACTTATACATGAGGGAAGATAACATGGCCTAAACAGGATAGACTAAATGGGCTAAGGTAACTTATACATGAGGGAAGATAACATGGCCTAAACAGGATAGACTAAATGGGCTAAAGTAACTTATACACGAGGGAAGAAAACATGGCCTAAGCAGGATAGCCAAAATAGGCTAAGGTAACTTATACATGAGGGAAGATAACATGGCCTAAACAGGATAGACTAAATGGGCTAAGGTAACTTATACATGAGGGAAGATAGCATGGCCTAAACAGGATAGACTAAATGGGCTAAGGTAACTTATACATGAGGGAAGAAAACATGGCCTAAACAGGATAGACTAAATGGGCTAAGGTAACCTATTCATGAGGGAAGATAACATGGCCTAAACAGGATAGACTAAATGGGCTAAGGTAACTTATACACGAAGGAAGATAACATGGCCTAAACAGGATAGACTAAATGGGCTAAGGTAACTTATGCACGAGGGAAGATAACATGGCCTAAACAGGATAGACTAAATGGGCTAAGGTGACTGATACATGAGGGAAGATAACATGGCCTAAACAGGAGAGACTAAATCGGCTAAGGTAACTTATACATGAGGGAAGATAACATGGCCTAAACAGGATAGACTAAATGGGCTAAGGTAACTTATACATGAGGGAAGATAACATGGCCTAAACAGGATAGACTAAATGGGCTAAGGTAACTTATACACGAGGGAAGATAACATGGCCTAAACAGGATAGACTAAATGGGCTAAGGTAACTTATACATGAGGGAAGATAACATGGCCTAAACAGGATAGACTAAATGGGCTAAGGTAACTTATACATGAGGGATGATAACATGGCCTAAACAGGATAGACTAAATGGGCTAAGGTAACTTATACATGAGGGAAGATAACATGGCCTAAACAGGATAGACTAAGTGGGCTAAGGTAACTTATACACGAGGGAAGATAACATGGCCTAAGCAGGATAGCCAAAATGGGCTAAGGTAACTTATACATGAGGGAAGATAACATGGCCTAAACAGGATAGACTAAATGGGCTAAGGTAACTTATACATGAGGGAAGATAACATGGCCTAAACAGGATAGACTAAATGGGCTAAGGTAACTTATACATGAGGGAAGATAACATGGCCTAAACAGGATAGACTAAATGGGCTAAGGTAACCTATACATGAGGGAAGATAACATGGCCTAAACAGGATAGACTAAATGGGCTAAGGTAACTTATACACGAGGGAAGATAACATGGCCTAAACAGGATAGACTAAATGGGCTAAGGTAACTTATACACGAGGGAAGATAACATAGCCTAAACAGGATAGACTAAATGGGCTAAGGTGACTTATACATGAGGGAAGATAACATGGCCTAAACAGGATAGACTAAATGGGCTAAGGTAACTTATACATGAGGGAAGATAACATGGCCTAAGCAGGATAGACTAAATGGGCTAAGGTAACTTATACATGAGGGAAGATAACATGGCCTAAACAGGATAGACTAAATGGGCTAAGGTAACTTATACACGAAGGAAGATAACATGGCCTAAGCAGGATAGCCAAAATGGGCTAAGGTAACTTATACATCAGGGAAGATAACATGGCCTAAACAGGATAGCCTAAATGGGCCAAGGTAACTTATACATGAGGGAAGATAACATGGCCTAAACAGGATAGACTAAATGGGCTAAGGTAACTTATAGATGAGGGAAGATAACATGGCCTAAACAGGATAGCCTAAATTGGCTAGGGTAACATATACACGAGGGAAGATAACATGGCCTTAACAGGATAGACTAAATGGGCTAAGGTAACATATACATGAGGGAAGATAACATGGCCTAAACAGGATAGCCTAAATGGGCTAAGGTAACATACACATGAGGGAAGATAACATGGCCTAAGCTGGATAGACTAAATGGGCTAAGGTAACTTATACACGAGGGAAGATAACATGGCCTAAACAGGATAGACTAAATGGACTAAGGTAATTTATACATGAGGGAAGATAACATGGCCTAAACAGGATAGACTAAATGGGCTAAGGTAACTTATACATGAGTGAAGATAACATGGCCTAAACAGGATAGACTAAATGGGCTAAGGTAACTTATACATGAGGGAAGATAACATGGCCTAAACAGGATAGACTAAATGGGCTAAGGTAACTTATACATGAGGGAAGATAACATGGCCTAAACAGGATAGACTAAATGGGCCAAGGTAACTTATACATGAGGGAAGATAACATGGCCTAAACATGATAGACTAAATGGGCTAAGGTAACTTATACATGAGGTTAGATAACATGGCCTAAACAGGATAGACTAAATGGACTAAGTTAACTTATACACGATAGAAGATAACATGGCCTAAACAGGATAGACTAAATGGGCTAAGGTGACCTATACCTGAGGGAAGATAACATGGCCTAAACAGGATAGACTAAATGGGCTAAGGTAACTTATACATTAGGGAAGATAACATGGCCTAAACAGGATAGACTAAATGGGCTAAGGTAACCTATACATGAGGGAAGATAACATGGCCTAAACAAGATAGACTAAATGGGCTAAGGTAACTTATACACGAGGGAAGATAACATGGCCTAAACAGGATAGACTAAATGGGCTAAGGTAACTTATACACAAGGGAAGATAACATGGCCTAAACAGGATAGTCTAAATGGGCTAAGGTGACTTATACATGAGGGAAGTTAACATGGCCTAAACAGGATAGACTAAATGGGCTAAGGTAACTTATACATGAGGGAAGATAACATGGCCTAAACAGGATAGACTAAATGGGCTAAGGTAACTTATACATGAGGGAAGATAACATGGCCTAAACAGGATAGACTAAATGGGCTAAGGTAACTTATACACGAGGGAAGATAACATGGCCTAAGCAGGATAGCCAAAATGGGCTAAGGTAACTTAAACATAAGGGAAGATAACATGGCCTAAACAGGATAGCCTAAATGGTCCAAGGTAACTTATACATGAGGGAAGATAACGTGGCATAAACAGGATACACTAAATGGTCTAAGGTAACTTATACACGAGGGAAGATAACATGGCCTAAACAGGATAGACTAAATGGGCTAAGGTAACTTATAGATGAGGGAAGATAACATGGCCTAAACAGGATAGCCTAAATTGGCTAGGGTAACATATACACGAGTGAAGATAACATGGCCTTAACAGGATAGACTAAATGGGCTAAGGTGACTTATACATGAGGGAAGATAACATGGTCTAAACAGGATAGCCTAAATGGGATAAGGTAACATATACATGAGGGAAGATAACATGGCCTAAGCAGGATAGACTAAATGGGCTAAGGTAACTTATACACGAGGGAAGATAACATGGCCTAAACAGGATAGACTAAATGGGTTAAGGTAACATATACATGAGGGAAGATAACATGGCCTAAACAGGATAGACTAAATGGGCTAAGGTAACTTATACATTAGGGAAGATAACATGGCCTAAACAGGATAGACTAAATGGGCTAAGGTAACTTATACATCAGGGAAGATAACATGGCCTAAACAGGTTAGACTAAATGGGCTAAGGTAACTTATACATCAGGGAAGATAACATGGCCTAAACAGGATAGACTAAATGGGCTAAGGTAACTTATACACGAGGGAAGATAACATGGCCTAAGCAGGATAGCCAAAATGGGCTAAGGTAACTTATACATGAGTTAAGATAACATGGCCTAAACAGGATAGCCTAAATGGGCCAAGGTAACTTATACATGAGGGAAGATAACGTGGCCTAAACAGGATAGACTAAATGGTCTAAGGTAACTTATACACGAGGGAAGATAACATGGCCTAAACAGGATAGACTAAATGGGCTAAGGTAACTTATACATGAGGGAAGATAACATGGCCTAAACAGGATAGACTAAATGGGCTAAGGTAACCTATTCATGAGGGAAGATAACATGGCCTAAACAGGATAGACTAAATGGGCTAAGGTAACTTATACACGAGGGAAGATAACATGGCCTAAACAGGATAGACTAAATGGGCTAAGGTAACTTATACACGAGGGAAGATAACATGGCCTAAGCAGGATAGCCAAAATGGGCTAAGGTAACTTATACATGAGGGAAGATAACATGGCCTAAACAGGATAGACTAAATGGGCTAAGGTAACTTATACATGAGGGAAGATAACATGGCCTAAACAGGATAGACTAAATGGGCTAAGGTAACTTATACATGAGGGAAGATAACATGGCCTAAACAGGATAGACTAAATGGGCTAAGGTAACCTATACATGAGGGAAGATAACATGGCCTAAACAGGATAGACTAAATGGGCTAAGGTAACTTATACACGAGGGAAGATAACATGGCCTAAACAGGATAGACTAAATGGGCTAAGGTAACTTATACACGAGGGAAGATAACATAGCCTAAACAGGATAGACTAAATGGACTAAGGTGACTTATACATGAGGGAAGATAACATGGCCTAAACAGGATAGACTAAATGGGCTAAGGTAACTTATACATGAGGGAAGATAACATGGCCTAAACAGGATAGACTAAATGGGCTAAGGTAACTAATACATGAGGGAAGATAACATGGCCTAAACAGGATAGACTAAATGGGCTAAGGTAACTTATACACGAAGGAAGATAACATGGCCTAAGCAGGATAGCCAAAATGGGCTAAGGTAACTTATACATCAGGGAAGATAACATGGCCTAAACAGGATAGCCTAAATGGGCCAAGGTAACTTATACATGAGGGAAGATAACATGGCTTAAACAGGATAGACTAAATGGGCTAAGGTAACTTATAGATGAGGGAAGATAACATGGCCTAAACAGGATAGCCTAAATTGGCTAGGGTAACATATACACGAGGGAAGATAACATGGCCTTAACAGGATAGGCTAAATGGGCTAAGGTAACATATACATGAGGGAAGATAACATGGCCTAAACAGGATAGCCTAAATGGGCTAAGGTAACATACACATGAGGGAAGATAACATGGCCTAAGCTGGATAGACTAAATGGGCTAAGGTAACTTATACACGAGGGAAGATAACATGGCCTAAACAGGATAGACTAAATGGACTAAGGTAATTTATACATGAGGGAAGATAACATGGCCTAAACAGGATAGACTAAATGGGCTAAGGTAACTTATACATGAGTGAAGATAACATGGCCTAAACAGGATAGACTAAATGGGCTAAGGTAACTTATACATGAGGGAAGATAACATGGCCTAAACAGGATAGACTAAATGGGCTAAGGTAACTTATACATGAGGGAAGATAACATGGCCTAAACAGGATAGACTAAATGGGCCAAGGTAACTTATACATGAGGGAAGATAACATGGCCTAAACATGATAGACTAAATGGGCTAAGGTAACTTATACATGAGGTTAGATAACATGGCCTAAACAGGATAGACTAAATGGACTAAGTTAACTTATACACGATAGAAGATAACATGGCCTAAACAGGATAGACTAAATGGGCTAAGGTGACCTATACCTGAGGGAAGATAACATGGCCTAAACAGGATAGACTAAATGGGCTAAGGTAACTTATACATTAGGGAAGATAACATGGCCTAAACAGGATAGACTAAATGGGCTAAGGTAACCTATACATGAGGGAAGATAACATGGCCTAAACAAGATAGACTAAATGGGCTAAGGTAACTTATACACGAGGGAAGATAACATGGCCTAAACAGGATAGACTAAATGGGCTAAGGTAACTTATACACAAGGGAAGATAACATGGCCTAAACAGGATAGACTAAATGGGCTAAGGTGACTTATACATGAGGGAAGTTAACATGGCCTAAACAGGATAGACTAAATGGGCTAAGGTAACTTATACATGAGGGAAGATAACATGGCCTAAACAGGATAGACTAAATGGGCTAAGGTAACTTATACACGAGGGAAGATAACATGGCCTAAGCAGGATAGCCAAAATGGGCTAAGGTAACTTAAACATAAGGGAAGATAACATGGCCTAAACAGGATAGCCTAAATGGTCCAAGGTAACTTATACATGAGGGAAGATAACGTGGCATAAACAGGATACACTAAATGGTCTAAGGTAACTTATACACGAGGGAAGATAACATGGCCTAAACAGGATAGACTAAATGGGCTAAGGTAACTTATAGATGAGGGAAGATAACATGGCCTAAACAGGATAGCCTAAATTGGCTAGGGTAACATATACACGAGTGAAGATAACATGGCCTTAACAGGATAGACTAAATGGGCTAAGGTGACTTATACATGAGGGAAGATAACATGGTCTAAACAGGATAGCCTAAATGGGATAAGGTAACATATACATGAGGGAAGATAACATGGCCTAAGCAGGATAGACTAAATGGGCTAAGGTAACTTATACACGAGGGAAGATAACATGGCCTAAACAGGATAGACTAAATGGGTTAAGGTAACATATACATGAGGGAAGATAACATGGCCTAAACAGGATAGACTAAATGGGCTAAGGTAACTTATACATTAGGGAAGATAACATGGCCTAAACAGGATAGACTAAATGGGCTAAGGTAACTTATACATCAGGGAAGATAACATGGCCTAAACAGGTTAGACTAAATGGGCTAAGGTAACTTATACATCAGGGAAGATAACATGGCCTAAACAGGATAGACTAAATGGGCTAAGGTAACTTATACACTAGGGAAGATAACATGGCCTAAGCAGGATAGCCAAAATGGGCTAAGGTAACTTATACATGAGTTAAGATAACATGGCCTAAACAGGATAGCCTAAATGGGCCAAGGTAACTTATACATGAGGGAAGATAACGTGGCCTAAACAGGATAGACTAAATGGTCTAAGGTAACTTATACACGAGGGAAGATAACATGGCCTAAACAGGATAGACTAAATGGGCTAAGGTAACTTATACATGAGGGAAGATAACATGGCCTAAACAGGATAGACTAAATGGGCTAAGGTAACCTATTCATGAGGGAAGATAACATGGCCTAAACAGGATAGACTAAATGGGCTAAGGTAACTTATACACGAGGGAAGATAACATGGCCTAAACAGGATAGACTAAATGGGCTAAGGTAACTTATACACGAGGGAAGATAACATGGCCTAAACAGGATAGACTAAATGGGCTAAGGTGACTGATACATGAGGGAAGATAACATGGCCTAAACAGGAGAGACTAAATGGGCTAAGGTAACTTATACATGAGGGAAGATAACATGGCCTAAACAGGATAGACTAAATGGGCTAAGGTAACTTATACATGAGGGAAGATAACATGGCTTAAACAGGATAGACTAAATGGGCTAAGGTAACTTATACACGAAGGAAGATAACATGGCCTAAACAGGATAGACTAAATGGGCTAAGGTAACATATACACGAGGGAAGATAACATGGCCTAAACAGGATAGACTAAATGGGCTAAGGTAACTTATACATGAGGGAAGATAACATGGCCTAAACAGGATAGACTAAATGGGCTAAGGTAACTTATACATGAGGGATGATAACATGGCCTAAACAGGATAGACTAAATGGGCTAAGGTAACTTATACATGAGGGAAGATAACATGGCCTAAACAGGATAGACTAAGTGGGCTAAGGTAACTTATACACGAGGGAAGATAACATGGCCTAAGCAGGATAGCCAAAATGGGCTAAGGTAACTTATACATGAGGGAAGATAACATGGCCTAAACAGGATAGACTAAATGGGCTAAGGTAACTTATACATGAGGGAAGATAACATGGCCTAAACAGGATAGACTAAATGGGCTAAGGTAACTTATACATGAGGGAAGATAACATGGCCTAAACAGGATAGACTAAATGGGCTAAGGTAACCTATACATGAGGGAAGATAACATGGCCTAAACAGGATAGACTAAATGGGCTAAGGTAACTTATACACGAGGGAAGATAACATGGCCTAAACAGGATAGACTAAATGGGCTAAGGTAACTTATACACGAGGGAAGATAACATAGCCTAAACAGGATAGACTAAATGGGCTAAGGTGACTTATACATGAGGGAAGATAACATGGCCTAAACAGGATAGACTAAATGGGCTAAGGTAACTTATACATGAGGGAAGATAACATGGCCTAAACAGGATAGACTAAATGGGCTAAGGTAACTTATACATGAGGGAAGATAACATGGCCTAAACAGGTTAGACTAAATGGGCTAAGGTAACTTATACACGAAGGAAGATAACATGGCCTAAGCAGGATAGCCAAAATGGTCTAAGGTAACTTATACATCAGGGAAGATAACATGGCCTAAACAGGATAGCCTAAATGGGTCAAGGTAACTTATACATGAGGGAAGATAACATGGCCTAAACAGGATAGACTAAATGGGCTAAGGTAACTTATAGATGAGGGAAGATAACATGGCCTAAACAGGATAGCCTAAATTGGCTAGGGTAACATATACACGAGGGAAGATAACATGGCCTTAACAGGATAGACTAAATGGGCTAAGGTAACATATACATGAGGGAAGATAACATGGCCTAAACAGGATAGCCTAAATGGGCTAACGTAACATATACATGAGGGAAGATAACATGGCCTAAGCTGGATAGACTAAATGGGCTAAGGTAACTTATACACGAGGGAAGATAACATGGCCTAAACAGGATAGACTAAATGGACTAAGGTAATTTATACATGAGGGAAGATAACATGGCCTAAACAGGATAGACTAAATGGGCTAAGGTAACTTATACATGAGTGAAGATAACATGGCCTAAACAGGATAGACTAAATGGGCTAAGGTAACTTATACATGAGGGAAGATAACATGGCCTAAACAGGATAGACTAAATGGGCCAAGGTAACTTATACATGAGGGAAGATAACATGGCATAAACATGATAGACTAAATGGGCTAAGGTAACGTATACATGAGGTTAGATAACATGGCCTAAACAGGATAGACTAAATGGACTAAGTTAACTTATACACGAGAGAAGATAACATGGCCTAAACAGGATAGACTAAATGGGCTAAGGTGACATATACCTGAGGGAAGATAACATGGCCTAAACAGGATAGACTAAATGGGCTAAGGTAACTTATACATGAGGGAAGATAACATGGCCTAAACAGGATAGACTAAATGGGCTAAGGTAACCTATACATGAGGGAATATAACATGGCCTAAACAAGATAGACTAAATGGGCTAAGGTAACTTATACACGAGGGAAGATAACATGGCCTAAACAGGATAGACTAAATGGGCTAAGGTAACTTATACATGAGGGAAGTTAACATGGCCTAAACAGGATAGACTAAATGGGCTAAGGTAACTTATACATGAGGGAAGATAACATGGCCTAAACAGGATAGACTAAATGGGCTAAGGTAACTTATACATGAGGGAAGATAACATGGCCTAAACAGGATAGACTAAATGGGCTAAGGTAACTTATACACGAGGGAAGATAACATGGCCTAAGCAGGATAGCCAAAATGGGCTAAGGTAACTTATACATGAGGGAAGATACCATGGCCTAAACAGGATAGCCTAAATGGTCCAAGGTAACTTATACATGAGGGAAGATAACGTGGCATAAACAGGATACACTAAATGGTCTAAGGTAACTTATACACGAGGGAAGATAACATGGCCTAAACAGGATAGACTAAATGGGCTAAGGTAACTTATAGATGAGGGAAGATAACATGGCCTAAACAGGATAGCCTAAATTGGCTAGGGTAACATATACACGAGTGAAGATAACATGGCCTTAACAGGATAGACTAAATGGGCTAAGGTGACTTATACATGAGGGAAGATAACATGGTCTAAACAGGATAGCCTATATGGGATAAGGTAACATATACATGAGGGAAGATAACATGGCCTAAGCAGGATAGACTAAATGGGCTAAGGTAACTTATACACGAGGGAAGATAACATGGCCTAAACAGGATAGACTAAATGGGTTAAGGTAACATATACATGAGGGAAGATAACATGGCCTAAACAGGATAGACTAAATGGGCTAAGGTAACTTATACATTAGGGAAGATAACATGTCCTAAACAGGATAGACTAAATGGGCTAAGGTAACCTATTCATGAGGGAAGATAACATGGCCTAAACAGGATAGACTAAATGGGCTAAGGTAACTTATACATGAGGGAAGATAACATGGCCTAAACAGGATAGACTAAATGGGCTAAGGTAACTTATACACGAGGGAATATAACATGGCCTAAACATGATAGACGAAATGGGCTAAGGTAACGTATACATGAGGGAAGATAACATGGCCTAAACAGGATAGACTAAATGGGCTAAGGTAACTTATACACGAGGGAAGATAACATGGTCTAAACAGGATAGACTAAATGGGCTAAGGTAACATATACATGAGGAAAGATAACATAGCCTAAACATGATAGACTAAATGGGCTAAGGTAACCTATACATGAGGGAAGATAACATGGCCTAAACAGGATAGACTAAATGGGCTAAGGTAACTTATACACGAGGGAAGATAACATGGCCTAAACAGGATAGACTAAATGGGCTAAGGTAACATATACACGAGGGAAGATAACATGGCCTAAACAGGATAGACTAAATGGGCTAAGGTGACATATGCATGAGGGAAGATAACATGACCTAAACAGGATAGACTAAATGGGCTAAGGTAACTTATACATGAGGGAAGATAACATGGCCTAAACAGGATAGACTAAATGGGCTAAGGTAACTTATACATGAGGGAAGATAACATGGCCTAAACAGGATAGACTAAATGGGCTAAGGTAACTTATACACGAGGGAAGATAACATGGCCTAAACAGGATAGACTAAATGGGCTAAGGTAACTTATACACGAGGGAATATAACATGGCCTAAACAGGATAGACTAAATGGGCTAAGGTGACTTATACATGAGGGAAGATAACATGGCCTAAACAGGCTAGACTAAATGGGCTAAGGTAACTTATACATGAGGGAAGATAACATGGCCTAAACAGGATAGACTAAATGGGCTAAGGTAACTTATACATGAGGGAAGATAACATGGCCTAAACAGGATAGACTAAATGGGCTAAAGTAACTTATACACGAGGGAAGAAAACATGGCCTAAGCAGGATAGCCAAAATGGGCTAAGGTAACTTATACATGAGGGAAGATAACATGGCCTAAACAGGATAGACTAAATGGGCTAAGGTAACTTATACATGAGGGAAGATAGCATGGCCTAAACAGGATAGACTAAACGGGCTAAGGTAACTTATACATGAGGGAAGATAACATGGCTTAAACAGGATAGACTAAATGGGCTAAGGTAACCTATTCATGAGGGAAGATAACATGGCCTAAACAGGATAGACTAAATGGGCTAAGGTAACTTATACATTAGGGAAGATAACATGGCCTAAACAGGATAGACTAAATGGGCTAAGGTAACTTATACACGAGGGAAGATAACATGGCCTAAACAGGATAGACTAAATGGGCTAAGGTGACTTATACATGAGGGAAGATAACATGGCCTAAACAGGATAGACTAAATGGGCTAAGGTAACTTATACATGAGGGAAGATAACATGGCCTAAACATGATAGACGAAATGGGCTAAGGTAACGTATACATGAGGGAAGATAACATGGCCTAAACAGGATAGACTAAATGGGCTAAGGTAACTTATACACGAGGGAAGATAACATGGCCTAAACAGGATAGACTAAATGGGCTAAGGTGACTTATACCTGAGGGAAGATAACATGGCCTAAACAGGATAGACTAAATGGGCTAAGGTAACTTATACATGAGGGAAGATAACATAGCCTAAACATGATAGACTAAATGGGCTAAGGTAACCTATACATGAGGGAAGATAACATGGCCTAAACAGGATAGACTAAATGGGCTAAGGTAACTTATACACGAGGGAAGATAACATGGCCTAAACAGGATAGACTAAATGGACTAAGGTAACTTATACACGAGGGAAGATAACATGGCCTAAACAGGATAGACTAAATGGGCTAAGGTGACTTATACATGAGGGAAGATAACATGACCTAAACAGGATAGACTAAATGGGCTAAGGTAACTTATACATGAGGGAAGATAACATGGCCTAAACAGGATAGACTAAATGGGCTAAGGTAACTTATACATGAGGGAAGATAACATGGCCTAAACAGGATAGACTAAATGGGCTAAGGTAACTTATACACGAGGGAAGATAACATGGCCTAAACAGGATAGACTAAATGGGCTAAGGTAACTTATACACGAGGGAATATAACATGGCCTAAACAGGATAGACTAAATGGGCTAAGGTGACTTATACATGAGGGAAGATAACATGGCCTAAACAGGATAGACTAAATGGGCTAAGGTAACTTATACATGAGGGAAGATAACATGGCCTAATCAGGATAGACTAAATGGGCTAAGGTAACATATACATGAGGGAAGATAACATGGCCTAAACAGGATAGACTAAATGGGCTAAAGTAACTTATACACGAGGGAAGAAAACATGGCCTAAGCAGGATAGCCAAAATGGGCTAAGGTAACTTATACATGAGGGAAGATAACATGGCCTAAACAGGATAGACTAAATGGGCTAAGGTAACTTATACATGAGGGAAGATAGCATGGCCTAAACAGGATAGACTAAACGGGCTAAGGTAACTTATACATGAGGGAAGATAACATGGCCTAAACAGGATAGACTAAATGGGCTAAGGTAACCTATTCATGAGGGAAGATAACATGGCCTAAACAGGATAGACTAAATGGGCTAAGGTAACTTATACACGAGGGAAGATAACATGGCCTAAACAGGATAGACTAAATGGGCTAAGGTAACTTATACACGAGGGAAGATAACATGGCCTAAACAGGATAGACTAAATGGGTTAAGGTGACTTATACATGAGGGAAGATAACATGGCCTAAACAGGATAGACTAAATGGGCTAAGGTAACTTATACATGAGGGAAGATAACATGGCCTAAACAGGATAGACTAAATGGGCTAAGGTAACTTATACATGAGGGAAGATAACATGGCCTAAACAGGATAGACTAAATGGGCTAAGGTAACTTATACACGAAGGAAGATAACATGGCCTAAACAGGATAGACTAAATGGGCTAAGGTAACTTATACACGAGGGAAGATAACATGGCCTAAACAGGATAGACTAAATGGGCTAAGGTAACTTATACATGAGGGAAGATAACATGGCCTAAACAGGATAGACTAAATGGGCTAAGGTAACTTATACATGAGGGATGATAACATGGCCTAAACAGGATAGACTAAATGGGCTAAGGTAACTTATACATGAGGGAAGATAACATGGCCTAAACAGGATAGACTAAGTGGGCTAAGGTAACTTATACACGAGGGAAGATAACATGGCCTAAGCAGGATAGCCAAAATGGGCTAAGGTAACTTATACATGAGGGAAGATAACATGGCCTAAACAGGATAGACTAAATGGGCTAAGGTAACTTATACATGAGGGAAGATAACATGGCCTAAACAGGATAGACTAAATGGGCTAAGGTAACTTATACATGATGGAAGATAACATGGCCTAAACAGGATAGACTAAATGGGCTAAGGTAACCTATACATGAGGGAAGATAACATGGCCTAAACAGGATAGACTAAATGGGCTAAGGTAACTTATACACGAGGGAAGATAACATGGCCTAAACAGGATAGACTAAATGGGCTAAGGTAACTTATACACGAGGGAAGATAACATAGCCTAAACAGGATAGACTAAATTGGCTAAGGTGACTTATACATGAGGGAAGATAACATGGCCTAAACAGGATAGACTAAATGGGCTAAGGTAACTTATACATGAGGGAAGATAACATGGCCTAAACAGGATAGACTAAATGGGCTAAGGTAACTTATACATGAGGGAAGATAACATGGCCTAAACAGGATAGACTAAATGGGCTAAGGTAACTTATACACGAGGGAAGATAACATGGCCTAAGCAGGATAGCCAAAATGGGCTAAGGTAACTTATACATCAGGGAAGATAGCATGGCCTAAACAGGATAGCCTAAATGGGCCAAGGTAACTTATACATGAGGGAAGATAACATGGCCTAAACAGGATAGACTAAATGGGCTAAGGTAACTTATAGATGAGGGAAGATAACATGGCCTAAACAGGATAGCCTAAATTGGCTAGGGTAACATATACACGAGGGAAGATAACATGGCCTTCACAGGATAGACTAAATGGGCTAAGGTAACATATACATGAGGGAAGATAACATGGCCTAAACAGGATAGCCTAAATGGGCTAAGGTAACATATACATGAGGGAAGATAACATGGCCTAAGCTGGATAGACTAAATGGGCTAAGGTAACTTATACACGAGGGAAGATAACATGGCCTAAACAGGATAGACTAAATGGACTAAGGTAATTTATACATGAGGGAAGATAACATGGCCTAAACAGGATAGACTAAATGGGCTAAGGTAACTTATACATGAGTGAAGATAACATGGCCTAAACAGGATAGACTAAATGGGCTAAGGTAACTTATACATGAGGGAAGATAACATGGCCTAAGCAGGATAGACTAAATGGGCTAAGGTAACTTATACATGAGGGAAGATAACATGGCCTAAACATGATAGACTAAATGGGCTAAGGTAACGTATACATGAGGTTAGATAACATGGCCTAAACAGGATAAACTAAATGGGCTAAGTTAACTTATACACGAGAGAAGATAACATGGCCTAAACAGGATAGACTAAATGGGCTAAGGTGACCTATACCTGAGGGAAGATAACATGGCCTAAACAGGATAGACTAAATGGGCTAAGGTAACTTATACATGAGGGAAGATAACATGGCCTAAACAGGATAGACTAAATGGGCTAAGGTAACCTATACATGAGGGAAGATAACATGGCCTAAACAAGATAGACTAAATGGGCTAAGGGAACTTATACACGAGGGAAGATAACATGGCCTAAACAGGATAGACTAAATGGGCTAAGGTAACTTATACACAAGGGAAGATAACATGGCCTAAACAGGATAGACTAAATGGGCTAAGGTGACTTATACATGAGGGAAGTTAACATGGCCTAAACAGGATAGACTAAATGGGCTAAGGTAACTTATACATGAGGAAAGATAACATGGCCTAAACAGGATAGACTAAATGGGCTATGGTAACTTATACATGAGGGAAGATAACATGGCCTAAACAGGATAGACTAAGTGGGCTAAGGTAACTTATACACGAGGGAAGATAACATGGCCTAAGCAGGATAGCCAAAATGGGCTAAGGTAACTTATACATGAGGGAAGATAACATGGCCTAAACAGGATAGACTAAATGGGCTAAGGTAACTTATACATGAGGGAAGATAACATGGCCTAAACAGGATAGACTAAATGGGCTAAGGTAACTTATACATGAGGGAAGATAACATGGCCTAAACAGGATAGACTAAATGGGCTAAGGTAACTTATACACGAGGGAAGATAACATGGCCTAAACAGGATAGACTAAATGGGCTAAGGTAACTTATACACGAGGGAAGATAACATAGCCTAAACAGGATAGACTAAATTGGCTAAGGTGACTTATACATGAGGGAAGATAACATGGCCTAAACAGGATAGACTAAATGGGCTAAGGTAACTTATACATGAGGGAAGATAACATGGCCTAAACAGGATAGACTAAATGGGCTAAGGTAACTTATACATGAGGGAAGATAACATGGCCTAAGCAGGATAGACTAAATGGGCTAAGGTAACTTATACACGAGGGAAGATAACATGGCCTAAGCAGGATAGCCAAAATGGGCTAAGGTAACTTATACATCAGGGAAGATAACATGGCCTAAACAGGATAGCCTAAATGGGCCAAGGTAACTTATACATGAGGGAAGATAACATGGCCTAAACAGGATAGACTAAATGGGCTAAGGTAACTTATAGATGAGGGAAGATAACATGGCCTAAACAGGATAGCCTAAATTGGCTAGGGTAACATATACACGAGGGAAGATAACACGGCCTTAACAGGATAGACTAAATGGGCTAAGGTAACATATACATGAGGGAAGATAACATGGCCTAAACAGGATAGCCTAAATGGGCTAAGGTAACATATACATGAGGGAAGATAACATGGCCTAAGCTGGATAGACTAAATGGGCTAAGGTAACTTATACACGAGGGAAGATAACATGGCCTAAACAGGATAGACTAAATGGACTAAGGTAATTTATACATGAGGGAAGATAACATGGCCTAAACAGGATAGACTAAATGGGCTAAGGTAACTTATACATGAGTGAAGATAACATGGCCTAAACAGGATAGACTAAATGGGCTAAGGTAACTTATACATGAGGGAAGATAACATGGCCTAAACAGGATAGACTAAATGGGCTAAGGTAACTTATACATGAGGGAAGATAACATGGCCTAAACATGATAGACTAAATGGGCTAAGGTAACGTATACATGAGGTTAGATAACATGGCCTAAACAGGATAAACTAAATGGGCTAAGTTAACTTATACACGAGAGAAGATAACATGGCCTAAACAGGATAGACTAAATGGGCTAAGGTGACCTATACCTGAGGGAAGATAACATGGCCTAAACAGGATAGACTAAATGGGCTAAGGTAACTTATACATGAGGGAAGATAACATGGCCTAAACAGGATAGACTAAATGGGCTAAGGTAACCTATACATGAGGGAAGATAACATGGCCTAAACAAGATAGACTAAATGGGCTAAGGTAACTTATACACGAGGGAAGATAACATGGCCTAAACAGGATAGACTAAATGGGCTAAGGTAACTTATACACAAGGGAAGATAACATGGCCTAAACAGGATAGACTAAATGGGCTAAGGTGACTTATACATGAGGGAAGTTAACATGGCCTAAACAGGATAGACTAAATGGGCTAAGGTAACTTATACATGAGGGAAGATAACATGGCCTAAACAGGATAGACTAAATGGGCTAAGGTAACTTATACATGAGGGAAGATAACATGGCCTAAACAGGATAGACTAAATGGGCTAAGGTAACTTATACACGAGGGAAGATAACATGGCCTAAGCAGGATAGCCAAAATGGGCTAAGGTAACTTATACATGAGGGAAGATAACATGGCCTAAACAGGATAGCCTAAATGGTCCAAGGTAACTTATACATGAGGGAAGATAACGTGGCCTAAACAGGATAGCCTAAATTGGCTAGGGTAACATATACACGAGTGAAGATAACATGGCCTTAACAGGATAGACTAAATGGGCTAAGGTGACTTATAAATGAGGGAAGATAACATGGTCTAAACAGGATAGCCTAAATGGGATAAGGTAACATATACATGAGGGAAGATAACATGGCCTAAGCAGGATAGACTAAATGGGCTAAGGTAACTTATACACGAGGGAAGATAACATGGCCTAAACAGGATAGACTAAATGGGTTAAGGTAACATATACATGAGGGAAGATAACATGGCCTAAACAGGATAGACTAAATGGGCTAAGGTAACTTATACATTAGGGAAGATAACATGGCCTAAACAGGATAGACTAAATGGGCTAAGGTAACCTATTCATGAGGGAAGATAACATGGCCTAAACAGGATAGACTAAATGGGCTAAGGTAGCTTATACATGAGGGAAGATAACATGGCCTAAACAGGATAGACTAAATGGGCTAAGGTAACTTATACATGAGGGAAGATAACATGGCCTAAACATGATAGACGAAATGGGCTAAGGTAACGTATACATGAGGGAAGATAACATGGCCTAAACAGGATAGATTAAATGGGCTAAGGTAACTAATACACGAGGGAAGATAACATGGCCTAAACAGGATAGACTAAATGGGCTAAGGTGACTTATACCTGAGGGAAGATAACATGGCCTAAACAGGATAGACTAAATGGGCTAAGGTAGCTTATACATGAGGGAAGATAACATAGCCTAAACAGGATAGACTAAATGGGCTAAGGTAACCTATACATGAGGGAAGATAACATGGCCTAAACAGGATAGACTAAATGGGCTAAGGTAACTTATACACGAGGGAACATAACATGGCCTAAACAGGATAGACTAAATGGGCTAAGGTGACTTATACATGAGGGAAGATAACATGACCTAAACAGGATAGACTAAATGGGCTAAGGTAAATTATACATGAGGGAAGATAACATGGCCTAAACAGGATAGACAAAATGGGCTAAGGTAACTTATACATGAGGGAAGATAACATGGCCTAAACAGGATAGACTAAATGGGCTAAGGTAACCTATACATGAGGGAAGATAACATGGCCTAAACAGGATAGACTAAATGGGCTAAGGTAACGTATACACGAGGGAAGATAACATGGCCTAAACAGGATAGACTAAATGGGCTAAGGTAACTTATACACGAGGGAAGATAACATGGCATAAACAGGATAGAATAAATGGGCTAAGGTGACTTATACATGAGTGAAGATAACATGGCCTAAACAGGATAGACTAAATGGGCTAAGGTAACATATACATGAGGGAAGATAACATGGCCTAAACAGGATAGACTAAATGGGCTAAGGTAACTTATACATGAGGGAAGATAACATGGCCTAAACAGGATACACTAAATGGGCTAAGGTAACTTATACACGAGGGAAGATAACATGGCCTAAGCAGGATAGCCAAAATCGGCTAAGGTAACTTATACATGAGTTAAGATAACATGGCCTAAACAGGATAACCTAAATGGCCTAAAGTAACATATACATGAGGGAAGATAACATGGCCTAAGCAGGATAGACTAAATGGGCTAAGGTAACTTATACACGAGTGATGATAACATGGCCTAAACAGGATAGACTAAATGGACTAAGGTAACTTATACATGAGGGAAGATAACATGGCCTAAACCGGATAGACTAAATGGGCTAAGGTAACTTATACATGAGGGAAGATAACATGGCCTAAACAGGATAGACTAAATGGGCTAAGGTAACCTATGCATAAGGGAAGATAACATGGCCTAAATAGGATAGACTAAATGGGCTAAGGAAACTTATACATGAGGGAAGATAACATGGCCTAAACATGATAGACGAAATGGGCTAAGGTAACGTATACATGAGGGAAGATAACATGGCCTAAACAGGATAGACTAAATGGGCTAAGGTAACTTATACACGAGGGAAGATAACATGGCCTAAACAGGATAGACTAAATGGGCTAAGGTGACTTATACCTGAGGGAAGATAACATGGCCTAAACAGGATAGACTAAATGGGCTAAGGTAACTTATACATGAGGGAAGATAACATGGCCTAAACAGGATAGACTAAATGGGCTAAGGTAACCTATACATGAGGGAAGATAACATGGCCTAAACAGGATAGACTAAATGGGCTAAGGTAACTTATACACGAGGGAAGATAACATGGCCTAAACAGGATAGACTATATGGGCTAAGGTAACTTATACACGAGGGAAGATAACATGGCCTAAACAGGATAGACTAAATGGGCTAAGGTAACTTATACACGAGGGAAGATAACATGGCCTAAACAGGATAGACTAAATGGGCTAAGGTGACTTATACATGAGGGAAGATAACATGGCCTAAACAGGATAGACTAAATGGGCTAAGGTAATTTATACATGAGGGAAGATAACATGGCCTAAACAGGATAGACTAAATGGGCTAAGGTAACTTATACATGAGGGAAGATAACATGGCCTAAACAGGATAGACTAAATGGGCTAAGGTAACTTATACACGAGGGAAGATAACATGGCCTAAGTAGGATAGCCAAAATGGGCTAAGGTAACTTATACATGAGTTAAGATAACATGGCCTAAACAGGATAGCCTAAATGGGCCAAGGTAACTTATACATGAGGGAAGATAACGTGGCCTAAACAGGATAGACTAAATGGTCTAAGGTAACTTATACACGAGGGAAGATAACATGGCCTAAACAGGATAGACTAAATGGGCTAAGGTAACTTATACATGAGGGAAGATAACATGGACTAAACATGATAGACGAAATGGGCTAAGGTAACGTATACATGAGGAAAGATAACATGGCCTAAACATGATAGACTAAATGGACTGAGGTAACTTATACACGAGGGAAGATAACATGGCCTAAACAGGATAGCCTAAATTGGCTAAGGTAACATATACACGAGGGAAGATAACATGGCCTTAACAGGATAGACTAAATGGGCTAAGGTGACTTATACATGAGGGAAGATAACATGGCCTAAACAGGATAGCCTAAATGGCCTAAGGTAACATATACATGAGGGAAGATAACATGGCCTAAGCAGGATAGACTAAATGGGCTAAGGTAACTTATACACGAGTGAAGATAACATGGCCTAAACAGGATAGACTAAATGGACTAAGGTAACTTATACATCAGGGAAGATAACATGGCCAAAACAGGATAGACTAAATGGGCTAAGGTAACCTATGCATGAGGGAAGATAACATGGCCTAAACAGGATAGACTAAATGGGCTAAGGTAACCTATACATAAGGGAAGATAACATGGCCTAAACAGGATAGACTAAATGGGCAAAGGTAACTTATACATGAGGGAAGATAACATGGCCTAAACATGATAGACGAAATGGGCTAAGGTAACGTATACATGAGGGAAGATAACATGGCCTAAACAGGATAGACTAAATGGGCTAAGGTAACTTATACACGAGGGAAGATAACATGGCCTAAACAGGATAGACTAAATGGGCTAAGGTGACTTATACCTGAGGGAAGATAACATGGCCTAAACAGGATAGACTAAATGGGCTAAGGTAACTTATACATGAGGGAAGATAACATGGCCTAAACAGGATAGACTAAATGGGCTAAGTTAACCTATACATGAGGGAAGATAACATGGCCTAAACAGGATACACTAATTGGGCTAAGGTAACTTATACACGAGGGAAGATAACATGGCCTAAACAGGATAGACTAAATGGGCTAAGGTAACTTATACACGAGGGAAGATAACATGGCCTAAACAGGATAGCCTAAATGGGCCAAGGTAACTTATACATGAGGGAAGATAACGTGGCCTAAACAGGATAGACTAAATGGTCTAAGGTAATTTATACACGAGGGAAGATAACATGGCCTAAACAGGATAGACTAAATGGGCTAAGGTAACTTATACATGAGGGAAGATAACATGGCCTAAACAGGATAGCCAAAATGGGATAACATAACTTATACATGAGGGAAGATAACATGGCCTAAACAGGATAGACAAAATGGGCTAAGGTAACTTATACACGAGGGAAGATAACATGGCCTAAACAGGATAGCCTAAATGGGCTAAGGTAACTTAAACACGATGGAAGATAACATGGCCTAAACAGGATAGCCAAAATGGGCTAAGTTAAATTATACATGAGGGAAGATAACATGGCCTAAACAGGATAGACTAAATGGGCTAAGGTAACTTATGCATGAGGGAAGATAACATGGCCTAAGCAGGATATACTAAATGGGCTAAGGTAACTTATGCATGAGGGAAGATAACATGGCCTAAACAGGATAGCCAAAATGGCTAAGGTAACTTATACATGAGGGAAGATAACATGGCCTAAACAGGATAGACTTAATGGGCTAAGGTAACTTATACATGAGGGAAGATAACATGGCCTAAACAGGATAGACTAAATGGGCTAAGGTAACTTATACATGAGGGAAGAAAACATGGCCTAAACAGGATAAACTAAATGGGCTAAGGTAACTTATACACGAGGGAAGATAACATGGCCTAAACAGGATAGACTAAATGGGCTAAGGTGACATATACATGAGGGAAGAAAACATGGCCTAAACAGGATAGACTAAATGGGCTAAGGTAACTTATACATGATGGAAGATAACATGGCCTAAACAGGATAGACTAAATGGGCTAAGGTAACTTATACATGAGGGAAGGTAACATGGCCTAAACAGGATAGACTAAATTGGCTAAGGTAACTTATACACGAGGGAAGATAACATGGCCTAAGCAGGATAGCCAAAATGGGCTAAGGTAACTTATACATGAGGGAAGATAACATGGCCTAAACAGGATAGCCTAAATGGGCCAAGGTAACTTATACATGAGGGAAGATAACGTGGCCTAAACAGGATAGACTAAATGGTCTAAGGTAACTTATACACGAGGGAAGATAACATGGCCTAAACAGGATAGACTAAATGGGCTAAGGTAACTTATACATGAGGAAAAATAACATGGCCTAAACAGGATAGACTAAATGGGCTAAGGTAACTTATACACGAGGAAAGATAACATGGCCGAAACATGATAGACTAAATGGGCTAAGGTAACTTATACATGAGGAAAGATAACATGGCCTAAACATGATAGACGAAATGGGCTAAGGTAACTTATAGATGAGGGAAGATAACATGGCCTAAACAGGATAGCCTAAATTGGCTAAGGTAACTTATACACGAGGGAAGATAACATGGCCTAAACAGGATAGCCTAAATTGGCTAAGGTAACATATACTCGAGGGAAGATAACATGGCCTTAACAGGATAGACTAAATGGGCTAAGGTGACTTATACATGAGGGAAGATAACATGGCCTAACCAGGATAGACTAAATGATCTAAGGTAATTTATACACGAGGGAAGATAACATGGCCTAAACAGGATAGACTAAATGGGCTAAGGTAACTTATACATGAGGGAAGATAACATGGCCTAAACAGGATAGACTAAATGGGCTAAGGTAACTTATACACGAGGGAAGATAACATGGCCTAAACAGGATAGCCAAAATGGGATAACATTACTTATACATGAGGGAAGATAACATGGCCTAAACAGGATAGACAAAATGGGCTAAGGTAACTTATACACGAGGGAAGATAACATGGCCTTAACAGGATAGCCTAAATGGGCTAAGGTAACTTAAACACGAGGGAAGATAACATGGCCTAAACAGTATAGCCAAAATGGGTTAAGGTAACTTATACATGAGGGAAGATAACATGGCCTAAACAGGATAGTCAAAATGGGCTAAGGTAACTTATACACGAGGGAAGATAACATGGCCTAAACAGGATAGACTAAATGGGCTAAGCTAACTTATACATGAGGGAAGATAACATGGCCTAAGCAGGATAGACTAAATGGGCTAAGGTAACTTATGCATGAGGGAAGATAACATGGCCTAAACAGGATAGCCAAAATGGGCTAAGGTAACTTATACATGAGGGAAGATGACATGGCCTAAACAGGATAGACTTAATGGGCTCTGGTAACGTATACTTGAGGGAAGATAACATGGCCTAAACAGGATAGACTAAATGGGCTAAGGTAACTTATACATGAGGGAAGATAACATGGCCTAAACAGGATAGACTAAATGGGCTAAAGTAACTTATACATGAAGGAAGATAACATGGCCTAATCAGGATAGACTAAATGGACTAAGGTAACTTATACATGAGGGAAGATAACATGGCCTAAACAGGATAGCCTAAATGGGCTAAGGTAACGTATACATGAGGGAAGATAGCATGGCCTCAACAGGATAGCCTATATGGGCTAAGGTAAGTTATACATGAGGGAAGATAACATGGCCTAAACAGGATAGACTAAATGGGCTAAGGTAACTTATACATGAGGGAAGATAACATGGCCTAAACAGGATAGACTAAATGTGCTAAGGTAACATATACATGAGGGAAGATAACATGGCCTAAATAGAATAGCCTAAATGGGCTAAGGTAACTTATACATGAGGGAAGATAACATGGCCTAAACAGGATAACCAAAATGGGCTAAGGTAACTTATAATCGAGGGATGATAACATGGCCTAAATAGGATAGACTAAATGGGCTAAGGTGACATATACATGAGGGAAGATAACATGGGTTAAACAGGATAGCCTAAATGGGCTAAGGTAACATATACATGAGGGGAGATAACATGGCCTAAACAGGATGGACTAAATGGGCTAAGATATCTTATGCATGAAGGAAGATAACATGGCATAAACAGGATAGACTAAATGGGCTAAGGTAACTTATACACGAGGTAAGATAACACGGCCTAAACAGGATAGACTAAATGGGCTAAGGTAACCTATACATGAGGGAAGATAACATGGCCTAAACATGATAGACGAAATGGGCTAAGGTAACGTATACATTAGGGAAGATAACATGGCCTAAACAGGATAGACTAAATGGGCTAAGGTAACTTATACACGAGGGAAGATAACATGGCCTAAACAGGATAGACTAAATGGGCTAAGGTGACTTATACCTGAGGGAAGATAACATGGCCTAAACAGGATAGACTAAATGGGCTAAGGTATCTTATACATGAGGGAAGATAACATGGCCTAAACAGGATAGTCTAAATGGGCTAAGGTAACCTATACATGAGGGAAGATAACATGGCCTAAACAGGATAGAATAAATGGGCTAAGGTAACTTATACACGAGGGAAGAAAACATGGCCTAAACAGGATAGACTAAATGGGCTAAGGTAACTTATACACGAGGGAAGATAACATGGCCTAAACAGGATAGACTAAATGGGCTAAGGTGACTTATACATGAGGGAAGATAACATGGCCTAAACAGGATAGACTAAATGGGCTAAGGTAACTTATACATGATGGAAGATAACATGGCCTAAACAGGATAGACTAAATGGGCTAAGGTAACTTATACATGAGGGAAGGTAACATGGCCTAAACAGGATAGACTAAATTGGCTAAGGTAACTTATACACGAGGGAAGATAACATGGCCTAAGCAAGATAGCCAAAATGGGCTAAGGTAACTTATACATGAGGGAAGATAACATGGCCTAAACAGGATAGCCTAAATGGTCCAAGGTAACTTATACATGAGGGAAGATAACGTGGCCTAAACAGGATAGACTAAATGGTCTAAGGTAACTTATACACGAGGGAAGATAACATGGCCTAAACAGGATAGACTAAATGGGCTAAGGTAACTTATACATGAGGAAAAATAACATGGCCTAAACAGGATAGACTAAATGGGCTAAGGTAACTTATACACGAGGAAAGATAACATGGCCGAAACATGAGAGACTAAATGGGCTAAGGTAACTTATACATGAGGAAAGATAACATGGCCTAAACATGATAGACGAAATGGGCTAAGGTAACTTATAGATGAGGGAAGATAACATGGCCTAAACAGGATAGCCTAAATTGGCTAAGGTAACTTATACACGAGGGAAGATAACATGGCCTAAACAGGATAGCCTAAATTGGCTAAGGTAACATATACTCGAGGGAAGATAACATGGCCTTAACAGGATAGACTAAATGGGCTAAGGTGACTTATACATGAGGGAAGATAACATGGCCTAAACAGGATAGCCTAAATGGCCTAAGGTAACATATACATGAGGGAAGATAACATGGCCTAAACAGGATAGACTAAATGGGATAAGGTAACTTATACATGAGGGAAGATAACATGGCCTAAACAGGATAGACTAAATGGGCTAAGGTAACCTATACATAAGGGAAGATAACATGGCCTAAACAGGATAGACTAAATGGGCTAAGGTAACTTATACATGAGGGAAGATAACATGGCCTAAACATGATAGACGAAATGGGCTAAGGTAACGTATACATGAGGGAAGATAACATGGCCTAAACAGGATAGACTAAATGGGCTAAGGTAACTTATACCTGAGGGAAGATAACATGGCCTAAACAGGATAGACTAAATGGGCTAAGGTAACTTATACATGAGGGAAGATAACATGGCCTAAACAGGATAGACTAAATGGGCTAAGGTAACCTATACATGAGGGAAGATAACATGGCCCAAACAGGATAGACTAAATGGGCTAAGGTAACTTATACACGAGGGAAGATAACATGGCCTAAACAGGATAGACTAAATGGGCTAAGGTAACTTATACACGAGGGAAGATAACATGGCCTAAACAGGATAGACTAAATGGGCTAAGGTGACGTATACATGAGGGAAGGTAACATGGCCTAAACAGGATAGACTAAATGGGCTAAGGTAGCTTATACACGAGGGAAGATAACATGGCCTAAGCAGGATAGCCAAAATGGGCTAAGGTAACTTATACATGAGGGAAGATAACATGGCCTAAACAGGATAGCCAAAATGGGCTAAGGTAACTTATACACGAGGGAAGATAACATGGCCTAAACAGGATAGCCTAAATGGGCTAAGGTAACTTAAACACGAGGGAAGATAACATGGCCTAAACAGGATAGCCAAAATGGGCTAAGGTAACTTATACATGAGGGAAGATAACATGGCCTAAACAGGATAGTTAAAATGGGCTAAGGTAACTTATACACGAGGGAAGATAACATGGCCTAAAGAGGATAGACTAAATGGGCTAAGGTAACTTATACATGAGGGAAGATAACATAGCCTAAGCAGGATAGACTAAATGGGCTAAGGTAACTTATGCATGAGGGAAGATAACATGGCCTAAGCAGGATAGATTAAATGGGCTAAGGTAACTTATGCATGAGGGAAGATAACATGGCCTAAACAGGATAGCCAAAATGGGCTAAGGTAACTTATACATGAGGGAAGATAACATGGCCTAAACAGGATAGACTTAATGGGCTAAGGTAACGTATACATGAGGGAAGATAACATGGCCTAAACAGGATAGACTAAATGGGCTAAGGTAACTTATACATGAGGGAAGATAACATGGCCTAAACAGGATAGACTAAATGGGCTAATGTAACTTATACATGAAGGAAGATAACATGGCCTCAACAGGATAGCCTAAATGGGCTAAGGTAAGTTATACATGAGGGAAGATAACATGGCCTAAACAGGATAGACTAAATGGGCTAAGGTAACTTATACATGAGGGAAGATAACATGGCCTAAACAGGATAGACTAAATGGGCTAAGGTAACTTATACATGAGGGAAGATAACATGGCCTAAATAGAATAGCCTAAATGGGCTAAGGTAACTTATACATGAGGGAAGATAACATGGCCTAAACAGGATAACCAAAATGGGCTAAGGTAACTTATACTCGAGGGATGATAACATGGCCTAAACAGGATAGACTAAATGGGCTAAGGTAACTTATACATGAGGGAAGATAACATGGCCTAAACAGGATAGACTAAATGGGCTAAGGTAACTTATACATGAGGGAAGATAACATGGCCTAAATAGAATAGCCTAAATGGGCTAAGGTAACTTATACATGAGGGAAGATAACATGGCCTAAACAGGATAACCAAAATGGGCTAAGGTAACTTATACTCGAGGGATGATAACATGGCCTAAATAGGATAGACTAAATGGGCTAATGTAACTTATACATGAGGGAAGATAACATGGCCTAAACAGGATAGCCAAAATGGGCTAAGGTAACATATACACGAGGGAAGATAACATGGCCTAACCAGGATAGACTAAATGGGCTAAGGGGACATATACATGAGGGAAGATAACATGGGTTAAACAGGATAGCCTAAATGGGCTAAGGTAACATATACATGAGGGGAGAAAACATGGCCTAAACAGGATGGACTAAATGGGCTAAGATATCTTATGCATGAAGGAAGATAACATGGCATAAACAGGATAGACTAAATGGGCTAAGGTAACTTATACACGAGGGAAGATAACACGGCCTAAACAGGATATACTAAATGGGCTAAGGTAACCTATACATGAGGGAAGATAACATGGCCTAAACAGGATAGACTAAATGGGCTAAGGTAACTTATACATGAGGGAAGATAACTTGGCCTAAACATGATAGACGAAATGGGCTAAGGTAACGTATACATGAGGGAAGATAACATGGCCTAAACAGGATAGACTAAATGGGCTAAGGTGACTTATACCTGAGGGAAGATAACATGGCCTAAACAGGATAGCCTACATGGGCTAAGGTAACGTATACATGAGGGAAGATAACATGGCCTAAACCGGATAGACTAAATGGGCTAAGGTAACTTATACATGAGGGAAGATAACATGGCCTCAACAGGATAGACTAAATGGGCTAAGGTATCTTATACATGAGGGAAGATAACATGGCCTAAACAGGATAGACTAAATGGGCTAAGGTAACCTATACATGAGGGAAGATAACATGGCCTAAACAGGATAGACTAAATGGGCTAAGGTAACTTATACACGAGGGAAGAAAACATGGCCTAAGCAGGATAGACTAAATGGGCTAAGGTAACTTATACACGAGGGAAGATAACATGGCCTAAACAGGATAGACTAAATGGGCTAAGGTGACTTATACATGAGGGAAGATAACATGGCCTAAACAGGATAGACTAAATGGGCTAAGGTAACTTATACATGATGGAAGATAACATGGCCTAAACAGGATAGACTAAATGGGCTAAGGTAACTTATACATGAGGGAAGGTAACATGGCCTTAACAGGATAGACTAAATGGGCTAAGGTAACATATACACGAGGGAAGATAACATGGCCTAAGCAGGATAGCCAAAATGGGCTAAGGTAACTTATACATGAGGGAAGATAACATGGCCTAAACAGGATAGCCTAAATGGGCCAAGGTAACTTATACATGAGGGAAGATAACGTGGCCTAAACAGGATAGAATAAATGGTCTAAGGTAACTTATACACGAGGGAAGATAACATGGCCTCAACAGGATAGACTAAATGGGCTAAGGTAATTTATACATGAGGGAAGATAACATGGCCTAAACAGGATAGACTAAATGGGCTAAGGTAACTTATACACGAGGGAAGATAACATGGCCTTAACAGGATAGCCAAAATGGGATAACATAACTTATACATGAGGGAAGATAACATGGCCTAAACAGGATAGCCTAAATGGGCTAAGGTAACATATACATGAGGGAAGATAACATGGCCTAAATAGAATAGCCTAAATGGGCTTAGGTAACATATACATGAGGGAAGATAACATGGCCTAAACAGGATAGCCAAAATGGGCTAAGGTAACTTATACTCGAGGGATGATAACATGGCCTAAACAGGATAGCCTAAATGTGCTAAGGTAACCTATACATGAGGGAAGATAACATGGCCTAAACAGGATAGACTAAATGGGCTAAGGTAACTTATACACGAGGGAAGATAACATGGCCTAAACAGGATAGACTAAGTGGGCTAAGGTGACATATACATGAGGGAAGAAAACATGACCTAAACAGGATAGCCTAAATTGGCTAAGGTAACATATACATGAGGGGAGATAACATGGCCTAAACAGGATAGACTAAATGGGCTAAGGTAACTTATACACGAGGGAAGATAACACGGCCTAAACAGGATAGACTAAATGGGCTAAGGTAACCTATACATGAGAGAAGATAACATGGCCTAAGCAGGATAGACTAAATGGGCTAAGGTAACTTATACATGAGGGAAGATAACATGGCCTACACAGGATAGACTAAATGGGCTAAGGTAACTTATACACGAAGGAAGATAACATGGCATAATCAGGATAGACTAAATGGGCTAAGGTAACTTATACATGAGGGAAGATAACATGGCCTAAACCGGATAGCCTACATGTGCTAAGGTAACGTATACATGAGGGACGATAACATGGCCTAAACAGGATAGACTAAATGGGCTAAGGTAACTTATACATGAGGGAAGATAACATGGCCTAAACAGTATAGACTAAATGGGCTAAGGTAACTTATACATGAGGGAAGATAACATGGCCTACACAGGATAGATTAAGTGGGCTAAGGTAACTTATACATGAGGGAAGATAACATGGCCTAAACAGGATAGCCTAAATGGGCTAAGGTAACATATACACGAGGGAAGATAACATGGCCTAAACAGGATAGACTAAATGGGCTAAGGTGACATATACATGAGGGAAGATAACATGGCCTAAACAGGATAGCCTAAATGGGCTAGGGTAACATATACATGAGGGAAGATAACACGGCCTAAACAGGATAGACTAAATGGGCTAAGGTAACTTATACACGAGGGAAGAAAACATGGCCTAAACAGGATAGAATAAATGGGCTAAGGTAACTTATACACGAGGGAAGATAACACGGCCTAAACAGGATAGACTAAATGGGCTAAGGTAACCTATACATGAGGGAAGATAACATGGCCTAAACAGGATATACTAAATGGGCTAAGGTAACTTATGCATGAAGGAAGATAACATGGCCTAAACAGGATAGACTAAATGGGCTAAGGTAACTTATACATGAAGGAAGATAACATGGCCTAAACAGGATAGACTAATTGGACTTAGGTAACCTATACATTAAGGAAGATAACATGGCCTAAACAGGATAGCCTAAATGGGCTAAGGTAACGTATACATGAGGGAAGATAGCATGGCCTAAACAGGATAGCCTAAATGGGCTGAGGTAAGTTATACATGAGGGAAGATAACATGGCCTAAACAGGATAGACTAAATGGGCTAAGGTAACATATACATGAGGGAAGATAACATGGCCTAAATAGAATAGCCTAAATGGGCTAAGGTAACTTATACATGAGGGATGATAACATGGCCTAAATAGGATAGACTAAATGGGCTAATGTAACTTATACATGAGGGAATATAACATGGCCTAAACAGGATAGCCAAAATGGGCTAAGGTAACTTATACATGAAGGAAGATAACATGGCCCAAACAGGATAGACTAAATGGGCTAATGTAACTTATACACGAGGGAAGATAACACGGCCTAAACAGGATAGACTAAATGGGCTAAGGTCACTTATACATGAGGGAAGATAACATGGCCTAAACAGGATAGACTAAATTGGCTAAGGTTACTTATGCATGAGGGAAGATAACATGGCATAAACAGGATAGACTAAATGGGCTAAGGTAACTTATACATGAGGGAAGATATCATGGCCTAAACAGGATAGCCTACATGGGCTAAGGTAACGTATACATGAGGGAAGATAACATGGCCTAAACAGAATAGACTAAATGGGCTAAGGTAACTTATACATGAGGGAAGATAACATGGCCTAAACAGGATAGACTAAATGGGCTAAGGTAACTTATACATGATGGAAGATAACATGGGCTAAACAGGATAGCCTAAATGGGCTAAGGTAACATATACACGAGGGAAGATAACATGGCCTAAACAGGATAGAATAAATGGGCTAAGGTGACATATACATGAGGAAAGATAACATGGCCTAAACAGGATAGCCTAAATGGGCTAAGGTAACTTATACATGAGGGAAGATAACATGGCCTAAACAGGATAGTCTAAATGGACTAAGGTAGCTTATACACGAGGGAAGATAAAACGGCCTAAACAGGATAGACTAAATGGGCTAAGGTAACTTATACACGAAGGAAGATAACATGGCATAATCAGGATAGACTAAATGGGCTAAGGTAACTTATACATGAGGGAAGATAACATGGCCTAAACCGGATAGCCTACATGTGCTAAGGTAACGTATACATGAGGGACGATAACATGGCCTAAACAGGATAGACTAAATGGGCTAAGGTAACTTATACATGAGGGAAGATAACATGGCCTAAACAGTATAGACTAAATGGGCTAAGGTAACTTATACATGAGGGAAGATAACATGGCCTACACAGGATAGATTAAGTGGGCTAAGGTAACGTATACATGAGGGAAGATAACATGGCCTAAACAGGATAGCTTAAATGGGCTAAGGTAACATATACACGAGGGAAGATAACATGGCCTAAACAGGATAGACTAAATGGGCTAAGGTGACATATACATGAGGGAAGATAACATGGCCTAAACAGGATAGCCTAAATGGGCTAGGGTAACATATACATGAGGGAAGATAACACGGCCTAAACAGGATAGACTAAATGGGCTAAGGTAACTTATACACGAGGGAAGAAAACATGGCCTAAACAGGATAGACTAAATGGGCTAAGGTAACTTATACACGAGGGAAGATAACACGGCCTAAACAGGATAGACTAAATGGGCTAAGGTAACCTATACATGAGGGAAGATAACATGGCCTAAACAGGATATACTAAATGGGCTAAGGTAACTTATGCATGAAGGAAGATAACATGGCCTAAACAGGATAGACTAAATGGGCTAAGGTAACTTATACATGAAGGAAGATAACATGGCCTAAACAGGATAGACTAATTGGACTTAGGTAACCTATACATTAAGGAAGATAACATGGCCTAAACAGGATAGCCTAAATGGGCTAAGGTAACGTATACATGAGGGAAGATAGCATGGCCTAAACAGGATAGCCTAAATGGGCTGAGGTAAGTTATACATGAGGGAAGATAACATGGCCTAAACAGGATAGACTAAATGGGCTAAGGTAACATATACATGAGGGAAGATAACATGGCCTAAATAGAATAGCCTAAATGGGCTAAGGTAACTTATACATGAGGGATGATAACATGGCCTAAATAGGATAGACTAAATGGGCTAATGTAACTTATACATGAGGGAATATAACATGGCCTAAACAGGATAGCCAAAATGGGCTAAGGTAATTTATACATGAAGGAAGATAACATGGCCCAAACAGGATAGACTAAATGGGCTAATGTAACTTATACACGAGGGAAGATAACACGGCCTAAACAGGATAGACTAAATGGGCTAAGGTCACTTATACATGAGGGAAGATAACATGGCCTAAACAGGATAGACTAAATTGGCTAAGGTTACTTATGCATGAGGGAAGATAACATGGCATAAACAGGATAGACTAAATGGGCTAAGGTAACTTATACATGAGGGAAGATATCATGGCCTAAACAGGATAGCCTACATGGGCTAAGGTAACGTATACATGAGGGAAGATAACATGGCCTAAACAGAATAGACTAAATGGGCTAAGGTAACTTATACATGAGGGAAGATAACATGGCCTAAACAGGATAGACTAAATGGGCTAAGGTAACTTATACATGATGGAAGATAACATGGGCTAAACAGGATAGCCTAAATGGGCTAAGGTAACATATACACGAGGGAAGATAACATGGCCTAAACAGGATAGAATAAATGGGCTAAGGTGACATATACATGAGGAAAGATAACATGGCCTAAACAGGATAGCCTAAATGGGCTAAGGTAACTTATACATGAGGGAAGATAACATGGCCTAAACAGGATAGTCTAAATGGACTAAGGTAGCTTATACACGAGGGAAGATAAAACGGCCTAAACAGGATAGACTAAATGGGCTAAGGTAACCTATACATGAGGGAAGATAACATGGCCTAAACAGGATAGACTAAATGGGCTAAGGTAACTTATGCACGAGGGAAGATAACATGGCCTAAACAGGATAGACTAAATGGCCTAAGGTAACTTATACATGAAGGAAGATAACATGGCATAAACCGGATAGACTAAATGGGCTAAGGTAACTTATACATGAGGGAAGATAACATGGCCTAAACAGGGTAGCCTACATGGGCTAAGGTAACGTATACATGAGGGAAGATAACATGGCCTAAACAGGATAGACTAAATGGGCTAAGGTAACTTATACATGAGGGAAGATAACATGGCCTAAACAGGATAGACTAAATGGGCTAAGGTAACTTATACATGAGAGAAGATAACATGGCCTAAACAGGATAGACTAAATGGGCTAAGGTAACTTATACATGAGGGAAGATAACATGGCCTAAACAGGATAGCCTAAATGGGCTAAGGTAACATATACACGAGGGAAGATAACATGGCCTAAACAGGATAGACTAAATGGGCTAAGGTGACATATACATGAGGGAAGATAACATGGCCTAAACAGGATAGCCTAAATGGTCTAAGGTAACATATACATGAGGGAAGATAACACGGCCTAAACAGGATAGACTAAATGGGCTAAGATAACTTATACACGAGGGAAGATAACATGGCCTAAACAGGATAGACTAAATGGGCTAAGGTAACTTATACATGATGGAAGATAACATGGCCTAAACAGGATAGCCTAAATGGGCTAAGGTAACATATACACGAGGGAAGATAACATGGCCTAAACAGGATAGAATAAATGGGCTAAGGTGACATATAAATGAGGAAAGATAACATGGCCTAAACAGGATAGCCTAAATGGGCTAAGGTAACTTATACATGAGGGAAGATAACATGGCCTAAACAGGATAGTCTAAATGGACTAAGGTAGCTTATACACGAGGGAAGATAAAACGACCTAAACAGGATAGACTAAATGGGCTAAGGTAACCTATACATGAGGGAAGATAACATGGCCTAAACAGGATAGACTAAATGGGCTAAGGTAACTTATGCACGAGGGAAGATAACATGGCCTAAACAGGATAGACTAAATGGCCTAAGGTAACTTATACATGAAGGAAGATAACATGGCATAAACCGGATAGACTAAATGGGCTAAGGTAACTTATACATGAGGGAAGATAACATGGCCTAAACAGGGTAGCCTACATGGGCTAAGGTAACGTATACATGAGGGAAGATAACATGGCCTAAACAGGATAGACTAAATGGGCTAAGGTAACTTATACATGAGGGAAGATAACATGGCCTAAACAGGATAGACTAAATGGGCTAAGGTAACTTATACATGAGAGAAGATAACATGGACTAAACAGGATAGACTAAATGGGCTAAGGTAACTTATACATGAGGGAAGATAACATGGCCTAAACAGGATAGCCTAAATGGGCTAAGGTAACATATACACGAGGGAAGATAACATGGCCTAAACAGGATAGACTAAATGGGCTAAGGTGACATATACATGAGGGAAGATAACATGGCCTAAACAGGATAGCCTAAATGGTCTAAGGTAACATATACATGAGGGAAGATAACACGGCCTAAACAGGATAGACTAAATGGGCTAAGATAACTTATACACGAGGGAAGAAAACATGGCCTAAACAGGATAGACTAAATGGGCTAAGGTAACTTATACACGAGGGAAGATAACACGGCCTAAATAGGATAGACTAAATGGGCTAAGGTAACCTATACATGAGGGAAGATAACATGGCCTAAACAGGATAGACTAAATGGGCTAAGGTGACTTATACATGAAGGCAGATAACATGGCCTAAACAGGATAGACTAAATGGGCTAAGGTAACTTATACATGAGGGAAGAAAACATGGCCTAAACAGGATAGACTAAATGGGCTAAGGTAACCTATACATGAGGGAATATAACATGGCCTAAACAGGATAGACTAAATGGGCTAAGGTAACTTATACATGAAGGAAGATAACATGGCCTAAACAGGATAGATTAAATGGACTAAGGTAACTTATACATGAGGGAAGATAACATGGCCTAAACAGGATAGCCTAAATGGGCTAAGGTAACGTATACATGAGGGAAGATAGCATGGCCTAAACAGGATAGCCTAAATGGGCTAAGGTAAGTTATACATGAGGGAAGATAACATGACCTAAACAGGATAGACTAAATGGGCTAAGGTAACTTATACATGACGGAAGATAACATGGCCTAAACAGGATAGACTAAATGGGCTAAGGTAACATATACATGAGGGAAGATAACATGGCCTAAATAGAATAGCCTAAATGGGCTAAGGTAACTTATGCATGAGAGAAGATAACATGGCCTAAACAGGATAGCCAAAATGGGCTAAGGTAACTTATACATGAAGGAAGATAACATGGCCCAAACAGGATAGACTAAATGGGCTAAGGTAACTTATACACGAGGGAAGATAACACGGCCTAAACAGGATAGACTAAATGGGCTAAGGTAACCTATACATGAGGGAAGATAACATGGCCTATGCAGGATAGATTAAATGGGCTAAGGTCACTTATACATGAAGGAAGATAACATGGCCTAAACAGGATAGACTAAATGGACTAAGGTATCTTATGCATGAAGGAAGATAACATGGCATACACATGATAGACTAAATGGGCTAAGGTAACTTATACATGAGGGAAGATATCATGGCCTAAACAGGATAGCCTACATGGGCTAAGGTAACTTATACATGAGGGAAGATAACATGGCCTAAACAGGATAGACTAAATGGGCTAAGGTAACTTATACATGAAGGAAGATAACATGGCCCAAACAGGATAAACTAAATGGGCTAAGGTAACTTATACTTGAGGGATGATAACGTGGCCTAAATAGGATTGACTAAATGGGCTAATGTAACTTATACATGAGGGAAGATAACATGGCCTAAACAGGATAGCCAAAATGGGCTAAGGTAACTTATACATGAAGGAAGATAACATGGCCCAAACAGGATAGACTAAATGGGCTTAGGTAACTTATACATGAAGGAAGATAACATGGCCCAAACAGGATAGACTAAATGGGCTAAGGTAACTTATACACGAGGGAAGATAACACGGCCTAAATAGGATAGACTAAATGGGCTAAGGTAACCTATACATGAGGGAAGATAACATGGCCTATGCAGGATAGATTAAATGGGCTAAGGTCACTTATACATGAAGGAAGATAACATGGCCTAAACAGGATAGACTAAATGGACTAAGGTATCTTATGCATGAAGGAAGATAACATGGCATACACATGATAGACTAAATGGGCTAAGGTAACTTATACATGAGGGAAGATATCATGGCCTAAACAGGATAGCCTACATGGGCTAAGGTAACTTATACATGAGGGAAGATAACATGGCCTAAACAGGATAGACTAAATGGGCTAAGGTAACTTATACATGAGAGAAGATAACATGGCCTAAACAGGATAGACTAAATGGGCTAAGGTAACTTATACATGAGGGAAGATAACATGGCCTAAACAGGATAGCCTAAATGGGCTAAGGTAACATATACACGAGGGAAGATAACATGGCCTAAACAGGATAGACTAAATGGGCTAAGGTGACATATACATGAGGGAAGATAACATGGCCTAAACAGGATAGCCTAAATGGTCTAAGGTAACATATACATGAGGGAAGATAACACGGCCTAAACAGGATAGACTAAATGGGCTAAGATAACTTATACACGAGGGAAGATAACATGGCCTAAACAGGATAGACTAAATGGGCTAAGGTAACTTATACATGATGGAAGATAACATGGCCTAAACAGGATAGCCTAAATGGGCTAAGTTAACATATACACGAGGGAAGATAACATGGCCTAAACAGGATAGAATAAATGGGCTAAGGTGACATATACATGAGGAAAGATAACATGGCCTAAACAGGATAGCCTAAATGGGCTAAGGTAACTTATACATGAGGGAAGATAACATGGCCTAAACAGGATAGTCTAAATGGACTAAGGTAGCTTATACACGAGGGAAGATAAAACGACCTAAACAGGATAGACTAAATGGGCTAAGGTAACCTATACATGAGGGAAGATAACATGGCCTAAACAGGATAGACTAAATGGGCTAAGGTAACATATGCACGAGGGAAGATAACATGGCCTAAACAGGATAGACTAAATGGCCTAAGGTAACTTATACATGAAGGAAGATAACATGGCATAAACCGGATAGACTAAATGGGCTAAGGTAACTTATACATGAGGGAAGATAACATGGCCTAAACAGGGTAGCCTACATGGGCTAAGGTAACGTATACATGAGGGAAGATAACATGGCCTAAACAGGATAGACTAAATGGGCTAAGGTAACTTATACATGAGGGAAGATAACATGGCCTAAACAGGATAGACTAAATGGGCTAAGGTAACTTATACATGAGAGAAGATAACATGGACTAAACAGGATAGACTAAATGGGCTAAGGTAACTTATACATGAGGGAAGATAACATGGCCTAAACAGGATAGCCTAAATGGGCTAAGGTAACATATACACGAGGGAAGATAACATGGCCTAAACAGGATAGACTAAATGGGCTAAGGTGACATATACATGAGGGAAGATAACATGGCCTAAACAGGATAGCCTAAATGGTCTAAGGTAACATATACATGAGGGAAGATAACACGGCCTAAACAGGATAGACTAAATGGGCTAAGATAACTTATACACGAGGGAAGAAAACATGGCCTAAACAGGATAGACTAAATGGGCTAAGGTAACTTATACACGAGGGAAGATAACACGGCCTAAATAGGATAGACTAAATGGGCTAAGGTAACCTATACATGAGGGAAGATAACATGGCCTAAACAGGATAGACTAAATGGGCTAAGGTGACTTATACATGAAGGAAGATAACATGGCCTAAACAGGATAGACTAAATGGGCTAAGGTAACTTATACATGAGGGAAGAAAACATGGCCTAAACAGGATAGACTAAATGGGCTAAGGTAACTTATACATGAGGGAAGATAACATGGCCTAAACAGGATAGACTAAATGGGCTAAGGTAACTTATACATGAAGGAAGATAACATGGCCTAAACAGGATAGATTAAATGGACTAAGGTAACTTATACATGAGGGAAGATAACATGGCCTAAACAGGATAGCCTAAATGGGCTAAGGTAACGTATACATGAGGGAAGATAGCATGGCCTAAACAGGATAGCCTAAATGGGCTAAGGTAAGTTATACATGAGGGAAGATAACATGACCTAAACAGGATAGACTAAATGGGCTAAGGTAACTTATACATGACGGAAGATAACATGGCCTAAACAGGATAGACTAAATGGGCTAAGGTAACATATACATGAGGGAAGATAACATGGCCTAAATAGAATAGCCTAAATGGGCTAAGGTAACTTATGCATGAGAGAAGATAACATGGCCTAAACAGGATAGCCAAAATGGGCTAAGGTAACTTATACATGAAGGAAGATAACATGGCCCAAACAGGATAGACTAAATGGGCTAAGGTAACTTATACACGAGGGAAGATAACACGGCCTAAACAGGATAGACTAAATGGGCTAAGGTAACCTATACATGAGGGAAGATAACATGGCCTATGCAGGATAGATTAAATGGGCTAAGGTCACTTATACATGAAGGAAGATAACATGGCCTAAACAGGATAGACTAAATGGACTTAGGTATCTTATGCATGAAGGAAGATAACATGGCATACACATGATAGACTAAATGGGCTAAGGTAACTTATACATGAGGGAAGATATCATGGCCTAAACAGGATAGCCTACATGGGCTAAGGTAACTTATACATGAGGGAAGATAACATGGCCTAAACAGGATAGACTAAATGGGCTAAGGTAACTTATACATGAAGGAAGATAACATGGCCCAAACAGGATAAACTAAATGGGCTAAGGTAACTTATACTTGAGGGATGATAACGTGGCCTAAATAGGATTGACTAAATGGGCTAATGTAACTTATACATGAGGGAAGATAACATGGCCTAAACAGGATAGCCAAAATGGGCTAAGGTAACTTATACATGAAGGAAGATAACATGGCCCAAACAGGATAGACTAAATGGGCTTAGGTAACTTATACATGAAGGAAGATAACATGGCCCAAACAGGATAGACTAAATGGGCTAAGGTAACTTATACACGAGGGAAGATAACACGGCCTAAACAGGATAGACTAAATGGGCTAAGGTAACCTATACATGAGGGAAGATAACATGGCCTATGCAGGATAGATTAAATGGGCTAAGGTCACTTATACATGAAGGAAGATAACATGGCCTAAACAGGATAGACTAAATGGACTAAGGTATCTTATGCATGAAGGAAGATAACATGGCATACACATGATAGACTAAATGGGCTAAGGTAACTTATACATGAGGGAAGATATCATGGCCTAAACAGGATAGCCTACATGGGCTAAGGTAACTTATACATGAGGGAAGATAACATGGCCTAAACAGGATAGACTAAATGGGCTAAGGTAACTTATACATGAAGGAAGATAACATGGCCCAAACAGGATAAACTAAATGGGCTAAGGTAACTTATACTCGAGGGATGATAACGTGGCCTAAATAGGATTGACTAAATGGGCTAATGTAACTTATACATGAGGGAAGATAACATGGCCTAAACAGGATAGCCAAAATGGGCTAAGGTAACTTATACATGAAGGAAGATAACATGGCCCAAACAGGATAGACTAAATGTGCTAAGGTAACCTATACACGAGGGAAGATAACACGGCCTAAACAGGATAGACTAAATGGGCTAAGGTAACCTATACATGAGGGAAGAAAACATGGCCTAAGCAGTATAGATTAAATGGGCTAAGGTCACTTATACATGAAGGAAGATAACATGGCCTAAACAGGATAGACTAAATGGACTAAGGTATCTTATGCATGAAGGAAGATAACATGGCATACACATGATAGACTAAATGGGCTAAGGTAACTTATACATGAGGGAAGATATCATGGCCTAAACAGGATAGCCTACATGGGCTAAGGTAACGTATACATGAGGGAAGATAACATGGCCTAAACAGGATAGACTAAATGGGCTAAGGTAACTTATACATGAGGGAAGATAACATGGCCTAAACAGGATAGACTAAATTGGCTAAGGTAACTTATACATGAGGGAAGATAACATGGCCTAAACAGGATAGACTAATGGGCTAAGGTAACTTATACATGAGGGAAGATAACATGGCCTAAACAGGATAGACTAAATGGGCTAAGGTGACATATACATGAGGGAAGATAACATGTCCTAAGCAGGATAGACTAAATGGGATAACATAACTTATACATGAGGGAAGATAACATGGCCTAAACAGGATAGTCAAAATGGGCTAAGGTAACATATACATGTGGGAAGATAACACGGCCTAAACAGGATAGACTAAATGGGCTAAGGTAACTTATACACGAGGGAAGATAACATGGCCTAAACAGGATAGCCAAAATGGGCTAAGGTAACTTATTCTCGAGGGATGATAACATGGCCTAAATAGGATAGACTAAACAAACTAATGTAACTTATACATGAGGGAAGATAACATGGCCTAAACAGGATAGCCAAAATGGGCTAAGGTAACTTATATATGAAGGAAGATAACATGGCCCAAACAGGATAGACTAAATGGGCTAAGGTAATTTATACACGAGGGAAGATAACACGGCCTAAACAGGATAGACTAAATGGGCAAAGGTAACCTATACATGAAGGAAGATAACATGGCCTAAACAGGATAGACTAAATGGGCTAAGGTAACTTATACATGAAGGAAGATAACATGGCCTAAACAGGATAGCCTAAATGGGCTAAGGTAACTTATACATGAAGGAAAATAACATGGCATAAACAGGATAGACTAAATGGGCTAAGGTAACATATACATGAGGGAAGATAACATGGACTAAAGAGTATAGCCTACATGGGCTAAGGTAACGTATACATGAGGGAAGATAACATGGCCTAAACAGGTTAGACTAAATGGGCTAAGGTAACTTATACATGAGGGAAGATAACATGGCCTAAACAGGATAGACTAAATGGGCTAAGGTAACTTATGCATGAGGGAAGATAACATGGCCTAAACATGATAGACTAAATGGGCTAAGGTAACTTGTACATAAGGGAAGATAACATGGCCTCAACAGGATAGCCTAAATGGGCTAAGGTAATATATACACGAGGGAAGATAACATGGCCTAAACAGGGTAGACTAAATGGGCTAAGGTGACATATACATGAGGGAATATAACATGGCCTAAACAGTATAGACTAAATGGTCTAAGGTAGCTTATACATGAGGGAAGAAAACATGGCCTAAACAGGATAGACTAAATGGGCTAAGGTAACTTATACACGAGGGAAGATAACACGGCCTAAACAGGATAGACTAAATGGGCTAAGGTAACTTATACATGAGGGAAGATAACATGGCCTAAACAGGATAGACTAAATGGGCTAAGGTAACTTATACATGAGGGAAGATAACATGGCCTAAGCAGGATAGCCTAAATGGACTAAAGTAACGTATACATGAGGGAAGATAACATGGCCTAAGCAGGATAGACTAAATGGGCTAAGGTAACTTATACATGAGGGAAGATAACATGGCCTAAACAGGATAGACTAAATGGGCTAAGGTAACTTATACATAAAGGAAGATAACACGGCCTAAACAGGATAGACTAAATGGGCTAAGGTAACCTATACCTGAGGGAAGATAACATGGCCTAAACAGGATAGACTAAATGGGCTAAGGTAACTGTAACTTATGCATGAAGGAAGATAACATGGCCTAAACAGGATAGACTAAATGGGCTAAGGTAACTTATACATGAGGGAAGATAACATGGCCTAAACAGGATAGCCTAAATGGACTAAGGTAACGTATACATGAGGGAAGATAACATGGCCTAAACAGGATAGACTAAATGGGCTAAGGTAACTTATACATGAGGGAAGATAACATGGCCTAAACAGGATAGACTAAATGGGCTAAGGTAACTTATACATGAAGGAAGATAACATGGCCTAAACAGGATAGACTAAAAGGGCTAAGGTAACTTATACATGAAGGAAGATAACATGGCATAAACAGGATAGACTAAATGGGCTAAGGTAACTTATACATGAGGGAAGATAACATGGCCTAAACAGGATAGCCTACATGGGCTAAGGTAACGTATACATGAGGGAAGATAACATGGCCTAAACCGGATAGACTAAATGGGCTAAAGTAACTTATACATGAGGGAAGATAACATGGCCTAAACAGGATAGACTAAATGGGCTAAGGTAACTTATACATGAGGGAAGATAACATGGCCTAAACAGGATAGACTAAATGGGCTAAGGTAACTTATACATGAGGGAAGATAGCATGGCCTAAACAGGATAGACTAAATGGGCTAAGGTAACTTATACATGAAGGAAGATAACATGGCCTAAATAGGATAGATTAAATGGACTAAGGTAACTTATACATGAGGGAAGATAACATGGCCTAAACAGGATAGCCTAAATGGGCTAAGGTAACGTATACATGAGGGAAGATAGCATGGCCTAAACAGGACAGCCTAAATGGGCTAAGGTAAGTTATACATGAGGGAAGATAACATGACCTAAACAGGATAGACTAAATGGGCTAAGGTAACTTATACATGACGGAAGATAACATGGCCTAAACAGGATAGACTAAATGGGCTAAGGTAACATATACATGAGGGAAGATAACATGGCCTAAATAGAATAGCCTAAATGGGCTAAGGTAACTTATACATGAGAGAAGATAACATGGCCTAAACAGGATAGCCAAAATGGGCTAAGGTAACATATACATGAAGGAAGATAACATGGCCCAAACAGGATAGACTAAATGGGCTAAGGTAACTTATACACGAGGGAAGATAACACGGCCTAAACGGGATAGACTAAATGGGCTAAGGTAACCTATACATGAGGGAAGATAACATGGCCTATGCAGGATAGATTAAATGGGCTAAGGTCACTTATACATGAAGGAAGATAACATGGCCTAAACAGGATAGACTAAATGGACTAAGGTATCTTGTGCATGAAGGAAGATAACATGGCCTAAACAGGATAGACTAAATGGGCTAAGGTAACTTATACATGAGGGAAGATAACATGGCCTAAACAGGATAGCCTAAATGGACTAAGGTAACGTATACATGAGGGAAGATAACATGGCCTAAACAGGATAGACTAAATGGGCTAAGGTAACTTATACATGAGGGAAGAAAACATGGCCTAAACAGGATAGACTAAATGGGCTAAGGTAACTTATACATGAAGGAAGATAACATGGCCTAAACAGGATAGACTAAAAGGGCTAAGGTAACTTATACATGAAGGAAGATAACATGGCATAAACAGGATAGACTAAATGGGCTAAGGTAACTTATACATGAGGGAAGATAACATGGCCTAAACAGGATAGCCTACATGGGCTAAGGTAACGTATACATGAGGGAAGATAACATGGCCTAAACCGGATAGACTAAATGGGCTAAGGTAACTTATACATGAGGGAAGATAACACGGCCTAAACAGGATAGACTAAATGGGCTAAGGTAACTTATACATGAGGGAAGATAACATGGCCTAAACAGGATAGACTAAATGGGCTAAGGTAACATATACATGAGGGAAGATAACATGGCCTAAACAGGATAGACTAAATGGGCTAAGGTAACTTATACATGAAGGAAGATAACATGGCCTAAACAGGATAGATTAAATGGACTAAGGTAACTTATACATGACGGAAGATAACATGGCCTAAACAGGATAGCCTAAATGGGCTAAGGTAACGTATACATGAGGGAAGATAGCATGGCCTAAACAGGATAGCCTAAATGGGCTAAGGTAAGTTATACATGAGGGAAGATAACATGACCTAAACAGGATAGACTAAATGGGCTAAGGTAACTTATACATGACGGAAGATAACATGGCCTAAACAGGATAGACTAAATGGGCTAAGGTAACATATACATGAGGGAAGATAACATGGCCTAAATAGAATAGCCTAAATGGGCTAAGGTAACTTATACATGAGAGAAGATAACATGGCCTAAACAGGATAGCCAAAATGGGCTAAGGTAACATATACATGAAGGAAGATAACATGGCCCAAACAGGATAGACTAAATGGGCTAAGGTAACTTATACACGAGGGAAGATAACACGGCCTAAACAGGATAGACTAAATGGGCTAAGGTAACCTATACATGAGGGAAGATAACATGGCCTATGCAGGATAGATTAAATGGGCTAAGGTCACTTATACATGAAGGAAGATAACATGGCCTAAGCAGGATAGACTAAATGGACTAAGGTATCTTATGCATGAAGGAAGATAACATGGCATACACATGATAGACTAAATGGGCTAAGGTAACTTATACATGAGGGAAGATATCATGGCCTAAACAGGATAGCCTACATGGGCTAAGGTAACTTATACATGAGGGAAGATAACATGGCCTAAACAGGATAGACTAAATGGGCTAAGGTAACTTATACATGAAGGAAGATAACATGGCCCAAACAGGATAAACTAAATGGGCTAAGGTAACTTATACTCGAGGGATGATAACGTGGCCTAAATAGGATTGACTAAATGGGCTAATGTAACTTATACATGAGGGAAGATAACATGGCCTAAACAGGATAGCCAAAATGGGCTAAGGTAACTTATACATGAAGGAAGATAACATGGCCCAAACAGGATAGACTAAATGGGCTAAGGTAACTTATACACGAGGGAAGATAACACGGCCTAAACAGGATAGACTAAATGGGCTAAGGTAACCTATACATGAGGGAAGAAAGATGGCCTAAGCAGGATAGACTAAATGGACTAAGGTATCTTATGCATGAAGGAAGATAACATGGCATACACATGATAGACTAAATGGGCTAAGGTAACTTATACATGAGGGAAGATATCATGGCCTAAACAGGATAGCCTACATGGGCTAAGGTAACGTATACATGAGGGAAGATAACATGGCCTAAACAGGATAGACTAAATGGGCTAAGGTAACTTATACATGAGGGAAGATAACATGGCCTAAACAGGATAGACTAAATTGGCTAAGGTAACTTATACATGAGGGAAGATAACATGGCCTAAACAGGATAGACTAAATGGGCTAAGGTAACTTATACATGAGGGAAGATAACATGGTCTAAACAGGATAGACTAAATGGGCTAAGGTGACATATACATGAGGGAAGATAACATGTCCTAAGCAGGATAGACTAAATGGGATAACATAACTTATACATGAGGGAAGATAACATGGCCTAAACAGGATAGTCAAAATGGGCTAAGGTAACATATACATGTGGGAAGATAACACGGCCTAAACAGGATAGACTAAATGGGCTAAGGTAACTTATACACGAGGGAGGATAACATGGCCTAAACAGGATAGCCAAAATGGGCTAAGGTAATTTATTCTCGAGGGATGATAACATGGCCTAAATAGGATAGACTAAACAAACTAATGTAACTTATACATGAGGGAAGATAACATGGCCTAAACAGGATAGCCAAAATGGGCTAAGGTAACTTATATATGAAGGAAGATAACATGGCCCAAACAGGATAGACTAAATGGGCTAAGGTAACTTATACACGAGGGAAGATAACATGGCCTAAACAGGATAGACTAAATGGGCTAAGGTAATTTATACATGAGGTAAGATAACATGGCCTAAACAGGATAGACTAAATGGGCTAAGGAAACTTATACATGAGAGAAGATAACATGGCCTAAACAGGATAGAATAAATGGGCTAAGGTAACTTATACATGAGGGAAGATAACATGGCCTAAACAGGATAGACTAAATGGGCTAAGGTAACTTATACATGAGGGAAGATAACACGGCCTAAACAGGATAGACTAAATGGGGTAAGGTAACTTATACACGAGGGAAGAAAACATGGCCTAAACAGGATAGACTAAATGGGCTAAGGTAACTTATACACGAGGGAAGATAACACGGCCTAAACAGGATAGACTAAATGGGCTAAGGTAACCTATACATGAGGGAAGATAACAAGGCCTAAACAGGATAGACTAAATGGGCTAAGGTAACTTATACATGAAGGAAGATAACATGGCCTAAACAGGATAGCCTAAATGGGCTAAGGTAACTTATACATGAAGGAAGATAACATGGCATAAACAGGATAGACTAAATGGGCTAAGGTAACATATACATGAGGGAAGATAACATGGACTAAAGAGGATAGCCTACATGGGCTAAGGTAACGTATACATGAGGGAAGATAACATGGCCTAAACAGGATAGACTAAATGGGCTAAGGTAACTTATACATGAGGGAAGATAACATGGCCTAAACAGGATAGACTAAATGGGCTAAGGTAACTTATGCATGAGGGAAGATAACATGGCCTAAACAGGATAGACTAAATGGGCTAAGGTAACTTGTACATAAGGGAAGATAACATGGCCTCAACAGGATAGCCTAAATGGGCTAAGGTAACATATACACGAGGGAAGATAACATGGCCTAAACAGGGTAGACTAAATGGGCTAAGGTGACATATACATGAGGGAATATAACATGGCCTAAACAGTATAGACTAAATGGTCTAAGGTAGCTTATACATGAGGGAAGAAAACATGGCCTAAACATGATAGACTAAATGGGCTAAGGTAACTTATACACGAGGGAAGATAACACGGCCTAAACAGGATAGACTAAATGGGCTAAGGTAACTTATACATGAGGGAAGATAACATGGCCTAAACAGGATAGACTAAATGGGCTAAGGTAACTTATACATGAGGGAAGATAACATGGCCTAAGCAGGATAGCCTAAATGGACTAAAGTAACGTATACATGAGGGAAGATAACATGGCCTAAGCAGGATAGACTAAATGGGCTAAGGTAACTTATACATGAGGGAAGATAACATGGCCTAAACAGGATAGACTAAATGGGCTAAGGTAACTTATACATAAAGGAAGATAACACGGCCTAAACAGGATAGACTAAATGGGCTAAGGTAACCTATACCTGAGGGAAGATAACATGGCCTAAACAGGATAGACTAAATGGGCTAAGGTAACTTATGCATGAAGGAAGATAACATGGCCTAAACAGGATAGACTAAATGGGCTAATGTAACTTATACATGAGGGAAGATAACATGGCCTAAACAGGATAGACTAAATGGGCTAAGGTAACTTATACATGAAGGAAGATAACATGGCCTAAACAGGATAGACTAAAAGGGCTAAGGTAACTTATACATGAAGGAAGATAACATGGCATAAACAGGATAGACTAAATGGGCTAAGGTAACTTATACATGAGGGAAGATAACATGGCCTAAACAGGATAGCCTACATGGTCTAAGGTAAAGTATACATGAGGGAAGATAACATGGCCTAAACCGGATAGACTAAATGGGCTAAGGTAACTTATACATGAGGGAAGATAACATGGCCTAAACAGGATAGACTAAATGGGCTAAGGTAACTTATACATGAGGGAAGATAACATGGCCTAAACAGGATAGACTAAATGGGCTAAGGTAACTTATACATGAGGGAAGATAACATGGCCTAAACAGGATAGACTAAATGGGCTAAGGTAACTTATACATGAGGGAAGATAACATGGCCTAAACAGGATAGACTAAATGGGCTAAGGTAACTTATACACGAAGGAAGATATCATGGCCTAAACAGGATAGACTAAATGGGCTAAGGTAACTTATACACGAGGGAAGATAACACGGCCTAAACAGGATAGACTAAATGGGCTAAGGTAACCTATACATGAGGGAAGATAACATGGCATAAACAAGATAGACTAAATGGGCTAAGGTAACTTATCCATGAGGGAAGATAACATGGCCTAAACAGGATAGACTAAATGGGCTAAGTAACTTATACATGAGGGAAGATAACATGGCCTAAACAGGATAGACTAAATGGGCTAAGGTAACTTATACATGAGGGAAGATAACATGGCCTAAACAGGATAGACTAAATGGGCTAAGGTAACTTATACATGAGGGAAGATAACATGGCCTAAACAGGATAGACTAATTAGGCTAAGGTAACTTATACAGGAGGGAAGATAACATGGCCTAAACAGGATAGACTAAATGGGCTAAGGTGACTTATACACGAGTGAAGATAACATGGCCTAAACAGGATAGACTAAATGGGCTAAGGTAACTTATACATGAGGGAAGATAACATGGTCTAAGCAGGATAGACTAAATGGGCTAAGGTAACTTATACACGAGGGAAGATAACATGGCCTAAACAGGATAGACTAAATGGGCTAAGGTAACTTATACACGAGGGAAGATAACATGGCCTAAACAGGATAGACTAAATGGGCTAAGGTAACTTATACATGAGGGAAGATAACATGGCCTAAGCAGGATAGACTAAATGGGCTAAGGTAACTTATACACGAGGGAAGATAACATGGCCTAAACAGGATAGACTAAATGGGCTGAGGTAACTTATACATGAGGGAAGATAACATGGCCTAAACAGGATAGACTAAATGGGCTAATGTAACATATACATGAGGGAAGATAACATGGCCTAAGCAGGATAGAGTAAATTGGCTAAGGTAACTTATACACGAGGGAAGATAACATGGCCTAAACAGGATAGAATAAATGGGCTAAGGTAACTTATACATGAGGGAAGATAACATGGCCTAAACAGGATAGACTAAATGGGCTAAGGTAACTTATACATGAGTGAAGATAACATGGCCTAAACAGGATAAACTAAATGGGCTAAGGTAACTTATACATGAGGGAAGATAACATGGCCTAAACAGGATAGACTAAATGGGCTAAGGTAACCTATACATGAGGGAAGGTAACATGGCCTAAACAGGATAGACTAAATGGGCTAAGGTGACATATACACGAGGGAAGATAACATGGCCTAAACAGGATAGACTAAATGGGCTAAGGTAACTTATACATGAGGGAAGATAACATGGCCTAAACAGGATAGCCTAAATGGGCTAAGGTAACTTATACATGAGGGAAGATAACATGGCCTAAACAGGATAGACTAAATGAGCTAAGGTAACTTATACATGAGGGAAGATAACATGGCCTAAACAGGATAGACTAAATGGGCTAAGGTAACTTATACATGAGGGAAGATAACATGGCCTAAACAGGATAGACTAAATGGGCTAAGGTAACCTATACATGAAGGAAGATAACATTAGTTTTAATAATATTTACAATAGATTCAAACCACAAGTGACACAAAAATAAAACCTTAAAGATAAGAATGTTGATATCTCACTTTGTTTACTTTCAGTTGCCTTGGCTGGTTTGGCGTACTTAATGCTTATGCAGAATAGCATGAGTTCCACGACTTCCACGACTACCACGACTCTCCTCCCAAACGGTTTAGGAAGTAATCGTAGAAAGCGAGTGCTTCACAATTATAATTAATTAGCGTGATGCAATATGTTGTAAGTCATTATTTGTTCTGTGTTCGACATGTATGTTCTGGGGGTGGGGTTAGGGGTATGATATTTAACGCCAATTTCAACAATATTTCAGCTCCATCGTACCCACAGAAAACAAGCGACCTGCCGCAAATCACTGACAAACTTTATCACATAATGTTACATCAAGTACACATCGCCTTGAGCGGGGTTCGAACTCACAACGTTAGTAGTGATAGGCACTGATTGCATAGGTAGTTGTAAATCCAACTACCGTCTGCTCACAACAACGATGACGGCTCCTGTATGTAGTCTATTTGTAACTTGATAAACATAATATACAAAGCTGTCAGAACAATTCTAAGATCAGTCAAACTCGTCAAATGAGGTACAATCGATATCCTTAGCACACAAATACAGGACCACACACTTTCCTGGCTTGGTACAGGCACTTGAATATTTTGCCTCTTTCTACGATTTTGATATTTGGTTTTAGAATTGGTCGACAGTGTGGTGTTGTTTGTTTTAGAATTGGTCCGACAGTGTGGTGTTGTTTGTTTTAGAATTGGTCCGACAGTGTGGTGTTGTTTGTTTTATAATGGGTCCGACAGTGTGGTGTTGTTTGTTTTAGAATTGGTCCGACAGTGTGGTGTTGTTTGTTTTAGAATTGGTCCGACAGTGTGGTGTTGTTTGTTTTATAATGGGTCCGACAGTGTGGTGTTGTTTGTTTTAGAATTGGTCCGATAGTGTGGTGTTGTTTGTTTTAGAATTTGTCCGACAGTGTGGTGTTGTTTGTTTTAGAATTGGTCCGACAGTGTGGTGTTGTTTGTTTTAGAATTGGTCCGACAGTGTGGTGTTGTTTGTTTTAGAATTGGTCCGACATTGTGGTGTTGTTTGTTTTAGAATTGGTCCGACAGTGTGGTGTTGTTTGTTTTAGAATTGGTCCGACAGTGTGGTGTTGTTTGTTTTAGAATTGGTCCGACAGTGTGGTGTTGTTTGTTTTAGAATTGGTCCGACAGTGTGGTGTTGTTTGTTTTAGAATTGGTCCAACAGTGTGGTGTTGTTTGTTTTAGAATTGGTCCGACAGTGTGGTGTTGTTTGTTTTAGAATTGGTCCGACAGTGTGGTGTTGTTTATTTTTCATTTTATTGAAACAATATGATTTATTATATACGACCTCAGATAATGTCTTTTCTGATTGTCTGACGTCCCTAGTAACGTTCTTTGATAAAACGTTATAATCACCGCGCAAAAAGTCACGAGAGATGAACATAATATTCCAAAGCTTCTCCAGACACCTTAAAATAGAAATTGTGTTTCCCAATTATCTTAAAAGTTGTAGCCAATCATCGGGTTAAGTTTTGTCATCGACTAATCAGATGCGTTCTTACTAATTACTTTCGGTACACAATTAAATTAATAATAGCAGACGTTGGGCAGACAGGGGTGTCTGGGGAACAAAGTCGGTTCTTTGCAACAGTAAATGATGATGAATTCAATAGAATACTGACTTAAATTTGATTTAATGTCATATAATAAAACAGTTAATGACTTTCAATTTCGGTGAATACAAGGCGGCCTCGGTGAATATCATGTTCCATGGGTTGATCAATCCTTGTATTCACCTCATGGAAAGTCATTAACTGTATAATGTTAAATGTAATGGAGCTTAGTATATTGTAGTCACACATGTAATGTATGATGATTTACATTTCTCTTCTACAAAAATACAAAATGGAGGACAAAACGATTGGTTCTAAGCGCATAACTACTTATACATACATAGATCATTTTATTTTCAGAAATGATGTTTTATACTATTGTCTAAACATTTTTTTTTTTCATTTTTAGGTAAAGAAAGGACACATTTTAGAAATAAAGTATTTATTAAAAACAATAATTCTGTTGAGAAATGAAAAATATTGTACCGTCTATGTTTATGTTGTGATTTATTTTTGTGAGTCTGTGGTATTTTTGAGTGGAAGCCAATCTGTGCAGGTTTTTAATCGGTTGTTTATATATGTATTGCTATTTGAGATCCACTTATCATTAGAGAACCGGTTTAACCCTGCCACATTTGTGTGCCTGTCCCAAGACAGGGCCTAGATTTCCAACATCATATGTCGTGGTCTTTTTTGTGTTCAGTGAGATCAGTTAAGATCAGAGGTGATTGTTTGCTTTGGTGATATTGTTGGAATTGATGACCATCATTGTTTAAACTTTCTTGTCATAACTTGATGAAAAATCAGAAGATGAAGGTACAGTGTCGTTTTCGTCCGCATCATTTGTGTATGATATGTACGTGCTACAAGAGGCTTTATGGAATCTAGGAATAAAACAAAGGTTTTGAAATTTATTTTCTCAGAATAATATTTAAGGTTTAAAGGCGTGAGGCAGAATTATTTGGAAGTAACCATTTTTATACAAAGCTACGCCTGATTGACTCCGTATTAGGCATAATATTTCCCACGTATTTATTTTCTCCTTCGATACTCTCATACGAGAATAAATATAGTCTTTTCTATAAAACAAGAATGAATAGAGTGAGTGAATCGCTACAACTTAACGAGCATATTTTTATTAATTATAACAATCATATAAATTTATGTATGTACACAAACAATGTTCATAAATTAACCAGTCCTGTTAATTTATATTGAAAAACAGATTTTGCATTTATACCCCGAAATGGAAAGTAAACGTGACGTGTTGTAGCAAGACTCGATAAAGTATTTATTTACAGGTTATTTTTATACCCATCAGGCGTGAACATGAAGTTCACGATATTCATGTGGCGGGAAACATACATATGCAATTACCGTAAATAATCTAATAATGAAAAGAAATACACATATAATTTATTTCTTTGACCAAATAATGTCCATATATTAAAAGTACTGACAATACTGATGAAATAAGTTTACAACGATACTAACAACATAAGAGAACAGCAAACAATATATTTCGCAGCTAAAGCAATGAATCGAATGAAATATGAGCAGTACAACTGTACAATAGTTTTTGTCGGTGATGAAATTTTCTTGTTGTTATCGGTTGATTCCGTGAGATAATATACTATCACAACTTCCAAGAAGTAGAACATCCGGGCAATTCACAGATTCTGTCATTTAATTATAGCTGAAAAATTAGAAATATGAATATTTTTTTTCTTAAAATTGCTATGATATATAATATTATATAAGCGAATTACAAAGTCAGTAATCGTTTCATTAAATGACGATATTATTTACAAAATTTTTGGAATGTTTATATTGTACATTCTGTTTTATCACCATTCAGTAGAGATGCAAGAATACAAGTATACAAAATTACAAAAAAAAATGTATGTCATCTACCAATTGTTTATTAATACCACACAAATGCATATTTTGTGAGTGATTAACTGTTGTTTAATGCTAAGTCAGCAATATCATGACATTCATGTGAGATGATGCCCGGTTTGTACTAGAGCAACTCGCTTAGCTCAATGATAGCTCACAGAAGCAACAGTCCATGGGTAAATATGTTGCTCCATTCGGACACATCATACTGATTCCTAGCCAACCAGTATTTGCTTCTACTCCTGAATGCTGCGTGCTTAGTGGAGAAGCAGCATATACCAATGTTATGTTTGGTTTGACCCGATTGTGACTCAAACCCACGATCTACACATGTTGCACATAAAAATATACGTCCTTGCCGCGATCGCTTTAAATTTTCATGACATTTGTGACATTTATTACGTTCAAACTAACAACTAAATATTTAATTCGATAAAATAAAAGGGAACTGAAAATCAGTTATGAAAATTCACACACAATGCCATTGGGCACGTTTCTACAATATTGCTTAACGATCATCGACCGTTATAGATCTGTTCAACGTAAATAGAAGAAACATTCCCAAATCTAAATCAGAAGTACGGATTTTGTATAAATTTTTCGCGGAATTTATTTTGGCGATTTACGTTTGACCGTGAAAATCAGCGAAAATAAAAACCCCGCTATGTTATTTATGTGTGCAATGTACCAATGCATTGAAGTTGTAACATCGACCGTATTTCAAGTTTTTTGGTTAGTTACGGCAGGTAGGTGGCCTTGTCTGGTTTTGCCTACATATAGACTGACCATCACGGCATAACTGATATTTTGTTGAAGGTGGCGTTAAACACCAATAAACAAAAGAAGCTGTTCGTGTCTGATGGGGCTAACACACTACTTGGTACATTATCTTTTAAAATAATTTCTACGAAAACATCTTTTATTTTAGCAGTCTTTGCATTCACAATTCTTTACTTAATGGTTGCTGAGGCAAACTAATTAGATAAATTTGTATAATTATGTTATACATACTTTATACTCTTGTCACTATTCACAGTTGGTCTTCTAATCTTGTACTATAAAAAGTAAGGGTAATAACAAAATTACCGAACTCCGAACAATCTTACAAAAGGAAAGTCAAAACTCATAATTATATAAACAGACAAAATCAGTCAACAACCGGAAAACTGTGAAAACCGTAATGACCATGACTTGGTACAGGCATTTCTAAAGAAATGGTGGGTTGAATCAGATTTTAAAGCACCAAACCTCCCCCTTTCATTACGGCTCAAAGTTTCCGGCTGTCACTATAACAGTATTTATAACAATACTTGAACAAAACAGGTAAAACAGTTTTCAATAGCAGCACCAAACTCCGTGCTTGATATTTAACTATTACTTATAATTTATAATGTGCGTTTGTATTAACATCATGAGTAATTTAACTGAGTACTGTTATTGACTCTTATGTAAACAAGTGTAATTCTGCTAATTGTGAACAAACAGGTAGTCCTTCCGACAAAATAAATATAGAAAAATATGAAGCGAGGCTTAGGAATCAAATTGTCATCGGGGATACCGATAGACATTCGGAATTTAAAGTTTCAAATTTCCAAGAAATCAGAATTATGCCCAATCAAAATTTTCCTCCTTCCACCCAGGAATTGTGATTTACAATTAGTTTTCCTCCATTTTAAAACTAGAAATTTTAACAAATAGTAATAAGAAAACAAATCTTGTAACATACAGATTTTTCTGTGTCCATCATATGTAATGGGTGGGATTGCACTTCTTCTCTGTCAAACTTAGAAGCACCACTGTGTCGATCAATAGGTTCCTTTAGGTGTGAGGGTTGATATATCGTAACCTTAATAATTATACAAATTTAATTTCAAATTAAAATGCAATGGTAATGTTATCTTTAAAAGAGTTAGACGAAGTCATTTACGTGTAACGTTTATCGTCTGTATTTCCCAGAACACGTGTATCTCTAAGGGATTGATCATTTAATATTTAGAAGGGGAGGAGGGCTATATTTTACCCCTATCACAGAAAAATGTTTTCATACGGAACAAAAACTAAAGAGGACATGACAAATTTGCTTTATTCTTCAAATTATACCAAAACAAAATTGTCTAAAAGGGCAAGGTCAGATTATTTATTTTTTGCATTTTTAAGGTTAAGAAATGTTGTTATATAGAAAATGGCGACAGAAATAAAAACAGAATAAAAAACATAGACTCCACATCCACCCTTAATAGTTAAATGATCGTTCCCTTATTGGTAAAATAAACACATTTCAAAACTAAACTTCCTATATAACACAGAAATAATTTTCAGTTGCATGGTCTACTTTCACAAAAAGACGTTCTTCGTAACCACATAACAGTTGTACTGGCGTTGGCACCGTTTAATAGTAAACTGACAGGTGTCACTTGTGGAGCAGAAATTGCTTACAATTTCCAGAGTTCCACCCTCGGTTTATAATGATGTTCGTGATGCACAACTTGTAGTATTCTGTGTAGTGATTTGTAGATATTAACATCGTTCCCTTTCTTTTTGCCACTGTATTGTCTGTTTTTCGATTTACGTCTTCTGGCATTTCCAAACATTTCTAAATTTAATACTGTAGGATCACTTAGTGGTTTCGTGTTGCTTGATCTATAGTTGTGAATGTGATGTTTTGTAGATGCTTGATTTTCCTTTTGCACGGATTTTAGTGAGGCTCGTATTTTCTAGATAATTGTCCTTTTGGCATTGTATTGTCTGCTCTTCTTAGATTTACGGCCGCCGTGGTGAAGTGTACAAGCGATTACCCCTTTTGTATCTTAGATTTACGTCTTCCGTGGTGAAGTGTACAAGCGATTACCCCTTTCGTATCTTAGATTTACGGCTTCCGTGGTGAAGTGTACAAGCGATTACCCCTTTTGCATCTTAGATTTACGTCTTCCGTGGTGAAGTGTACAAGCTATTACCCCTTTTGTATCTTAGATTTACGGCCGCCGTGGTGAAGTGTACAAGCGATTACCCCTTTCGTATCTTAGATTTACGGCTTCCGTGGTGAAGTGTACAAGCGATTACCCCTTTTGCATCTTTGATTTACGGCTTCCGTGATGAAGTGTACAAGCGATTACCCTTTTTGTATCTTAGATTTACGGCTTCCGTGGTGAAGTGTACTGGCGATTACCCCTTTTGCATCTTAGATTTACGGTATCCGTGGTGAAGTGTACAAGCGATTACCCCTTTTGTTTCTTAGACGTACGTCTTCCGTGGTGTAGGGTACAAGCAATTACCCCTTTTGTATCTTAGATTTACGTCTCCAGTGGTGAAGTGTACAAGCGATTACCCCTTTTATATCTTAGATGTACGTCTTCCGTGGTGAAGTGTACAAGCGATTACCCCTTTTGTATCTTAGATTTACGGCTTCTGCGGTGAAGTGTACAATCGATTACCCCTTTTGTATCTTAGATTTGCGTCTTCCGTGGTGAAGTGTGCAAGCAATTACCTTTTTTGTATCTTAGATTTACGTCTTACGTAGTGAAGTGTACAAGCGATTACCCCTTTTGTATCTTAGATTTACGGCTTCCGTGATGAAGTGTACAAGCAATTACCCCTTTTGTATCTTAGATTGACGGCTTCCGTGGTAAAGTGTACAAGCGATTACCCCTTTGTATCTTAGATTTACGGCTTCCGTGGTGAAGTGTACAAGCGATTACCCCATTTTGCATCTTAGATTTACGGCTTCCGTGGTGAAGGGTACAAGCGATTACCCCTTTTGTATCTTAGATTTACGGCTTCCGTGGTGAAGTGTGCAAGCGATTACCCCTTTTGTATCTTAGATTTACGGCTTCCGTGGCGAAGTGTACAAGCGATTACCCCTTTTGTATCTTAGATGTACGTCTTCCGTGGTGAAGTGTACAAGCGATTACCCCTTTTGTATCTTAGATTTACGGCTTCCGTGGTGAAGTGTACAAGCCATTACCCCTTTTGTATCTTAGATTTACGGCTTCCGTGGCGAAGTGTACAAGCGATTACCCCTTGTGTATCTTAGATGTACGTCTTCCGTGGTGAAGTGTACACGCGATTACCCCTTTTGTATCTTAGATTTACGTCTTACGTGGTGAAGTGTACAAGCGATTACCCCTTTTGTATCTTAGATTTACGGCTTCTGCGGTGAAGTGTACAATCGATTACCCCTTTTGTATCTTAGATTTGCGTCTTCCGTGGTGAAGTGTGCAAGCAATTACCTTTTTTGTATCTTAGATTTACGTCTTACGTAGTGAAGTGTACAAGCGATTACCCCTTTTGTATCTTAGATTTACGGCTTCCGTGATGAAGTGTACAAGCAATTACCCCTTTTGTATCTTAGATTGACGGCTTCCGTGGTAAAGTGTACAAGCGATTACCCCTTTGTATCTTAGACTTACGGCTTCCGTGGTGAAGTGTACAAGCGATTACCCCTTTTGCATCTTAGATTTACGGCTTCCGTGGTGAAGTGTACAAGCGATTACCCCATTTTGCATCTTAGATTTACGGCTTCCGTGGTGAAGGGTACAAGCGATTACCCCTTTTGTATCTTAGATTTACGGCTTCCGTGGTGAAGTGTGCAAGCGATTACCCCTTTTGTATCTTAGATTTACGGCTTCCGTGGCGAAGTGTACAAGCGATTACCCCTTTTGTATCTTAGATGTACGTCTTCCGTGGTGAAGTGTACAAGCGATTACCCCTTTTGTATCTTAGATTTACGGCTTCCGTGGTGAAGTGTACAAGCCATTACCCCTTTTGTATCTTAGATTTACGGCTTCCGTGGCGAAGTGTACAAGCGATTACCCCTTGTGTATCTTAGATGTACGTCTTCCGTGGTGAAGTGTACACGCGATTACCCCTTTTGTATCTTAGATTTACGTCTTACGTGGTGAAGTGTACAAGCGATTACCCCTTTTGTATCTTAGATTTACGTCTTCCGTGGTGAAGTGTACAAGCGATTACCCCTTTTGTATCTTAGATTTACGGCTTCCGTGGTGAAGTGTACAAGCGATTACCCCATTTGTATCTTAGATTTACGTCTTCCGTGGTGAAGTGTACAAGCGATTACCCCTTTTGTATCTTAGATGTACGTCTTCCGTGGTGAAGTGTACACGCGATTACCCCTTTTGTATCTTAGATTTACGTCTTACGTGGTGAAGTGTACAAGCGATTACCCCTTTTGTATCTTAGATTTACGTCTTCCGTGGTGAAGTGTACAAGCGATTACCCCTTTTGTATCTTAGATTTACGGCTTCCGTGGTGAAGTGTACAAGCGATTACCCCATTTGTATCTTAGATTTACGTCTTCCGTGGTGAAGTGTACAAGCGATTACCCCTTTTGTATCTTAGATGTACGTCTTCCGTGGTGAAGTGTACAAGCGATTACCCATTTTGTATCTTAGATTTACGGCTTCCGTGGTGAAGTGTACATTACAAGCGATTACCCCTTTTGTATCTTAGATTTACGTCTTCCGTGGTGAAGTGTACATTACAAGCGATTACCCCTTTTGTATCTTAGATTTACGTCTTACGTGGTGAAGTGTACAAGCGATTACCCCTTTTGTATCTTAGATTTACGTCTTCCGTGGTGAAGTGTACAATCGATTACCCCTTTTGTATCTTAGATTTACGTCTTACGTGGTGAAGTGTACAAGCGATTACCCCTTTTGTATCTTAGATTTACGTCTTCTGCGATGAAGTGTACAAGCGATTACCTCTTTTGTATCTTAGATTTATGTCATCCGTGGTGAAGTGTACAAGCGATTACCCCTTTTGTATCTTAGATTTACGTCTTCTGCGGTGAAATGTACAAGCGATTACCCCTTTTGTATCTTAGATTTACGGCTTCCACGGTGAAGTGTTCAAGCGATTACCCATTTTGTATCTTAGATTTACGGCTTCTGCGGTGAAGTGTACAAGCGATTACCTCTTTTGTGTCTTAGATTTACGGCTTCTGCGGTGAAGTGTACAAGCAATTACCCCTTTTGTATCTTAGATTTACGGCTTCCGTGGTGAAGTGTACAAGCGATTACCCCTTTTGTACCTTAAAGCTTTTCTAAAACAATATCATAACTTCATAATAAGGTTTGTTATTCTATATTTCATTTACTTTTCTGTTCTCAACTTGAGAATCTACTACGTTGGTGTTTGAGACACACCACATTTTCTTGAAAATTATAATAATTGATTCCATATCACCAAAAATGTCTGATGTTTAAAAAAAAATAAACTTACATTACCGACCTCGAGTGTTTCTACTTTCCTATAAGATTTCTCATATCTTTCATATCCTTGACGCTGTCCCGTTTCATGGTCAACATTTTTACCTTCTGGTTCAAAATGCTGTAGTTGCATATAGTTGGAATCGCGGATATAGCACATGTTAGTGTGGTCATTATTTAAGCTCGGAACATGTTCTATTCGGGAGTTGTCACTATGAAGAGCTTCCTTATCATTTCTCATGTAACTGTGGAAAAAGGAAATGTGTAAGATTAAAGTTTGTCTCTATTATTGTTTCTTTGTTACACCCAGCATGGTGTTGTCTTATTTGGTAAATTATTTCTCGTTTTCCCCTTTGCACCCTCCCTTGCCATTCCAAGTTTCGGAGATTTCATAGTAACACGAATTGGCATTTTAAGTCACCACAATTGTTTTATATATTCAGTTTGCATAAGTAACTCATATGCTAATACGTAAATATAGGCACAGTTGAAGATTTGATCATTGTTATTTTTCCTTTAATAAATACATTTCTTTTTTTCCTTTTTTGAGCCTTTTATGTTTTAATGACATTTTGACTATATGTCGGAAATTGATAATGATACGTGTTTCGCGAGCACATGGGTTCACCCCGGGTTTTTTGGTGGGTTTCGTATTCTCATCTTATTAGCTTTCTTTGCTATGTATTGTTATTTCGGATTTGTTTGTCTTCGTCCTGTGTCTTGTTTACCCATTGTAACCAGTGTCTCTGGATTGTACATTCTTGATTGCCCCATTCGGTTTTCTATAACGTTTATTTAATCAGTATTAAATTTATGCTTTAATTCATTAATATAAATTAATTCAATATTTAAAACATCAAATTATTTTGTTTATATTTGCAAACTATGTGCAACTGATGCTTTCACACTTTTCTATTGCTTAGTCCGTATAATGTGGAACGGTTTTTGTAACTCTTAGGATTTTCAGAATATAGTAGTTTCTCCGGCCATCTTGATAACATCAATATTCCCCCCTCCCAAAAAAAGGCCACTATATAACTGAAATATTGTTGAAAGTGACGTTAAACACGATAACCATAAACAAACAAACAACTCTTACCTGTAGAATTTATTGCGTTTTTCCGCTGATTGAAGTCTCTTACAGACACAGACTAATGATATCAACAGAAGTAACACTAGAGCCCCACCGGTTCCTGCTGCTATAGCAATTATATCAGTCCTTGACAGAGATTCTGTGACCACCTCTGTCTTTACAGTTGTCGGGGCTTGTACTGGTATTGTCATCTTACACGAATCTCCATGATACCCCTCATTATTATCATCCTTGCATCTTGTTAAAGAAATATAAAATTAGTCATACCCAGAGGCGGATTTAGAGGGGGCGTGCGGGATTTGCGCCCCCCCCCCCCCCTAAAATTCGCAAACATATGTTATACAACGTTAATTAAGCAGTTCAACAAACAACTTTTTCATGAATGGTTAACTCGTGACCTGTAAGTCAAAATGAATAGTAATGATATTAAGAGTAAATTTGGGATATCATTCTAAAAAGTTCTACCCATTGATACAAATCAGTATGCAGTCCGTCCGGATGAACCTTTTCGTTTCGCCGTTGGTTCATTCATTGAAAACGTATGATTCGTTCTTGCTTATTGACAAGCAAAGGCGAATATGTTACCATTAATGCTGCATGAAACGATTCTTATCATCTAATTTAGTTACGTTAGCTTATCAGAAATCAATAACAAGTTCATGTATTGACAATTTCCGCTTTTGTTTGTCTATAAACAAGAACGGTCGAAATCATACGTTTTCAATGAATGAATCAAACGACGAAAAGAAAAGCTCCATCCGGACGGGCAATATTAACTAGAACCACCCGAAAGGACAAGCACCGAAAGTACAGACCAATTAGTGAAATGAGGAATTCGTTAAAACTAAACCAATAGTTCTTTGAAGGGTTAACATATCGTGATCGACCAGTCATGAGTTGAACAATTCGCATCACGGTTGTTAAAGAAAAGTTTTACTTTAGGTTCTTATAATCTGACAACAACATACTGTTAACAATTATCCGATAAAATTAAGACTCAAAGTCAAGTTGTTTTGGTCTGATAAAAATGGTGTGGTTGGTTCAAAGTTGTCGTTCAAATAAATGTCTGTAATTCCTCAAACCTCCAGAGCTTCTGGGGGGCTTAGCCCCCCTGGGCCCTCTACCAGGGCTCTGCCTTGGACCCGATGGGGACCTTAAGCGGTCCTCAGAACCCTTGCCTACTCACGCCCCCCCCCCCCCCCCCCCATAACCACAAATCCTGGATCCGCCCCTGATACCAGTTGTATATAAAGGGTCCTCACGGGAACCCTTTATGAGCAGTTGCCCTTTATATACAGGTTAAAAGTATACCCACCTTTCATTAATGGGACACATTAGATTTTCATTAATATAGTGATTTGTTATATACAGGTGTTCTTTAAGACTGTGTATTTGCGTTGTGTGTATTTAAGACAGATGTGACTGTGTATTTGCCTGATGCCATTATACAATAAGGTGGTGTTGCGTTGTGTGTATTTTGTCTCTGATCTCTCACACATTTGCATGTAGTGCCTACATTGTTTGCCTAATAGGTAATCACAAGACGTAAATCGTAGGACAGATAATGGAATGGCAAAAAGGAAATAGACAAGACAAATAATGCTCGACAAAACACTACACATAAAACAAATGACTGAGCAACCGTAACCCCAATAACTCGGGTGGTCCGTAAGGATGGTAAGCAGTTCCTGCTGCACTAGTGACACCCGTCTTGCTACTCCTCTTAAGGAAGATGCGTTGATAAGTTAAGAAAGAGGAACGTATTGTCTTATAGCCATACACGTCATGATCACATACTGGCAAAACAAACTCTTTGTAATGTCAATGCTTATGTTGTCGTGATTTCGTTGAAAGTACATGTCCTTTTGAGCTAACTGCATCGGTGGTGCGGTAAATCGTGGGCTCGAACTCCGATCAGATAATCCAAAGACTTATAAAATTGGTATTTGTTGTTTCTCCCTTAAGCACGAAGAATAGTAAAGACTGGATGGCTCGCAATCAGTATAATATATCCGATTGAATAAGGGTAATAACAAAATTACCGAACTCCGAACAATTTTACAAAGGGAAAGTCAAAACTCATAAGTATATAAACAGACAAAATCAGTCAACAACCGGAAAACTGTGAAAACCGTAATGACCCTGATTTGGCACATGGATTTCTAAAGAAATGGTGGGTTGAATCAGATTTTTAAGCTCAAACCTCCCGCTTTCATTACGGCTCAAAGGTTCCGGCTTTCATTATAACAGTATTTATAACAATACTTGAACAAAACAGGTAACACAGTTGTCAAAGCAGTACCTAATTCAGTGCAGTAAATGTCAATAACACTCTTACGTCACACATTGATAAAAATATATTTTTGATATTTTCCTTATCTTTATACATTTTCACTATATGAAAATCCATCGTTTATTATCGTCTCTGCAGAGACGGAATATATTTCGACAAGATCTTGGTATCGGAATATAAACTTCTTAATCTTTTTATAGCCCTGGTCCAGTAGCATGTTTCTCAGATAAAGTTGACGTTTCAGGAAATCAGAATAATTACTACTGGCCCTTGCATAACGAATCAATTGCGAGATGTAAACACCATATGCAGGAGAAGCTGGTATATTGCTGCACATATTTGGAAAATTCATGATTTTAAAATTGAAGCGAAAGTTATACTCGTAAACTGTTGTGTCAATAAGCTAGCGTGTTGGATTAGTACAAAGCGGACATCATTAAATGTAACTCGTTTTCGCCATGATATAGCTGACGAATTGTTCATCTGGCGTTAAACAACAATCACGCACTTACTGCTTTTGAGTTAAAGCAAACATTTTAAGTGTGTGAGTATTACTAGTATGAGACTACATATCTACATATGTGATATCAGTATACAATTATTATCATCTCATTGCCATGGTGATGCATTACGCGACACATGATTTAAATATCCGTTATCCGGCGATTCCACTCTTTTTGTTACGAAAAGTATTTTAAGGTACATTCTCCTTAGACGAGAAACTCATTGCTCTTTCTGCTAAATGCTAAATGGTGTGCTTGATTCGTTCTGCACTGCCAGTGAACGCTATGTATGTATAAAAACATTCCGAAATAGCCACAAACGTACCTGGTAAAGTTTATTCCAGAAATGCCTCGTGCAAACTAAATTTGATATCTCTATTTTATTACTAAGACCGGTTCGATGCATCAGCTGGTGGACTGCAAGTCCCGGATTGTATCATCCGCTCAGTAATCAGTGCGGCATTGATATGGTTTATTGAATTTATTTGTTAGCAACATTTACAATTCGTAAATAATATAATTGTTACTAAAACTAAGGTTCTTCTCCCTCAGGCATAGGTGACCTTAGGAGATTTTGTCTATGGTGTACATGCTCCCAAAAAACCTGTCTTTCCAATCTTTTGACATTGATGGTACCTGATGAAGGTTATTCCAGAAACCCTTCGCGCGTACAAAATTAGATTTCTACGATTTTGTTTTGTTTTGTTATCAATGCTTTAGATTAATTAATTTATAAATACTTACAAACACTTTACATGTCCTGTATATGTGACGACACAATCACCATGAGCACCACAGTCAAGCTTTTTAATATCAATGTCGTCGCATCTATATACACAAATTGCATCCCCATTGTTATTGGAATCAAATCTTAACACTGCTTGTTTTCCGCATACATATTCACCAATGCGTACGTGTAGCAGATCATCGACTGAAACAAGCATAAATATATATTTAACAGGATGTATGACATCTGGGTTCGATAAATTTGAAGAAACATGGATAAAAATTAATATGAGATTATCTTAGTACGTATAAATATATTGAAATACATGTACGTAACGGGTATGAAACTTAAACAGCAATTAAACCACCTTTCACCGAATACCATTCATGATTTGGCTTTCGAAATGCAAGTCTTGGTTTGTGACATGGGTGGATGTGTCTCAATATTACTAGAGATATATATTGCAGATAAATACAGTAAATAACGGATTTGTAGTTCACAGTTGAATATAATTAAAATTATATACAACACGATTAAGGTTCTCTGCACTTTGAAATCAGCTCTGGTGCTTCATGACGCTTGCGTTCGTTGGTTCGTTGTGATTTGTTGATAAATATATGACGTCTGACAGTACCCGATATTGAATCTCATTAGATGATAAGAAATGCTTAGACAACAATTAAAATAGATTATTCCCAATGCATACATAATCAATAGCCTACCGTCTTCCAAAACATTGTTCTGCTGATTTCTTGTTTCATTCACCAACACAGGACCTGGAATTCCTGTCACATTAAACGAAGACCAGGATGCATTCCTCATATCATCTAAAACTGTTTTAGCCTCGGATTTATTTGTAGGTGCTTTCATTTCAATTGTAAAATTACATTTTATACTGCCTTCCCTGTAAAAAAATATAGACTGATAATTAATTGTAGCTGCTTTTCAGTATGAAAATGGTATTAACTACCGGGGTATATTATCAGTCAGTAATATTCATTCTACAAAAATGATTAAACAGTGATGATCAACAATTCTACCAATATCAACAAAACGAACAATCACATCTCAACTTAACTCACTAAACACAGAAAAAGAATACGATATATGACGTTGGAAACGCAAGTCCTTGGGAGAGGAACACAAATGTGGCGGGCTTCTCAAACAAGGCTACGTTGCTAGGTTGAAGTCATCGCTACAAAATATTTACGGTCGTCATCACAATCTGGTTTACCGTTACGAAATATCCATATCACAAATGACAAAGGATCTTTTCCTTTTACGTAGATGTTTTCTTTCCTCTATTGACTGCCAAGACTTTGACTAGACTTGACTGTATATATGAGTAACACGGTGGGTGTCATATAAGAAGCAGGAACTGCGTACCCTTCGCGAACACCTGGATTCACCCCTCGTGTTATGTGGGGTCTGTGTTGCTCATATTATTAGTTGTTTGTGGTGTCCTATTATGTGTCTATTCGTTCTGCGTTCCGTGTTGTGATGTTCATTATCATTTCCTCAAAAAAACAATGTTCGATCGTCTTTACCTCCAGTTGGTTGTAGAAGGGCTCATGCCTTATTTACGTTATTTGTGTTTTTCTGTGCATAGTGGTGTCCAATACATATTGTGATGTGTTCTGTTTTTCTTCGTCTTGCGTAACCTATGTTGCCAATTTCTCTGGATTTTCCATTTTTGTTGCCACTTCGGTATTCTCTAACGTTTATTTAATGCGCCCGACGCATGTCACGAATAATCTCTCATAATCAAAAGATTGGAAAAACAAATAATGTAATGCAATATGACGGGAATGCAACGTCACCATTCAAAACGGGAAAGTTGTTGATAATGAAAAAAACATCACCTTTGTCGTAAGCCGTGTGTCTTACAAAATGATATGTCTAAATCCGAATATTGACAAGAATCGCTTGTAATTATAACCTTATTCAACGTACGTTCCTTGTAATAATTTTGAATGCCAGACGTAAACAAAATTAGAGTGTTCGATTCTAGTTAGAAATATTGTGGGTTCGATCCGCGGTTAGATCAGGCGACAGGCTATAACGTCGACGTTTACTGATTCTTCAAATAGCAAGAGCTAATACTTTTTGTTCTGGATAAAGCAAGATGTGTCTCAGGTGAAATATATATCTATGTGTGATCTGTTGTTTCATGGAGATAACATTGCAAGAAAACAGTCCAATGTGTCGTTCTGGTACAATACAATATCAAAATCATTACCATCACATTAATGAATAGCTTTGACATAATGTATCTGAACATGGAATACCTATTGAATAATCATTCAATATGTCACAAATTTGAAAGATTTTTTATATGAAACAATTGCTATCTTTCATTTACTGGGTTGTTTATGTAGAGTGGGGAATCAATGAGTTGGCTGTAAGCAATGTTTGTTTGCTTGATAGTGCTTAACTCCACTTTCAACAATATTTAAGTTATATCGTGGCGGTCAGTTCTATTGGTGGAAGAAACCGGAGAACCGGGAGAAAGCCACCGACCTCTCGCAAGTCACTGACAAACTTTATCACATAATGTTGTACACCTCGCCCTGATCGAGATTCGAACACACAACATCAGTGGTGAGAGGCACTGATAGTATAGGTAGTTGTAAATCCAATTACCATACGATCACGGCTACGACGGTCCCACTCTAAATGTCAACTCTAAATATTTTTCAGCAACATTCACCTTCAAAACAATATGCTCTAGTTACATAATAAGCTCAATTAATATATCACATTTATACAATACATTTATATCACTCTCTAGCACAAACCAAAATTGTATGTAAAGTGTACAATCACTTTAGCATCTGATAAAACTGCAATATTTATATAAAAAAGCAGTACTTCTACAAATAATGTAAATACGTATGTCTAGAACATTATATTCAGCAATGAAATGAATAAAAAAATGCCACACAGTCAAAACAGCAATCATTCTTTATACTTACTCTGATAAAAATAAACCACTATACAAATACAGCATTGTTTACAGTAAGTATACATTTATATCTTAATGCATTGACAAAACGAAATAGGGTCCGACGTGATCGTGATCATATGGTAGTTAGATTTACAACTACCTGTGCAAGTAGGGCCTATCACTACAAAAGTTGTGAATTCGAATCCCGCTTATGGCGTGATGTGCTCCATACAATATTATGTGATAAAGTTTGTCTGTGACTTACGGCAGGTCTGTGGTTTTCTGTGATTACTCCGGTTTCCTCCACCAATAAAACTGACCGCCACCATATAGCTGAAATATTGTTGCAAGTGGCGTTGAACACCATATACTCTTACTATAACCCTAAAGCGAAATAAATATGTTAAATGGTTAAATCCACTTGGTCTCCCTTCTGGATGTTTTTTTCAGTTGTTCATGTTTTCTGATATTTTGATGTGCTATGTATTCTTTATATTAATCGTCATTAATTATCTATTTGTGTTGTTCTGTTGTCGCTGGTTTTCTTCCAGTAATGTAGTGTGAGTGCTGGTTCATGTGCAACGGATGGTGATATGATTATTACTATATGCTATTTTCATAACTGTAAAGTATTTTATGAAATTTAGGAAATGCACAGCTGAGGTTAACATATTTTTGACGAGACTTTGTCACAAAATGCTCCCAAATATAGTTTCTACGAAGGTGATTATTTCATAATAAAAACTTACGAAAATCCATTAATAACAATTCCTTTAAACCTGTTCCCGAGGATGTCTTTGTAGAATTGTGTTAACTGTAAAATAATTGGTAAGTAAGTACATGTACATTATCAAATTATATCGACTAGAAGTAGCATACAATGAGTTTGAAGTAGTCATTATGAAAAGAGAGCTTTAACAATGATGGTCAACAATTCTACCTTTGTCATCATCTTAAAGGAACAAGCATCTGTCATCTGAACTGCTGAAACTCAATGATCACACAAAGAAGACCACGACATTAGACGTTGGAAATTCAGGTCCATGTACATTTAACTCGGCAAATATAGGTAACAATTACTTTGAAAGGACCACAATATTTCCTTGATTGCCCGAGGTAGCGAAATAGGATCTAATTACACCTCTGCGAGGAACAACCTCCCTCCAAATAGGGTTCCGCTCGTTGTAAGAGACGAATCACATCAAGGTTTCATTTTATTTGGAATATGCACAGAACTTATTCTGTTCAAAATGTTCAGATTGTTCTAACCTTTAAAATGAACTCTTCGAATTGATTCACGCATTCCATTGCGACGAAACATTAGGTACCAATTCTACAATGGTGGTTTCCATGTGATTCTTACAGCAGTCTTCCATACGGGTTCTACGAACTTATATGTAGTTGCATTTATGTCCAACTGCGTGATCAATGCATATTTGTCTGTTCGATTCACGCCCGTTACAACCTGTGTTCAATACAACTTAATAAGATGCTGTCAGTCACTTTGGCCAGGTAGGTGGTTTTCTGTGGATATTCCGTTTTTCCCACCAATATTAGAGGATCACATCAACATGTATGGCGACTCTGGTTATTAGTACACAGTTCTTTTTACCCATCTGTTAGTTTCTCGGAAATTTTATTCATTTCTGTTCTCATTAAGATTTGTAGTAAAATAAATAATGACGAAATAAGAAAAAAAATCCATTTGTTCGTTACAAATTGTATTTCGTCTAAAAAAATAAACCTCGGTGACAAAATTGTTGTCCACGTTTTTGTTTTTAGAAAAGTGGTTTGGTATTTCTAATCGTTATCACACAATACCGATCAAATGCAAGGAAATTCAAATTTGGAGAAAAAAAAATGTGTCGATTTCTGATATGTGCATCATTTTCCTGGTTTGTCTTAATTTGTTTCTTTATGTAATATTTACTTCCGTGAAACAAACATTCACTTATTAATAACTGTGTTTATTGATTGCTTTATAAAAGATTTTAGCAACTAATATACCTACAGAATAGCTAAATTTTTCTGCAAATGTTTTGTACGTCTTAGATGAACTGTTCTTTGGTACGTCTGTAAAACTTCCATTTACAAAAACAACTAGAGCTACTTCCACTGTTGTGTCACCTAAAATACATAACAAACAATTGTCTACCCTTCACAAGCACCCGGGTTCACACCCGATTTTTGATGGGGTACATGTTGCTCATAGCTTTGGATTTCTGTGTTATGTTGTGTTGTGTTTTCTGTTGTTTTCTCTTTGTCTTTGTCCTGTGTCGTGTGTGTCCGGTGTTGCCTGTATCTAGATTGTACATTCTTAATTCATCTCTAGATTGTACATTCTTGATTCATCTCTAGATTGTACATTCTTGATTCATCTCTAGATTGTACATTCTTGATTCATCTCTAGATTGTACATTCTTGATTCATCTCTAGATTGTACATTCTTGATTCATCTCTAGATTGTACATTATTGATTCATCTCTAGATTGTACATTCTTGATTCATCTCTAGATTGTACATTCTTGATTCATCTCTAGATTGTACATTCTTGATTCATCTCTAGATTGTACATTCTTGATTCATCTCTAGATTGTACATTCTTGATTCATCTCTAGATTGTACATTCTTAATTCATCTCTAGATTGTACATTCTTGATTCATCTCTAGATTGTACATTCTTGATTCATCTCTAGATTGTACATTCTTGATTCATCTCTAGATTGTACATTCTTGATTCATCTCTAGATTGTACATTATTGATTCATCTCTAGATTGTACATTCTTGATTCATCTCTAGATTGTACATTCTTGATTCATCTCTAGATTGTACATTCTTAATTCATCTCTAGATTGTACATTCTTGATTCATCTCTAGATTGTACATTCTTGATTCATCTCTAGATTGTACATTCTTGATTCATCTCTAGATTGTACATTCTTGATTCATCTCTAGATTGTACATTATTGATTCATCTCTAGATTGTACATTCTTGATTCATATCTAGATTGTACATTCTTGATTCATCTCTAGATTGTACATTCTTGATTCATCTCTAGATTGTACATTCTTGATTCATCTCTAGATTGTATATTCTTGATTCATCTCTAGATTGTACATTCTTGATTCATCTCTAGATTGTACATTCTTGATACATCGCTTATCTCTAACGTTTATATATCGAAAGCAAAGCATTGCCCTCCCCCTCCACACCCCCATCAAGCAGTGAATGAATTTGCCTTCTTGGTGTAATTTGGATACCTGGTATAATTCATCGTGGTTCTAAAAACGGTTGGACACCCTATTCATAAAAATATACCTCCTTCATATTTATACGGTATCCAGTTTAAAGTTTTTTCTGCAAGAGGTAGCCCTTATCAGGATGGGGGACACCAAATTTGTTATCAATTGATAATTTGGTAAAAAGAAAAAAAGAAATAATACAATAAATTGTTCAATTGTTATTAACTTGCTTTCATACCAGACATCTTATTATCAACACGAAATGGTTGGATTCACTTTTACTGATTTATTCCCGCCACATTATTTTACCTATCCTCAATGGAAAAATTTCGTTCTATTTTTGTTGAAATCAAATAACATCAGAAAACATAATTTAAGAATATTATTTTCACTAGAATGTCTGATATTTTTGAATTCAAACATGTATGATTCACCATGTTCACGAGGGACAGGCATTGCATGAAAATGGCAAGTTAGTTCTCTGGATATTTGTACATATCTAGATTCCATATTTTCGAATATCGAAATAAAAATTTACATTTCCATGTGGTGTTTGAAGACAATTTTACCAGGTATTTCAGCTATATCGTGGCGCTTAACCTTAATGTACAAGTCATGTTACAGACCGTAACGATACAAACGTTTCTTGAAATACCGTATTAACTACAACACAAACAGCAACAAAAAGTAGGTAATCCAGATGTGTAAAATGTGGGGAGGGGGTTGGGGTTGTTTGAGTCAGCATGTATCGAATTTTCCAAAACATTATTATATTTCTACCCAAAATATATTTCAAGTTATATCTTGTATTATTTTGGTCTTATAAAAATATACATATTCTCGAGAAGAAACTCACTCAAGTCAACTGCTCTGTATCGTGGTATAAATGTTGTCGTCTCTGTCGGACTAGTTGTAGAAATTGTTGTGGTTTCCGTTGTACTGATTGGTGTTGAATTCGTGATATTGTTACATACGCGATAACAGTGAATATGCTTGTCGGAGCTGTTCATAATGTAATTCTGTTCGTCATTAGAAAATCTCCTCGCTCTTTTCAATCTAGCTACTGTTGAACTGGTTGATGTCATTGAACTGGTTGTCGCTATTGGATTTATTGCGTTTGCTGGATTTATTTTTGTTGTTGTTGGACTGGCTGTTGTTAGGCTGGTTGATGATACTGTTGTTGGACTTGTTTGAGTTGTTGATGTTGATGGACTTGTTGCTGGACTTGTTTGAATTGTTGATGTTGCTGGACTTGTTGTTGGACTTGTTTGAGTTGTTGATGTTGCTGGACTTGTTGCTGGACTTGTTTGAATTGTTGATGTTGCTGGACTTGTTGCTGGACTTGTTTGACTTGTTGATGTTGCTGGACTTGTTGTTGGACTTGTCTGAGCTGTTGATGTTGATGGACTTGTTGCTGGACTTGTTTGACTTGTTGATGTTGCTGGACTTGTTGTTGGACTTGTTTGAGTTGTTGATGTTGCTGGACTTGTTGCTGGACTTGTTTGAATTGTTGATGTTGCTGGACTTGTTGTTGGACTTGTTTGACTTGTTGATGTTGATGGACTTGTTGCTGGACTTGTTTGACTTGTTGATGCTGATTGACTTGTTGCTGGACTTGTTTGACTTGTTGATGTTGATGGACTTGTTGTTGGACTTGTTTGAGTTGTTGATGTTGCTGGACTTGTTGCTGGACTTGTTTGAATTGTTGATGTTGCTGGACTTGTTGCTGGACTTGTTTGACTTGTTGATGTTGCTGGACTTGTTGTTGGACTTGTCTGAGCTGTTGATGTTGATGGACTTGTTGCTGGACTTGTTTGACTTGTTGATGTTGCTGGACTTGTTGTTGGACTTGTTTGAGTTGTTGATGTTGCTGGACTTGTTGCTGGACTTGTTTGAATTGTTGATGTTGCTGGACTTGTTGTTGGACTTGTTTGACTTGTTGATGTTGATGGACTTGTTGCTGGACTTGTTTGACTTGTTGATGCTGATTGACTTGTTGCTGGACTTGTTTGACTTGTTGATGTTGATGGACTTGTTGCTGGACTTGTTTGACTTGCTGATGTTGATGGACTTGTTGCTGGACTTGCTTGACTTGTTGATGTTAATTGACGTGTTGCTGGACTTGCTTGACTTGTTGATGTTGATGGACTTGTTTGACTTGTTGATGCTGATTGACTTGTTGTTGGAGTTGTTTGACTTGTTGATGTTGATGAAGCAGTTGATGTTGATGTCACTGTTATCGGACTTGATGATGGCTTCATTGTATTACTTAAAGATGGTGTTAGATTGGCTGATGATTGCACTGTTGAGGTTATTGACTGTTTCGTCTGTGTGGTTGTTGTTGACTGTTTTCCTGCTACACTACTCTGCATCGTTGTTGGTGGAAATAGCGAACAGTCGCAAAACGGAGTTGTCACTGACAAAATAAAAAAGAGCAGATTTGATGTACAATTTTAAGACAACTGCATATAAATATGCAATGTTTTAAGACTTTATATTTTTCTATAATGTTTACAAAACGTGATAATTTCATTAGATAGAAGTACAATCACAATTAGGGTTAAGATTAGCTATTAAAACACCATATCATAATAAGACTGATAACTTGTTTCCATTGTTCAAATATAAAGGCATCTGAGACCTAAACTGATATTTATTTGTTTATTCCGCTTTATATGATCAAGTTTTCTTTATCTCTTTGACATAAAATGAAAAATACCATATAGTCTGAACAGCAACAACAAAAAATCGGAAAATTGTACCAACAGATTTAATTTGATTTGATTTATTGTGCTTAACGCCACTTTCAGCAATAGTTCACCTATATCATAGCGACAAGTTTTAATGGTGGAAGAAGCCGGAGTACCCGGAGAGAACCACCGACCATGGGCAAGCAACTGGTAAACTGTATCACCTGCGGCTGCGAGTCGAGTGCTCCCCTTTTTGTAATTTACAAAGCCGGGCGCGAACCCACGCCGTATTAGTGATAGGCTTGTATGAGTTGTTAGGTAACCCATCTACCTAACCCATTGAGCCACCCTGGCCCTTGTACAAACAGAGCCTTAGATATTTAAATCAATAGATATAGTCTAAAGATTTGAAATCCAAATAGTTAATAAGTACCTAAACACGATAACACCCATATACATGACCGATAACTTTCCTAGAATGGCACAAACACACTAGTGGCGTGCACGTGGGTTATCTAATTTGATGGGCACAAACTACCATCTAAGTGAAATTATGTGGTCAAGTAGGTGTTTTAAGCATTGTGTAAAATGTCGATTCTCACATATAACATCACGATTAGCATCTACAACGACCTATTACTGCACTTAATAATACTACTATATCATGTAGTTTTCGTATGCAACAGCTGTCATATGTATACATGTAATACTAGTTCTCCAACAGATAGGAGATTGTCTTAATACTCATCACCTGTTAGATAAAGCACAATGACATAAGAAAACATTATATGGAAACAATGGTTAACTTTGAATCAAAAATCTAGCATCAATTCTAACATTAATGTTGGTGTAAATAAGTGATTTCCTAACATATAAATATACAATATTGGTCTGTTGACGGTAAATATAGAATTTATTTGACAAGGCTGAGAAACGGGGTGAAAGACGAGCTTCTAGCGAGTCTTTCTCCCCGTTTCGCGCCGAGTCAAATAAATTCTTTATTTACCGTCAACAGACCAATATTGCATTTATCCTGCAATCCACGATGTCCTAAAAAATAATCTTAACTCGTAAAAATGCATTTTTTAATGCAACGGAATCCTCACTATTTGGCGTAGTAAAATACCAGATTTTTTTTGCTGACAAAAATTCGCGAACAAATAGTTCTTAAAAGGAAGTGAAATAACTTTATTTAAGTGAAGATTTATTGATTAAGGTGAAAATCTATATAGAAAATTGATAGTTTAGAACCTGAAATATATATATTTAATATGTTTTTCATAGATATGAAAACACATTAATTTATCGATCATACGTCACATGCGGTCATACTTAAATACGCCCGCAGTAGTAAACCAGGTAAATATATACGCCTGTGTGAAAAGGTATACGCCTGCAACTATATGGTTCACTTTTATTTTTATTTTTTTATATCAAATAATAAACATCCGATATATTTCTTTTACTAGTTTATATTAAAAAAAAATAAATAAAAAAGAACCATATAGTTGCAGGCGTCCACCTTTGTATGACACACAGGCGTATACATTTGCCTGGTTACTACTGCAGGCGTATTTAAGTATGACCCACACAGTTTGTAAACATGTGAAAGCAATACACACATACATGTATAGACGATTCGAGCATGTTTTAAGTAAACTAGGTAGAGTAGAGAAAACAGAAAGATTAATCAATTATCTCAACAAACTGAACTGATTCACGGAAATGTATTTAACAACGATGTCAAACACTCAAATGCTCAGTTATTGGGATATTTAGTCATTTGTGAAAATTGTGTACACATTCACCATTTGTAACTTATGGATGACCACGCCGTAAAACATAGAACTAATTTGACTTGACATATTTGTATTGGAACTGTAAAAAGGAACATCGGGATTGCTTCGACACGAAACATCAGAAGTGCTACTGGCTGTAGAATTTGTGGAGGTTTTACGAGGTAAGTTTGCTGAAAAGCATTTCTGTTGGTTTCACTTTCAGTGTTGCTGAGGATGTTTGATATTTTCTTGTGTCTTTCCTCACTCAATGTTGAGTAATTATTAATAAATGCCACATTGTTATGCCCTGATATTTGCATAATATCTATCCCCTCCACATTGTTTTCTCTTAACTTCTGGACGGGATAAGATATTTTCTGGCACTGATTGATTAATGTCTAATTTGCAACTATCCTTCATTTTTTTCTTGAGACTGGAAAGTTTCCTTTCATGCACTTTTCTACCTGTTTCTAAAGCTCGTACAAATAAATTATGTATTTTGCGACAATGCAAGTATATAAAGGAGGAGAAGCTAATACCAATCTTCTGGACTTTACATAGGTTTCAATAGAAAATTGGAATTTATTTTTATAGAATAAAATAAAACTTTCATATATACATGGTAAATTGAAGAAAATCAAAATAGAGATCTGATTTAGTGTCAACAAGCACCAGATATGATTTTAATTACTATATTTAACTTCTGTTTGTATATCATAATCAAATGAATTAATATGCATTGAAGTCTACATGTATGTAGAATCCCCACCAACTATTTTCTTCATATCAAATTTGCTATTATTAAACCATAATCCATTGATTGGTAAATTACATAATGCGATGTCACTAAGGAACCAAGAATATTATGGACATAGGTGTTGTGACCAGAAAAATATTAGAGTGAAGGATATATTTTTCTGGAATGAACAATATTTACATGATAATGTTGGTTGTTGCGAGTAATGACTAATGTGCGAATATATTTTCTGAGTCGGATCATACAAAAATGCATTTTGTTCCTTTTTTCTTGTTATTTTATTAGTAAATATATAATAACATGTATTTTAATTATAATCAATGCTATATTAATGTCTTTCAGATGAATGGCTGGATTAATGGTTTAACAGTGTACAATGTACATGTGATGTTTGAAATAAGTGCAAAGACTATATATGAAAGAAATAATTGCATAAAAACCTATGAACGTTTTATAAAGATCTGATTAAACAAAGGACATTTTTCAAGAACTATCACTCAGTTGTTGCATACAGGCCAGGGGTATGTGAATCAGTTTCAAATGGAATTGCACAAAATAAAACATTTACTGTAATCCTGATCAACAGTGAGTAGAATTCCAGCAGATAAAACACTAGTTTCAACTGACAAATCATACAACTTTGTTGGAATTTTGCAAAAGAAAAAAATGTTTTAAAAAAAGATGCAAAATGATTGGAGGAAGTGACTGAATACAATTATTCCAAATGGTTAAAGCAAATTATATAGATATTTTGTGGTGTCATAAAGAATTCAGAATATAAAAAATTATCTATAATTTTAAAGTGACTTGATGCAATAGCAAGAATATGTGTTATTTTCACCTTGAAGAAATCTACTATCTGATATGTTGAAGTAATTGATGTGAATTAATTGAACATTTAATATGAAGAAATTTTATAATAAAATATATGTAGTAATCTTAGAGTTTGATGTTCAAACTGTAGCCCGGGGTTCTATGGTACCGCGGTACTTAATGTTTAACGTCTGTGTAACGTAACTAGTTTTCGGAATTAATCCAAAAATGTTATATTTTATTCCCCGGTGTAGAAACCAATTTCCCCCCACAATTCATTTTATTCTTTGAATTTGTTTAAAAATACGTCGCCACTTTTCCCTATGACAACGCCGATGTACCTCCCAGAAATGGTTTCCTATGATATCGCGGTAATTGCAAAATTAATGTTATGGGACACAATGTTTGACAAATCAAGACATCGTTTATAAATACTAAATCAAGGTGAATATCTGGCAAACTTATACCATAAAGAAAATCTTGATAATTTATCACATTTTTTAAAGTAAAGTTTCTTTGAAATAACAAATGTAACGAAGTTGAGTCAATTTGATGTAACGTTACGTTGGTTAATATGTTTTCATAGCTTAATTTTTCCATCAACTTTGTCAGTCTAGAAAGTAACTATAAATAGCACCAAAAATCCCAAATTGGGTTGAAATGAAACATAAACAAACGGACGACATTTCTAAAAAAATAGCAGACGAATTATGACAACTATGGTTTAATTATTGGACATTTTACAAAGCATGGTATCAGGGTAAAATAAAAATGTCCGCTATTTCTAAGGAAAAGATAAAAATACGTGTACTTACAAAAATTCAAGACATTTGGACAGAATGACCAGACGATTCGATAAATGTGACTGTTGTGTTTATGAATATATAAATAGAAAAAACGGTAGGTGGCGCTGCAGTGCATAGGAACAGACAAAATAAATACCGCGGTATCATAGAACCCGCGGTACCATAGGAAGGGAGTATACTGAGTTATTTAACCATATACATTTGTACCGTAAGTGTGTTTAGTAAAGATTGTGGTGTGTGACTGCCCAGAACGTTTCTGTTATAAAGGATGTTAATTTCCTCATCTGTTGGAGGGCATGCCCTCTTTGGTTTATTCCCTTTGTCCTGTAGTTTTAGTTGCTTTTGTTTTGTTTTCAAAGCTTCCCTGTCAAGTTATAAATGATTCGGATTTGTTTAAGATTTTTGTTTTGTTTTTAATTGACTTCTAGGATTTTTTTTATCGTAAAATATGTATAAAAAATATGAAATTTTAGAATTATTAGTTTCATTTTGTCGGTTTGTAAATTTACAAATAGTGAGAACGAAAACATTTATTAGAAAAATACGACGTCGATTATTGACATTGGTTACGGTTAATATTTTAACTCCTTCACAGGAGAGCAAAAACACAAAAAGTAGTTCAGGAATCTATGGGCGGGGCTTAAAAGTTTATTCGTAGGCTACGAATAAAGCAAAAATTTATTCGTGTGGTATATTTGTACAGCAAATGTACTGATTGCAGGATAAAAGCATTTATTTTTAAATATACTAGTAGTAAGGACTCCAAAAGATTCACACATGTCTAAAATGATTCAGAGAACAAACACACATCTTCAAACGTATATATTTTCCTTTCTTTTCTTTCCTATATAGTATCTAACTATGTTGTTGTCTATAACTGTTCTGTGTCTATTTATCTCTATGCATATTACATCATTTCATTTGCGCATGCTAATACATATTGCACATTATGCTATTGTCGTCTCTCGTCGCCTGTATGCAATACTTTTTAACAAGCTAGGTATTGATAACCTTTCCAGATAACTTATGTAATAAATTCATTTGATCTGAAGTACACGAGACCTAAAATTATGAATATGTTTTATGTAACATTGAGGACTCGACATCAGTGAGAACAACGCTACTCCTCCAGTTATATGTTAGGGTTTGCCTTGTCAATTTACTAAGAATAATAGAGGACGCAACACACACACACACACACACACACACACTATCAACGTCTAAGATGGATTGTAAAACAACACCAAGTACACAAGTAAACTGAAAAGGTCTCTCGGTGAGACGAAAAAATTGTCATTCAACAAAGTTTTTAATTCTTTATCACTTTGTGTTGTGTACTTGGTGTTGTTTCACAAACCATTTTATATATAAGGGTTATCCCAATGTTAATTTGATTCAGTGCTATCAGAGGAGAAGATTTAAATGTGTTTTTTATATGATTAATCTGCGTAAATCAGCTAACATAAATATTTCACAGAAAAACACGTAATATGCGTTGAACTACTTATTGTAATGTAGCTGCAGATAAAATTTGAGGTCATCAAGCAGCAATAAACAATTAAATGCTCATGCATGGTTTAATATGGTTCAGTGGGTTGTAAGGAGTACATTTAAATGTGATTCTTTTTAAATCAATATATACCTTGTATAAATCAGATGAAAGAAAAATTTCACAGAAAAACCCGGACTATATATGTAACTACTCATTGTCATGTAGCTAAAATTGGAGCTCCTGTTAATTTTAAATAAAGCAGCAATAGACAACAAAAGAAGTTTACATGTATAGTTACAGCCGCCATCTTCAATGGAGGGTATGGCTGTTCGATAAATTCTTAATGGGGAACCACCCACGGATCGTCCTAGCCATGTTTTGCTTAATATGTTTTTCAACAGACTGTGGGCATTTCTTTTGGATCCAACTGTGTTATTCTTCTCGCGGACTTGCTCCTTTCCTTTTGCGATAGGCAGACTTTATACAGGGCCTCACAAGAAAAAGGAAAAGTAGCTAGACCGATCCACGTTCCGCTATATAGATGATGTCCTTTCACTAAGATTTTGTTGATCCTATCCATCCCATTGAAATAAAGGATACCACAGATACAGCTATGTATGTTTTATACCTTGACCTGCACCTCGAAATTGACAATGAGGGCCGATTCAGAGCGAAACCTTTCGACAAAAGGATGATTTCTATTTTCCCATTGTGAACTTTTCATTTATATATATCAACATTCCAGTAGCACCTGCATAGGGGGTATATATGTAAGACACAGATCGACGTGCAGTCTCTAATCGACGTCCAATCCTCAAATCGTCGTCCAATTCTCAATTATATAGCCGTTTTTCACTTTCTCAAATCGACCTCCAATGACGTCACTGACGCATACTTCAAATGACGTCACACCCGTTAAGGAATGTTTTTGAAGCAATGATGGAGAAGGGACAAGACCATATTCCAGATGAGGAGTTCTTGATGACATTTTATAGTTACTGTATTTTATAAGCCTATGTATTTTATAGTTACTGTAGATAAAATCCTATTGCGTTTAGGAGTACTTCTACTTTAGCGGACCGTAACCCTAACCCTAACCTTAAACCTAACCCTAACCTTAATCCTAACCCTAGCCCTAACCTTAATAATAACCCTAATCATAACCTTAACCTTAACCTTAACCTTAACCCTAACCCTAACCCTAACAATAACCCTTAGCCTAACCCTAACCTTAAACTTAGCCCTAGCCCTAACCCAACCTTAACCCTAACCCTAACCCTAACCCTAACCCTAACTCTAAGCTTAACCCTAGCCCTAACCCTAACCCAAACCCTAACCCAAACCCTAACCCTAACCTTAGCCCTTACACTAACCTTACCCCTAACATTAACCCTAAACCTAACCCATTTGTTGTCATATCTGCATGGTAACAAAAAGAAAGGTTATGGGTCATGCGCTTTGTTTATTACAATATCTGACTTCCGTGGTCCGACAAAGTAGGTTATTCCCCTATTGGAAAAACTGTCGTTACAATTACATTTTAATGGCAAACTTTGATCGTGTACACGGGCCTATAGATATGCGAGTTTGGAAAGGACGCCGATTTGAGAATATCCTAAAATTGGACCGTGATTTGAGATAATGACGTCAGTGGACGCCGATTTGAGGCGGAGTGGATGGCGATTAGAGGCTGGACGTCGATCTGAGTCTATCATAATATCTCAGTTGATTCAATATTTCAGAGCTTGTGGTTCCTATCATGATTTCCTTGATAGAGGGTTGCTGCTAGCAAGGAAGCTACTGAACGAAGTCATCACTTCAAAAGTTTCAGATGAGAGGATTTAAATATGAAACTTACAACCAACGATGAAAGCCAAATGATGTCAAAAAGCATATTTGGTCGTTGGACAGCTCAGCCAGAAATATCTAATAAAGCCGGGTATCCCTACTGGATATGCATATTGGTTGATTCAATTTCTGAAAAGTCACACAAACAGTAATTACATTACCTTGTGATGAATGTCCAGTTGTTGATGTTGACAGCTTAGTTGTTGATGTTGATGTGCTTATGTTGGATACATCTGCTATTTGCCGTAATGTTGTCGCGTGTGCTAACGCGAATAGCATTATACAACTAAAAGCGACAGAAATAACTGAAAAATAGTAAGAGGAGAGAATAATTGTTTTCAGAGTATGAATGAAGCTGGTTATAGTCACAACAGATACTATAAGAACTAGTATACGAAATATATAAAATTAGATCACTTTTGAACATTGCAAAAAAAACAAAAACAAAAACAAAATGGAAAAAATAGTAGTTTCATTCTTTCCGCCTTGCCAAATTCTCGATAGATTTACAGTTACAGTCTACGGTCGTTGCTCCGTTTGTCCAGTACTGACGAAGGTTCCCATGGCTCAAAAAACCACAGGTTTCGTCCTGAGTATGAATGAAATGTTTGCAACTGGGCGTTAGCTAAGAGTCAATCAATCAATCAATTAAAATGATTAAAAAGTATAATTCGTGATATCTACAGTACTTTTTTTTTGCTCCATTCATCGTATTTCTGTGAACACATTGATCAGATAACATAATGCATTCGTTCAATTGTAACCGATGAGCACTTCTCAGGGACAGATCATATCATGGTATTATTGTGTCATCACGATTGTCGTTAATTTATTTCCGTATGTAGATACGACTGTCTTTTCACAACAACTCAAGATCTATTTGACCGATCTATCTAAAAAGATAAGAGAAGGATTTCTGACGTTTCTGAGAAATCGTTCGGATAGATTTTTGGAAGTCTAGCCATTCCTGTTTTTTTAAAAATCGAGGTCCGGATATGACAAAATGGTATCTTATTTTTTTTTTTTTTTTTCTAATTTTTGTAAGCGTAGTGTTTATCTTTGCCTTTGGACCAATTTTGAACATTTGTTTTATAAAAAAATGTTCATGTAGTGTGGCATCAGGTTTTCAATGGCATTTGTTGTTCTCAAGATACAACTGGGTCAAAATGGCGCCAACGCCCAAAACATTAATGCTTATTTTAAGTCAGATTGTCATATGGTTTTATAAACATAGATTTCTTATGAAATTTCATGATTCTGATTATCCGTTTGGTATCTTCAAACTCTTCATGCACACATCTTCCTAGCAGATTTGACCATAAAGAGAGATGGAAATCGAGGTGTGACCAGAAGTCAATGGCTCCAAATGAACAACATGTGTAAGTTACATAAATGACAACCAGGTGATAATTAGTAAGTAATACTCACAGTATAAAGAACGCATTTTACAGATTCCTACAATAAACAAAAAAAGAGTAAATATATTTTAGGATTTTGACATGGTCTTGTATTTCTTAAGGATAAAACACCATATTTGACTCCTCCGCCATACAACTGAAATATTGTTGAAAGTGGCGTTAAACACAATAACTCTAACCCTAACCCTATTTTACAATAATAAAAACGTAGATATCGAATGTAGTGCACACGGAACGTTTCTGGGGTTGTCTTCATTAGGTACGGTCAAAATCAAAAGATTGAAAAGTTAAATAATTCAAGTCTTTGGGGGTAAGAAAACCAAAGGGCCTAAACAGGATCGCTACAATCGACTAAGGTCATCTATGACTAAGGGAGGACCATAGTTTTAATTATATTTACATTATTTAGGAACTATAAATTTCAATAATTACAAATATATCTAATAAATCTTGTCAGTGCCGAAAATGCATGAAATGAATAATCCAGCCCTTCATTGTTAGTGGGAAATATTGGCGGAATTTAAACAGAAAACGATTTCTCATGTCCAAAATAATCTCGTGAAAAAAATTCCCACCCTGAGAGTTAAATGGTCGGTCTAGGATTATTAGACCGAAAGCACGTCATGAACCTTTTTTCTTCAATTAATTAATAAATTGGAAAACAAAAAATACCACCCCGTCAAAACAGCTTCAATCCAATATTTCAAGAAAAATGATAGAAAGAGGCAAAAACGATACTCTACCACTCATATATAAGACTTCTCAATGTCCTGGCTTAGTACAGGCACTTCAATTAAAAGTTTCGGAATAAACTAGTTTTATTGGCCCACACCTCCCTTCTTATCGAAATGATGCCGTCATGCAAGTGTTTTCCCACACGTGAGCCAACCCTCACATATGACTGGGAGAACAGCTTTGTTAATAAATATGAGAGTTAAATACATGTATTTTGACCATTGTACTGTCTATGCATCTTCGATTTACGGCTTCTGATTACCCCTTTGGTGTCTTCAAACTTTCCTTATTTCTGTAAAATACCAATCCTCACATATTATCCGGCGAACAGCGACTGTTAAATAGGCGAGGTAAATAATTATGTATGTAGGTAAAACACCTGTCCTCATCAAAGGATTAAATATACTCCAAAAACTTACCGTTATTTTACTTTAAACGAAACCAACAGCATCCGTAATTCTCACGAAATGTCACAATGTCACAACTTCCTGTGTGTAATGTTAAACAGACCAACACCCAAACTGGTTAAAGTACAACAAGACCGTTATCTACAAGCAGTCATTAATCAAACCCAATCTATTACAGGACAATTCATAAATACTGCGATAACAGCGGTCGATAATCTTAAAATTACGCCATTTCTCCAATCCTTTATCTAAAACATATCATTTCAAGCTTCCTGGTTCCATGGTTGCCGAGTATTGACTCTTTTAGGAGAAACGGTGTTATAGTGTAATTTATCTCGTCTATTAACGTCTTAAATCATCATTCCTATATTGAACCGTAAGAGCTTCTTTTTTTTTCTCAACAGGACACACATAAAGACACACTAGTGGGGTTGATATTAATGATACATTTATTTATGGGTCTAACCGCAATGTCATTTTATTTTTTTTCCATACCCGAATGAAGTATATTAATTGCCGTTATCTTTTATCGACCAGATACGATTTGACATATTTCATTGAGAATTAATTTACATGTCAAATATAAAATTTAATTTGATCTGGAATGTCTTTGTTCCACAATCTCTTGTGGGTTGTTGGGTTTTTTACGCTCGTCTTAGAAAAAACCAGATACATGTACACACAATATATATTCTATTTTATCCAGTTTTGTAGTTAGTTTAATTTTAAGCATATTTTACTTTCCAAAATCATGATCAGATACAAGTTTCACAACCTAGAACATCTTCTCCTATACAATGTACATATATTGTTGAATACATGTTTGTTGTTTTTGCAAGTTTTGCAATTAAGAAGCCATGATAATGGACCTTTCGCATAACTATCGTACCTAAATCAAAGACCAATATGTTGCGTTGAATATATAAACCTTCATGTCTATTACACATTTTTAATGGCAGCTTTAAGCGAAAATAGACAAACTTCCTTATTTCGAATTGTCGCCTAATGCGAAATGAAACATTATACGTTCGCCTTCGACGGTAAATTCCAGCTATATGCCTTCAAACTCGTTTCTGTTCTTTCCCTTTGTAATAATTTAATTTTATATTGTTTTCCTCCTTTCTTGGAAAATATGAAAATGATATAAAATATTTCACAAAAATACTTTTTTATCTTGGCCATTACCTTTGTACATGGGAGTCCGGATCTCCGGTGGGATTTAATCGATTCCTGTGCATGTGATTGGAGAAAATAACCCCAACATTTATGGCAAAACACCAAAAAACTTTAAAATGTGTTAGTTCGACCCCGACAAATACTGTTGCGTTGTACCAAATGTATCTGTCTTTGACTTGGATTTCCTTTACGCGCCATAGACTAGTGAAGGGGCGGTCAGAGTATTACTTTTATCAATAATCGATTTTGCACTAATTTTTAACACGGAAAAGGAAATCTATTGTTTTATATCTCATAACGCCGGATCACGTGATATTTGAAGACATGACTTAGCTTTATCTGTTATAGTATGTACCATATTGTATTTCATAAAAACACCTTAACTTTTCAAAATAATGACGATTTCCTTAAAGTATGTTATGTAGACCATATTATTCGTTGACATTTTAATCTCCAGATCATGTAGTTCAGATAAGGATAGAGACGACTTCAGGGTATAGGGTGCGCTTTCCATGGTATACCTTACTTAGGGAGATTGGAGATCAGGTACATGTACACAAACTCTATTGAAACGAATCATTAAGGAGTGGTCTGAAAAGTTCTCATTAAATTTGTAGACTAAACATACTTGAGTCATACATTTGTATTTCGATTGATTGCTGATCTACGCCAGATGGGCCATGTTTCAGCCATATAATGGCGAGATCAAGTTACATTCGATGAGATGAAAATGCATGTGTCCACTTTTTACCAGACGAGACGAAAAAACTTAGTTGGATTTGTATAGTGCTAGCTCACTGAAACAACAGTCCGCGGGTAGATATGTCACCACACTCGGATACATTATCCTCATTCCGATCTAAACAGTCTTTGCTCTTTCTCCTTAATGCTGCGTGCTTAGCGGAGAAGCAACAAATGCCAATTTGATAGTCTTTGGTTTGACCCGTCCGCGGCTGGAACCCACAATCTATCGCACTCGATGCGATCACGCTTTCTATTACACCACTGATGTGATTATAGGTATCTTAATATTTTCATTATCTAGATAATACGTACATAAATGAGATTAATCTGCCAAACAGTGTCGTGCATGCAAATTCCTTAGAAGCATTTAAGACCGCTCAAAGGAATCAGCGCCAATAAAGACCGCCATCGGCGCTCTCTCTACCCGTTGTATAAAAACCATAGTTGGGTTCTACAACGTACCAGATACAGATACAGAATTATCTACCAATATGAATAGATACAAGTAGAGACCCTCGAAAAATAAGAGTAAGATTTATTGAACTGTCAGATAACTAAGCAAATATTTAAATATATATATATAGAGAGAGAGCAAAGAGTTCAACAACATTGATAACTTTGTAAGAACATATCTAAAAATGTACATGAGAAAAGATAAAGAAAAGTCGAATTAAGTAGTTGTAAAATCCATATCTCAAATGACAATGAATCTTTTCACAGTTTTCCGGTTGTTGACTGATTTTGTCTGTTTATATACTTATGAGTTTTGACTTTCCCTTTGGAAGATTGTTGGGAGTTCGGTAATTTTGTTATTACCCTTATTTACTTTTTACGGAGATGTTTTCTTTCCTCTATCACTTCCAAGACTTTTACCCAGTGCCGGATTTACCATTGTGCATAGGTGTGCTTAAGCATAGGGCCCCATTGGCATGTACGCCTGACTGCCTGTGTAGGACTACCGGGTCTACCCCCTTCCGGGCCCAAGTAAGGGGCCTCATAACTTAACTAGCACAGGGCCTCATTTGTCCTAAATCCGGCACTGCCTTTACCGAATTTTACTGTATATAAGAGTAACACGATGGGTGGCTTAATAGAAGCAGGAACTGCCTACCTATTGCCAACACCTCCGGATTTTTTGTGGGGTTCGTGTTGCTCATCTTTTTAGTTTTTCGTTTTGTGCTATTATGTGTCTTTACATTTCTTTGCCCCTTCCGTGTTCTCTAACGTTTATTTGTCCTGTGTCTTGTGTACCCTATGTTGCCAGTTTATCTGGATTGTCCATTTTTGATTGCTTTTCGGTATTCTCTAACGTTTATTTACACCACACACTAGGCGATCGCCGATTATATCTTCCATTGCTGGGATCCAATATTAAACAAAACAGTCAAAAACACATATTTATTACAATCCAACAAAGCAATATTTACATATACATGTATGTTTCAAAATATAAACAATTAAAAATAAATACTGATTTCATTAGTGTATAAATACAATATTAAAAAACTACATGTATTTAGGTATCTACATATGTACTATACCTTCCAGTTAACTTATTCAAACAAAGGAATCCAAAAGAATATGTTTGTATGAATAAGCTTATGATTAACACATGTGTTAATTAATACACCTGGTATGTATGTTTTGTGACACAAATACAATTTTTGACATTTGGTATGAAGCTTAAGCTATGGTACAGCATTCAGACCTGCATGTTGTATCATGGTATAATCCTCGCCCATTTGCATTTGGATTCAATAACGTTTTATTGACTTGTTAATAGAGCATGGTATGATATCAATTCCAGAAAATAGACCATGGTTTTCTACAAATACTTTTTAAACCTGAATAATTCATAAAAAAAAAAAAAAAAAAAATCAAAGAAATTAATGTCCTTTTGTTATATCATCTCAATATTTAAACTGCTGTATCTGCCAAGCGTTCTGATTTGGTTTGTGGTTACAATCCGAAAATAACACATACAACCATAGATATGGTTATATAAGTTGACATCTAGATATAAAGTTGATGCTTTTTTTTTCTTAAAAAAATAGTTTCTTAAATAATTACATGATAATCTAAACTTATACACTTTATACATAACTTCACTTTGTAGACAATTTTGTCTATAATATGCCAAATGAGTATGTTTTTTTTCTTCTTATTAACAGTTGGGTCAATTCCTGATTTACATCAGAGAATATTGCCCAATTGAGAACATGCCTATTTGTTGGAACAATAACAAGATTTCATAACAGAAGCAACTCTTCACATAATACCGAAAGGATCTGTCTTATTATTTTTGTCTAAGATTATTATTTTTTCTGTACTAGAACTATAAACATTTTCTACCTGTGGCAGATTGTCCATATCTAAGTCTATTCTACAGGAAGTGGCTATTTGCAATATTTCATAAACCTCCACAATTGTATGCTAGGGTTATGTGAAAAATTATGATGTACAATGTTGGTCAGTTATTTTCAATATTTTAACAAAAGTTAATAAGCTTTGCAAAACGATTGATATAAATTTATATCTGTTTATGAAAATACTAAATTCTATTAAAAATATTATAACCCTCTCTATTAAAATTATACTATAATCCCAACTCTCTTAAAACATAAATATCCCTCTCTCTCATACACACTAAATAACTATTATATATTTTACAAACAGTTCAGGATTAATTTCAATACTAAACAACAATAACTATTTTTAATTCTAAAGTAGGTGTTTAATATTCCTGGTTTGTGATTGGACAATGCTGTAATTTTCAAGGTATCAATTCCACGGTTGAAATATGACGAGATATTTTTAGAATTTTAGCCCAATACCGCTTAAGTCATCTTGTCAATAATGTGGCAATACACATCTATATACATGATTACATTAGAATGGAGATAACTGTATTGTATTTGAAAATTTCACGGCATCAATTGGAGATTTAATGGTCGCAAATATATGTTTACTGACTCCGTTTCGCGTCGCCAGTAAGCTCAATTTCTCCAATCAAATCTCCAATTGATGCCGTGAAATTTTCAAATACAATACAGTTATCTCCTAAATAGTCAATATTTACATGCTGTTTAATTGTTAAGTAATCTAACTAAAACAGATGTTTGCTGGAATTCATATAGTATCAGAGATATCAATCAAGCTTCTGATTTTCATTGATTGATTGGATATCTACCTTCCTGTCAGTGTTAATGATCTATTTAAAATTTGATGTGTGTTGGATTTTTTGTTTTGTGTATTTTCCATATGGGGTTCAATGTCTGGAAGCATATTTTCAACAGACCAATCAGCAATTAGCTTTCTTTGATTGGTAGGCTGAACTCAATAAATGGTTACATGTGGTGTGCCTCATAAGGGATATCGTTAGATGTTAGTGTACCCCCCCCCCCCCCACCCCCCACCCCAATAAACAACAGATTAAAATAGAAATTTTCAATATTTCTGTTCTAGCAATAAATGATATGAATAAAATAATAAAATATACAGGTATCTGGTCCTATACTTTTAATAATATTCTTGTCTTGATAACATTTGACCTTTATTCTGAGGTCATCTTTGGCACATAATGAAATACAACAATTTTGATAATCTTTGACCTTATCTAGCTGATGTCTATTTGACGAGACATTCCTGTCCAGTCCTGTACGTAAAGTCACCAGGACAACTGGGAACACATCGGTTGCCAAACTGGAAGTACTTACACATCTGAAATATGTATAAAAGAACGTGTTTTAAGGTGGTACCATACACTTCAGGTAAAATCTGATCTGCTCGTTTAATTTTCTTATTTTTTTGGCAGTGTGTTTGAATATATCCACTGTAATAAATATCAAAATTTTAGCAAATTCCAACCAACAGACTCAGAGCTATAAATTCACTAGCCACATAGCAGCTTTTCTCTATGTGATTTTGATCACCGAGATACTTGAAATCTGCATACAAACATCATATGATCAAAACGTTCAACTGATTTTAAAGAGTTATCTCCCTGTAGTGTATGGTACCACCTTAACTTAGATATGTTCTATCAGAAACGATAAAGAAGTAACTACTCTTGTACACATAATGTCATGTCAAATCAGACTCCCTGCTGTAATGATTAGTGTATTAGGTGATGTGAGTATGTGTGCGATCTCCTAGTGTACTGACATGTGGAATGTTTCTTAGGGTAATTAAATATTAATAAAAAAAAACATTTTTTTTTAAATAATCTACAGCATGCTTATGCTGCTGTTTTAGTACAGAGAGATATAAAAAAATACGTCTTTAACAGCACACGTTCTCCTGGTTCTAATATATATAAGGGGACCATCGTGGTTCATGATCGAATGGTAGATAGATTTACAACTACCTATGCAATTAGTATCCATCACCACTAATATGAATCCCTCTCATTGCGAGGTGTACTCGATACAACATTATGTGATAAAGTTTGTCAGTGACTTGCAGCAGGTCGGTGGTTTTCTACGGGTACTCCTGTTTCCTCCACCGATAAAACTGACTGCCGTGATAAAACTGTAATTTTGTTGAAAGTGGCATTAAACACCACAACCCTAACCCTAATCATAACGACCTAACTGATGTGGTACCCGACACCCCTTCCCAATTAATATTCATTCTATCATGCCATTTCAAAATTATAAATTATGATTGGTTCAAAAAAAATTATTCGAAATTTGCAAAGTTAATATGATATAGATACACTTAACAGTGACAATCTTTATCAGTAAAACCACTTTGATGCTGTCAATTGCACTTTGGTTTTGGTAATGGTTCCGTATCCCGTATTTTAAAATTTATTACTTGTAATTTGTGTCAATGTTTTTGTGACAATGCATACATAGTATGAGATAATAAGGGTAATAACAAAATTACCGAACTCCGAACAATCTTACAAAGAGAAAGTCAAAACCCACAAGTATATAAACTGACAAAATCAGTCAACAACCGGAAAACTGTGAAAACCGTAATGACCCTGACATGGTACAGGCATTTCTAAAGAAATGGTGGGTTGAATCAGATTTTAAAGCGACAAACCTCCCCCTTTCATTACGCTGAAAGTTTCCGGCTGTCACTATAACAGTATTTATAACAATGAGATATGAACGGCATCATGTCATTTTATTGCTGCTTTTCATGAATTGAAGTGTATCGTCAGAATCCCTCGGCTGATGCCCCATAGTGAGTGCAGTAAACGTGATCAGCCGTGGGTTTCATGAATTGAAGTGTATCGTCAGAATCCCTCGGCTGATGCCCCATAATGAGTGCAGCAAACGTGATCAGCCGTGGGTTTCATGAATTGAAGTGTATCGTCAGAATCCCTCGGCTGATGCCCCATAATGAGTGCAGCAAACGTGATCAGCCGTGGGTTTCATGAATTGAAGTGTGTCGTCAGAATCCCTCGGCTGATGCCCCATAAATGAGTGCAGCAAACGTGATCAGCCGTGGGTTTCATGAATTGAAGTGTATCGTCAGAATCCCTCGGCTGATGCCCCATAATGAGTGCAGCAAACGTGATCAGCCGTGGGTTTCATGAATTGAAGTGTATCGTCAGTATCCCTCGACTGATGCCCCATAATGAGTGCAGCAAACGTGATCAGCCGTGGGTTATCACCAATAATAAAGGTGTAGCTATTATATATTTTCAATAGAAAAAAACATCATCACACTGTGTGCCTGTCAAATGCCACAACTAAGTTATATTTATACCACGGTTTTCTCAAGATTAAACCGTGATATGAATGATTTGTAACATGAAGTCATGCAATATCACATCTAGGTAGTTGATTATTGTACGGCTCAATGAGAGTAATAAAACAACATCCCAGATTTAAAGTGTGCAATATATTGTATCTGTGTGTATTATTTTACAGTGCATGTGTGCTGTTGCTTATATTCTGGTATAAAAACCATAAAAAGTCCAAAGGAAAAGAATGTTTTCATGTTGCAAGATTAACATACCTCACAATCTGAATCACTTGGTCCATAACAACCAATAGCACATTCCGGATGACAGCAGCCTAATATATAACTGTCGTAACATCTCCCTGGGCACGAGGGGTGACATTTTGGACTATGTACTGAAACCGAGAAAAAAAAGTTTGAAATTGATAATTGGTCTGAATTAATGTTAAAATATCAATCTAAAGAGTATGTGAATATTGTTTTACACAAACTGACTAGTATCTCAGCTATATCAGGCCACGAAAATCAGGATTTTGTTAACTGCTTCATCGAATAAATAACGTGTCATATAAATGTGACTAATTATTCTGATTCTAAAGCAAATAGTCTTAAAGTGTGTTGGCTGGCGTTTTTTACTATTGTCATTTAATATAGCGCAAATTAAAGCGGGTTCACACGATAAGATTAATAGTTTACGAAATTTGAGAGTCTACTTATACAAGAACGAATCCAACCCAATCTGATTGCATGATTCCTGTTGATCCCTCTCCTTCTAATAGCACCAGGAATAATTATAATGCATAAGGCTGCAGTCATGCCATCTTCATCAGTGAAAATCATTTTGTTATGGAGGGAAAGTGATTTTTTTAATAACAACAAAGCATAGGATTAATTGCTAGGTGTGAACGATGGTGTCATATATTACTAAAATAGTATATTATTTGAAGTATACGATTAATCACACCGTGTGAACGGACCTGTCCAGCAAACACTGCTGTATAGTTTGTGGTTTGTCTACTTTTTAATATATATCTGAGAGTGAAAATACAAATATCTTTAAAGCTCTGCATTGTGGAATAAATGTTGTCGGAATGAATGTCTATGCACCTTAATACCCATTTAGCTTACATTCCCCTTTAAGCTGTTGTCATCACCTTGTGTCCATTCAAACCTTGATCAAATGCAACTATTCTAGAAATGTTAACTAGGTGGTCCTGAACATATAGCGTGTTTATTATGACTAATTTGAACAGTAAATATGGCCGCATGGGACAATAGTGCAATATGATAAGCTGACCTTACTTTTTCTAACAATAAACTGTAGCATTGCATGAAACGGTTTCCGAGAAATGGCGTTTTAAGGTGCAGTAACACGATACGATTTTCCATCTGGTTTTCCATTCGTGTTTCCCTTGCGACAAAGATAGTATCGTGTGACCGGACCTTTACCTAATGTGTGTATTTAGTGCCGATTTGAATATTAAGAGTGGCTAATCTGGTTAAGAGACATTTAAGAATATTGCATTTTTTTATACGGGTTAGCGATACAAGACACGTTCACATACAAAAATGGTTCTGAATACAAAGAGGGAGAGGCGCTAAGGTGCAAAATTGGCCCCACATTTTATCAAAAAATAATGCTTGACATAGAATAAAAACAATTTACTAATTTAATTGTTATATTTACAAATTTTCAAAAAATATATTTTTCCGTGAGATTGGGTGCGCTATGACGTCATAATGACATCATGATTAGACGGATAATGCTAAAAATGGACTGTAAACGACATATTCAATGTACATTTTAGCTATTTTATATACCTCCACAGTCTTCCACCAACACCAAATTGAGCAGTTGTTTTGAGTATAGAGGGTTAATGATTGTATCAAAATATTTTGCTGGTGGAGGATTGTGGAGGTTGTTAAATATTAATTTATTTATAACCTCGGACTGACCCTTAAAATCAATATTTTCACTCTTCTGATTGTATATATGATACCATTATGTATATATACACAATCTCTGTACATTTTATGATTCATTTCAAGTAATGAAATTCATCAGTAAATAACTTGTTTCTGTAAATAATTGTATTTATTTTAAATACAGTTTGTATATATTGAAACCAGGAGGAGAAAAACTCAATGCATGCAGTCCGGCGTCAACGCGATAAAAAGAACTGGGGACTATAAGTTCCATATATGGCCCCATATTTAATGAATCATTATCTTAGTAAATACTTGATTAAAATTTGATGTTTTATTTTATAGACGACATCATACTTTTGATGTTAAAACTTGTTTCCGCGATATTTGGACGGTTTTCGAAGAAATTAAGCACCTTCGTAGTCGTGCACCAGACAATATTTACAAGATTATTAAAATAAATAAAACACAACTACTGTTAAAATATTTTTTTGGTGCACGAGGTGCTAAATTTCTTGAAAAGCGACGGGAAAATGTTCAAATATTACAAGCGCTTAGATGACGTTTTGATGTTTGAGAAGCAATATTTGCCGTAAAAAAACGATGGTATGTCGACACGTAACAGTTATATAACATAAAAATAAAATAAACACCACTTCATACAAAATAGTTTTTTTTTAATAAGCCCTCAATTATTGATTATATATTTTCTTCCGGGATACTGAAATAGTTATTACTACCAGGATACTGAGGTAGGTTTAATGGTCTATCGATGCTACTTCTAAAATGAAGTAAAATAGTTTGATCCAAAAGGAGTAGATATTTTTTGGGCACAATCCAACATATCCTTATGAAGAGTTTGAAGATACCACAGGGGCAATCAGAATCCGTATATGCGTTCTGTCATGTGCATAAGTTATTGTTTGCATGATTGACAGACAATATTCATCATATTGTTTTCTAGCTTCTGAACTGTCGATCGAGAAAAAAATAAAATATTCTAGACAGGCAGCATATAGCCAGTCAATGGGGTTTGCAATTAATATTTCGCATGCGCAATAACGACCCACCACCACAAGGTGTGGAAAATAGAAATATTCTTCTGTGGTTTAAATGCGTATTAACTGCATTACATGTAAACTGTATTATTCTGTTTGATAAAGTCGTTTAACTAGAACAGAATTTTGTTTACCCTTGAGTGAAATAGTGTTGTAATAAAATATCGTGAACGTGAAGTAAAAGTATGAAAGCATTTCAAGGTATATTTTAAATGCGATTGAAACATCACTGTCGTCAAAGAGCTCCGGTCGAAAATACTCTGTCATCTTCCGGTACAAGTCAAATAGGCATGTTTGACATACAGGCGACGACAAAAAGTAAGTATTATGATCATATAGTATTATTATATCTTGAATCCAGAAGATGTCGTTATCGGTCGATTATTTTTGATTGTTTTTACCTATATATTACTGTAGTTATCTTCATCGATTACTCAGATATAGATAAAATGATGGACATAAACAATGAAAAATGCTAATAATGAGATTGAAATCATCAAATAAAGCTATAAAAAGTAGTTTATATGTGTAATTAAAGTACACAAACCCTTTGCAATGCTTATATACAGGATTGTTTGCACTGGCGTGCTACCATGAATAGTTTTAGACTTGCTACAGTGAAAAACACAATGATTATTTACGTATATTCGTTCCGGCTCTGTCAGCCACTACTTTCCGGTTGGGTCGCAAAAATTGTGTTTAAGTAGAACCGGTTTTGTCTATGTAAAAAATTGAAAGAATAGCGAAAACAGCTCAATATCACTTTTTGTCCTGGTGGTTCATATTGTGACGCCTCAAACCGCTGAAGCTGTGGAGAAATTTCCCACAAATTGAACACAAATATGACTTGTCGTCCGGTATTTCATGAAACGACTCCTCAACGGCTATTATACTGATAGGATTCATCTGTAAAGAAAATTTAATGTATAGCAGATACTAGTAAGTGAATGTTGAATGTAAAGATACACAAACATCTGTATGGCGCTCACAATATAATATAAATGTAGCAATCAAATTGTCTGAAGCTTATACAAATAAAATGAGGATAATCGCAAGATTGAAACATAAGATGTTTTAATAGTATTTCTTCGCTGCCCAGTTAATGTTTTTTTTTATCCTGCACTTGTTCTATTCGAGTAGTCACATTGCATTGACCAGATATTTTTTTGCTATACATTTGTATTTGGTTTCTGACCAAGATATCTTTTTCTGGTATTTGATTCATGTTGAGCGACGGTAAGAAACAGTAACAGGATTTATGCTTATAAACTTATAAGCGCGGACTTCACAGAGGACACAATCAAAAACGATAAGAACAACGCTTGTTTCTGCTCTTTTTAGACAATTTGACAGTTTCTTTGGGGCGATAGATACAATATACGTACATTGTCGGAAAATATATAATTCATTTCCACTCGCTGCGAAACAGGTAAGAAAAACTCGTCAAAACTCGTATATATAAATTTTATATTTTCGACAATGTATATTTATATTGTCTATTTTTTTCTCTCCCTCGTTTCACTCCTCAGAAAATATTTTTTTATTAACTAAAATAACGTAATATAAATAAGACTCGAGACAGTGTAGGATAGTGCGTTCGTTACAAGATCGCATAGCATTTATTATAAATATATATCAACATAACAAATTCATTGAGTCTGTCATTTCTATTTCCCCCCCCCCCCCGAAAAAAAATGCAAAATATATACGAGTGATTGAAATTCTTTTGTCTTTTGGCATTAATATTGGTGGATGGGCGGGTGTCTATAACATCCAAAGAACGAACTTTTGTCGTATTACAACTTGTAACGAACGTTGCATTAATCGAGTACACCTAACATTTTCTTTGTATACAAACTGCCAAAATCGTCTGTGCGGAAAGGAATTCAATACTACAGCCTTTGTTAATTTTCTTATCTGTAATGTTAATGTAAACATTATACTGTGAAGAAACTTAAATATCGTATCCATGAAGTTATTTCCACAGAGTGACTTACTTCGTTATCAACGAGTATAAAATCAAAATATTTCCTTATAAAAAAATCTCCCACTACTCAATTGATGCGCCTGGACAGCTACTTAAAGTGAGTGTAGCGTATTGAGCACCAACCGTGATGTCAGTGCCACAAAAAGCATAAAAAAAATCAAGTGTTCGCGACAGTAGCAATTTAACATAGAAATAACGATTTGTTTTATTGTACAAAGTAGCTGAAATTAGCAGCCATGGCAAATATTCATACTATTGATCAGTATTTATCGCCTTTGAGATATTTCCTAATCATAACTATCGTTAAATTGCAATATAATGCTCAATAACAATAAGATCAGTGGTATTTACATACTGACAAACCGGGCTATTTTTAAATGACCCAACCGGTTTGTATACATGTTTACATTTTGACCAATCCGGATTTCAAAAACATCTGTTGACATCATGTTTTAGGGTATAACTAGTTACTAATTGACTTTTCATCAACAAAATAGTATTTTTAAGTAAAATCAATCATTCATCAATATTTTTTTCTTTTTGGGCAACATTTAATTCATTCGTAAATGCAAGATATAGCGATATTTCAGTTGATTGTAATGATTTTGAAGCCGGATTCCTTATAAATTATAGAAAAATCTAATTTTACACTGCAAAAATAAATGATATTTGGACAAAAAATGAAATTAATAATAATAACAATCATAAAGCATCATAATTTAAAACATTATATACACAGTATATTCATAAATACTTACGATAATTATCTGTGTCTTCTTTAAAAATACCGCTTTAAAATATCCCGGATGTTGACCAAGCATTTTCGATCGGAGCTCTTTGACGACAGTGAACATGTCGCCATTTGATATCAATTCGGTTGTATTTCATTTTGACGATTTTAATTACGGAAGACGATCACAACCATATTTTTTTTAACAATTGCAACTCAGCTGGGTTTTTTTTCATAACATATAATAAAATGAAAAATATATATTACACTGTCGGAACAGTTCCAACATTCAATAGAAAAATCGTAGTACTAATACTATCATTTAGTGTCCGTCGTCTGTTATCCATAATTTTTCATATTAATATTTAATCTTTTTCTTAGAAACTGGAAACTGCAAAACCAAATGCAAATATTTTACGTTATCAAGTTCTCTCAACCCGCACCTTGGCATTTTTTTTTACAGATTTATGATGGTTGTCCGTAAAAATGTACTGGAATATATCATAACATTGGTTGTCTTTAAGAATAAAGTACGGTTAAAAAAGTGTTTAAAAAAATTTCAAATATGACAAAGTTCTATTCCTCAAGTATATATCTATTACTTCTTTAAGGTTAATACCAACATTTCGACCAGTTTTCGACAATCAATGTTAATAAGTTTCTGAATTGATATGATCTCAATATGTACATTATCAATGTCATAGCAGACGATGAAACCAAAATTGGTCTGTATGAGATATATTTTTTAAATGATTAAAGCTTTGTTAAGGTGACGAAAAAATGAATTACGAAAAAATACAATTTGAACGTGAAATAATAGATGTGGTACGTAGTTCTTACATTTAAAGATAACATTTTGAGATCAGATTTCTTGAGATCATTCATGCAATTTCAGCATCATAATATAACCTCTGACAAATGAAGCGATCAAAATAATGAGAGATTTTATCACGTGAAACAAACCGTCGAAAATGGGTGACGTTGCGACATTACTATTCGTTCACTTTAATTTCATAATAGAGTTTCAGAACATGTTTTTATTCCGGAAATCAATCCACATTGCATATTAAGTCAAATTTATGCTTTGTTTATTGAGTTTTATTATGCTTTGTTTTTCTTTTTTAAAGATATGCATTATAATACAATGATACGTACGTTCTGTATTCTGAAAAAAATGACGTTCGGTGCTTTTCATTACCTGACATTGTCGGTCCGCTGTGAGGAATTAGATGCACATATTAACTAACTGTATTTATTTATGAAAAGCACATATTGTGAATACATTTTGGAGAAAATTTTATCGACATCTGAGGTGGGGCCGATTTTGGCCCTTATAGCTCCCAGTCCTTTTACATGTAAGATAAGATTATGATAAAAAAAAAAAAAATTACAAATAATAAGACTGTTATTATAATTTTAAGCGTAGAATATGAATTTTCCAAATATTTATTCACGAGAAATCAAATTTTCAAAAGAGAGGAGAAGGTCAACAGAAATAGGGGCCGTAGTGGTCCTGATCGTATAGTAGTTGGATTTATGACTACGTGTGCAATCAGTGCCTATCACCACTAAAGTTGTGAGTTCGAACACCATTCATGACGAAGTGTACTCGATACAACATAATGTGATAAAGTTTGTCAATGACTTGCTGCAGGTCGATGATTTTCTTCGGGTACTCCTGTTTCCTCCACCAATATACTAACCGACACGAAATAGCTGAAACATTGCTGAAAGTGGCATTAAACACCATAAGCCATCAACCATCAAAAGAAATAGTACATGTAATTTCGAGAAAATATTTTATTATGAGGATTTTTTCGGACTGTCGGACCATTGACTTCGGACTAATGACTGTCGGACCATTGACTGTCAGACCATTGACTTCGGACTAATGACTGTCGGACTAATGACTGTCGGACCATTGACCGTCTGACCATTGCCTGTCTGACCATTGACTGTCGGACCATTAACGGTCGGCCTAATGACGGCCGGACCATTGACTGTCTGACCATTGACTCTCTGACCATTGACTGTCGGACCATTGACTCTCTGACCATTGACTGTCAGACCATTGACTTTGGACTAATGACTGTCGGACCATTGACTGTCTGACCATTGCCTGTCTGACCATTGACTGTCGGACCATTGACTTCGGACTAATGACTGTCGGACCATTGACTGTCTGACCATTGACTGTCGGTTCATTGACTCTCTGACCATTGACTGTCAGACCATTGACTTTGGACTAATGACTGTCGGACCATTGACTGTCTGACCATTGCCTGTCTGACCATTGACTGTCGGACCATTGACTTCGGACTAATGACTGTCGGACCATTGACTGTCTGACCATTGACTGTCGGTTCATTGACTCTCTGACCATTGAGTGTCGAACCATTGTCTGACGGCCTAATGACGGTCGAACCATTGACTCTCTGACCATTGACTGTCGGACCAATGACTCTCTGACCATTGACTATCGGATCATTGACTGTCAGCCTAATGACGGTCGGACCATTGACTGTATGATCATTGACTCTCTGCCCATTGACTGTCGGACCATTGACTATCGGAACATTGACTGACGGCCTAATGACGGTTGGACCATTGACTGTCTGACCATTGACTCTCTGACCATTGACTGTCGGACCATTGATTCTCTGACCATTGACTATCGGACCATTGACTGACGGCCTAATGACGGTCGGACCATGACTGTCTGACCGTTGACGGTCGGACCATTGACTGTCGGCCTAATGACGGTCGGACCATGACTGTCTGAGCGTTAACTGTCGTACCATTGACTGTCGGCCTAATGACGGTCGGACCATGACTGTCTGACCGTTGACTGTCGGACTAATGACTGTCGGGCCATTGACTATCGGACTAACGACTATCAGAACATGAACTGTCGGACTAATGATTGTCAGACCATTGACTGTCAGACCATTGACTATCGGACCATTGACTTAGAACTAATGACTGTCTGACCATTGACTGTCAGACTAATGTTGATCCACTAATATTATCCCAACGTATTTCCTGCATACTTGTTGTACGTTTTAATTTCAAAACAAAACCAATCAAATGTAAGTATTACCTATTTGACACATAAATCTGGACTCTCCCCAACAACGTCTTTTACCAAAAGATTCACATTCAGGGTCACACTCCTTTTCACCTAAAAGTAATGGTGGACAATATTTTAAAATGTTCATTAGTGTTGTTTATTTTCATGCACACAAGCCATTTTTTTTTCATAAGCGTATTTCATTCTCATGCACACAAGCATTGTTAATTCATAACTTGTGAGTGTAAAGTTGATTATATATTTTATAGTTTTCTTTGCAGCAACCCATTCTGATACCTGCCTCTCACCACAAAAGTTTGTATGTCCTCTTACCACCCTTAACGAGGAGGACTCTACCTTTATACGAGTTACTATCTATTCAATGCTCTTAATTTGGTCAATATCCAATACACTGATGTGTGAACAGATGATAAATCTAATCATTGGCTTTTATAATGAACATTCTTGAAAGGCGATGAAAAATCTTGTTGGCTTCGACAAAACATTTTTTTTTAAATTGTAAATTTAGTGCTCTACAAAAGACTGTGCAGTAACACACACGTCAAAATTAAGATCTTCATTTGACATACATCTGGCACAAATTTGGATATCCTCATTATGAAAGATTCACATAACCGGTACCGTAAATAGGAAATCAGTATTTTTTCTGAATGCTATCTATGTGATATATAATTATACTAAAGCCTATCTGATTTACTATTTTACCCATTTTGTTCCAGTATTGTTATAAATACTGTTATAGTGACAGCCGGAACCTTTGAGCCGTAATGAAAGCGGGATGTTTGGCGCTTTAAAATCTGATTCAACCCACCATTTCTTTAGAAATGCCTGTACCAAGTCAGGGTCAATACGGTTTTCACAGTTTTCCGGTTGTTGACTGATTTTGTTTGTTTATATACTTATGAGTTTTGACTTTCCCTTTGTAAGATTGTTCGGAGTTCGGTAATTTTATTATTACCCTTAGGGACGGTGGGGGAGGGGGGGGGGGGGTATGTTTTTTTTTCTAAAAAATATTCTGATTCCCAATGTTGCTGAAAAAAATATTCTGATTTTGGTGGAGGAAAAAAAAAATAATCTGATTCAGAGTTTTTGTCAAATAACCTAATGTTATATTTTTTGGGAAAAAAATTCTAACTCACGTGTTGTCCGAAAAACAAATTCTGAACGAAACAAAAAACCATAATCCCCCCTGCAAGTTAAATGGTCGGTCCCTTATTTAGTATGATAAAAACTTACATTGTTCAGAAAACGCCATTTCTCCATATCGTACTGGCTGTTCTCTCCCGGGTACAATAGCAGTCCATTCTATTGTATTGACGTAACATAAATGTGGGTTCTGTGCAAAGAATACTTTTCCTTTGGAAATTTCTGCAGAAGAATATACATAGTCCGTTTGACTTCTATGAATTTTTAGAAAAAAATTCTTAAAACTCCAATTTTCAAATCAACAATTTTGTTGGGATGTTTATTAATATAAGATATATACGAACGCTGACAATTCATTTCAAAATTGTTGGTCCATTATTAAAAAAGTTACCCATTAGATCTCTATATGTTAATTATATTTTCTAAAGAAGTTATAAATTCCAACTACCATCCGATCACTAACACGACGCCGAAAACGTTACCAGAAATAGTTTCTGTGGTCACTGCAATATATACGTTTACGTTCAAACACAGGGGTTAGGTGCGTCCGTAAAAAACCCAAAAAACCCATTATTTAATACTACAAAAGGGTCATACTAAAAAGCGCCCTGGACAGCCCGAGACCGCCCGTAGCAGCCCGGGAACAGCCCGGGACCACCCGGGTACTGGAAATAACGCCCGTCGTATTGGAATATTGTTTAAATCAAATTTTTGTCGAAATTATATACTAACAACTGGGGTCTCTTTGGAAAGAAAAAATACTTGACTTTCGACTGGTGAAAACATTTTTTGAAAATATTAAGGCGTTCCGAAGTTACGATCAATTTAACACGACGACTTAAAAAATGGAAGCAAGTGAGTTCGCCCCCTTGTAGTATTATATAGTACCCTCAAATAAATTAGACACATTGTAATGTTATTGATATACACAATGGGAAAATGACGACGGATGCTTTTGAATACCTGCAGAAATTGTCAAAATGAAAAAATAAAAAAATTATCCCCTATAAAAAGAACTTCTGGAACAATAAATGTTGAAGTTGTACAACTGTAGTAAGCGAATGTCAAATTATGTTAAAATATACCAGACAAAATGTCCACTTATTTACCTTTCAAAGACGATAACTGAAGTTCTCTGAGTCCGACTCGCTTTGGGTCATCACCAGCTTCTGAGGTCAAGGCCACTACAAGACCATATTCTTCACCCATAATATTATATGTACTGTCTGCCCGAATCAGTCTCAAATTAATCAATGGTATGGCTTCCACTTCTAATAGTCCAAGTAAAACATAACCTGTCACAATCTCAATAGATGACAGAAAACTTATATCATAGGACGAATTTATGGCTTTGTCCACGTGAGTAATCTCGAGGTTCCCTTCCACGTGCGTGCAATCTTTGTATCGTCTGCGTAATGATTCATAATGGTCGTCTTGGTTACCAGACATACCAAATCCAACATGGGTTCCATAACATTCTGAAAGATGTTAAATTGTTTTCTTGTTATTTAAGTTGACGTTAACAAAACAGAATACGATATATACTACATGTACATAAGGGACGGACCATTTAACTTCCAGGGAGGGTTATGGTGTTTTTTCTAAAAAAATATTCTGATTCCCAATGTTGCTGAAAAAAATATTCTGATGTTGGTGGAGGAAAAAAAAATAATCTGATTCAGAGTTTTTGTCATATAACCTGATGTTAAATTCTGGAAAAAAAAATTCGTGCTTTGTGCGACAAAAAAAAAATATTCTAACTCTCGTGTTAAATGCAAGTTAAATGGTCGGTCCCTAACATTGCATCACCAGTGTATAGTTCATGGCTAGAATGTTGTTAGTGCTTTCTTTAGGTTTGAGTGTTTTATGCTTGTGTCGATGTGATAGCTTTTTGTCAAGTTACTATTTAACCGGCAACACATTTTTAAAATGATTAATAGTTAACCCAGCGACATAGGAGTGGACCGAACAGGGGGGGGGGGGGGGGGGGTGCGGCAAGGTTTCAAAACTGTCAAGCAAGAAAGAAAAAAAAACATAACCTTATACAGCATGGTTTTCTATGAACAATATTTGTTTTGCTTCCAAGGTGTCTTAAATGTTAGACCAAAAAGTAAGGAGAGGGGTAAAATAATAATTTCCACACCGGCTCCTACGTCCCTGTAAACGCCCACATATATACAGACAGTCAGACAATGCACGTATATTGGGTTTTACTGAAGCCTCGGCAGACTAGTGGTTATCGTCGTTAAATTCTGACCACAAGCCAAACACCACTGACGTATGTTAGCGCCTCAGACACCTACCACTGGCCTGAGATTTCATGTCAGTTCGGTATACATGTGACTGTCCTGGGTTTCTACCTTCATTAAATCCGGTAGGTATTGTATAAAAGTAGAAAAAGCTCATATGAAATTTTGTAAATTTTCACTTGGAGTTGGGAAAAGAAGCTCTAACCTGGCAGTGATTGGAGAACTCGGAAGATATCCTTTATTTATTGAAATAATAATTTCTATGTTTTCTTATTTAAATCGTATATCTAATAGTAAAGACATTCTTTTGTCTGAGGCTCTCTCTGTATCAAAATTATTATCTGATCAGAATAAGAAAAGTTGGTATAGTACTATCCTGTCCTTATTAAAATATTTAAAACTTGACTTAAGATTTGTTATGAACTCAAAAACAAATTTAAAACATTTTTTGTACACTAAACTTAAATCTAATTATAATAGACTGTGGTTCCTATCTTTACATGATGATAAAATTAATAAGGATTTTGGAAATAAATTAAGAACATATAGATTATTTAAGAATAACATAAGTCTAGAACCCTATTTATCTATGAAAAATGATGAACAAAGAATTTTACTCTCAAAATTACGAATAAGTAATCACAATTTAGAAATAGAAAGAGGAAGACACTTCAGGCAAAAGAAAGAATTTGTAAATTATGCTTAAAGGAAGTTGAAGATGAAATTCACTTCTTATTAAAATGTGAAGCACTTTAAAATGTGAGAACACCATTTATTGATCTTATAAATAATAATAATTATAACTTTAAACATTTAGATATTAGAGAGCAATTTATATGGTTAATGTTCAATGAAGACAATTTCATCATAAATCAACTTTCTGATATGATACTAAAGTTACATTCATCTAGAAATGATATAATTCAAAATTAATTATAGTAATATTTTATGTTATACAATATTAATAATAATAATTATATATCTGTGTTAGATATACAACTGTGGATCATGCACTGTCTCTTAATCTATTACAGGGATCACTATGCTTGTCAAAATTATTGATTACAAAATAGTATATTTACATGTATTTGTATGTCTTGTATGTTAAATCCAATCAATCTAATCATACCAATTAATGTAAATATTGTGATTTTCATGTAATTATACTGCCTATCATGGGCGTCTTTAATTGACAAATAAACATATTCTATTCTATTCTATTCTGTATATAGCTGAACTTAAATTTATCAATTAACTTTTACAAATGTGTTTGATTTGGAAGACTACATTTGAAGAGTATAATAAATGTATTGTCCAGTTATATCAACCTTATGTCATCCTTTCATTCTGGAGTAAATATTTATAATAATCATGAAAAATCATACATGTCCTTTTACTTTTGATCTTTTTTCAAATCAACGGATTCATACACCAAACTAAAATAAAAAAAACAAAAACAAAAACAAAACAACAAAATTAAAATAAACAAAACAAAAACAAAAACAAAAACAAACAACAAAACACAATGATCTAAACAAAAATGTGTTTATGCTTCGTATTGAGTATTGTTTATAGTCTGCTTTTATTGTATTGCTTACACGTATTACTGATTTAAAATTGAATTCATTAAATTCCTTTTTATTTCAAATTTCACTAATAAATAAATTATTTATAAATCTTACAGATTATTTTTGTCGTATGATTCATAAAATAATTAATGTGTATTGAACATTGAACACAAAATGCACGTGTATTTATAAGTATTTCATATTAAACGTAGCTAATGATTAAATGTAGTACAAAGGTTGTCTGGGGTCAAATTCTTTCTAAAGTCAAATACGTGTAATCTTATCATCATAAAGATATGTAATATAGGGAGTGTAATTATAATGTCTGTGTATAATATAATCTTAACTCAAGTTGAAAAAAAAAAAAAATTACTATTTCTTTTGATCACTTTTCTTAATGGCGAAGAAAGTGGTAATAACCCATGAAAAATAAAGGTTCCTCCATCAACCTGCCCCTGAGTGCAGGAGAACTAGCACATGAAGTTAGCACTCGAAAATATTATCTTAATTTGAACAAAATATGTTGATATGTAAGTATAAGGTTGAAATGTTTTCATGTATTACGCCAAAAGTTTGTATCAACATTCGATTAGACCCCCCTCCCCCTTCCGAAAATAAAGTAATAATGAAAAGTGTGTTTGAATGATTTCAGATCTGTCCCGCCACCTAATAATAACTTAATTTCTTCTTACCAATATAAAACGAAATGTTTTCAAACTTACCTTTAGCTCTCTCATTCTCGACATTAATTATTTCCACTGCATAAATTATATTTATTACACAAAGAAAAGTAATTACAGTACACGGTATAACTTCCATCTTGGATACAGATGCAGGTCTTGTCACGTGACTATATATCAACATTTTGATGGAGGGGGGTGGGGGGTGATTGTCAGTCAAATATTAATTCAAAATTTAACATTTTCATGCTTATGATATCATTCTTAGCAGAGATATTGTACAGACTTCAGTTAAAATTGACTATATTAGAAATATAATGAAAAACACAAACACCCACACCGTGAGAATTACAGTTCCAAAATATAATAACACAATAGAACAGTGGCAAAGTCGATTCCCCCTAACACTTATATATACGTGACCTCTCACTTTCCTGACATGGTACCGATTTTTCAAAAAGGGGATTTATAAATGAAAGGTATCTAAACTGAATAAAGAATCAAACATTTTGTAGTACAGTACAATAAAACAAGAAATAAATTATTGAGCATACATTTTTGTATTTTAAAATGAACGTTATTTGTTTCCAGCAAAATCGTCAAGTAATAATACAATTTAAAACGAATGATCATTGATTAGAAATTGAATTTAGACGATACCACAATATACCAAGATATCACAGACATTGCTAAATTGATAAGTTTAGCAATTTTAAAAGCTACAACAAAAACTGTTTTTAAATGAAATACACACTAGACCTAAATTATACTTATCTAGTCTTCACACTATGAGATCTCTTTGATTTGATTTTTGGTGTTTTGACGCCACTTTCAGCAATATTTCAGCTATATCATGGCGACCAGTCTTAGTGGTGGAAGAAGCCGGAGTACCCGGAGAGAACCACCGACCATGGGCAAGTAACTGGTAAACTTTATCACTTGCAAAATTACTTTTTGTTCTAAATCCTAGAACAGAAATGTTTACCATGCAGTTGGAAAATATATGCGGTATTTTCCCTTGATTGATTTTTCTATAGATGTATTTGTATGAATCTTTTTTCTTGGGGGGGGGGGGGGGGTTAATCATCACTTAGTATTGAAAGTTTCAGTTTCTAAGGATTGAACTCTTGTTTCCTATACAGACACATGGATTATGTTGAATTTTAAAACACATATACATTTAGACTAAGCACCTTCCCAAACATGTTTATATTTTAACAATAAGTCTACATCAATAAAAGTGCTTAAGTAAAATGCTTATGCTTTAAATACAGTCACGAACTTGTTGCCTGTTACGACATATCCATTTCTTAAATGACAATGAATATTTTCCGTGTTACGTAGTTTTTCTTTCTTTCCGACTTTCCAGGACTGAACTTAGCCATATGATAAACACGGTGAATGTCACATAAGAATAAGAATAAGAAATAGTGTACATATTTTCATATCTCTATACCTGTATGTATTATGGTTTAAGAGAAATAAAGAATCTTAGAAAATCTTAAGAATAAGAATTTTTTATTGCCAATTAAGGTCCCACAAGTGGCAAACAATTTAATACAATGATTGAAATGATTGGAGACATACACAGATACATGTAAACACACACAACAAAACCAGGAAAACATATTTATGCTCAGTGACTGCACGGCCAGATCAGAGCCTATCAAATACCACCATCAATCAATTCACATTTAATATAACATGTATAATAACTATAATAATTCACCTAACCTAATGATATCTATAGGATCAGTTGTGTCCTCGCAGCAAAAAACATTCTTTAATAAAGCTACCTAATTTTTTAAATACTTGTTCATGTTCATTGGTAAACAGCTAGACACATTTTTGATGATGTGTCCATGTATCTAAAATTTGGACATAAGTCAATAACTTTATCAAAATTTTTTACTCGTATAAGAAAGATGAACTGCTTGACCTACGCAAGCACGTGTGTTCATCCTTGGTTGTTATTTCAGTGATCTCCCTTGTGTTGCTCATCATTTTAGTTTCCTGTGTTGTGTTTTTTTTTTTTTATTTTGCTTGGCTTCGTTCCGTGTCTTGCTCCCAATGTTGCCTGTGTCTCTGGATTGTCTATCATTGATTGTCCTTTCGGTGTTCTCTAATGTTTATTGAATAAGTAGTTTTTTCCGCCAAATGTACCAAGTATTATCGGAGTTACCTTCCTTTGATCACTCATAAAACATATCAAATTCAATTAAACATAGAATAACAGCGTTCTGTTTATCTGCTACAGAAATATGTGTAATAAGAAATCTTACCTACGTGTGATTGTTTTTTGTGTGTAAACAATCATTTGTGTAAATCAATATACAATCAAATGTATGACTTTTGTTTACTTATATCTGCCTGAAAGGGAGACTTTAATTAGCAATGAAGAAATAGTGTATTGAATTTCATTTTCCTTCCATCTGATTTCCAAAATTATTATTTCTTTGATTCGATTTTTTGCATAAATTATATAGACTGTTGAACCATAAGTTATTTTCTTTAAAATATGAAGGTGTAAATTACCTAGGCCTCCTCTGTTCAACAATTTCTAAATGTGAACATTCTTTAAGAGAACTAACCAATAAAGTATTTGCCCTTTTCTTTAATTATGTGTTGTGTGCTTATCGGAAAACCAGCCGATACCGATTTTATATTCATTGGTTTGACCTGACCTGCACTCGAATCCACAATTTACCACATTCGAGGCGAGTATGCTAACGATTAGACTACAGATGCGATTCTTAGACAGTTAAATGAACATGAGCAACTATCCACTCAACACAATGTAAAATTAAGGAACTGGGCTTATATTGCTGTTCTACATTCTACAGTCTATAGTCACAGCATGAGTAGGGTTTTTAACAAAGAACATAACTCATACCCTGAAATGAGGGTAAAACGACTCATTGTCTGCAGTTTATTGGTATTATTTATTTCTGGACATAAAAAGTTACACCTGGGCACATTTACTGTTCATTTCTTCAAAAAGATATCTGAAGAGAAAATACTCAGGAAAATCACACCCACCAACATGTCCATATGTAAATGAATAATAGCTTGTATATTACTACAGGAGTAGACAGACATGTATCCGCTTCCATTATCAGTCATCCTGACATGTGTAGCAATATAAATCGGAAATAGAAATGAATGAGCTCTTTAGTTCCCAAAAGGAAAATAATTGACGTGTTTTCTTAAAAGATATTGAGAATAATTAGAAAACAGACCACAAGGGGCGGACACATTGTTCGATTCCCTAAATTTATCAATATATTTCAAAGAATTTAACTAGTTTAACATTTAAATAGCAGTTATAATAGATTGCAAGTTGCTAACCAATCAATAAACAACAGACAATACGTATCTTCAACAGATCTACAAGCTACAGAGGGACCATTTAGAAATTTAAAACGTAAACAAATCATTTTCCATAACTATGTTTTAAATTACTATTGAAAGAAACAAGAATAATTTCAAATTATTCCGTAAATATGAAAATGCAAGTCGGAGCTTGCTGTGGGGGAAAGTCATTTATTTAAGAAATAATTCATGGAGACAAAATACAAATAATAATTGATTGGTTGTTTGATGGTTAGTGACGTCAGATGAGCAGTACTTGTTTGATGGTTAGTGACGTCAGTTTGATTGTTAGTGACGTCAGATGAGGAGTACTTGTTTGATTGTTAGTGACGTCAGATGAGCAGTACTTGTTTGATTGTTAGTGACGTCAGATGAGGAGTACTTGTTTGATTGTTAGTGACGTCTGATGAGGAGTACTTGTTTGATTGTTAGTGACGTCTGATGAGGAGTACTTGTTTGATTGTTAGTGACGTCAGATGAGCAGTACTTATTTGATTGTTAGTGACGTCAGATGAGGAGTACTTGTTTGATTGTTAGTGACGTCAGATGAGCAGTACTTGTTTGATTGTTAGTGACGTCAGATGAGCAGTGCTTGTTTGATTGTTAGTGACGTCAGATGAGGAGTACTTGTTTGATTGTTAGTGACGTCAGATGAGCAGTACTTGTTTGATTGTTAGTGACGTCAGATGAGCAGTACTTGTTTAATTGTTAGTGACGTCAGATGAGGAGTACTTGTTTGATTGTTAGTGACGTCTGATGAGGAGTACTTGTTTGATTGTTAGTGACGTCAGATGAGCAGTACTTGTTTGATTGTTAGTGACGTCAGATGAGGAGTACTTGTTTGATTGTTAGTGACGTCAGATGAGCAGTACTTGTTTGATTGTTAGTGACGTCAGATGAGCAGTACTTGTTTGATGGTTAGTGACGTCAGATGAGCAGTACTTGTTTGATTGTTAGTGACGTCAGATGAGCAGTATTTCAGCTACTAGTATATATATTCATGACATGTTTGAAATCACTTGACTTTCCAATCTGTAGAATACCAGTGTACCTGGTGAAGATTATTCCAGAAACGTGCTATGCATAAATGAATGGACAAAAACAGCAAGCAAAATTATGTCAATCGAATTCAGGCTTACATGGTAAGATGGAAAACAAAACATACCACGCTGTCGGAACAGCTCCAACATCTAATCTAAAAGTTACAGAAACAGAGAGAAAATTGATACCCATACACACATATACACAAAATGTATCTGACAGCTGACTTTCCTAGCTTGGTAAAAACAATTAAACAGAAAGTGGCGGGGTCCTTCATCAAACCAATAAGACAACTAAACCATTCTTATTTGGCTTTCTAATTTTTCGATATTGAGTGTACCTGATGTTGATTGTTCCACAAACATGTCGTGCACACTGATTTTTTTTTTATTATTATTAACGAAGTGTAATGTGGAGTTATATCGCTTTGATCGCTAATATCTGTAATAAATATGGAATTTTAACAAATGAGAAGCAAAATGCCATACATTTAAACGCTTGAATAGTTCTCGTTAAAATGTTTAAATGGATAATTATGATACATTACTATCGTATGTAAGTAGTTAACCAACAGCCAATACTATGGTTTTGGTTGCTTAGTTTTCAGTGGCAAATATTTCATACATATAAATGTTCAGTGACAGCATTTGGTATATTTTCCAATTTTGGGTAGAGTAGTCCTACACTTGTTACAAACCCGATGATAAGTCATGAATGAGGAAAGGACTGGATTATGATTACGACAAATTAACGGAACATATCCGTGGGTATTTGTGATAACTGGATTCCGTCATTGTGAACCAAGTCATGGTGTCGACATTTACAATTTCGAAGTGATGACTTCAAATTATTCACTAGGAACCATTGGTTGAGTAGCTTCCATGTTAGCAGCAACAATCCTCTATCAATATAATGGTCACCAAAGACCAATTCTAACACATTCTAACAACTTGTAGCACATTCTAACACATTCTAACATATTCTAACAAAATTGTAGCACATTCTAACACATTCTAACACATTCTAACACATGCTAACACATGCTAACACATTCTAACACATGCTTACACATTCTAACACATTCTAACAAATTGTAGCACATTCTAACACATTCTAACACATTCTAACAAATTGTAGCACATTCTAACACATTCTAACACATTCTAACAAATTGTAGCACTTGCCCATCAGGTGCTACTACAACATATCATTTAATTCCAGGAGAGCATAATTTCCCATACACGAGACACACATGTATGACCCGTACACAAATCATTCACCAATAATATTCGGTATAAATAAATGGACAAAAACAGAAAGCAAAATTATGTCAATCTAGTTCAGGCTTATATGATCAGTTGAAAAATCAAAGAAAACATAGCACACCGTCGTCGGAATAGACCTGGGTTACCCTAACATTTTCCCATCATTCAATTTTTTTTAAATTTGCATCATGGAATAGTTATGTCTAAATACATTATCTGCCATAGTTTCAAAAAATTTGACCGTGCCGTTTTCTCCATAGCACATCCTAAATATAGCAATTTTGGGGGTATTCTTGACGCAAGATGGTAATATTAGTTTCGGAAGATTCTAATAGATATGCACATTTATTTCTGATTGAAAGGGAATATTTTGGCTTTAATACACTTGCGAGTGTTGTTGTTGAATAAATATGAAATATCTAGCATATCTGAATATCCTGTTTGGAGATAATCACGTGCAAAACAGTGGAAACTGCAAAAAAGGGGAGATGCCCTGAGGACCACCTTTGTATTAAAAATCGGATTAAAAAGATTCCTGTCAATTAATTTCCACCAAAAAATGTCGCACTGAAGAATAGACATATAGACATGATTGCACCAAATTTTACAAACTTTTACCGTCAGATTTTTTAAATATTTAAATTTATGTTTTTCATGGAAGGTGCCCAGAAAAAAATGAAACTGTCGAGGAAAGTTATCACACACCCATCCTTTGCTAGTTTCTTTGTTTGTTAGATAAAAAATAACTAGTTACCAATAACAAAAAGCTTTTGAATTCTTATAATTGACAAAGTGGATGTCCAAATTCCCAAATGACTGCATTTGTCTTTTTTATTTTCAAGTCGGCTGGGGAGGGGGAGGGGTGGTTTGAGGGTGACTCTACTTGATTAATTCATTAAAAAAAAACACAAAAAACACAGACAGCCACCCAGCTGTATTGTTAAATTCCTTAAAATTCTGTGCTTCAGTTGTATTCGTTTGATTCTGGTTATTCTTTAGTTGTCTTAGAAGAAGGGGGCGGCGGTATTAGAGAGGATCAGATATTACAATTTTTTTCCCAAACATAGCTTTCTATCTTTGCTAATATCTTGTTTATATCTTTCATATTTAACATTAAATTCATGCTTTGTATTTGTTTTATTATTATTATTGATCTTATATTTATTGATTTTAGATTTATTCATTTTTGCCTTGAAATCTGTCAATGACATCTAAATGTTCGTTTCCTTCCCCCGATTTCCTATGTCCCCATGATCGCCGTGTTTAAAACTTAGAAATGTTGATTGTTTAGCTTTTAAAAAGCTACAAATAACTCAAGTTTTGTGAAAATAATTAGAATATAGCACAATTCAACGGCCAATTTGGTAAAGGAAGCGTCTGTTTGTATATTTTAAGATTTGGGATTTAATATTCACCTGGAATTTCGTCAGTACAAATTTGCAGAAGTTTGCCGTGATACTTTTGTATCAACAAATTAAACCTTCTTTATTGCTTGAATAAAACCTTTTCCTCTTATTCTTGTGTATCTTCCCATTGATTACAATTGCTTTGACAATCAGCTTTACCATAAAACGAAGATTATTTGCAAGAAAAGAGTGACTTGCAAAAAGAAACAAGGCGACTTTAATTTCGCTTTGTAGTCGAGGGAGAGCGACTTCAGCCGATATAGGGCGAGAATTTCGCCTACTTCGCCTGGTTTGGTGAGCCCTGCAAGGAACATAGCTATGGAAAGGTAAAAGGAAAAGGAGTAATTTTTTTAACTGGCCATATCCAATGTAAACAATCTTTGTCACCAAGAAGCTTGGAATTGAGGGGGAATTTTCAAACGCACAGATGATCATATATTTGAGAAGACACTGAAAATAGAGGTATCTCCCATACCCCAGGCCTACCCCCTTAAATGGTAGAAACAGATCGATATTCCTAGCACAAATATACACACAAAACGAACATGACCGCTCACCTTACTAGCTTGGTGCAAGCACTTCAACAGAAAGTGGCGGGGTTAAGATTAGTTTCTAGGGCCTAATATTATTTTTAGATGTAGACTGGTTCCATTGTTTGTATTTTTTCATCAAAACAACACGACAACCAAACGATTCTTAATTAACGAAGTGTGTCGTTGAGTTATGTTGCTTTGATCATCAATTTCTGCAATAAATATAGAACGTTAACAAATGAGGGAAAAATGACATATATATGAACGCTTGAACCGTCAATCGTAACTACTCGGCTATTCTCGCTACCAATCGTAACTACTCGGCAATTCTCGCTACCCTGCAAATAACCTCGTATGCATTAGGCGTATAAATCGCACTACTTTTCACATGTCAGTTACATGAAAGTGTGATAAAGTTATATTTTAAGCAATTTTCTATATTTCAATTAAAGTTTTAATTAGTTTTGCATGATTAGATTTTACTTAGTATGTCTTCCATATTGGATTTTCGTGGACTATATTTTTGTGCGGCTTAACTTAACTTAACTTAACTTCCGGCAAATAATTTAAGAAGAATTTCTACTATGTACGTACGAGGTTATTTGCAGGGTAGCGAGAATGGCCGAGTAGTTACGATTGGAACCGTCCTCTTTAAAAGGTTTAGATGGGTAATTCAGATAAATTGCGATCGTATAAGTTGTTAACCAACAACCAACGCTAAAGGTTGATTGGGCTTTGGTTGCTTAGTGTTCAATGGCAATTATATGAAACATATACATGTTCACGGACAGAATTTGGTACTTTCCCATTTTGGGTAGGGCTATGGTGTTTAACGCCACTTTCAACAATATTTCAGTTGTATCGTAGCGATCAGTTTTATTGATGGAGGAAACCGGAGTACCCGGCGAAAACCACCGACCTGCCACAAGTCACTGACAAACTTTATCACATAATGGTGTATCGAGTACACCCCATTTTGGATTAGGGTTATGGTGCTTGACGCCACTTTCAACAATCTTTCATTTCTATCGTGGCGATTAGATTTATTGGTGGAGGAAGCCGGAGTACCCGGCGAAAACCACCGACCTGCCACAAGTCACTGACAAACTTTATCACATAATGTGGTATCGAGTTTTTTTTATCATCCTATATATTGAATTTAATTAAAATGTGTCTGCACTTTTAAAATGTTGATCATTTTTATCATATATCAATGAATTGTAATTTACGCCTTCCTCAATATGTTTGCACATTTACATATTAAATTTCCTTTTAATGGACATTTCTCATACAAACAGTGGTCCCTGTGTGATTTAGAATTTCGAAACTGTTTACTCTAATGGCATCTATCGTAATGTGAATTATTACACCGTTTTGATTGGTTTATCGAATATCTATATATAACACTGTTCCACGTGTTAAGCAAAGTAATACATTCTAATTATTACCTCATGTTCTCAGGAGTATAATTATAGACAATTTTATATGAGTTATGTAATGAATAGTGATCATACTATATAATATATTACTGTTAAATTCACGGCTGTACAACATACTGACTATTGATGAATGCTCGCAGTGTAAATAATAGCATTGGTTGGAATTCCAGTTTGTGTAAAGCAAACATTTCTCTGCTATGGGAAGCAAGAGGTGAACAGCTACGAGAAAGAAGTAAACGACTTGGACATATGGAATCTTTGAGAAAAGGAATGAAAGACTTTGACATATGGGCTAGGGAGCCTAGGGTTATGTGCTATGGTGTTAAACATCACTTTCAACAATATTTTAGCTATATCGTGGCGGCCAGTTTTACTGGTGAAGGAAACCAGGGTACCTGGAGAAAACCACTTAGACATATGGAGTAGACGTCTTTGAAACAAGTAATAAAATACTTGGACACATAGAGTAAACGACTTTCAGACAAGGGATAACCAAATTTGACACAAACAATAAGCTACTTGAACATATGGAGTGAACTCCATTGATACAAGCTATGCACGAACCGAACGACTTTGATACAATGTGTAAGCCACTACTAGGCAATGCACAGAAAAAGCGACTTGACACAAGGTGCGAACGACTTTGATACAAGGTGTAAGCCACTACTAGGCAATGCACAGAAAAAGCGACTTGACACAAGGTGTGAACGACTTTGAGACAAGGAATAAACAACTTTGCTACAAGGATAAAAGGAATTTGACCAATGATAATATATGAAAACTATTAAACGTATTTCAAGGCAGGTTCGTTTAATGTATAATATTGAAGTATGAGAATTTTCAAGTCAAGATTTAACTGAATAAACATTATTATATACAAGTTGTTTTCTTTGTTTGAATTACAAGTAAGTTAAATAAAACTATATAATGATACAAACATAGATATCTAATTTATGTGTACGACGCACAGGACCGACCTTAGGAGATGCGGGACCAATTGTTCTCCCATAAAACTTCCAGTGTGTTGTGTGTTCTTGAACAGCCAGGAGTAGATAACTCCAGCATGGGGCCCAATTGTTCTCCCGTAAAACTTGCAGTGTGTTGTGTGTACTTGAACAGCCAGGAGTAGATAACTCCAGCATGGGGTCCAATTGTTCTCCCGTAAAACGTGTAGTGTGTTGTGTGTACTTGAACAGCCAGGAGAAGATAACTCCAGCATGGGGTCCAATTGTTCTCCCGTAAAACGTGTAGTGTGTTGTGTGTACTTGAACAAGCAGGAGTAGATAATTCCAGCATGGGGACTCGCAATTGGTCCAACTAGTGTAAGGACGCCTTTCTGAAATGACCTTCATCATGTTCGCACAAAATACAAATATTGGAAACTCAAATATTAACTCTGCAAACTGTTAATGAAATTGTTTTTTGTTAGTACTTATTTATAATAAAATTAATATCATCAGATTGATTATAATTAGTTTACAACTTATTTTAATTCCAGCTTAATTCTGAAATATAGGAAGAACATTTTTGTAAAGTAAATATATTTTGCACTTGTTGATTGACACAGCTTATATTTTTCGCAAACACTTTTTTACAGATCAATATAAATTAATTAATTTTAACAATGAGATATGACTACAAATTTAGTGTATTTAAACAAACTCTTGCAAACTATTATATGTGAAGTCAGTGTACATACGAAGTGTACATATGTAGAATCACTTGGATGAAAACAAATAGTATACAGAGTAGATATATTTATTATTGAATGTAATTATTATAAAAATTAAGGTTCTCCTCCCTCAGGCATAGGTGACGATAGCCGATTTTGGCTATCCTGTGTAGGCTCTTTGGTTTATTGCACCCAAACACTTTTAAGTTATTTTGCGGTCCAACATTTCGATATTGACCTGATAAAGATTATTCTAGAAACGCGTCGTGTGCACTAAATTTGATATCTACGTTTTTATGTCATAAAATGAAAAGCAAAGAATACCATACTATCGGATCATTTCCAAAATCAGATAGAAAAGTGGTGAAAGAGACAACGTTCATACCCATAACACATATACATGACCGCTCACGTTCATGACTTGGTACGAACACTTCAGTAAAAAGTGGCAGGATTAAACTAATTTTATTGGCCCAAGCTGCCCGTCTGAGTTCTAATCGCGAGCTTGCAGATACCAAAGGGGGTAATGAGAATCATTAAATCGAAGAGGCAAGGACAACATAATGGCCGAAAGAAAAAAAACAAGAGAACAAGCAACGATTTGCAAAACACTACACAGAAAACCAAAGACAGAGTAACCAGAACCCCACTAAAAGCCGGGGTGAACTCACGTGCTCCGGAAGGGTAAGCAGTTCCTGCTCCACTAGTAACAACCGCGTATTATTCTAGTTATAAATCCGGTGATAAGTCACGAATGAGAAAAGGACCGGGAAGTGTTCACGACAAGTGAAACATATCCGTGGTAATTTGTGACACAGATATTCCACAATGGTCAAACAAATCATGGTGGCGACTGTAAAACTTTGGAAGAGATGACTTCAGCTTAACCAATAGGAACCCTTTGTTCAGTAGCATCCTTGTTAGCAGCAACCCTCTATCAAATAAATCCTGATAGGAAGCGCAAGCTCTGGAATATAGGATTAACTGAGAGATAGATACTCCATATGCAGGTGCTGCTGGAATGTTGCTACATATTAATGGAAAGTTCACAATGGAAAAATTGAAATCATCTCTTGAACTTCATACAGACAATATTATTATTCGTGACGCATGTATAATTCTAATATTTTAAAATGCATATTTTGGTTAATGATACATGTAGATAAATTTTTACTTACACCACAAATATTTGAAATATATAACTCCATTATCAACTTCATCTTGGTTATCAAACCGTATATTACAATACTTTCTGCATGTAATATAGAGAATTAAAACGTCCTTCATTGGCCATATAAATAATGTAGTGATGAAACTATCGATATATTTAAATCAGCACATGCGCATTGTCTGACAAATGAATGACATCATTCCTATGTGATTTCATATATTTATACAGAATACAAGCATTCACCTGTTTAAGGTGCTAAAATTGAAATGTCATCAAACTGGAAAATGTCAGAAGCTCAATAGCATCTAGGGTTAAAGGAAAGAAGAGTTTGAAGATACGAAAGGGGTAATAAAAAACCGTAAATCGAAGAAGAACAGACAACACAATGGTCAAAAGAAAAATAATAAAAGGACAGACAACGATATACAAAACATACACATAAAACTAAAGATCGAGTAACTTGAACCCCACTAAAAACCGGGGGTGAACTCAGGTACTCCGGAAGAGTAAGCAGTTCCTGCTCCTCTAGTGGCACCCGCCGTGGTAATCTAGTTACAAACCCGGTGATAAGTCATGAATGAGGGTAGTAGAACATATCCATGGTCATTTGTGACACCGATATTCCATAACGGTCAACCAAGTCATGGTGGCGACCGTAAACATTTCGAAGTGATGACTTCAACTTAGCCAAGAGGAATCCTTGGTTCAGTAGCTTCCTTGTTAGCAGCAACCCTCTATTAAGGAAATCCTGAAAATACGGTCTTAATTAATTGTACTTTTCATTCATACACTCCAATTTAATTGATGAGTAAAGCCTTGCTTAATTTAACAATGCAGAGGATGGAACGGAAACCGGTGTTACATAAATTGCCCGCATCCATAAGCCTTAACCACCATCTTTCTTCAAAGTGTACTATCGTATGTGTACTGTTTGACATATTAGAATCGAAATAATTCATGGGAGCCATTTTGTGTTGTGTTTTAACATGGATAGGCAGGATATTAATAAATTTCATCCATCGCTGCTGCCTGGGATAACATATTAATATCCTGCCAACCCCCTTTAAAACTTCACAATACATTATGGCTTCCATGAATTATTTCTGAAGCTTCTCTGTTCCCAATAATGATTACACCATAATTACTTTCCCTTTCTAGTTTGTAAGGTGCTTCCCCTGAGGAAGACAGCAATATAACTTCCTGTTTGTACACGGCTATACGTGCAAGCATAAGGGAATTAATTTGTGTCCAAGTTATCCGGTTTTTTCTAGACATGTTCTCGTAATGCTATGTCTCGACTGAGTTAAAACAATTCCCGATGTCACAAACAGGAATCTGTGTAGTTGATCTGATTTCATTAATGGACAGTTTAGATTAGTTTTAAGACACAATACAACCTCCGGGATTAGAAAAGCTTAGAAATACTAAAGGGATAATGATCATCCGTAAATAGAAGGACAGACATTACAAAGTCTACAGAAAAGGACGACATACAACTAACTAACATTCGCGGTAACGTGAATGTCGAGTAGAATGTTTCAAACACATACATGTACATGCAGTAAATTCATATAGTCAAACCTGCTTTAGTGACCACCTCTAGTAAGCAATGACTTGTGTTATGTAACCTATTTTTTATTTCCCTGTGCAGTGCACTTCATATCAATTAAACCTGTATTAAACGACCATCTGTCTTATGTGACCATATTTTACTGTTCCCTTGGAAGGTCAATTAGATAGATTTCCTTTTCCTAATTAATAGTCAACAAGAAATTTTCTTTGGAAACATAATCAATTTCTAAAAAAGTTGGAAGTCTTCGAAAATATAAGATTCATCCATTATAGAAGATATAATATGAAAAGAAAAGCTTACAGTGATGGTCAACTATGACACCAATATCAATAAAACGAATAACCATCTCTGACATCTTACCAGTGAGCAGAAAAGAGACTGCCACTTATGACTTTCCCAATCTATGTCCTAGCTTACGAAATGCACAATAATGTACATTTTTCCCTTTTGAGACAGATCAGTTCCTATTTTTAGCGATGTGAGATTTTCTTATCTTACACTAGTGCAATACAAAAAAATCACGTGCGTTTTACCGGCAAATGCATGCTGTACATTTTATGTCAACTGCCCCCCCCCCCCCCCCCCCCCCTCCCCACCTCCCCCCAATGAATCTCCATGCTTTTCCTTTTTAAAATAAACAATTCACTGAATATAAGTTTTCAATCTTTTATAAACACGCAAATCCTAACAATCAGCCATATTATTACATAATAACCTTCACACAATACACAAAAATATTGACATGAAGGGGAAATAACTCACATTGTTTACATGATGCGCTGTTTACAAACAAACACGAAACTAAAAACAGCTGATAAAAATGAGAAATAAAATCTAACACCGGCAAAAAGTGCAAGACAGGGAAATCTCCGACACCCTCGGCGAGCCTCGTCAGCGAACGATTGAAATCTTACCCTCGGGTGTCGGAGATTTCCCTGTCTTGTACTTTTTCCGGTGTTAGATTCTATATGTCTAACATAATACACTTAATAACATGCATACTGGCTTGTATTTGCTTTATCATCTTGTTTTTGCACATAGTCATAATCTACCCTATTAGTATTGTAAACTTAAAACATTTTCCTTGTTTCCCTTAATAGTCTATTATACAGATTGGTCTTAATACATTTAATACCACTAAATATTATACCGTATAATGTAAATAAATACTACTGATATCATTTATTTGATTTAAAGAGGACAATTTAATAATCAGCTGTTGGTTATATTGATAAAACATACAATGCACTTTTTGTTTTATTTTATAATACGGTTGTACCTTATCAATACCAGTGGAGAAATATTGCTATGCATATTATACATTAACAATCTATGTTTTCCCCATGATATAGCTAAAGAATGTAGATATCTAATCTAGTTATGTGGGTGTGTAGTGTTTCTGGAATAACGTTCGTCATGACGGCTCAGAGTCAAAGGACTGGAACCGCATAAAACGGTCCATTATTTGGGGATATAGAGTAAATCGTATAGAGGATAAGAATGAGTAGTTACCAGTTAATAAGGGTAATAACAAAATTACCGAACTCCGAACAATCTTACAAAGGGAAAGTCAAAACTCATAAGTATATAAACAGACAAAATCAGTCAACAACCGGAAAACTGTGAAAACCGTAATGACCCTGACTTGGTACAGGCCTTTCTAAAGAAATGGTAGGTTGAATCATATTTTAAAACACCAAACCTCCCGCTTTCATTACGGCTCAAAGGTTCCAGCTGTCACTATAACAGTATTTATAACAATACTGGAAAAAATAGGTAAAATAATCTTATAAAAGCTTACAATTAAAGATGTACTAAATAATATTAAATGATAAAATTATATGACATATATTCACGGATCTGAAATCTTGACGTCCCTTATACAATTACAGAAAATGCCACATGTACTAGACGGTTACATGATGACGCCAAATGCAGGAAACTACCTACCTTTCCGAAACACCTGGGTATCAAGTGTATGAAGAGGTACAAAGTAGATCTACTGATGCGACAATACCTGAAACGTAAGTAGCGGTTTATTTCATGCTCAGATTGTGAAGGCATATGCATGGGCGTGGTAGATATCACTTTCTGACGGGTACCACTAGTGGATCAGGAACTACTTTCCCTTCCGGAGCAACAGAGTCTCACCAGCGGTTTTTAGTGGGGTTTGTGTTACTCGAACTTTAGTCTTATGTTCAATGTTTTGTAGATCGTTGTTTGTTCTTTTGTCCTTTTTCATTTGGCTATTGTGTTGTCTGTTCTCTGATTTACGGATTCTGATTACCCCTTTGGTATCTTCAAGCTTTTCTTCTGACAAAACATGCTTTTATACGAAGCCCCTACAGGGACAGGTAAAACATAATATATATATCATTATATCAACGTATGCGGTTGATGTTGTGATAACGATGTGACGTTGATTTAGCAATTAATGTGTTGGGGTGGCTGTTTAGTGTTTCCATGCTTTTGACCAATGATACATTTTAAGTTATTGTACCGGTGTACATATCAGATAATGTAGAATGGCTTATGCAATGTGTTGATCTTTCATTGGTTAAATGCATAGTGTTTTTGTACATAATCGCTTTTCGCTGAATTCGATTTTTCACAAATAATCGTAATTTGTATGAACTTGATCTCTCCCTGATACAGAAATGAACAAACATATTTCTTAATTAAAAATATTGAGTAATCAATGATTGTTTGTGTATTGATGAAGCATTCTGTTACAGATAACGATACTTGTTTTTATTAAGCTCAGTAAATACAAACATCAAAGACATGTTTATTTAATAATTAAAACATTGTTGTCTATAATAAATCACGCTATGTTGAGTGTTTAAAAAGCCGTATCGTTATTCTAAATACCAAATGTAAGTTCCGTGTCTGTCAACAAATACACTGCACAGTAGAACTTTTGCAATCCGACATCCTGTGACATTCTACAAAAAATGATGGTCACGAAGTATTTCTGTTAATCAAAATAAAACCGAGTATTCCGACACATTTCCCTGATACGTTGGATTAGACAGGTTCCACTCTATAAATGTTGTTGTCTTTCTCTAAAGCATGTTGGCATTTTACAAAATAAAACGAATGAAGTGTCTGTATACTGATTAATAATAAATTAGTGAAGAATGATATGTATGCAAATGAGCACCAAATACTACTGTTAAAGTATTATATTTCGTGAAGTGCCAATTTTCGTGAATTACGTGTTTCAATAAAACCACGAAATATAATTTCGATTGAAATACAAAATTTCCATTTTATTATTTTGTTCGAGTGATGAATAAGGGTAATAACAAAATTACCGAACTCCGAACAATCTTACAAAGGGAAAGTCAAAACTCATAAGTATATAAACAGACAAAATCAGTCAACAACCGGAAAACTGAAAACCGTAATGACCCTGACTTGGTACAGGCATTTCTAAAGAAATGGTGGGTTGAATCAGATTTTAAAGCGCCAAACCTCCCGCTTTCATTACGACTCAAAGGTTCCGGCTGTCACTATAACAGTATTTATAACAATACAGGAACAAAATAGGTAAAATAGTTGTCAAAGCAGTACCAAACCCATAAACCACTAATATAAAGAACCCATGATTCCAGGAAGTTTACTCTAACCACGAAAAGTTGCATCCACGAATAAACGTACTTTCAACATTACACTTAGACACATATTATAGTAAAGGAACAGCGCTTTTATTACTGTTTTACATTTCCCATTCACAGTACGATCTTCAGCAATGAGAATAACTCATACCCTAAGATGAGTGTGAACAGTACTGGTTACTTCCGTCGATCAACGCTGTATCTGGACATCGCATAAGACTGATTCAATTCAAACTTAGACAACAACAGTGATAACATAGCTAGGAGAAATAACGATATTATCGTGTCTCAACTATTTGCAATGTATATAAATGTAATTTACTTGAAACACAAATCGTACACGGCAATATATATTGGTGTAAAACCACTAATTAATTTCTGTAAGGTTTTCTACTAAATTTTTGTTTTTTCGAGCCTACCTGGCCATTTTATCTTAAGTTTAACCTTTCCAAGACCATATATTTTCTGAAACGTACATGATTCCTGTACGTTCTGTCAAAATATCAGGGCATGTTTAAAATCTTGCAGTGAAATGCCGTGCTACGGAAAACACCTACTCTAAAAATAGCTCGGTCATCCCCAAGAAATTCAGTATGTATAGGTCATGAATAGAATCATCCATAGAGGTATTAAAATACAACAAAGTCCATCAAATTTGGGCTCAATATAATCCCTATATATTTAACTTCAATTATCAATTTTAATTAGTCCATTCCATTCAGTAGTTTTCACAATGCTACAAAGTGAAAGGAACTTTTTTCTTGAAAAGGGACTACTTTGGTGAATTAGTGGTTTGACAACGTCCCAGTAGCCTAATCAGTAACTTGTGCCAGGTCGGTGGTTTTCTCCGCGGGGTACTAAATTTGATATCTACTGTTGGTTTTTTATTATTATAATCTACTCTCCTGCCAGTGTTTGTCTTGTCATTACTTCTCTAACGTATTACAATTGTACTGTTGTTATGTTGTGTATCCAGAAACAAAGCATGTATTTGATTTTAAGATGTATCCCTCCTAGGAATCCTTTGGGTACCATCAATATGTTGTTGATAATTAAAATATATTAAATTATTACGATTTTATTGTTCTATCAATATGATGAAATTAATTTCACAGAATTGAAAAGAAAATAATGTTCTCATCAATTAGATAATTGCTTTTGTAGCACAGATAATGAAAACCGCTATTATTAATGTGTGTACTTATATAATATTGTATTTTTCAATACTTGTACTGTTAATAAACTTAATATATTATTAATCAAGTATGCCTTTTATAGAACTAGCATCATACTTATGACAAGCCGTCTGTGTCATGTAACATCATATCATATATTAAGACAAAAGTTCACGATTACGAGTTGGTATTCTTTACAACATATTTAGTAATACGGGTTCATCGCCATTTTAGGTGTGCACTACATTTGATATCTACGTTTTTATTGCATGTATGTATATATTTTGGTGTTTAACTCTTTCGTACGAAAACAATGAAAAATCTATGCACGGTCTTATGTGAGGGCATCATCTACCCAGTAGTCAGTGCGTCGGTACTGACATGGTTTATTAAAGCGTCGGCACTGACATGGTTTATTAAAGCGTCGGCACTGACATGGTTTATTAAAGCGTCGGCACTGACATGGTTTATTAAAACGTCAGCACTGACATAGTTTATTAAAGCGTCGGCACTGACATGGTTTATTAAAGCGTCGGCACTGACATAGTTTATTAAAGCGTCGGCACTGACATGGTTTATTAAAGCGTCGGCACTGACATGGTTTATTAAAACGTCAGCACTGACATAGTTTATTAAAGCGTCGGCACTGACATGGTTTATTAAAGCGTCGGCACTGACATGGTTTATTAAAGCGTCGGCACTGACATAGTTTATTAAAGCGTCGGCACTGACATGGTTTATTAAAGCGTCGGCACTGACATGGTTTATTAAAACGTCAGTACTGACATAGTTTATTAAAGCGTCGGCACTGACATGGTTTATTAAAGCGTCGGCACTGACATAGTTTATTAAAACGTCGGCACTGACATGGTTTATTAAAGCGTCGGCACTGACATGGTTTATTAAAGATAGGTTTGTCGAAATTTACAATTCCTAACTCATGAAAATGTTATTAAAACTAAGGTGTCCTTCCCTCAGGTCTTAGCCGGTTTTCGCTATCCTGTTTGGGCCCTTTGGTCTACTTGCTCCCAAAGACTTTAAATTTGCTTGGATTTCCAATCTTTTGACGCAGAACGTACCAAATTATGGTTATTCCAGAAACGTGTCATGCGCATTAAATTTTATATCTACGTTTTATTACACAACTGATGATTTATTGCGGTATTTTTATAATTTGTTTGCCAGGTCACAGGGTCAATTTGGTAGGAAAAGTTTGTAGAGCGGTAATCAAATCCGTTTATCGAAGACGAACACGATAGCCAAAGGAAAAGGTACAAAACATACACATAAAACTAAAGATCGAGTAACACGAACCCCATTAAAAACCGTGGGTGAACTTAGGTGCTCCGGAAGGGTAAATAGTTCCTGCTATTATAGAGTAATACACGACCAGATAGCAGGTGAAGGAAAAATAATCACAATCCCATCCATTCCACATTCGTTACTTATCACCGGGTTTGTAAGAATAGTAACACGACGGGTGTCAATAGTGGACCACGAACTGTTTATCCCCAGTTTGTAGTGGGGTTCGTGATTCTAAATATTAAGTTGTCTGTGTAGTGCTTTGTAAATCATTGTTGGACTTTTTGTCCCTTTCCTCTTGGCCATTGTATTGTCTGTCCTTCTTCGAGTTGGCATATGTACGCATGCTTAAGACTGCCACAGGATTAATAAAGTACATATAACTCAAATGGAATAATAAATAAAAAGTACAAACAATATGTAGCAATACAAATGTAAAATTCCACAATGATAGAATTTAACTAAACATTATTCATTGACTTTTTGTTATTTAAATTTGTTTTCCATTTTATTGTAGGAATAAAATAGCATACAAAATGATACAATTTTGCTAAACATGTTTCTTTGTTCATTTTACTTACTTTTATTTGCCTTTCGTATTGTTTCTATAGTTTCCCTAACATTGTACCTGTGTATCTTAATTGTAATTCTATTATTTATCCATTGATCAAGGTATTTAACATTGTTTCGCGTGTCATGTTGAGATACAAACATATAGTAAAACAACACAAAGTATTAAATGCTTGTAATAAACGCGTATATATCTAATTTAGTGCACACGATGCCTGGCTGGAATAACCCGACTGTATCAGATATGTGTATAGTCAAAAACTTGGAAAGCCAAATGATTTTGAAGGGACGTAAGCAACATGCCCTAAACAGGATAGCCAAAATCGGATAAGGTTACCATAGGAACAGTAAATTTCAAATATGAATAAATCAAATAAACCATGTCGGTTCTGAAGCACTGACCAAATCAACACATTAATTCCATTTAGCTTCCTGAATTTCAGACAATGGGCAATCTTTCAGTCAATATTCAGTTTCCATAGAAACGAGTACTCTTTCATTTGGCCATTGTTTTTTTCTGTGCTTCTTCGATTTTCGGCATTTGATTGTCCCTTTGGTATCTTCAAACTTTGCTTCCTTTTCACTACCAAAGCTTTCAATCTGTCTATGTGAAAACTGAATGCTTTGTTTGACACATGGATGTTCTGGATGACTTCTAAGCCGTTTATTTTGTAATTTGATCAAACAAAATTTATATCTTGAAACTATTCTTTAGCCAACAATTCCAGACTGATAAATTGATTCTTGTTTATTTAACATCAGTTAAGCAGTATTTCAGATATATATTTTATAAGTAACGAAAATAAATTTACAAACAATAGATCTTGAAAATAGAATGTGACAGGTTGGCCTAGAATAGGCCTATGATACAGAAATTTGAATTTCACAGGAATTTACAAAGGATTTAACCACTAACCTTGTTGCGAGATTATAACGAAAACTTATAGTAAGCTATGTCTCATTACCAACTACTGAAAGTTGTCTTTTACCTACAATCACCGTGCAATTCACCATACAAGAGGCACACATAGCATTACAATATTGAACTATATTCAATAGGATTGCAAAACCGGATTTGTAACTAGATTAATGCGACGGGTGCAACTAGTGGAGGAGGAACTGATTACCCTTCCGGGGCACCTGAGTTCACCCCGGTTTTTAGTGGGATTCGTGTTGCTGGATCTTTTGCTTTATGTGTCAAGTTTTGTAGATCGTTGTTTGTCCTTTTGTCCATTTATTTGGCCATTGCATTCGTTTCGTCAAGCTTAGACTATTGGAGGGATGATATATTTCAGGGTATATTACCATAAATATAAAATTTACAAATTAATTACTATTACAGTGAATTATGTTATACAACACCCATGTACGTCCCATTCTGAAGGGCATGTCGTGCATGTAGTGGATTCGTCTCGTAACAGTCTAGACATAGACCGTTGGATGATATGCTCAAGACATTAACATTATAATTAAAACACACGCTACACATTGATTACTATTGCAATGAATTACGTTATACAACACTCGGTTAAACTCCACCCTAAAGGGCAAGTTGTGCATTGGTTTCGTTCCATCAAAGTCTAGACATAAATCATTTGATGATATGGTCAAGATACAGTAAATTACAATTAAAACAACCATTACACATTAATTACTACGGCAATAAGAAGAGATAGAAGATACCAAAGGGGTAATTAGAATCCGTAAATCGAAGAATGACAGACAATACAATGGCCAAAAGAAAAAGTACAAAAGGACAAACAATGATCTACAAAACATACACATAAAACTTAAGATCGAGTAACACCAACCCCACTAAAAACTGGGGGTGAATTAATTTATACAACACTAACATACGCTGCGTCCTAAAGGGCAATATGTGCATTGAGCTCGTCTCATCAAAGTCTAGACATAGGCCATTGAATGATATGTCTTATAGTATAGAAAATTAGAATTATAACAAACATTATACATTTACTTACAATGTCAAAAAATGACGTTAGACAACACACATTTACGTCCCGTCCTAAAGGACGAGTTGTACATTGGACTCGCCTCATCCATGTCTAGACCATAGACCATTCAATGATATGTCTTATAGTATATAAAATCATAATCATAACAAACATTTACACATCATTTACTATGGCATTGAATTGCATTGCAACACTCACATACGCCTCGTCCTAAAGGGCAAGTTGTGCATTTAACTCGTCTCGTCAAAGTCTAGACTATTAGATGATATGTCTTATAGTATAGAAAATTATAATTAAAACAAACATTGTACATTAATTACTATGTCAATTAATTACTTTAGACACCAGTTGTAATTAGTACGCTACGATGTAGTTGAAATATTGCTAGAGTTGGCGTTAAACACCAACCAATCAATCAATCATGTAATTGGTGAGAAAATAACTTAAATAAGAATACTGTATACTATGCACACTACACTGTCTATAACCTATATCCAATTTATCAAAATCTAGCAATAACACGGTTAGAATACTCAGAACGTAATAGATTTGTTAAAGTGGACAATTCTATGTTAGTGGAACTGATTAGTTGTATATATCTGTATCAATACCTGAATGATTTCATGACATTACATGAAATCAACATTGATAGAACGGTGACAGAAAACCAACGTGGTAAATTTCACTTTGAAACAGGATATCGTTAATTTCATTCATAAATTGTTAATTCCCTCAGATGAATTAACGGCCAATATATATTTCAGTGTATAAATCATGAATAAAAGGTTAGGAGTTAATAGAATAATTATTTGAATCGGTTACAATGTTCATTGATAGACAAGCAACTGGAATTTTCTGTGTGACGTTTGGACAATTATTGAATTGAGTAGCTGTGTTGTGATGTGGTGTGAAATCGTGTTACATTTATTGTGCCTTTAAGAAAAATTTTTAACTTACAGATTATAGTGCAAGGCAAGTGCAAGCGATGCATCTTAATTATTTCAATCAAATCAGTGAATCCGGATTGACGTCGTGTCTACACCGTATCAAGTAGTCAATATAATTCTGTTTTCTGGTAAAATCACAAGCATTTAGATATTTAGAATATGAGTTTAAAATTAATAGTGAATTTATATAGACAATGGATAATTTGACGAGGGAATGATGTCTTTCTATTCATGGATGAATTTATTGGTGTGTAAACTTAAGTGTTATTTGACCTATGCATCATGAATTCTGGTGGTAATATTGGAGCTTCTGGTGGCGGGGGTGGGGGTAGTAAATGGCGTGCGCCGTCCGAGGAGGTTCTTACACTTGGAGATAAAAGAAAAAACAAGGTAAGGACTATTTTTGTTTCATTTCTTAATTACAATTTCACCTATTGTCAGATTCTTTACATGGTACTTAGTTTTGTGTACAATAGTTTTATGACCTGTAGTTATTTATTGACAAGTGAGTGCATGTCCGTAATCGAATGATAACCCGCATCTGAAAATGTCATAGGCAGGAAGATAAAACACGGTATGCGGCTTGTAAATGTCATATTGAGGTATACGGTGTATTGAAGTTGCTGGCCGTCATTAACGAACAGTATAATATTTAGGGACACATGTAACTGGATCTCCATAGTGTAGTATTGTTCGGCGGCTTTGTTTTTCATTTGTCAACCCTAGTGGACATATATTCCAGGATTGCACTGTAGTAACTCCCGAATGACGTACACACAAACAAAGCTGTGGTTATGAATATGCTGGTACGGGGCCTTAATTCTTTGACAGAGTTTACAGTTCAAGTGAGACTCTAGTCGATATTCTAGTTCCATCTGAACTCGCCATAGGTTACATATATAATCTGTTTTATTATTACAAGAAGCTACCTAAATTAGCTATGGAATTTGTTTATTACTGGAAAACAATATTACCCTTGGAATTTCTTTTATAATGTGAAGTTAGGTTACCCTTGGATGTAGTTTCCTCTGAATCTATTTTTAATGGTAAGCGGTTACATATAGAATTTCTTTTATAATGTGAAGTTAGGCTACCCTTGCTTTTAGTTACCTGTGCTTTGATAATGGACTGGTATTTAAATCGTTCTATAAGCATTTTGACACTATATTTAATATACAGTGGAACCTTTGTGATCCGATTCATTGATCCACAAGGTAAACCAAATGTCTGTTTACTCATGTTCCAGTAAGCATTGATGCTGTAGTTGTTTTTATGTGTAGATATTATTTTTCCAATCTTAGACTCATATTATGATAATCGCTTAGTAAAAATAGCAATATTGACATTACATTTAACAGTTTATATAATATAGTCAATCCTGTCTTAAACGACACCTCTAAATAGCAAGTCACTGTCTATAAAGAGCAGTTCCATTGATCTTATTAATGAGTAGTGCATATAATATTAACCTGTATGTAAAGAGCACCTGCTAATAAAGACCACTTATTCATGTTTCCTTTAGTGGTCTTTATGCACAGCTTAGACTGTATATCATAAAGGCGGTGGTGCAGTTGGATATACAACTACCTATGCAATCAGTGTCTATCACCACTAAAGTGATGAGATCCATTCCCACTCAGGCGACGAGTACTCGATACAACATTACGTGATAAAGTTTGTCAGGGACTTGCGGCAGGTCGGTGGTTTTCGCCGGATACTCCGATATCCTACACCAATAAACCTGACCGCCACGATATAACTGAAATATGGTTGACAGTGGTGTAAAACAGCATAACCCTAATCCTAACTGCATTTGAAGCTTGATATCAATATCCAACAGACATTTATTATATGTAAAAACTAACGTTTTCATAATAATCTTTGCTCTAATGCGCCCAAAATGAATTACTGGAAATAGTTTTCGTTTTCATTTTAGTCTTGGCGAGACTTGAGAAATGGCTAAGAGATTAGTTTCCACTATATCATCACAACTGATACCGGTTAGATTAAATATATTTTATTTATATAATTTACCTGTATAAACTGAACAATATTAAATGAACAATATTAAATGTGAAAAAGACAGAAGCAAGAAAAAGCTTGAATAAACCCGTTTCTTTAGAGGAACATAAACATCAGAAATATGAATATGCATGTTGATTAAGATTCTATGCTTGTGAGAGTTATTTATATGATAAAGGAGATGACAGTCCGAGGCTTATCGATGTATCTGTAGAGACAGGGATCTCGTTGCTTCCTAATAAGAATTTACATTTGGAGCGCATTTTCTATTACAATTCTACAAACTATTTGACAAACTAGTGATACAAAATTAATTAGTTTATTATATTGTTATTATATGATGAAATAAACTGCTTAAAATTACCAAGCATTCAGTCAAAGCACTTTATAGTACTAGATTCGTTCTAAAAAAAAAAACCAGCCAATGAAAACGCTGTGTCAAGCATATTCATAGTTCCAGTTAAGTAAGAAACTCTCGATCAGTTCCAACATTACTAACACCAAACTCGATTCTCGATTAGTTCCAACTGTATTAACACCAAACTCGATTCTCGATTAGTTTCAACTGTATTAACATCAAATTCGATTCTCGATTAGTTCCAACTGTGTGAACACCAAACTCGATTCTCGATTAGTTCAAACTGTATTAATACCAAACTCGATTCTCGATTAGTTTCAACTGTATTAACACCAAACTCAATTCTCGATTAGTTCCAACTGTATTAACACCAAACTCGATTCTCGATTAGTTCAAACTGTATTAACACCAAAGTCGATTCTCGATTAGTTCCAGTTGCGCTCGTGCTAAGCTCTCAATCTGCGTTTTATGTTTATAAGTGCAGGTCGGGTTGACCATATTTGTGACATCGCAATGTCAGTGATGCTTAGTTTTATTTTTTAATAATTGTTCAAGGGTGAAAGTCAGACTATTTTAGGCGTTATTCAATCACTAACTGAGAATAAATGTTCACATCACGATCATTATCAAATTGTTCTCCCATACAGTGGGAGATGTGAGATTGCTTAAAGATGTAGAGAACATCTGTTCTAAAATACTATCATAAATTGTATTGCATAAGCATGTAAAGCATGCCAGTTGGAATCAAATAACGTTGTATTGAAAATTTACATCCATAGTATGTCTTAATAATTGACACACGATATGAGATATTAATGCTATTGTATTGTGTAATCGACGTTTGTTTCGTCTTGACTGTCACCTGTTTTGTAGACAATTCATGTTTTATTCATGTTATTTGTATTTATTTACGTATATTTGTGTTAGGCACGATTTCAATATCAGATAATGTTTGTGTCGTCCGCCACGAGCGTCACTAGTTGTGTAGCATATTGCTTACCCTTCTGAGTTCATCCTGGGTTGTTAGTGGCGTTCGTGTTAGTTTGTTTTATGTGTATGCTTTGTAGATCGTTGCTTGTCCGTTTGTACCTTTTCTTTTGGCCATTGTGCTGTCTGTTCTTCTTCGATATACGGATTCTGTTTACCTCTTTGGTATCTTTTGGCCATTGTGCTGTCTGTTCTTCTTCGATATACGGATTCTGTTTACCTCTTTGGTATCTTTTGGCCATTGTGCTGTCTGTTCTTCTTCGATATACGGATTCTGTTTACCTCTTTGGTATCTTTTGGCCATTGTGCTGTCTGTTCTTCTTCGATATACGGATTCTGTTTACCTCTTTGGTATCTTTTGGCCATTGTGCTGTCTGTTCTTCTTCGATATACGGATTCTGTTTACCTCTTTGGTATCTTTTGGCCATTGTGCTGTCTGTTCTTCTTCGATATACGGATTCTGATTACTCCTTTGGTATCTTCTACTTCTAGATGGTTGTTTGTCCTTTGTCTTTTGGCCATTGTGCTGTCTGTTCTTCTTCGATATACGAATTCTGTTTACCTCTTTGGTATCTTCAAATTCTTCTTACCCTTACTGTGATCAAACCAGGGTTTTAGCGCAGTTCCTGTTGATCAATCTTTAGTTTTCTATTTTTGACGGGTGCCAAGCGTGGGACAGAAGCTTTTTACCCTTCCGAAAATCTGAGTTCACCCTCAGTGTTAGTGAACTTCCTGTTTCTTGGTCTTTAGCTTTCTATGTTGTGTTTTGTAGATCACTGTTTGTCTTTTTGGTCATTATGCTGTCTGTCCTTCTTCGTCTTACGGCTTCTGAATACCCCTTTGGTATGTTCAAGTCTTCCTCTCGTACATGCTATGATTAAAATGTATGCTCTCAAAGTCAAAATATTGGAAAGCCATACGATTTAAAAATTTTGGAGCACGGAAACCTTAGTGCCTAAACAGGAAAGCAAAAACTGCCTTAAGTTACCAATGTCTCGAGAAAAATGAACTTCTGATACACTACTGAAGAACTGTCAATTTCAATAAAGTATCTTATGAATCATGTCAGTTTCGACACATTGACTACTGTGCAGATGATACCCTCGGGGTCTAATAGTATAGTACTCCACTATAAATATAGATTTAACGTCAACACACGCTATAATATCTCTTCATATTGAAAATGATTTAGTGTTTTTACTTTGGAAAATGATGCAAATGTTCGTAATATTCTGATATACATATTTCTTATTTTTATTGTCTTATCACACATCACCGTGTTAAGCTAAATATTTGACATGACTTGATTGGTAGCGCTACTGTGTATTTAACGTTGCACAGCATTTTGCAAGGAAAACATATCACGGTAACAATCTTGTACGTATGACCTCACACACAATGACCTGAACTTATCAAGATGTTGAACCGAAGCTATCAATTCGGTTTAGTTGTCGGTGGCGTCCTTTTCTTAATCGTATGGTAGTTGGTTTATGCCTACCTGTGCAAGCAGTACATATCACCACTAAAGTTGTTAGTTCGAATCCCTGTGATGGCGAAGTGGTAGTTGATATAACATAATGTGATAAAATGTGTCAGTGACATGCCACAGGTCAGTGATTTTCTCCGGTCTCCTCCACCAATAAAACTGACCACCATGATGATATATTGTTGAAAGTGGCGTTAAGCAATATAACTCGTAACCTCACGGTCTGGTTGTGCTTGGTCCACTTGGTAGTCATTAATGCTTTAAAAACTCGTTGTCTGAAGCCTGAATATAGATATATATATATATATATATATATATATTACGGATTTAGTTTGCTACACAAATGTTCACTGGTTGTTCAACCATGAATGTCAGCATATATTCGGAAAACAGACGGGGTATATATTTCAGCCTTCCAAAAAACAATAGAATGACGACATGGCTGACAACAATATACACGCTTCACTGAATCAAAAGCATAATATTGAATAATAAATGTATATTTACCCAATTAAATGCTGTTTTTACACTCAAAACGGCTGCATGAACAAAAATATATTACTACAGTTAATTCCGTCACAAAACACCAGATCGATTCAGCAAACTCCTAGTCCTGACCTATGTTCCACGGCTGTACCATAACAAACTTGAACATCATGAGCAATAAACAAGCTAAGGTGTGTTAAACATTGCGCCTTGAACACTTTCGAAGCAACGGAACAACACCAACTTTTTGTTAGACGTTGTTAACATTTAAATTATTGCAAACCCGTTTCCTTCATGAGACACCTCATACAGGAAATATAACGTGACGTATATTTTGACGTCATCGTAGAAAGAACGTCATAGGTACGGAAAGGAACATTTAGAAGAAAAAAATGAAAATAAAAGACGCAAAATATTTAGTATTTTTGATATTTGTACATATGAATTAGGACTATGTTAGTGGTAAAATAAAACAAAAAGGAAAATAAACACAAACAAACAAACAAAACAAAAACAAAAAATTAAAAAAATCCATGCCATGGATGACTTTTGTTTATACGACAGTTGGGTTCTGTATTTAAAAAAAATGGCTAAATCCGTAATATATCTGTTATTCAGCTATCACACAGGGTATATATATAATGTGACATTGCATGTTTCCTTGTGGTATCTATTGGGAATGCTTGATGATGGGGTTAGCAATCGTGATATAGGATAGACGACTACCCATGACAGTAATCTCATAGGATACATGCTTGTCATCACTTTAATAATACAATGATTCCTCTTTAGATATTCATCTGTACAAGTCACAACTATAATGATTATGCAATGGATATTTTTTCCAATGTTGTCGGATCATTGCTCCATATCGAATTATTTCCAATATCACATTCGTATTGAATAAAGGTAAGCCACACACAATGTTATATTATTTCACTGTCGCAGATACCCGCAATATATCCTACTTATTTTAGTCCCCAAGTAGTCATTGCGTCTGTACTGATATGGTGTAACAGATATATTTATGTTTGAAATATTTACAGTGCCTCATTAATGTTATTTATTAAAACTAATGTTGTCTTCCCCAAGGCATAGGTAAGCTTAGCCCATTATGGCTAGCCTGTTTATGCTCTTTGCTTTACCTGCTCCCATTATTTTGCTTATAATCGTTACACGTTGGGGCATCTCTCTAAGTTAGGTTATTCCAGAAATATCCCGAGTGCACTAAGTTGGGATATTTCAGAAATGTCCCGAGTGCACTAAGTTAGGATATTCCAGAAATGTCCCGAGTGCACTAAGTTAGGATATTCCAGAAATATCCCGAGTGCACTAAGTTGGGATATTTCAGAAATGTCCCGAGTGCACTAAGTTAGATATCTAAGGTTATATCACTCACTCAATCGTGTATAAATAATATCATATTTACCTACAATTTATACTTTGACAACTTCAGTGTGTTAAATATCCATAAACAAATAAATGTTTAAGCATTACTATCTAACCATTATATAACAATTGTGTTGATTGTAATATCTGTATCAACGTCGATATATTTGGGAATAGTTTTGGCAAAATAGAAAGACGTCTGCTCATGACATTTTCTTTATTCACCTCAAAAAATAAGAGAAAAAAAGAAGAACTAAAACACAAAAACGACCCAGGACATCACATGATGAATTCATAATTAATAACAGGATTACACATATCAACAGACAAATAATGCATATATATATATATAGCGCAATGATTAAATAAGCGATTGGAATTGATAGTGGTATATACAAAAAATTGTTTGTTTGAAGTTTAAACAATGATGCTCAATAATTCCATTAATATCAGCAATACGAACAATCACCTCGCACCTCAACACATTGAACAGAAAAAGACCACATGTGGGGTTAGATAGATTTTGGACAGAAACAAAAATTGTGCGGTGTTAAACCGGTTAGAGGATACCAACCTTGAATCAAATTGTGTACAGTTTGATTACGTGTGGACACTGTATATGTATCTATGACTGAGTAAAGCATCACAGAGGGTGTAATGCTAGTTGTTATTGTGTATAGTTTGATTACGTGTGGACACTGTATATGTATCTACGACCGAGTAAAGCATCACAGAGGGTGTAATGCTAGTTGTTATTGTGTATAGTTTGTTTACGTGTGGACACTGTATATGTATCTATGACTGAGTAAAGCATCACAGAGGGTGTAATGCTAGTTGTTATTGTGTATAGTTTGATTACGTGTGGACACTGTATATGTATCTATGACTGAGTAAAGCATCACAGAGGGTTTAATGCTAGTTGTTATTGTGTATAGTTTGATTACGTGTGGACACTGTATATGTATCTATGACTGAGTAAAGCATCACAGAGGGTTTAATGCTAGTTGTTATTGTGTATAGTTTGATTACGTGTGGACACTGTATATGTATCTACGACTGAGTAAAGCATCACAGAGGGTTTAATGCTAGTTGTTACTGTGTATAGTTTGATTACGTGTGGACACTGTATATGTATCTATGACTGAGTAAAGCATCACAGAGGGTGTAATGCTAGTTGTTACTGTGTATAGTTTGATTACGTGTGGACACTGTATATGTATCTACGACTGAGTAAAGCATCACAGAGGGTTTAATGCTAGTTGTTATTGTGTATAGTTTGATTACGTGTGGACACTGTATATGTATCTACGACTTAGTAAAGCATCACAGAGGGTTTAATGCTAGTTGTTATTGTGTATAGTTTGATTACGTGTGGACACTGTATATGTATCTATGACTGAGTAAAGCATCACAGAGGGTTTGATGCTAGTTGTTATTGTGTATAGTTTGATTACGTGTTGACACTGTATATGTATCTACGACTGAGTAAAGCATCACAGAGGGTGTAATGCTAGTTGTTATTGTGTATAGTTTGATTACGTGTGGACACTGTATATGTATCTACGACTGAGTAAAGCATCACAGAGGGTGTAATGCTAGTTGTTATTGTGTATAGTTTGATTACGTGTGGACACTGTATATGTATCTATGACTGAGTAAAGCATCACAGAGGGTTTGATGCTAGTTGTTATTGTGTATAGTTTGATTACGTGTTGACACTGTATATGTATCTACGACTGAGTAAAGCATCACAGAGGGTGTAATGCTAGTTGTTATTGTGTATAGTTTGATTACGTGTGGACACTGTATATGTATCTACGACTGAGTAAAGCATCACAGAGGGTGTAATGCTAGTTGTTATTGTGTATAGTTTGATTACGTGTGGACACTGTATATGTATCTATGACTGAGTAAAGCATCACAGAGGGTTTAATGCTAGTTGTTATTGTGTATAGTTTGATTACGTGTGGACACTGTATATGTATCTACGACTGAGTAAAGCATCACAGAGGGTTTAATGCTAGTTGTTACTGTGTATAGTTTGATTACGTGTGGACACTGTATATGTATCTATGACTGAGTAAAGCATCACAGAGGGTGTAATGCTAGTTGTTACTGTGTATAGTTTGATTACGTGTGGACACTGTATATGTATCTACGACTGAGTAAAGCATCACAGAGGGTTTAATGCTAGTTGTTATTGTGTATAGTTTGATTACGTGTTGACACTGTATATGTATCTATGACTGAGTAAAGCATCACAGAGGGTTTAATGCTAGTTGTTATTGTGTATAGTATGATTACGTGTGGACACTGTATATGTATCTATGACTGAGTAAAGCATCACAGAGGGTTTAATGCTAGTTGTTATTGTGTATAGTTTGATTACGTGTGGACACTGTATATGTATCTATGACTGAGTAAAGCATCACAGAGGGTTTAATGCTAGTTGTTATTGTGTATAGTTTGATTACGTGTGGACACTGTATATGTATCTATGACTGAGTAAAGCATCACAGAGGGTGTAATGCTAGTTGTTATTGTGTATAGTTTGATTACGTGTGGACACTGTATATGTATCTATGACTGAGTAAAGCATCACAGAGGGTTTAATGCTAGTTGTTATTGTGTATAGTTTGATTACGTGTGGACACTGTATATGTATCTACGACTGAGTAAAGAATCACAGAGGGTGTAATGCTAGTTGTTATTGTGTATAGTTTGATTACGTGTGGACACTGTATATGTATCTATGACTGAGTAAAGTATCACAGAGGGTTTAATGCTAGTTGTTATTGTGTATAGTTTGATTACGTGTGGACACTGTATATGTATCTACGACTGAGTAAAGCATCACAGAGGGTTTAATGCTAGTTGTTACTGTGTATAGTTTGATTACGTGTGGACACTGTATATGTATCTATGACTGAGTAAAGCATCACAGAGGGTTTAATGCTAGTTGTTATTGTGTATAGTTTGATTACGTGTGGACACTGTATATGTATCTATGACTGAGTAAAGCATCACAGAGGGTGTAATGCTAGTTGTTATTGTGTATAGTTTGATTACGTGTGGACACTGTATATGTATCTATGACTGAGTAAAGCATCACAGAGGGTGTAATGCTAGTTGTTATTGTGTATAGTTTGTTTACGTGTGGACACTGTATATGTATCTACGACTGAGTAAAGCATCACAGAGGGTTTAATGCTAGTTGTTATTGTGTATAGTTTGATTACGTGTGGACACTGTATATGTATCTACGACTGAGTAAAGCATCACAGAGGGTTTAATGCTAGTTGTTATTGTGTATAGTTTGATTACGTGTGGACACTGTATATGTATCTACGACTGAGTAAAGCATCACAGAGGGTTTAATGCTAGTTGTTATTGTGTATAGTTTGATTACGTGTGGACACTGTATATGTATCTATGACTGAGTAAAGCATCACAGAGGGTGTAATGCTAGTTGTTATTGTGTATAGTTTGATTACGTGTGGACACTGTATATGTATCTATGACTGAGTAAAGCATCACAGAGGGTTTAATGCTAGTTGTTATTGTGTATAGTTTGATTACGTGTGGACACTGTATATGTATCTACGACTGAGTAAAGCATCACAGAGGGTGTAATGCTAGTTGTTATTGTGTATAGTTTGATTACGTGTGGACACTGTATATGTATCTATGACTGAGTAAAGTATCACAGAGGGTTTAATGCTAGTTGTTATTGTGTATAGTTTGATTACGTGTGGACACTGTATATGTATCTACGACTGAGTAAAGCATCACAGAGGGTTTAATGCTAGTTGTTACTGTGTATAGTTTGATTACGTGTGGACACTGTATATGTATCTATGACTGAGTAAAGCATCACAGAGGGTTTAATGCTAGTTGTTATTGTGTATAGTTTGATTACGTGTGGACACTGTATATGTATCTATGACTGAGTAAAGCATCACAGAGGGTGTAATGCTAGTTGTTATTGTGTATAGTTTGATTACGTGTGGACACTGTATATGTATCTATGACTGAGTAAAGCATCACAGAGGGTGTAATGCTAGTTGTTATTGTGTATAGTTTGTTTACGTGTGGACACTGTATATGTATCTACGACTGAGTAAAGCATCACAGAGGGTTTAATGCTAGTTGTTATTGTGTATAGTTTGATTACGTGTGGACACTGTATATGTATCTACGACTGAGTAAAGCATCACAGAGGGTTTAATGCTAGTTGTTATTGTGTATAGTTTGATTACGTGTGGACACTGTATATGTATCTACGACTGAGTAAAGCATCACAGAGGGTTTAATGCTAGTTGTTATTGTGTATAGTTTGATTACGTGTGGACACTGTATATGTATCTACGACTGAGTAAAGCATCACAGAGGGTGTAATGCTAGTTGTTATTGTGTATAGTTTGATTACGTGTGGACACTGTATATGTATCTATGACTGAGTAAAGCATCACAGAGGGTGTAATGCTAGTTGTTATTGTGTATAGTTTGTTTACGTGTGGACACTGTATATGTATCTATGACTGAGTAAAGCATCACAGAGGGTGTAATGCTAGTTGTTATTGTGTATAGTTTGATTACGTGTGGACACTGTATATGTATCTATGACTGAGTAAAGCATCACAGAGGGTTTAATGCTAGTTGTTATTGTGTATAGTTTGTTTACGTGTGGACACTGTATATGTATCTACGACTGAGTAAAGCATCACAGAGGGTTTAATGCTAGTTGTTATTGTGTATAGTTTGATTACGTGTGGACACTGTATATGTATCTATGACTGAGTAAAGCATCACAGAGGGTGTAATGCTAGTTGTTATTGTGTATAGTTTGATTACGTGTGGACACTGTATATGTATCTACGACTGAGTAAAGCATCACAGAGGGTTTAATGCTAGTTGTTATTGTGTATAGTTTGATTACGTGTGGACACTGTATATGTATCTATGACTGAGTAAAGCATCACAGAGGGTTTAATGCTAGTTATTATTGTGTATTGTTTGTTTACGTGTGGACACTGTATATGTATCTATGACTGAGTAAAGCATCACAGAGGGTTTAATGCTAGTTGTTACTGTGTATAGTTTGATTACGTGTGGACACTGTATATGTATCTATGACTGAGTAAAGCATCACAGAGGGTGTAATGCTAGTTGTTATTGTGTATAGTTTGATTACGTGTGGACACTGTATATGTATCTATGACTGAGTAAAGCATCACAGAGGGTTTGATGCTAGTTGTTATTGTGTATAGTTTGATTACGTGTGGACACTGTATATGTATCTATGACTGACTAAAGCATCACAGAGGGTGTAATGCTAGTTGTTATTGTGTATAGTTTGATTACGTGTGGACACTGTATATGTATCTATGACTGAGTAAAGCATCACAGAGGGTGTAATGCTAGTTGTTATTGTGTATAGTTTGATTACGTGTGGACACTGTATATGTATCTATGACTGAGTAAAGCATCACAGAGGGTTTAATGCTAGTTGTTATTGTGTATAGTTTGATTACGTGTGGACACTGTATATGTATCTATGACTGAGTAAAGCATCACAGAGGGTGTAATGCTAGTTGTTATTGTGTATAGTTTGATTACGTGTGGACACTGTATATGTATCTACGACTGAGTAAAGCATCACAGAGGGTGTAATGCTAGTTGTTATTGTGTATAGTATGATTACGTGTGGACACTGTATATGTATCTATGACTGAGTAAAGCATCACAGAGGGTTTAATGCTAGTTGTTACTGTGTATAGTTTGATTACGTGTGGACACTGTATATGTATCTATGACTGAGTAAAGCATCACAGAGGGTGTAATGCTAGTTGTTATTGTGTATAGTTTGATTACGTGTGGACACTGTATATGTATCTACGACTTAGTAAAGCATCACAGAGGGTTTAATGCTAGTTGTTATTGTGTATAGTTTGATTACGTGTGGACACTGTATATGTATCTATGACTGAGTAAAGCATCACAGAGGGTTTAATGCTAGTTGTTATTGTGTATAGTTTGATTACGTGTTGACACTGTATATGTATCTATGACTGAGTAAAGCATGACAGAGGGTGTAATGCTAGTTGTTACTGTGTATAGTTTGATTACGTGTGGACACTGTATATGTATCTATGACTGAGTAAAGCATGACAGAGGGTGTAATGCTAGTTGTTACTGTGTATAGTTTGATTACGTGTGGACACTGTATATGTATCTATGACTGAGTAAAGCATGACAGAGGGTTTAATGCTAGTTGTTATTGTGTATAGTTTGATTACGTGTTGACACTGTATATGTATCTATGACTGAGTAAAGCATGACATAGGGTTTAATGCTAGTTGTTATTGTGTATAGTTTAATTACGTGTGGACACTGTATATGTATCTATGACTGAGTAAAGCATGACAGAGGGTGTAATGCTAGTTGTTACTGTGTATAGTTTGATTACGTGTTGACACTGTATATGTATCTATGACTGAGTAAAGCATGACAGAGGGTTTAATGCTAGTTGTTATTGTGTATAGTTTGATTACGTGTGGACACTGTATATGTATCTATGACTGAGTAAAGCATGACAGAGGGTTTAATGCTAGTTGTTATTGTGTATAGTTTGTTTACGTGTGGACACTGTATATGTATCTATGACTGAGTAAAGCATCACAGAGGGTGTAATGCTAGTTGTTACTGTGTATAGTTTGATTACGTGTGGACACTGTATATGTATCTATGACTGAGTAAAGCATCACAGAGGGTTTAATGCTAGTTGTTATTGTGTATAGTTTGATTACGTGTGGACACTGTATATGTATCTACGACTGAGTAAAGCATCACAGAGGGTGTAATGCTAGTTGTTATTGTGTATAGTTTGATTACGTGTGGACACTGTATATGTATCTATGACTGAGTAAAGCATCACAGAGGGTTTAATGCTAGTTGTTATTGTGTATAGTTTGATTACGTGTGGACACTGTATATGTATCTATGACCGAGTAAAGCATCACAGAGGGTTTAATGCTAGTTGTTATTGTGTATAGTTTGATTACGTGTGGACACTGTATATGTATCTACGACTGAGTAAAGCATCACAGAGGGTGTAATGCTAGTTGTTATTGTGTATAGTTTGATTACGTGTGGACACTGTATATGTATCTACGACTGAGTAAAGCATCACAGAGGGTGTAATGCTAGTTGTTATTGTGTATAGTTTGATTACGTGTTGACACTGTATATGTATCTATGACTGAGTAAAGCATGACAGAGGGTTTAATGCTAGTTGTTATTGTGTATAGTTTGTTTACGTGTGGACACTGTATATGTATCTATGACTGAGTAAAGCATCACAGAGGGTGTAATGCTAGTTGTTACTGTGTATAGTTTGATTACGTGTGGACACTGTATATGTATCTATGACTGAGTAAAGCATCACAGAGGGTTTAATGCTAGTTGTTATTGTGTATAGTTTGATTACGTGTGGACACTGTATATGTATCTACGACTGAGTAAAGCATCACAGAGGGTGTAATGCTAGTTGTTATTGTGTATAGTTTGATTACGTGTTGACACTGTATATGTATTTACGACTGAGTAAAGCATCACAGAGGGTGTAATGCTAGTTGTTATTGTGTATAGTTTGATTACGTGTTGACACTGTATATGTATCTATGACTGAGTAAAGCATCACAGAGGGTGTAATGCTAGTTGTTACTGTGTATAGTTTGATTACGTGTGGACACTGTATATGTATCTATGACTGAGTAAAGCATCACAGAGGGTTTAATGCTAGTTGTTATTGTGTATAGTTTGATTACGTGTGGACACTGTATATGTATCTACGACTGAGTAAAGCATCACAGAGGGTGTAATGCTAGTTGTTATTGTGTATAGTTTGATTACGTGTTGACACTGTATATGTATCTACGACTGAGTAAAGCATCACAGATGGTTTAATGCTAGTTGTTATTGTGTATAGTTTGATTACGTGTGGACACTGTATATGTATCTATGACTGAGTAAAGCATCACAGAGGGTTTAATGCTAGTTGTTACTGTGTATAGTTTGATTACGTGTGGACACTGTATATGTATCTATGACTGAGTAAAGCATCACAGAGGGTTTAATGCTAGTTGTTATTGTGTATAGTTTGATTACGTGTGGACACTGTATATGTATCTATGACTGAGTAAAGCATCACAGAGGGTTTAATGCTAGTTGTTATTGTGTATAGTTTGATTACGTGTGGACACTGTATATGTATCTATGACTGAGTAAAGCATCACAGAGGGTTTAATGCTAGTTGTTATTGTGTATAGTTTGATTACGTGTGGACACTGTATATGTATCTATGACTGAGTAAAGCATCACAGAGGGTGTGATGCTAGTTGTTATTGTGTATAGTATGATTACGTGTGGACACTGTATATGTATCTACGACTGAGTAAAGCATCACAGAGGGTGTAATGCTAGTTGTTATTGTGTATAGTTTGTTTACGTGTGGACACTGTATATGTATCTACGACTGAGTAAAGCATCACAGAGGGTGTAATGCTAGTTGTTATTGTGTATAGTATGATTACGTGTGGACACTGTATATGTATCTATGACTGAGTAAAGCATCACAGAGGGTTTAATGCTAGTTGTTATTGTGTATAGTTTGATTACGTGTGGACACTGTATATGTATCTACGACTGAGTAAAGCATCACAGAGGGTTTAATGCTAGTTGTTTTTGTGTATAGTATGATTACGTGTGGACACTGTATATGTATCTATGACTGAGTAAAGCATCACAGAGGGTTTAATGCTAGTTGTTATTGTGCATAGTATGATTACGTGTGGACACTGTATATGTATCTATGACTGATTAAAGCATCACATAGGGTGTAATGCTAGTTGTTATTGTGTATAGTTTGATTACGTGTTGACACTGTATATGTATCTATGACTGAGTAAAGCATCACAGAGGGTTTAATGCTAGTTGTTATTGTGTATATTTTGATTACGTGTGGACACTGTATATGTATCTACGACTGAGTAAAGCATCACAGAGGGTTTAATGCTAGTTGTTATTGTGTATAGTATGATTACGTGTGGACACTGTATATGTATCTATGACTGAGTAAAGCATCACAGAGGGTTTAATGCTAGTTGTTATTGTGTATAGTTTGATTACGTGTTGACACTGTATATGTATCTACGACTGAGTAAAGCATCACAGAGGGTGTAATGCTAGTTGTTATTGTGTATAGTTTGATTACGTGTGGACACTGTATATGTATCTATGACTGAGTAAAGCATCACAGAGGGTGTAATGCTAGTTGTTATTGTGTATAGTTTGTTTACGTGTGGACACTGTATATGTATCTATGACTGAGTAAAGCATCACAGAGGGTTTAATGCTAGTTGTTATTGTGTATAGTTTGATTACGTGTGGACACTGTATATGTATCTATGACTGAGTAAAGCATCACAAAGGGTGTAATGCTAGTTGTTATTGTGTATAGTTTGATTACGTGTGGACACTGTATATGTATCTATGACTGAGTAAAGCATCACAGAGGGTTTAATGCTAGTTGTTATTGTGTATAGTTTGATTACGTGTGGACACTGTATATGTATCTATGACTGAGTAAAGCATCACAGAGGGTTTAATGCTAGTTGTTACTGTGTATAGTTTGATTACGTGTGGACACTGTATATGTATCTATGACTGAGTAAAGCATCACAGAGGGTTTAATGCTAGTTGTTATTGTGTATAGTTTGATTACGTGTGGACACTGTATATGTATCTATGACTGAGTAAAGCATCACAGAGGGTGTAATGCTAGTTGTTATTGTGTATAGTTTGATTACGTGTGGACACTGTATATGTATCTATGACTGAGTAAAGCATCACAGAGGGTGTAATGCTAGTTGTTATTGTGTATAGTTTGATTACGTGTGGACACTGTATATGTATATACGACTGAGTAAAGCATCACAGAGAGTTTAATGCTAGTTGTTATTGTGTATAGTTTGATTACGTGTGGACACTGTATATGTATCTACGACTGAGTAAAGCATCACAGAGAGTTTAATGCTAGTTGTTATTGTGTATAGTTTGATTACGTGTTGACCTGTATATGTATCTACGACTGAGTAAAGCATCACAGAGGGTTTAATGCTAGTTGTTATTGTGTATAGTATGATTACGTGTGGACACTGTATATGTATCTATGACTGAGTAAAGCATCACAGAGGGTTTAATGCTAGTTGTTATTGTGTATAGTTTGATTACGTGTGGACACTGTATATGTATCTATGACTGAGTAAAGCATCACAGAGGGTTTAATGCTAGTTGTTATTGTGTATAGTTTGATTACGTGTGGACACTGTATATGTATCTATGACTGAGTAAAGCATCACAGAGGGTTTAATGCTAGTTGTTATTGTGTATAGTATGATTACGTGTGGACACTGTATATGTATCTATGACTGAGTAAAGCATCACAGAGGGTTTAATGCTAGTTGTTATTGTGTATAGTTTGATTACGTGTGGACACTGTATATGTATCTATGACTGAGTAAAGCATCACAGAGGGTTTAATGCTAGTTGTTATTGTGTATAGTTTGATTACGTGTGGACACTGTATATGTATCTACGACTGAGTAAAGCATCACAGAGGGTTTAATGCTAGTTGTTATTGTGTATAGTATGATTACGTGTGGACACTGTATATGTATCTATGACTGAGTAAAGCATCACAGAGGGTTTAATGCTAGTTGTTATTGTGTATAGTTTGATTACGTGTGGACACTGTATATGTATCTACGACTGAGTAAAGCATCACAGAGGGTTTAATGCTAGTTGTTATTGTGTATAGTTTGATTACGTGTGGACACTGTATATGTATCTACGACTGAGTAAAGCATCACAGAGGGTTTAATGCTAGTTGTTATTGTGTATAGTTTGATTACGTGTGGACACTGTATATGTATCTATGACTGAGTAAAGCATCACAGAGGGTTTAATGCTAGTTGTTATTGTGTATAGTATGATTACGTGTGGACACTGTATATGTATCTATGACTGAGTAAAGCATCACAGAGGGTTTAATGCTAGTTGTTATTGTGTATAGTTTGATTACGTGTGGACACTGTATATGTATCTACGACTGAGTAAAGCATCACAGAGGGTTTAATGCTAGTTGTTATTGTGTATAGTTTGATTACGTGTGGACACTGTATATGTATCTATGACTGAGTAAAGCATCACAGAGGGTTTAATGCTAGTTGTTATTGTGTATAGTTTGATTACGTGTGGACACTGTATATGTATCTATGACTGAGTAAAGCATCACAGAGGGTTTAATGCTAGTTGTTATTGTGTATAGTATGATTACGTGTGGACACTGTATATGTATCTATGACTGAGTA